>JAHQRK010000002.1:1378784-2757569 GCA_019828595.1 Aphanomyces cochlioides | reverse complement strand
AGCATGCCAATCGCCTGTCGTAATGGTCGCAATGTTGTGCGTATTCGCCATCCATTGTGAAGTGGTTTCCATACAACGGTTCATGCCAAAGGTTCGAAGAAGGCCTGACTTTGAGTCAAACAGTGAAAGGTTGTGCAGGCATGCCGAAACGTGCGTGAAGGTTTGTCCTCGCAAGTCGAGTTCATCGTCGGCGTCAAGTTTTGGGTTCGAAGCGGGGGAACGACCGACTTCACGCCACAAATAGACTGAACCTCGCTTGGACAGTGCGACTGTGAAGTGATCGCCTGCAGCCAAACGAATAATTGGATCGGATAGATCCGTGCTCAGGCGAAATGGCTCAAGGTCCAAGATCGTGTTGATCCGAGTAATATGGCACGTTTTGATGGAGCCATCAGCAAGAAGCATGGCAACATGGCTCCACCCGGCTACAATGCTCCTGGCTTTGGCCTGTTTGTCCCAAGGATATTGAGGCTTGGAAGGAGTGCACGACGTAATACTGACATCAAAAACACCACGTAAGCTTCTAGCTGCAGTCCACGTGTACGCAGCGCCACTGTCTGCCAACGCGCAGCCAAATGTTCGCCCACTGCTGATCGATCGAGCAGGTTCTGGAAGTGCAATTTTGCTGCCAGTCGTCTCTTCGGTATTGTCGTCCAGCATTCCCCAAAACCATACTTCTCCCTTTTGATTGAGTGCGTGCATTCCATAGCCGGAGCAGGACATGGCGCTGATGCTGCCAAATGGCGTCGTGTCGATTCGAGTCGGAGTCACGATGTCGTCCCAGCCTGTGTGTCGCAATCTGCCATTTCGGTTTTGTCCCCACGTAAGCACGACGGGTGATTCCATGTTTTTGTACAGCTCAAGCCATCCTTCGGCTGATCTTGGAAACGAATACAGCCTGTACTGTATGCCTTGATGCGAAAGTCCCGGACACAGAATTCTTCCCACAGATGCGAGTCCGAGATCAAGAAGCGCATAGCCTTGGACGTCGCCGCCAAATTCAACACGGAAGAGACCCGTAGATAGCATGCAATCGACGCAATAATGTCTGGAGATACATCCGAGAGAAGCCCCATGCTCAATTGCCAACTGACTTGCCAGATCCTGTCTGGTTGTCAAACTTTGGTGAGTGTTGGTAAGGAGGGGATGTTCCATGATTGGTCAATGCGAGATATTTTTAGCCATGGACATTGATTTGTCGGCCTAGCTCATCGTGGCATTGGCTATGCTGTCAAAAGAATCAAACGGCATAGCTTATGCATATTGCGTGTACTTATCGAACGTTAGAACAATAACAGTGTTCTCTTCGACCCTAGAAAGTGTAACTGAGATAATTTCAGTGTTCTATTTGCTTTGAATCGACGTTAAGCGCCATCAAAGCCGCTGTTGTCTCAAGGTTAATCCCCAAGACACATCAATAATATTATTAGTTCGTCATGCAGTGCGAACACTCAAAACTCAAACTTCATCATGGAGAACCATAGTGACGTAGCTCTTTCCGATGCTACACTTGCCACTGGTTTTCACAATTATCCTTCGGATCCAAATCTCGCGGCCGGCACTGCGAGCCCAGTAAATATAGCCGGTCACCCAATATTGTCCAACCGAAGCAATAGCAATGGAATGAGCCCTGCGAGCTACCATGCGCCGGCTGGCATATCCTATCCTCAATTCCGTGGACAGAACTCTAGTCAAGGATTTCAAATGAATTCCAATCAGGCTCATTATGCGGGTCATCCAGAATATCGAGGAAGCGTATTAGGTACAATGTCTATTGGCAGCCCCCCCCCTATGCGCAAAATATGTACAATCATCGTGTAAACAACGGCCCGTCGCTTTTTAAGCTAGTTCACGAGGCTAATCATTCACTGAACCAGGTGGTGCATCATCATTACAACATGGACCCTAACTTTGTTGCCGCCACCCAGCAGCATCAAGCAAATCTCCATTGGGAATATAATGGTGAAATTCAACGAAGGAACTTTGAAATCGCTGCAGCCCAACAAAATTTGTTGATGATGCAACAACAATTACAACAATTAGATACGCAGCGTCAGCATGAGCAACGAATGTATGAAGAGCATATACGTCATTCTGAAATTGGTCAGGCTAATTATGCAGCCCAAATGCACAATGGAATCAATCAAATGCGTACAAATATGGAGAATGAACTTAACGCTCGATTATCTCAAATGGCTGCTGAGCTTGATATGGTAAAAAAAGAGAGAGATTCCTTGCTTCGAAGCGAGAATCCTCCTTCTACAGAGCCTGTGATCGTAAATGATACAGTCCAGAACGACATGTAGAACAAAATCACGCTCCGCCCTGCTCAAATGCAAATCCGCCTGAGGGCAATATTAATACTGAGCAAACTTCGAATGTTCAATTCACTCAACAACCAGGAAATATGCCTGTACCTCCTGGTCAATCCGCTTCGCCATTTGGGTCACAGCAAATTATGCCGAGTCGTAACAACGTGATTTTAAGTGGATACTCAGCGCCTGACCCTCCACTCTTTATGGGGTATTCTATTGATGAGCGAAGAGCATTTTCTTTAAAATATGCTCAGTATGTGCGTTCTGTGATGAATGACTTGTCTTCGGAATTCACAGAAAAATAATCCTACTATGTATATTTCAGCCAATCAATAGTTATTAAAAGTTGTGCGGTGTTTAATTGGCCAAAAACACAAGTCATGAGACAGCGACTCTTACGTGCAAGTCTCAAAAGGCAATCGAAAATGCCTTTATTGACTTCAAAAGGCAGGCAATCATCAGCACACTTGAGACTACCTTAGAATTTAGTGTTTGTTCTAAGGGTGTTATATCTCTAATATAACGATGAGTGATAAAACCACGCTAGTAGATTCCAGCCATAAGTTGAAATGAAACATCGCGTTGCGTGGCCAGAAAGAAAAGGGAATACAACACCTCAACTGCTCAACGCTTCTCACTATCTTAGCTTGTTGTGCTGCACTTCTTAGCAATAGATTCTTCATCATATTGCATCCTATCTACGACTCGTCAAACGTCAGTCTAGGTCAGACTGTGTTTTGCTCCCTGGTTCTCTTGATGCTATTTTTGGGATTTTCTCGAAATGTGATTGGCTTATTTTCCCGCAGAAAAATCCTTCTGTGGATTGCATTCCATTCGCATTCCACTCTTATTTCATACAAAACGTAGTACTACAAAGAATTAAATCATGAAAAGAATTTTGAGTATTTTTCTGTGGATGCATACAAACGGCAATATTTGTCCGATGTTTTCCGGAGAATGTTAATTCATCAACTGGTATGGCAATTCAGATACGAGCTATTGAACATTGCATTGATGGTGTCACGAAAGAGTATTGTGCCAAATATCTTATTCAAAAGCCGATCGAAGCAATTTCATCGCATGAGTGGCTACACTTCTTCCAAGTAAGTCTTGACTACAAAGGCGACCAATATCGAGATATGACGGTATTGATAAAGCAAAAGGTTGTCATGTCCGACAAGGAAATGGACGCCGAACGTAGAATGGACAAATGGATGCATGATTATTGGAAATTACTGCAGAAGCACAACATGCAGGATTTTGATTTTCGACACCCTAAAACTGCGATTACTGCGCTTCTTGAGGGTATCAGACCAGTTGGTTTTCGCGATTATATTAGACATCAAATTGAGTACGACAAGAAGTATTTGCGCAACTCGATTGAACAATTCTTCAATTTTGTTCGTATCGAACTCAGGCATCAGATGAAGTTTTTGCGTATGGCAAGTCACAGCATTTCATCGACGCCAACAAAACATGAGTCAAATTCGAATTCAATGCTCGCTGAAAAGAAGGCTGCAAAGAAACTTAAATCGAAGAGGGATACTAACGATACCTCGGATACCCTCACAACCCAGGCCAAACACAAACTACCCGTGTGCTGGTCATGCAAAGGCTCTCACAACATAATCATGTGCCCAACTACTCGGAATCTGAAAAGGAGGATATCTCATAACGCAAAAGAGCTGAGCTCAAGGCAGCTGCAAAAATGAAACCAAAAATCCAGCAAAAATCTTTGTGTGGTTCTGTTCCACGGCAAGGACGTTGTTTTGCTCGAGTCCCAAATGTCCCATCGGCTGGAAAAATTATCACATTAATTGATTTAGGATCTGACTCTGGTGCAGTTATGTCGGTTGGTCTCGTGGACTATTTACAGCAATCATCTGATAGTGATCTCAAGATGGTTTTGCTCGATAATCCTGTTATATTAGATAGCTTTGGTCAAGATGTGGCTATGAAACGCCATATTACTTTGCCTGCACTTACATTGGAGACAAAATCAGGCAACATGACGTTGCTGCGAGTAAACTTTTGGGTCGATGAATTTGACCACAGCGCCAATATTACAATTGGACGTCCTATCATGAATATGTGGGGATATGATGCTTCTATTTTGTTAGACAGAGCTTACAAGCAAAAATCAACATAGGATTTGAGCATGATTTCTGTCTTGGATGATGGAGAGCCATCAGCTTGTGGTGCTGCACTCAAGAAATTAATGGTTGGTATTCCAGCGTGTGTATCTGAAGAGTCTGGCAGTGATAACGAGTCCGATGATGAATTAGCTTCTACCGATTCTATTCAAACAATACTTCGTGCACGTGTATCTGAAGCCACACGACATGGCCTTACCCAGGAAGGTGCAGTTGTGTTACAGGGACTCCTTGATGAATTTCTGGACGTTTTTCGAATAGATTTCTGTAATGATCCTCCTGTCATGGTCGAGCCCTTGCAAGTTCGACTTGTGGATGGCTCTAAGCCCATAAAGTGTAAAACCCGACGATTTTCGCCACTTCATATGTCGTATTTGAGGGACCATTTGGGTGCCCTCGAAAAATTTGGCCTAGTTTATCAGAATAATCGATCTCGTTGGGCCTCGCCACCGCGTGTGGTTCCCAAAAAGAATGGTGAATTAAGAATGACTGTGGATATGCGTGCGATCAATGCCATTACGGAGCCCATGCAATGGCCTATGCCTGTCTTGGAAGTTGTGATGTCCAGATTACAGGGCAAGAAGTTCTTTTTTGTCTGTGACTGGTTCAAAGGGTTCTGGCAACTGCCTTTGCATTCATCTAGTCAGGAAATATTTACAATCATGGGTGTCGACGATATGAAGTCAAGCAATCGTGTATTGATGGGACATAGTGATTCTGTGGCGTATTGTCAGTTCTGTGCTCAAACAATTTACGGTGAAATGTATGGTAAAGGTCTCGAAGCATGGCTTGATGATGTTATTGGGAGTGCTACCTCAGAGGAGGAACTTTTGACATTACTCCGCTTTTTACTGCAGCAATGCGTGAAGTATGGTCTCAAATTGAATCCATCGAAATGTGATTTTTTCACTCAGGAAGCAAGCACATTAGTTCAGAGGGGATTGCACATGATCCTAAACGCATTAATGGTCTCATCGAATTGGAACCCCCAGAAAATGGACAGCAATTGCAGCAGTTTCTCTGTGCTTTAAATTGGATGCGACAATCGTTGCCACAGTTTAATAAGCTCGTCGCACCTCTTCAACAGCTTCTCGAAACAGTTTGCTCCACCGCTGGAAGTCGTAAAAAGACTCGCCTTGTTCGTTATATGCTTAAGGAATTTGGCTGGCTGCCTCTTCATGACCAGGCATTTTTGGATTGTAAAGAGGCATTGCGCTCAATTGTAACATTAGCACATCCTGACCCTTCCAAAACTGTTTGTTTATTTACTGACGCTAGTGACGAATTTTGGGGGGCAGTGGTGACGCAAATACCCCCTGATGATGAGAACCTCGCTATCTCGGACCAACGGCATGAGCCTTTGGCTTTTCTTAGCGGGACGTCCAAAAAGGCGTCTTTGCGATGGAGTACGATAGAGAAGGAAGGCTATGCTATTGTCACAGCGTGCAAACGACTGGATTACCTCCTGCAGCGACCAAACGGCTTCATTATTTTTACGGACCATCGCAACTTGAGGTTTGTGTTTTCGCCAGACCCAGCACCACACACCTCGTTATGTGGCCGATAAACTAGCTCAATGGGCTGTGGCTTTGAGCGCTTTTCGCTATAAAATCGAGCATATCCCTGGCGAGGACAACATATGGGGTGATCTCTTATCCCGTTGGGGAAATGGTGGCTCTAGGCCCACCGATGCTGTTGTCTGGTCCGATATGTCGGAATTAAAAGACAAAGCCTTTACACCACAACTTCGGCGTTTAGTTACGCTACCTCTACCCACGCACTCCCCCTTGTCAAAGAACTTTGACTGGCCAACACTAGAGACCATTCGAGCTGAGCAATTGCTTCATCCAGATGACTATGCCAAAGTTAAAGCAAATGTGGCAGTGAATCCCTCAGATGATGTGGCCCGTATAGACGGTCTTATATGGATCCCGCCATTAGCTCTCGATTTACAGCTGACTTTATTAGTTATTGCCCATGCCGGAGCAATGGGTCATCGAGGAATTGTGGCAACCAAGCACTTAATGTTGGAAAAGTTTACATGGCGTGGAATAGGCGAGGACGTTGAGCTCTTCGTCCGAAATTGTTTACAATGTATGTCTACTGGTTCAGGCAGAGTGCCACGACCTCTAGGTGAAGTCCTTCATGCAAGTACTCCAAACACTTTGCTGCATTGCGATTTTTTAGCTATGCCTGGTGGATATATACATGTCATTGTCGACGATGCGTCCAGAATGTGTCAATTAACCTACCACCCGACCTGTAAAGCATCGGATGCTGCGTCAGCTTGTATTGTTCGGCATTGTACACACATGGGTCTCGGATCAAGGTCCACACTATAAAAATGAATTGATTGATGAGCTCCAGAGACTCTATGGCTATGGTCATCGATTTACACCGGCTCATTGCCCATGGATCAATGGAACGGTCGAGGTGATGGTGCGCTCCATTAACAAAACATTTAAGACTCTACTGCTCGAGCTTAAGTTACCCCAACAACAATGGCCTTCACTACTTCCTGTTGTGCAACACGCCCTAAACCACACACCGTGTGAGAAGTTAGGTGGTTTAGCACCCATAACAGCAATGACTCAGTTACCACCAAGTAACGCCTTGACGGCTGTCATTTCCAATAATGATATTCATGAGATTGATGAGTCCCAACTTCTCAAGTTGCGTGAGACCTGCCTCGCTGAGCTTGCCGCTGCTCGGGACAACCTTCACCGTGACTTAGCGAATCGAGCAAAAACTCTTCGTGCTCGTCAACGACGACGACACAACGATAGCAAACGGGTCCAAGACACATCAGACATCAAAGTCAACAAAGATTGTGTCAACTCTTGGTTTCATCATGAAGGAATACAATGGACTCTTTGATCTGCCTTCACCGTGATTGCGGCAATGCCTGAGGCTTCTTTGCGCTCTGATATTTGCCAAGCGGATGCGAAATTTATTGCACCGTACATATCATTCGGTGACGAACCGAGAACACGGCTTCTATGCATACCATCGTGACTGATAGCTTCCACACATACGCATGGACACTTGAAAGAGCAGCTTCGAGTGGCAGCCGTCTTGCTTTCTACTTTTAAATCATAATGTCTACGCTCGATGAGAAAATGTTCTGCTCTTCTCGACTGAATGGTGAGGGAAACACAAGGTTGCTTACCCTAAAAAAGTCCACGCAGACGACTAATCTCCCAACGCCACCTGCATTGAGCTCGAAGTCAGTGCTCTACGTCCAGATATTAACACTTTGTCAAGCTGGAGTCGTTGTCATCGCCCTGGCATTGTGGTTGATAACATTTTTTACCAATCATATTGTGCTTTTGATACAAAATTGTGAGGATCGACCGAGGTTTCGAATCGATTCCGAATCGAACGGGCTTCTCTGATTGGATAAAATTAAAAATTTAAATTTAGTCAGCCAATCAGAATCGATCAGCCACCTACCTCACGCAAAACACACACTGACACACACACACCACTTCAGTATGATGAAAAAAAATGGATTCGCTTTTTGGTCAAAACCACAAATTTGGTTGAAAATGACAATACGTCATTATTGAAATATTTTTAACCAATGAAATTGCACTGCATCAATTGATAGTGCAGCAAGAAGGACATGATGTCAACACTGCATGGCATGTGAGGACTTCGCTTGGATGCAATGCTCTCTCCTTCTCTGTTTCATCCGAACCACTTTCCTTGACCCTTTCTACAGATGTCAATTGTTTGTGCAGGAGTACAGTACGTGGATCTCGCAGTCAGTCGAGATTTCCATAAAAACCGCCGAGAGATTGACTTTGACAACCTCCGACTGGACTTTAAATGGCCAGCTCGACGAGAAGATCTGCATCGCGCGAGAAATCACATGCGAGGGAGGCCTTCTACAGTGGTGTCAACGACGCTCTACGTCGATTCATTGCCATTTCTACAAAACCCAGTGCGGGTGGAGCTGCTGAAGCCGCGATCTTTTCCATGGCTGGCGGTCCATTTCTCGTGGAATACACGTTCACCGACAGTGAGGACGGCCTTGATGCTACTTGAAAGAATCCAAAGAGACGTTAGGACAACGCGACGAATGCAACGTACCTGACACACTGTTTGGAGGCCGCAATGGAGGAAAAAGTGCCAAGGAGAGACATACTACCAGCCTTAGAGCCGCTTGTCAAGATCGCGCGGCTTGACTCCATGAACGAGAGCATGGACTGCTCCCGCTGGACTCCCGACAAGCAAAGAAGCAGCGATGGTAGTCAATGAGGCCTCTGTCGTACTGTGTAGGAGACGTGAATTGTATCTGCGTGAGAGGTTCGTTGCAAAGTAGCCTGCCTTCAAGCTCTTCTTGTTGGCGTCGTGACAAGAAATCACTTCCACTTCATCTTCATCTCGTCGAGATGTCCTCGATACCGCCTGCCGCTATGATGCTCATGTCCAATGTCTTTGTGTCAAGCATACCGGCAGAGGAAAAGCTCATGCATTCCAGTGAAGATACACAAAACACCCGGCGAAGTCAAGCCATACGGGGAGCACACAGCAGCCGACGGACAAATCCACTTCGCGAAAACTCTGGCGCGGTCGACGACAAAGATTCCTCGTCGCGGCCACGGCGATCGTTGATGCCTCTTCGAAAGCTCCCTTAGTGCCGCACCAGCGCCGTTTGATCACCTTGGTTGTCTTCCCTTGGTAGCTGTCGTTTGTAATTTGCGCATCCTCATTCGATCGAGTCGATGCATTCTCAAATCTTGGTTGGAATCGCGTGGCATCGCCTACCATAATGTCCATGCTGTAAGAAAAGTAAAGGACCTAGCACCATGTGTCCTCCATCACGCTGCACTTCGGTACCCAGCGGATCGCCGCCATCTTCTGCCCTGGAATTCTCGTCAAACCTTCCATCGTTGACGCAGAGAATAAAGAACAAGGAGCGCTCGGTTTGAAAAGTTGAAGCTCTCTCTCTGCTGATTCATGTCCACTCGATGGAACACCTCCTTGTGGTGTCCTCCGGAGAAGAATGCGATCCATACGGCAGTGGCAACAGAATATGGTCGAGCAGTGTGGCATATGGCAACTTGGGTGGCCCCCGTTTCTTCGCCTCCACCATCGCCACTACATACTTTACGCTCAAACGAGACTCCCATCGCGTCAGAAGACAGTGGAGGACGAGCGTTGATAGACTTTTGCTTGGAAGATGACGTTGAAAAGCTCCAAGTGTGCGAAAGATTGTCGCTCCTTCAAGAGAGCGATGGCGCGCGTCAATCTTGCTACAATGTGGAGTACAACGGACGAAGAGTGGCACGGAAACTGAGGAAACCCACCGTTGGATCGATATCTCACTCTGGAATTTACTTGATACGATGCATTCGAAGGAGCCCAACGCGAAGATCGTGCTCGCGTCCGACGTGATCGTCTCGCACTTGTCCCCAGAGGAGAAGCGGTCGTATCTGCTGGAACGCATTCAATCCATCCGTCTCCAACAAGCCACGCGGGTTTCCTTTGGCCGCAGGAGCAGCGTCGTATCGATCAATGACTTGCACGACGATATACCGAAGTCCACCGAAGACACCAACATGCGGAACGACGCAGCACCCATGAGACTCTCGTTGAGTCCACTGCGCAAGTTTCACCGACAAGGCTTAAGTTAATAAATATCATCAACACTGCTGTGCATTTCTTGCGACGTTCTTGCCAAGACAGCGCCGGGAGAGCGTCGAGTCTACGTCAGGCGTACTCGATCGTGTTGTCTACGCAACCAAGTAAGTCCAAAGCTGGATTTCAACGACTCCAACATGGATAGAGATTGCTTTCAAATTCGCCATGGCCACATGACACCAAGCGTGCAGAGGAAACGGCAATTTGTTGGTTTGCGTCTGTAATTTACAACCCAAAGTGAAGGCAGTGTAGGTCCAAGTCCCCTCTATCTCGAGCGAAATCTCCCAGCCAGCTCTCTCCTTGTGGCGGAATGTGTTGCGATGTCCAAGATCTCAATTGATTGAACCTGATGGTCGAGTCACACGATCAGGAGATGCAGTCGTCATGGAGAAACCTCGTCCTGACTACCGGACAACTACATTCCGCGATGATTTCGAAGCATGGAGAACAAATCCAGCATGCCAATAGCTACAAGATAGCAATGAGCTGTCCTGTAGCCCACGATGCGAGCTGGTGTCGGTCTTGCGGCGGAGATGGTTTTGTCCCCCTTGACCCGTTTCGTCCGCGTGCTTCCGTTCTCAGCGATCCTTGACTTCAATTTTCCACACCGGCGAGGAGAACATGGCGTCTGATCCGACTTGGATTGCGAATTCGCAAGCAAGTTCTTGTGGCGAGCACTCCAAAGAGGTGGAAGATGTGTCCAACGGCCGTCCATTGTCATCCCAACCGATTCCAGGAAGGCGATGCGCTGCTCCTTGTATTGGACGAGACAGTGGGTGAAAAATATACAACGACCAAGCGACGAGAGTGGGGACGAGCTTGCGCCAGGGCGCGCCGTGGCTTGGCTGTTGTAAGCAGGAAGTCGCTCCCATCTGCTTCAAACTTTGTTTCTGCCAATGGATGCGGATCAAGATGGCGCAGTCGACTGTACGACGTCAGAATTCGATTTCCATCAAGACAAGCCACATTGTCGTGGCGAGCTCGACCGCTTCGTCCGCGCAGATCCAATCCGAGCGGGAACACATGCTCGCTCGCATGCACGCCCTCCGCCAGAAGCAATGCCCAGACCTTGAAAACGACGAGCAGGTGGAAACCCCTGGCACGATGCAACCCATGAGCATTTTGATGCCTTGATTGACTTGATGACTGTGCGTGAGCACTTGGAACTCTTTGCTGCCATCAAGGGCGTCCCATCTGGACAAATTGAAGCCACGGTCAGGGACAAGATGGAGCAGATGAACTTGAACGACTTTGAGAACAAATTGGCTGGTACTTTGAGTGGCGGTAACAAGCGCAAGTTGTCTGTCGCCATCGCCATGATCGGATCTCCACCGATTATCTTTTTGGATGAACCATCGACGGGTATGGATCCAGTGTCGCGCCGCTTCATGTGGGATGTAATTGCTGACATCTCGACGCGCAGCAAGGAATCGACGATCTTGTTGACGACTCACAGCATGGAAGAGTGTGAAGCGTTGTGTACTCGTGTGGGTATTATGGTCGGTGGTCGCTTGCGTTGCGTGGGGAGCATCCAGCATCTGAAGCACCGATTTGGCGATGAATTGATGATGCATGTGCGCGTCGCACCCGTGATGCCTGCGGATGTCGATCTCTTTGCCAATACCTCGTTCGATGGACAGACGATGCTGACGACAGAAGGCGTGGAAGAAGCGAGCTCGATTTTGGGCAAACCCCATCGAGTCAACCACATTACCTCGAGCCATGCGACGGGATACGTCCTGGCCGACGCGCTGAACCGCAATGCTTGCATCAGCGTTCATGATTTCTGTGCGTGGTGGTTGGGAGAAGATCGCTTCGACACCATGTCGGACCATTTACGGCAATCGTTTGGAGACGGCAATGTGTTGCTCTTGGAACGCCAGAACGACGTATCTCGCTTCAAACTGCTTGGATCGAAGCGAGAGTTGGCTCTCTCGAATGTGTTTTCCATCGTTGAAAAGGCCAAGACGCAGCTACGCATTGAGGAATACACCGTCTCGCAGACAACGTTGGAGCAAATCTTCAACAACTTTGCGTCGCAGCAGACACAGGAGAAAGGTGTCGCGCGTGGCATGGAAGTGGCCGTCGCGGGCAACCGCCAAGACAACTACCAGGCGATGCCTTAGTCATCAAAATAGTCCAACACGAGTTCATCTCTTTCGCAATTGTTGTGTGTGTCATTTAGAAAACTAACGGCTGCGGTCTCGATGCGGTCATGAGCCCATGCAGGGACAATGCCGACTTGTCTACTATATATGTCCATGCAATGCGAAGTGCCTTCCAGGTAGAACACTTGCGAGCGAGGATTCACCGGCACGGACTTGTTGGCTACAATGTCGAGCCATCCCGTCTTGTAGTCGCTTCCCGTGCAGTCGCGGAATCCCCAGACTTTCATGAAGGCCGCGAGCTTTTCAAGCGGAGTCGAGCTATTTCCCGAGAAGTCTTTGCATACATCTGCGAGACGGATGAAAGGCACGCGATTGTATTGAGCAATGCGTAGACTGTGGATTCGACAGTCATGCGATCTAGATCGTTCTTGATGGGCGAACAGAAGTGAATGAGTTCATGCAGCTTGGCCACGTCGTCGGGCTTTGTCCATGCAACCAGCGCATGAAGCTGCTTGAGGCTTTCCCCAACGTCGTCTGGTCAAGTTTGGCCGCCGTAGTAGTTTAAACCATGCGCGACTTTGTCAGCGTACTCGAAGAAGTTGGTCTTGGTCCAAACGGGAGCCGAGCTTGCAGCGGAGCCAACAAGCATAGTCGGGAATTTGAGCTTAGCAAAGGCAACCCACTTGTTCGTCGACGTCAAATTGCCATTCTTGGCTAGATAGTACTCTTGAAACCTCGCCAAGTCGCCCAGCACTTGCTCCATCGTCAATAACTTTAAGCTCTCAAGCGTGAGATCGCCAGTGGGCTACGACTCGCCATAGAAGCGAAACTCGACGGAGATGATGACGAGAGCGCCGTACGTGATGGCCAGTTCGTTCATTAAGTACGTTGGGTCCGGCGAGTTGCCGCCTTGGACCCACTGGGTATTCGCATGGAATCGCTGCTTCCACGTCTTGTTGTTGGTAGGATCCGTGTCTGGGTCTCAAACGTCTTGAATGACAGCAGCATTTTCCACGTGGTTGCTTTGCTGCGAAATGTAGGAGTCGGTCGTCATCCTGTCCTTGAAAAGCATCACAATGGTGGTGGTGGTGGCAGCTAACAGAGTAGCAGCGACGGAAAGGATGCGGGCCATTGCTTGAGTTGCGGGATTCGAGTGGATTTCGAGAATGAGATTGCTGTCCAGGCGTGAGTCTTCCAACAATTTCAAACGCGGCGATCTTGTTGGGGCTCGTCAATTTCATTCCTTCAGCTTGTGCATACTGCTTGTCAAGAGCTCGATTGTGCTTGCTTGGACGTTTTATGCTGATAGCGAGCCTGTCTTTAGCGGGGACGCCCCAGTAGAGGCGACTCTGAGGGCGAACTCGCCCTGCAAATGGGGGGATTTGGGGCGGGGGGGGTAGTGCACCGAAGGAGACACTGAAAAGAGCATGATTGACAGCTTGAAATCTACCTAAGGAGTGCGGGAACAAGCGGTTCGCTCGTCTTCTATTGTGTAATGTTGTGGTCGGACGTATATGCCATTGAGAAATCCAAAACTTTAGCAGTGTTTGCTGCCTTGGCATGACAGAGATCTCAAAACTTGTGGACACGATGCGTAGTCAACCAACGTCTTTACTCTCTTGCGAAGAGAACATGTTCATTTTCGATTCAACTGACAGATGTCGACCCCACCGGACGCCCCGATTGTGGTTGTATCGGACGAGAAAGTCTCGCGCCTGCCGCTCAACGAGAAACGCGAAAACCTCCGTGTTCGTATTCGATCCATTCGCATTCGATCGATCCCGCGCAAGAAAGTTTTGGTGTCAACCACTTTGCAACCATCCAAGTCAACTGCTCCGGACGACATGGACTTGCGTGGAGCTCATGATCCAGACTCCCAAGCGAGAAGAAGCGAGGAGACAGCCACAGACTCGACAGATGCTCAGCCGACGAGGCCCAAAGCGGGTCTATGACGCTGAGTGTTTCACCGACAGTTGATCTAAGCTCAAAGTTTCTTGTACTGATGGTGGGGGTGGCCACGCACTTGTTAAAGCGGCTGTGTGGCGTCGAGAGATGGTCAACATTGCATCGTATCAACGCTTTCGTGAGATCGCATTCAGTCGTTGAGGATCCTCGAGATTTGCTGGGACACTGATGCGAATATAGCTGCTAAATACATGCCAAGACGATGCATGCATGCGCGCGACGATGTTGTGTCCATGGTTGGTGCCCAAGTGCCTATATTAACAACGAAGGGATGGAGGAAGAGAGCCCTGCTAGCATGACTGGACCGACCAAATATGAAAGCGAGATCTCTAGCAAGCAAGAGGGAAGAGAGCCCCACTTTGAGGCTGCTTGAGATCGAGCAGACCAGCACCAGAAGCTCTAAAGTTGTGTAGTTCCTTCATTGCCAGCACTCGACGATGGCGGTTTTTATGCTGTGTTGGCACTCTATCGAGGGATAGTTGTCTTATCGCAGGGTCGCAGGATTACACCCAGCGCAACAGACTAGCACATTGTAGTGCGCGGCCCAAATAACGCGTCTTCGTAGCTCTCTGCTGCCTTTGAATCGAGAGCAAGGTCGTTTTTTCAGGCGATTCACATCAGGATATCTCAAGCGATGCAACTTAAGCATTCCAATGTACCTGGACGGAATTCCTTGAACAGATTTTCTGCCTCCTTTCGACTGTTTGCGCGATGAGGCGTGGCCGGGCACATCTGTGGTTGTTGGATGTTGTCACGACCACGAGGGTCAACTTGATCAAGGCCATCAAGTGGCTTTCTCTATTGGCGTCCTTCTGCGCAGTGCAGAGCTTCTCTTTGCCAAGCGAGAGATCCCTGGCTTCCGGTGAAAAAGGCCGGCCGCTGTCAGCAGCCATCTCGACTCGACATTTGGTTTCATCGCATCCATTCAGGACACGACATGCAACCGCCGATTCATTCCTACCGATCTCAACGCCGTCGGCTAGAGAACGCCAAGCAGCGGGAGTGGTCTTCATTCGTCGATGGCCATGGCTTTGTCATATATCATCCTCAAAACTGCAACTGATTCGAAGTCAGTCGTCCATTCTTCCCCATTCCTTGGACGACTACAGTGCGACAGTGAATAGACACCATGCAGCGGTCGCGACAAAGTCAAGCAGTCTCAGTTGCCACTGTACAACGCCAACAAGAGAGAGAGAGAGCTTTCACGACCGTGTCAAACAGATCCATGTGGTGTGATGGACACGATGCGACAGCAAAGCAACGCAACGAGAGCAAACAGTCGTCAAAACCATGACAAAACGCTCGGATATCACGCTGTGGACGATCGTGTTCTAGCTTGGCTTCACTTTGCATGTTGCATTCCGTGGAAGATTGATCGCGATTTCACCGGACAATCCACAACACGGCAAGCATCATCTCTGCACGTGGATTGTAAGGAGCTTTGATCCAAGCGGACAAGAATGGTGGTGTCCTTCAATCTGCATCGCCCATCGACCTGCGTGTGACACCGGAATCCCATTGTTACACGACTGGAGCAATTGGACAGGATGTGGTTGGTCGTTGCTGATGGATATCTTCAATCTATACCGTGTCATCTGGATCGTGGCCACTTGAACATCGATTCTCACTTTTCAAATTCCCTCCAACAGTATCCACAACATGCAAGCGTCATCCCGCGCCTCGATTGTCGTCTCCTCCGACGTCGCAGTCTCCTTCTTGCCATTGGACGCCAAGCGTGCAAACTTGCAAGAACGAATTCAATCTCTCCGTGTCCAACAAGCAGTGCGAGTCTCACAGTGCCGTCGTAGCAGCATCGCCTCGAAGCACGAAGTGCGTCAAATGCTTGGCCAGAACGAACCAAATGATCAAGACTTGTCGAGTGATGACTGCGCACAACCTCGCCTCTCCTTGAGTCCCATCCGCCGATACACCAAAGTGTAGATGGCATCTCAAGTTTAAGTTATAGAATACAAGAATGTGTACATTGAAAGACTCTTGCCAGGTCGACGGAGCAGGGCGAGCTGAGGGTTCACCGTTGAAGTTCGCTGCTCTTCAGACACAGTGCTTGCAAGGTGGCTCTGCGAATGCCCCCGCACTGATTAGATGTCAACTCAACGACAATGTCTCTGTTGGTACTGAGGCTGTGCTTGCTGCCCCTCACCGTCGCGTCGATGCCAATCCAGCGAGATTTGTTACGGTCGTGACCTCTCTCAGCGAACATATAGGACGGCTACCGTGATACGAATCGATCGAAAAACTTCGATGGCGTCGTCGCCTCGCCCCTGTCTTTCTATCGTCTGACTGTCAAGTCTTGCCATCGAACAAAGACGAGGACATCTCCATGATCGTATTCGATCCATCGGCGAGAAAAGCGAACGAATGTCACTGACAAGGGCAAGCATGGACAACCTCTCAACTTATTGCTGAGAGCGAATGGACCCAAATGCCGAGAGTTTCACTGAAAACGTGACCCTCGTGGTGGCAAGATTCCATCAGCGCTTGAGGTAAGAAGCTACGTAGTGAGAACTTCGCGCTGTTTCCCATCTTGGTTCAATACTAGCCCCCTGGCGAGTCGTCAAAGACAGAGTGGCTCAGCGAATACAACAGTATGTATGGAAATACTACGTAGTAATCCCCCAAACTTGGGGATGAAACATGGCTGCATGCCACAGATGTGGACTCCTTTGCCGGAGTCTTTGCCGCCCCTGTCGGTCATGATGGGTGCAACGTGCAAACCCATGAAGGCATGGATGATTGGGGGATGCAAACTATAAATACACTGTAGAGTGGAAAGTCCTTGGAAGGAAAACATCAATGACCAAAGGATATCAAGCAGCACGACGACTGCATGACGATCCTTGACTTGAACTACACTAGAAATGACTTAAAGCCACGCAGAAAGCGCTCAGCTGCGCCAAGATGGCGCGTAAAACCAACACCAAAAGATTTGGTTTGTCTCATGTGCTGTCAATCCGATGGCCTGAATCGGACCGAGACATTTTTTTACTTCCATCTCGTTAATTCTATTTTGACCAATTAAAATCGGTATTTGATATTTATTTTAGCCAATCAGATGCATTTAGTTAAGATTCCAAGTTGTCTCATTGTATCATTTGTTGTCCAGAGTATACTGAGGCTCAGTATAAATCTTACGATGAAACACGACAGACGACGATTTTCCCCCTCAAACGTCCCAACAAACTCTTTTCGCAATCGGATTTATTCTCGAGGCGGCCCGTGCAGAGAGAAATGATGGAAACATTCATGTCATGGATCTCCTGCCCACGCTTCAGCTCGTCCATCTTCCCCTATGCGTAAACGACTCCGGTGTTGATATGGCGAATGCCAATGTGATTGCCATGGGCAAGGAATCTTCTGCAGTTATGGCGATCGAAGAAAAAATGAACTGTAAGAGGGATCAAATCTAAACTTGGAGGGAAGTACATGTACACACTTTCTCGAAAAGGGCGCACCAAGCACTTGGACTGACGTGAGCACGTCTGTGACACTTGGATGGCGTCAACACATCCAATCTTCACTGGATTGGCTAAAAGCCTTGTCAAAACTGTACGAATTGATATTGCCTCGATAGAAAGTTCAATATTAAATATCATATTTTGACCAATAATATCCATTTTCAAATTGGATTGGTCATTGTGACATCAGACACATCCACAGCCAAAATGTCGATTTGATACACAAAGTGATCCAAAAAGTATCACTTCTCGATCGATTCGAGCGTTTTGACACTTGGAAATGGAGAAAATGACATTTTCCAAGGCCAAGTGGACTGCAAATCGGTTGTTTTCTGCCTTACGATCTTACATGTGCAGCTTCTATTTCCATCATGTCCCATCACACTTGGACTGTGGGAATCACCTTGTTGGTGCTCTCGAGTGTCCCAGCGACTTGAGAATGCTTTCATCTTGTCAAAGCTGTGCCACGTATCGCCAACAGTGCGACATATTGGAGACAATACCCATGAATTATCCGCCACATCCTGGCCAAAGACGCAGATGTCGCATCGCCAAGCCTATCGCATACAAAAACCCATTTCGCACACATCAACTTCAAGACAGTTCACTCTCACTCACACGCTTTGTTGAATTTTTTATTTGTATTAAAAGGTGAGTTACACTCTCTTACTCTCCAGTTTCCAGCATGACGTCAGTGAGAAAATGCGCTCGAGTGTGAGCACGGTCTTGGCTTCGTCCGCTAGACCTGACTCACTTTGTAACAAGCTTCATAACGCAAATGGCCATGGTCGACAGCCGCAAACGTGTCTTCGAGGAGTTTCCGCCGTCGTCGCCATCCAAGCAGAGTAAAATCAATGCATACGACACACCCACTGCGACGAGAGAAGCGCTCGCGTTGAATCAACTCCAGTCGGCGCTCCACTGCGTCCTCGAACTCCAAAGCCGAACACTGGAACGATTCCGCACAACGGGAGACTGGGTATCAGCGTATCCTCTCCTGGTCAAGACCGAAGTCGCACGAAGAGCCATCGTTCAAGAACGACGAAAAGTGTTGCTTGAGAGAGAATTGAACGCATCACTCCACAACAATGAAGGACACGTCGAACGAACAGGAACGTCGTCGTCGAAACGCGTGACCTTTAACGATGTTGTCGACGTGCAAGAAGCTGTCCCAATGGATCGTTCAAGAGGTGAAGTGTCCAGCGTTCAGCCCGAAGAAGTCCTCATGGTGAAAACCATGGGTCTTCAATCCATGCCGATGCAAAACTTCTCGGAATTCTGGTCTTGAGCCACTTCCGTCTACTCCATCTCGTATGTGTCGTGAGTTCTGTGGGCGTCCACTTATAGAGTATTTAATGCAATCCCTGTACAAACTTCCAATTCCAGTTGTTACATCCCTTTGCTCATAGCTAAGGGCTCTTTGGTTCAGCCGGATCGACAACGCCCCATGTGCCCGACTTGATCTGGCTGGAGCCGTCAGGGTTTGTGACCGTCAATTCAATCTACAAGACACCACATGAGACCAAACATGAACAAGTTTGACGTGCCGAGCCAGGCTTGTAGTTGAGAAGCACCGATTTGTTTGGATGGTTTGTCAAAACTTCACGGACTTCGATCTTGAGCTCGTCAAAGGGAATGCTTTGCAGAATGAGCTGAATGTCCGGCGTGATTTCGCCCTTGGCTGTCGCCACCTTGGGTGTTTTCAACTTCTCCACTATGCCGCACATGAGTTAGAGCGTCTGCATGCGTGATGGACGTACCCAACGGTCCAAAGCCGCCTGCAAAGTCCAAAACACAAACATGCTTTTGAAACTTGTGCGGGCTGAAGCCAATACCGATGCTTTTGAATTTGTTGTCCATCAAGCTGAGACGATCGCCACGTGTTGGAACACCGTCATCAATAAGTAATTGTAGAACGACGTTGCGAGGCTGCGATAGACCAAAGGCAAGAAGCTCTACAGCAGTCGTTTGTCATGATTGAATCAAGGATATGAAAATACCGCCGATAGAGCCCCTCCACTCGCCGTATTTTTCCAATCGAGCTACCATCGTACTTCCATCTATCCACGGTAACACCATTAATATGAACTGGGCCATGGAAAACGCTCACCGCTTCCAGTGTGACTCACGGCACCATTGTTGCCCAGATCAAGAGCATGGTCGATGGCAGCTTTCGACATGTTGGCCTCAAGTACTAAATAGTCGACAGGAGCTTGGGACTTCAAAAACGCGATGCAATCTTGGACCTAGAACAATGGTGAATCAAAACCACAGTTGCGATTGAGCAAACCGCCGCGGGCCCTTCTTCCGTTTGAAGACGAATGCCTTCAGTTGGGATGGTCAAGATGTTGCCGCTGAATTGCTGCAGCATTGCTTCACAATATGGAATGTACGAATGAGGATTCGTCCTGACGGCGTTGATTTCAGTTGTAATCGCAGCAGCAAATTCCTCCTCGGACAGCGTTCCTTCTTTGACTTCACTGGTATTATTGCTGGGTTTGTTCTCCTTGGGAGCTGCTGTCGTCGCCGAAGTAGCAGCAGAAGTGGTAGCTTGATCGTCTTTGAGAGCTTGTCTTGCCAATGAAATCAATCGATCAATGCGACTTGGATCTTTTTTCATGGCCTATTTCCAGCTCTCAGTGATATAAAGGTGTAAATTCCATACTTCTTTCAAGATATTGATCAGCGTCGCGTCGTCCGTCGTCGCTATCACATCGCCACCTGAAGATGCCGCACTTCCCATATCCGTCGGCCGACTTTTCCGCGAAAGGAACGTTTATCCGGATGATATGTGGATCATTATCCGGATTGCTTAGGGCATTCCTTTGTGGGAATGTTGGTCAATGGAATTATCCGGATGACCTGGATTTCTTATTGTGGAGAATCTCCATCAAAGATCGCGGAGAGTCGACATGTGCCAAGAAACCCTTGCTTCGATAGCTGAGGTCGATGAGGCGTGATGAAGTTAAAGATACGAGGGGAAATCGTATATACGTCATCTAGATGCGTCTACTGACTCAAGCATGGTGTACAGCTGTAACTCTTTTATGTTTTTGAGCTCGGAGAGACACACGGATGGGAAACGAGATGATCTCATCGAGAGCAATCAATCTAGTATGAGGTATTTGAAACTCTACAAAGTAATCCACAGCTATCTACTATGGTGCATGCGTCGGGTTGTGATTGTCATGCTGATATTTGGTGCTCGGGCGGCTCACAACTTGGACTTGTCGGAGCTGCACATGGTGTGGCCTAGTAGGGACATTTGGAAAGTGTGAGCCAACAGAGACACTGCGATATCTGGGACAAAACCAGCACACGGAGCCTATGTGTTTGCAGTATTTTGTAAGTGTCTAATCTATTGGACAGGGAGTGGTTTTATCAGCATTAACGGCCTCATGGCAGTTAGCTAGCGAGAACTTTTGGGTTCAGCTGGAGCTGGGTTTCCACTTCCTTTTTGGGGCGTTTGCTACTAAATTGTTGTGTTGCTTTTGGCGCCCTCTTCGACAACTACAGTTCCTCTGCAAGCCCGTTTTTGTTGAGATTACTTCTAGGTTATGAGCCCAACGGCTACTAGAACTATTGATGTTATGTTGAAGGCTAAGGAAACGAACTTATCCGTTCAACCGAGTGAGATTTTAGGCGATCGACCAGTGCCCACGAGAAGTCGTTGTTTGGTGGAAGAACCTACTCGCAGCAGCTTACCTACTGATAATTTTTAATAATCTGATACTGCCAGCATGGTTCCCATGGCTATGGAGGCTGATACGGCTAGACAAATGAGTGAGCAAGAAAGTTCAGAAGTCTGCAAGATTATGAAAGGTGCAGAACTGAATGTTGCTGGTCTTAAAAAACTCCTTCAAGACCGTTTAATGCAATCGAAACTTCAGAAATTACCTGGAGGAAATTCTTCCCATGGTGACGATGACAGTGACATAGAGGAGAAACCGCCTGCTAGACCTATTGAAAGACTTGAAAATCAACCACCACCGAGAAGATCAAAGCGCCTTAATGGCGGTGGACCACCCAGCGATCACGACGATGGCAATTATGACAGTAACCCTGATGACAGTGATTTTTCAATTGGCGAGTATAACCCAAGCAGCTCGATGGAGAATGAATCCAGTTCCAGTTCAGACAGTGAGAGTGATATCGTTAATGCTTCATGTAGCGATGATGGAAGCCCAGAAGAGACTGATAAGTATGAAACATCTGGTTTAAAAAGAAATGCATTTACGAATCCTTTCAAGATTATGCCGTTCGATGGAGTGGACTGGACAACATATCGTGAAGATATTCGTGCTGTCGCTCACAGGCAAGGCGTTTGGGATATTCTTTGTGGGAATCAAACGGCCCCTGATAGAGTAAAAACGCCTCGAAAATTTGCCGAATTTATGAAACGAGAAGCTATGGCAAATGAATTACTCGTTACATCGCTGGATAAAAGCAACAAGGTGGCAGTGTGTGATCTTGCTACTGTTGCAGACAAGTTCAAATGGTTGGAACGTCAGTATGCGACTCGGCCTTTCATGAACAAACTCGATTGTAAAGCGCGATTGATTGAATATCACTTTGACCTCCATCGTGAGACTATCCATCATTACTTACAGTTAATTAACTTTGCGAAGACGAAACACGATCTTGCAAGTATGGGGAGACCTTTGCCTGAAGGAGAGGAAAGGGAAATTTTACTACGAAATACTCAAAAGTACCTCAACTTATCGTCACACTTTCCTGGAGATGCATTGGAGCACATACCTTTGATTGATTTTACAGCAACACTTCAGTCAGAGTATGAGGATAAACGAGAGACGTGGGATCCTGATGATGTGCAGGAACAAGTGCACTTTACTAAAGGAGTGAAGCAGAAACCTTTTGGTCATTTTCGATCTGGTAAACAACGTCCACAACCTACTAAGCAACCATTCGTTCGAAAGAAGAAAGACATATCTCGAGTTAAATGCTACAACTGTGGGGAATTCGGCCATGTCCAGATGTACTGTCCATCCGGTGGAGGTGAATCACAGTCAAGTGTGAATGCTACGTCGGAAGTTAAGGCTGGAAATTCAAGGAGGAGAGGCAGAACAAGAAAGTAAGCTTGAAGCCAATCCTAAAAGGAAAATCTACTCCTTGGCAGACAAATATTAACAGGAGATCTACTGACGATGTGAACTATGTTGGTGACGTACTATTTACCGAAGATCTTGATGAACAAGGAGAACAAATTGAGTTCATCCTGGATAATGCCAGCCACGTTAACATTTGCAATCACTTACCATCCTTCACCGAGTTTTCTAATGATGAAACGAGTGTAAAATGGTTTGATTGAAAGACGTGCACTCAGCGATGTGGGGTGGCAACCTTCGCATTCTTTGATGAATTGGAACATGAGTATCGCCAAGTTCAACTAGTCTGCAATTTTGACAGTGAAGCAAAAGTAAACTTAATCAGTCAGTCAATGATGAGAGACAAGTTTGGAATGATGGCTCAGTACTCTCCAGACAACCAATGCTGCAGCCTTGTTAGTGATGAAATTAAACTGGATTTTTGGCTGAAGAACGGAATGTATCGTCACGTAGTCAGAGTGGTGAATGCGAATATTGCACAGACACTTTATACCACTACGCCAATTGCCGAAAACAAGAGCTTGTTGCGGAAATGGCACAACCGTCTTGCTCATGCCAATATGAATGTCGTGAAAAATATGTTTCGCGAAGGCCGTGTTAAAGGAATGGAATTACGAAAGGTAGACTTGGACGATGATCGTGGATGCATGTCCTGCGTGGCTGCTAAGATGAAAAAGATGTCGTTCAGGAATACAAATCCTTCTAGAACTACGGAACCACTACACAAGATTATCGTGGATATTGGTTTCTTGAATGGCCCTATTACACCATCGTTGAAAACAGCTTATCTTGCGGCTATTGATGAAGGCTCGAGATTTAAATGGATTGTACTGCTTGAAAGGAAGAAGCAAGCAACGTCTGCATTGCTTGAATTGATCGATAACATAGAGCATGAGTTTGGACCAGGCATTAAGGTCATCTCGTCTGACGATGATAAAATGTTCCGAAATGATCAATTGGCCACCGTTTTAAAACGAAAGCGAATCAAGCAGCAGTGGGCACATCCATATTCTCCGCAAGAGATCTCGTTGATTGAGAAAACGAATCTTGTGTAACTGGATAAAACACGAGCTGTATTGACAGCGTCTGGTATGCCAGAGGAATTGTGGGGAGAAGCAATTGAGTATGTGGTGTATACTGAAAATAGGACTGCGACAAAAGCTCTTGATGGGCTTATACCATTCGAAGCTCTCTATGGCGAAGTGCCCAATATTAAACATCTGCGACCCTTTGGCTGTGTTGGAATGATGTTTGTGGATAAAAAGTACCGAAAAGGGAAATTATCACACCAGTCAAGGCCATGTCTTATGATAGGATATGATGGATCGAGTCGGGGCTACCGCATGCTTAGTGTCGAGACTGGAAAATGTTGTTTGTCCAGATACAACAATGTCAAATTTTATGAAGACACTACAGTTGAGACCTCGTACGTTCAACAACTTATTGGGATGGCAAGTCGAGAAGTTACAGATGAACTTCCAGCTGAAATTCCTTTTGTGACTCTACCTGTATTGGATATTCCAGAACTTCCACAATCTATGGTTGATGTAGAGCCCAACGCATCGATCGATGATGGAAACATTATTGCCAGTGATGAAACAGAGAATGAGGAACAGAATACACTTGGCAGCGGCATTTCGAGAGATGTTGATGATGAATTTACGGAAGCTGGATCTAGTGCAACTCCTGATGAAAACGACAATCATAGCGTGAGAAACAAAAAGCGTAAGGACAAATCGCTTGATGATCATGAAAAAGATATTGACGAAGAAAGAAAGACATGGCAACGAATAGAAAATGAAGGCAAAGACGAAAGACCGAAACGCACTAGACAGTTGCCAAGTAGATTTCAAGACTTCCATTGCTTCCTGATGATGGAGGATTTTAATGGATTGGAAGATATGACCCCCAAGTCATATGACGACATGATGAAATTTCCAGAGACTGAGATTGACAAATGGAACATGCGATGGATGCTGAATATGATTCATTGATGGAAAACGGAACATGGGTTCTTGTTGATCGACCAGCAGATCGAAAAGTCATTGACAACCGATGGGTGTACAAGATTAAACATGATCGAGAAGGCAATCTAAGATACAAAGCACGACTTGTCATTAAGGGATATGAACAAGTGGAAGGGTTAGACTTTGATGAAACCTTCGCCCCAGTGGTTCGATTTGAAACTTTACGGACTGTGTTGTGCTATGCGGCCATACGTGAAACTTCGACAGCATGATTTTGTCACGGCGTTTCTCAATGCCGATATTGCTGAGTACAATATTTACATGGAACAACCTCAAGGAGGGGTCGTCGAGGGAATGGAGGAGAAGGTGTACCTATTGAAAAAGAGTCTATACGGCCTGCACCAAGCTCCTCAAGAATGGAATTCGATGCTGCACCAATATTTATTGTCGATTGGATTTGAAAGATGTGCCAAAGACTATGGATTGTACGTAAAATTGGTGGAGGAAAATGGAGAGCCTGATGTAATTTTCCTCACAATCTATGTGGACGATTTACTTCTACTTGGAGAAGAGAAAGAGGCTGACGATGTGGGAAGAAAGCTGACTAGTGAATTCAAAGTCACAAATATGGGTGACTTACGATACCTTTTGGGAATTGAATTCGACTATGAACCTGGCAAGTTGTTGAAATTCTCACAAAAGAAATTTATCACTGCGATTGTCAATAAGTTCGGGAACATGAATATGAGTCCTACCTCAATTCCACATGCATTAGGGAGTGTGCCACTCTGTACTGGTGACCAAGACGATCTCATTAAACGAGCTTATCCCTACAGAAGCCTCGTTGGTTGTTTACAATATCTTACCACTGGATCGAGATTTGATTTAACTAATGTTGTTCGAGTTCTGTCCACACATTTGAGCAATTACAATGCTGCTCATTGGAAAATGGCCATGCGTGTGTTGAAATACTTGGTTGGAACTATTGATCAAGGTCTAGTTTTTGATATTCGAGAAGCCAAGAAGTACAATGGCATCTGCATTGAGACCTGGGTCTATAGCGACTGGGCGAACAATGAATATGATCGCAAGTCAATTACTGGATAAGTTACCAGGATTAATGGCTGTACAATTTCCTCTAAGTCTGAAAAGCAGGACGTCAGTGCAACAAGCACTTGCCATGCAGAGACTGTTGCAGCGAGCACGGCAGCTCGAGATATCCGTTGGCTTGAATAATTACTGGAGGAATGCTACTTAGCGAGCTCACCGTCCTCATTAATCATGGATAATCATGGAGCGGAAAGGCTTTGCAACCATCCAAGAAAACACAAACGGTCAAAGCACATTGAAGTGCGACATCTATTTGTCAGAGAATGTGTTGAGAAATATGGTTTGCGGACCTTTGTGGCCCCCTCCGAAAGAAATTTGGCTGACGTTAACACAAAAGCCTTGTCCAAAGAACAATTCCTAGATTTGGTAAAACAAATTGGAATGCGAGACACTGAGAAGGTGATCTGCAATGGCTATATAGAGTCTGCGAAGCAGTTTCAAGATCTCATGGAATGCTACAAGGCCCATGATGTGTGCAAGTGTGTTTGGCCATTGGATTAGACAGTCTGTGGATGAAGGGAAGGTATGAGGTACAGTGCGCGAAAAAAGTATAGGGAATGAAGATTTATGTTCACAACGCTTGGGATGAAAAAGAGATCTGTAATGAGAGAACAGATATCGCATTGAATCGATGGAAACTATGACAACACTATGTCTACACGATGTCTAACGTCAAGGTACGCTTGATACGTCACTGTCGAGGGAATGGATAGCGAAATAAGTATAGAGAATCCAACAAATTCGAGACAAACGAAGGCGATTGACTTATGTTAACTACATCAGTACTTGGTAAATCCACCATTGGCACGTGCGACACCAAAGCAACGTCGTGGCATTGATTTCACGAGAGTTTGGAGTGTTTCAATTGGAATTTTCGCCCATGCCTTTGATATAGCCAATTCCAGCTCATCCGTTGTACGATACTGTTTACCATTGTGATAAACAGATCGAGCCAATATCGCCCAGAGGTTTTCAATCGGATTTAGATCCGGGGAGAGTGCAGGATGCGGGAAAAGGCGCACATTCATATCGTTCAAAAAGGCCAAGGTGAAGTTGGAACGGTGAATCGACGCCCCATCTTGTTGGAATGTAAACGTGTCGCCATGATGAGTATGAGCAAACGGAAACAAGTATGATTGCAGAGTTTCGACGAACGAAACAGAATCTTGGTTGCCTTGGAGAAAAGCCAAGTCAGATTTACCACGACTCGAGAAACAAGCCCAAATCATGACACTCCCACCACCATTTTGGCGGGAGAAGAACGAGTTGGGCTCCTTTCTCAAGTCATGTCAGTAATACTTGAAGCCGTCGGGGCCGTCGAGGTTGAATTTCTTTTCATCTGACCAGATAATTTCACCCCAGGTCGGAGGATTTGCAGTGTTGTCTTCAGCGTACTTCAATCGTGCGTCTTTGTGCGCCTGTGTAAGCTTTGGCGCTGCGACTCGCTTTGTATACTTGAGGTGCGGAGCTTCATGTAGGATTTGTTGGACTCGACGCTCACAAACAGGAGTTCCAGACTCCTTTTTGATGACTTTTGCCGACTCACCTGTACAACTTGCAATCGTATCATGTATCTTTTCGCAGTTTCAGACACAATTGGAGGCCGGCCGAGTCTTACAGCAGTTCCATAGGTTTCTGGGTTGGCCAGAAACTTGTAGACAACAGACTTCGATCGATTTATCGTCTTTGCGATCTCTTGAGGCGAGATGTTGTGCATGCGTAAAGCCTTGATCATCGCTTGGTCTGTCTCGGTCAGATGAGTCCCGCGTGGCATTTCAGTTGGTTGCTATTGAGACTAGAAAGACATGAATAAGGCCTGCTACGATATTGCTGTCTTTACGTGCTGTATGGCGTCGATTCTCTATACTTATTTCGCTCCTCCGACCTTGTCAAACAGGATTTGGCGGGATTGCTCCTGCAACTTTGGGAGTTTGCGGGAACGAAATATATGTGCAGAATCAGCCAATCACGAGCAATTGAATTGTCAGGACGGCATTTGCGAGTTAATGATTGGTGAGAAAACATTCGAGAGAATACTTTTTCCCTAAACTTTTTTCGTGCACTGTATTTGAAACTCTACAAAGTAATCCACAGCTATCTACTATGGTGCATGCGTCGGGTTGTGATTGTCATGCTGATATTTGGTGCTCGGGCGGCTCACAACTTGGACTTGTCGGAGCTGCACATGGTGTGGCCTAGTAGGGACATTTGGAAAGTGTGAGCCAACAGAGACACTGCGATATCTGGGACAAAACCAGCACACGGAGCCTATGTGTTTGCAGTATTTTGTAAGTGTCTAATCTATTGGACAGGGAGTGGTTTTATCAGCATTAACGGCCTCATGGCAGTTAGCTAGCGAGAACTTTTGGGTTCAGCTGGAGCTGGGTTTCCACTTCCTTTTTGGGGCGTTTGCTACTAAATTGTTGTGTTGCTTTTGGCGCCCTCTTCGACAACTACAGTTCCTCTGCAAGCCCGTTTTTGTTCAGATTACTTCTATCTAGCCCACGATCGTCCTTCTTTCAGCGTCTAGAGCGCATATCAGAACCCTGCGCTGTCAGTATTTGAGCGCCAATTCATTTGGAGTACATAAAATCTATTCTTGACCATGATCTTCCAAGCCTCGGACATTCATGGCCAAGTTCAAGTGATCATGAATATTGTTCCTGAGGTGGACTTTGACGATAGCTTCACGATTTTGAGCTCGTCTTGAGGTCGTCATTCCATGGGATCCGACCAAATCGAGAGGTTTTATTGAAATGGGTGATTAGACGGACTTTATGGAGCAGGGGATCGGCCACAATTCAACTTGACATGTTGAGGGCTGGCCGCGTGCAACCTTTGTTGAAGAAGTCTGGACTAAGTTTCTCTGTTCGTGCCATGTCGACACAGTTGGGTCCTCTTGTGACAGGAAGTGAGATTCATGCTCTGGAATCGTCAGGCCGCGCCGTGCACTTTGTGGATGCTTCCTGGTACGATTCTTTGGAGGCTCCCGCCGCCTCATTTGGAACTTCATAGGTATTTAGACAAGACGCGCAATGGACGCGCTGAATTTGAACAAGTAACACCAACTTCCTTCGATCATTCACTGCGTTTGACTAGGAACGCTTGCCAGGAGCTGTCTTCTTTGATATCGAAGCGATCAAAGACAAGCATTCGCAATTGCCGCATATGCTTCCCCCCGCTGACGAGTTTTCCGCCGCCGTGAAGTCGCTTGGTATTTCCAATGATTCGACGGTCGTCGTGTACGGTGGCTTCAATTGCTTCAGGTAGATGGTCCTCACAACTCATACTCACTGAATTCTTGAAAGTCCTGCGCGTTGCTGGTGGACATTCAAGTATTTTGGCCACGAACACGTCCACGTCCTCAATGGAGGCATCACTCGCTGGAAGAGTGAAGGCCGCGAGATTGAAACTGGTCCTCCACGTGATCCGACGCCAAGTGCTTCGTACACTGCAACTGCTCATCCAAATCTTGTCTTGAACGCTCAACAAGTACGGCCATTGACGCTAAGAGCAAGAGCAGCTTTGACGTCGTGGTGTAGGTTCTTGGTTTGCTGAACACGAAAGACCAAATCATCGATGCTCGTGGCCCAAGTCGATTCTACGCCAAGGATCCTGTGAGTTGCCGCTTTTAAGTTGTTCGTGATGCCTTCGATAGGAACCTCGTCCTGGCATGCGTGGCGGTCACATGCCTAGTGCACTCAACGTTCCTTTCACCAAAGTTCTTTCGTCCGATGACTTCTCGGTACACAAATGCACTCCTTTCGCTCATGACAAATGGTGAAGATCTGGCACGATGCCGATGAAATCCGTCAAAACTTTGAAGCTAGCGGTAAGTTCATGTATGGGAAAACCTGCATAACAGTACGACTTAGGTGTGCGCTTGGCTGATACGACTCTCGTCGCCACGACGTAAGATCGACAGGTTCATCCTCTCTGAATTCCATGCGTAGGTGTGGATCTGGCGTGACCGCTTGCGTCTTGACTTTGGGCTTGCATTCGCTCAAGGTCCCCTTGGAACGGTACTTGAGCTTCCCTCTTGATGGTCTCGCTGAACTAGCATGTAGCGTTCCAGTCTATGATGGCTCATGGTCCGAGTGGGGTGCCAACCCCGATCTTCCAGCCGTCAAAGACGATTAAGCCCTTCCCATCTCGATGGCCGCATCCAAGTAGGAAGTTTCATTGCATGTTGTGAATGAAAATGTGTCTTCCATTGTGTGGACGCTACTTGATGCATTGTTTCCTTCTCTTAAGAATGAATGAGAAATATATTCAGCATGTTAACGCGTTTGATGACTGATGTAGCGCAAGCAGAGCAGAGCGAGCAATCGGAAGAAGACAATACAGCCAAGGATGACATACATGTGATTCCACCGATCTTCATACTTCATGTCGTACATCTTGGCCACGAATTCGCTCGCGGAGAGCTTGGTAACGTTGAACTTGTGCAGAATTTGAGGGGACACGTTGGTCATCTCCTTGCAGCCCATGTCTTCAGGCGATTCGCATTTGAAAACGATGGAGGTGAGGATGGCCAAGATGTACCGAGGAGGTGTAATCGTGTAGAGCCATTGATAACCTGCAGGAATTTGAGATCCAGGAGGATTGAATCCCATGAAAAGATTGAACAGTGTCATGAGAAACCCGCCCATGATGCTGGCTACTTCGAGTGATGGCAACGCACAAATGACAAGCTCGCCAAAGTACACTTGCATGAGCACGAAGAGCGAGAGATTGAATCCATACCAGACGCCAGACACGATGCCTTGAAATCCCACAAAGGGATAGAAAATGACAGTGAAAAGTGAAGTCGAAATGAAGACGTAAGGCACTTCGACCAGCGTCGATCCGACAAAATACCACAAGGCGTTGTAGGTTTGACAAGCACGTTCTCGATAATACGAAGCACGCTCGGCCACCAAGAGAGGTAAGACGCTGTTGAAGCCAATGATGCCGACAAATAATGAGGACAGAAAAATAACGCCAACACCACCGTTGACCCCAGCAAATGTCGTATATTCAGCTCGAACGTAGACAATACCCAGGAAGACAGCCAAAAAGGCATATAGTTGCAGACGGATTAGGTTGTACGATGGTGTGCGCCAATACATTTTGAAAAAGCGATTGCAGACAAATTTCAATTGAGTTGCACCAGTGGCAGCTCGTTTCTTTTTGAACACCATTTCTATGCCAGTGACGCTGTTTGACTCAGAGATTACTTGAGCAGCTTGGAGCTTCAATGGACTCTTGTCGTATAATTCAGCAAAATCAGTGACAGGCCCAGAAGATGCACCAGCAACACCAGCTCCGATGACGTCCAACATCCACGTAGCAGGGTTCAATCCAGGAAGCAAAGGTTTTGTGCCTACAATAGTCATTCAGCATATTGAGCTTGTATGTTGTTGGCTCACCAGGGATGGCCTCCAAATAATTCTGAAGATTTACACTACCAAGACCAAGAGGACCAAAAAATACCATCTGACCTTCACGTTTCATCAAGAGCAAATTGTCAAACATGCTGAAAACTTCTGATGATGGCTGGTGGATTGTGCACACAATTGTACGTCCAGTCTTTGCGATACCACTAAGTCCACCCATGATTCGCTTTGCAGCTCTAGCATCTAATCCTGATGTGGGCTCATCTAGGAACAAAATGCTCGCCTGTGCAGCCAACTCGACTCCAATTGTCAAACCTACAGAATCACATAAAGCAAAAACGTCCAGGAAGTTCACTTACGCTTCATTTGCTCAACAGAAGAGCCTTTGATCATCTTGTCAGCAATCGAGTGCATTTCAAGTAAGTTGATAGTTTCTTGCACTGATGCACGCTTGTCAGCATCCGAAATATCACTGGATTGTCGCAAGAATGCGCTAAATTCCAAAGCCTCGCGGAATGTTGCAGACTCACAATGGTTATCCATTTGCTCACAATAACCAGTCGTTCTACTGATAGCCAAGGGCGTAGCTGGGAATCCATTTAATAAAATGCTGCCCTGGATTGTCCCTGAATTTTTGCGGGCCGCAAGGACGTCAAGGAGAGTCGTCTTGCCTGCTCCTGATGAACCCATCAAGGCAGTAATTGTTCCAGGTAAGGCATACCCAGTCACCCCCTTGAGCAATTGAATGTCCTCTTGTTCCTTGTTCGTAACAGTATACCAAATATCCTGAAATGTCAGGGATACAGTTTGGATCCGTGGAGAAAGACAAGGGGTTTCTGGTGGCGTACCAGTGTGAGGAGTACTAGGATAGAGCTCGTACACATCGTCATCATTTTCTGGGACTTCTTCGGCAACAACAGATGTACTTTCAGGACTTTCATATCTCCTGAATTCAAGAAAGAAATATGACATAAAACTGAAGAGAAAGTAGAGGGCCACAAGGTAAAATAGGGTGTACACAACCCACTGAAAACCTGACGTCAAGCCGTATTGCTCAAGCGTGTACATGCCAAACGTCATGTCTGGGTTGTTTGTAAGTTTGCAATAATCGACGCCTTTGTAAATGCACTTGTTAAAATCCTCGGTGCGGTATTCATTCACTGCTAATGCATGGAAGCACCACGACAAAGGATTAAACCAGTAAAGCCAAATAAAGTAATCAGGGATGTTGTTTTTCACAATGATAAATCCAGCAAATAAGACGTATGCCAAAATCGAGATGAAGGACATTGGTTGAGCCACCAAAATATTGGGGACTGCTGACGAGATAAAGAAGAACCACGAGGCAAAACACAAATTTGCCAGAAATAGGATGAGCAAAAAGAAGACAAACGCTTCAACGTTATTGGCAAACCCAGCCAGCCAGTATACAATAGATCCAAAAACAACGCTCTCACCGACAGCAAAAGGTATCATCGCCAGCGTGTTCGACAAGACGTAAGACGATGTGCGGTAAAAATGTGCTCCTCGTTGCTTGTAAAAGATATGGCGATCCTCCATGAACGTGGCAATTTGGGAAGCTTGACCAAGAGCGATGAACAAAATAGATGAGAAAGCCAAACCTAGAGAAACTTGGGGGAGACCAGGATCCATTTGGTAAAACACTGAACCATACAAGAGGCCCATAACGAGAACCATGATGAATCGACCACGGATAAACGCAGTATTGCGAACCAGTAAGCGAAATTGCCGCTTCATCACAGTCTTGGTGCTCGCCCAAAAGGATTGATAGTAACGAGGGACGAGCAGAGTACTGTTGAAATGGGCACCATCAATTGGACCATCACATTCCCGCACCATGTTGCGATAGATCTCGGAGTCCTTGAATTTTGCCCCGAAATCCGAAGGCAATTGCGGAACAGATGCAGCAGTAACTGTTGTCCAAGTGTTGGCATGTGCACTCGTAGGGGATAGAGGCGGCTTTGATAGGTATGCACTTTGTTGGTCCGTCCTACAGCAGAGTTTAAAAAAGAAGGTGGAAGGTTGAACGAACCCGAGATCAAGTAAAAAGTCCGCAACATCACGTCGGGGTGGGCAATAAAATCCAAGAGATTCAAAGTATTTCAGCACTGAATTGCGTGGGCCATGATACATCACATAGCCATCGTTCAAAATCAAAATGTTGTCAAACAATTCGAGAACTTCTGGTGGGGGCTGAAGTAGCGAAATTACAATTGTACGATTCAGGTGCTTGGCCATTCCTCCTAGTGCCTTGACGATGTCATAGGTTGAGGCAGCATCCAGGCCCGTACTGATTTCATCCAAAAGACTCACGAGCTTCCCGCCAAATTTCATTTCTCCAGTGGTCACTCGCTTACGTTCTCCTCCAGAAACGCCACGCAACATTGCATTCCCGACAATAGTGTTGGCACAGTGTGTGAGTCCGAGCTCAGTCAGAATGAGTTGAGGCATGCGAGAGTCCAGAGTTTTTATCGCATTTTTGGCCAGTTCATTTTCTTCAGCTGTACCCTTATTCAAGTTCTTCGCAATTCTCTCACTAAGGTTACCAGCACAATCGTGAGCGAATTCAAAGGTTTCTTGCACAGTAAGTGTTGGGTAGTGAGCATCTCGTTGGTTCGTGTAAGCCACAAGTTGCGGCAGTCGAGGTAATATATCTTCGCGTGCTTCGCCGTTGTAGGTAATGTCACCCTCGACGCGAACTCTCTTTGTCAAGGGAAAGCGCCCACTGAGGATCTTCATCAATGACGATTTGCCTGAAAGGGGCTGTCCAAGCACAAGAGTCATCGTTCCTGGCTTAAAGTGACCAGTGTGGGGCTTCAAGATTTGACGCTCTACGGTTTGTCGCTTGCGACAGAGTCCAAGCCAGCGCGAGGCAAATGTCGTCCAAAGAGTCGGTACATCGGATTGCCCAGTAGCAACGGGAACATCCGCCGTAATCGAGAGATTCTTGAATCGAATTTCCATTTGCGGCATGCGCGCGCCAATAGATTTCTCAATTAGCTTCGACATCTTCTCATAGTGTTCATCCTTCATCTCAAGGACCCAGTCCATGTCGCTTGGCGACGCCAACACCTCGGACGTCCACGTGCTCATCTTGGCGCCAAATTGAGAACGAACAATGCCAACAGACACGATATCCGATTGGCTCATATAAATTTCGAATCTGTTATCATACAAAAATCAAGATAAATGGTGTTAGGCATTGAAAGATTTCAAAATTCGAACATTGAAAAGATACAGGGAGATCCCAGCACTGAAATTTAGACATGCACCTCAGCTTGCACGTTGCGCTGTCTGCCGTAAGGTCGACGCCTCTGAAGCTTCGTTTCATTATCACGCCAAGTACATCCTTTATTGCTGTTTCGGCATCCTTGAAGATTTGATCGACATCTACCCTAGGCAGGTGGCCCGAGGTGTCCAACCAAGCTGCCTTCACTTTTAAGCATGTTTTGCTGGATGCCATGGCAAACTCGATAATTCCTTGTATCTATTCATAAAGATGACCCAAACAAAGGCATTCTTGACTAAAGCATGTACGCTTGCGCATTGATGAGCTCGGTGACTTGTGGAAAGTAGAGCGAATCGACAACTTGACAATAACTTCGACTTTGTGTGCTCGCACTCAGTATCAATTTGATTCGCTGTTTTCCCATCTTTTATTTTCCTTCCATTTCATTTTTTGACCATGAAATCTGTGCGAGCGACTTGGAAGCAGCTCCTGGTGAAGAATGCCCCACTGGCGCGATCGAGCCATGACGTATCGGTGTCAAATGGTTGCCTCTACGTATTTGGAGGAGAGCATGTCCCACGTACGCCCATTGACTCGACGGTTTATGTCTTGGATCTCAACACCGACGAGTTGAATTGGACATCATTGAATGCCACAGGTGATGTTCCACCACATCGAGTTGCGCACGCCCAAGCAATTGTCGGCGACGATTTGTACGTGTTTGGTGGACGACAGGGCATCAAGATGGACGAGAAACCGTTGAATGATCTACATCGCCTACATTTGCCAACGTTGAAATGGGAACGCATCACGGCCGCAGCTCCACCAAGTGCGCGCAGCTTCCACAAAATGATCTCTGTTCGAAGCGATCTTTTTGTTTTTGGTGGCTGTGGCGAGTCTGGCCGCTTAAACGACCTCCATTGCTTCCATACAGCGACAAATACTTGGGAAGCACTCCCAACTCATGCTGGAATCACTGGTCGTGGTGGCCCATCATTTGCTGCCTCGACTGATGGATCGAATCTTATTGTTGCAACGGGCTTTTCAGGTCAAGAAAACAACGACGTCCACGTCTACAACGTCAATTCCAAGACTTGGCACACTACGATTGAGCCCGGCAACAACGCTTTTCGTGCTCGAAGTGTGTGTGGTGCCGCGACAATTGGCAATATCATGGTCATTGCCGGTGGCGAAGTCAACACGAGCGACTTGGGCCACGAAGGAGCTGGTGATTTCTGCAATGATATTGTGTGCTTGGACACTTCGACTGGCTATCTAATCCCCTCGACTACTGATTGTGAACGTCCTCTTGCTCGTGGCTGGACTGCAATGGCGGCTGTTAGCTCTACTTCTGCTGTTTTGTTCGGCGGTCTCAGCGGCAACGACGAAGCGCCACTGCGACTTGACGACACGTGGTTGTTGCAAGTGGAAGAAGCTCAGGAGTAAGCAAGCTTGTCGTTGTCGTCACTGGGGGTTTTCTAACTGTAATCCAGTCATCATGAGCCAAGTACAGTAGAAACTTTGGATAGTTTATACTGACGTTCACATCATGTGACCCTGGGTAACTACTGTCTTTGGATTGAGGTGAGCCCATGAACAAGAATCATTTTAACTAAGAGAGTATCGATGAATTAAGTTTAGATAGCAGCTTCGGATGGATTGAGAGGCGTCTTGGGCGGCCCGAGTTCAATTTCATCGTAGGCCTGGACAGGCGTACCAAGCGTGTCGTAAATTACACCGTCAACGACGGCAGGGTTGGCGTTGATCTGTTTGGTTGCTGCTGCGACGCCTCTCCGTTTTCGAATCCCGAAGATGACTGCGGCCACGATACAAACGACAGCGGCAATTTCAATGACAAGCCAGAAGCTTGGCGTTGAGGAAGAGTCGTCTTGAGCCATGATGGGTATTTAAAAAGTGTCCATGCGTGCAGAAGCGTCGGTGTCGACGCAACGAAGTACCCATCGTCATCAATGAATGTTGGTGGCATCTGCTGCAAAATTCACATTTTCTCCAAAATATCAAATTTAGATGATTTCCCCCAAAGATTTCAATCCTTTAACTCCTATCTTGATTCATAATTTGGGAAAAATTTCATAATTTTGCAAAATTGAAGTGCAAACTCGTCCACGCATCAACATTCTTACGTTTGATGATGGCGAAGTAGATGGAAGTCATCAACAAGTCGACAGTCGTGTCAAAGGTGAATACTATGTAGTAGATGCCATCGTCGACCTCTCTCCCTCCCCACTCGCTAGGGTGTTGGACTGACCGCTCGACTCGATCCTACGTTGACTGGTTTGTCTTGAAGGTGCGTAGACTATGCCGCTTTCGATCCATGGATTGAGTCTCGTTTTTACAAACGATGATGCTCTAATTTTTTGACAGTGTTGCATCATTCCACGGGGGGCGCGACTTTTAATTGCCGAGATCGATCGCACCGCTCGCTCGTCAGCTGCAACAAGTAGCGAGGCATGTCCCATGGCTGCGAGAGTTTAGTCTCGGGTCAAACATTGCGGCGAAATGTCGACCCGTCCGTGCGTGTGCGGCTCAATGGTGGCTCCTCCAGAGTGACACATTTGATGCAGATTTTATGATATAACAGCGTCGCAGTTGAAGCCACCCTGCCGATACATTGAGCCTGCCCGGCGTCGAGATACGATGCGAGGTCTTGATTGCTCTCCAAGAGGAGGCATGTCTAATGAGCTGGCAGTGCAAGAGGCCACCTCGGCTTGACCATGTGCGCATCCCCGCGACATGCAGCCGCGTCGCATGGAACTGGCCAAACGCGTCAAAGAACTCTTTATCCGGATATGTCGTGCTCTTGCGCACGCCACATCGTCCGAGTGCGTTTTTGTGGTTAACGTTGCATCAATTCGATCCGTTCTCTCAGATAGAGACAGAGAAAGCCTCAAGAGCGTGGCTAGTCGTTTGTATAGACCCTCGCACGAGTGCGGGAGTTGACATCAGGCGCTGCGATGGTGTGATGCCACCCATGTCTTTGCTTTGTCGAATATCCGGATGATTATCCGGATGTCGCATCCCTGTCCCACGGTGCCTCATATCAAACTTTGGGTAGTTTGAAGTTGACGTGGATGGCGTGTCATTTTTCATTTGCGACCATGTCAGCAGCGTATGTACAGAAGACAGCGATGATGGATCCCTATGCAAGAGTGCATTCGATCCACAATATGCCACAACAGGCCATGGACTCCAAGCAACGACTTCAAGATGGCCCGCCTGCGCCCATGAAACGCGAGTGGCGCGGCACATGCAGATACAAGTCAGGGCGTTGCTCGAACGAACGAACGCTCAAGTTCAACGGCGAGATCCACACCATGTGCGAAGAACACCGCATTCGACACAACAACAACCAGAGAAGGTCAGACCTGAAGCGACGAATCAAGAAATCGCCCGAGTTGGGCAACTACAAACCGACAACCATGCCAGTGAGTTCCCCCCTCGGATCACCGATCAGCCAAACGAGCGAACCAACCATGTCATCTCCACGCGTCGTCCACATGTATTCACCATTGTCACTCTCCAACACAACCCCATGCGTGAAGCAAGAACCACAATTTACATTGGGTCCCATCGTGGATGACAACTGGGAGATGGACTATGACATTCGGCCCGCGACAACGACGATGGAATTGACCGATCAAGAGGCCAAGATTTTGTACTGCATCCTTGGCATGGGGTCGGAAGAGTCCATGCTTTAAGAGCAGCACTTTGCAGCTCGCCTAGAGCTGCATTGAGGGTAAATGTAAGCGTCGTTTTAAGTCGAGAGTAATCCTAAATCTTTGTTGTCGCGTATATTCATTGCAGGCGTCGTCACTCCCATTTCCACCTGGTGAACCCGCGCAGGACATACGGCACTACGCAGTTGTCGACTTCCTCGGAGCTTTTCTGGCGCGAGAAATTCTGGTCGGAGTCGTGAAGTAGCTAGCAACCAGTGATTTGAATCTGCGACGACGCCACTTCAGACCTGCACATGCTCCGTCTCATCAGAATAGTCCGTCATACACTGCTCGAATGGCACCTTCGTGCACTCCACGCTGTTCCACATAGCTCCTTGCTCTGTGTGCATCCTGTGGATCTTGTATCACCACCGAGCCTCCTCATCAATCCAGGTGGCCATCTTGACCACGTTGAAGTTGCTTAATTTCTTATCATTGATTGGCTAGATTGTAGATAATACTGTCAAATGATTGGATAGAGTATTTATTTTTAGCCAATCGTTGTTTACTTAATGATTACATATGATTGGTTAAAATTAAGACCAATAAGAATCCATCGCATCAAACAAATCCTTCGTCGCCGGTCAGGATGGAGTCCCGCATGCAAGAGTTGATGAGTTCGTACTATGAGCTCTCAGACAAGGAAGATTCAGTGAGTCAGAGCAAGAATATCAATGCCCCTGGCTTTCTAGTCGATGAATATGTCAAGGTAGGCAGAATACTGCTTGAAATCGCGCTAATCTTGTAGGATATGTTGGAATCCATGGGGATGGACGAACTCTTGCGCCGAGATGACCAAATGATCAAAGAAATCAAAGAACTAGATACGAATATGCAAATGCTCGTCTATGAAAACTACAACAAGTTTATCAGCGCAACCGATACCATACGAAAGATGAAGGTACAAGCAAATTTAATAACCACAGCATTCTCAGCGTAGTTTGATCTAGTCCAATGTTGAAACCATGGAAACAGAAGTCAAGAAAGTCGTCGATAACATGGACAAAATCACAGTTCAAAGTCAAAGTATCGGAGATGCTCTTGCGCCGTTTCGATCCAAGGCAATGAGTGACCATCTTGAAGTTCTTAGGATCGCATTCATGTAGGTTGAGAAACTTGTCGGTGTTCGCCGCTTACTCAAACGCTTGGAATTTATTTTTCAACTCCCACAACGACTTAAAAGTGCCATGAAGGCTCAAGAGTACGAGAAAGCCACCAAATATTTCGTCGTGGCAAATCGCATCCTTAAGAGATATCAGCATATTGCCTCGTTCAAGGTTGGAAACGACGCGAATTGTTCTATAATGCTACTTTTGTAGACGATTCAAATGGAAGCCGAGCATATCATGTTTGGTTTGCGCACAATCGTGCAAAAGAAATTTGACGATGAAAATACAACGCCAGCTCAAGTCCAAGAATATTCTTCCTTGCTCGTTGATTTGAATGTTTCAATCGTGGAAGTTCGCCAACGCTTTTTGAATTGGTACCAGCATCACTTTCACCATATTTTTGAATCCTTTCAAGTTGTTCGACAACATAAACATGTATTTACCGCAGCTATTCTAGGACAAACAGCCTTCAGACACTGCCAAATACATAGACTCGATCAATCAGGTACGAAAGCTGTCAGAGTTGCATATGACACACTCTCACTAGGCATTTCTTCCTGTATATTCTGGCAGTGCCGAAGCTTTTGAGCAAGTATTTGGTCGTGAGGATAGCGAAAGTGTTCAAGCTTTTTCAGCGATGGCGACGGCTTGGTTTGATGGATATGCAACGCTTTGTGGCCGTCAATTTCAGCGAAATTTGAATGACTTCGTACGAATTGCCTCGGTTCCTTCACGGTTTGACTGCCTGAATAGACCTCAGATGGAGATGATGTTGGCTCTGGAGGATATGGTGTTTTGATGCTCATCTTGAAAGCGTGTGTTGATGGTATCAATGGTTTGAGTGCTCCTTTGCTTCCGATGAAAGAGGTCATCGCGAGGACATCGCAACTTGTCGAAAGCTCGGTACAATTCTGACAATATCCAGCCGCTCTCAAGTTATGTAGATTCGATTCCAAGTCGATGCGACGTTTACTGTTCTCAAGACTGAATTTATGGAGTCGTTGGTGAAGTTTCGTGCTACCGTCGAAGAAAAACCTCGAAATATTCCTGAGATTGCATCCCAATTGTGCCACGTGTATGTGGATAGAATTGAACAAAGTCTCCAGCGTATGCAGGTAGTACATGCTCTAATCCTCCATAATCTCAGTTTTGGCCAGCCTTTGATTTCCACAGCAGCTCATATGCTGCCTCAAATGAGTCGTGCGCTCTCCGACCTCGTCCAGGTACTTCTAGTGTGGCCATTTAAAATTTCAAGCTGAATGTAGAGTCGATTCAAAGCATTTCTCGAGTGGTATACAACAACAACTTCACAATTCATTGACCCTACAGAGCCAAAGTACGATTGCAGCTACTGAGCTATATTAAAGTACTTAACTTTGTAGATCCGACGAGGTGAATGCTCCAGCTCTTTCAGTAACACCTACATTCTTGGTACTCCTCGCATGCGTTTGTCGGGATTTTAGCACGAGTGCAATTCCACGATGTGTACAAGTCTTAGTGGAATGCCTTCCTAATTTTAATCCCCTCGATCCCGTACGCTCATTATTCGTCAAGGTCATGTCAGCTTTGACTTCGAATGCGTAGGCTTCGAGTTTGCGATCTGCCGGCTCAGTCGTTGATGTGCCTGGGATGGTTCAGTTGGCCAAAGCCACTGGACTGTCGTTCTTGCAGCAATACGCGTTTCTCCACGGCACGCGCCTGAATTCCCTCTTGCGGACTTCAGTACTGTCAACAAATTGGCTCGAAGTATAATTTCACGAACTTCTCGTGGTGGTGTAATTGATGACCTTTAGGCGAAAGAACCACGGGCAGTACGTTCCGACATGGATGGACTCGTGGATGAAATGATTCGTATCGTAAAATCCACCGCCGAGGTGCAGATTAGCGCGCCAGCTCCACTAACACAAGAGTGCAATAGGTCCTTGGCGAGCAAATGCCAGGTGCAAACCGCACCAACAGCCAGAGTGGCATTCGAGACTTGCGTCGGTCCAAGTCGAATGCGCCAAGAACTATGGGCAGTGGCAAGCAAGCGTCGAGCTCTGGGCACATGTACATGGATGTTGCACGCTTATTTGCCAAGAAGATTCACGTTTTCAACGACTCTGATCTTGACATCACTGTCGAAAGTGTCGTGGCATGTATTTTCAAGATAGCATTCAAGGCGTTTGGGGAATACATTCGCTTAACGACGTTCAGCAAATTTGGTGTCCAACAAATCCAAATTGACACGGAATGGCTCAAGATCATTGCGGCCATGTTCCTCACACAAGAGTCCAACTTGCATGAAATCGAGAGCTTGTTAAGTGACGTTGTGACAAATTCCATGGAACGCGCTGTTGACTACACCCTCATGGAGGAAAGGTACGTCTCTTCTTCTACTTTGATTACATTCACGACTCTCTTAGTGTTCTGGTTGCCATTGTGAGCACGAAAAAAGGGACCTTCAGACTCAGTTAAGACAACAAACTAATGAATTTCAAAATGCTATTACGACTTCTCTATTGTGTTAAGTTACCAAGTGCCATGGAGAGTGCCTTCACGGTCGCGGAAGTTCACATTCGACTTCTTCAAGTCCTGAATGCCGACCATCGCTTCGCCCAAGTCCGTCGAGATCTCCTTCAAAATCTTCGCGTCGCGGAAATGCGTCACGGCTTGCACCATCGCACGAGCACGCTTGGCGGGATCGCCACTCTTGAAAATGCCAGAACCCACAAACACACCGTCCATGCCCAATTGCATCATCAACGCCGCATCGGCAGGAGTCGCCACACCACCAGCGGCAAAGTTCACAACAGGCAATTTGCCAGTCGCGGCCACTTCCTTCACCAATTCATATGGAGCTTGCATCTCCTTGGCGGCCACAAACAACTCATCAGGGTCCATCGATTGCAAGCGGCGGATCTCGCGGTTCACAGAGCGAGCATGGCGCACAGCTTCAACCACATTGCCCGTACCGGCTTCGCCCTTGGTGCGCAACATGGCCGCACCTTCCGCCACACGACGAAGCGCTTCGCCCAAGTTGCGGCAACCGCACACAAATGGCACCTTGAAGTTGTGCTTGTTGATGTGGTTTTCGTCGTCCGCCATCGTCAACACTTCACTTTCATCAATGTAGTCGATCTCGACAGCTTCCAAGATTTGAGCTTCGACAAAGTGTCCGATGCGGACCTTGGCCATGACGGGGATGGTGACAGCCTTCTTGATGGCTTCGATCATTTGAGGGTCGCTCATGCGGGCCACGCCACCGTCGGCGCGGATATCGGCAGGGATGCGTTCCAAGGCCATGACGGCGACGGCACCGGCCTCTTCGGCAATGCGAGCTTGTTCGACGTTGGTGACATCCATGATGACACCGCCCTTGAGCATCTTGGCAAGGCCAGCCTTGACGAGGAACGTTCCTTCAGCGGGAGCAGCGGATTCAGTGACTTGAGGGGCCATGAGGAATTTGAATTATGTTGTGGATGGGAAGGAAGATGGCAATTTGTTTCAAGTGGGCCAGGCCCATCCAGATGTCAAAGTGTGACATTAGAATATTTTTATTCGAATGATGATGAGTCTATACTAAATGCCATATAAATACTAGAGTTGTTTTTAATTTCGATTCCAGAGCCATTCAGAATCCCAAGTGTTTCGCAAAACAAAAGGCGACTGACGAATGTCCTGGAAGGCTTGCGACTTAGTCTTGTACGCCACAAGATTTTCAATCCGTGATAAAGCAAATCAATCGTTTAAGACGTAGATAAACTGCGGTCAGTGCATACTTTGGATCCACGGTAAAGTCAGACGGTTCAACAGCTTGATACGTGACTTGGTGGGGGGATCATTCCAATTCATTTATAATAGTCAGAGCCACTTTGACGGCCCCAGGAAAAGTGTAGGCACCTCGCCGGGATAGGGATACGTCAGGGCAAACGTGCATTGGTCGCAGATGAACTTTGAAAATTGCCGTGAATGGAGAAAGTGGCCTAGAATAGCCAACACCAACTCGTCATGATGAGCAGGGATACACAGCAAAGGCCTCAAGAATATTTCCATAGCTGCGATGTTCTATTGATCTGTCTTTGGACTCTAGAGATGAGGACCACAAGCTCCAAGTGAACGTTCCCGTCGTACTCCACATCATCGATGACGTAAAGTTCAACGCCTGTTTCAATTGTAGCATACAAATGTCAGTATTAATTGACACTTAGACTTGCCAAGCTGGCATTGGTGGGCCAGGCCCACGCCCCCAACTCTCAAAACCATCCAAGAGTCATTCTGCAATTTTAGATTTAATCCCATGGCTGCATCTACCTCCGCTGCTGAAGGAACGTTCCTCGTCAAGGCTGGCCTTGCCAAGATGCTCAAGGGCGGTGTCATCATGGATGTCACCAACGTCGAACAAGCTCGCATTGCCGAAGAGGCCGGTGCCGTCGCCGTCATGGCCTTGGAACGCATCCCTGCCGATATCCGCGCCGACGGTGGCGTGGCCCGCATGAGCGACCCTCAAATGATCGAAGCCATCAAGAAGGCTGTCACCATCCCCGTCATGGCCAAGGTCCGCATCGGACACTTTGTCGAAGCTCAAATCTTGGAAGCTGTCGAGATCGACTACATTGATGAAAGTGAAGTGTTGACGATGGCGGACGACGAAAACCACATCAACAAGCACAACTTCAAGGTGCCATTTGTGTGCGGTTGCCGCAACTTGGGCGAAGCGCTTCGTCGTGTGGCGGAAGGTGCGGCCATGTTGCGCACCAAGGGCGAAGCCGGTACGGGCAATGTGGTTGAAGCTGTGCGCCATGCTCGCTCTGTGAACCGCGAGATCCGCCGCTTGCAATCGATGGACCCTGATGAGTTGTTTGTGGCCGCCAAGGAGATGCAAGCTCCATATGAATTGGTGAAGGAAGTGGCCGCGACTGGCAAATTGCCTGTTGTGAACTTTGCCGCTGGTGGTGTGGCGACTCCTGCCGATGCGGCGTTGATGATGCAATTGGGCATGGACGGTGTGTTTGTGGGTTCTGGCATTTTCAAGAGTGGCGATCCCGCCAAGCGTGCTCGTGCGATGGTGCAAGCCGTGACGCATTTCCGCGACGCGAAGATTTTGAAGGAGATCTCGACGGACTTGGGCGAAGCGATGGTCGGCATTCAGGACTTGAAGAAGTCGAATGTGAACTTCCGCGACCGTGAAGGCACTCTCCATGGCACTTGGTAACTTAACACAATAGACATTTCATAGTTATATTGAAAGCATCGTCGATTGTACCATCCATAGGGACATCTGTGAAGCCGCAGAAGTCGTGATAGCTCACTGTGGCTGCATTGTTTTAACGATGACGGACACTCCATGGCCCGCTGCCGACGCCATCCATAGCACTCATTGTTGTCACCCATGACATCCATGTTGGGTGTGGGCCAGGCCCAGATTGAATCAACCAATGGATATTTTCTGGAGTATTCTCTATTTTCAATACAATTTCCAAGATATTGAGATTGCACTTTGGATGTGAAGGAAATTTTCTGTCGTCGATGGGCATGCCGTGGACTTGATGACTCGATGGGGAGATGTGTTGCGATGATGACGAAGCTGCTTGCGCAGATAAGAAAAGACGCTAATGTTATGAATAAGTCGTCGCTGTTACGATTTTACAACACTTTCTTGTTGAGCGCTCGGACGGTCTGGTGGATAACTTGATCCAAAAGGCCGATCACAGTGAAGACACCACCGATGATAGCGCATGCCGACGTCAAGAAATGGTAGAATGGCACCTTCTTCTCCGTGATCTTGACGCTCATGGGGCTCAAGTCGTATCGGAACATCACGGACGGCAAGTCTTCTTCTTCCTTGTATTCGTTGCTGTGGGCCGTGTACTTGTACACGTTGATCACTTCGCCGTTGCCTTGCACATACGAGTTGGTTACGACCTTGATGTAGTGGACGTAGGTGTGTTCGTGTTGGTACGAGATAAACTCCTTGCCTTCGAGGCGATGGGAATACAATTGGGCATGGGCATCCTTTGGCAAACGGTTCATTTGTTCCCACGTTACTGGTTCGCCAAACCACAATTCACCGACAACATGACTAGCATTGACATCACCCATCGAATAACTTGGGTTTTGCAAGTGCACGTGGAAGTTACCGGGCACGCGCTTGACCATCAAGTGACCATAGAGCTGGCAACCTTCAGCTCCAGGAGCCTTGGAAATTACTTCACCCTTCGATGCAGCTTCCTTCTTGTCTTCTTCATGCAATTGCTTCTTGCGCTGTTCAGAGAAATCTTGCTCGCCTTCAAAGAGTGCCTTGAACTTTTCCAAGAAAGCCTCCAATGTGCGGTCACCATGGTACATTTCGACGGGTGAAAGATCGCCATCTTTGTAGAACATAATAGTAGGGTAGGCACGGATGAAATGAGTCGCGCAAAGTTCACCATGCTCTTGACAATCAACCGATGCAACACGCATACGTTGACCGTAATGCAAGCCTGGCAAAGATTTGGCCGTACGGGTCCACACAGGTTCCAAACGCTGGCACCAGATGCACCATGGAGCAAAAAAGTCCACAGCTACGTAGTGGTGTTCCTTCAAGAATGATTCAAAATTGGCAGGGGTCAACTTGGTCACAACGGCATCAGATTCGGGCAAGTCACCATATTCAGAGTCATCAGCATATTGTGGCTTGGGTTGTTCTTCAGCCGACATACCGAGGATACGACGCTTGGAGTCTATACGGATCTTGTACACGTCGGTTGTCATGTTGTGTTTGCGCGTTCCCGTTTGGTCACTGACATCGAGGGACGCAAATTCACAGCGCAAGTCCGGAATTGTAATGTTGAAATTGATACGCATCATCTCGTCAAGACCTTCGTCCATGACAATTTGGTAGTCGTGCGTGACGGTCAAGTAGGCATTGAACTCCAAGATGAACAGAACAAACATGATAACACATCCAATGATGGACAAACTCACACCGGGCACCGTCGACACAGTCAAATCCTACGAAAGCACGGTAAAACATCACATCAAGGGGTTGCCAGGCAAGTACATACCTCTGGGATCTTCTTGTAGAAATCCCATTTCTTCAGCACGTCCATAGCGCCCATCCTGCACTTGACCTGTTTTTCCTCAAAGTGGGCGGCTTAGATGAGGATACGTGGCCGCCATCTGATTGGTCAATGGGTCAAAACCTGTCAAATTTTATATATATTCTAAAGAAGTTTTTTATGATCCGGATAAACTTCTCCAAATAAGAGCATCCACAGCAGTCACTGAATCTGAAACTGAATTTTACCTGAGATCCAGGGGCAAGAGTTGCACAGAAAACTGAGTTTGAGTTTCAGTGTCGATATTTTCACAGCAGTCTCAGAATTTAAAGCTCAGAAACCTCTAATTTTAAATACTATATTAATTTATGCAATGACATGTTCACCTGTAATGCAGCCAGAACAGAGCCAGCAGCTGGCTGGCGCTCCAAGTTGCCGAGGGTTCTTGCGTCCTGCGCCATGAAGAGTCAGGAGATGATGAAGATATGCGTAATGTTATAAAACTAGGTCATCAAGAGAGTGACGGCATAGTGCAGCTCTCTTTGCCGTCCATCCATGCCAATAAAACGTGAAATCTAGTATTTTGTATATCATAATAAGTCTGAATATGAAACTAAAGTCAGTGCCTCTGAGTTTTGGTCCCAAAACCCTGACTTTTTGACTCAAAACTCAGTGGCGGCGCTCGAAACTCAGTGTCACGTTGTCCTGAGAACCAGTTTCAGAGTCAAAACCAGAGACTGCTGGAGGTGTTTTCCCTGAAATTATCCACTGGAATCAGAAAAAAGTCAGTTTCAGAGAAGGATTCAGAGACTGCTGGAGATGCTCTAAAGCGAAAACTATTCCGTCAGCAAACTCCTCGTCCCATACGAAAGACAGCATCCTATGCTATTTCTACTTGCAGTGTATAGCTATACACTAGCTATACACTGCAAGTAGAACAGTGAGATAGAACTTGGAAGAATTACTTGAACAGGGTGTGCAATTCATTTTACAGTGACCGCCAGGAATACAAAGTCATTCTTGAAACTAAAATTAGTGTTAGATCTCAATTTCTTAAGCGTGTCTAGAGTGATTTCAATGATATCAGCTTGTCGTGTACTAGATATCACATGACAAAGGGTGCATATATCTAAAAACGTTGTTGTTCTTAAGCAGAGTTCAAAGTTACAACAATGTGCACTTTGTTTGGTCTTTCATACTGTCAACACTATTTAAAGTTGTTTGAAGACATTTCCCCACTCGCTTTGGTCACCGAGATACGACCATCGGCGCGACGGCCATGCCGCAAAGTTCAAATTTTTTCAAATTTTTTTATTGCACCATTGGACAGTATTTTGCAAGAGCTGTCGATTTCTGGCTACCAATTGGCCTAAAACGCACTAAAAGATGATTAATTAGGCAATTAAAAAAATTTAACCGGATTTTTTCCGGACAGGAAAATGATGATTTTTTAATATTTTGATAAACATCATTTTATGCAAGTTTATTTTTCACGCTTGGACATTTGCGACACCGAAGCGAGAAAACCAGCCGCCTCTTCTTCTCTTTCAATCAAGCATTTCTTCTCGAGCTGTCATTGTCGGATGGGTCATTCCAATAATCACTTTCGTCTGAGGCTTCTGCGCACCAGGCCGAATCGGAGTCGGCCGAACCTTCACCATGATCACTCATTTTTATTTTATCACGAAAATATAATGATTTTGTTTATTTAATTACATTTCCTTTCCTCCTCGATTTCTTGAAAGAGGTGAAAGAGGATGAAACAGTAGTACTTGCACTTTAAAGTTGATTTTCTCGGATGACAAAAAACGGCTTATCCATCAAAATGTTTGCCGGGGTCTCATATATCTTGTATGCTTGGTTGAATTTGGTTGAGTACGTGTCCGGATAATCCGGATAGGTACGGATAACAAGTTGAGACATGGTCCCTTGTGAAGGATTCATAGATGGGCAAAATGGTCCTGGACATTGGAACTTTGTACATTCGTGGACTCAAGTATCGTGAATGAACCACGGCACAATAGGTTTTGGAAATGTAATCGTAGATCCATGGGTCGAGACAATTCAATTCACCATTACCACACTGGACAAAGAAATTAAACCATTCCACTTGGCTGAGGACATTCGGTCTTCCAAACATGATAGCGATCGTCAACTCCAATTGCTTGAGAAGCACTTGACGAGAGGAGAGTCTAACCATTGTGGAATATACGAGCGAAGTCCACCCTTCACCGTGGGGATCTCAAAGCAATGAGGAGAGAAATCGAAAATGATCATGATTGGCCAAAAAAATCATTACTCATGTGGCGTCATTGTCGCTTCCACCCTTGATTTTCAGCTTTGAAACCCCTTATTGAGGTAAAAGAACCAATTTAGACTGTATAGACTTTTGTTATCGCCAATTAAAGAGCAAAACTAATTCAAACCACTACGCATTTGCAATAAGCAGACTTTGAATTGTCTCCGAGGACTCGGCTCCTTGTTGCGTCAATTTCAGCAGGTTGTAAAGTTTTTGGGTGCTTTGCTGGACATGTGTATGCACCTCAAGCTCTACTATTATATCTGGTCTTGCAATTAGGAATCCCCACGGCTCGGTTCGGAGCCGGAGCCGAGCCGAACCGAGAGGAACCGCTTCGGCTTGGTTTCAAATTTTCCTCATCGGCTCCAAAGCCGAGCCAAGCCGAGTTGAGTTAAGCCGAGTCGAACCGAGCCAAGCCGATGAGCCGATAATAACCCGGATCTGCCATTTTGATTAATTATCCCATAAAGTTTAGTGCATGTGATGCGATCATCCCAAGTATCGCCATCACTACTTGTTAAGAATGGCAGGTCTTAACTCAGTCGAAAATTCAGTGTTAGGTTCTTTGACACTCGAGGAGATGTACTTGAAGATAGCCATCATCATGGTCGATCGGCTAGCCGCGGCTCGAGTCGGCTCGGTTCGGCTTGACCAGGCTCAAAAACCGGTCGGCTTGGTTCCACATTTTGGAAATCGGCTTCGAGCCGAGCCGAGCCGTGGGGATCCCTACTTGCAATGAGAGTAAGTAACCTGTCTTTAAGCCAGCGCTGCCTTTGCCTGGGATATCATAAACACCAGAGATACAGTGCTGTGCGAAACGTTAGGACATACGCGATATCGGCCGCACTACAGCTAGAGCTGTAGAAAGAATCATCGCAGAAATATCAAATACTATCGTACAGGTGTATCCATGGTTGCAGTGCATCTAACAGTGTTGAAGTGATGCTAGAAACAGCAGAATCAAGGCAAATAGCTCTAGCAGTGTGTCCGAAAGGTTAGGACACTTGCGAAACTCGTTGACCATGGACGGAAACGATACTGTATTATGCCTTGAGCGTAGTCTAGTACTTAATTGTCTTCCCATGAGCCTGTAAAACGTCAATACAGCGTGATTTCATGCTGCAAACAAGATTTCTCAAGTATGATTGATCAAGCAAGTTCCAATGCATCAAAATTGCAGATTTCAAGGCCTCTTTTGACTCGTATTGTTTTCCATTCGCGTAAACACGTTGCGTGAGATATCCCCACACGTTTTCAATGGGATTCAGATCAGGAGACAAGGCTGGCCAGTCTAAAAGAGAAATATTTTGATCCTGAAAAAAGACATCGTCTCTTTGGACGTGTGAATGGAGGCATTATCTTGCTGAAAAATGAAGTCTTCACCAAAATAAGCATGGGCTGAGGGAAGCAAGTAGTCAGACAAGGTAAAAATGTAATCACTCGAGTTTTGACCACCCTCCAAAAAGCAAATTTCGCATTTTCCATCGGCCCAAAATGCACCCCACACCATGACTGAGCCGCCGCCATTTTGACGACTGAAAGCAACTTCTTTTCGCGTCCAATGCAGTGCCAATATGATTTCAATCCATCGGGGCCGTCAAGGTTCCATTTTTTTTCGTCGGAAAAGATAACTGTGCTCCATTTCTGGGGTCCAAAGTCGACATGTTTTTCAGCAAATTTGAGTCTTGCCTGCATGTGGGCGGGGGTTAATTTTGGAGCTTGATTCATCTTGATATACTCAAATCGCTCAGACGAATTGATGAGGCGTGAGAGGGTTGTACGATGAACATTGTATTTCGGATTTTCAGCAAGTTTCGCCACACTTGTATCTTCTCTGGCCATTGTAATGAAGACATGACGTTTGTCGCGATCGCTCAGCTTGCATGGTCTTCCACCACCAAATCGTTGGCCGTATCCCGTTGGGTCAAGCAGGTAGGTTCTCACAACATTCCGACTTCGTTTGACGTATGCTGCCGTTTGCGCGACGTTTAGACCGAATTCAACACACACATCAATTTTTCCACGCTCGAGTTCCGTGAGCTGACTACCACGGCCCATTCAACTTGTTGTAAGTGCTCACAGTCGAGAATATCGTTAAGTGAAGGGCGAGAAGTATGCTTGGTGGCGGTAAAGCATTTCAAAATTCAAATTTTCGGTTTGTTTAGTACATGTCCTATCGTTTCGCACAGGAGCAAAAACCGAAACTAGTCTGTATTGTAGCCAATTTCGAATGAAATCTTCCAAAGCGCTGACTGTTTAATACAGAACGAATCTGCCAATAGAACAGTACCCGTGGAAGTGAATAAACTCAAAGAAATTATTCATGTAATGAAGCAATACAATGTGTCCTATCGTTTCGCACAGCACTGTATGACATTCCGAGATCATTATTCTCGTGCGTTATCCGAAATTTAGTCTTTATCCGGATGGTTGAGTTGGGTTGAGTAAGGTTGAGTTGTGTTGAGTTTCCGCTTAAGTGCGTTTATTTTCATGTATTCAAACTTTTCACCCGAATTAATTTACACAATACCGATTATAAATTTACACAATACCGTATATCGTAAGTCATTTCGGTGTCAAAACAAAAAATAACCCCTATATATTGATTATTTCTGTTTTACAAAAGATATTATTAAATAGAGTATATAAATTCATATGGCGTAAACTAATCACAAAATACATTGTACTGTTAAATTTACAGTAAAACTTACCAAGTGAAACACCTCATATAGAGAAACACCTCGCATCTTGAACGATATTTCATCCACCGATTAATATCCACACATTTCAACTTGCCAAGTGAAACAATTCAACCTCTCAAATGAAACATTTAGCTATAATAAAACCAGTATAAAATCCAGCTCGTTGTGCCGATTGACCCACCGTAGCATGGTTGAGTTGAGCCTCTCTGAAAGGGCGAAGATTGTCGAACTAATTGATGCCGCTACTCCATACAAGACAATATGTCAAGAGTTCAACTGCTCCAAAGCAATGATCACGCGAATCAAGCGATCCAAAGACAAAATTGCTGATCAAATCGCTCAAAATGGAGACCCCAACTCGAAACGCACATGCCGTTTGGTCGGAGACGCTCTCGAACTCGATCGACGTGTGTATATGTGGTTCTGCAAGGCCAGATCCACAAAGGTCATCGCTGTTAGTGGTCCCATGATCCAAGAGGCGGCTCGACGTTGCGCCGCCGCTCACCGACGCCATTTACCAAATGGCATTCTGGACAATTGGCTGAATAATCAAAGATCACAGTACCTCTAATAAATAATTCTATGACTACCTCGGGATGTAAAACACCTCTCATCTTGAACGGATTATCAGTCCACCGAGTCGCGTTTCACTTGGTAGGCTTTACTGTATTACATACAATGTTTAAGATCATTAATTTATAAGTCGAAAGTTGAAATAAAAGAAATTCACTAACACTTTGTATGGGAAAAAGTTTTTTTCGATCTTTCAGTTGGCCATAAAATATTCTCATTGGTGGAAATTCTGCAGTCAACCTTTCGAGTTTGCCATTTTCCAAGATTCTGCCGATCACAAAGAGCACACAGGCACGATCAACCAATGATCGTGAAGAGCATGGAATACCTCGAGCGTCAAGACTGGTCACCATGCAGCAAACATTGAAGACGTGGTGGTGGTCCAAGTCAATGACAGAAACGACGAAGGTGGTGCAACAAGAGACTGGTAAGACACTCATCATTATGAATTACAAAGATCTAAACAACTATTTCGTAGATCACATCGCCAAAAATGTCTTCCTCGCTTCGAATTTCGGCTCTCATGCTTGCAAGCTCGACGATTGAATCGAACAATTCATCTCCGTCGTTGTTGTCGTCGACCGACGCCTCCGCCACGTCTTCAATGTTTGTGGTAGCGGCAATAATCATGCACTTTTTAAAGCCATTGATGATAGTCTTGGAGCTCAAGTGATTCTATGCGTCTGACGCCCATTGAACAAGATCAAAACGTGTTGGCGCATGCAGCTTGAAGGCTCCCAAGCTAGAGTTAGTTGTGGTTTTGCACTGACTTTTGCAATTGATGTATCCAATTTTTTCGCATCATTGTTTTGAACGGCTTGATCCATGCAACGTCAGCTGGCTGACAAATCCAAGTAAATCCTGGAGGTACTTTTTCAAGCATGACATTAAATGAAGCTGCTAATTCCATGACTTTAGGACAAAAATGAGGAGCAAAATCATCCCTTATCAATAGAATTGGTTTGACATTTTTACCTTTGCGGTTTCCAAAATGATGATTGATGAACTCGCACGAAATTGCTGAATTCCACCAAGCTGTTGGATTGCCATAAAGCTGCGCGGTAAACTTGTCTTGTATTTTGCATATCTCTTTCCATACAATTTTTCCAAAACCGTTTCGCTCATCAATATTTTCTTGGACATTCTTTTCGACGGAACATTTAGTTGTCTTCAACACAATAAACAAAGAAAAATTTTCCCCTTTTGAATTCGCAAGTAGCATTGCCGTTGCGCGTTGCTTCTCATGACCACTCGTCCGGATCCACACACGCTTTTCACCAACTGCATTGATTGTCTTTCGTCCTAGATACTCATAATTTACCGCGGTTTGATCGGCATTGTAAATCTCCACAATTTCGTTTTCTCCAACCAATTTTAGTATCTTGTCACTGAAGGCCTTCAACGTTGCATCGCCTTCTTCGGGTGACTTATTACCACATCGAGTTTGGCATCTCATTGACAGTTCATGCCGTTTCATAAACGACTCAATCCAACGGTCACTTGCCTTAAACTGCTGTGGTAAAAGATTGTTTTCTTTAGCAATCTGTAATGCATATTGTTGTAGCAACAGGTTGCAGATTGGGATACCTTCAAGACGGCGCTCCACAATCCATTCGACAATCCGTCTTTCTGCGGCCATATCGAGCACCGTCGCTTGGCCCAGCTGTCGCGTATTCATCATATTCGCAGACGCAGGATTTACAGCTTTTCGTTCAATTGATTCTCGATTTCTGTACCAAGCTTGAATCTTTTTTTTAGTTGACACTTCCCTTGTGCCTGTGAGTCCTGGGAAGTACTTGGACATTGCATTGGATAGACCAGTATCGCCGAGACCGTTCGTCATGTACTCTTGCACCACGAGCCACTTGAATGCGTTAGATGTAAAAGATCGCTTGTATTGCTTTGGCCCTTTGCGTGGTTTGCCCTTTATAGAGGGACGGCCTGAGGCCAGTCGATGGTACTTCCTCATGCGTGAACCACGAATTTGACCGAGCGTCCTAAGAGAATTTATTATATTCATTCTGACAAGTATAAAGTGGGCAGAGTTCTCACATGGTATTTTATCACATCGTCGTCAGACACCGAAATGACTTACGATATACGGTATTCCCATGTGGCAATGACAGACCGGCTGCTGGCAATCCAATCGCACATTAACAAAAAAACATAACGATACTATGCCAAAAAAACATGTGTCGTAAGGCCACTGGCCTTACATTTTCCATTTTCGGACAATAAAATTTTCAGGTTATTTTGACGAAAAAATGACGACACGATTGACGACGGGGAACAGAAAACGTGAGGCTGTCAGCCTTACAAAAATGGTATCCAATGAGATGCGTCGGATTTGCTTAATTCTCGGCCAATCAAGAGTAAATTCACGAAAGTGCAGTCGTAGTTCAGTCGAGATTTAAGCAGACACCCCTCAAGACAAAACACAATGAGTTTGTTTACGATTGAACAAGCTCGTCACAATCGCATTGCAAGCGACACACGCAAAAGCTACAAGTCTGGGGTAAACCAGGTCATAAAGTGGTTGATACTACAGGGAAAAGAGGATCTTTTGATGCCGTGTCCGCTGAACTACGACGAGAGGACACTGAACTTAAATCTCTTCACTTATCACCATTTCCTCCAGTTCTTAGTGTGGACAGTGAATCACAAGTCCGTCGAAGTTTCTACTCTCAACGGATATCGCAGTGCCATTCGTAGTTTGTACAAGGATCAAAGGATCTCTCTGCCAGAGGAATTTGGTGAAGATATTCGTTAGGTATTTTCAGGTATCACATTAAAAGATATATTAAAAATTTAAGTTAATCTCTAGGCCTCCGTCGAGCAAAGGCTCACGAGCTACAGTCTGGCGACAAGGGCTTCACTGGGAAGCGACCTCTTACCTTTTCCAATTTTGAGAAGTTGGCCATGGATACCATGCTTATGTTTGATGGCGGTTTCACGCATTTGTTTCTTGTCCTCTCTTGGAACTTGGTGAGTCGCTCAAAGAGCACAGAAACAATAAGGTTAGCTGGTGTCTGCACAAAGATTTCTGATAGAATGTAGATTTGAACACATTTCATGTGAAGACGACAGCATCGGGGTTGTTTTCCACAAGACAAAGACCTCACAAGAAGGTATTTTGTATTTAGATAACTTCATGCATAATTAGTATAGGGACGAAAAACAAAGAACCACGACATTGCTAATCGAATCCTTTCAACCCTCAAGTTTATTTGTTTCTTGCTTTAGGCATCTACCTCGCTTGCAACAGTCACATTGAGCCAAAGCAGCTCTTTCCTGGCTCAAAACAAAAAGTAGATTTCATTCTATATTTAGTTTATTCATGAGATGTAGGATCGATTTGGGAAGAGCTTGAAAAAACTTCTTCAGACTTGGGGCCTAGTGGATGTGGCGGACAATAAAGCGCCGAAAGATATCGGTACCCACTCCATCCGCAAGGGGGCAGCGACATTTGTTTCCTCTGGAAGCACCGGTGGCCCCTCCATAGTAAGTGTCTGTCTCCGGTGTGGGTGGTCGCTTGGTAACGTCATGGAACGCTATTTTCCGCTACGAAGCAGCGGGCGATCAGTTTACAGGTCGAGTCGTTGCGGGTCTGCCTGTCAATAGTGCTGACTTTGCAATTCTTCCCCCACACTTTCTTGATCCAAACGACATCACTGTGATTGAAATGGTCAAATCCATGTTCCCCACACTACATAGTGTGCCTCATTTGGCTGGTGTTTTGAAACTAGCTCTAGCTAGCCTTGTCTATCATCGAAGTTTCCTTGCGAGCCGGCTACCTCCAAACCATGCATTATTCTCTACCTCTGTATTTACAAACTACCTTGCTCGTGAACAGTTAAAGTCCAAGATTGCATGCAAGTTTGAGTCTCAATGCATGCGAGCAAGTGGGATTCCACCTCACGTTGAGGTCTACAAGAAGCTCGAATCGAACCAAACCAGCATTTTGGCCATACCCAACATAATTCTGGAGGGCGTTCGTTCAATCATTGAAGAAAGTTCACTTGCGTCGGGCAATATCACCCGCGATTTCTTGGAATCAACATTGTCAAATGTAATTTCCAACTTATTGGTAACAAACAAGACGGCGACGCCACAAGTTGACCATCCACAGTCTCAATCAGTGTCGACAGTTGTTCATACTTGGGGTGGTGGCTTGCACAAACTACCAGAAGATTTTGCTAGTGTAGATTTGGCTGCTGCGTGGAGACTATGGTGGTTGGGGAATCCTGGGAAAAGATTGCCTCCGTATCGTACAATATCTACATTGGACCTTGCTACAAAGAAGAAAAGGAACGATTTCTACAATTGGGAGTTTTTGATGTCTAGGATGATTGATTTCTATGAAAGATCTACTGGTTCTAAGCTGAGATCCATGTCGACGGAAGCGGATGTATCGAGCGCTCTCTTTGTGGCCAAAGGCTTGCTTGATTCAATTTGGGGAAGTACGGAAAAGGGCCGACAGCGTCGAGATGCACAGCTCAAGATATCCACGCTTGTTCGATTGTTGCTGGAGTCAACAGAGCCGGTGTTTTCACGACCATTCAAGCACAGAAAGCGGAACAAGCACCAGCAAATTCCTCCACAGACTCAATGATAAATGCCTGTAAAATCATAAATCGTCACCATGTATATTTCAACAACTTACCACGCAGCATAGTTTCCAGAGAGATGTCCAAATGCCCGCCGTTTCCATGGCGAAGAGAAAAAGACCAAGCCATTCTTCATTCGGTGGCACTACAACTTCATATCCTTCGTGTTGGCTACATAGAGGCCCTCCTAGAATATGAAATAGTAACATAGATATCAATGATCGAGCTTACCATCCGTTTGTGATCAACGAGAGGCAGTACCATCTTCCTTGCCTTGTCGATTTTCGAAATGCAATCTATGTCGGCTTGAAGTCTTATATCCAATCATCTACAAGACTAAGTATGATTGGACAAATTAATCACTTAGGGCCGCTGGCACTACGATTTCCATCGACAATTAATTGTTCATCGCAACGTTCGCCCACCGATACCCTTTATGCTGCGTAGGCAAGTCGTGAGTGTGTTTCATCGCTCATGGCGTGCGTTGCGACAGCTTTTGCTTGTTGTTGAGTCAAACGTTGGGCGACAAATAATTTTTAAACTCTGATTGGTTGAAAATATTGAATTTTGAGTTTGATTGGACGGAATAATATTGTTCCAGTCGTCTGTCCATTTGACAGACGACCAGGCAATGAGCAGATCGTCCCTCCAGTCGATCCGCTCTGATCGCGCAAGCAGCGTCGGATCCACAGTCAGCGTCCGAGAATATGATGCCTTCCGATTGACCAATGCAGACTTTGCAGGCTACGTGTTCCGCTTGAGCTCCAAATGGAAGCGACGCTTTTTCGTCCTAGAGGGACGCGAATTGTCTTACTATGGCAGCGAGACGGAAGCAATGGAACCTTCGACGCCTCCAAAAGGTCGGATCCTTGTGTGCGGAGCATTCCATTGGGGTGAAGTGAACAGCGGTCTCATTGTTGTTTCGGCCATGGGGGACATGTGGAAATGCTACACTGAAATGACCAATGCGTCCGAGAAAATCTTGGCTCCATTGACACGAATTTCAGAAGACTGTCGAGCTTTAGCAGCCAATACTTCGACCTCTATGACAACTGGAGATATCAAGAGCGACGAGCTCATGGCAATCCGTCAAACGTGCGATGCTCGTGCAGTTGACGAATTCAAGTACAAATTCATGTGTGTTCCCTTGCGACGGAACGAAATATCAATGAAAGGATGGGTGGAAAAGCGAGGAAGCCGTTTCCGAAGCTGGAAACGACGCTACTTTGTCCTGCGCGAAGACATCCTGGCCTACTACGACATCAACTTGGAAGGCCAGCCTCAAAAAGGTGGCGACATCGTTCAGTCCATCGAGAATAGCAACGTGAAACCCAACGGCCTTGAATTTAAGATGCGAAGTGGGCGGAGTCTGATCGGCTTCACAGAAGGCGGTGAAGACCACGCGGCATGGCTCTCCCAACGTCTACATCATGTATGAATCGTGTCAATAGATTGAAAGTTGCGTGCTTCCTCTATTGTTACATTGCTAATCTATCGAGCGCAGTGGCCTACACTTGGCTAGCCGCGACGGGACTTTGCGTGTTGCTGTTGGTTTTGTTCCCTCCGTGGCCAAATACTTTTAAGGGGTCGTACTCGAACTCGGTCGTCAATTCGTCCAGCTCAACGACCGCACGATCCCAATCAGCTTGGAAATCAAATGCAAAGTCCGACAATGATTCCTCACCATCGCGTTCGACGACGTGCGTTGGCATTGGAAGCCGGCTGTCACCGCTATCTTCAGTCATCGTGACTTGAAGTGCGTCGTTTGCAATCACAGAACGGTAATCGTCGTCGTCAATGATAAAAGTCGATTCGTCACTGAATCTTCGAGTGATATCCAATGTCTGGACAGCATCGATGCAGCGCTGGAGGCGAAGAGTCAAAGGGGTCGAGACGACTTCAAGGACAATTGTTGTTGGTTCAGGTCCCACTGAGGCGAGAATTGGCATGATGTCAAGCTTGTCGTGTGTCCCACCGTGGCATTCGATGTAGTGCAGTTGCGTCTGGACGTCCGTCAAGTATTGCTGCAAGCGCTGGGTGTCTAGCGGCGATAGAAACGCGAGGAGTGATTCGCCGTACAAGGCAGATGCATCGTCGGTCGATCCAAAGTACTTGGTGCTGCCTTTCGTCGCGAACAGAAACTCGCCCGTGAGGAGACAGTAACCAATGCAAGCGCCTTGAGCACGCATACGCAAGAGCAGCGTCGTCTGAGCGTCGTCGTCACCTGTCATGTACTGCAAATGTGATTGCAATGGCTGGCATCCCAAGCACGGTAACCGACATATTGACTGTTACACTGGTATCTGGTCCAACGCCATTACCAGTCCAAAGAAGTATATCGGCGATTGGCGATGCCGTACTCCTTCTATATTCATCATATCATATTCTTCGTCTTATGTGTGTGTGTCTCCTCTAAAGTCCTGGTGTTTTCATACTGCCTTGAGCGCCACGGCAAACTGTTTGATGTCAATGTTGTGCTTGGCTGCAGCTTCGAGTAAGGCTTTCATGTCTTGCTTGAGACTCTCGACTTTGAGTTTTTCCTTGATGTATTCAGCTTTGCTCTTTTCCTCATCAAGCGAGCTGATGGCAAGCTAGAGTCTTCCAGTGAGCCCCAAGGTTGTCTTAGTCGTCGTTTCATACCATTTCAACGAGGAGTTGGCTCTTAAACTTGTCCAAGTTGGATTCATCGTGGATCCGATCGCATTTCTCCCGCAGATATTGGTTTTCTTGCTCTAGCGCTTGAATTCGAGCCAGGAGTGTGGCTTGGATCGCTTTTGCTTGTTCCAGCTCGGTGGTATCTATGAGATCATCAAACAATCATTGCTCCGACACACTGTGCATACCAACCACCCAGTCGTTCGTAAAGTCCAGCTTTGCACCGGGTAGATTCAATCGAATTGCAATCTCTTTCGCCTCGTCGACGGCATCCTCGCCTTGGCTTGTGATCAACTGGCCTGGCTTGACAGCTCGAGATGTCATCTTGCAGTCGTGGTTGCAATCTTTCTGGACATATGGAATGATGGTCTTTTATATTGTCGCAAAAAATTCTTGCCAATATTCAATAAATATTGAAATTAATTGTTATTGGAAACAATACTACCATGGTAGTATACTACTAGTATTAAAAATATTCCATTTTTAAATAAAAATTTACGCTGTTCGGCCCAAACTGTGCTGGTTTCACAACCTTGTCAAAAAACGACAACTCTTCGTCTGAATGCTGCTGGAAAGACCCACGATACGTCATTGTATGCGTCAACTACATTGTATTTTTGCAGTATTGACTCAAAGAGCTTTCTCATTGACCGCAGCGAGAGTAAACAGGTTGATTGCATCGTGTGTATTTTAATTGGATTTTAAAATAGTTTACTTATCCACCCAGAAGGAAGGCAGGCTGGAAATATGGACCCGTCCTATTTTCTTATCTCGAATCGAGAAGCTCTCTGTCTGATACCACTCGTCTCGCTCAATCCGGCAACAAACGCGATATCGTTGAACCCGATCTTCTGTGCTTGTCGTTTGTATCAACTTCATCACGAAAATAAAATTATCGATTTTTGACGTTGATTGCTTCATTAAATCCTTTTTTCAAATCTAAAAAAAGATTTTTTCGTGTTGGTAATTGTGCCAGTAAAAAAATTGAGCAGATTCATTAGCTCATATCCAAATTTGAAAGCTCGAAACTTGCGCGCAATCTGTCTTGTCGTGCCGATGCGCGCCGCAGAGCCCGTGGAGAGGCTCCCAACAATGGAAAAAGACGCAGTTGAAGTCGAGAAACGATTTGAGGATGCGTCGACATTTGAACAGCGACACGTGAGCGATCAGCTGCGACTCTGCGCGATGGCTCTAAGCGTCGCGGCGTTCTTTCTCTTCCTCTACATTGATTTGTGCCCCCAGGATTCCGTGACGGCGTTTGCTTTGGGCACGCTTATGATTGCATGGACTGGCCCTCTCACAGTTCTGGCAGGCACGCAATTACCGACTGGTCAATTCAAAGTGTGGCAACCGTTTGAAGGCGGCTTCTATTTTGTGTCGATGCAAGCCGTGGGATGGTGCTTGACAGGACTCCTCCTCGCGTCTTGTGTGGTCTATCTCTTCAATTATCACATGCTCTTGCTATTTGATGGACAATTTTTACTCATTGGAATTATCGGCTTTATAGCACAAATGGTTCTAAATGTCAGCATTGATCATTTTGTCGCGAATGCCCCAGTCCCAATTCGTATGTCACTACCCATGCACAACACCAAAGCATTGGTTGCTGTCCTGCTCAGCATTTCAGGTTGCCTTTTCTTTATTGCTTTTGATGGACTTGTACGCTCATCTGTTGTCCTAACACTTGGAGCAATCCTATTTACTGCCTCATCGATGGTGCTACACGTTGGCATTGGAGTCTTTCAAGTGCCTGGCTATGTTCTCTGGCAGCCTTTTGTCGGTGGCAATGTATTCATGCTGTTGCAATATCTCGGCTGGAAGTTTTATGGTTGTACTCTCGTCAGTGCTGCCCTACTATCTAATGCCGACTTCTATTCAGGCACAGCCTCATGCATGGGCATTTTAGGCCTCATTTCACAGCTCCTTTTGCTTGTATCGTTATCTTTCTTTCACGTTGGCCCTGTAACATCATCGCCCAAGAACCGAGTACCAGAAGAAGCCTTCGTCAGTGGCATCATCCTTCTCATGACTGCCCTCATTACCTTCTGTCTCTATTACGGTGTTGTTCCAGAAACATCGACAACTGCAATACGTCTACTGGGAATTTTAGCACTCCTCTTCCTTGGAGCTGCTTCTCCACTCGTGCACATTGGTGGTTATCGTTCGATTCAAGGCTATTGCTTGTGGCAGCCATTTGTTGGCGAATCCATGTTTGTCTTCATTCAATCAGTGGGTTGGACTTGGTATGGCATATTTTTTGGTGTGGCTCTGCTCATTGTTCTCAACGACTCTTTCCTTGTCCAGCTTTTGCCTCTCGCGTGTTTGCTTGGCACTGCGTCTTGTATCGCCATAGCCTTTTCAGTGCCGTTCTTCTGCGCACCGCGTATTGCCACTTTGTCCAATCCTCCTTCGTTGGGCTCTTTGGAGCTCCTGCTCAGCCTATTGCTGTCATCCTGCTCGGTTGTTCTCCATCTCGTAGTCGAAGTCCTTCAGCTCAAAGGACTAGTTGCCACACTATGTATCGCCTTTGGACTGCTCCTTGCGGCGTTGTCCATGATTATTACTCATGGATCAGGCAGACGTCATTACCCTTCGTATCACATCTGGCAACCCTTCGTTGGTGGTAATGCATTCGTGCTTCGCCAAGCCCTTGGGTGGACATTTTTCGCAGTATTTGCTCTCTTCGACTTCGTATGTATGGCCTCGATCCGTAGCAGCGAGTGGGCAATGTTACCAGGCTTCGTTTTAGCAGTTGGCCTCTTCATATTTGTCCCCCATTGGATCTTAGCATCGTCGTTGCAACTTTTTCAAGAAAACGCTGTGGCAGCAATCCCAAAGACAGGGTGGACAGCCTTCCGTGTCACAGTTCCGATCCTTGCGAATTTTTTCCTCACACTCGGATCACTCATACTGTTTGGAGCAGCTGAGTGGTGCAGACCTTGGTGGTCATTGACGAAGTTATTTTTCGTATTTGGAACGGTCGGTGCAGTCGTGAGTGTTGCGTGCACTCATTGTCTCTGTGGACCTCATATGCATGAACATTATCGTCTCTTCCAGCCATTTCGTGGAGGTCTTCGGTTTGTCGTATTGCAGGGTATGCTAAAGAATACTTGTTTACCTCATGGAGCATGTAGGCGCTGCATGGTCACTTGCCTCGATTGCCTGGATGGCAGCATGCTCGGTTCTCTACTGGCCAACTCAGTTTTTTACTATCGACGGGCTAATCACTGCCATTGGAGCAATGTTTTTGGCAGCACAAACTCTGCTATATATTGGTCTTTACTGCTTTGATAACCTGCCCCACCGCCCACAATCAGTTCAACCATCCAAGCCAAACCTTGTCCTTGGTATTATGGTCGGCATAGTCGCGTGCTGCTTATTTAGCATTGTGGACATGGTGCTATTTCGATATAGACCTGCTGTCCCTGCATTCCCTGCAACTGCTTGTGCAATCTTGGCTCTCTTTGTCTCTATGCCATACGTCTTTCACATGAAAGGCCGAGTGATCTACCGTGTTTGTGGTTGTGCACTCTGGTCACTCACGGTGGTACTTGGAGCTGTCTTCACATACGATCTCTGGTGTGAAGAAGGTGCTACTCAATCCCAACACAAAGTGTTTCAGTTCCAAGGAGTTTTTACTGGCAGCATTGGTCTTGTTGCACATCTCGTCTTGCTCTTTTCAGTTTCCTCGGACGCCTCAGTGAACGACCATGGAAAGATTCTTACTCCTGTTGGGCTTGGTGGGGTCCTCATTGGCGTCGGACTCCAGTTCCAATACACCGAGCACTTCGTTTCCAGCCTACTTGAACCTACTAAGGTTGTCGCAGTCGTTGGAGGTCTTTGTTTTTACCTGGCCTCCGTTATCATCTACCACCTCCTACATCCGATCACCCCTGTTGAGCTTCAACCGCTCGATATGGACGAGGCATTAGTTGATCACATCGCATCATTTCTTCGTCCTAGAGATATGGCGGCCCTTGCTGCGGCATCCAAACGACACCGGGCGCTCGTCTCGCAGTCCATCTGGCACAACATGTTCCTCCGCATGAAGTTGGCAGCATCTGCTGGCCAAATGCCAAGTCTCCCAGCTGTCCAACAAACTAAGCTTTTCTCGGACACATGGTGTCAATCTCTTGAGAGGTCTCTTCTTGCTCTCGTAAATCCACAAGACATAAATCAACTGCAGTGTACTCCTCCCCCAGCAGATCTGAAATGGAGTCATATAGCTCAACTTGTTGACCGCGGCGGCTCCTTGTTTCATTGTGAACTTTGCTCGACTTATTCTGTCTTCACTGCTAGCCAGCAAGCTTGGGAGACTCGGTATGCATGCTCTGACCATGCCATTTCAACATGGGTCGCATCTCCGTGTTCTTGTCGTCATGCTATTACCCATGAACCAAAAATGGCGCACCGCATGTGCCTTGAGAAGAATCCTCGCTCCATCTGCGCCATCCACCGTCGACTCAAACGTGTGCCTCGTGCCCCAGTTTCAGTCCCAGAGATTATCGCATCGTGTCTCAATCGCTTTCAAATCTCCAACACAGTCATTGTGGCCATTGGAGTTGCATTTGTATTCTGTCCTACTACATTGGCTGTATGGATCATCGGCTCGATTCTACTTGGCGGAGTGGTGTGCTCAAGAGAATTTGACCGAGCTGTGACACTCATTTGGAACGATCCCAATGCATTTCCGCTCTATTTGCGTATCTACTACACGACAGCACTCTCAAGCGTGGCTCTTCTCGGCATACCTCTATGGAGTGATCCGTCGCCATTCCTTCGATGGGGGCTTTGTGCTTGGTTTGCTACTATCGTTGCAATTGTTACTTTTATGTTTTGGAAAGCCTCATTGGCCATCGCCACGTATACCAGTGCCTCGTCCGCAAAAACGCCACAGCCATCGTTGAGCGACCGATGCGCCCTGTGTCGGCTTCATGTATGCCACACACAATGATTTAACTGATTAATAAACTCCTCGTGATGCTTACGATGAGCGCATGCTGCATCAGTTCTTTTCGCTTGTCAAAGTCAGGCTCAGGCATGTAAGCCCTTGGGTACTGAAGGATTGCCAAAATTGTTTCAAAGTCCGATTCCAGCACGAGCTCTTTGAGTTCTTCAAGAACGACAAGCGCAATGCCACAGAGAATTCGATGACGATCAACGTGGAAAAGATCAAGGAGACGTACGACGAGAGTTGGTCCAAATGTTTCGAGAGACGTGAAGAGAGTGAGGAACCACCGCGCGGCAAACATGCTCACGTGGACGCCATGGTGTTGTAAATGGCTGTGGACTTCTGGCATTTGCTGCTGAATGAGAACTTCCAACTAAAACAGAAACTTCAACTCACAATCACCATCGAGTTAAATAGTACCTTGGTGAAAAGCCCATGCAGCGTGTGAAAACCAGGCTCAAAGAGCGACTGCGATGCATCGCAGAGACTCACAAATGTCCAAAAGACGGCGGCTTCGTCCGTTTGGTTATCCAAGAGCAGTCTTACGATAAAGTTCATGCCTTGGCAATATCCAATGTGAGGATTCAGCATCACATAAGCTCTAAGCAGCCGACGCATCGTTGCTTGGAGTTCCAAACGTTCTTCCTCTGTCTGTTCCTTGGCATGCTGTGGACTTGGTACAAGTAGTGCCTGCTCCACTAGCGCAGCCACGTCATTCTCTGGTATTTGAACCAAATCCCATTCTTCCGCCTACAGATGAAAAATGATAAAGTGATGGCAGTCCATCACAGTTGACGTACAACATCTTTGGTGAAGAGCGACTTATGGCACGTACGTCCAACGTCGACGTCGATGTCGTTGAACCAAGCTAAAATCTGTTGTCTTTCGACTTCATCTTCTTCTTGAGATGTACTTGTGTTCTCGTCCTCAGCTGCTTGCAGTCGAACGAGCTGTGCTGCCTGTACGAGGAGCGAGTCATACTGGTCTTTCCCATCAAATTCAGTATCGACACGCTTGTACTGAAACCAGACCCAGAAAGAACACCTTATGGTTGCCGGTACGCCGCCCAGTCGAATCACACGATGCCATAGTGCAGTCGATCCTAGCAACTGAGCTCGAAGTCCCTTGCATGTTTGAGCAAGTCGACTAAGTGACACAACATCCAAATACGAGTAAATCGACACCAGATCTGTCATCGTCTAGTCAATGTCGTTAAATATAATTGTCAAGCAAGTTCATGGGCGTACCAAGAGTGCCAGATGCGGCAAAATGGATGCAGCTACTGGAAACGCGACTTTAGTAGGAGATGCCTGTTCATCAAGTTCCCATAAAACAGCTTCAACCGCAGCCCATTCCTGCGGCGCGAGCGACATCTTGTTCTTCCGAGATGCCACGCCCCGACGAGGACTCGGCGGTGGTGGCGGTTTGCCTTCACTCCCTGAGTCTTCTTTGCCCCAGAAAAGATCCAGGAGCCATGATTGCCGCGGCGGAGACGACGCTCCACGCTTTGGGCTGACAGGTAATGCAGCCATCGGAGTTGATACAACTGTCGTGGCTTCTGCAAGTTCTTTGGTGTTGGCTTGTAGTCGAAAGCTTCGATTTGGTATATCTTGGTGGGTGGAGTACTGCTTCGCCAGAACGCGCTTACTGGGGCTCGTCGTTTTTTCTCCCTCCTGCTGAATATCCCACTCAGCAAAACTTTCAGACGGCGGTGACATGTCCAGGGACGACCAGAGTCTCCGTTGACATGCTTGAAAGAATTTTGCAACGTGAAGCTGCATGGCTTGCATCACTTCACGACGGACGGCCTTAAATTGTTCTTCCAGTTTCACCACATCTTCAACGAGGTTATGGACAAAGTCTTGGTATTCGTGCCACGCTCGTTCCATCTTTTCTAGTTTAATAGCACGGAGTGGATCTGTAGGTGCTGCGGATGAAAACTCGAGCTTGAGTAAGTCGTAGTTGATGACAAACTTGTCTCGTTCGAGGAAATTTCCATGCATGTTTGCACATTGCTGCATGAGTCCTTGAATAGGAGCGACGACTGTCAAGGACATGGCTTGCTCCAGTCCATCTGCTTGCTCAAGGATCCGTTGCATGGTTTGCAAGAATGCCTTGTCGTCTACGTCATCGCCTTGAATGTGTGAAAATGTCGTCGTGAGCGTGTGGCAAAACGAATGACAGCTTGCAATGGACGTGAGAACGTGTTGGTACAGCTGTGGCAACGCTTCTTCGAGTCGACGGAAGGAAGCGACAGTGGCTTCAAACGTTGGGTCGCTGAACGACTGCGCGACGCCGATACGCGTCAAAGTCTTATGCTTGAGTTGGCGGATATTGAGCATCTTTGCTCTGCCTGTTCGCTTCTTCGCTCTCAAACACGAAACCGGTTCAAACCGAGACACACATCCGGTTAAAATTAGATGTATCCGGGCCATCCGGATAATGATGAGGAGATCGCTAGAGAGGATAATGCGGACACGCTGGCCATTAAAATTTTGAAGAATATTCCGGAGGGTTGATGAGAAACGTCGAACCACATGTCTACCCGACGGCGACAACATGCACACTTGTTGCTCCTGACCACTATAATGAGTCGTATGCTATAATTGGATAAAATAAAATATTTTTAGCCAATCAAGAGTGTTTTGAAGGTTGAATCTTGGGTGTCACATTATCCGACGACTGGAACATCAAAACAACAAACAGTGATGCGCGCCCATTCCTTATTTTACACTCGACCATGCGTATCTTGCTCTTCGTTGTCTGTGCTGCGTCTGTGCTGGTCTGGGGCCAGCATCCCATGGATCGTGTTCCTGCCCAAGTGCGTCAAGTGAACCGCCTCTTGCCTCTCAAGTTCGAACGACGAGGAAAACGACATGGCGAATATATCGGCGAAGGTCTCGGGTCAGCTGCTGGGCTTGCCGTAGGAACTATCGCCAGCGTATCAATCGGCACGGTGACTGGCGGCAATTTGGGCACAAGATCTGGACGATCCGGTATCGCCAGGTTTGGACTCATGGTTGGCGGAACGTACGGCGCCGACTATGGTGCCAAGACTGGTGGCTTCATTGGTCGTCAAATGGACAAATTCACCAAAGGCGGCAAGCAGGCCAAGGCTACCGCCGCAAACGCCAAGAAAAAAAAAGAAGAAGAGAAACCCCCCAAGGGGCCGATTCTGTTCAGGCCAGCGGGTTACAAACCCCTCACCCGAACCGGAAGCTCCCCCGCTATTATGCAGCGAAGCACATCGGTGGCAAAACGCAAGTTGTAAAGATCTTGAGCCCGCGACGAGACCACGGCGATTGTTTGACCCACGTAGCTAGCTAGTTTTTGTTGATAATGTCCAAACTTGTGCGTTTTGATAGTCAACTCTTGGAGCGTGACGACGAAGGTCATCCTGGAGGAGTAAAGCAAGAGTGAAAGAAGAGGATTGAGTGTGCACCAGACCATCCGGGTTTCATCTTAAGGTCTGCCGTGTACGACTTGTTGCGGGGGGAATACTCACGTCGACAATTGTAAAATATTTTGCCAGAGTCCTGGGTACTTCGGTTAGTTAGGCTGATGGCGAACTGGATGAAACGTGTGCATTGACATCGGTAAGGATTCGGTGTGCTCGCCATCGTGGCAGACGGCAGCACACGGCGAACAAAGCATCGTCGGGATGCCAGGAGGGATACCAAGGTATTGATAAATGATGATCTTTGCTGGTGGGGGGTGGACTCGAAGATTCGATAGGGCGCAACGTGTGATCGTTGAGAGCGGTGATGGAGGCATGTAGGTGCCACGAAGGTCACCCTCAGCGCTCGAAAGTATGGCGGCGATTGAGTTATGTGGCCCCCAACACGGCGTCACGGACGCCCCCTATGGCCATTGCCTTAACTACAAATGAAGCGACAGTAATGAGAGGACGCCCGTGTTTCCAAGACATCAATGGCCATTGGAAAGTTTGAAAGGGGGGAGGCAGTTGTTGGAGGACGTTTTCGTGACTAACTTCTAACAGTCATTGCTTTTGATCACCTGCCTTCTCTGTGAACGTTCCGATGATGCCTTCCGTCGGCCTGCCAAACGTTGTATCATCAACAATGCTAAAAGGCAACCGGCCCAAGCCAGTGGCTGCCACATGGCTTCAACGACTTAGGGTGCGTCATGTTGTGTCGTTGCATGATAGCAGGGAGCTTCCTATTCGGACGAGAGGTTTTAGTGGGTTGTATAGAATCGGCTCCTTGTGTGCCGTTTCCTCTTTGTTCTTGACGGATTCAGCGAAGATCTTGGGGTCTTAGATGTCTTGGCTGCATTGATCTTGTCGACTTGACGGCCAATGAGGCTGCCACTCTTCTTGCCAGCTTTGACGCCGATCTCCTCGCCCACAATTCATTGCGTCATAGCCATACCGGATCGTTCAGCTCGCGTGCCAAGAATACCACAACTAGAACGCCGAGTGATGCGCTGACGGGGGCTCCTAAAACAGTGCCAACACTTTGCCAGCAACTTCGCCGGTTTCGCCCTAGTGTTTCCCTCTTCGTTCGTGCTTGCCTTGGCCAGCAAGCCGTTCGTCTGATACGCCACAGCAATGGGGATGAGATTGTTCTTGTCAAACAGCCAATGCAACAACAAAGACGAGGGGGGGGGGGCAAGACGCGCATGGTCGAGAGTAGATTGAAGAATGAGATCGTTTCGCCTCAGTCGTTTGGACATCCTAATGGTGTATTTTGCAAAACTGCACGACACTCGTCAGTGGATGGTCTGAATCATGATGTCCAATCCAATCTGTCGATGCGTGCAACGATCAAAGGCAGCATTCCCGCTCGTCCTCATGGATATTTTTTCTTGAATTGATCAACAGGGCGAATCTCCATGTCAATGTTTTCAAATTGAAAGTTCAAACAAATTGTTGATCATGTGTACGCTGATCCATTGAAACAATCTTCGACGGCCGTCACAAATACATTGTAACCTACGAAAGATTCATGATCCGCATGGTTCATAAAATTTATAAATTAAAACACTATGAAAAAATATATTGATTATTATCGATTTGATACAAATTTTGGGTTGGTGCTCAATCGAATCGCGCCGGCAAATCCCATAGATTTCATTGGCTGATTCGAAAAAAAGTACCATATTTTGTCAAATTAGTCGAAATTTTTCGATTATTAGCCAATCAAATGGCTTAAAACAAATTTGGAACGATTGAACAAACCGCGCCTAATTGGAAAATTCCCCAAAAAGCACAATATATTATTAAATGATACAGTTATGCATGCAACTGAATCTACTTTGACATTTAATACTTGTGTATAATTCATGACCTGCATGTATTGTGTTTTCGAGCCAAAATTCGATTTTGAGATCGATTCGAAACACACGCGAAATCGATTTGTTTTCATTTTATCCGGAAAATCCGGTAAATGTTGACAAGAACAACGAAAGATTCCACATCATTCTGCTTGTTGAGCTTGAATGCAACATACAGCTGTACTTGTCGAATTTGTCGATCGTTGGAGGTGCCCCTTGGACCGTCCACACTTTTGGTAAACCTGTGTACTCTGCTAAAGGCTGTAAATGGGCAACCGCAAACGTCCACAACTTGTCCTTGACGATCTGGATGCTCGTGCCTTCAAACACTTGGATTGGGAACGCATGTCCTTTGATGTCCCTTCCACTTTCCGTTTCCTTGAGTATCGCTTGAGCTACCATGCGAATGCTGGAATTCAAAGTGTCCGTGCAGGTTCCAATTTGCGGATCTACATCAATTAACGTAGGTGGCGTTGCGTCCATCCTTTGCTCTTCTTTTAGAATTGCGCTCGAGTAGGTACTACAGACTACTAATTTTGATTAGTACATACTAAAAAATCAGGGAAAATACACCGAAACACACGCTCAAAACACACATGAATCGATTTGCGATTTCGATTTAATTTCGAATCGAAAGCACAATAGTGATATCTTGAAAACTTGGCACTTTGGAATTCTGTCGAGCTCTTTCTTGCCTAAATCCATTTTGAATCGTTGAATCTCGTCCGAGAGAGCACTTCGCAGTCAGCTGAGCTCATCTATCGGTGAACGGGTGGACGCAAAGGTTTGCCAAAAATCTTATCAACTCAAATGTCCAGCCCTGACGAATCAATTGTTGCCAAAGATTCGAACAGAAAGGACGAGCTCCTGGGTGCACATAAGCCTCCATGATGCCCCAACGGCCACATATTGCCCACAATAGGTGCAGCAAGCTTTCACCTTCGACACCTGGCGAAATCGTTTCATCCGTGACCACATTTGCCGCTAAAATGAACCGTCAGTCTGCTCCTCTTCCTCTTGAGATGCCACTACGGCTTTCAGGGACTCGAAGCCAGGGCGGCGTGATTCGATTGATTTGTACCAAATCGACAATATAGTGTAATATATACTAAATTGATTCGACACTAATAACGGAAAGCAGAGTTGATGTTCACGGCAACCTCCATCATGTTACACAAACCACCATGAGGTGTGTGAGCTGTGTTGCGACGTCTTGCTGGCTTGATGAGAGGCCACTACCTTCGTTGAGAGACCTCTACGGTAGACCTCTAAGACATGGACTTGGTAAATCCAGTCGAAGCAAGAGGAGTCCAGCTAAGACTAGCTAGAAATGACCGAATGCCCAACGATGGACAGAGGACAACGTCGACAGCAAGAGGATGCAATTTTAACGACATAAAAAGCTTTTTTACTGATTGAAGCAACGAAGACAAGCGTCGCCTTTATAATAAATATCTACACACTCCTAACTCTATGGGCTCAATCCACCATGGTCGCTTTCGCCAATACTCAACTCTTCGTCATCATACGTGAGGTACGTTTCATAGCGATCGGACAGCAAATGCAACATGGGCTCTTCTTCGAAGTCTGAAGTGCTCGGGAGGAGAAGCATCGCTGCAGCATCGCTCGACGTGTCATCGGATTTCGCTCCCACATCCATGGGAACCAAAATGCTGTCCAAGTATGCCAAGTCCTCACGGCTGCACATTGGTGCAGCTACCGTCTTGGGACTCTCAGATCCTTTGGCCAATTCGGCCCGACTTGGAGTTGCACCCACGACCTCATCTTCACCATCCCACGATGATGCATGCTGTGCAGTCGCCTTGGCATCCGTGAGTCGTTGAATCTCGCGGTGGATTTTTGACAGTTCATCCGACTCCACGTCGCGGAAGAGCTTCTTGCCTGCACCTGGCACAAGGTGGTCGATGAATGCCGGGTCAACTGGATCCTTCCACAGCGCGTCGCCAAGCTTCCGTTTCAATTTGTTGCGGCGTTCGTCAAGAAACGGTTCGCGCCATTGCCAAGGACATTTGAGGATCGCCAGCGAGCAGTTGGCGCCGTGCAGTTTGAGATCTTCCGGCGCATTGCCATCGCACTCGCACACAGCATGATCAACCATCGCGAAAAGTTTCAAAATGCAAGTTTCTGTGGGGGTTGGCCGTTTGGTGGCGACTTTGCCCCACTGGCTCTCGCCCCAAGATTCGCCCGCCAGCTTGACTGGCAGTTGTGCTTCCAGGCGACGATTTCTCATTGGCTCGTTGTGCCAATGCTGAACACTTGATGGGTCAATCCACGGGACATTCTCCCAGTCCATGTCACAAAATTTGAGCCATTTCCAAAAAAGGTTTTTCGTTGATCACCACCTCGAAATCTCAGACGTCGATACGCTTCGTTGGATGGAGCCACATGGCGGACAATCAAGGGAAAACGTACCAATTTTACTCGTCGTCAAGCTTGATAACTCTTTTCGTCGCAAGGAAAATGCTATGAGTTCATACGTACAAAACGTTGGCTGGCAGACTGTTTTTCCGAATTTGAAAGAGTGAAGGTGTGATGGCCATAGATTTGGTGGCGAAATTTACAGACCCGAGAAATTGAGCATTGCAGACTCGTGAATCTCTCTAGAAAGATCTGTTGACGCGTACTGTGCTATAAGCATCATAACCTTGAGCCGTGAACATCATTAGCCAATCGCGCACAAAGGAAGGGGAGGTGGCGGCGGCGGCGGGTGGTGGAGAAATCGAGCCTCATCCAATCTTGGACGTTGAGCCACTTGCTGTGATGTGGCATGAGACGGAGATTACCGGTAGCGTAATACGTTAAATAGATTTGATTGGTTGGTATTTTTAATATCGTGTTCTGATTGGATGAAAACTTTGTCATTGACCAGTTTAAACAAAAATACTAGCTCTGATTATACAGTAATTTCAGAGTGGTTGCATTGAGGAGCTTCAACTTTGGCTTCAACGACGAAGTGGATGGGGGAGCCGCGATGATCTCCAAGCTACAGCTACCAGTCGAATCTCCAGTCAGTACAGCGGTCTCATGAGTGCGTCGAAAGGCATCACGCGAGCTGCCTGTCGCTTGACTGGAAGCATGAGACTCAACTGCGCTTGTAATGGGCGCTGACTACCTCCAGCAGTTGAGTGGCGCCGCGCCGTTTCGAGATAGAAGAGGCTTGTTTGTCCCAACAGTTTGCCCCATCACACTCTTAATTGTCAGCGTTGTTGATATTCACGAACAGAATATCCGGATAAAAGTCCGGATAAAACTGTTTGATTTGATATTATATGTCACAGTGTATCTTCAAAAGATTTTTTAGGCGCGAGATGCAAGTTGGAGGACCCCAGGAAGAGCGGACGAAACGACTCTTACGAGACAATGTGGAGGCGCCGGTGAAGGAAAAAGAATTCGTCGTCCCGGTGGATTTTCGGGTCCAAGAAGAGACATACCAGGAAAAGTTTCACGCGCAGCACGAAGAAATCCAGTTCTTGAAGAACTACATTGAACGCATTTTGAATCAATTGCGCCGCGTGCTAGTCAAACATGATGAGTTGGAGCAGCTCCAGTCATTATGCGATCCCATGATCGCTCATGCGAATCCAGTTGAGGACGATGAAACTCATTCACTCGTCTCGCCACCGTGGTTCACCTCCAAGGAGTACATGAGCCCATTGTTTGCTGCCTATGAAAGCCGAATCAAGGAACTGGTATGAACACCAGTCGTCAATTTTCCAATAATGAGCGTATAGGAAGGTGTTTGCGAGAAATATCGGACTGATATCGACTCCTTTGCCTCACAAGTTCACACTTTGGCTGCCGATAACGACAGACTACAACAGTAATGCCCTTACAAGCATGGATTTCCTGAGAATATTTGCATAGAGAGCTCACATCGGCCCTCGAAAAGCTTATTCTGCAGTCCGAAAGTAAAAGTACGACCGACTTTTATGCTTCATCGAAAGGAGCTGACCCCTTGGGCGATCAATTGGCCGAGTTAAACGAGAGATTGGACATTCTGATGTCGGTAAGTCTACAACTTGCTTGTTTGTGTAGTAACTCATACAGGAAAACAGCCTCCTCGTCGAGCAAGTGTCTCTGCAAGAGTCTGAGCTGGAAGAATGCCAGAAGGATATCCAAGAGCGAGACAGCCAACTACTCACAATGAGCCAGAACTTTAACCAAGCATCGGTCGCAATTCAAGAGCTAAGGGAAACTTGCGAGCATCTCAAGCACGAGAAAAAGCGGTGCGAGGTTCAAATTCAGCAATTTGCAGGAACAATCGCGCAGTTGGAAGCTCAGAAGGAAAACATCGGGCTTGCCATTGAAAATCACAAGGCAAATGAGGCAAAGTACAAAGTAACCCACAACTTGATTGGCGTTGAGTCACTTAAACCATAGAAACAAATCGAAGAGTACGAGCTAACGCTAGCGACTATCAAGCGCGGTGCCGAACAGAAGCAAACACTGGTTACAAAAAGATATCAAGGCGTGTGTGAACGCCTCCGCGAACTAACTTCGGCTCTCGATTCCAAAGACAGACAAGTGGATGAATGGCAAGAGCGCCATCGTGCTGCGAGTAGTGAACTGGATTTGGTCAAGCACGATTGCGAAGGAATGGTTAAAGTCATGCAAAGCATGGAGAAACAATTGAACGAGTACGCTGCACGCGAAGAAGCTGTTGCGGGGGTAATTCTTCTGTTGACTTTCAAGGCTTACCATGATACTAGCTCGAACGATCGACTTTAGACAAGGCGCAAGCAGCGATGCTTGAGCGTGACCAAGTGAGCACTAAACCATCGGACCTGGTTTGATGAGTTGTCTGCTTCAGGCGATCGCAAAAGAAACACAGTGCAGACGAGAAATTGCTCGCCTCTTGGAACAAAAACGTGTTGCTGCTTCGGAATACCTCAAGGCTACCGATGAAGCTGTTGAAAAGGCCAAACGAAAGCAAGTTATCAGTGTTAGGACAAAGTTCACCAATGGATAGATTGGAGCTGGAGCTGGAGCACCGTCTCGACGATGTTAAACATGCTCAAGCAACGATCGTGACATTGAAAATGCAAGTGGTGCGCCCCTCATTTCTTGCACATCCATGAAAACCAAGTTAGGAAACAGCTACCCGATTGCAAGCAGATGCTGAGAAGCAAGTCAAGGAGTGTACATCTCAACAAGACGCGCGGTACCAAGCATTTCAAGTTGGCATTCCTGCTCGTTAGTGTTCATTCAAATCGTTCTAGGACAAGTATCAGACTCTCGTCGATCGATTAGCACAAACCGAGCTCATTCGTGACGACGTATGTACCAAGTACCAAGTGTCTAGAGGGAGTCAAATGAATTAGGCTATTGCCCAAGAAGCGAAGATTGCCTCTATATTGGCCACGAAAGAGCTGCAGTTTGAGAAAACACTGGCAGAGATGGCCGACAAATTGAAGGTGGAGCATGAACAAGTCAGTGGACTTCAGCGTGAATTGGACGTGCGGAGGTCCGAGCTGCGTGAAGCACAAGAGTCCAATGCAGCTAAAGAGAAACACGTGGCCATGATGACGAATGAAGTCGAGGACGTCAGGAACGAATGGGCTCAGAAACACAAGTACCAGCTCGACATGTACGTTCAGCAAGTTCGGGATCTCAAGGGCCGTCTTGAGCTATCCGAGTCAGAAATCATGAAACTCAAACATGAAGCAACTAAGACAGAGCAAACATTGCGACTTGACTACAACCGTATGGAAGCGAAGTTCAAACACGAGCTCGAAGTCTCAAGCCATCGGTGCAGTCGACTCAAAGACGAGAAGACGCGTGTTGAAGCACAATTGATGGACCTACAGGCCAAGCATGCCATCTATGCAACCAAGGTAGCTGTACCCTTGACATGGATTCTGAGTGTCATGGTAGATCATTGGACTAGAGCAGGAATTAGCCGATGCACATCACCAGTGCAGTCAATGGCAAATGCACATCGAGGAAGCGGAGAGGAAAAGTGCTGATATCGGATCGCAACTAGCTCTGGTGCTCTCAAGCCAGCAGCAGAATCTTCGTGCTGATGTCGAGCTTAAGTCGACCCTTGATCGAACGAAGCTCGAAAAGTCAAGATTAGAACGCGAAATTGCGGTAGGAACGAGATCTACATGATCAGGTATATTGACTCTTTTTAGTTGCTGCGTAAAACCATCGAGGACCAACGGCAGCGCGCAACGACACAGTCATCTCTCCAAGGCAAGGATGCGTCGCCGCACTCTTTCTACATTCCTGTTGACAAGCTGGGGACTTGACAAAAATTGAAAAACATCCTTTACAGAATAAAATAAATTTTCAGCAAAAATTATAAAAATTGTAAATTTAGTATAAAATTGTGTATGAACATTTTCCTGAATAATTTGGATCTATTTTCCAATTTGAAAGGACACAAGAAGATCCATCGCCATGAGCTTGTCGCTGAATCACGCTGAACTGTTCAAAGTCGGCCCGATAACAAGCCGCGCAACGTTAAAATTGCTTCCTATCAGTCGCAAGAAGAAGAAGGTGCGTTGATCTATCAAGCACATCCCACATTGAACCCATAATCTTAGCAAAAACTCGTCATCGGCGATGATACCGGCGTCGTATCGTCATTCCAGATGAAAAAAGGAGAACCAGCGGTGCGTTGAAGTATTTGATTCACAGCATTGAGAGTAATATGCCTAGTCTGTGTACAAGTCAGTCCCCCATACGAATCCAATTACCTGCATCACGATGGGTACGAGCAAGGGAACCGAAGATAAGGCGTATATCTCGAGTGGTCAACAAGTCGTGGGGTACAGCAAAAAAGGAAAAGAATTCTTCAAGTTTCCGACCAATTTATCGGAGACTATCAATCGCGTTTATGCTCACGACTCCAAATTGTGGTTATGTACATCATGATTTTGGAATCCAGCGCATCTCACGAGCGACTGTGTAGCTACCGATTACATTTACAATCATTTTGAAAACGGCGTCGACAAAGATTTCTCGATGTCCCAAGACCGAATCAACGATCTTCTTCTCTTCAGCGATCCCGACTCCATCGACTTTCGCGCCATCTTAGGCTGTCAAGATAAATACATTCGAGTTATGGCGGCAAGTAGCAAGGCTCTTCATCTGTCTTGACGATGATTGTCTAGGGCAACTCCGTTCTGACGAAAAAATCTACTTCTGGTGCCATAACTACTCTTGCCAAGCTTGGGAGCCAAATTTTGTACGGCACAACCACGGGCACGTTTGGCCTCGTGGCGCTGACAAACAGCAAACTCAAGACAGTCTGGAAGACCGCTGCAGAGAAGCTAGCGCCATCTCCGATTACGTCGATGGTTGCTTATGACATCAACAAGGATGATTCAGTTGAGATCATCGTCAGTTCTCATTGTTGGATTGTACGAAGATTATTTGAACTAGGTTGGGCGGGAAGATGGCCGTGTGGAAGTTTATTCCGTCGATGAAGTTGGCACCATTGTCAAGGAATACGAATTTGTGGAGAAGGAAAGCATCCGTTCAATACAAGCCGGTGTCTTGGGCACTCCAGTAGGAAGTTGTTTGCTCATGAATTGCTATAACGATTCCTCTGTTAGGGTTTTGATGAGATTGTGCTGTGCACATACTCTGGCCGCGTTATGTCGCTCACGTCTGAGCCGTTGGATCAACCAGTAAGTCGCGTTTTGCTCCATCAATGTATTAAACCAGCAACAAGGATGCAGACGACAGCTACGGTCGGTCTCGAGGGACTGTTCAGCGAGAAACACGCATTGTAAAGCTGCGTAAAGAAATCGCCGCCTTGGAAGAAAAGGTTTTGTCGCTGAAGATGTGGAAAGATTTGTAACTCGAAGGGGGTAGGTGCTGAAGGAGAAGGATCGATCGACTCGCAAAGGCGACGAATGCCTCCCAGTCGTCGAAGAAATTCCAGTCAAGTGTCAATACGTGCTCAATCCTGATAACCAAACCTACGACATTGCGGTGCGCAATGCATTCAATCAGACTCAATGGATGAAATTTGTTTGTAGGTGGAATTGCCGGTGCCGATAGCCTGTGTCGCCCTCCATTCGTCAGTGCCGCTCGATCTACTCGACACGGAGAAGAATCAAGCAATTCTCTGCCGATCACCTCCAGATCCTGCCAACAACACGCATGTCCTTGCAACATATCGATGTCAGGAACTCACAAATCGCCTCGAGTTTCGCATTCGCACACTCGAAGGCCAATTTGGTGACATTGAGGTGGCTCTTTCTCAGTGGTTGCTGGTCTTCTGATGATGTTCGTAGCTGACAGTCTTGGCGGAAACGGTGCCAAAGTCAGCGCATTGTGTCAAAGTTGGGATCAAGCCTTTAAGTCTTCACCATCGAGTGAATATCGTCGACGCCAATGAAGTTGACGACGAGGCAATGAACTCTTTGCATTTCACAGGTAGCAACCAGCTTTGCACATGGTTCTAACCTTTACTAGGGGCATTTTCAATGGTTCAAGTCCACGAATGGATCAGCTTTTGTCTCCCTGATGTGCCCGTGCGAATGCAAGACGAAGAATGCAAAATGTATTTCCGCAATACGTTCATCGGCAATCTTCTCATATGCGAATACAGGTCCATGGCATCCACAATCAATTTTCTGACATGTCTTTCTCTGTGTAGAAAGGGCGAAGCGAGGTTCCACTCGAGCTCAGTGTCAACGATTGCCATCCTCAAAGAAGTCATTACGAAGGAAGCCACGACGCGGAAGATCACACTTAACATGACATTTGATATCAAGAAAGAAAGCATCGGTGCCGTGCTCCGGCTTCTGCGTCCAAAGCTCGACGAGAAGCAAATGCTCGCATCGCAAGTCAAGATCATCGATGGCATCAAGGTTCTACACTGATACATTCATCAAAGGTAATCTCAAGGTGGCTTAGGAACTCCAAATGCATGAAGCAGACCATTCGTTGTGGATGTCCCCAGAATACCAACGAATTTTAAACGACGCTGATCGCATCCTTCGTGACTTTCAAGCAAGTCCTCGCGCCATGGGTTACCTTATCGGCGTTCTCACCGATCTCTACGTCGACTTGGCGAAATTCCGTGGCGTCAATGTAAGGAACATTGCAGTCTTCAACCTCACTGTGATTGATTTTGTAGCCCAAGCCACATCTCCCTCGCTTGTTTCAACTCGTGGAGCAGTACAACTTCGACGCACTCGTGGATTTCTTTCAACGCGTGCACTAATTTCCCATTCACTTTGTTATCTTTTACGCAACGAAAACTGTATACAACATTCCACCGAGTTTTTCAAACGCTTGAATCGAACACACGACGCAAATCGTGCCGCTGATCACGAGAAGCACCCATGCTCCGACTTTGCGCCAGTCAGAACCAGGTTTTTCACTGCGAATGCGCAAATAGCACACGCACGGGAGCACGTACGAGATCAAAATACCCACAGTGCTGCCCATGATGTTCCACACGACCGCCACGCCTGGCAAACTGAATGCCAAGTAGAACGCAAGGCCAAGAATGATGAGCGTGATCGCAATGTGTGGTGTCAGCGGCATGGGCTTCTCCGTCTGGTCGCCAATCTCTGGAGATTCAAGGAGAGGCTGGGTTTCTTGCGTTGTCGCTTCAACCTTAGCAAACTTCTCGTACACCAAGAGGCAGAGGCGGTAGATGGTCTTGCGGGTTGGCAAGATGAGCAGAGGCAGTGACATGCATATCGTGAGCAAAATACCGGCACGACCGACGTTCATCAAGAGGTCAGCTTGGTCAAAATTGTTAAGAATGTCGCCTTGAACGCCTCCGGGTCGGTCGAACGCATAGATATAGCCAAAGGTACCAAGGATCATGTAGAAAATGGCCGTTGAGAAGACTGTAATGGTCACAATCTTTTTTAGACGACGTCGTGTTGGCTTTTGGAGCTCGCCGTAGACGGGTAGGACATTGAAGTGACACAGAAATGACGAGATGATGATAGGAAGCGCATACATGGGGCCATCCAATCTATCCGCAACGAGCACAAGCTTGGATGAGTCAAAGCGGTTATCCAACACCTTTTCAACACCACGGAAAACGATACCAAAAGCAAATAAACCAACGGTCGATAATCCAATGACGGAAGTGTGGCGGAGTGAATGCATACTTCGGAGGAACAAAAGCGGCGAGACAATGGCGACGAGTACCACGGCGACCAAATTCTCGTCGGCAACGCTGAGCGGACGACGCAAGATGAACTGGGACGCGAGGGAACCAGAGATATCACGGAGGAGGATCAAATAGCCAACAAATGCAAGAAAGATGAGCAGAATGAGAAGCACCATCGTTGCGATCTGCATCCGCTTGCCGAAGGCATTCTTGGCGATTTCTTCATATGATTGCGCGCCACTTCGTCGGGAACAACTCACGAGAATGTAGGACGTGAAACTTGACGCCACCCCACAAAATAGCATCAATATACAACCAAGAACGATTCCGCTTTTGGCGACCGTGTAAGGAAGAAGAAGGACGCCACCTCCAATCAACGTCGTGACGAGGTTCATGACGGCGCTCTTGACGGTTGTCTGACGGGCTGTACTGTGCGGTGAGGGGAAGAAAAACTCGTAGCTCTGCTTTTCAGCTTCATACTGGAAGAGATTCGGGCTCTTGATCCCTGGAGATTTGAAGGACGCCGACAGGTTCGGGCTCTTCTTGCCGCTCATGACGAAAATGTCGAAATGAATCCGTCGTTACATTCCAGTGAAAAATCTTTTTTTACATTTTTCTCACTTCCATTTTTGGTCTTTTTCATTGAATTTCTATGGAAAAAAGATTGAAAAAAAGAAAATTTCACTTCAAGGAGCTGTCCTTGGCTTGAAGTTGGAGCCATTACTGCAACCACGGGCGGCCTTGATGGCTCCTTTCGTCCGCTGAACCCACTTCGCCCTCGTGGAGAAGACGAAGCTCGAGTATACTGTAGGGAGATGCGTGACGTGAAGTTAGAGCTTGAATGTCGTCGCAGAATCTGTCGGGAATTGTGACTTGATGACTTTCACCCTGACAAAACGACAACGCCTATCATCATGTACTCCAAGAACGTTAAACACAGAGGATATATTATTATACTCATGTGTTTATCAGATTGGAGAGTTTAACGTCTGTTTCAACAAGTCTTCAGCCAATGCACTGCCGCTATGGCATATGGATGAACAGTTTTTGACAGAACTTAGGCAAACAATGCGCTAAATTAACCGTATAAAGTGCTAAAGAAAGAGCGCATTGGGAGCTTTGACCACATATACTTGCTTTATCAAAAATGGAAATATTTCATATTTATATTACGGTTTGAATAGGCCGTGAGCGGTTTCATTTGGCCCCGACAATAGTAGTCCACAAGAGAATGCGATCTGTTGGGTGGTGGCTTTGATAACGAGACCAGTGTTTGCGAAATCATCTCAAGACAGGCATGAAGTCTACGAGAGAGCAGATGGAGGGTGTGGATGGATCCAATGCTGGCGCCGCCACCGCTTTTTATGCAGTTGATGGCGCACATAAACATGCACGGCAAATCCCATCTCACGTCAACTTTCCAGCCAACGCATTCGCGACCAGTCAAATGCCACGGCTAGGAGGGGTCGACCATGCGTGATGCAGTCGCGGCGAGGAAAAGCGTGGGGCGGAGCTAAGATGTCGCTGTCACGACGAGCAAATCCGACCTTCCGTTACATGTGTGGCTCTACGGAGCAAATCAGATTCATTGTATGGCGTTTACACACGCCCCACTTTGACATGTGATTGCGAAAGCACTCCATGACACAACGGTCATTACTAGCTTCGTGCTATGGCTTGAGGTGCATAGCTCACGCTGCACGCCGGCCGCCTTTCAGTTGCGCCTTCCATGCACCCAAGCAAGATTCGATTGAGATCGCCAATCGACGTCAATTATTTTGTCCAATCAGAAAATAGGCTTAATTGCATTTCAACCAATTAAAATTATTAAATTTAATAAATTTAATTGGACAAAATATATTTTTACTTAGTTTTGATTGGCTCATCTTGAGTATTTCATTGGAGGTGGATTAAAAGCAGGGAAGCATGTTGGCGCCGCAGCAAGAAGTCGAAGTCGATGTACGTCTATCATGCTCGATAGGTTGGAGTTCATTATGTATTGCTAAATAGGTGCGAAAGGAAGACCAAGAAAAGATCAATGAATTTGGCCGAAACAACACGCGCTTGGCTGAACTCCGCGACGAATTGAAAGCTCTCAAGGTTCGATCCTACGCCTTTATTTACGTCACTCACTTGGAAATGACAGTCGCGATTGGAAACCTTGGACGATGCCAATACGGAAATCATGATGGGAAGTGGCGAGAATGTCCAGTAGGGTGCCTCTCTATCCACCTAAATTGATCATTTACTGCGTAGACTTTTCATCGGCGAAAGCTTTGTAGAAGTGTCGGAAGAATACGCCCAAGAGTACTTGGAAGCCCAAACAGAGGTCTCTCTCCTTTTCACTATGCATGCTAACATTGTTGCGTTTCTAGAAAGTAAATGCTAAAGTGGACAAGCTCAATGCAGAGGAAGCCAAGCTCGAAGCCCGTCAAGAGGTTTGACCCTATATTTCCCACTCTCCCATTCTCATGCCCACATTCTAGGCGCTAAAGAAGGTCTTGTATGGACGCTTTGGCCAAAGCATCAACTTGGAAGACAAATAGATATGTGAACAAAAGCAACGTGTGTTGTTTATCTGGTCTTAGTTACGTTTTTGTGCTCCTAATTCCTTTGATCGCTCGTATGCTGCCCAAATCGAGTCGGCAATCACAGCACGAAAGCCACTCTTCTCAGCACGATACATAGCCGCTGCAGTGGTTCCACCTGTTGTCATGTCATGCCTCACTCTCATTTCAATCGACTCTTTCTCATACCTGGACTTGTAATGTTGTTTCGTAGCACGACAGGATGTTTGCCAGAAGATTGCATGTACAAAGCAGATCCTAGCATTGTTTGTTGCACAAGTTTCTAGTTCGTGGTCAATTTTCCATCGATAAAGTGAGCATACCTGCGCAACAGATCGACTGAAGCCCATGTGGACACCAGCATCAATCATGGCTTCAGCGACGAGGAAGAAATAGGCTACAAGGATTTGTCATCCCATTGTAAGACTTGTAAAGATGGACGCACCAGGCCCAGAACCCGATAAAGCAGTCGCCATATCCAAATTCTTCTCGTCATCGACAAATACTTCATGACCAAATGCTCCCAGGATATTCTTTGTCTAGAGAGACAAGAGTTACAATTAAACGAGCCTCGAAAAATGCAAGGCATACCAGTTTGTGCTGGATATCGCTCACGTTCGACGATTGCGTCCATACTGTGATGCCTTCACCGATCATCGCCGGTGTATTTGGCATTGAGCGGACGACACAGACCTCAGGACCCAAATTGGTTTTGAATTCTAGGACAGCATGATGACAATCTTCGGGGGGTGGAGATGGATTACCGTCGATGGTGACGCCAGCAGCAATTGAGATGACGAGCGTATCTGGGCTCATGTGTTCAACCAAGTCGGGATAAATCTACAAAGACGGGGTGAGTTACTGCTTGAACTATGCGTAAATTGGCTTCTACCTGTGGAAGGACCTGAGGTTTCACGGCTAGCACAAGGACATCTGCCCCAGCGATCGCTTTTTTGTTCTTGTCCGCGGTAGGGATCATCATGCGTTCAAACTTGGATCGAGTTTCTGCCGGATTAACAAATAAGAATCTTCAGTATTCCTGACAAAAATTTACCTTGTGTCGGCGCTGACACCATCAATTTCTCTGGTGGAAGCATATCCTGCGCCAAGATTCCCGAAATGATCGCTTCGGCCATATTGCCTCCTCCAATAAACGCCAGACGCTCGATATTCAACGGTTCATTGGGAACGGCACCTTCTTTAACCTGGTTCGTCTTGGTGTACATTGGTGCGAACTCCTTCAGCACTGCTGAATGCGATCGATGGCGCACATAGCGGATCTGCCGCGCAACCACTCGACAAAGCATCGCAATAAACACAAAATTCGATTGCGCAACCAACAAGCACGACGACAACGACGAATCTTGCCATGATATCATTCTTGATGGAATGAAATGTCTCTTGCCCACAAAGATGGAGATACACCAATCAAAGTGCACAAAATTTTCATTAGCCAATCAAAACAGTTAAAGTTCTTAATTTTGACTAATGAAATTGCACTACGCCCAATTTGCCTTATATCATTGTTTGAATTTCTCGTCGTGAAAATTCGATAGCTCGAAAAGTTTAGAGGGGGTGCAGGGGTTTGGAGATTGTATCAGATCGGTGACGCTGATTTGGATGCGCCAGCACGAGGCTCGCGAAAATCTCTACTGAGGTAATGTCAATTTGGTTTTATGATTCACTTTTTCACTTAGAAACACCTCAATCATTCCTGCTCTCGGCTACTCATACCTGGAGCACGACACATCTGTCAAGCCACCAAAGGTGAAGAGTTTAGTTTTGGGGGTGCAGGGGGTTTCGGTGGAAGATTACAGTGGCGTGGTCAATGGGTGCATCAAATGTCAACACCAGCCCGACAACATGGCAACAACTTGGATGACGCCGCTGTCATGCTCAGAGTACAGATCAACGCACTACACTGTACATTAACATATCTTATAAAATAAGCGGCTTTCGGGCGCAATAAGCGAGGGCTCTTGGCAGGACCTTGGGTCTTGCGCACGGAATGAGCGGAACAGTTCCGGGAGCGGGCAAGCTAACGTCGAGGAATTACTCCGCCGATATAAGTTGAATCATCAGTTTGACAAGGTAGCAGGCGCGAGTTGGGCCAATTGACGGCATTCGTCTTGGTACGTTGGCAAACTCTTGTGCAGTTGGCGCAATCGGCGGATTGTTGGGGATGGTGGCGGGACCGATTCCAAATCGCGGGCACTCGCGCTGAGCTCTGTCAAGTGCTCCATGTATTCCGTGATCATCGTCATGGCTTTGACAATCGAAACGCGGTCGCATTGGCCGAGCAATTCTTGCAGAAGGCGGTCCCAGGCGACCACTTCATAGACTACGGCGCGTTGAGGCATGTTCACTTGAGAATGAATTTTAGGAAGTGAAAGGAGCCTTCAGGAAACTTGGCCGACACAACTCCGACCAGGTGGCGACATTTTGCATCTTCATGACAGGCCGGATAAAACATATTCAACTTAAAAACATCTCACCAAAATTGTAATGTCTTTGATTCACTATAAAATGACTAGAATGGTGAGTATGGTGAGGGATTTTTGAGGAGATTAACTTGCGTCATCTATGTGTTCCAACGTTGGGATGCGCGACATGCTGAAGTGCATGTCGAAATGTCACTGGCAGATTCGAGGTCTGTTCGGCGGACCATGGTCCGCCGATGCTGATCGAGCCATCGTGAACGATCTCGAACTGCTATTTTGTCGCCGCACGAAGTTCTGCTGTTAAAACTCTCAAAGCCACGTGGAAACTTCGAAATTGTATCATGGTTGCGTCGATACCATCAAGAAAATCTCAGAATCGCGCCGTATGGACAGAAAAAAGGCTTGATTTTGATAAGCTGGACACAAGCGCACGGGCGCCATCTCCCACTAACGGTAGACACAGCAGTGTTCACGCCGAGATAGGAGCGAAGAAATCTCGTTCAAAGGTGCATTGGGGTGCGAGTGTGGATGAAAGAAATTTGAAAAGTTTCAATTTGCAGCTTTCTTTCACCTTGTAAGACGCACTATCAATTGGTTGAAATTAATTAATTTAAGCCAACCATAGGCGTTTAAATTTTGGAATTTTGACCAATGAAATGGATCCTTCTCGAAAGTCCATTTTTGAATTTGGTGCAATGGTGGAAGATGTCCAAGCTCGGCACGACTTGGAAAGGGCAGCGGTGAATCGGCTTGCAGTGTGCATGCAAGCATTGAATAATGCAATCGACAACACACGTGGAATCCGCATGGACGAGTCCAGTGATCTCAAGACTGACGTCAGGTTGGCGATTCAAGCGGACGAATCTACTTCAATATGCGACCGCTTGCTTTCTCTCGTGGGTGCATTAACGGCAGCAATTGCAGAAGCGGAAGTGCTTGAAGTGAGCAAATATTTCTCTGTTTGGTATGCTTAACTTGTGGACTGTAAATAGGGCCAGCGAAGTCCACCAGCCAACTCGAATAAACCTCGCGCCCCGCTGTGTCTACTGAGCCTTCGCGACTACACAACTGTACAAGCTGCGGTCGAGTTGATCACAGTATGGGGCGCTTATCCTTGTGTCGAAGCTGGAATTCTCACTCCAATTGACCAGCGTGTCATGACAAGAACATTTAAAAGTATTCATGCAGTGGTAACAGTTCTCATGGAATTGTAGTGGACAAGACCTTCGTCCAGCGCGTAGCCGCACTGAATGCATCGGTCGACACTCCAGCAGAGCAACTCGACAATGTGATGAGTCACTTGTTAAGCCTTCTCCAGCTATCGCAATTCAAGCCAATGTTGCTCCCATCTTACCTGAGCGATCTTCTTGCATGTCTCGTTTTCCGCATCCATTGCATGTCTGAAAAACCACCAACGACTTCCCGATTGCTCTTGAATACGCTTTTTGAGACACTTCCCATCCGTGTCATTATGAGCAGCTTGCGCGGCGTTTTGGGCCAGCGACATACCAGTAAATTACTTGTTAAAATCAAATGTCTAAACCATCGTGTTCTCGTAGACATTCCATTCAAGGCTCAATGCGGACTTTTGCTCTCACAATGTGTTCTTAAAGATGGTGGTGTCTTAGCAACTATTGAGATGCTTTTGAGTACAGTCGACGAAGGAAACACTCAAGCTCGGCTCCACGTTGCAGCCCTGGTAACGTTCAAGGAGGATTTCCTATGACTTGACAACAAACATAGATATCGAGATGTCCCAAAGCTCTCTCCGCGTCAGATTACCTCCGCGCAATTGCTCCACAAGTCCACCACTTGCTAACACATTCAACGACGACGAAATTACTCCGAGAAGTCGCTGGATTGATCACGACGCAACTGATTCTGGACCATCCGCTCGAATTGGTCGACGAAACAATCTTGGCACCTCTCTTGACACCACTGTTGCGATTTGTTTGTCCACCTGATGATGTCAAAGCGCCACTTGATGAAATCATATTCATCTCAACAGAAGAACAACTGAACGATTGCATTGCTGCACTCAAATGTATGAAATTGCATCCAGTTCAGTTGGGTTTACTTTGTGTAGGTATTTTACTTGGCCCAGTGCCTCCAAAACCGGTTTTTGAAGCGCTGGCACCTCTCTTTCGACCATTGTTGTATATGTATGCCTTCGCTCGCGATAGCAAGTCGTTCGTGAAAGATGATTTGCAACAGCTCTTGTTGCGTACGTCGTTGCCTTAACCCATATTCTGACTTGCTGCTAGTGTTCATCCAACAAGCTCCGGAGGCAGCCAAACTCTTACGAGATGGTGTGTTGACAAGTCCATCGCTAATGCCCCGGTTATCTTTATGTCGTCCTTCTCCAAAAGCTCCCGCAGTTGTTTTTTCAGCTGGCTGTTCTGGCGGTGTAGCCGTCAGAGTGGCCGACGACGGCAAAAGTGATCGAGTGGACTCTGTTGTCCAAGCTATCGTTGATCTCTTGGGACAAGAACAATTGTCCTCTTGTGATGTTGTGGGTGAGTTGTTTTCATTGCTCCTGACAAGCTACATGACCATGAAAACATCCAAGAAAGTTGTAGCAACTTCCGAGATTGGCACTTGGCATCTCCTTGTTAACCTGACGGAACAACTTGGTCCTGCAGTATTACGCAGTGGCGAAAGCATCCTTCAATGTCTCGTTACTGTGTTGACGATGTATGTTGAGCGTGATGAAGAGGAAAACGAAGACGACGAAGAAACAACTGAAGTATTGAGCGTTGCCTTGAGTATGGTCATGACAATTGTCGAAGTTGGGGCGACTATTAGATCTGCTGCTGAAGAAAATCAGCTTAAACAAATGCTAAAACCTTTGAAGCAGCTCGCGGCACATCCAACTCCTCTACTAGCAGAGATGGCGAGTGATTTGTGTCTTCGCATCGTTGCGAGAGAGGCGGAAGAAGTTCCTACTCCTGCCCCAGTCACGTTCGAAGAGACTCTTGAACTGTCCAAGCAGGACTTGGAAAGCCCCCAAGTGCCGCTGCGCGCACGTGGTCTCGCCCGTTTGACCAAATGGATCCGACGTGGAGCTCCTCTGGATATCGACTTGCTGTTCCCACTCTTCGTGCGCCATTTGGAAGACAACGACAGCTATGTCTTCTTGGCTGCCGTCCAGGTACATGCAGCGGAGAAAACCATGATGCTAAGACATTCTTAGGCGCTGGCTGGTTTAGGGGACAAGTATGCTGACAAGTCCATTCCAATGCTCTTGGACGCAGTGAAAGACAAAAAGTACTCTTTGGAACAACGCATTAAGCTAAGCGAAGCTCTCGTGTTTACAGCCCGACGATGCGGCGAAATCATTCCCAAGTATAGTCAAGGATTTGTCTATGCGTATTTGCATTGCATTCGCAAGGCAGACTCACAGCAAGACATCGTCGAAGCCACCTTCCGAGCTAGTTGCTTATCAAATTTAGCAGAAGTGAGTGTCCTCCAAAGTGCCGTTGCTTGACAGTCTGCTTAGGTCTGTGGTCTTCTCAAGTGGTCCATTCAAAAGTACATTGCGGACGTCATGGGATGCGTCAAGGGTATTCTTGAAATCGAGCGGCAGAATACCGACGCACACACTGCGCTTCGACGAGGCGCTATCTTTCTCCTCTTCCACATGCTTCAGGTTCGTCCTCTTCGCCATGTTAATATCCAACGACTTTATAGATGATGGGTGGTGATATCTTCGAGATCGTGCCCGAGTACATGAGTCCCATCTATCGTTTGCTCAAGCTGGAAGCGTCCACGGAGAAGGACCCCGTCTGTCGGTACCATGCTGACCAGAGCTTGGCTCTCCTCGATACGTTGATGCGTGGTGAGCTGTTTCAAATCGGCAGTCGCCAGGCATCATCTTCTAGCGTTCCTTCAATTCTTCTCTTGAATTAATCGACGCTCTCTCCCTCCGGTCTTGAGTTATCTGATACATGGAGGAGCGCCGCCGCCGTTGGACATATTCGATCTTGGCGCTGGACCTATTTCCAGCAACACAGAGGCACAGCTGAAATCTGATTGGTCCATTTTGAAACCGTCTGACATTTGATTGGGCGTCGGAGACCCAACGATACCTTAACGACGTTGACAGCTCCAATTGCATGGCGGCGGCGACAGCATCAATTTACAAACGACTTGCGATGAAGCGAAGCTTTAGTTGCGTGGAAAATCCATCTACTGAAGCCTTATGTCCCTCAACGACTGCCTCGCCAAGGCGGGCTCGTCTTCTCGCCTCGACGACAGCGCTGAACAAGCTTGACGCACTTGGTGAAGAAGGCTTGATCCGACATGTCTTTGGTTTCCTCAACGTAAAGGAACACCACCGATGCAAGTGCGTCAGCTCGCACTGGAAATCTATTATTGAAACACTCGACCTGCCCCGACTCGACCTCAGCGCGGCTTCCCCACTCGACCCCAACACGCTAGAACTCGCCTTTGTCTCAACGCTCCATAGCTATGCTGACGTCCGCGAAATCGACTTCACCGGCCAACGCGGTCTCTCAGATCGAGACTTGCTCGTGCTCACGTCCTGCTTCTGGTCTCGCCTTGAACGCATCGTCGTGGATGACTGCCTGGCCATCACCGACTTTGGACTGCTGGCGATCCTGAATGCGCAATCGCAACGTCTCCACACCGTGTCGTTTCGCCACTGCAAGCTTCTCACGGGACGCTTTGCCCAGACCAGCATCTCGGGTCATCATCCATCGCTCCACACGCTCGACTTCACCGACACACGCGTGGGGCTCAGTCTTGTCCAAGGCCTTGAGCAGTGCTTTCCATCGCTCCGAGCGATCCATGCCGCACATACGCCAGCGCATTGGCAAATGTTTCAAAAGCAACCATGGCTTGACGTCCATCAAGAATGGCTTCGCTGTGTGCTGCACCCCTTTCACGACGCTCAATTCCGTCTTGTAGTTGCTGACTTCGACCAGCTCAAGCAGCGTTATGCAGCGTCTGCATCGACAAGTTTATGGGAGCGGACTCTCTTGAGCCATGCCAGTGCTTTGGTCGATGTGCCGATGGACAATGACAAGATGGTATCGGCGCTGTTGTACGCTTGTGAAAACGACGTGGAGATGCTCGTGCCTCGATTGCTCAAACTTGGCGCTGCTGTCAACTTCACTGACAAAGACGGTGCGACGCCTTTGTGTTTAGCTGCTGCAGCTGGCAGTGTGTCCAACGTCAGTCACTTGCTCGCTCGTGGCGCTTGCGTCAACGCGCGGACGATTTCGCTCGCCACGCCGCTCTACTTTGCAAGCGAAATGGACTGGACTGACGTTGTGACGTTGCTGCTGCAGCACAATGCAACCCCCGATTCGAAGACAATCGCCAACACAACAGCGCTCTGTGTTGCTGCGAAGAACGGCTCGAGGTCTTCGGTCCATCAACTCATGCGGCACCGTGCGCGTCGACCAAGCTTCGTCAAGAAGAAAACGACAATGGAAGAGCTCATGCTAGCGTTATGTCTAGCTTGCGAGCGCTCCCACGTCGGCATTGTCAGAGACCTTCTCGCATTTGGTTTGGATCCCAACACAGTCATGGAGAATGGCGTGACACCGCTCTATCTCGCATGCCAAATGGGCCACAAAGATATTGTCCAAGTGTTGTGTGGCCACGGCGCGAATCCAAACTTTCGACGGGCCCACGGCGGCGTCTCGTGCTTGTACATTGCCGCTCAGGAAGGAAAACTCGACGTTGTTGCGCTCTTGCTCCAGTGTGGTGTCGATGCACATGCAACGATGGATGATCAAAGTGCCGCGCTGCATATCGCCGTCCGCATGGGCCATTTGGACATTGTTCAGCTGCTTCACATGACAGCCCAGTGCAATCTCAACATGCAGACTCGCTCGGGCCTCTCTCCACTCTTCATTGCATGCGAAGAAGGACACAACGCGATCGTTGACTACTTGCTCTCGACCGGCGTCGTCCAAGTCAACCTCCAGACGTACAATGGCACCACACCGCTCTTTGTCGCTTGTCAAAAGCGCCATCCAGCCATTGTCGTGATGCTGTGCCAAGCTGGCGCCGACGTCAATCTTGCCAAGGCCAATGGAACATTTCCCATGGACACCGCGGCCATGATTGGTGATGCTGCAATTGTCGCGACGCTTTTAGAATTTGGTGCTCGCGTCGGTGGCCTTGCACTTCACTTCGCAGAGAAAAAGCATGATGACAATTTGATGGCCCTGCTCATGGCACGATTTCACGCCCAGTGGAATACAACACATGCGTTGATTCAAGCAACGACGCCGCCAATGCCGACATCCATTGCGCCATACAGCCATAGGTAGTAAAGGAAGCAACAATATAGCGCCTTCTAGTCTCCAACTTAATTGTGGAAAGTCGGATCCTTGCACCAAATGACGACGCGCTGATGAGTCGTGGGATGGATAAATGATAGCGAACTTGCATGCAGCATTAGGCGAGATGGTCGATCTGAGTTGGAGGATGGAAGACCATAGCGTTTGTCGCCAACGATAGGAGTCTTGAGGAAATCAGCGCAGTGCCTTCGTAGTTGATGTTTTCGACCCGTATGAGGCTGAAGTTCTAGCCATGTTGTGTAGTATTCGCCGACTTTTAAGACGCGGAAGGATGTTTTGGCTGATTGATCACCCAGAGGTGCGTTAATGACACCAGTCAAAGCCGTGAGATGGCCATGAACTTGGGCAATATATGACTTTTGTACCTAGAGAGCAAAGTAAATTTGAATGGAACAGGTGAAAAGGTCACAGACAAGGTTGTTGCGGAAAAGCGTAGCCATATCAGCAGCAGCGAGACGGGTTTTCGCGAGGAGAAGAATGCCAGACGTGCCTACAAGCCATTAAAATATGACGCAAAAGCTGTCGTGCAAAAGAGAACCTTTATCGAGTCGATGCACAAGTTTCCAGTGTGGATATCGCGATGCAACGGAATCATCTGTGGAAGTACCGAGTTGCGTTGCAAGATGGGGAGGCTTGTGCAATGCAACAAACGACGAGTCTTCGTATAGAATGGGCAAAGCAAGTTCAGGAGGCACAACAGTTTCGACAGGATCAGCAGACGAAACTGCGTCTGGTGCTATTGCATCGTAGAGGGCTTGCGTCATCCCAATGCGCAAATCAGGGTTCTCCTCGAGAATGAAGTCTGCTCGCGTTTTGACACGTCGTTGTGTTGGGACATCGTAGAGAAAGATCTGCTTCTATTCACGACACCATACTTACCATATTGGTAGATAAAAATGCTTACTTGACGTAGATGCCGCTGGAAGAAGCTCTGTGGCCGCTGGAAGTTGGCTTTGAGCCAACGATCCAGGCGCATGCGAACGTCGCCTTTCCCGATGGCGAACAGCTTCATGATTGTCAGAAATGATAGTATATCCGGACTCTGTACGGATAGTGGAGATTCATTCTTATTTTATTACATGGTTTCGGCAACGAACATATAATGTATTCAAGTTATAATTTAAAGTGTATTTTATGAAGAGGAGTCCGACTCCTTCAAAGTAACAATAGGAACAAGGTCATCAACCAATCATATTTAATGTAACATTTGTTACATTATCATATGTTGATGGTTGGTTATGCTTCACGGCGTGCATCAGCTATGATGTGAAGAGGAATGCTCACTACTCAATTTGCTTCCTCGGAACTGAGCTCCTTCTAGCTCTACGTATTGTGTATACCCTTCTCTATTGCTTGCTTTCTGCGTGTGTGTGATTGTTATATTTGATATTTCAAGTATGACTATTCCTGCTGCTTCTTCTGTGAAACAATCTCTTCCTGCGGACTTGGCTATTCTGGCATTTGACGGAAAGAAGGCCTCGTTTCGTGTTTGGTCCCAAGGTTTCATTAGTTATCTCGAGGGACTTACTCTAGAGATGACAGGAAACTATCTTAGGGAACCTAAAAAGTTACCAGAGCCACGTATCAAATAGAGGACTGGTTGACATGTGTGCCTCCTGTAGAATCTACTGGTAATGAGGTTCATGATCAGTGGCATGCATACAATAGAAAGAGAACCGAGCAAAAGGTTCGATTTTATCTCTTAGCTCTTCTTCCTAAGTCTTTCGTTCAACAATTACGAGATACGACTGACTCAAAGACTCCTATGCATGAGGTGTGGGCTGAGGTGAATCGGCGATACGGGATTTCTAACGTATCTGCTGTTACTAATTACATGGGACAATGAGTCAAAATAGCTCAAAACCATTTGACAAGATTCAGTCGTGGTTTGGTGAGATGAATTCCCTAAAGAATTTGATCAATGCACAGTCCCAACAGCACTTGGGACGAGATAGTGTAACTAATGATTTGCTTATTTATTTGGCATTGAATGAAATACCTTCTCAATTTTATGGTGCACAGATTAAATATGACTCTTCCTTCTCCGTGTCTGATGTTGAGACAAAATTGGTGGGTGTTTTCGGTCAAAAAAGAAAATCGGCTATTTTGACCATGGGAAGTGCCTGTGAACAACGTCGGAAAATTGTCCAATCAGGGGCCAGGAAAGCGAAAAATATCAATATTTCGGCCAATCAAAACAAGCGACCCAATGGCGGTCAAGGAAAAGCCAACGCGCGTCCAACGCCTCAAGGAATGAAATGCTTCTACTGTGAAGGGAAGTACGATGTTGCTGGCCAAGACCATCCCAAGTGGAAGTACCCCAAGCGGCAAGAGGACTTCAGCCGGGGATGGGCTCGATCCAACATCTATGAGAAGCCAAGGAAGATACAAGATTCGACACCCCGAGGACGGGACGCGACTCGTGAAGAAGTGCCCTGTGGCGCCGTGACCACTCGAGAAGAGGTGCCGCTGCCGCTGCCACCTATGGGCGATTCAAGAAGAGAAATCGAGTTACCCGATGATGACTCGACCAAGTCGATCGAAGAATTATTGTTCGACGACGACGACGAAATGGGTGACGATATGATGCAATACTCTCCGGCTCTGGTGGCTGACACTACTGCAACTCCTAGAATGGAGACAGTGGCAGCTTCCATGAAGTCTCTCTCAGTTGAGCTGGATCAGGTAATTGCATCTCAATTTCCGCATTTGCTAACACTACGTTCAATGACTAGAAGTGAATGGGCACTCGATGGCGGATGCGGGCATCACATGACAGGAGAGGTACAATATCTAGTTAAATCTAATGTACACTCTGGTTTTGTGTTCAAATTTGGTGATGGGAAAGGTCTTCAGTGCACACATCTAGGCGTAGCGAAGCTTTGGTTTGATTCTCCCGAAGGAGTTCGACCATTCACATTCAAAAATGTAGCCTATGTGCCAGGAGCCAAAGCTAATATACTAAGTGAATATCAATTGAAACGATGCGGATATTACATAGCAGATAGCTCTTGTGGCATGTACAAGTACGTGTTTAAGGATAATGCACTACAGTTGATTGCTAGCTGTATTAATGGAGCTTATTACGTTAAGAGTCATTCTATCAATGAGCGTCAGATTATATGTCATGCAGTTAAACATGCGCCAGCTCGCCAGACTATAATAACGAACGTGAATCGAGCGCACGAGCTTTTTCGTGAGTGGCATGTGAGACTAGGCCACGTGAACAGAGAAACTCTAACTCGTATGTTGACGTCTGGAAAGATAAAAGGTCTACCTCATCTACATGTCGATAGTTTAAAAGATCTAAAGATGTTTTGTAAGACTTGCGTTATAGCTAAGCAAAGACGCATGTCCTATAAACGACGTGTTGGAACTAGACATCCTGACCCATTGGGATCTCTACACATGGACACATGTGGGCCACTTAAACAAACAGGATTGTACGGCACAACTAGCGACATTCGCTATTACTGCTCCGTTGTAGACGATGCGTCGTCTTACCGATGGGCATCCTTGCACAAGACTAAGGACACAATTCCTAATACTATTAAAGACTTTGTGAATATGGTTCAAAGACAAACAGACAAGGTCATTCGCCGAGTGCGAACTGATGGAGGCACTGAGTTCAACAACAGGTCGCTTCTTAAATTCTACAATGAACTGGGTATTAAATATGAAAAGTCTAATCGATATTCACCCGAGGAGAATGGGTCTGCTGAGAGAGACCACCAGTCAAAGTTTGCTAAAGTTAGATGCATGCTTTTAGATGCTAATATGAATGCAAAGTTGTGGCCCGAAGCATTGATGTATGCTACGTATATCCAAAATCTCACACCTTCCAAGCGTCTGAGCGACAAGACACCGTATGAATGTGTTCATGGTGTCCTTCTTGATTTAAGTCGCATTCATATGTGGGGATGTGTGTGTTACGCACACATACCGCAAGAGCTTCGATCAGACAAGAAGCTCTCATCTAGGTCTATGAAGTGTCGATTCCTAGGAATAGCAGAAGACTACAAAGGATATCGTCTATTAGATATTCATAATAACAAGTTTCTAATTGCACGTGATGTTACTTTTGATGGCGGGTTCCTTGGAGATGCTGTAAGCAAAGTTTTCCACCACCAGGAACCTCGCCTAACGCTCAGTGAAACCCAAGCAATTGACTCACTGCCCAGTGCAGGAGCCATGGGTTCGCATGCTGGTGATTGTGAGAGCAACGCTGCTCGTCGTGAGAGAAACGCTGCTCGTTGTGAGAGCACTCACGACAATGATAATGACATCTCACACACCTCAAGAAGTACTTCTGTAGACGTACAGGACGAGAATCATTCAGACGTGGATGATCCTACTTCACCTGCCAGATCTAATCGTAAAAGGACAAACAATGGTGACATTCATAACTTGCAGTTAAAGAAAACACGAGTTACTAGAGTTAGTGGGAGTACTTCAATGAGGGTGAGTCAAAATGACTCTCCACCCCAAACCCTTGATTCTCACACGAGATCACTTCGACAAAATCGTCGTCTCCCTCGTCGTTTCGACGACTACGTCTGCAATAATGCGATCATTCGATCAGGTCATCCAAAAACTGAGTCTCTTGAATTGAATGAATTACTAAACTTATTGCATTCTGGACTTCGATCTATTGATCAACTGGCAGAGTATTCTGTAAATGTTGGTGATATGTCAACAACAACTCAGCCATATCCAAAAGTGGTTATACCTCGATCTCTAAAAGAGCACTTACTGGTCCAAACAGTGCACAGTGGCGTCAAGCCATTGATGACGAATATCAGTCGTTAATCGATAATAAAACGTGGAAGTTTACTGAGCTACCTCCTGGTAGACCATTCCGTGCCACTGGGTATTTACTGTAAAGTACCACTCTAATGGGTCCATCGAGCGCTTCAAGGCTCGTCTAGTAGCACAGGGATGCCATCAAGAGTATGGTGTAGACTGTGATGAAGTCCATGCACCTGTTGCTCGATTTGAATCACTTCGACTGGTTCTAGCACTAGGTGTTATTCATGATTGTATTATTAAGCAAATGGATGTGCACACAGCCTTTCTAAATGGGTCCATTCCGAATGCTACCAAACTGTACATGCGCCAGGCTCCAGGCTTTGTGCAGAGTCGTTCTAAACATCTAGTCTATGAGCTTGTTAAAAGCATATATGGACTTAAGCAGGCTCCTAGAATTTGGTATCAACTCCTACATGAGCTTCTAACATCAGTTGGTTTTGAACGATGCAGCAAAGAATATTGCATCTATGTTCAAAAAGTGGGAGAACACAAAGACGAATGGATTGTTGTTGTGGTTTATGTTGACGATCTAACAATTATATCGAGGAACAATGAGTTGGTAGTCAATCTTCAGTCTCAATTGAGTAGTCGATTCAAAATGAAAGACCTTGGAGACTTGAATTACATACTTAAAATAAGAGTTGAGAGAAATAGATCGTTAAAAATCATGACACTATCCCAGGAGAAATACATCTTCGACTTGCTCGAGAAGTATAACATGGTTAACTGCAAACCAGCTCAAACACCACAGCTAGTGGGAGTAGAACTGTATCCTGAACCTCTCTCTCTCCGGCTGAGATCGCGAAACAACCATATGACTATAGAGGATTAGTTGGTTCACTACAATATTTAGTTAGAGGCACACGGTCAGACATTGCAAACGCCGTGCGATCTCTTAGTAAGTTCTTATCATGTTATAATAAACTACATTGGGAAGCAGCCCTGAGAGTACTAAGATACTTGAAAGGGACGTCCACATATGGACTTCTTATAGATGGAAACCAAGCCGGAGTTTCGTTAGAAGTCTATACGGATGCGAGTTTCGCGACTCAACATAAAGAGCGTAAGTCAGTAACAGGTTATTTAATTATAATAGCCGGTGTCTGTATATCTTGGTGCAGCTCTAAGCAAGCATGTGTGTCAGTCTCGACGACTGAGTCGGAATTGGTCGCTCTAAGCGAGGGCATTAAGGAAAGCGAATGGGTCTGTCACCTACTCAGTGAGATGGGATTCAAACCATCTGGACCAGTTGTTGTCTGGTGCGACAACACTGCAGCGATAGACATAGTCCACAATCCTGGAAATCACAAAGCCAGCAAACATATCGAAACTAGATATTTATTTGCAAGAGACTTAGTTGAAAAGGATAGAATCAAAGTAAAATACTGCAAGACAGAGGAAATGCTTGCAGATATCCTAAGGCACTGCCGGTGAAGCAATTCCAATTCCTGCGTCATGCGATGGGTGTGCGAGATCTCTCCCCTTCGCAACGATAAACAGCACAATTAACAGCAGAATTGTGGTTAGGTAATGGAGTCTCCTCACTCTTCATGTGGGAGTGTCAGAAATGATAGTATATCCGGACTCTGTACGGATAGTGGAGATTCATTCTTATTTTATTACATGGTTTCGGCAACGAACATATAATGTATTCAAGTTATAATTTAAAGTGTATTTTATGAAGAGGAGTCCGACTCCTTCAAAGTAACAATAGGAACAAGGTCATCAACCAATCATATTTAATGTAACATTTGTTACATTATCATATGTTGATGGTTGGTTATGCTTCACGGCGTGCATCAGCTATGATGTGAAGAGGAATGCTCACTACTCAATTTGCTTCCTCGGAACTGAGCTCCTTCTAGCTCTACGTATTGTGTATACCCTTCTCTATTGCTTGCTTTCTGCGTGTGTGTGATTGTTATATTTGATAATGATGCTGCACTCTCCACGGATATTCAACGAAAGCCAAAGTTAGGTTTTAAAATATTTTAGAAAACTATTTCAAAGATTCTGAGCTTTCAAATTTAAAGCTCAACATTTAGAGCATCTCCAACGCGTGAGCCAAAGCAAAGCCAAAACATGTTTAAACCAGTTTTGGCTCAGAAATTTGCCCCACCGCACGAGCCAAAGCTATCCAAACTTTGGCTTTGGTCGATTTTGAGCCAAAACTACGCAGTTTGGCTCAGAAGCCAAGCTCGCAGCTATCCGGTTAATACAGCATATCCGTTTTGTGATCACTGACGTTTGAGATCGAGTGAGGGATGGCGAAAGGAGTTGGGTGGAGTCCTGAAGAGAATCTTCGCTTGGCGCGAGCTTGGGTCCACGTCAGCCATGATGCCGTCGTGCGAAACAATCAGTCAAGTGCTGTGTTCTTTGGCCGTGTTGGGAGAGCTTTCAAGAAGCTATGGGAGGATCAAGATGAAAATGAGCGTGGACCTTTCGTTGTTCGAAGTGACTGCAGCCTCATTAACAGGTGGAAGACAGTTCAAGCTGATGTCAACAAATTTATCGGTGTGTACAACACCTCTATTTCAGTGGAAAAGTCAGGATACGTGAGATTATGAAAGAGATGCTCTGGCGATGTACAAGAATGCTGACTCCTCAAACAAAAGCTTTGAGTACTTGGAGGTTTGGACATATCTCAAAGATCACGTACCCAAATTCGAATCTATGTTGGCTCAAGAGTCTGGAAAGTCTGTAAAGCGCCAACGAGCACCAAATGCAGACGATGAATTTGATGATGTAACTCAGTCGCGTCCACGAGGCAGCAAGGCAGCAAAAGACGCCGCTCTTATCGACAAAAAGACCGATGACACAAAATTAAGTATGCTTGTTGAGGCCAAACGTCGCAATGATCTTATACAACAACAGAACGAACTGGCCCAGAGACACATGGACCAACAAATTGAGTTAGCAAGATCCCAGCAAGAACTGGAATTGTTTCGAGACTGCAATGATGCCACAGCTGCCGAATACTTTGCCATCAAGCGTCGTTTAGCCTTGACGGCACTGAAAGAGCGTGTACAAGCGACAAAGAATCGTTCGCAAGCTTCTATTGATGAGGAGATCGTCTAGTTAAGTATATATGTATAACGTAATTTGATATGTTTGTCGATTACACTCTCAGTCATATTGATATGATCCCTTTCTACTCCACTAATGTTGAATCAAATCGTTCTGGAGCCTCCAAAAGTCTTGGCTCTCGTGCAAAGCTTTCATTCGTTGTAGCGTCCTTGCCAAGGATTGATCTGGCATATCGCTGCTGTCCGTATGCTCCACTACAAGAATGTCGATATGTTGTGAATTGATATTCGCCAAGGCGTCTTGTCGGTGACTCTGCGCGACCGATACACCATCTGACAGTGGATCAAGATTGTCTAGACTCCGTTCATCTTCGACGATGAGGTTGTGCAGTATTATGCATGTTGTCATGATATTTGACATTTCTGCAGGCGACCAGCTACGACCAGGATTCGCAACTATTCGCCATCGAGCCTGTAGAACTCCAAACGCTCTTTCAAAGTCCTTTCGCTAGCTTCTTGTACCTTTGAATAGTGTTTTCGTGCTGGAGTCAAAGGATCGGGAATAGATTTGACAAAGACTGGCCAGTTCGGGTATATACCATCCGCAAGCCAGTATGGAATATCATACGCGTGGCCATTAACGTGGTAATGAACAGAAGGGGAGGAACCATGGACCAGCGAATGTAGTAGTGGGGAGCGCTGAAGCACATTGATGTCATTCAGAGCTCCAGGCATACCTAAAAAACCATGCTAGAACCACAAATCATAAGATACAGCAGCCTCAAGAACGATTGAGGTTCCCTTTTTGCCCTTGTACGAGCCTTGCCATGCCAATGGGCAATTTTTCCAACGCCAATTATAACAATTAATTGACCCGACCATTCCAGCATGCCACGGGCAGCATTTTCCTGCAGAATTCTCTCCAAGTCGATGGCTGTAGGCTCACGTAAATATTCTGAGCTGTAGCAAGCAATAACAGCGAGGCAAAAATGATCCAAGCACTCGTTAGCAGTTGATTCTCCAATTCGTATATACTCATCAATAGCATCGCTTGGAGAGCTATAAGCGAGGATACGCACAGCGGCTGTGACTTTTTGCAAAGTAGATAGGCCAGGTTTGTTCAAAGCATCAGTTCTCTGTTGAAAGAAGCTGTCATGGCTGAGAACATCCTGAACAATGCGTTCAAACAAAGACCGTTGCATTCGAAAGCGACGCCTGAACAAGGCATCTCCATAGACAGGATTCTCTGCAAAGTAGTCGTTGAAAATACGCGCGTGACCGCTGGTATGGTCGCGGTTAGCATTTGCTGCCCTTCCATGTCGCGAACCTCCCCATTGGCGAGTGGTAGGCGTTCGAACATCATCGTTGAGAGCAGAGTCGAAGATGTCATCCATATCATCTTAATTGCATCCTGGCGGACGCGCATGAACCATCGAGTGAAGTAGTCGTCCATCTCGAATTGCTTGCAAGGTGATCTTTTTTGGGAAGAACTGCCGAATAATGACAGCTCAACAGTCGGGCTATCCGTATATATTTAACTTTAGCACGATGCGCACTGGAGCAAAATCGGTTTCACTGAGCCAAAACTGATAACAATATGGCTTTAACTTTAGCTTTGGCTTGCAGCGTTGGAGATGCTCTTAAAATGAAAATAAAAAGGAATACTATATCGAGCTTAAATTATTTTTAAAATATCTAAAACATGAAATTCAAATCCATTTTAAATTATCTGAAGAAACTGATTGGTCTTTCGCACTATTTCAAAAGCATTTAAAATACGAGCTACCAATTCGACAATTCAAATTTCAAACAAGCCAATCATCATCGCCAGCTCCTTTCCCAAAGACTTGCCGCCGCCGCGATCGACAAGATGAGCAGTCTCTACTCGTTTCCCGTGCTCAAGATGTCCGAGATCTTTCAGTTCATGCGTGAAACAAAGGTCCCGGTGTCAGAGGAAGACATCAAGAACTGCGATCCGGCTGCGGTACGTCGTTTACTCTCCCTCCTTGGTGTTCCAACGACCATGATTGAATAGGTCCGACGCATCTTTGAGGTCTTTCTCGATGTGATTCTTGGTGTTGGCAAAGACGATATGTCTCAACCTGCCTTGTCAGGGCTTAGCGCGTTGCAACATCCGAATCTGCATGAAGAATCGATTCCAGAATTGGCGTTCTTGCGAACCACGAAAAAGATGATGGATGCATGTGGAGTGCACGACTTCAAGTGGCAAGATATCCTCAAGCCCAACCCAAAACGCTTGCGACGACAACTAAGTGCCATGATTAACTTTTCCAAGTTCAAACAGGAACGTAAGGACCATTTCGATCAATTCCGCAAGCGCACGGTACACTCGATGGACGGCCAATAACATTTCACTCACAAACCTGCCACACTAGGATGACGCTTTGAAAGCGAAACAGCTCGCCGAAGAAGAAAATGCGGCATTGAGACGCAAACTCGAAGAACTCAAGTAGACGTCTGAAATGTGTTGTCAACTCATTGACTGTTGACAGGGCTAAGCGAGAAGCTGAAGCTCCAGCGATTCAAGCTGTCAATGATGAGTGCACAGAGCTTGAGGGCAAAATCAACGTGTTGAACGAACGGCAGTCTGTTTTGCGTCATGAAATGCGAACTCTCAAGGGCCGAGCAGAGCAACTTCGAGATGATTTGGTATAGTAGAGTCCTGGTGTAGCCACTCAACTCGTGCGTTAACGTAGGCATCGCAACAAATGGTCAATATGGACGCCAAAAAGACGATCGAATCCATGCAAGCCAAGATCGTCAACTCGCCTGCTCGGTTCAAATCAGTACGTTACTGCGAACACCAAAATCTGACATCACGGAATTTTTGTAGGAAATCGGTGACTTAGCTGTTCAAGTGGATGAAGCCAAGGAGGCTGTCAATGCGTTGGACGGCCGAAGTGCTGAGCTCGAAGGCATTTACGACACGGTGTCTCGCGCGGCCAAGGAAACACAAAAAGTCATGGATTTGCTGGAAGCTATCGAAATTGACGTAACAAAATGCCGCATGGAGAAAGAGAACCTCCAGCACTTATACCATGAACTCAATGCCATCGCCAACAAAACCAAAGTCGCCGTTGCCCACAAAACGGTATAAACATGCTTTCGTTGCCTTGGTCATGCTGGAATTCTCTCTAGCGCGTTGAGAAGTTGATTGAACAACGCCGCGAACAGTTTAAAGTGTACATGCAGCAAGCAAGGACCAACATGCAAGCTTATGAACATGTATGTTGTATCTTGCGAATACATTTCAAGTTGATGCGACCGAGTAGGCGAAAGCAGCAGCCGCGAACGAGTTGGAGCAAATGCGTCAAGTGAAGTCTTCAGATGAACACCGCATCTCTTCGACACTGCAAGCTGTGCAAGATACACATGCAAAGGTGGGCTTTGTGCTGCAGTGTCTGGGAGCTTACAATGAATGCTAGTTGAATCTCGATCGAGAGGCGTATGAAATGAAGCTCAAAGACATGGAAGAGGTACGCTCCGAGTGCAATCGAATCATCTCATGTGGAACTAGACCTACTTGCGTATGGACAGAAAAGTTCGAGCCTATACCAATATGCTCACTGAAGTCGTTGCTCAGTAAACCCTCACAGAATCCTCATATATATGTATCTAAACATCAACTATCAATGGCTTGAACTATGCGGCTCTACAAAGATGACGGAGCCTCTATTGTGGTTGTGGTGGTTGGTCGACACGTATATCGTAGTCAGCTGCTGCTTTTAGCTGTGTCAACGACTTGAATTCAAACATAAACCCCGGCAGTGCATCTGTGGGAGAAACGCATCGATGCGCATAAGCCTGCAGGCACATTGATGCTCATCTTTGCTGCTTTGGAGTAAATGCTACAAGTGGAGTAAATGCTACAAGTGGAGTCTTGATATGGTGCCGAGATGGAGGAAACTGAACTGTTCAACCGTAGAAGTCTCGGGAAACACAGAATGCCATGTCAAGATTCTTAATTAAACTTCATTGCTTCCGACAAAACAGAGGCACCGACTGTGCATGACTGGCATGCCGTGATTCGGTGTTATTGTGGTCGTTTCCTATAGGCACTGAACTCGGCGACTGACTTAACATCGCATGAAGGAATCCTTCCTTGCCTCCAGTAGTTTTTTCCTTTCAGGTGTCTAATGAAACATGCTTCTTGTTAGTTTGAGCTTCATCCTCACAGCAAGGATGGGAGATGCAGAGGGACTGAAGGAGGTTTTGGGTGATCGTTCAACCTCGACATGTCAACAACAATCATTCTCGAATTGACAATCATTCTTTTTATCTTGATTTTTATATCAAGTGAGGCGATCGAGCCATCCTGAGATCTGCGATCGTCATGTTGAGCCTTTTAGCGCGCGGTGGCATCGGCCGAAAGGCCGCGTCTCTCGGTAAGGAGATGACACAGAACGATTGAGCGATGTATGGATAGGTAGATTCAATGGAAGCAGGATGTTTGCGTCGGTCTCTCACGGGAGAAAAGGACTCCACGAATTGCTTCAACGCAACAAGAAGTGGGCTCATGACGTCAAGAAACAAGACCCAACGTACTTTTCAAAACTCGTTGACCAACAAACGCCAGAAATATTGTGGATTGGTACGTCTTGGTGCATGAGAGGAGTCTTTGAATGGACAAACAGGTTGCTCGGATTCGCGTGTACCAGCAAACGAAATCCTCAACTTGCCTCCAGGAGAAGTATTTGTCCATCGCAACATTGCCAACCAATTTTGTACGTCGACAACTTTCGCTCCCAAACTTACCTCTTCTATCTGCAGTGAGCACGGATTTGAATGCGCTTTCAGTCTTGGAATACGCTGTCCAAGCACTCAAAGTCAAGCACATTATCGTTTGTACAAAAAATCTCCTTTTGTGGTAATCTGAGTGAGACGTGTAGGTGGCCATTATGGATGCGGAGGCGTGAACGCTGCAATGACACAGAAAGAATTCGGTCTAGTGGATAATTGGCTTCGAAGCATCAAGGACATTTACAGCGACAATTCGAACGTCCTTGATCGTACGTTCTGCCCTCTTCTCGATGCATGTTCACTTTTTGTTAGGAATTTCCGACGACAAGAAACGATCAGACCTCTTGACCGAGTTGAACGTTGCCAAGGCCGTGTACAACGTCTGCCATACTCGTATCGTTCAAAATGCGTGGCAAAATGGCCAAGAGCTGCACGTTCATGGATGGTGTTACAGGTACAACACGAATTCTCTCTCCATATACATGTATGCTCAACGATGTGCACAATAGATTGAAAGACGGCATCATTCGCGATCTTCACATCTGCATTTCTGGCGAAGACCAAGTCGAAGCGATCTACCGCAAGATGATGGAGAAAGAGCACCCCGAGCTCTAAATTTGTCCCTCACGTGTCACTCTTAGCAGTCAATGATGCATTCGTTGAAGAGGTGTCTATTTTTATACAACCCATGTTGACTCATTTTCCTTCGTGACGTCTTCCTCGCTCTTTCCACACCCAAGTGGTCGACGCCACTCTCTTTGTAGCATTGGCTGCCTTGCATCTTGCCGTCATTGTCTTGTGGTCCCTGCGTCATCTTTGAGCTCCAGAAGAATCGATGCGACATGGGAATCCGGATAAGTGTCTTCTCCGCATAATTATCCGGATGATGTCGGCAGTATAAAAACGCACGTGTGGTCAATTTCAAATTTGCACCCAAGATGCTCCACCGACTTGCCAGATGCGCCATCTCGCCTCGCGTTCCAGGTACGCACGGGAGATGGAAGTCCCTTAGCGCTCACTGTGTCTTTTAATCTAGCGCGTACGTTGGCGGGACTTTCGCCCGGACCCAAGGGATTGAAGGATTTGCTCCAGAGAAACAAGAAGTGGGCTGACAAAGTCGCCTCCGAAGACCCAACTTACTTCTCGAAACTCGAACACCAACAAGCCCCGGAAGTGTTCTGGATCGGTAAAATCGACGCTCTTGATGGACGAAGAGAGCTGACACCGTGGTAGGATGCTCTGACTCACGTGTGCCTGCCAACCAAATCCTCGACTTGCCACCTGGTGAAGTGTTTGTCCACCGCAACATTGCCAACCAATTTGGTATGCTCTCTCGCTTCCGCGATGGTTTCTTACTCGGGTTACATTAGTGAGCACCGATATGAACGCCCTCTCTGTGCTTGAATATGCCGTCACGGTGCTCAAAGTCAAGCACATTATCGTCTGTACGTCATAACTGGGCAGCTCCATTTGTTTACTTTTGAAATTAGGTGGTCATTATGGCTGCGGTGGTGTGAATGCCGCCATGACTCAAAAGGAATTTGGTCTTGTCGACAACTGGCTTCGCAACATCAAGGACTTGTACATCTCCAACTCGAACATCTTGGATCGTACGCCACTCTATTGTCTGTGTATTGTTCGCTCATCAAATGATGTAGGCGTGCATGAGCTCAAGGACCGCCAAGATCTCCTCACTGAATTGAACGTCGCCAAGTCGGTGTACAATGTCTGCCACACGCGCATTGTGCAAAATGCATGGCTCCAAGGCCAAGAACTTTACGTCCATGGCTTGTGCTACCGGTAAGTCGCTCGTCTTTTCAGTGCTTCACTGGACTCGGTCGTGCTAGATTGAAAGACGGTGTCATTCGTGACTTGGAAATTTGCATTTCGGGCGAAGATCAAGTCGAAGCAATCTACCGCAAGATGTTGGAGAAAGAATTCCCAGAGAATTAAACGACTCCCGTGTTTCTCTTCAATAATTCCATCAAAAGATTTGGAAGTATTTCGTGTGCATGCAGTTGTATCCAGACATCTGCATTATTATATTTTATATTAATTTGACTTGAAAAGAAAATCCATGTATTTATTTTATGTGCACATAAAGTGTTGTACTGTAGTTAACTAACTGCCAGAAGATCGGGGAAAAAATATTTTCCTATCGAAGAGGGAATAATATAATTATTCTTCCTGTGGCCTATGGTGTGTGGATACTGTCGTGTTGTTATACTCATACTTTAGATTTATATGTCTGATCTTTGATGTCGTTAATGCAGAACACATATATAGATTCTATGTACCATATCTATCTTTGCAACCTTTCGTAAAGGATACCTTCAGCTTGAATGCTGTGTATCGATTTTTACAATAAATTTCGAAATAATTTTTACTCATATTTTTTAGTATACTGAAAATGAAGTATAGAATATGAAATTAACTCGAAATTAAATAATTGTCCACCCGGGGCGAAAAAATAAATAATTGTATTATTAGAAAAAATACTGATTATTGTTCCAGGCAATATTTTTTTGAAAATGTCTAGGTTGTATCTGCTGGAGGACACTACAAAGCGGAGACACGATGTTTCGCTTCTCAACGGGCGAATTAAGCAGACTGAAGCTTGGAAACGCCGAGATCTCTGTGGTTTTCGCGACGCAATGAGGTGGAGAACACAAGCAGAGCCAGCTACAACCAGTTTTGGACTGCGAATGAATCCACGTCTTGTCACTGTCACCATAAAGTACATGGCAAGGCGAGTTTGATGTTGATCGCATAACTAGCTGGCATGCACGCCACACTCCTCTGACTGCCTTCTTTCTTCAATTTGATCGAACGAAGGGGATCAAGGCTAGATCTAACAAGAGCAAATTTTATGTGGTGGGTCTTGGAGCTGACCAACGTAGCTTGTCACGCTTTCGAGTGTTTGAGATCGTTCGCAGCATCTCTGCTTTCCTCTTGTCTTCCGCTGCAAAACCTCAAGGAACGTAGATGGAGGGAGGAGGGCCAATATGCAGCAGGGTGGGTTGAAAAAGTCAATCGTTGAGAGTCGAAAGCTTAGGACCTCGTCGATCGCTCTACCGCAACTTTGGCCGCAAGAATACATTCAGGATCATGCTCATTACACAGGTTACTCGCTTCTTAAGTTGAAATGCACGCTCCATCTCATTCTGTCGGCGATTCCTCTTAAAATGCCGCACGCTTGGGTCGCTTGCCAAGGCTCCTCGATTTGATTCTGTTGAGGCTTTTACCTGCTGATAGTCCCTTGGGACGACGATTGCCAGACTTTCTCGAGCGGAGCGCCTTGCCTCCAAAGCCAGACTTGCCTCTTGGTCCCTTGCGGCCAGGACGAGCTCCAATACGACCAGCTTTGCCAGCACCCTTGGCTGTTCGTGCGCGTGTCTTGAGCTTGGGAGCTGCCATCTTGAGAGCTCTCTCTGGTTCTGCGTACATGGCTGGCCATGGAGCTGACGATGGACGCAAAGGAGGACCAACCGAAACTGCTTGAACGAGAGGGACATCCTCCTTGGCAATCGCAAGCGATGCTGGCTCAACCAACGACGCGGCGGCAAATTTGGCGGAAAGGAACAACAGAGCAAATGTAGCGACTTGCATCGTCATGTTTCCTTCGTATCGATTTCAAGAATGACTGCAACGGGACAAGGTCAATCCACGTCCGTCGTTCGTCGCGAAGAAATCATTTCAACTTATCCACCTCCACGACTCAGTCGCCAAGAACCCAGTGGGTGACGGCCTCTCCTGACCCCAATGGAAGCCGCGGCTGTCTCCTCCCGAATGAGCCCTCTCTAGTGATACATTGCTGGAGCTCTTCATGCAAGGCCGCGGTCCTCTCTCGAGGCTTGTCCTCGTCATTCCAACATGTGTCTCTCTCATTCCAAATGCGCCAACTGATCGCCTTGTGATAAATGACAAAACCGCGCCGTCTCACTGGCGCCGCATCCTGGAACCATGTCGACTTGGCGAGACTTGTGGACGAACGAGTTCAATTCTTGGTGGATAGTTCTAGCATTTTCGATGATGCGATGTCTTGGATCGACGTCATTGCGGTCATGGCAGCAGTAGAACCAACGTGCTTCCATAGAACTGTAGTGTGGACTCGACGGAAGAGTTGGCCGCCGTCGCCGATTGTACTCTTGATCACTCCCCAGATGACATTTGTACCACGAAGACATGGTCTCACAGTGGGCGATTGGCTTCACTGCCATGACGACGGCAACTTGCTCATAGAATGAGTCGATTGGACGACTAGAAACTGCGTCTCTCGCTCCTAACGACAAAGCAAAAGGCTCGATGGTATTGATGACAATTAGATCGACGCCGTACGAGCGCGATTCAATCAACGTCCTCTTGGGCATCTTCGAGCAAGGCGAACTATTAAGTTGCATCTTGTTGCTTCGATAGCGCTTTCAAGATTGACCAAGTTCGACGACGACGGGGCTAAGACAACCCACGCAAGTCGTTCGTCTGAGCGCAAGTCCTGTGGAGTCGATGCAAAAAGTCTCACTCGTCACTCGTGTGCATGCCACAGCATCATTGCGCACTGGTATGAATCTCAAAATCTGTTGTTTGCATCAACAGTTTCCCGACGATGGTTGACGCATGTGAAGCCAATTTTGATGGTGCGCTCATGGAGCTGCCTCTTTCTTTGGTGACACAAGGCAGTGCTGCCTCTCAACGCACTCCTTTGCCACATCACAACGAGGATAGACGACTTCCAATTCAATGTATATTATTCCGTGGATTACTCGCGACGTCGCTGCAAACGCAATGTTGAAACGCAGTCTCGCTCCGTCGTCGGCGATTCTTCCTAAAGCACTCCTCGCTTGGGTCTCTTTCCAAGTGGCTTCGCTACCCTGCGAGAGATGGCCGAGAGTTTCGACGCGGGGCGCTTGCCATTGAGTCCACTAAAGCCTTTAGCCCAGGCAGACTTTCTTTTCGGTTCTCCCTTTGGACCAAGTGCGCCCTTGACTTCACGGCTGTAGTTCGTCGTGAAGGTATCATCCAACTCCATTACGACACAAAGTGAGACGAACCCAGTGGGCGGAGGCTCATCCTGACCCCACGAGTCATTGGAGGCTGCGTTCGTTTCCTCATGAGAGTCCATCGATGGAAGGAATTTATTGTCCAGTCCTTCATCGCCAGGGCTCTTTATTTCCAAGCGCGAGGCCATGCTCTCTCAACACGAGGCTTCATCGGTGGAGATTCCACGGTGTCCCTCTCTTTGTCTTTACAGCAACATCCGCAGGTTGGCCATGCGATAAATGACAAAATTGCGCCGTCCCACTGGCGCTGCAACATAGTCTTGGCATGTCTTCTCGTCGAGCGTGTTCCTTACGTTTGATAGCATGGTCGACTGCAAGATGTCTGAGCCCTAGCTGCATGAAGAACCCTCTTCCAATCGTCGTGTCGATTGGCCTCGTGGTTGCAGAGTTGAAGTCGTCACTGATTGTCGTACCGATCAGTCCTCAACGGACATTGGTTACAAAGCAGACATGGACGGACAGAGTGCGGTTGGCGGTACAACTTGAAGCATGCGTTCACGACGGACTTGTCACGATCGACATCGTTATCGGCAGATTGTCACGTGCATCGACTCGACTGGCATGCCCACCACAGGCTCTTCAATTCACACGCAGCGGCAACTTGCTCTTACCCAACGAATGGATCAAATGGACGACTGGAATATCCAAACACCCTCAGGATCAGTCGGGACGTCTGGGAAAGCGAACACCGAAGTGGAATAGATACAAGCAACGAAAGGATGGCAATTCACTCTGCTCTTGTCGCTCGATCATGGAAGGCGAATCCAAGTCTAAACGAACTTGCGCATCCCCAGTGGCTCTCAAGGAATAGCCTTGGATTGGAAATGAAGTTGCATATCTCCTACGTGGACAAAGTCTCTCTCCGGGTCTTGGAAGATTGAAACCTGTCGAGCAAGGAACGTCTGGAGTCATCTCTACAGCTTACGAGATTTACTGCTCTTCTTACTCGGCTTCGTTCCTCCGTGTTTGCCTTTTGGAGCGTGGGTTCTCACCGGTGGGTCCCCTTTGCCGATCATGTACGCATACCACTGGTCAATTTCCTTTTGCTCTTCCCATCTTTTCTCTTGGGCGCTCTATTTCTTTGCGGGCCCATGTGCGGTCCTCGTTGATCCTCTCGCGATTTGTTTGAGTGCCCTCGTCAGTTTGGAATGCATCGCCGGCCATGGTAGAAATATCACAGTTCTTTGATGCCATCAAACAGAATGCATAGAGTCAAACATGCATTGATGAATAGTACGTGTAATGCACTAATTCTCAGGGAATTCCTTCTCCAACATCTTGCGGTAAATGGCTTCGACTTGGTCTTCGCCCGAAATGCAGATCTCCAAATCGCGAATGACACCGTCTTTCAACCTTTGGAGAGCCAAGTCAGGCGAAGAACTCGACGTGTAAGGACGTACCGGTAGCACAAACCGTGGACGTAGAGTTCTTGGCCTTTGAGCCACGCATTTTGCACAATACGAGTGTGGCAGACATTGTAGACAGACTTAGCGACGTTCAATTCAGTGAGGAGATCTTGACGATCCTTGAGCTCGGACACGCCTGGGTATTTGAGCTATGAGTAATTACTGGATATGGAAGCAGCTTACGTTCCAAGATGTTCGAGTTAGAGATGTACAAATCCTTGATGTTGCGAAGCCAGTTGTCGACAAGGCCAAATTCCTTTTGAGTCATGGCGGCATTCACACCACCACACCCGTAGTGACCACCTTGTCCAAAAGTGATCAGACCTTAGACATCAAGAAGCAGCTTACAAACAATAATGTGCTTCACTTTAAGCACCGTGACGGCGAATTCGAGCACGGAGAGGGCATTCAAGTCAGTACTCACTATGTCATGTCAAATTAGGAGCCTCTAAGGACGTGATAGTGTACCAAATTGATTGGCAATGTTGCGGTGGACAAACACTTCACCGGGTGGCAAGTCAAGGATTTGATTCGCAGGGACACGCGAGTCGGAGCATCCTACCACAAGGTTGACTCTCCAGTCCATCGATACCATCGATTATACCAATCCAGAGCACTTCTGGTGCTTGTTGATGCTCAAGCTTGGAAAAGTACGTCGGATCTTGTGTCGCGACTTTCTTAGCCCAGTTCTTGTTGCGTTGAAGCAAATCGTGGAGTCCCTTTGGCGCTTTGGAAGACCCAGCCAACGTACGCACTAGGGAAAGCCAAGTTCAGTCTTCTGGGCTTCATTTTCGAGGAGTACCTGGAACGCGCGGCGCAACCACAGAACGGACAAGTCGATTCAGCATCTTGATGGGAAATCCAAAACTGAAAGATCTTTGGATAAGTCGCGCGTTTTTATACTCCAGACATCCGGATAAAAGGGCAGAGAAATTATCCAGACACGAGATCTTTCCAGGCCGACCACCAACGCCAGCCAACGAGTCGTTCTTTATGTTCTTGAGGCTCTGCAACCAGGCGCTGAGGCGCCTGAGATCCATTGCACGTCCTCGGATCCTTGGGCTTATCATGCATTCGTCATGGGCCGCCCTGGAATCTAGTGATCAGCGTTGAAGCCAGAGTTAAGATGCAAAGTGCATTTGGTTCAGACGTCGACTAGCTTCGCATTCTGATGTTTACAACGCTATCGTTGGCTTTGCATCCTCCCAGTTCCATGGAAGGTTTGATGATGTGACCTGAGTGTCTCACTATGACGGAGCGGCCTGAGTGTCCGTTTAGATACCGATGTCGCAACTTGTCAACCTTTCCAGTGGCTTTAGCTCAATCGAAGTCAGTATCTATGACCAACCACTTGGATATATGGCTGTGCGCGACGCTTGGACTATTGTCTTGTTGCCAATTCGTCTTACCTCAGTCGTCAGTTTCCAACAATTGTTCGATCTCTTCGGCAAGGGCCGTGGATCTGATGCAACCACAACTTCGTTGAAATTCTGAAGCCCAATGCACCGACAGTACGAGGCATTTCACGCCCAGCCGCACCGACAGCTCTGAAACGATGAATGCCTATGATCTCAACAATGGTCCACAACCACAACGCATTGCAAATGACTGATAATCTGCAACCCAAGCCGAGGGTTTCTTGAATGATCAACGCCTTGTGCTTCAGATTAGTTAGTGTCCAAGGTATTACTCCAAGCAAAAACGACTGAGCTTGCCATCATGCTTCAGTTGCCGAGTGGAAGCTTTCACGTATCTGTCATCCTTGGTCGTGGGAGCTCACAAGTGGTTCGAGAGCAGTTCAGTTGCTATCTTTTTTGTGCGATCGGGAGTAGGTTGGACAGGTAGGCGATTTCCTCGATGTGGGAACACTCCCGCTTCCAGCAATCAAGCACAATTTGAGGCTATTTTAGCTCTTTTAGTATTAACAGGCTTTACTCGCTTGTGCAAATCTTATGCCACACCAGAATGTAGTTGTTGGATGCAACTGGAAGCGTTTCTTCTAATCGCATGCCATGCCTGAGTGCTAAAGCTTCCAAATCTCGAATATCACGATACCCCCATGATGGATTCGATCGACGGAGATACGCGTCAAAACGAACATTGCTGTCGGGAAAGATTTCTCCGTTGATTGCAAATGGTCCATACATGATGAGGATACCTTGAGACACCAAGCACTTCGCAACCTTTTCAAACAAGGCCTCAGAGCATTCCCACGGGGTAATATGGACCATATTGACATTGATGCAGACGTCGTACGTTCCTGGTAAAAGGCCCCACTTTTCAAACGGCATCATAACGTCAATATACAGCGGTGGGTCCACATTTTCGACACCTGTAGCAGCAATATACGCTTGAATGCTCGTCAAGCACCTCTCGTCACATTCAGACGGCTGAAAGTGGACGTCAGGCAGAGCTTTCGCGAAGTGCACCACGTGCTGTCCCGTTCCTGACGCTATCTCCAAGCAACGGCAAGGCGTCGGGCGGTTAGCTAGAAGGCGCAAGAGCGTATCGAGGATCACATCTTGGTTGCAGGCTGCAGCATTGCAATAATGGAGCATCTTTACTTTATCCGGAATCTGCCATTATCCGGATTATGCCAACCATGCCAGATTGTCATCATTATCCGGATAAAGCAAACTATCCGGATGTAGAAACTAAAAACAGAAAGGACTGGACTGCAGTATACGGTACGCAATAAAATCATATTTATTTTATTATATTGAGACCATTCTTGTGGCGGTAAAAATATAAAAAAATTAAGGGCTACATAGAAATTGATTGGACCGGACCAGTCTTCGTCTCCGCCGCAGAAAGAGCATGGACGGCGTCGTATACGAGCAAGATGAGCATCACCAGGAAGTGGACCACGCTGCCCATGTAGAAGATCATCACGATTTAAGCAAATCCGGGAACGGAATGTCCCATCATGGCCATGGCGGTGGTTACGGATACCAAGCAGATCCGTCGTCGTATGGAGCAAGTTACCCACCGCATCAACATGGCAGCAGTAGCAATGGTGGAGGTGCCCCAACGACTGGCGCTGGCAAGATCTTTGTTGGTGGTGTTAGCTGGGAAACCACCGAAGACAATCTCCGCGCACATTTTAGCCAATATGGAAATTTGACCGATGCAGCGTTGATGAAAGACAAGTATTCAGGCCAACCTCGAGGATTTGGCTTTGTCACGTTTGAAGATCCTTCAGGTTCGCTTTATGTTAGCAGCAGCCGTGATATACGCTTTGTAGTTGTGGATCGAGTCTTGAATGAAACACACAATTTGGACGGCCGAAACGTCGAAGTGAAGCGCGCCGTGCCGCGTGATAGTATGGTTGGTGGCCGATCAGGTGGCCCTTCGACTAGTGGCAGTGGATATAGGTTCGTCATTAGCTGTATGTCAGAATTGTCGTCGTCGTCGTGCTTAGTGCAGGAAAGAGAGTTGAGATCAGTCAGGAGAACCAGTCGAAGAGTTATGAACCAAATACACCACTTGATGTTTCCTCTCTTTCCAAGACGACGGCGGCTTGGCTTGGAGAACGTCTTCACTCATCTGTAGTTATTCTAGTGATGGCCGAAGCGGCGGTGGCCGCACAATCGAATCAAAAAAGATTTTCGTCGGGGGCCTTCCGCCCACCGTCACGAACGAAGATTTCCGGTCCTACTTTGAAGACTTTGGCAAAATTACTGATGCTGTCGTCATGATGGACCGCGACACCCAACGATCGCGCGGTTTTGGCTTTGTTAGCTTTGAAGAAGAAGGCGCTGTCGCCGAAGTCATTAGCAAGAGCCACGAACTCCACGGCAAAGTCGTTGAAATCAAGCGAGCCGAACCCAAAGGCGAAATCCGAGGCGGCCGCGGCTACGACATGGGTGGCTACCGTGGTGGTTACGGTGGTGGTTATGGTGGTGGCCGTGGTGGCGGCCGAGGTAGTTATGGCGGCTATGGCGGTGGTGGCTACGGCAGTGGCTATGGTGGTGGTCGAGGTGGCCGAGGCGGTGCCGGTGGAAGCGGTTATGGTGGTGGTTATGGTAGCGGCTATGGTGGCGCTAGTGGCTATGGCGGTGGCTATGGCGGTGGCTACGGTAGCGGCTATGGTGGCTACGGTGGCTACGGCGGTGGCTACGGTGCTCCAGCTCCTCCTTATGGTGGCTATGGTGGCTATCCTGCCTATGGTGGTGGTTACCCCTACGACCCATCTGGCGCTCCTCCTCCTGCAGATGGATCTGCTCCTGAAGGCCAACCCCCGTACGACGACCCGTCTGGTGGCTACGGTCCTTACCCTGGTTATTCACGACAGGGCGGGCAACAAGGTGGCAGTGGCGGTCCCCCCAAGTCGGACCGTTATCGCCCATATTAGTCAAAACTTAATTCCTGTAAATCGAATAAATCACCCTGTGAGAAAACGCGTCACGTTGGCCCACAGGGCGTCTTGGATTGGCGCTAAGCTTTGATTGCCTGTGGCATAAGGGCGCGATGGAGGGTCCAGGGATGTTCTCAAGGTTGACAACAGTGAGCTTGACGAGACTTGGACAACGTCGGGGGATTGTAACGTTTGAACGACGGATGTGAAATTGGTCATGTGTGGACCATGCAAGACTGTGCATCCTGAACGAAGTGGCTCTAAGATGTTGTGGCCCCCAATTGGCACCAAGGATCCTTTCCATTCGTGGTTAGAATACCTCATCAAAGTTTCGTGTACCTCCGACAAAGACAACAGAAGCAGCTTCGTAGTACAGTTGGGTTTCACCCTACATCACTTCTCGGTGAATTCGAGCAAGATGAGGAAAAAACCATCGTGTCGACGATAAACACATTTGAGTCTGCTGAAGGCACTTGGTCTTGTGTTCTCGTGGTAGTCTTTAGGTGAGGGTACTGAATAAAGCTTGACAATCTGGGCTCATAAGAGTACTAATACCTGTGCCGACAATTCACGTATAATTGTTGGGACACGATGCGGATGTCTTGGTATCAATACGAGAAGCGCATTTAGATGCGACGAAAGTAGCTGGACGTGGGTGGCCAGCATGATGTCCTCTTCTCCTTCGTGGGTACTAGCAGCTACCCAAACGACACGAGAACCAACTGCATTCTGAAGTTGGAACAAATCTGCTTGATCGATGGTAGCCTTATCCGCCACTACATGAAGGAAATCATTCCACTATTGACATGAGAACATCAAACCAAATTTTAAGTCACCCAAGTATTTTGCGTCTGCTTGGCCCAAAGACTGAAATCGCCGCAAATCCTAGAGCGTATCCGTGAGCATTCCACTACGTGCTGTCAATCAACCCCGGGGCTTTGGCAGAGCACGAGCTGGAATTGACTTAGTAAGAACTGGGCGAACCGTCTAAGGAACCAGGAATTCCATCGATCGAACGACTGAATGGACATGCGACCATTGAGAATCGCCATGGGAACCTGAAGCAAATTGACGATATCGAGCCAGAGTTAAGCCAACCAACCTGTCTCGACGCGGTTTCAGCGATAAGATTTGGCCAAATCTCGGACTCGATCCAGATCGCAGCCCTAAAAGTGCATATGAATGATCATTAGAATATATTCAACTTACGCGGGGCGCCACGTATCCAAAAAGCGGTTCACACACGTAGCATGGTCGAGAGGTGCGAAGATGCACATTGCTTTCGGGTTCTACATCCATGTCCATGCTTTAGAATTGATGGACATCGACCGAGTTCATACAGATTGAAGCCGTCGGTTTAGAAGTTGACGAGCGGAGGGTGTGGTTGTCGTAAGAAGCACATTGTATGTTGGCAGTGTGGTTGGTCGGTCAGATTCATGAGTGAGGAACTTGATGAGAGGCAAAGCACTGAGGCATTCGCCCACAGATGCCCCGTGAATCCACACAATTCCATGCGGATGGTCTCTGAATTTATCTACAACCAGTCGCAGTTGCAGTCAAGGTGAATGAACAAGACCATTTACCTGTGGAAGTGGCGACGCCAGTGCGTTCATTTGCAATCAGTGCTGGTACGAATCGCCTGCGATCTTTCACTCGAACAAACCACCTCACAAAAGGCCAACAAACGTTCCATACGGCACGGTATACTTGGAGCTCCAGCAGTGCAGTCTATTCAATCATGTCAACTTTGAAAGGTGGTTCCATCAGCATGCCTTCATCACGGCCCAAAATGCGCTTTCGCAATCCCATGTTGTGATTGGTCCGTGTACTTTACGTGTATTTGCGTATTTCCTGAAAGGTTGTGTGTGTTTTACCCAATAAGATTCAATAAATCCCATTTTGAGGATTGTATCTTTGATTTGTGTGATAGAAATGTACAAAATGAAATTCGACCATGGCCAGCCATTCACCTCAGCAATCTTCACAGATTGGAGAGACCTGGAGTTATCCACGGCGCAGGAAATCGATGGCATTGAGCATGTTGAGTCTTCTCGGGTCTGAAGTACAAGCTGGCATTTATGTGGACAAGAATGAAGAGAGTTCATTGACAGGATGATACGACTTAATATGGCATTTTGGTTACTCTAGTACGCTAATGGCATCTGCTGTACAACAAAAACGCACAGCTACATCTTGACGTCAGAGAAGGGTGTGTCATCGATGAGGCGCTTCACAAATGGCGCAAAATATTGACCCAAACGGGTTTGCAATTCTGGGATTTGCCAGTCCAAGGTTGTGATGGTAGTGCGACAGTTCACGCTGCCACACATGCATGTGAAATTGTCGCTCGGTTGGTCGTTGCTTCCGTCATTGACCATGCAGTAGTCAATCGTAATTTCTTCGCCAGGGTAGAGGTCCCTAATGGCCACGACTGTGACGGAATCGAGCATTCCGCAGGAAGGATCGCACGAGTGGTTGATATAGTCACTGGTCTCGCACTTGTCGCCGGTTTCCTGTTGACAACGTAATGAGTTGAGAGATGCCTTGCGGGTGGCATACCTTCCAAGCGGGTATTTGCCAAAGATCTCTATGTACTTGCAGTGACATCTCAAAGTCTCGCGGCGTCATGGCATTGCGCTCTAGCAGGTGATCCTTGTGGATAATTTTCCCCGAAAACATCAAGACAATATCGCCTTTGAGAATCTTGCAGTCAGATTCTTCGCGGCAGAAGAGACCCATAGAAGTTTTCGATTTGTATCGAAGCTCCATTCGAGTGTCATACCAACTAAACGAGTAAATGATTACGGGTTCTCAACTACCCCTGTCGGGTCGTACCCGTTTTCAGCATGCTTGCGCATGATATAGTCAGTCACATGGCCCAAATTCTTCTTGATGAATCCTCGGCTCCTCCAATCTGTGAATTTCAGTTGGCCTCGGCAAGTGGCAGCACCGCAGCGGCATTCCATGCCATAATGCAACGAAGACTACAACATATTTTCTGCTTGTTTCGTACTACATGCCACGTACCTCAGTTTCAGTGCAAGCGTAGTCGTAACACAGCTGTTCACCTTTCAGGACAGGTCGTCGCGTGACAATTTTATCGTCGCCTTCAAACCAGCAATTGGGGTCGCACGAGTGATTAAAATACCAGCACGGATCTGCTTCTGGCTCCGTTGTCGAGGCGAAACAGTCGTCATTGACCATGTAGGAGAAATTCACGAGCTTTTCTCGCTCGGGATGGTCCATAATTTCTTTTCGCGTAAACGTGACAAGCGGTTCAGTCGCTCTGTCCCAAATCCACACGACCGTGTTCGCGTCCAAGTCCTCCTGTGCAAAGAGTCCATGGCACTTGAATCCATACAGGTCAAACGAGTCCAACTTGACTTGAGGAGGCAGCATGAGGACCGTCGCGTTTGGATATGATGCAAAAAGAATTGTGTTGGATCTTTGAGTTTTGCAACTCGCACTTTTATACTTGATTTCTGTATTGAAATACTCGAATCAAGTCGAAAACTGCAGTGAAATCCAAGTCAAAATTCGAGGCCAACTTCAACGCTTTCAGGCCCCAAGATCACAACCAACCTGGAGGAAAGATCTTGATATTTGTATCAAATACAAACATCAAGATTTAAACTCGGTTCAACATGGGCCGTACCTACTCGAACTCGTGGATATAAACTTGATATTTGTATGAAATCGAACTTTATATATGTACGATGTACTGTAAACCCCAGGTGTATCAAAAATCCGTGGAAAGATCGGCCTCTTTCGATATTTGGCATGGAATGCCACTGTGGAGACCCACGCCATTGTTCTTTTGGATCAGACCAACATGGCGCGCATTCAAGGCAAGCATGAGCTGGATCAATCAAGACTTGGTTGCCTCGACAAGACGGTGTTTTGGCATCGGAATGTCGTGTCGAGACGACTGTTTCAAGACGGTTTCCTCGGGAATGACTTGGTGTCGAGTAACACCACACTGGTAACGCCCAAGTGAGATTTAGTGGCCTTTCAGCTCAGCCAAACCTTCCAAGGACCGCTCGAACAACAAAAATCCAGGTCGTCTTGCATTCAGAGCCAAACAATCTCAATTCGTGTGACCTGGACAAAAAACAGAACACTGCACAACTCCTCGAGCATCGCTGGTAAAACCCAAGGAGCAAGGTTCATCCAGGAATGTCTAAAGTTGCTTCGAAGCCCATGTAGCCATTCAAGCAATACCAAACTCGTGGGACGCTTGCTACGAGGACGTCCACCGACTTGACAGTGACCCATGCATACCATCGGCGAAGCGTTGCGATCTTTATCCGGATGTCAATTGACAGAGGCACAGTACCTGGAATTTGGCTGCGTCGGCCACAGCAGGCAAAAAGCATCCCATCATTGCAGCGCTTTTGTATCACACCAGAGCGGTGATTAAGCCGCCAAGTAGATCCAAGATCCAAAGCTCACCACAAATCGCAACGATCTCGCTTGCAACCTTCCACATCTCGTGGTTGTGACTCATTTGAAACCAAGCAACATCGCCATTCCACTTGGAGCTCCGTGACGGCAACTTCTACGACGTCGATGGCAATGTTGTCTTGCTCCGTGGTGTCAATCTTGGTGGCTCCACAAAGGTACCGTTTGCGTCTCTCTCCCCACAGCATGTCTCGTCGTGGGATATACATTTTCATCCCGCGAGTAATCTCAACTCTTTCGTTTCTTCATGAACTCGTCCAGGTCTGATACAGCCATCGCCGCCATGGCACTTGAGCTCCTCGGTCGGTCTTCTCCATCATGTAGACACTTGTACTATAGTATGCATGTAGTATTACTAAGACATCGTGGCTGCTCTGGCTCGATCTCCAAGCTCCAGCACTTGACTTGATTTTTGTATACTACGATCGACATGAGGACCGCTGAACCACGCTCCGAACCGCCACGAATGGCGCGTCACTCCAATTTTAGCCAATGAAATATTGAGCTGATAGAAAAGTTCAACTTGACCACATATACACACAATATTTGGAATTTGTATTGCATACAAACTATCATAGTATGGTTTTTACATGCTGGTGCGCAACCTTTTTTCTTTCAAGACAAGCCATGGCGCATGAGGATGCAAGCGACGCCTCCCGACGGAGGAGAGGCCTCTCTGTCTGCATTAGCCACGTCGACTGCAGCCCCAAGTATCAAACACAATATGTGATCCGCGTGACGGATTTCCACGCGGATGCATATGAACGCACAGTTCGACGACCGTACTCGGAGTTTCGACGGCTGCGTTTGCACCTCCTCAACGTGTTGAAGAAACTCAAAGACGACGAGCTGTCGCAAAAGTGCTACAAGCAAATCGAAGTCCTCGTCTTTCCACCGAAACGACTCTTTGGATCGCGATCAGAAAGTGTCGTGCGAACGCGAGCCAAGACACTCAACAAATGGATCACACGCGTGCTTGCAGTCACGACAGATTACCGCAAAGAGCAAAAGCTCCTAGCAGCGGAGAATCCATCCATGTCGACAGAAGGTAGCGTCTTGGTCCTCGAAGCACTCAAAACGTTCTTCACATCTCGTGTTGAAGAATTAAATCTCGCCCCACTCCAACGATCGCAATCTGCTCGAGTACCTGCGGCAGCTGAAGTGAGGGTCGCATCTCGAAATATTGCGGCGAGCTACCATGAACATAGCAACACAAACCGTATGGGAACACACGACGGCCCACCAGTAGTCGCTTCGCGTGCTTGGCCAGATGAAAAGCCGTCCATGGTTATCAACAAGTCGATCCTCAAGTCTGGCGACAGACCATCACGCCTCTCGCCATCTCGACGAACTCGAACTCAATTTTCAGAGCCGTCGCCTTACATTTCGGATGCTTCGTCAAGTCATCAAACAAAGAACAACCCAGTAGACACACACAGATCTTCATCATCAACAGCTTCATCGACAGAGAATTCCTTCATCTCGACCCCAAGCGGGCGCACCAAGTCTAATCTTTCTCGGGTATGTTTTGCTTCTTCATTCTGCCCATTCTCATGCTCCTGCCTTTCTAGTTGAGTCTCGCGAAAACAGAAATGGCCCCATCAACAATCAACCGCTCAATCATATCCACAACAAATCATTCCATGATCCAAGGCAACACTCGACGCCAATCTGTCGTCAAGGATGCACGATTTTCATTAGCAAAGCCCAAAGTGAACAAACGTCTACCTGCCGGCAATGAAGCTGACATTATCGCAGAAGTCGAGCGTGAGCTCTTAGCCACGGGACTCTCTGTTGATACGGCACATATGCTCCTTCGATACATCGACCGATTTCTGGTGAAGGCTACACAACGTATGCCTGGCTGCTACCGTATCACGCCTGACAACTGGCTTGCCATTGACGCCGAGCGGCTATGCATGGAGCTAGAAGAGGCGCTCTTTGACCCTACTAGCATGCAGCTTGTCCTCTGTGGAGATGGGGAATGGCGCATTCCCACGGCACTTGAAGGTTACATCCAACACAAATGGGCCGTCCATCACAATAAAGCCATGGATGAACTCGGCGACGAGTCGGAGCCAGAACTCGATGATGAAGTTGTGACCAAATCGACTCGAAAAACACAACCGCGCTTTTCACGTCATGACATTGATGAGATTGAGCAAATGATGAACGATGGCAACGCTTCACGTTCACAAGTGAAGCAGTTACGTCGGCAGCTTGAAGAAGGCAATTGGGACCGCCGCACGCTCAGGAGACGTGGCGAAGACGAGGAGGACGACGATTCCGATGACAGCCTCGGCGAGGAAGAAGACATTGACTTTGAAACGTACGCTCGACGAAAGAGCCGCAAGTCGCGCTACTCGGCATTCCAAGCGGATTATACTGGTGGTGGTCTGGTATAAATGTTACCATAGTCTTATGTTGTCAACGTTGTTGTGGGTTCTATTGTCTTTTCGTCGTTTGGAGCGCAGAAGACCCGCGGTGGCGGTGCGTGGATGCGGCATCCACATACTATGCAAAGCACACAGAGTTGGTTCATAACCACGAGCTTCGACGCGCAGTTTACGCAGTGTTCGTCTTTGTAATAGCCCCGATAGAGAACCCAAGCTGCAAAAGCACCGGTTATCTACAGCTCTGTCAAAATGGACAAGACGAATACGATCTACAAGGACAGCGACGAGGAGGATATACCAGTTGGACGAAGCTTCATACGGCGGACGGACGCTGATAAGTCGAATTCGCTCGTTGAAAGACGTTGGTGTTGTGTTGGTCTCAATGGCTTTGACGGCACAACTGTCAACTCCGATCCAAAAGTGCCATCCGTCGTCAATGCTGTACATGGTAACGTGGAGTTCCAACTCGTAGCCAGCAAGGAAAAGAGAAGAATTGCGGCTCGGCCAAGCACATGACACGACTGTTTCATCAGTCATTGTCGCTCGTCGTGCAAAGACAAACTTTTTACGAATGTCGTTGATCAAAGTAGATCGTTGGAGTGGAGTCATGGGGCAGATTAAGTTCCAAGTCTCGTCAGTGCTACGTTAGAACTCAGCTGTTGAGTAGTGGAATCGCGGGGGTACCCGGTAGCTGTCGGATTGCCACAACAGTTGAGGCAATACGACACACCTGGTAGGAACTGGTTGGACACACCAGCACGATCGGAGGTCCAATTCTGGTTTCTGCAATCAAACAGGGCGTAACCTTCATAGCATGAGCCAAGAAGTTGTGCTCCCGTGATGCGCAAGTCTAGTTCAGACTGTCAGCGAAGAGAAAGCGTGATGCGGTCCAGCGACCTTCACGCCAGATCATGCCATAGATTGAGCTTGTCGCCTGCATAAAGTCAACCCTCCGATTAGAACCAAGTTTCATGTGTCTACCTGTATATTTTCTACTTGCACACTTGACACCATCGCGAGGCATGCAGTCGTCACCGCGACTACCTTGTACCGCCGCTTCATCTGTGAGCAGCCGGTTATGTCGGTTTCGAGTGTTAGCTGTGTTCACAATATAATTGGTTAAAATTATTTCTTTTTATCCAATCAGAATTTGTTGTGTGAATAGTATTGACCAATCATATCGAAAGATTGCGTTAAGCTTAAATATCGAGCCTTCAACTTGCTTAGTTAGTCTTTGAGTCTCATGGGATGGAATTAGATAGGTCGAGGTATGAATGGTCTCGAGGAGTCATCGACAGCGTGAAGCTGATATCTTGGCATGGTCCAAGTATCGACACATGAAAATTCTACCTAACGTACGTCGAATTTCTTCCGTTTCGTCGACATGATCCAAGATGGAAACAACTTCAACTTACCGCATATTACCATCTTGGGTGTACATTGCCACTCTGCTTGAAAAGAGAGAGAGCCATGCAATTGCCAGCTCCATGGGCCATCAAGAGCGAGCCTACAGCTTGACCCTGCCATCATTCCGTACATAGATCATGCATGGGCAAACGGCGTCGTTGGTTGTGTAACTCTCGCAATCTACTGTACTCTTCCATGTCAACTCGTATCAAAGTTTTGATTTGATGATTGATATGTCGACAAAAAGTTTCGTCAACAGCATTTCCACGTCGAAACCTATCTCAGTCGCTGTTTGCATCTCAATGCGCCCACGGAAATCGAGTCATCCTTCCATGAACAAGACGGCGCATCTTTCCAAGCAACTCCGCCAGCATCTCTCTTCTATCACTTTGTCCATTTTATCCGGTAAAGACTCCTCAATCGGTATAAATTTTCACAGTTACTATGATCAATCATGGATATTCTTTTTGTCCATATGGGAGAATTCGATCAAAGGGTGGCGAATTCTTGAGGCAAGCAGCAACGGCGGTATGACACTGACAGCCCATCCATGGCCGCAGCTCCATTCTATCACGATGAAGCTTCCTCTCATCTATTCTTACTGAGATATCATAGGGTGGTCAATAATGGTATGAGAGTCGATTGCGCCCCCCACATTGGCAAGGGTTCTGGGGGGTAGAGTCCTGGTCGCGTAAAAAGGCTACACCCGAGACCAAGATGCTCAAATGACCATCTCTGCCGTTTCGTGGACACATCAACGCGCCAATCAAAGCGGTCAACTGAGCAATCTTTACGGGTTCAACATGACCGGATGACGCCGCGCTGTTGACTTCACGGTGATGTCCAATTGTGCGATTTGATTGGCTCGTTTTGAAGCGGCACCGTTTTGATGCGATTTGATTCGAGGACGAGATTATAAAGTTTCAGAGGTTTCCGCGCTCAAGCGACTCCGTTTGAGCATTCAAACCGTTCAACGCCGTCGAGCTGTCATTATCCAAAACAACATGAGCCCTCAACAACAACGCTCAACGAACACGACTTCCACCGCTGCCTCGTCGCGCCGCCTTGAGAAGCTCGGCAACCAGCTCAGCATCTCGGCCTCCCTTGTCGATGAAGACAGTGTCCACGCCTCCCGCGTCAAGGAAATGAAGGCGTTTATGTCGCAAGACCGATTCCGACACACCACTCGCCCCTACACGGCTGAAGATGTCGTCAAGCTCCAAGGCTCGATGGTGCAATCGTACGCTTCGGGCCAACAAGCCTCGAAATTGTACTCGATGCTCCGCGCGTTGCAAGCCCAAGGCAAATGTAGTCACACGTTTGGTGCTCTTGATACGATTCAAGTTGTCCAAATGGCCAAGCACTTGACGTCCGTCTACATCTCTGGTTGGCAATCCTCCTCGACTGCCTCCACCTCGAATGAACCCGGCCCTGATGTCGCTGACTACCCCATGGACACTGTACCCAACAAGTGTGACCAACTATTCCGTGCTCAATGCTTCCATGACCGCAAGCAATACGAAGCTCGTCGTCGTATGACCCCTTCGGAACGTGCTGCCAATCCGCCAGTCGACTACATGCGTCCTATTATTGCCGATGCTGACACTGGTCACGGTGGTTTGACTGCCTGCATGAAGCTTGTAAAGATGTTTGTTGAACGTGGTGCTGCAGGCATCCACTTGGAAGACCAAAAGCCCGGCACCAAGAAATGCGGCCACATGGGTGGCAAGGTGCTCGTCTCCGCCAAAGAACACGTCTCGCGTTTGATTGCTGCCCGCTTGCAAGCTGATATCTTGCAAGTGCCTCTTGTGGTGATTGCTCGCACGGATGCTGAAGCTGCTACCCTTCTCGACAACAACTCGGATAGTCGCGATCACCCCTTCATTCTTGGTGCCACCAACTTGAACGTTGAATCGTTTGCGGAAGCTGCCCGCTACGGCCGTGCCGATTCTTGGGACAAGGATGCTGCCTGCATGACTTTCCCAGAGTATGTCGAATCGCAGTTGGCTAACAACCCTGCTGGCCTTGCTGCCTGGCGTCGCCAATCCTTTGACAGCTTGGCTGCCATGAAGTCCTTCGCCATTGACAACTTGGGCCTCAGTGTCTCGTTTGACTGGGAAAAGGCCCGCACGGTTGAAGGTTATTACCGCGTTCGTGGTGGTGTTGAATTCTGCATTGCCCGTGCACGCGCCTACGCTCCTTACGCCGATTTGATTTGGATGGAAACCACTGTCCCTGGCTTGCCTCTTGCCCGCACGTTTGCCAATGGCGTGCACGCCCAATTCCCCCACCAAATGCTTGCCTACAACTTGAGCCCATCGTTCAATTGGGATGCTGCTGGTATGTCAGATGCCCAAATCCGAACCTTCATCGATGACTTGGCTGCCATGGGCTACACTTGGCAATTCATCACGCTTGCCGGTTTCCACAGTGATTCGCTTGGCATCACTCGCTTCGCTCGCGATTACGCTGAGCGCAAGATGTTGGCCTATGTCACTGGTATCCAACGTGCTGAGCGTACTGAAGACGTGGAAACCCTGAAGCACCAAGGCTGGTCAGGCACTGAGCTCATTGATGCCATGCAGAACACCATTACAGGCGGCCTCAGCTCGACTAACACGATGGGTCATGGCGTGACCGAAGCTCAATTTTAGATGAATTTTGACGTACAATATATTTTATAGTCACTGATTGAATGTGGAATGCATGGAGGGGGAACTAAAAAGGGCATGCAAATATGGGGGCGATCGCGGTTTCTAGTCTTCCTGGGGCAAAACAGTCAACGTGCTGGAGTCTTCAACCTCCACGACAGCATGTGAGGTCAAGAGCAGCATTGTATGATTATGTGCCTGCACAACAAATTCTGCATAAATTTCACCTTGTCTTGTCTACCTTGAAACTTTGAGATCTGCACGCGCACCCTGTGGTAAACCCAACCGAGGAGTCAGTTTCCCTACGAAGACTGCACGTTTGCAACTAAACAAGATGACATAAATCCTTGATGTCTTCATGCATCAGCAAATGTCTGCGATGCCCCAACTGCATCCGCCACGGTGCAGAAACCCTTCAACCCCTAAAATTAGGGTTATCCAATAAGAGGGGTTAAGGGTTTTCTAAAGAAGCAGAATATAGTTCGGATATTGTTGATTGGATTATCCGGATGTGTTGACGTTTTCAAATTTCAAAAAAAAGGCGCAGGAATGGAGAAGAATGTGCAGGTTGCCGTGCGGGTGCGCCCGATGAATGAGAAAGAGAAGGCTCTGCAGCGAGCAGGCGTCGTCTCTGCACAACCAAAGACACATCAGATCACAGTCAAGAAGAAAACGTACACGTTTGACCGTGTATTTGGCCAATATGCGACACAGAAAGATGTGTTCAAAGGCGTCGTCCAAAGTGCTGTCGACGAAGCTCTGTCGGGATTCAACTGCACTGTGTTTGCCTACGGCCAGACAGGAACTGGGAAGACACACACGATCCAAGGAAGCTTGACTCCAAACGATGAAAACGGTGGCATTATTCCACGTGCTGTCAATTACATTTTTGAAAAATTACAAGCTACAAAGAGCGAATACTCGGTACGTGATTCAGACAAATGTCTCTACCCAGCAGATAGCCTACGCTAGCTCCTTCATCGGATGGCAACTGACGAGTTCTTTTCGTAGGTTCGAGTCTCATTTCTTCAGCTCTACAACGAAGAATGCAAAGACCTTCTTGGAGAAAACAAGAAAGATAAGCCACTTCGGCTCATGGAAGACGTAAAACGAGGCGGAGTATACTGCCAAAATCTTGAGGAAGTAACTACACTCACTGCATCTCACGTGTTTGAGCTACTCCAAGCTGGCGCAAAGAATCGAATATCTGCAGAGACTCTGCTGAATGATCAGAGTAGTCGCTCTCACTGCATATTTACCATCCGAATTCACAGCAAGGAGTCAAACATTGCTGGCGAAGATATTTTAAGAAGCGGTTAGTCGACGTGACAAAGCGAGATCTCATCAATTCGTCTAGGCACACTGAATTTGGTAGACTTGGCTGGTTCCGAATGCATCGGCAGATCAGGAGCGCGCAATGTCCGTGCACGAGAAGCTGGCAACATCAATCAAAGTCTGTTAACTCTGGGACGTGTCATCACTGCTTTGGTTGATAAGCATCCCCATGTACCTTACCGCGATTCCAAGCTCACTCGTCTACTGCAAGAATCTCTTGGTGGGAAGGCAATGACAACTATCATAGCAACTGTCGGTCCTTGTAAGCTAAGACCATACACCATTCTTGACATGCACAATTAGGTGGAGATAATTTTGAAGAGACACTGAGCACGTTGGACTACGCGCATCGTGCGAAGAGCATCAAAAACAAACCAGAAGCAAACCAGCGCATGACCAAGCACGTTCTAATCAAGGAGTATGGTCAAGAAATCGATGCTCTGCGCTCCCAACTCATAGCGGCACGAAATAAAGACGGTATTTATTTGCCTCCAGCCCAATTCGCCGAAATGCAAGAACGTATTGCTGGATTGGGATCGCAACTTTCTGAGTTGGAAGAAGAAATGGAACGCAAGAGCCAACACATCATGGAGTTGGAGGAAACTCTCGAGATGGCCAAACAAGAGGGCCAAGAAACAGCAGAGAAATTGCGGCAGACTGAGGTAGGCTCCAATCGAACGAGAGCAGATGCAATAACTTCGTAGCAACAATTGTCACAAAGGACGATGGAATTGCGCGCCAAAGAGACTGAACTGGTTGAGGCTGAGAATGTACTCCGACAAACGCTGGCGCAACTCCAAACATCGAAAGACAACGAAGCACATTTGCTGGAAGATGCCAAAATTGCAACCAAATTGTATCAAGATCGACTAGATGACATTCGCTTGCTCGAAAGCAAACTCGGTATGGAGCTTGTTGGAACATGTCATGGGTGCTCAACCATTCCACTAGATCGAAAAGAGTCTATCATGGCAAACAATCAAAATGCTACAAACGAATTCATGGAAAACGCTGGCTCGCAGTGTGCTCAATTTGAAGACGCACTTCAAACATTCCAACAAAAACAAGAAAGTGACTATGTGCAAATCAAAGATCGCCTCAACACTGCGTCGAGTCAATTCAACAAGGTACAACTAACGATCTCAAAGCAAATTATATTGAAAATTAGGACTTATCTGTGGTGGCAACTGAAGTAGATGAAATGCGTAATGTCATTCAGAATTCGCTCGACGCCATCGTGGCAGCGATGAAAAGACATCGAACAAATATTTCTACCCAGGAGAAGTCCATGAGCCAGACGATTGATACCAAGTCTGCGACTTGGTTGACACAAATTGAAGCTATTCAACCTCTTGTTGAGGAGCAAGCTTCACAAATCCAGAACACTTTGAAGGACGTGGACAGTTCGGTAAGTTTAGTAACAGGAGAAAGAATCATAGTTGTCATGCACATTAGGTAAATCAATTGTGCTCGGACGTGCAGAATCAATTGCATCACTCGATGAAGAGTATGGAAACATTTGCAGCAGCGCATTGGGACCAAATCCAAACCATCAAGGAAACATTAAAGCACGCACTCGACGATCACGTTACAATTTCAGCGAAAGAAAATGCTCAAGTGATCCATGCGCTGAATTCCACCCGAGGCGACATTCAAAAGCAGCTACAATCGATGCAGCAACTCATGCAAGCTCAATTGGATGCCTGCGTCGCCAGCTTGACGCAGTCTGTGGCATCTCAAATTACGAGCTTGGAAAGTCAAAATCAAGAGTCCGCATCACGTATGTCTGCAATGTTTAGGCACAGTGACTGAGTGCTCTTGTAGGTTTGAACAATGTCTCCAGTAGTATTAGTGATCTGCTGGACACAACGTCTGCAAAAACCAAGTCTCAAGTATCGGCTTTTGCAGACGAGGTTGAATTAACTAGGACACACATGGATGTCTTTTCACAGGTAAACATTGATCAGCGGCATCTTTCTTGACGATACGATAGGTCTCTCACAAATCTCGAGCTCATATTGTTGAGACATTGAAACAAAACGCCGAGGTAGTCAACTCATGGCAAGAAACCACGAAACTTGCAATGGCAAATGGAATCGACAGTGTGAAACATCAACTTGCAAACGATGCTCAGAAAAACATGTTGGTCATTGATGAGACAAAACGCATCACCTCTGGCAACATGGATGATCTCAAGAATCGTCAGATAAAGTACACTGCACTTCTTGAGAGAGCAACAAACGCGATTGACGAAGCTTGCAAGACGACAGTTCCTCAAGTAGATTCATCTTTCTCGAACTTTTTTCCCGTGAATTTATCTGTAGGTTCATGCTGTTGGCGAAGCATCGAAAGAGCAAATTGCAAGGAGCGTGGCTAAAATTCAGACACAAGTCAAGGCATTGGCCGAGCTGCAAGACAACCTCCAAGTCGATTCACCGACTGGAAACACACCTCCAAGGCACAAAACCCGCTCGAGTTTTCCCCTCTTCCAAGTGAACGATAGCACACGGGGGAACAAGCGAAAACACACTGACAAGGAAAACGTGTCAACCCCGAGTCGGCTTCAACCCCCCAAGAAATATACCAAGGTCGTTGATGCCGTCGACGCTTAGGGCCCCTCTCCCCCTGTAAATCCCCTTTATATAACTATTTCGCATCTCTTTGCACGCCGGCATGTTCATGAAGACGCCTTCGATTCATCGCTCGTTGTTCCTGTTTGTGTCGCAAGAAATCCCACAATTTACACATTTACTTGATTAAAGTATGAAAACAATTTTCGACATATGAAAATCGTGTTCCATGTGTTGGTCAAGTTGTCAACATAAGCACAGGTATACAAATTTCAAGTATAATTGTAATCTCTTCAAGTTTGTATGTTTATACAAAATCCAAGTTAGTTGGCATTTCCGAGGCTTGTGGTTGATTGGGCGACAGAGCGGCATGGCTGCGTGAACGTCGGTCGTCTGATTGTAATGCTGACTCTCGCCGTCAATCGACCATTTGAGAGTTTGTCGCGATGGGCTGCAGCGGCTACGGCTTTTTCGCTCTTGTGCTCAACTTCCTCGCTGTTGCGTGTACATTCACGGCCTTGTTGACGCCTCTGTGGGTCAACAACTCGGCTGTTGACTCGTCGTACAACAATGTGGTCAAAAGCGCCGAGACGGGATTCGGCGTCTGGGCGATATGTATTGATGTCAAATGGGACAACACAGCGACACTCGTCAAGGGCGATAGCACGGCGTCTAACTACAACATCAAGGACTGCTACGCGTACTACAACGCGTTGGACCGCACGATTGCTCGCTTTGATGGACAGCTCAAGTTTGACAAATACGACACGAGCATCTGCGACCACTTTGATTTGGACAATGACCGTGCTGCAGGTGCGTTGGGTGTCATGTCGGGTATTCGCAAGGACAACATGTTGAATTTCTTGAAGAAGACGTGCTCGAGCAGTGGTAAAGCCGTCTTGGCAATGGTTGTCGGCATGGCTGTCTGCTTGTTCCTCTCGTTCGTGATTTTGATCTTCGGCGTGTGCTGCTGCGACAACAAGAGCTGCATGATCCAAATGGCGCGTTTCTTGGTCATCCTCTCGACCATCTTCTCGGTCGTCCTCTCCTTCCTCGTCTTTAGCCAATTCACCCAACTCCGCTACGACGAAGCCAAGTACCATGCGTCGTTGTACTTGGAAATCGCTGGCTTTGTCTTGGCGCTCATCTTGACTTGGGCCATCGAACAACACATCTATGCAGGTGGCAAGAAGCAACAAACCGACCACATCTAAGGCCATCCGTCATAATATATACCTTGCCTTCTCTTTCCAAGTGTTCCTATCATCCTTCGACTGCTCCATGCACCAAGATCGCTAGCTCTTCCAGGAGATCTTCCATCGTCATGACTACCAGTTGCGATGGAAAATCATTGAAAGTCCGAGTGGCGTTCGAAGAAGCTGTCACGGGCCGTCGTTCCTGTCAGGGGGGACCTCAGGGGGGGGGGGGCAGCTCTGTGGCGGTGACTTGGCCAAGCTCATGCAGAAACGAGTAGAAGTACAAGTTGAATCGAGATGTTATTTAGACAATGTCGGCCTTGTTGCGCCTGGAAATCAGTTGCTGGCCTTTGATCTTGGCTTCGAGACGCTTGTCTGTGTCGTGCGAGTTCTTGTCTTTCTTGACTTTGACTTCGTACCGCTCGATGGCGCACCCGGCAAAGCACGTGATGAAGAAAGAGACGAACTCCATGTACACGCTTGGGCCAAAGGAAACATCCAACGAGCTGATCTTGGCTTTGCGAAGCACATTGAAGACGAGGAACGACATGATACACGTGAGGAGGAGCCCAACGTTGACCATGTAGCGAGCCACTTGGATGAGCCCATACGACTCTCTGCAGCAGAAGACGCCAAGGACCAACAAGACGAATGCGACGAAATTGAGGCCGTTGGCCGATGCCAACAACCCGACGACCGCTTTGCCCTTGGAGCTGCACGATGCCGTCAAGAAGTCCGACATTGCCGTGGTTTTAATGCCCGTCATGATGGCCAACGCTTTCGCCGCTCGGTCTTCATCCGTGTCAAAGTGGTCGCACACACTCGACGAGTAGTCGTCTTTCTTGATCACGGTTTCCACGCGGACGATCTGTTTGCTCATGGGCGAGAAGAACGCATAGCAGTCGTCCATCGAGAACTTGTCGACCGTCTCGCTGTTCGGAATCAAGTTGGCCGTGTTGTCAAAGTCGACTTTGGTGCACATGGCCCAAATCCCGATCGACGCGTCGACGCTCTTGACGCGACCGGTCCACTCCGCGTCGACGTCCATGTTATTGATCCACGCCGGCGAGATGAACGCCATCAAGCCCAGCGTGACACTAAAGAGCATGAGGAGAATCGCCGCGAGTCCCAGCCCGAGGTGGCCCATCGAGACAGAAGCAAAAGTTACGATGAAGCCGTCATGGCTTCAACAGATTTGGTGGCATCGTCGTCCAAAACCGGACTTTTTAGCACTGGCCTAATTAGACTTTATATGAAAATTTGTATACTTCCTCGTTTCTGTTGCTGTGTCGTTGGGATGAAGTCACGGTTGACGACAGGACCACGACCAAGCCACCGTCGCAAGGCATGCTAGCGCCACGCTCCTGGTCGTTCGCGCACTACTTTTCGATGATATCCAAGGTCTACGAGTTGTTCTACTCCTACGTTCCGTGTTCTGAAGCTCGGGGTGGCGAGGACTTTAAGCTACAGTAGGTGTGCCTGTAGTTGGGTTCACGAGGTGGGTGCAGCCACGGCATGGATTCGACGGAGACTCAAGATGGACGGTGGGAGTGAGACGACTTGAGGGTGTCTCGGGCGTGAAATGTCTCGAGAACACGCTTGGATCTTTATGTCGCTGGCGAAAGAAGGTGCGCTCGATGAGAGAACCAACCATCCTCGAGCTGGTTTGCGATAGGAACTGATGTAGACTCCGACATTGTTGCCCCGCGCAGGCATCCCCGGCATTTCAGTGCACCCGTTTGGATATCCAAGAACTTGCGAACAATAGAGAAATTTCGTAAATCATTTTCCCATTTCCCACTTCCCGAGTGGAAGCGGGAAAAGGAAGTGGGAAATTGCACATTTTGATATTTTCGTATTCATCGCATCTGACTTTCCTTGCCAAACTTTATACGCTGATGTGTTGATAAACTCACTGCTGTCATGTTTGTTGCGCCAAGGCTCACTGATGAGCAAGCGATCATCATCATTGCGTACATCATGGACCACACGACCTCAACTCGCCATTTCCAACATATCATGGATCTTCATCCGACGGTTCGCATTGGGAAGCCGTCGTTGTGTTAACCTCAAATTCTATGACATGCACTCACTCATGGGAACTTTGTTCCCACTTGGTGGCTCCCAAACGGGAACTCTGTTGCCATTTCAGCATAAAGTTCGCCAGTGTTACTCGAAAATATGCTTTTACACAGGTTTTCTTGAAATGGGAAATGGGAAAATGGTTTACGAAATTTCTCTAATCTACAACTGTACGACAATGCAGTAGAGAAGTAGCGACATCATGGCGTCCATGAGGTTCTCCCTGGCACCGCTGGCCGCAACTATTGACAAACTCCATGCCGTGGAGGCAACAAAGAGCGATGGAGTTGACGATCGTGGCAACAAAACGTGGCAATGAATGATCCAGCCTTCGTTGGCCCATTGTGTAATGGGTTTGCAGGAGGAGGGGTGTCACTTTTGCCGACCAGAGAATCTATGATATCACATTTAAAAAATTTCCCCGTCGTCAAACAATCATGATTAACTATACTTCGGTGTGGGATCATCGAGATGGTCGGATATCATTTTAACTTGATTAAAGTATACAATATTTTAGTCAAGATTAATTTATTTTTATCCAATCAAAGTTCTATATGCCATGTGGTATCCTCCAATCAGTTTACAGTTAACCTGATTAACAATTGTGGACCACGGTCACATGAATTAACATACAAGTTATGGTGCATTGGAGATGATTTTTGCTCTCATTAAACACGTTCTTTTGGCGAATTTCATGGCGCGAAGGGATTTCTACGAGAGAAAGACGAGCTGGAGATTTCTGGGCTCCAGGAGCCAAGAAGCGAGTCTTCAAGGCCATCTGTAGTGATGGGAGAGATCGTCGTCTTCACTCTAGATGCAAGTTTGATTATAATTTTGAACAAAGTTGTGCAGTGTATATTTACGGGATGTAGTCTCCAGGCTGAGCACAAGAATCTGCCATGCCCATCCACTGTCATGTCATTGTCAGTAATGTTTGGCCCTGTGATGAAGTCCCTGTTGAGGCTGCATTTTCTTAGACTTAGAGCTCACCTGTTGGTTAATTTAGTTGATGGACAACGTATTTTCATCCAATCAAATGATAGACGACCAGAGTATCCATGATATCACGGATTCAGAAAACTCTGGTCGTCCGGTCGTATATGGGGTTTCGTGATATCACATTTCAGAAACTCTCCCGCCGGCCCACTCAATGCGGGATCATGTCAGACAGATTTATACTTGAAGTTTGTATGAGTGACACCCCTCCTTTTGCAGGTACACTTGGACTCATCTACTGTCCAGGCAGTCTACTCGCAGGCCCTTAGGGCCTGGTCGCCGAACATTCCATCCATGCTTCTGGGACAGATTCAGGCTTCTGATTGGTCAATTCCAATAATTTCCGGATAATGGGATCGTTCATGCTTTTCGGTTAATTCCATAAATAGCACATATTCCGGATAACATCCCATAAAAAGACACTCCTGTGAGCCTATAAACTGATATATCTAACCATTTTGATAAACAAAGTCTCGGCAAACCAACTAGTGAACCCCAATGCCTAGCTCGTCTCTGGCGTTTCGACATAATTAACTGCGCCTCGCGCTGCAAACTGCGTAGCCCCTCCGACAAGTTTGTCGGCCTTGGAATTGTGCTTAATTTCTCAAACTCTCATGAGTGTCTTTTATGGGATATTATCCGGAATATGTGCTATTTATGGAATTAACCGAAAAGCACGAACGACCCCATTATCCGGAAATTATTGGAATTGACCAATCAGAAGCCTGAATCCATGATGGTGGAATTCGCGCAACTCGTGACTTGGGTTTACATTCCGAGTGAACATCCATCTTTGCCGTGAACCCATCGTATCCATAGGTTCCTCTTGAGAAATCCAACATCCTCGATCGAATTGGCTCGCTTTCGTGGATCATTCACCGCGCTTTCGCACATCGACAGACGAAGAACTCGAGATCCAACGACAAGATCGTCGAGTTGTCCGATTGTGAGGCCATGAAACGTCTCGGGAATCGCTACAAACGACTACAGTACATGCGCGACTGCTGCGACTTTGGTCGTAGAAATTGCAATTCGATCCGATCGTCGTATTCTTGGCCTCCAGTGAGCAACGCCGCCCGTGGCGATTGCACACCTTCTGGCGTGGTGGATTTTGGAATTTCACCAAAAAAACAGTGTATTTCTTGCATACAAACTTTCTTATAAATTGCAAATTTGGTCATTTTCCAGCTAAAAATGACTGCAAAAATGCATAGGAAGACTTTCCGTCATGCGTTCCTATGTCCAAATCGCAGCACCGACGACGCGCAATTCCGAGCGCTCTCGAGTGTCTTCTTGCCGCCTACAAAGCGCGCTTCCTCCAGAAATGCGCGTCGATTTGGTTCATTGCGACGATACAAACCGACAACCATCGTGTCGTCGTGTCGTTGATTGTCTATTGTATTCGAACTTCGAAAATATCTTGATTAAAGTATAGTGAATACGAAGTTGACAACATGACGGAGGTCATTCTTCGATTTCCCACTCGAGAGGAAGCAGGATGGGCGTGTCTGGATGGGGCGTCACGGGCATCATCACGATGCTCATTGCGGTCGGTATGGCGTTCATTTGTCTCATTACTCCTGCGTGGTTCACCAACACGGGCTTGTCCGTGCAGCATTTGACCGTGATCCAGCATGCCGACACGAACATTGGCTTGATCGGCATGTGCTTTGACGTCCAGTTCAAGAACGACACACAAAATTTGGGCATCACGGCGTGCTACCCGTTCTACGGAGGCGATGGAGGCGACTACAGCTACGTCGGCCACACGAGCACGCCATCGTTCCAACAGCACAAGTCCAACTTGGGCATCTGCTCGTACTACCATGCGAACGACGTCAACAACAAAGCGTCCAAGGAATTGTCGGTCATGACCGGCATGGCGTGGATTGACATTGATTTTTTCATCCAGTCGACGTGCGGTTCTCTAGGTAAAGCGTCGATCGCGATGGCGGTCCTCTTCCTCGTCTTGACGTTTGCATCGCTCGTCACGCTCGTGTTTGTCGTCTTTTGCTGCAAGAACCACTTGTGGCTCATTACTTTCTCCCGCGTCTGCTCGACTCTTGCGGCGATCAGCTCTGTCGTGCTTTCGTTCTGTGTGATGTCGCAAGTGAAAGGCATCAAGTCGGCCGGCGATGGGGTCGATGTGCGCTACGGCTTTTGCTTTTACTTCGAATGGCTCGGCCTCGTGCTCACGATCTTCGGCGCGTGGTGCATTGAGAAGCACACTTTGGCGCAGAAGACCCAGAAAGTAGATCTCATCTAAATGAGCGTCTCCCTGTAATTCATTAACAAGATTGCTTGCATTCACGTCGTTGCTCGCCTTCCCTCTGAGACTTTTCCCTTGCGACTGCCGTGGAAGCGCCATCGTCGGCTTAGCTCATTCACCTGCAGAGTCCTCCTAGGTGAGTACAAATCTATCCTTGCCCCTCGTTGCGGTAGTTTCTTCGCGTTGAAATGCTGTCGACGAGCACTCAAGGAGCTCTGCTTTCGATGGGATAGAGCCGTTTAGATATTGATGCAGTCCAAGCAGAGGGCGGTGGCGCTAATGAGCTGCGATTTCCCCGTTGGCCAGAGCTACATTTCTCCAAGCCTTTGCACTGAGCGTAATCTTGGCTAACCGCTCCATCGATCTGCTCGGAGAAACCTCCATGGCGCTCTTGAATCCCTCTCTGGGGCACCTTCATCACAGCTGCATCACTCTCCATGGCTTCTAGAAAAAGCGACAAGATGTTGGCAATGTTGCAACCTTGCAGTGCACTAACACTCACTCAACTCGATTGGAATCGACTCCATGGATCCACGACTGGCGTCTGCATTTCCAAGACAGCCTCGGCAGCGCTGTTGCGGCTGAACTCTAATCGCGGGAGACAAGTCGCAGCACCGAGAAATTCCGTGACGCTCCATTGGATATTTGATAAAAATAGATTGAGCAAAGGTCGATTTCAGAGAAAGAATTAAGAACTGAAGATGGGGAATGCGGGGAGCATCGTCTCGAGAAACGGCGCAGTCGCGCGGAGATCCACGGCAGGCAACCAGCCCCAGTTGTATGGAGATCCAACGACGACAGCCATACAAGGAACGCAGTACACGCACGCCCAGATGCAAGCCTTGTACATGAGTCGTGGTCGACCAGACATGGGATTCATCCAGAATGAACTGCGCACGGTGCTCCATGCTCCACCTGAGACACAGGAGACGACGACCGTGCGCAATCACGTGAATATCAAGAAGCAATCGCTCAAGCTCCATCCGCTAGAAAAAGGCGAATACCAGTTGCAGTTCGCGTTCGACGCGGCGAAACCATGCACGATTGCTCTCTATTTTAATGCGCTCGAGACGATCGACGACGACGGCAACTCGACATTCCTCAACCAAAAGCCTGAATTGGAATTCAATAGCTCAGCGCAGACGTACCCAGCGGAACTCGGACAGACTTTCACGAGCCCAATATTGGCGCTGACGTCGTGGGCGCCGTCAAAACTTGTATCTGCCGAAGACGGCAATGTGTTTCCTCTCGTCGTGGAAATCCAAGTTGCGTCAAGTGAAGCCTCGATGAAGACTCAAAAGCAAGCGACGTTCGTCGCGTTCCCCGCAGGAACGGATGGCAAACACAAAGTCCAAGTGCTCAAGCAAAAGGTGCAAATTGAGGGCCAAACCTACGAGCTACAGGAAATTTACGGCATGGAAGGCGCAGCTTGCTCTGCCACTGCTCCCAAAGCATCCGCCGTTGCGCCTGATACGACTCCAGACGTCGTGGAAGGTTCCGAATGCATCATTTGCATGTGTGAACCTCGCAACACGACCATTTTGCCATGCAGGTATGGTTGCAATCATTGAAGCTTTGTTCATGAGGGCATAGGCATTTATGTATTTGCACCGAATGCTCGGAGGAACTCAAGCGGCCAGGGAGCACGTGTCCAATATGCCGCGGCAAGGTCGAATCCATGCTGCAGATTCGTGTCAACAACGCAGAAGAAGGTGGCGGCGCAGGTTCATCCTTGTGAGATGCGTTGTATCGTACGGTCAAACTCTATTATTGCCTCACGACTGGTACTTTCGCTCCTGCACATAAAGTTGTCACTTGAAAATGTCGTCGGACGTACTATTCGATCGGCAGACATTTGCATGGGACGTTTTGAGGGGGATTCCGTTGATGCGTAATACCTGGACGCTGTTTGCGGCTTAGCTGTGTAGTCGTTAAAACTGAAATTTCGGCCTCTTGAGCGAAGGGAATATGTCGAGTCGAATTCCGGCATTGATTTTGTGCTGCTTAACACGTTGGTTGTGTTGGGTGAGGTACTGCCGCCACATTTACTACACACGGGACTGTGCTGCGGACTCTGGCAAGGGCTTGAATTGTTGGGAGAATATGACGAAAGTGTTCGAGAAAACATTTCCATCCTACAAAAATTAAGTGAGATTCACGAGTGAGACTGATATCAAGTACATTTTCTCTCGCTTGAGAAGCTCTTGCTCACGTTCAGCCAGTTCGATTTCCCTCTCTACACAGTTCCAGCATAAATTCCTTCCAAGAGAGAACATATCTTGCCTCTAATTTGATTTTCACGCACGAGAAGCAAGGTTTCCTGTCGTTGCAAGTCTTCTTGAATGGAAAAGAGTTCCTTCATCTTGGCAGCATATCTACGACAAGGTGAGATTTTCATCGAATTAGGATGGAAGTACGTGTTTTGCAATTGAATTTCCACAGCAGACATGTTGTATTCCCTCAGACGACGACCAAGTTGTGGCACGCGTTGCTCCAAATCCTCAATACGAGGACGTCGTGACCGCTATGTGGAGATATTTATCCAGCAGTGTTTGATTCGAGCGTACCTGCCGATGCAGCATCCATCGAATCACTTGGAAGAGATCTTCAGAATACTCATCCGGAATGCGAGAAAACTTGCAAGCGTTGATTTTCTTAGCGAGGGCTAATTGATTCGTGGCGTCGAATGGAGGTCTACATGATGAGTAAATAGATCGGAGGAAAGAGAAAAAGCATACACCAGTGCAGCGAGCTCATACATTAGGCATCCCAACGCCCAAATATCTGATCGTTCGTCGTACGTCATTTCATTGACCATTTCCTACAACGCCATCAGATGTCAATCTCTACTTTGAATTACTGGGCTCATGTAGTACGGAGTCCCAACGTTAGTTTGTGCAAATTTGGATTCACTGCTGAGTTCTTTTGCCAGACCAAAGTCACCAAGTTTAGCATTGCCCTATAGAACATTTTGAGCACATCATCCAAACGTTCGTGGAAAGGACAACAAGAGGAAAGCCTGGACGAACCTCAGCGTCAAGAAATATATTTCCAGGTTTGATGTCGCGATGTAATATCGGACGCACTGCATTTCCTTCTCTGTGTCGATGGCATTCTTTGAGGGCGAGAAACATGTGTGTAAACACCTTCCAAATGAACGCTTCGTCGATAGATGTTCTACACACGAGCAAAATGAGCGTATTGTTCAATCGTTTAATCGATTACCCATCTCGCCGATGACGCTTGATCAATTGGCTCAGATCGCCACCTTCACAGTATTCCATCACAATAAATATTTTCGTCGATTGCTTGTCGATAACGCGATCCAAGTATCGGACAATATGGGGATGTTTCAGCTCGCGTAGGATATTTACTTCGCTCACAATCAATTGTTTCTCTTTCTCGGTCATTTGTCCATAGTCGACTTCTTTCCAGACCAATTCCTGTACGAGATCGCGCCATCGTTTGAGCATACCATATCCAGTCGTTCGCATACCTTTCTGTCGGCTTTTCGGAGGATTTTGCTCACAACCCCAAAGGAGCCTTTTCCAATAACTCGAACATGCTCATATTGGTCCATCCTATAGTCCACGGCGCTGTCGAGCTCCTTGTATCTTTCGCGGGTTTGCTGAGACTTTCCGCGGGATGGGAAATTATTTTTTATCTTCGAATGTTACTCTTGGCGCCCCACTAGACTGAATTTAACTTATAATTGGCTATTAATAATTGACTTTTGACCAATAAAATATATTTTTGAAGTTGAATAGCCAATCGAAATGCATTTCGAACCTCGAATACGATGGAGATGATGGAGCTTCGGCGGTGCTTTCACGGCGCTAGATGCAACCTAGGGCTGTACGGAAGACGTTCTTCGTCTGAAATTTGCTTTGTCTCATCAGAATGCGCTTGGGGAGTCAAAATGAATGGTGACAAGTCAGTGTGATAGATTTTGTCTCTGTCCATGCAGCTGAAGTTGCGCGACCCATTGCGAGGAGACTAAAGGCTGCGGTTTAATTCTTGCTTAGCGTTGGGTAGATGACATAAATGGGCAAGCTGGCAACTGCTTGATGCTTCCATAGTACCGTAGAGCCGCAGGAGGTGAGTTGGATGTCGGTATGAGGAGACTTAGATCCTTTTGATCGCGGACCCATTCGTCAAAGAGAGCGTTCATTGCGTCGGACAGCTCGGTTTCCTGGTTGTGCCATGCTGTGTCCGGGTCTTGCCGATCGACGTTGACAATTGGTGCCGGCAAGTATCGACTTGGCTTGGCAAATTCCTTGTCGTGTTTGTAATCTCGCAATTGCTGACTGCGACTCTGATCAAAGTAGCGACGCTCAGCGCGGGCAAGTCGCTTTTGCTGCGAGGGTGTTTGGACACCTGCAAGCGCGGCGAGTAATTCAGGAGGACGGCGTTGTAAAGTGCATGTCGAGTCAGAAATCGTGAAAGGATCTTTTCGACGTCGGATCATTTCTTCTCGGAATTCCTACATAAGATGTTACCCTGGCCCATCAAAATTCGTGGTTGACCTTCTTTTGTTGCTCAAATGCAAGCTGGTCATGCAGTTGAGTCTTCATCTTGTGCATATCATGCATCTTGAGTAGTTTCAGTCGCTAGGTGTGAATCAGTCGTACGGTTTTCCTCGAGGAACGCACCGAGTTGAATGCATCCATCTCGTCTCGCGACTCCTTGTCAATTTCTTTTCGATGCTTGATGTATAATTTCTGTTGCTGCTGTCGATACTGTCGCTTCTCATTGATCTCTACAAGGTTCAAATCGGCGAGTTCGGGTAGCTCGTTCATACCCCCAATCTGAATATGGCGAGCTACCATCCCCACGCTGCTTGAAAAATTATTCGCCGTGTGGATATTCGCATTCTGCTTATCCCTGATCATGTCTAAGCTGCACATTCTCCACCTTTGGTACCTTATCGCTGCAGCACGCTCGCGCTGTTGCATAACTTTGTTGGCTTTCTTTGACCTCTCCTTTTCATCCTAGATCTCACGTCACAGTTTGTTACCATATCTAACGTACGATTTCTCGCAGTTCTTGCTCACTGGAGACGCGGCGAATCGATGGGTATGGTGTATCCATGGTGACCATACTTTGGGATCTTATAAGGGCATCTTGCCGCATCTGTGCCTCAATCTATTTGAATCTGTTAGAGAGCGTGGATGAAAGATGTTAACTCACGGGGTTCTGCTTCCCATGATGAGCATATGAAAACTCTAGCGCTTGTTTGTTTCGCTCGACCATGTCAGCGAATGGGTGAACGTGACGGAATAAAGGTTGCCCAGTGGTTGCAGTAGTTCCTGAAGGTGAAGCATCGGCATGTTGTATCTGTACATTTGACGAGAGCGACGGACCATACAATGTGAAGCAAGCATCGAGAAATTCACCAAACGTGATGTAATCATCCCCGTGTGCGCGCGGCCTTTGGAGCCATGCATTCAACTTTGCAGAGTTTATCCGCAAGCCCTGTCGCTCAAACGTAGATTGAAGCTGATTTATTGCCATACAGCCGTTGCTTTCAAGCGGGCGGTATAGCTGCTTGCATGTTTTGACGTATTCCGGCGACAGTTTGTTCGACGGCACTTGACTTGCTTGCGTTGTACGTCGATCCTTCCTTTTTGCCGAAACATCTCGCCCGAGAAGTTTTTCAATCGTATTGGCCACAGCTTTGCCGCCGAGTTTTATTTGTGAGCTTGCCTGACACAGAACACGCTCAGGGTCTTCTGTATCCACGATGGCATGGTCATGCATCATGAATTACCTCCGAAGTAAGGCTAAAAATTCTATATTTAGCGACCAATCGTCAAGTATTTCAAGCATTTCTCCAGAGTACCATCATGCTTGTGGAAAAGATGGCTGCAGCCTAAGCCTTGGCGCTGTGCGGAAATTCAAATCAACATCCATGACATGCCTCGTATCTTTGTCCTGTACGTGAACAGCTGTTTTCATTGTGGTGGGGACGTGTCCCCTCTGTGAGTATACCCGCATTCAGGATGCCCAGGTCGAGCGCTGCAAGGAGCCAGACGGGGCGAGGAAATGCTAGCAGCATGTACTTTCTGAGGTCAGGACACCGATTGAGCACAAAGGATCAAATTCGAAAATGGCGCGAGGTTGGCGCACTCTGATTGGAGGAAAAGGGGAAATCCCTTCTGGCCGCAGATTTTTTAATGGTTGCTCCAGTGTATACAAAAACTAAGATTAAATTCATTAGGGAGATTTAAAACATGGACGATCCATCGTCGCATGTCAGATCTGAATTTGTCGTCACCATAACGGAAAGGCCGTCGAAGAAACGTCGAACAGCTATGGAAACTCTTGAAGGCGATGCTGGATTTATGGACAAGTACAGCCGTCAAATTGGCGCTTTTGGTTTGGAAACCATGGCCAAGTTGGTGAAGTTGAAGGTGTTAATTGTTGGCATGCGTGGTGTGGGAATTGAGTGTGCCAAGAACCTGATTCTTGCTGGACCTGGCGCGATTACGCTTCATGATGGTAAGCCATGGCGCTCGGTTGATTTTTGAAATTGAATTTTATAGATGGTCTGACGGAAATTCACGACGTTGGCGTCAACTTTTTCTTAACCGAAGCTGACGTTGGCACACCACGTGGCCCTGCTGTTCTCCATCGAGTACAAAAGTACTCTTGTGACGTCCATACTAATCTCAACTTGTAAGGTTGCTGAGCTGAACAAGACTGTGACTGTCAAAGCACACACTGGACCTTTGACCGAAGATATTGTTCGACAGCATAATGTTGTTGTATTCACCCATGCGACCCGCAAGGAGTTGATTCGATGGGACTCCTTCTGCCGCGCGCAGTCCCCTGCTATTGGATTTATTCATTGCAACATACCAGGTAATTCTGACAGGAACAAGAGGGAAACTGATGAATATTGCCAGGCGCCTTCGGTTATGCATTCACTGATTTTGGACCTCAGTTCGTCACGCACGATGCTACTGGCGAAAATCCTATAACTCGCATCATCACCGACATCACTAACGACGAAGAAGGCCTTGTTTCTATTTTGGGTCCTGATGATGATGGCAAAATGCATGAACTGCCCGACTCTGATCATGATGGATGGGTCGAAATAAGGTTTGTCAATTATTTATGCTTTCGTTGCTGAGCTTCAACGCAGCGAAGTCGAAGGAATGGTCAACTTGGACGATCATTCACAAAACATTAACACGATGGGTCCATACCGGATAAAATTTGCATCGAAGAAGGTGTTCCGCAATGGCAAGCAAGTTGAAGTGTTCGATCCTTATCACTTCAAACTCGTGGGTGGTACTGCGCGCTTTTCGCCTTATATTTCCGGTGGCATGTTCACGCAAAGCAAGCAGCCATTCACCACACACTTCCGCTCCTTTGAGGAAACTTTGGTTCGTTTATTCTCCCTACATCTAGTTAACTTGATTTGACTTAGGTTTCACCAATCCACCCTGGTGACTTTGGACTCATGTTCACTGATGGCGCTAAATTTGGTGGGCTAATGGAGCTCACGACAGAGACTGACTGCTTGAATAGGACGCGCGGAGCAACTGCACATGCTGGTTTGGGGTTTGATGGAGTTTGAAGAAAAACACGGCTTTTTGCCTCGTTTGTACAATGATGAAGACGCTGACGAAGTTGTAAGTCATCTGAGGCATTTGATCTTGTATCCTTAGTATGGGGTTTAGATTCAATATGCAAAAGCTGGCCCCACCGCACTCCCAGGGGTTGATGTTGAGCCTCTTCGTATCGAGGAACTGGACGAAAATGTGATTCGTCGTCTGTGTCATGTGGCTCGCATCGAGTTGCATCCCTTGGCAGCATTCTATGGTGGTGTAATTGCCCAAGAAGTCGTCAAATTTACTGGCAAATTCACCCCATTAAAACAATGGATGCACTTGGATTTTGTAGAAGTGCTACCGGACGAACGCCCCAAGGATTTGGATCCTAAAGGTAGCCGATACGACCACATTATTCAAGTCTTCGGAGCATCATTTCACCAACAACTCGGTACCATTATTCCATATCACCTCATTTCACTTTGCTTTCTACGTAGCCAACGTGCGAACTTTCCTTGTCGGCTGTGGTGCATTAGGCTGCGAATACTTAAAGAATTTTGCCATGGTTGGTGTTGGATGCGGTCCAAAGGGTCTCATAACAGTGACGGACAATGATCGCATTGAAGTGAGCAACTTGAACCGACAATTTTTGTTCCGCGAGCACAATGTTGGCCAGCCCAAGTCGGTCGCCGCTACCGCTGCTGTGCGAAACATGAACTCGTCCTTGAACGTTCTGACATTAGAACACTTGGTGGCTCCAACTACTGAGCATGTGTTCGATGACACATTTTGGAATGACTTGGACTTCGTGACAAACGCTTTGGACAATGTGAAGGCTCGTTTGTACGTCGATAGCAAGTGTGTCTTTTACAAGAAGCCTTTGCTTGAAAGTGGTACACTTGGAACAAAATGCAATGTGCAGGTATGTTCTCATGCATACATTTTTTACCATTCCTACTTAAGGTCGTACTTCCCTACAAGACAGCCAGTTACGCTGACGGTCCCAAGGACGCTCCGGATGATAATATTCCCATGTGCACTTTGCGCAACTTCCCATCTTTGATTGAACACTGCATCGAGTGGGCTCGGGCTCAGTTTGAAGATACGTTCGTGGTCCCATTCGCAGATGTTGCAAAGTTCGCGCAAGATCCTTCGGCTTACCTTCACAATGTTCGTGTCGCAACTGTCGACCACCCTAACCCAAAGCTTGGTGCTTCTGCTATTCCGAGTGAATTGGAACGGTAATCTTTGCTATCTCTTCAAGAGTAATATGTATTTGCTAGCGTGCGAGCTTTGCATCGTTTGGTGACAAAAGGGCAGCTTGAATTCGACGACTGCATTTCTTTGGCTCAAAACCTATTCTGCTCCATGTTCCGTGATCGTATTTTGCAGCTCATTCACAATTTCCCTGAAGATCACCTCACCAAGACTGGCGAACGTTTCTGGTCGGGGGCGAAGCGCTTCCCACAAGCTGCCACGGCCATCGATTTCACTAACTCGTACCATGTGGACTTTATTCGTTCGGTTGCGAATTTGTATGCAGTGAACTTCGGACTGCAACCACTTCCAGAGGAAGAAGTAGTCCCCGGTGAATCATTTTTGCGCCAAGTTGAAACCTTTGCTGCTTATGAGCAGACCCATCACTTGCCTGAATGGACTCCAACATCTGAAACCATCGCCGAAAATGACGAAGCTATGAAGCAGCAGCAAGAAGAACGTTCCACAAATGAAAACGAAGTGGCGGAATTGGAAGAGCTCTTGAACGAATTGGGCTCTTTGTCTCCTAGTCAGTTGGCTGCCACCAAGCGATATGTGCCAGCGGACTTTGAGAAGGACAATGACATGAATTTCCACATCGATTTTATTGCATCTGCTGCCAACATTCGCGCATGGAACTACCGCATCAAGCAAGTTTCCCGCCACAAGTGCAAAATGATTGCAGGCAAGATTATTCCTGCAATTGCTACTACGACTGCCAGTGTCACGGGCTTGGCAATGATCGAATTGCTTAAGATTGTTCAAGGCAAGAAGTTAGACCAGTTCAAAGATTCGTCGAACTCGCTCGGTCTCAACATGTATTTGTTGCAAGAACCAGCCGAACCAGAGAAAGCCAAAGATGAATACGACATGATCGAAATGACTGAAGTCAAGTGCAAGCCTGCTGGATTCACCAAGTGGGACACCACATCCATTTCGGTTTGTAGTTTCCCTTTCGACAAATCTCACGTCTTTTAGGTCAAAGCCGGTATTACGTTGGCTGAATTCCTTGAGCAACTCCAGCAGCAAGTTGGATTAAACATCAACTTGTTCTTCCATGCTGCAGCCGAGTTGGGCGAAGCCGACCCCAAGTATGCTCCAGTCCGTGGTCTTATGTTGTACGACCGTACTGCATTCAGTGCATCGTTGAAAGCACTGTACAAGCAGAAGTTGGACGCTCCTTTGCGCGAATGGGTCGAAGAGCGCTACCAAGGCTTGGTCGACTGCGATCGCCCATTTGTGGAATTCCAAACCTCATGCTCGGATGACGATGACGTCGTATACAAGATCCCGACGGTGGTGTGCCGCTTTGAAAAGTGAGTAGACCACTGATGATGTATATTGTGGTTCTTAATGCATGACTTCTCTTACGGTGGCAATTCAGGGCAGAACGTGACGAGCATATCAGTATTGATAGGGCAGCTCTTGGTCTTTACGTCGTCAGTTGGATATTGATAGCCATCAGCGCACTTAGTCGTATTGTTGTCGTAGCAGCCGACGTAGACACAGTTGAAAGCCGGGTCGTCTCGATGCTGCAGTGGAAGTATGCTCATCGGCACATTGAATCCCTTCTTCTTTGTGGCATTCATGCACTGTGCCAGGCTTGTGCAATTGTCGGACTAGCCACAGCAATACGTGATCACAAGTGATCGCTCGAGATTTCTTACTCCTGGCGGCACGATGCTAATGTCGTACCAAATCTTCACACCGTCGGTTGAAAACTCAGCGACTACGCAGAGTATTCCTCACATATTCAAAAGCCGAAGCACCTACGTGTGGCCTGTTCATGTGGATTGTGGCGGAACATGTCATTCCACTGTTTCGAAGGCAGTGCTCGGTGGCAGCCTGTTGTGTTTGGAGCAAGGGTACAGGTGGCCGTGTTGTCATACACATGAATGCCTTGGGTGCATCGATTGACAAATTCGACGGTCGCTGCATGCACAAGAGTAATCGCAATGGCCACTACAACACATATTCGCGTCATGCGGGGGCGACCACCGAGCAAATCCAATTGTGATCTTGGCGCTCATCCCTGATGTTGAAAATAGTAACACGATGCTTTTGTCCCCTTCCTCCATGATGACAAGACGTTTCAACGTGAGAAGAAATGCAGTCTTGCCCATGATCTTCATGGCCATCATTGATATATATTTAGTTTACATCATGCATCTTTCGCCTCTTTGGCTTCGCGCTTGGCTTTAGCAGCGGCAATTTTTGCATTCATAGCCTAATCATGTTAGATTCGATTTACTGCAGTCTTGTTTTCGTCAAACCTCACGTCGACTTCCAAATTTGCCACGATTGTGATAAACTACACTTGCTTGGCCCGATGCAGTCGTAGCTGCCACTGCCTGTGCCGCTGTTTCTCGGCATGCTTGGGCCAATTCCTGCGCGATGCGACGATCACGTTCCGACATGTTTTGCTTTTTCGTGTTGTACGACATGTACGTAAACCGAACAGTACGTGCATGTACGGTCATTGCAATGTACTAGTACGTCGATTGTACATTTCCAGATTTTGAATGGCAACGAGACGTCGTGACCGCAACAGCCTAAGGTCTCCATTTGGACAAAGTCGACGTAGGAAGCGAGTCTCGATGATGTTTCTACCATGCTAATTCTGAAATGGCTCATTCTTGTGCCTTTTCCGTGCGGAAAACATATTCAGATCCTGAGAGACTCGAATTCACCTATATTTTAGCCTGCCCACTCTGGTTGGGGGCTAAAGTTCCATCTCACAAACAACGCGGGGAGCTTCGGCTGCTGCTGGACAGGCGCGGGCTGTCAAACAAGCTGTAGTGTAATCATAGGCGGCTGTAAGAGAAATTCCGCTCTTGCTCCTATCTTTGATGGCAAGTCCGATGACGATGAGCCTGGGGTCCCCATTCGGAATTCTGCTTGTGGGCTCGCTATAGTTTTGTGATGCAATGCACGCACGGCCCGCATGGAAACTGTCATGTAGAGTCAATATAACGCTCGTGTGTTGATGGAAAAGACACAAGATGATGCGAATCGACACCGCGGAAGCAACCCGATGGTTCTTCTCGCTGACATTGCCAAGATGCAATTGAGCGACTGGACGAAAAACATGAAATCCAATGCAGCAGATCAAGCATCGTCGATGCGGCAAGCTGCAAGTCGTGCGCGGGCAAAAGCCAAAGCTAAAAAGGCGAAGCGGGCCAAAGCTCGCTTGATCAATCCCAACGTCATTCGCGCTAAAGCGGCCAACCAGCTCATGCAGGAAGAGCTAGCCAAGGTACTCTTCCTCGTCGCTATGTATTTCATGCTTGGAGGTGCTAGCTGATGAAAGACGTGAACGTATTGCTACGAAAGGAGCGCAGGAATTTACCGCAGTGGATTCGAGTAGGCATCGCGACTAAATGACAAGGTTGAAATGCCCATTAGACATACAAAGACGACGATCCTCGCTGTGTCTTCTACCACAGCATGCTTCGCCGCGTCGGTCTTCCTGAGCGACACGCTCGAGTAAGTTTCCTTCATTCGCTCCATGGTCAAGCTCTTGTGTAGTTTGCGCCGTGGTTTCTAAAGTCAGACCAGCTCGCGCTCAACAAGTATGGCCAAAAGCTCTTCCAGAAGTTTGAAGATGCTTACATGGCCCGCGAGGCGCGACTCGGTGAGACGGAAGCCGCTGTGAAGAGCCACCAAGCCTTCGAAGCACGCATTGCATCACTTGAGCTCTCTCCTCGTGAAAAAGTTTGTCGCTATATCCTCTGCTTCATTCTCATCGCCATGCGTGTAGAACCAATCTTTGATCCAGCGCGCCTTTCGAGAGTGTTCGTTCCCGCCGCCGAAGCTTCAATTGTCGACCAGACCTCAGGAGCATCCATTGCTCATTGATCCTGATGGAAACGAAGAAGAGGCCGAGCCAGTCGCTCTCGAGACGAAATACGAGCTGGATGATCCGACCGTCAAGCCGATTCCGATTCCTCCAGTCAAACTCAGTGCCGCGCCCCCTGGCCTCGCCCCGGCCGTGCCTGGCAAACTCGAAAGTCATGGCAAACACAAATACCACAACTACAATGGTCGATGGAAAGATGGCGAAATGCGCGGGGCGCTTGGTGTGTACACGTTTGCCGACGGAGGAACGTACACCGGCGCTTGGAAAGATAGTTTGCAATGTGGACGAGGCACCGCGGTACTCGAAGACGTCCGTCCAACGTTGACTCATCGATCTAGACATATCCGAATGGCGTGACGTACCAAGGCCAGTGGAAGGATGGAAAATACCATGGCCATGGCGTGTATACAAGCCCACACGCGACTTACACTGGCATGTGGTTCGAGGGCATGCGTCACGGCCATGGCCACCTCAAAATGGCCTCTGGAGCGACGTACGATGGCGAGTTTTTCCGCAACCAGCGCCATGGCCGCGGCGTTGAAACGAGCCCGTAAGACTCCACGGTGGTCCTTTCTGTTGTCACGTCATCTTGAATAGATTGGGCTACAAGTACAAAGGCAACTTTCGCATGAATCGCATTTACGGCGCTGGGCATATCGAGATTGTCCTTGACGACGGCAAAGTCCACATCTACGCCAAGGACAACTGGGAGCAATGCGTCTTGGGAGGTTCGTCGTTGAAATTTGGAGATGAGCTGACATGGTTTGACGCAGAGGCTGCCATTGAAGCCAAGTTGCATTGGATGGGTATCCACGACGCGGAAGAGATTCAACTCCGAAGACTTGTTCGTATCCGCGACGACCTACGAGCTGATGACCTCCAAGAAAACTTTCACCTCAAGGAACGTCAGCGCCTCATCGACGAAGAGAAAGCACAGAAGCAAGCGCGACGGGAAGCCAATCGTGAAAAACGAGAGGCGCTCGCCAGAGCCAAAGAAACGTTCCAGAACCGCATCATGCAGGACCAGAGCTCGAGCAGCGACGACAAGGATGAGAAACATCCACAAGATGGCGCTGCTGAAAACGACAAGGAAAAAAGCAACGATGACGATGAAGAGGATAGCGATGATGACGAGGACAACGATGACGAAGAGGGCGAGGAAGAGGACGAAGGAGAGGAGGAGGATTAGGCTAACGAAGAGAGTTAGCTTAATCGTTCTTAGTCCAGTGTTCTCTCAAGAGTAAACTATCTAAAGACAATCATGTGAGATCAAACTTGGACGACAAAATGATATCGTACCGAGCCTGACGGGACTTCGTCTTCAGCGTCATGGAGCGCGCAGAGGCTTTGAACCTGGAGCCGTTCACCGCGGACATTGCCGAGGAAATGCTGGCCGCCATACGAGCTCGATGTGTCCTGGAGGTGTTTCCGAGGAGCGACAAGAGGATGCGTCGTGAATTCTGCTGGTTTGTGCAGATCTAGCACATGGGCGTGCTGCATATCCCGCTTCAAATTCTTCACGCGCTGCGTCTCGCTATCATCCATTCGTCCATAAAAGGGAGGGCGATGGTTTGTCCGTACCGCTTTGTATCCCATTCCTTTGTCCGGAGTGTAGCGTATTGCTTGTCCGTCAAGGTTTCTTCCAGCTGCTTGACTTCGACAGCATGTTTAGCTTTGAGATCATCGCGTAGCTTCTGCTTGTACTGTAAGAATTCCTGCCACAAAGAGACTTACTACGGGTCATGTTTGGAGCACAGTATTACCTGAGTATTCTTGGCTCGCTCTTGCTTTTCCATAGCATCGGCGCGCGTGTAAACGTTCTTGGCTTGCTCATACAATTGCAACTTGGACAAGTTGCGCTCGGATGTCTTGAGCTCCAGCAGCGTCTTCGAAAACTTGACGAGGGGTTCATGGATGCTCTCGAGATAATCTTCGAGCTGTCGAGTCTGCACAGCATGGGTTTTTGCCAAGTCTGCTCGGCGCCACGCGCATTTATCGACGACAGAAGCTTGTTTTCCGCTCCATTTTACATCGTGTTGTGCTCGAACGAGGGCGACAGCGTCCATAAATTGATCGCTTTCTTCACTTTGACGGCGCTACAGTGTTTATGAAGCTGTTGTTGAGATGGAATCGACTTACATTTTCGTATGTCTGCTGGAGCTGGATGAATTCCTTGCGAATGAGCCTCAATCGATCTCGAAGTACGATCGCATTGGCATACTTGCCCTTGGTCGTCATATGATGCAGCATTCCCATCATCTCCGTTCGAATCTTTGTGAACATGACGATTTGATCGCGCTTGTCGACAATGTCGTCTTTGCCGTAGCCAAAAATTGAATATACATCCGCGAGGCATTTGATCTCGAGCGTGCTCTTCTTGTCCAGTGCGTCTGGCTCCAATTGCGCGATGGCAAAGTGGAGATCGTAAAAAAACTACCGATATCAACTTCATGAGACCGCGCGTAAGTTGCGGCGTACCTGCTCGTCCTCTTTGCTGAGCTGCATGACGGCTATTTTTACTCCGAGGTCATGCCATTGGTCGAGTCCCAGTAATGCATCCATGTTACGTGGCATGTTCTGGACATTCGTCAAGCACCAAGTCGCAATAGTCTTGTTGTTCATGTGAAGCTCTTGCATGAAGCTGGATCGTATTCTCGTGGAGATTAATACAACAGCCCAAAGGCGTCCACCAGGCCTTTATCGCCCATATTGAGTCCCCGGGACTCCAAGTCAGGTCTGCAAGTCGATAAGCTTGTCGAAAGACCTCGAGAGCTTCGACATTCGGCCCACTTGACTCATTTGGCGATCCAAATGTCGAAATAAAAGATTGGCATCATCAACAAAGTGTCCTTTCTGTCGTTTATTCACGGCAGAGACCGAGGATGTCGCCACAAGCTCGAGAGGCAGTCAAGTGTTGAAAGTACTTGGTACTCAGCACCTTCTATCTTTTGCTTGGCGACATCAAAGTCTCCATCCAAGCAGTCGACACGTTGCCACGCGTCCGCATGATCTTGTTGGAATACATCGAACGTTCCATGGACCATTGACACGTGTAAAAAAACCTTTCAGAATAAATAATTTGAAAATCCTTGGACGCTAGGCGCGATTTGATTGGCTCATTTTGGAATCTTTTTCCTCTGGTAGAGGATAACCTTTGATAATGAATTATATGTTGGCTGACGTGGCATCGATGGAGGACTTATAAAATCTCAGAGGTACTTGAATCTCCCATACAATTTGCACCTCACGCTCCCAGTTTCGAATTTACCAGCTCAAGCAAACATGAATTTGATCAAGACGCTCACTTACGCGGCGGGAACGCTCGCCGCTATCCTCATGTCATCCGCCGTGGCCGATGAACCCAAGGGCCCTGTAATTGGTATTGATTTGGGCACGACTTACTCGTGCGTGGGTCACTACTCGAACGGCAAGGTTGAAATTATCGCGAACGACCAAGGTAACCGTATCACGCCTTCGTATGTCGCCTGGGATGCCAACGACGAACGTTTGATCGGTGATGGTGCCAAGAACCAAGCCACGATCAACCCTGAAAACACATTGTTCGACGTCAAGCGTTTGATCGGTCGTCAATACAACGACAAGTCCGTGCAAGCTGACAAGAAGTTGTTGCCTTTCGAAATTGTCAACAAGGACAACCGACCTTTCATCCAAGTCACGATCAAGGGTGAAAAGAAGCAATTCTCTGCTGAAGAAGTGTCCGCCATGGTCTTGACCAAGATGAAGAACATTGCCGAAAACTACCTCGGCAAGGATGTCCACGATGCTGTCGTGACGGTGCCTGCCTACTTTAATGATGCCCAACGTCAAGCCACCAAGGATGCTGGTACCATTGCCGGTCTTACCGTGCAACGTATCATCAACGAGCCTACGGCTGCTGCCATTGCCTACGGTATTGACAAGAAGGCCAAGGGTGAAAAGAACGTCCTTGTCTTTGACTTGGGTGGTGGTACCTTCGATGTCACCTTGTTGACCATCGATGGTGGTGTGTTCGAAGTGTTGTCCACCAACGGTGACACCCACTTGGGCGGTGAAGATTTCGATCAACGCATCATGCAATTCTTCATCAAGAAGTGGCAAAAGCAAAAGAAGATTGATATCTCGAGCGACAAGCGTGCCTTGCAAAAGCTTCGTCGTGAAGCCGAACGTGTCAAGCGTGCCTTGTCCACCCAACCCCAAGCTCGTCTTGAAATCGAATCGCTCTTGGACGGCGAAGACTTCGATGAAACTTTGACCCGCGCCCGTTTCGAAGAATTGAACAACGACTTGTTCAAGAAGACCTTGGGCCCTGTCGAAAAGGTCATGAAGGATGCTGGCTTGAAGAAGAATGAAGTTGATGAGATTGTCTTGGTCGGTGGTTCCACCCGTATCCCCAAGATCCAACAATTGATCAAGGACTACTTCAACGGCAAGGAACCTTCCCGCGGCATCAACCCCGATGAAGCCGTTGCCTACGGTGCTGCTGTCCAAGGTGGTATCTTGGCTGGTGAAACTGATGACACCAACAAGGACTTGTTGTTGTTGGATGTTGCTCCATTGTCTTTGGGTATTGAAACTGTGGGTGGTGTCATGACCAAGATCATCAACCGTAACACTGTCGTCCCTACCAAGAAATCGCAAACTTTCTCGACCTACCAAGACAACCAACCTGCAGTGTCTATCCAAGTCTTCGAAGGTGAACGTACCATGACCAAGGACAACCACTTGTTGGGCAAGTTCGAATTGACTGGCATTCCTCCTGCTCCTCGTGGCGTTCCTCAAATTGAAGTGACCTTTGAAGTCGATGCCAACGGTATCTTGCAAGTGTCTGCTGAAGACAAGGGCACCGGCAAGGCTGAAAAGATTACCATCACTGCCGAAAAGGGCCGTTTGTCTGCTGAAGATATTGAACGCATGGTCCAAGAAGCCGAAGAAAACGCTGAAGAAGACAAGAAGATCAAGGATCGCATTGATGGACGCAACTCTTTGGAAGGTTACTTGTACAACTTGAAGAACAACGTCGAAGACAAGTTGGCCGACAAGATTGATGAAGAAGACAAGGACACTGTCCTCAAGGCTGTCCAAGAAGCCATGGACTGGTTGGATGAAAACCAAGAAGCCGACAAGGAAGACTTCGAAGCTAAGCAAAAGGCCGTTGAAAAGGTTGCCAACCCCATCATGGCCAAGGTCTACCAATCCACTGGTGGCGCCGGCGCCGGTGCTTCGGACGACGACGATGATGATGACCACGACGAATTGTAAGCGCATCGCCGTAGCTCCTATACGATAGTTTTCTCTGTTTACATACCCATGTAATCTTTATTTGATCTTATCCATCATCGCTTCCATCGACGTTTATTCATCATCTCCAACGTTCCTTCCGTATCTCCATGTTAACTACAAAATCACACCAAGTTTGTATTTTTCAGAAATCTAAACCAATCATGGGCAACGAAATCATGTCTTTATGTCTTTTGGTTGGCTAAAATGAATATCATGGTTCGATTGTCTCGGTGTGCACCATAAAATAAATCACACATTGGTGTGATCGAAGGTGTGATTTCTTCAAGCCAATCAAACGCGATATCACACAAAAATCACACTCGTGGTTGCGAGAGCTCAAGCGATGCACGCTCCAAAGATGTACGCTGCGGAATTGCACCGTTTCTTGGAGTTCATGAATCTTCAGGATGACATGAATGACAATACGATACCAAACTTACTCCTGAATGTTGTCCCTGAAGACATTTGTCGATATTTCAACTTAAAAGCTTATGGAGAAGAATATCCGTCCGATGACTCCTTGCCTCAGCATGCTCGCTCCAATACAATTGAGGCTTGCAAAAAGATGCTGAGCTCATTCATGCCGAGGAAGAACATACCCTGGGACGACGTATCGCGAATGGGAAATCCAACACGCTCAATAGCTGTGAACGATTTGATCAAACGAATCATGAAGTTCGAGGTTCGGCAGCAAGGGGTAAAATCCATGGCTCGGCGACCAATTGAATTTGTTTTGAACGTTCTGACGGTCATTCGAAGTCAGCGAAAGAACAACGTGGTGGAGCGTTACCGTCTCGGAAGCGTGTTGACATTACAATGGCATCTAATCGGCCGTGTTGACGATATGATGAAACTTCAGCACAACTATTTCAGTTCCAATCCAGTGCATCAGTTTACTTTGGTGTGCCAGATGCGTTGGTCAAACAACATTTTGGAAGAGCGTGAGTCGCCTCACCAAATACTCCTCCATTCCATGGATGAAAGATTGTGTTGCTTGTTGAATTTGGCTGTGTACATTGAGCTACTCGGATGTCATGAAAATTCCTCAGTCACCTCATCAGCATTTACATTTGGTAACGGTATCGACGGCGATCGCATGATTCGCTCGATGTTGCAGTCAGCTCTAGACGACCACAACTTCAAAAAGCAAGTATCTGGAAATTTGGGTACACATAGTATTCGTAAAGGACCTGCAACATACTGCTCTCGAAATGGAGTTACACGGGAAAATGTTGAAAGTCGTGGTCGATGGGAGAGCCACAAAAAACAAGTCGACACATATATCGATATAGATCGCCCTGTGCCTGATGCAATGGTGGCAAGCTGCTTATGTGGTCCATGTGGACCTATTATGTACAAGATGGACAATCAAGACTGGTGGTGTGATTCGTTTCTCTGTGACAAAATTGCTCCACACATTGCTAGATTGATGTCACGCCAAATTGCAGTAGTGCTATCAAAACCATTGATCTACGCCGCTATTCAAGGGGTTGCTCAGTTGGATGAAAATTTGTGCTCATGCCGGACAAACTACGCGACAATATTCTTCGTGAAATTCGGATTGCGACCGGTGTCCTTCAAACGGATGAGATTGCCCAAAATTGTTCAGCGCATTCCTATTGCCGTCAGTGGCTTTGGAGGTGAATTAAATATTGTCGAGCTTGGTGTCGACGGTGTCGCAAATGAGAGAACCTCTATCTCTGTGGCAATTATGAGTGGATTGGCAGCAATAAACTCTATCGTTTTGTCGTTGAAATGGCGTCAAGAAGACTTATTCGGCCTTCTACAGAGTGATATTGGTGAGCTTCGCCATCATGTGGACAGCAAGTTGAATACACTCAGCAGTGTTGTCAAACGGGTTGGAATTACTCCAAGAGCAAGGCACAATATCTGCACAGAACCAACACCGATCCCGCCCACAACACCACAGATGTCCAAATTATCAAAGCATCCATCTGACCTGTATGAACTGTGGCGCGAGTTTGAGTTTGGACTTGGTGGAGGAAAGCCCGCAAAAGATTTCACTTCAAAAGAGCCTGGCGCTTGCAAGTGGATTTACTCCTTTCGATCAAACGTTTGGAGCCTAGTGAAAGTCATGATTGAAAGAGGACACTCAAGTGATACAGCGGTCGACGCCATCTACCTTGCGTATGGACGATCCAACAGCGTAACGGCCATATTGAACAGCTTACGCAAGGATAAAGCTCGCGGTAACTATCGTAATCTACTTGCATAACGTGTTTCTTTCGTTTGTATCACTCGTCTTACTGTTTTGGCGTTGTCCGAATGGTTCCATGTTCGCACAGAGCTGGCACGGAGAGATTACCCTTGTAGACGGTTATGACCATGGCGAAAAGCTCAAGAGACAGTGTTTTCGGCGATGAATCATATACTAAATGATAGTGAGAGCTCGGTTGCGGATGTTCCTTAGTACCATGATCTCGCGCACGTCTCGAGAAGTGTGGATGTCTCGACCGCCAGGATTGTCACGAGCTAGGTTTTCACGATGAATAATGTCCAATCGAAATACGGTGTGATTGTAAGTGTGATATTTTACCCAAACGGCCATGGTGAAGGATTGGCACCAATGCTCCCCGACAATGTGAAAAATGACAAAGAATTGGAAAAAGTTGGACAAAATTCAGAAAATATTCTTGTAATTTTCATGCTTTTTTCAAATATTTTTCATGAAAACTGCTGCTTCAACTTGGTCATTTTGAGAAAAGATGAGATCTTTGAACGACGGAAGTGAAGGCAGCGATGCTGCGGTCACGTTCTCTCGGACATCGCTGGCAGAACTGGTGGATATGCGAGCAGCAGAATCCACCTTTCGAAACCTTCTCAGGTCACTTCATATCCAGTCAAAAGAAATCGAGCGGCTGAAAGCGTCAATTGTATCTCTGGAGGAAAAGTTTGTTGAACAGAATTCACACTATGTTGAATCGAACCGCCGCCACACAGCCATCGAAGCACGAATTGCAGATGTCGAAGCAACGATTCGACTGCCTAATGTGCGCAATGCATCCCTGGGGTCGATCGTTGCAGCAAATTACAAGGAAATCGTCAACTTGCGAGAAAAGATGAGTCGCAAGATCGAGCTGCCGGTCGTCGAAGAGGCGTGGAACCGACTGGATGCTAAACTCTCCACCGAAATACAAGCTATTCGAAAAAGCTCCGTCAATCTGGAGCTTATTTCGTCGTAAGTCTCGCAATTTCACCTTTGCCATCAAGTTCTCGGCGGAATCATAGGTTGCACATGAGCCAAGATGCTCTACATGCTAAAGTAGTGCATCTTTCCGCTCAAATCGAGTCGAAAATGGATCAAGTACTTCATGCTATAAGTTTCAACTAATACCTTCCCGTAGGTCGATGTCGCTCGAATTGAGACAGCCATAGCCAAGCTACATGCGTTTATTCCTCGTTCTAGCGAGATGGAATCCAATCTGCTGCGTCTAGAAGAACGAATGAAAGATGCAGAATTCACTTGCCAACACCAAGCTCAGATATCTTCCGTTGATATTGCCAAGTTGAGGGAGATGCTTGATGCCCAGAGTCAATTGAGCACCCAAGAAAAGTCTAGGTGTAAGGAAACTCACCAAGCATTGGACGCAATCATTCAAAAATGTCGGCGCAACATTGCAGCTTGCCATGACCAATTGCGAGAGCTCAAGTCAGTGCACGAGCGAGAAGCAATGGCGTCAAAAGGTCAGCGCGAGAAGATTAACCAGACTCTGAATCACTGGGTCGACGAAGTTAAGTCAGAGGTGAGCCACTGAGTTCATTGTTCTCTCATCAACGGGGCGAGTACAGCTAGAGCAACGATTAACAATTGCAGCTTGGGCTAGGTTTAAGAAAACTTCTGACGCAGCGCTTGCTTCGAAGGTAAGTTTACTGTTAGGCTTGACAGAGTGGATGCGGGATTGTGTAGGCGACGACGACTGATGTAGAATCGACGTACTCTCGCTTGGACAAGATTGACGCCTGGGCGATACTTTGCGACTCTCATGTTCAGCTCAGCATGCGGTTTATTGACTGGTTTTTCCACCGTGGTGACGCTTACGAGCACAATTTACAGCTCGTGGAATCACAGCTCAAGCAACTTGCGCTCCGTCGACAGCAAGAACCATTTGCTCGATTTGCAGACTAGTATGGCATTGACAAAGATTATTAATGGCCGTATGGATGACAATGCGATGCGACGAGCTCTCGGAATTGAATTGTTGCGCCTTGATCTTTCTCCAAGACGCGGTCGTGGAGGTCGAAGATTGCATTCACGAGGCTGTAGCCCGTCAATGAACGAAAGGAAGCAAGGATATTCCTCGGCGATTCCAATGTACGCAATGAGGAGTTGTGGGAAAGTGTATGGTTGAAAGGCACGACGGCGGTGGTGATGACTACTTCAGCTGGGGGCTCAACAACTGGTGGAGGAGGTACTTCTGGTTCACAAGGCGGAGGTTCGACAGGCTCGACGACTGGTAACTCCTTGCCGGGGTCTTCTTCTTCGGGTGTGAATATGGCAGCAGCATCAATGCTGGCTTTCCGAGTGCCCATGCGGAATTCTACTTCAGTGCGTGGACTTCGGCCGTACTAAACATGGTGAAATCGCGGCAGAGAACTAAAATGCGTACTGTGTTGACTGCATGTTTATTGGCACCATGCTTCAGGAGGAGCAAGATGACAGGAATGCATGGTCCAAGCACTTACTAGATCGTCAGGACTTTGAATTGACGTGCATTGTACCAGCTTTATGCAGCGGCGTGTCCCCGTTCCCCTGTGTACAGTCACACTGAGCAAACATTGGCATCGAATGAGATGCGTACACTTGGCTCGTTCACTTTCATGTGGCATTGCCGTATCAAATGATCAACGACGCTCAAACGGCCTTTTCTACATGCATGATGTAGCGCATTTCGGCGATTATTCTACAAAACTTTCCATTCAAACTCATTGCCTTGGACACGTACATCCAATTGCGTTGGCTGTGCGCCAGCGCTGCACAGGGCAATGGCCGCGTCCAGTTGACCAACATAACATGCTACAAACACAACTCGAGTCAGAAGAACACGTCAATGCCGTTGTACCCCAGTGCAAAGCCGTCATGCCAAAGCGCTATCTCAGGTCAGGTGGAGGTTCACAACAAAGTGCAGCTTACATCCTTGGCGACGACAATCTTGGCATCATTCTTGATGGCTTCTGCAAGCTTTACTACATTGCCTTGGATTGCAAGATGCACGAACGCTCCAATCTTCTCCGCGCGCTTCTCTTCGTACTTGGTCTTGGCGTGGACGCACCCCATGCACTCCATTCTACTGTCGGTTACATCCATGCATGCGCCGTTACAAAAAAGCCAACGTCATATCCGGATATGTGAACGGATAATCTCATGTTATGCGGATATGTCCGGATAAACCAACTTGGAAATTGAGTGGTGGAAAATGCGGCGATTAAAACGAATGGAAGAGACGGACGATTGATGGAAACGCCCTCAGCGAAAGGTCTCATTACACAACTGGACGTCTGAGCGTTATCTGCACAGTGGTGGCGTTCGACGTCGCCTCATGACTCGCCCCGATTCGTGATCGCGAAACTGCTTGAGGGATAAGCGACGAGGACAGTTGGAAAGGAAAGTCTCAATGTTGATCCGATGTCACCTCGTGTGTCGTTGGAACCATTGATTGATGCGCTCTATATTCCCAATCTCGTGCTAGCTGCATTGCGGCCATAATGTAATGAGACACAACCATAGAGCATACATCCCATTGATCATTTAGCTAGCTACGTGTAGTGCAGCGATATCCTTAATGTACTATTCCAGTGTAGAGTACCAACAGTATTTGTCGCGACGGCATTCGTGTTGCCAAGCATGACGGCAAGAAGGAATGTCTAGTGGAACTTCTATTATTCGTACGAAGTTTGCTCCGGTCCTTCGACGGCGCGAATCCCCAAAGTCTTCATGCGTTGCTTCAATGCATTGGCTTCTTGGTGCTGGTTGCTGGCTTCATAGATCTTCACCGCCATGGAATAAATTCGACGAACATCACCCATGGAAATGTCCTGGAAGTCGTTTCCGTCTTGGCTCTTGGTCACAAGTTGTCCATTTTGAACAACTTGTCGTTCAAACGCATCGAGGAAGGCGGTAAGAGGCACTGGTTCAGTGGCGTTGTCGCCAACAGCGCGGCGGAATACTCCAAGCGACTTGATCATGAGCGACGCGCTCGGCTTGAAAGACGCATCGAGCATCATTTGCAACACTTCTTGCGCCATTGCAAATCGGCGTGTCGTGACTAAGACCTCGAGCGCGCCGCGGAACGAATTGCCAGAGGGATGCTTGGCTAAGAAATGGAGCATTTCGTCCATGTGACCAGCTTGTGCGATCGCGCGGACGAGAGAAGCTTCAAGATGGCCTGGTTGTTTAATGTCGGGGAGTTGAGCCATGGCCTCCGCGTATAATTCCCGTGTTTCGCCCAAGTTGCGGCCATAGATCGTCGCGACTTGGAGGAGTTTCTGGTATGTCTTTTCAGGCAGCGCGTGCTTCTTGGGGTCGTGTTTCGCTTGACGGTAGAGGTCCAAGAGCGTTTGGCGCTGGTTGCCATAGAACAAAAGGTTCGTAAGCGAGTTTAGCATGTCATAAGTCGGTTGGAAAGTTGGTCGATGGCTCGTGATCGTCCTAGAGCAAACGTCGTCAGTGTCGTCGAGACAGCACGAGATAACCGAATGCTCGTGGCGACAGCGGCCGCAAATTCCGTCAGCAAGTCCGCGCGATCTTTTGACGAAATGTCCGAGATGCCATGGAAGGAATACTTGATCGGATCAAACCACATAGAGTTGAACACGCCAGGGGAAACCTACAATGGCATGAATTCTCCATGAAGTTGCCTCATCTGGTGTGTACCTCGTGGCCATGCGCAACCATTTTCTCCACGACGCGAGTCATTGCATTGTATTGCCGCATCTTGGCGCAAGTACGCACGACGTCGTTGAAAGCTTCGAGACGAACCGTGTTGTTTGTGCGGAAACCTTTGGTGGGGTGGTTTTCGTTCTCCAAACTCGCTTCAAACAGCTCGACGGCAGCTTCCCACTCGCCGAGTTGCATCAAGACGGGATAGAGTTGCTTTGGCTGATGGATCGACATCTTCTGTGCTTTAGCCGCTTTGTACACTTCAAAGGCTCGAGAGGAATCCTGAATCACGGTCTTGCCATGAGCATCCCGAGAGCGGCGGCAATAATGGTTAAGAAGCAAAATGATGCCTTTCATAGGCGCAGGCCACGATTCGCGTTGCATGGACGCCACCACAGCGTCGATCTTGTCGTGCTGATTCGTAGCGAGGTACGCTTCCAAAATGGGCGAAATCAACTTGGGTGTCTTCTTTCGAGCAAGGATGTCGTCGGCAAGGGCCGCGGCGTCATGAAGCTGCTTCTTGTCGAGTTTTTGACGAATATCGGCAGCATCTTGCTCATCTTGTTCGCGTCGAATGCTCCTACGGAAGTGAAGATGTTAGAACCGACACTTCCAGAGATGTTTCATTACTTCGTTGCTCGTGCTTGGCTACGACTCGAGATGGAGAGAGTGCGCACCAAACTCTCCGTCTTGCCGTTGCGGGGGACTCTAGCATCGGCCATTTCTTGCAGGATGAGCGGAATTTCGTCTGTGCGGTTGAGAAGAATGAGTGCCTCAATGATGATGTTGTAGTCGGGAGTGTCGAGTTTCAAATCGAACAACGCGCGGTTGTGCAAAATGTCGGTTGCTTCCTTGATACAGCTAGAAGCAGCATCGTTCAGTACATTGGAGCAAGATGGAAGAGCTTACTTGTTGCGCACGGCAATTTCAAGCACAGTCTTGAAGGTCGTTGCATCAAGATCCATGCTCGAATCGCCGTAGAATTTGAACGCTTCTTGGGGCAATCCGACCATACCGAGAGACGCCAGAGTTCGATTCAAGGCTTGAACGGTCCAAATGCCGACATTAGGATCGAGGTTTGGAAGCAATTCTAATCGGAACAGCAAGGGAGACAAGGTATAGAGCGATGGGCTTACCTAGAATGCTCGCTTTGTCGCTTCGCTTGGCAAGATTGAATAGAAGACGCGAGACTGTTTCGTTGGGCACCATGTAGCCTTCATGCTTCATTTCAGCAAGGAGCTCTTTGATGCGCGTCAAGTTGTTGAGTTCAATGCAAGCTGTAAGCGCCCAGACATAAAAAATTGGCTGGGGCTTGGGATGCTCTCGTTTCTCGGTTTCAAAGATCTCGAGCATTTCATTGTACTTTCCCAAACGAAGGAAGGCGACGCGTGATTCCATGTAATGGCGCGCTTTGAGTTCCTTGGGGAAGACTTTATGCATCGCCAAGAGCGTTTCCATGAGAACAGTGTCCATGTCGAGTGCTTTGCCAGCATTGAAATACGATTTGAGATCTGCCGCAGATGGGTATGGCGTGCGTTCGCAAAAGTCGCGCCATGTCAACTTAAGACGCTTGACCATCGTAAAGTAGGCTGGCATGCCAATATCGTTGATGAGTTCTTCTTTGTTGGTCGAGTATAGCTTCTTCACTTCCGCAAACGTAAACAGTGGAAGTTCGCGCTCGCCTTTCGACGAAAATTCTCGAATGTGCACCGTGTCAATGAGCGGAATAAGAGCAGGGCGTGCTAGAATCATGCTATTTGGTTTCGCTGCCGCTGTCATATATCTCGTCGGTAGACTCGAGCACTGCCGCAAGCTGCGCAACAGCGCATGTCGAAGCATCATTGCACAGAGTTGACTTTTTTAGTGGTTGTCAAGCCGAGGTTATTTTCCATTGGATTAATTTCAGCCAATCACAGCAATATTATTTGAAATTATAGCCATTAGGAAGTTAATAAAGTTATCATTTTGGCCAATTAAAATCTGCTATTTTGATGTGGCACCAGCAACTTCAAGCGCAAGTCCCTAGAAGGTCTCCATGGAGCCAACTCCATGAGCGCAATGAAGAGCCCCTTAAATAAATTTGCATCTGAATACTATAGGCATTGTATGCTAGAGTGACCAACGAAGCTAGTTGTAATCCAAATCCTTGCAGACGGAGCGCCTCTGACGAATTCGACCGTCTGCTCAAGCAAATGCGCATGGTACAAAACGAGCGATGGAGATTTAATTGATCACCAACCGACAACTGCAGACTGTCGGAAACGACATGCTCGCTCTGTGATATTTACGGCAACGAATTAGTCGCTATTGAGCGCCATATCGAGTGTCAGAAACCACGATGACAACGTCTTGACACAAGCCAAAAGTGGTGGAGATACAAATCGCCCCATGCACGATTCAGTTTTGACTCATTGACAGCCGAGCACATATTATAAGGCTGCTCACCTATCGCTGACATGACCATTTGAGTAATGTTTGATAGTGGGGACGAAATGAAATTTGAATCTGTCATGTAGAAAAGATCAGCTAACCTCTATTTAATAATCGCTGTCGTGGCGTTGGCGATCAAAACGGCCTTCATCACGACCGCCACGCTTTCCGCGTCCGCCGTAACCTCGCTCGCCGTTCGTGCGGCCAAAGCCACGGGAGTTCGAGCCGTCGTAGTCGTCACGTTGGCGGCGGTTGGCTTGGTCACGAGGACGCACAAACGCGACACGGATAGCTTGGCCTTCCAAAGTCGTGCCCGCAAGCTTGATTGCGTCATCGACGGCTTCGGTGTTTGCAAAGTTGACGTATGCAAAGCCTCGAGGCTCGCCCGTTTCACGGTCAGTTGCAAGTCTCACCGATTCAATTTCACCGCAGCGTGCAAAGAGATCTTGGAGCATGCCACTGTTCACTTCTTCTGAAAGATTGCCCACAAAGACCGATTTGGTGCCTTCAGGCTTGTGGGCACCTTGGGGCTTGCGAGCGGTGGAATACACAACGTTAATGCGGCGGCCAAAAGCTTCAACGCCAGAGACATCGATGGCCTTGTCCACACTGCTCGGGTTGATAAATTCCACAAAAGCATAGCCCATAAGACGGCCAGTGTCGCGATCTTTCGGGAAGAAAATGTGGGAGATCTCGCCGCAGTGTTCAAACATAGAACGCACTTGCTCTTCGGTAATATTGAAGGGCAAGTTGGAGGCGCGGACGGCGACGCAATTATCAGGGCGAGCAGTATGCTCACGTGCCACAGCCATGGCAACCTTCATCCACCGGCTGCCAAGTTCTTCGCCATCCAAGGCCAAAGCATCTTTAGCCTCTGAAGGTTCACTGTATGTAACGAGGGCCTTGCCATTGAAACGACCATTGCGTTGCTTCATGAATTGAACGTTGGTAATTTCACCGTATTTTTCAAACACATCGCGAAGCTGATCTTCGGTCGTCTCAAATGGCAAGCCGCCGACAAACACAGTCGAGTTTTGTGCTTCGGACGAAAAGAAACGAGGCAAAGACAACGAGGCAGCGAAGGAAGGATTGGCAAAGCGTGGAACGAAGCTAGCTTGCACAGCTTGGAAGGCGGGGGCGGTCAAGGAAGCCTTGGACGCCAATTGGGGCAGCACTTGTCTGCACACACGGCTCGCGACACGGAACATCCTTGTCAAATCGAAGAGTGACAGCCAACGCATTTGGTTGGTGCAGTAAACCCTTAGAATTTGATATCAAAACATTGGATGCATTATAGATTTTGACAATTTTATGCGGATTTCGGTATTATCCGGATAATCGCAACATTCTTGGGGCGCGGAAAGCCTGCAGCTGCGTTGTATGAGGGATGTCTCCTCTAAGAGGGAGGAAGACAAGACGGAATGGTAGACAAGTTGCGCGTTTATGTTGCGAATGCAGCGAAGTCGGTGGTTCGCACTTTTGAGGCTTGAAAAGCGGTGTGATTCATTTGGAATAGTCCCCGACGTCTGGGTCATCTCTCATTCAAGTCATCTCTCATTCAAAATGAATCGGTGACGAAAGCCCAACGTTCATGTCAGCTCCAACCTCTTGCAGCACGATCGCAATTTTTCAGCTGAAATGCTTTCCCCATCATGGAGCGATTGATAATTTGCACGTGAATTTCTTCGAGATCCCTTAACCTTTTGGAAAGAAAGAAGAACGTCTGGAAATGCGCTACGAAATGGATCGGCGTGGATCAACAGAAATGACGCTTGATATCCCTCGGGTATGTCCACTTCCTGATGGAGTACCACATGTTACAAATCCTCAAATAGAGTGGCTCGATAAAATTCCCTCCGAAACGCGACATCAGACAAACATGATGTTGACAGGCTTGCTACGGCGAACGATTGCCCGACGTGGTGCAGCTTGCTACAGCATGGATGCCTTTCTCGAGTTTGAGCGTGAGCTGGCTCGGAAGAAACGCGCCGAAAAGCCACCACAGGTACTCATCCAAGTTCTATGAACATCACTTCGGTGGTCTAGCCTCCACGAATTCCACGGCTTGAGCCTCCACGGGAGCCACTGCCCGACGAATGCTGCAATCTCAATTGTCCAAACTGCGTCCTACTTGTCTACAATGTGAGCCTGTCAATCGCAAACGATGTCGACGTATTCCGTAGGAACAACTACTCGAATACGAAGACAGCATTCGCTGGGCAGCCCATACAGAAGGCTCCACACCTCCACCACCCTTTGTTGAAGAAATCGAGATCACTTTCGCTCCCGAAGATTTCCCCGTTGATATACCAGCAATGCCTGAAGGAGTCTCGAAGTTCTGCGTCTCAGCCTCAAGGGTCCTCAGCCACACAAACGAGCGTTCAGTCTATCACATTGAAATCGATATTTCGCCACGGGATTCCTTCGAGACTGCAGCCAATTTAACTGTGCACATGCCCAATGCTGATTCTCTGGTCGAGCGTTGTCTCGCCCGCCTCGACTCTGCTGACGGTGCTTCACTGCTCAAAGTCAATCATCCAACGAAGTACCATCAAGAATGGACTACCCTTGCAACACTTCTGAAGTGGTGTGTGGATCTGGCATCTCCTCCGTCGCCACGCATTTTGCGACTCTTAAGCACTCATGCCAGTGATTCAGGTGATCGCGAGATATTGTTGGAGGCTGCCGATATGATCAATACCTTGACACTGGTCGATGTTCTGGAAATGCATCCTTCCATCCGTCTAAGTGTCCCAAGTTTCCTCAGTATTGCATCATCCCTCACCGCTCGAAATTACACAATTGCATCATCCCCACTTCAAGATCCATCAACTGTCGCGCTTGCAGTTGCCGCCAAACCAAACGGTCGTTGCTCTGTCTTCCTTGGAGCAAAGTCTCCAGGCGATGAAATCCATGCTGCCATTGCACCGTCAAGTTTCAGTCAAGTATGGACAAAGCTTTTTACGTTGCCTTCGTTGAATGCACCCTGGCTTTGCATTGCCACTGGAACAGGCATCGCACCTTTTCGTGGCATGCTACAAGACCTGAAACGACGTCCAAACAGACCCAAAGATGTTGCATTGTACCATGGATGCCGGGCTCCTGACGTTGACTGGTTATATCACGACGAAATCGAGTCTGCTGTTAAAGGTGGTTTGCTCAAAGACTATCGTCCTGCATTCTCTCAACACAATTCCAAGGTAAGACGGCACATTGATCGACCTCTGAACATTGCGTTAGAAGCAATATGTGCAAGATCTGCTCCATCAAGACGCAGCGAGTGTTTGCGAGTACGTAGTTGAACAACGCGGCTACGTCTTTGTGTGTGGCTCATTGGCCATGGGTCGCGATGTCAAGCGCACGCTTGTTGAATGCATGGAGCGACATCTAGGCTGGTCCACGGAAGACGCAAAGGCATATTTGAACGCTATGCAAGTCGAGAAACGATATGTCGCTGAAGTATGGTAACAAGGTTCTTTTCCGTTATCCCAGGAGAGGCAGCAACGCGGGGTCTTGTTGACGAATGTTGAGTTCCCGCACCATGAGAATAGTCAATGCAACGCAAATGAGGAAGAGAAAGGCTGCTCCAAGCCAATGAAGGATATGGGGTTTCCACAAGCTCAACGTTGCTCGGATTGGAATTGCACATGGTCGCTCTTGCCTCGCGAATGCCAGCGACGCATTGAATGCACTCCAATCGCACACAACTACAGCATCAAGGTTAGTCTACTGCGACACAATTTCTGCGCACCGTCCTTGCAAAATGGAAGCAACGGCGGCTTCCCATTGTACAAAACCCGAATTGCGAACGCTCTTTCGTCGTTGCGTTCCTGCATGTGAAGATGGAAGATGCCCAAGAGATTGCAGCTGTACCTTGTACAGCTCAATTAGGAGTGTTCCTGCATAAGTAGTCCATGCGCCGTCCCAGGAGTCACCAAGCAATACAGCCATCATGGGCATGATAGTTGAATCATGGCCTGGACATATATTGACGTTGGTTACTGACAAGAACTTACCGATGGTAAGAAAAAGTTTGGGGATCTTGGCCGGACTTGAGATAGCAGCATCGATGCGATCAAGGACGTCCACCCACATGCGATGCATATCAACCTTAGCATACCATGCGTCTTGATAAGTGAGGACTATTTTCTTGCGGGTCTGGACTTGGCCAATGAGCCCGTCGAAGATTTTGGGTGTCGTCCCGGCAGGCAATGGAATATTATTGCACCTAAGATAGAAACTGCATCAAAGCTATTGCAAGTTGCATACCTGGCAATCATGAGGCATTCCAAACACGTATCCCATGAGAAATTGCCGTCGACAATCTGTTCGAAATCTCGCTCGAGCTGTTTTACGTCCTGAGATTTTGCATTAGCAGACCATGCATTCGACTTCTTGGCTTCGTCCATTATCTACAGCATTAACAGTAAGTCCGAGAACAAAAGGAGAGATATACATGATTCAATGCAGGACATGAATTGTCGTTCTTGTGGTCAATGTAATCCGTAGCTCCATCGGCAGTCATCCAAGTCAGCATGTGCTCAGTGTCTGTATCGTCTGAGTGGACGTATGGAAACATGCCATCAACCAAAGCCTAGAGAATTGAGAGTTTTGGGACAATGCTCAGGGACAGACTTGGCCGGATCCAAGTGTTCGCTCTTCATCGTCGCTATCGAAATATCATGAATATTCGTGGATTCGCCATCTCTACCTGCGCAAGTAGATTTCGTGTCTTGGAATAGCCTACAAGAGAAACAAAGCTATTAATCAAGCTGTCGGTTGTACTTTCAAATTGGATGTGTTGAACAGCTTCAACGGTCCATGGCCAATGTATGCCTCTCGCAAAAGTCTACCCCTCGGTTAGAACTCAAACTTTGAACTTCTCGTCTTTACTCTCCCATTCGGCGATGTTGGTCTCGTCCAAGTGGAAGTAGGCCTCCAACAGAGCATGTTCCAGTCAGAATGTTTTCCCCGTCAAGGTACTGTTTCTTGTACAAGCGACCAAAGCCGCGTTTGCTGCCACTCCAAATATCTTCCGACTAGAAAACGATCATCAAGTCATACTACGCAGGATAGTTGTCAATTCGTACCCAAACTGAGCCCGTGGAGCAGTTCCACGTCGCATCCACAGGGCTCGCAGCTTTTTCCCAGCAAAAGACACGGTAGTATGGAGCTCGAGCTCCATGGCGAGCAATCACTTGGGCGTTTACAAGCTGCAAGGGCCGATTGCTCTTCAGTGGTTCGATCTTGTACCTCTCCATAGAATTTGGCTCCATGCAGTACTCAGGAAGCTCCCAGCCATCGTAGATGGAAGCAGCCACAGCGGCAGTCCACAGTACCAGCGCCAAGATCTTCATCGTCCAAAATCAAGATCTTCCAAGCCATCCGGATAACCTATATCATTTAATATTGTCTATGAGATCTGACATGGAGCTCATATATTTGTATATATAAAGTTTTGAAGGTATTTCAAACCTCAAACTATCCTACAACAACGCGCCTGGACTGGAACCGACAATGTAGACGGGAGTTTGGATATCTCTCGGCGACGATACCGATGGCGATCGCATTGCGGTGTGACGGCGATATGCCAATACAATTAGGACGACGGCAATGGCAGCAATGCACGTTGCGATCACAATCAACGCGATGTTCGTGCCATTCCGGTCGGCCTCGGAATCTGTCGTCCCATCGGAGGAAGAGCCATCGAATGCCGCGAGCCACGATGGCTGAATATCACTTGTGTCACTCTCGCGGCCGTCGCAAACCACAGGTCCAAGAGAATCGACGTTGTGTGACCGCACTTCGAAACTTCCAGAGCCATAAACGTCGCCTTTGCATTCCGGACAAGACACTTTGCTCAGCTCAATTGGTGGCAGCGGAATGCATTCGCGTCGACCTCGATGGTAGGCATAACCCAGATTGCATGCACAGTCGCAAAGGTGTTTGTTTGCGCGGGACTTGCAAGTTGAATGCGGTGGACCCTTGCATGGCGTGGTGTTGTTGAAAGCATTTGTCGGGCACGACCGAACATTGCACTTGACTGATGTGATGGGCTTGGGAGACCAACAAGAAGTGTCGGCGAAAGTGATAATTTCTCGCTGATCCATGCACGAGACTGTGCGAGTCTTATTGCCGCCGCCGCACATGGCCGAGCAAACGCTCCATTCGCTCACGACCCAATGCGTTGCTGTCAAGTGGTTCGACGAGCAGAGACGCAATTTCTCCTTCTTGCACACCTTCGAGGAAATGACGCCTGGACCAAAACATCTACACACTTGTCAAACGAATATCCGCGAGAGCAGCGGTTTACTTGGCAGGGTCTTCCACAAAGCAGTAGCTGCTCGTATCAGTACGGAAGCAGCCAGCTTTGGAGCTAACTCTTGGACACTTCGTAGTGGTGCTGCATGCGCATGGGTCTTTGGGGATCGACACGACCGATCGATTTGTTGCAGGGTCACATTGCATGTACTTTTGTCCAGGGCAGTCTGCAGAGTCCAAGTATTGATCGCCTAAGCATCTACAAAGCACAGTCGTGAGTCAAGGGGAGCGAATGGATAGAGCGATTTACTTCTTGGGATCCTTGACGTAGCACCAGCCTTTGCCCTGGCGCATCTGGCAGCCTCCGCCTCGCAAGGACGAGCACTTTGTGTCGGTGGAACAGCTGCATGGATCGTCCGTCACGTTCAAATAAGGCGTTGTTGCTGGAGCGATGATTGTGTTGTTGGTTCCGTTGGTTGCTGAGGTATTCGATGACCAATTCACCGATGTCGGAGCCGCAGTGGTCGTCGTAGGTCTTGTCGTAGGAGCTGCTGTGGTTGCTGGAGCTGTTGTGGGTCTCGGTGTTGTGGTGGTCGTGGGCGCTTTTGTCGTAGATGGAGCTACTGAAGTCGTTGGTGCAGGTGTTTGAGTTGGTGTACTTGTTGGAGGAGCCAAAGTTGTCATTGATGGAGAAGGCGTCGGGCACGTCGACGTATTGAATTCAAGGTAGTAGAGTGTTTTGCCTTGGGCATTGGTGCAAGTGGCTGATGGTTTGGCCTGAGTGCATTTTTCGTATCCCACGACGTAGCAATAAGGTTTGCCGAGGAAAGTTTGGCATCCAGGGCGGTCGACCTCTCGACACAAGTTTTCTTTGGCACAGTCACAAGGATTTCCAGGAGCTGTGCTTGACGGCACTGTCGTCGTTGGGGTCAATGACGTTGTTGGTGAAGGAGAACGTGTGGTGGGCGCAAATGTCATCGAGGTGGTTGACGGTCTAGGTGTTGCTGTAGTTGGCGAGGAGGTCGATGTCGTCGTGGTTGGTGTCGTTGTGGTCGATGGAGGCTGCGCTGGAGTGTAGTCACGAATGCATTTGTTCAGGACGCTCTTGACAAACGAGCAGACTTGTCCGTTGTCGTAGAATTTCATGGGCGTATTCCAGTCGTACGACATGATTCCACCTTCAGCAAATGTGTGGCTGGCTCCAAAGTTGTGCCCAAGCTCGTGGCCTGCGATGAGCCACGTTTGTGCACCACCGTCGATCGAAATGCCAGTGTTGTAGCCCATCGTGCTCGAGCAGAGCGTGCCAATCCATGCTAGGCCAGCAACATTTCCGGTGCGGGCTTTATCTGCGTCGCAATTCGTATGCAAATGCCACGTCCCGCAGTCTTCTTGACCACACAGAGGCACACCGCTCGCACTCGCCACCCATCTACAAATAAATTCACGTTTTGATCGAACTTGTAAAAGCTTACGCTTTCAAAGCGTCGAGCTGTGTGTTCATGTCAACCATCGGTCCGCACGAGCCAGGGGCGACGTTCCAGGATGGACCACCCACCGCTGTCTCAATCAAGAAAGTGCCGATTGTCAAATGGACGCCGATTTGATCGTCATAGAGCCCATTGATGGAATTGTACACAGCAGTGAGATAGCTTTGCGTATTTGCAGCTCCCCCTAATCCAGAGTCAATGACATGCAAAGATGACTTCTGGAAGCATTACCGTGCTCGTCTGTAAAGCCAGCGTCAGAGGCAACGCCAACTGTAATTTGCTTGGGGGTCCATGTACAATCAGCCATGCGTCCCCATTGAGCGAGCTGGCGATGTGCTTCCGTCGACACTTGCACTGCCTCGAGAGGCAGCACATACGACACAAGTCCCGTCGATGCTGAAGCAGCACGGAGTCGGTCTTGAATAGCAGCTTTGTGGTGCTCGATTGGATCAACCACGACAAAACGGTCTGCGAGTTTGATCGTTGCGTGAAACTTGTTGGCATCTTCGCCCAAGATCGTCAATCGGACGTAGCCGTTGTCAGGCAGCTTCGCAGCGTAGGCGATAGGACGTGGCGCGTTCTGCTTGAGAAGTGCAGCTTCAGGTCCGTCGTGGGCAACCACGATGGCATCGGAAGCAAAGAGATCCCGCTTGAGAGCCACGTCAAACGCCAAGTTGATGCCTTGTGTTCGCAACGACACCGTAAGAGTTTCAGGAAACGGAGCGTCGGCTAATTTGGCCGATGAAGCCACGACTTGGACTTCTTCGACCGGCGCGAATGCCGTGTCTTGCGGAACTCTTTGCAACACTACCGACCATCACGATTAGCAAATGAGTGATTTATCAAGAACGTACCATCGTCAAACGTAGAAGCATGGAAGCCATGACCCTCAATTCCCCCAGGAAGGGCGAGACCAATGCAGACACATACAAGGGCCGATCGTCGACGTAGACGCTGCAGCATGAACAAATCGATGAAAGGGCAAATGAAACGAATCGACAGATCGCAAACACATCAACTTGAAATAGCTTGGTGCCCTTGCCAAGGTGCTATAATAAGCGCGCTATTTCTGGATGGAAGTCACATGCAACCACCGCGAAAACGCCTCTTCCTTCTTGTGCGTGTGGTTCGTCTTTTCTTCCCGGCGAGGTGGTGATTCAATTTCAATGCGCCATCGATAATAGTTTTAGTTTTGGTTCCCACTAGGCAATGAGGTGAGCATTCGTTGTTTTACAGTAGATCTTGTCGCTTAAGACATCTCCGTTTGACTTACCTGGCGACAAGATGACACCAAAGTCGCGTCCCCTTCGTTGAAGGTGCTAAAAATAGTTGTTTGTTCGAAAATGTTCCCGAAGCGGCGTCTAATGCGCGAAGGCCTGGAGTCGCCACTGCTCCACCGCCCGCAATTGAGAGCTAAGAGTGGCTTGGACGAGTTTGTCTGTACGCCTCAGAGTGATGCACCTCGATATCCTCGCCCACAAGTCACAGCCGACAATGAGGACTCTCCAGAATCATCTGTGTTTGAGTTGCTACGCTCTTCCTGGCGAAATCCTCATGAGAATCTTGGCGTGATATGTATCATGACTGTCTGCTTGATTGGCTTCATCATGACGAGATCCATGCAAGCTCCTCAGTCGTCTAGTGAACCAACTTCCCTCACACCTCTCTTGCTGTCGGAAATCCATGCATTGCGAGCTGAAGTGGCGGCGCTACGAACGCTTCTCCAAGAATGGCGAGACCCCGCGTGCAAAAGTTAATACAAACACTTACATCGAGTTGGGGTCGTTTTCAGGCGCTAGTACACTCCAAAATGCGCTTGGCTCTTGACCACTCCATACAATATCAAACGTGTCTGGAAACCCTTCGTATGTTTGCAGCAACCGCTAAGAAATCAACTTAGCAAGTTAACGGAAAATATCTTACCACAGCTTGTTTTCCAGTCTCAACAAGTTCATCCGAGGCGTCGCGGCCACACCATAGTGTGCAATACTTGGCTTCGATTGAGCAAATCACAAAACAAGACGTCGCGTGTTCATCCTACAAATATATCTGCATCTCAATGGACAAGGAAGATGTGGGCAACGGACGTGAATTTGTTCTTGCGTTGGGTTTCGTGAGGCAATCAATTGGTCTGGTTGGATTGGACCGATGATGAGGGGATATCGAGAGGCACTCAAGTCAGCGTCACTTGCGGCCATAGCGACTCGAAAGACTTTGACTTGCTTACGAGTATTCTGGCGTGCGGCGTCCCATTCGCTCAGTTGGAAAATAAAACCAGCATTTGGGTCGATCACAGGCCTGGACGCTCTCACAAGTTCAAGAGCAGGATAGAGACTAAGGTGCTCCCGCGCCATCAGATATGCAATGGCCATTGTGGGGGATCGCGAAATGCCCTTGACGCAATGAATGAAAACCTGCAAGGAATATGGTCAATAAGCAGAGAGAAAAGGCAGCATACCTTGCCGTGATCGGCTCGTGCCGCGTCAATGAATTGGAAAATGTTGTAAAAGTGCTGGTGAATGTCTTGCGTTGCGTGGTCTCGAAGACGCAAATTAAAGTAATCAAAGTCTCGGGGGAAAAAATTTGGCGTGACCGATGCAGCACAGTTGATTACATGGGTGATGCCATGTCCTTCCAGTACTTCACGTTGGGCCGCTACGACAGCTCCGCCAACGAACAAAAAATCTGTGACTTGAGAGCATACATTGGCGTAGTCGGACTTGGTATGTTTGGGAGACGGAATTGGGCTCATTTGGGACAAATCGAGGAGCAAATTGCCAGGGTTTCGATTCCGTGCTCGCTTCGGTGGATATGTCGGGTGGATAGAATCTTGGATCGTTTGTGGGGAAGCTGCATCTTGGCTGGGAGAATTTTTCCGAGAAGGTTCGAGCAAGTCGGGGCTTGATGGATTTGTTCCAAGAGCTGATGGAAATGCTGGATCGTCCAAGACGAATGATATTCGTCGCTCAACGAGTTTGGGGGGATCGTCTTCTGAAGCATCATCGTCAGAAATTGGATCATCTCGCCCTCCGTCGACCATATCGGGCTCAACCACATCGTGGGGGTTATGAATGTCGGGCAAAATAGATCGCTTTCGTGTTTTAATTTTGCTCGTCGGTGCTGTAGATGAGTCGTTCGCTTCGACTCGATTCAATGTCTTGACTTCGCTCACATCTGGAGACGACTCGAGCTTTCTCTTCATCTCCATAGGGCTGGTTCCTTCGGCAAATGCGTCGATCGCTCTATATTTGGGCAATGAAAGCCGTCGGTAACCGTCGCATGAGCAATATTTGAGGGCTAAATATAGATTTTTACAATATATATGTATTTTTGAAGGTGTTGAAGCCTAACTATATCGAATTCTACAATATATTTAATTTCACCGTTTTATCCGGTATTTATGTATCCGGATATAGTTGCGCGCGTACTTTTTGAAATTCCATCAACGCGCCCACAGCTACAACATGGAACAATACCTGACGACAGGCGGGAAGAGAGAAGTGGACGATCAAATCGCACGAGCGAACAGGTTCATCTTTGGCAACAATTCTTTCCGAACAAATCAACGCGAAGCTATCCAGACCACATTAGAGCGCAAAGACGTCTTTGTGCTGATGCCGACAGGCGGCGGTAAAAGTTTGTGCTACCAGGTACGAGAATCTCGACGGATTGAATAGATGTAACAACACGGCGCTGATTAGCTGCCTGCAGTGTTATCCAACGGCATCACAGTCGTCGTGTCCCCGCTCCTATCGCTGATTCAAGACCAAGTTACATCTCTTGTGCGAAATCGACCTGCGGGAATTCCTGCAGCATATTTATCCAGTCAAACTGCACAAAAACTCATCAAAGCTGTGTGGAAAGACTTACATCGACCTGTGCCGACCATTAAATTGTTGTATGTGACTCCAGAAAAGCTAGCTGCATCAAGCAGTCTTATCGCACTGCTAGAAGACTTGAATCGTCGAGTAAGGGTTCATCATTATCTTGCAGTTAAGTAATTGGTCTGAAGGGAATGCTAGCACGGTTTGTAATCGATGAAGCACATTGTGTGACCCAATGGGGGCACGATTTCCGCCCAGACTACAACAAATTGGGTAGACTGAAGGAATTGTTCCCTGATGTCCCTGTCATGGCATTGACAGCTACAGCACCACAAAAAGTAATTGACAGTGTCAAGAAGATCCTTAAAATACCCCGAGCTACAATTTTCAGCATGAGTTTCAACCGAAGCAATTTGAGGTAATGATTTCTCTTTCAATACCTCATGTCGATGTAGCTTTTCTGTCATCGTGAAAGAAAACGAAGGTGAACATATTTCTTTATGTTCGCGACTTAAGTCGTTGGTAGAACCCAAGGCGTTGGCCCAGCTATACTCGTATATATCCTCAAATTACTCCAACAATGTCGTGGGCATCGTATATTGTATGACGAAACAGCAATCAGAGGATGTGGCAAACTACCTTTTCGATCGTGGGATCCAAGCAGATTTCTATCATGCGGGTCAATCATCTACCGACCGTGAAATGGTTCAAGAGGCCTGGCAAGACGGCCAGGTAAAAGTAGTCTGTGCCACGATTGCGTATGTATCTCTTTTGCTTTCTGACTCTGATTCGCGCTACGTAGGTATGGTATGGGCATCGACAAACCTGATGTTAGATATGTCCTGCATTTCTCTGTGGCAAAGTCTATCGAGGGATATTACCAAGAAGCCGGTCGTGCTGGTCGTGATGGCCAACCTTCGCAATGCACAATATTCTACAACAGGTAATTCACGATTGCAAGGACATTATGCTTTCTACTGCTCCTAGACGGGATGTCTCGAAAATTCGTGGAATCATCAATATGCCAAGAAAAGGAAATACAATGAAGACTCGGGGCGTGCATATGGAGAAACTCGAGCGAATGATGGAGTATTGCGAAGATGCTGGGAGTTGCCGCAGACAATACCTTGTATCATACTTTGGTCAATCCTTCAATCGAAAGGACTGTCGGAAAACATGCGACAACTGCCGCCGTGTCATTGCACATTAGGATCTTACGCAAAATATTGATCAATCCAACCAAGCAATAATGTCGTGGATAGTTGCAAATGGTCGCCTGGCGTTTCGATGAACGTGATCTTGCCTTGCTGATCGAGAGTCTTCAACCCAAATGAATCCTCTTTGTACCATGTAGTCTCATTCATGGGGAGAACTTTATCCCAATTGCCGTCTTCATAGGCACCAAACCATTCCGATGCCTAGGTGGACTATTGTGAGGTCTATCTCAAGGCCGACATTATACGTGAGGGTAGACCATCGTGTCTTTGGCTGCTCGGACAAGTACCAAGCGGTCCAAGTTGACGAAGTTATCCTTGTACGTTGCGTTCTTGGAGTCCTTTTCATTGTTGATGTCAGGCAAAAAGAGGGCTAGTGTTTATGATCAAGCATGGAGTGAGGATAGAGATGCCGACCATGCTCCAAGTATTCAGGAATGCGCTTAGGATCTCGAAAGTAGTTGGCTTGGGTTACTTTGGCTAAAATGAAGCAAGAGTTGTTCGTCAGCAAAACAACACCGAGAAAGAGTACCTTGGATCGAATCTGCATATGCCGCAGTCGAAATCATCTACGTATGGCTTAATTCATCGGCCCGCATGAAATGTCTAAATACCTGGCTGATAGTCTTGCAAATGATGTTGGTGGGCTGGCAATGCGGCAGCGCTGCAACGCCAGCCAAAGGGCCATGGACCGAGAGGAAACTGTGGACAGGAGGGTTATTGTAGCGCTCAATGTAGCCTCGAATAACAAGATTGCCTTGGGAAAAGCCCATTGCGTTGAAGCCATTCGCAAGCTTTGGATCCTGGCGTTTGGTTGAGCTCGTCACTTGGATGCAGTAAGAGAATACCTTGGCGACGACGTTGGCGAAATAGTCGACCTGCTTGTTGAGGTTCATGAAGAAGCCATTCGACGTGTCTTCTGCTTGACTTGACCCGATTTGGACATTGGTTACATAGGTCCCGACACGGTCCTCAATCGCCTGCAATCAAAGTCAGCAAAGTCACAGTGCTGCGGCAAGCATCTTACTTTGCGAAGACGTTGCATTCCAGGATTCTGTGCTGCATCACCCATTCCGTGCATGACCACAACGGGCAAAGTGTGCGGCGCAATGCGTTCCTCGTGAAGAATGTGCCCTTCATCCAACGCAACGATCATTCCTTCGCCCCCATAGAGTCCTTCAGGTTGCCACACGGCAGGGCGATGGGCTTTAGTCACAGCCGCCAAGACTACCAGCGATGTCGCAATCCAACGCATGACGAAGATCTCGAAGTTGATCAAACCACCTGTCAAGTCGTATACTTGCACTGGCATAATTTATTTACACTGACTACTTGCGTTGCATAGACTCAAGGCGGAAGTGATCATGGACCCACTTGGCGAGAGTTTCGTCGCTAAACTCGAGATGATTGTCTGGCGTCTCGTACATCGTGACGCGCCCTGACGTATGCAGTGTCTTCAATCCAAACGCGTCGCTTTGATACCATGCCGTTTCATTCATGGGCAAAATGGAACTCCAGTCGCCATCTTTGTACGCACCAAACCACGATGACATGATGGGAGAAATCTATCCAACACATAGCATTGGATATGCTTAAGTGCAATCCATCAATCCGCACCTGTGTATCTCTTAGTGCTCGCACCATGATCAACTGCCGGAGCGATGCAAAGTTGTACTTGTACGTCGCGTTCGTCTCAGCGCGCTCGTTGTTGATGTCGGGAAGGTACCGAACTTGAAAGGGATGAGCTTCAACTCGATCCAATTGTACAAACCGTGATGAAGGTACTCGTTGATGCGCGTCGGGTCGCGGTAGTAATTGGACTGCGCCAATTTGTGCTGCAATTCATTCGAGTAGGCAAACTCACCAAAGAACTTGTTCAGCTGTCTGCAGAAGAAGTCTTTCGGGTCGCAGATTGGCAAGGATCCGATGCCTGCAAGAGGAGAATGACATGCAAGGAATCCAATCACGGGCGGGTCGTTGAAGCGTTCAATGTATCCTCGGATGATGAGTCCGCCTTGAGAGAAACCAATGCCATGGAATCCTTTGCGCAGGTTAGGATCTCGTGCTACGATCGCTGCAAATCTGCATGGATTGCGCTTGAAGTTACATTCAAAGGGACAGAATTATTACCTTGCAACCTGCTCATCCATGGTCAAATGGACGCTGTTGTACTCGTCTTCTTGCACATTTCGCCCGATTTGAACTGAGGTCACGTACGCGCCATCCAATGTATCAGACACAACAGTCCTCAATCGCTCCATGTGCCCATTGTGGCCAGCATCATTCATGCCGTGCATCATGACAACGGGGTAGAACGACGCGGTCGGTCCTTGGACATACTTCGTTGGCACGTCCACGATGTACTCATGGGCAAAGAGAGATGGTGGAACTTGTTCTTCCCATATTCCCCAGTTGCCCGACACCGCCATGATGAGCACTCTGACGACTACACTGGTCAGCATGACGCCGCCGTCCTCGTCGGTCTGTACCCCAACGTTGTTTAGTGAAAGTTTATATTTATCAATTATGAAAGGTTATATATGAAACATCTTGTTGATCTTCTTTTTTTTGGCCAATTGTCGGATGCCAAAATATAAGAAAAACATGAAAAAACTACAGAAATGTTGGAAATTTATCCAAAAATAAGCAGAAAACGAGCTGATTATTCGTACAATTTTCAACGAAATTATCAGTTTCGATGCTATTTTGGTCGAATTATCTCCAAATGATTCAAATTAGTTTGAATTTTAACGATTTGGTCAAGTTTACTCAAATTCTTAGGAATATACAAATAAAAATATCACAATTTAATACTAAAACAAAGATATTATTTTAAATATCCACAATATATTTTACAGAAATCTTTCTATTTGAACTATTCTGACTAATTTCTCTGTTTGTGGTGAGCTCAGATGAAGTCGTCGGCCCACGACGGATTACGAGTAAGCCAGACGATTACGTGGATCTTAACTCCTCGTGGTGATGACAATGCTCGTGCTCGTGTCTGACACCGCCGCCGTCGCCAAATAATTGATGACCTAAACTCTCCATCTTCCCCTGAGAAACGTCTCCATCTGCATCTCGTGCTGCTCGAACTTGGCGCCGCCGTATTCCAGTGACGTCATCCAGCTGCTTGAGAATCTTGCGTTCGTTCCTGCGTTAAGAGGGGTAAGTACAATTATATTGTATTGTGTGTCGTCTGTGAACAACGAGCTGCAGCCCGACTACAGTTGACGTCGTTAGAGTGGGTCGACCCAATGTGAAAGTGAGTGTGATTGGGGAAGTGATAAAGGCACCACCCCAGGAGGTTAGCGGCACCACCTCGGTACTTAAATAAGGAAATGTTTAGGGTAAAGCTCTTCGGGGTTTGCCTGTGCCAGCTGAAACTGCGCCGCCAAGCAGCTCCTGAGCCTGGCACGTCCTTCGCCACGGCAGAGCAGCATGTACGCCTACCCTGTTCAACTTCAACGCACTCTTGTTTAGGCTCCTAGGCAACACAAAAGCAACATATGTTTCTTATTTAAGTACCGGGGTGGTGCCTTTATCCGTCCCCGTGTGATTGGTGATCGCAGGCCAACCTGGGAACATGGACGAATTCATGTGTCGTCGAAAAGATCTGTAACGCACAGTATGGTGGAATCGATTAAAAATACGCTGACCGAATGGAAGACGCCATTGTTGGAAACGCCACAGAGCCCACTCATGCCTTCATCGACGGCGTCAACTCCGTCATCGGCAGCTCCTCCTCTCCCGAAGAGCCATATCCAGACGCTCTTGTGGAAGAACTTTCTTCTCAAGAAGAAACACCCTGTGAAATGGGCTCTCGAGATGATCGTTCCTGTGCTTTTCATCATCCTCCTTGGCGGACTCAAGAAACTCACGGACGACGTGAATGTCCCGGATGGATGGAGCGACACGACGCCGTCCGTGAATAACAATACGGGCACGTCGCACAGCTTGTTCGAGACGCGTCAAGTTAGTATGGCGGGCTACAATTTCAACTTCTCCTCCTACTTTGCGACTGAGACCTCCATGTCGGGATACCTGCTCAACATGGCACTGCAAGGGTTTCTCGGTGGCAAAAACCTCAACGAACTCTCTCAAGCGGATCAAATTCAATGCGCTCGCTTTGCGCTCGAAGGCAAGGTCAGCACAGATCCAAACTCGCCATACGCGGTCCCAACCGAATGCCGCGGCCGAGTCGTTCCATACAAGATCGCGATTGCACCGGATACGCCGTTCACGCGCAACTACTTTGCCACGACGGTCGCTAAATGGTACCCTCGCGTTGAGCTCACGAACAAGTCGATTCTCGTCACGCCGACGATTCCATCCTGGAGCGACTCCATCGAGTTCTACAAAGACGAAGCCGCGCTTGAAGCGTACATTCAGAGCGACAACTACGGCACAGACTTGGCGCATCCTGTCATTCAATCCGCGATCGTCTTCAACTCATTTCCATCGGCAGATCAACTCGGTACGGCGACCCCGATTCAAGTCTCGCTGCGTCTCAACTCGACGCTCGGCCGTGGCGGCGTCATCGGCGATGTTCCTCGCACAAACATCAAAGCAACGGACCCGCTCCAGCGCAGTTTGGATCAAACGAGCTACCAAAACTATGCCACGACTGGTTTCTTGACCCTCCAGACTCTCGTGACGCGGTTCGTGGCATGTCTGCCAACTCTCAACACTACAGCCAACGTGACTTGCCAGAATCCGTCGGCGACTACGGCATCTTCTCCCGACACGGACGCGCGGCTCCTCAAGCAAATCCAGAACGACGCCATCATGCAGAATGCCGTCATTTTTTTCAACAGGCAGCCGCTGCCGACCAAGATTGACTTGTCCAACCTGCCACAAGCCAGTCAAGATGCTCTTGTCGCGCCGCTGCGTCAAGCGCCGCAGTCGTACTATGGCCAGCGCGTCATGCCGTTCCCGATTCAAGGGTACTTGTCGTCTCCGTTCTACACGAGCGTCGAGTCGTTCTTTGCGATCGTGTTCATCATCTCGTACCTCTTCTCCATCTCGTCCATCTTGGTCGCGTTCCTCACCGAGAAGGAAAACAAATCGCGCGAACTCATGAAGATCCTCGGCGTCCAAGACAACTCGATCATCTGGTCTTGGTACATCACCTACGGCGTCATCTTCATCATCTCAGCAATTCTCCAAGCGGCGGCGAGTGCCGGCGGTCTCTTTCCCAACTGCAGCATCGTCTTGGTCTTCATCTTCTTCCTCTTGTTCGGCTGGTCCGTCCTCGCGTATGGTTTCCTCGTGAGCTCCATCTTCTCCAAGTCGCGTCTCGGCACGTACATTGGCATCGTTGTCTTCTTCGTCATGTATTTGATCACGTCTGGCTTCAATGACACATCATCGGAAGGCGCCAAGACAATTGTGTGCCTCTTTGCGCCGGTCGCCATGTCTTTCGGCGTCCAAACGATGGCCAAAGCCGAAGCCAACTCGCTCGGCATTACTTTCAGCAACATCCGCGAGCCGTACGCCAATTTCCGCTTCTCGACGGCGCTTGGCTTCATGCTATTTGATATTATCCTCTACACGCTCTTGGGTCTCTACTTGGAACGCGTCGTCCCGAAAGACTACGGCGTGCCAGAGCCATGGTACTTTCCCTTCCGTCCATCCTTCTGGCGCAAAGTCTTCGGTGGTACGAAGCAACCAAGTCGCCGCGTCCAGGATAAAGCCGAAGCATTCGAACTGGAAGCCGCGCTCACGGACATGATGGAACCTGTCGGTCCGGAATTGCGTCAACAGGAAGAAACTGGCGATGCGCTGCAGATCCAAGCGTTGCGTAAGGAATTCCGCGTCCCTGGCGGCATCAAAGTGTCGGTGAAGGGCATGAACTTGACCATGTACAAGAACCAAATCACGTGTTTGCTTGGCCATAACGGCGCCGGCAAGACGACGTTGATCTCGATGTTGACCGGCATGATTCCAGCCACGAGCGGTGATGCGACCATCAATGGTCTCTCCCTCCGCGACGACCTGAGTGAAATCCGTCATTCGCTCGGCATGTGCCCCCAGCACGATGTGCTCTACGCCGAGTTGAGCGTCCAAGAGCATTTGACTTTCTACGGCCGTATCAAAGGTTTCCGCGGGGACGCGCTCCTCGCTGAAGTCGACGCCAAGATCACTGAAGTCGGGCTCACTGAGAAACGCCATGTCCGCTCGAGCGATCTCTCGGGCGGCATGAAGCGCAAGTTGTCCCTCGCCATTGCGCTCTTGGGCGATAGTCGCGTCGTCTTCTTGGACGAACCAACCTCTGGCATGGACCCGTACAGTCGTCGCAGCAGTTGGGAAATCATCCAAAACAACAAGTACAACCGCATCGTGGTGCTCACAACGCACTTCATGGACGAAGCTGACATTCTCGGCGACCGCATTGCCATCATGGCTGAAGGTGAGCTCCGTTGCGTCGGATCGACGCTCTTCTTGAAGAACAAGTACGGGGCGGGGTACAATTTCTCGCTCGTCAAGACCGACGCCTGCGATACGAATGCGCTCGTGTCCTTCGTCGAGTCGCGCGTCCCAACGGCCAAGGTTTTGAGCAATGTCGGCACGGAAATCTCGTTCCAATTGCCGCTTGACTGCTCGCATTTGTTTGCGTCCATGTTTAGCGAATTGGATGCCAACTTGGAGAAATTTGGCGTGCTGTCGTATGGCATTTCCGTCACGACGCTGGAAGAAGTCTTTATCAAAGTGGCAGAAGTTGGCGATGAGCACCACCAACACACGCTCCAGCCGCGCACGAATGGCGCCGATCGCCGTGAAGACAAGGGCTTCAAGATTGATGTCAACACACCAAAGCAATCCAAGCTGGCCATGTTTTTTATCCATTTTGCCGCGCTCTTCAAGAAACGATGGCGCACAGCCAAGCGTGACCGCAAGATCGTCCTCTTTGGTGTGCTTCTCCCCATTGCTTTCATTATTCTCGGCATTTCCATCTTGAAATTCAGCTCACTCGCGACCAACGACAAGCCAATGCGACTTGGCCTCGGCAATTATTCCCTCGGCGCATCAACGCCCGTGCCGATTTACTGCGTCTCTGACTCGGATGCGTGGTGCTCCGCCTTGCAGTCGACGTTCAAAGGCGGTCAAGTTGCCATACTCCCGAAAGAAACCTACGCGACGACGACGCCAACCGTCTTTAACTTTTCGTACACTTCGCCGCCTATTCAACCCAATGACACGACTGGCATTTGCCTCAAGACTGGCGAGCAGCTCTGGAATCGCGGCTACGGCCCGACACCTGTCTTGGGACAGTACGGCGCTTATATCGTCCGTGGCTCGAGCCAAACGGGGGAAATTAGCTACGTCATGGCGGTCAACACGACTGCGCCGCATGCTGCCGCCAATTACAAAGCGCTTATGGACCAAACCGTCGTTCAGATTGTGAGCCAGAACAATCCCGCTGCGACTCTTGTCGTAACCAGTCACCCGTTGCCGCTTACTGCCAAGACCAAGACGCTCTTCACGACGTTTATATCGTTCGCAACGGCGATCTGCGTCGTGCTGGCCTTTTGCTTCTTCTCGGCGTCCGTCGTGCCTTACTTGGTTAGCGAGAAGCATCCGTCACACAACTCCAAGCACCAGCAACTCGTCTCGGGCGTGAGTTTGCCGGCCTTTTGGCTCGCCAACTTTGCATGGGACTTGCTTCTCTTCACGATTCCGTGTGCCTTTGCACTGCTGACCATCTATCTCTTTGACATCACGCCTTTCACGGGTAATTCATGCACGACTTGCGCCAGCACGCCTTTTGCCGGTGTTGCTGCCTTGTTGATCCTCCTCGGCTTTGCGCTCATTTCGCTCTGCTACTGCTTGAGCTATCTCTTCCGTGACTCATCCTCGTCGCAAACGTTCACAATCATGATCAACATGGTGCTTGGTGTTGTGCTCATGACCGTCTCGGTCGTCTTGGACGTTCTCGATAGCACCAAGGACATCAACAAGTCGCTCAAGTTTATCTGGCGCCTCTCGCCGCTCTTCAACGTTGGTAATGGCTTGAATTCGCTTGCGATCTTCACAGTCCGCGCGACGTTTGCCCGCGATGGCTATGTCCCTGGCTTGTCAGTCTTTGATACCAAAGTCCTCGGATGGGAAGTCGCCTTCTTGGCCGTCGAGTCCTTCGTCTTTCCACTGATCGCAATTGGAATTGACTACCTCCTCAGTTTCCCCAAGATCAAAGCCGCCGTGATGAAAGATCCTCAAGTGGCTGACGAGCCTTACGAAGTCGATCAAGACGTCCAGGCGGAAGAAACGCGCATTGCTAGCGGCGGCGCCGACAAGGACGCTGTCGTCATGAAAAGTCTGCGCAAAGTGTACAAAGGTGGCAAAGTCGGCATTGTCAACATGTCACTCGCATTGCCCAAGGGCGAATGCTTTGGCTATTTGGGTATCAACGGTGCCGGCAAGACGTCAACCATGAAGATCTTGACAGGCGATGTGCTTCCGTCCAAGGGCAGCGCGACGCTCGGTGGCTTTGACATCCTGTCGCAACAATTAGACGTCCGTCGCTTGATCGGTTATTGCCCTCAGTTTGATGCTTTGATTGACTTGCTGACTGTGCGTGAACATTTGGAACTCTTTGCGTCGATCAAGGGCGTGCCGTCGAAGTTCATCGACGCCACTGTCAAGGACAAGATGGAACAGCTCAACTTGAACGACTTTGAAAACAAACTCGCGGGCACTTTGAGTGGTGGTAACAAGCGCAAGCTGTCCGTCGCGATTGCGATGATCGGCTCGCCGCCGATTATCTTCTTGGACGAACCTTCGACGGGTATGGATCCAGTGTCTCGCCGCTTCATGTGGGATGTCGTCGCCGACATTTCAACGCGCAGCAAGGAATCGACGATTTTGTTGACGACCCACAGCATGGAAGAGTGTGAAGCTCTCTGTACTCGCGTTGGTATCATGGTCGGCGGTCGTTTGCGCTGCCTCGGTAGCATCCAGCATTTGAAGAACCGCTTCGGTGATGGATTGATGATGCACGTCAAGCTCGCTGCGGTCACATCGGACGCAGTGGCTGCTATGATTTCAAGCCAAATGCAAGGTGAGACCACCATCACCAAGGCAACGCTCGACTCGGTCTGTGCTCGTCTTGGCAAAGGCCTTCGCGCCAGCCACATTTCGAGCGACCACCCGACGGGCTATGTCCTCGCCGACTTGCTTGAAAGACAGCAATCCTTGTCCGTCAAGGATTTTTGCACGTGGTGGCTCAGCGAAGACCGCTTCGACGCGTTCTCGAGGTATCTCACGTCAGCGTTTGCTGCCCAACAAGGATCGGCCCAACTCCTCGAACGACAAAACGACCAAAGCCGGTTCAAACTTTTGAGCCCGAATTTGATGCTCAGCTCCGTGTTTGCGCTTGTCGAAGGATGCAAGCGCGAGCTGCACGTTGAGGAATACACCGTCGCCCAGACGACGCTGGAACAAATTTTCAACAACTTTGCCTGCCAGCAAACACAAGAACGCGGCGTCGCGCGTGGCGTGATCAAAGACGAGCCCACTGCCATGAACGACCACTATGTCGCAGCCCCCGTCTAGACTCTTCATGAATATATTATTTTCCATTCAACTTGCTCGTCGCGTCTGTCTTGATCGCGTTGTTGGTCAGAAAGTTTCGTCCAACGGGGTCGACTCTTCTTCCCCTCTCAGCTCGCTTGATTCCTTCTTCGCTTCATTTTCCAATTGACCATGCAACGCGCAGTCGCTTGTTTCATCTTTGGGCTCGCTTGGACCGTAGCCGTGTCGGCGCAACATGTGCGGGAATCAGTCCGTGAAGGCCGTGCGCCATTACGCGGCGTGAATCTTGGAAGCTGGCTCGTCGTGGAATACTGGATGTCCAAGCAGTCCCCAATCTGGAAGGGTGTCCCTGAAGACGTGGCGAATGGAGGCGAGCACCGCGTGATGGCATACCTTGGGCATGACAAGGGCGACGCTCGCTTTCGAGCCCATCGTGACTCATGGATTACTGCTGCCGACATTGCCGAGATTGCGTCGTACGGGCTCAATACTGTCCGCGTGCCCATCGGGTGGTGGATCATGCCGGATCATTCGACAAAGGTAGCAGCGATAGAGAAAGCTGTTTGACATGCTCCTGACGTAGGAACAAGTTGGCAATGGGGAATGGAAACACTTTGCACCGGGAGCATTGGGGTACTTGGACACCCTGGTGAACGACTGGGCTCTCCGCTCGAACGTCTCTGTCCTCATTGACATTCATGCCGCGCCAGGATCGCAGAATGGCCGCGATCATAGCGCCGCGCCGATTTTGCAAGATGCTCAGTGGACTCGACAAGATTGCAACATAAAGCGGACTCTCAGGGTAAATGCATGACACTGGTGCCAGAAGATTGAGATGGCTGTAGGTGGCGAGATTCCTCGCTGCGAGATATCGCAACTCAGCGGCGTTTCTTGGTCTCGAGCTCCTGAATGAACCTGAAGGCAATGAAGCCACGCATCAAGGCGTTGACCGCACCAAGTTGCAAGACTACTATCGCATGGCAGTCTCCAGCATTCGCCAGACGGGAAACAATTGTGTCCTCGTCGTGTCGCCGCTCTTGACGGAGCAATCACCAACTGCAACTGTGTGGAGAGATTTTCTTCGCCAGGCTGACGTCTGGCTCGACTGGCATAAGTACCTCAAGTGGGGATTCGAAGGCAAGCGTCTTCCTGAGATTGCAACGAAAGGCGTGGAAAGCATCACGAACGACATGGCGGCGTGGACTGGCAATGCGCTCTTGATTGGAGAATGGAGCTTGGGCCATCCTGACTCAGCCGCTGGCGACTTCGCGGATCGTAATCAAGCGGTGCAGTTTGGGGCCAATTTGCTCCAGAGCGTCAACAATGCCAAAGCAGGTTGGACATTTTGGAGCTGGCGCGCCGACACGGGAAAACCACTAGGCGAAGGCTGGTGCATGCGCGATCTTCTCCGTCAAGGCGTTCTTAAGTTGTAGTCCGAAGCTCTTAAGAAGCATGCATCCATGTGAGATCGAGTTGTCACCGACACTCACTGTAGGACACATGTCTAAGTCGATAATGCGTCGATAATACATGGAATAAGACAGAGTCCAAGCTGAACATCAATAAGAGGCTAGTTGTCATTGCACTGAGAACAATGGAGGGTAGAAGCAAAGGTTCTGAAGAGCATGAAAGCTCGTCCTCGTTGGACTTCGTCGTCGGTGGGATTTTGTCATTGACGTCAAAAAAGTCCCCTGTCGCTCGTAACCGGATAGGCTTATTTGGTATTCTGCGGGATCTCTAGCGGAGGAAATGAGTCACGCGGAAGGGCGAGTCGAAGCTGCGCAAGACGCGGTCGTGAAAGTATTGGTCCTGGGCGACGCTGCGACTGGAAAGACGAGCATCATCAAGCGATACGTGCACAACGTCTTCTCGGAGCACCACAAGACGACGATTGGCGTTGATTTTGCGCTCAAGCCGGTGACGGTTCAAAACACGACGTTGCGGCTTCAGCTTTGGGATATTGCCGGCCAGGAACATTTCCGCGCACTGAATCGTGTATATTACAAGGACGCGTTGGGAGCTCTCGTCGTGTACGACATGTCACGTCAAGATACATTCGAGAGCGTGCTCAAGGTTGGATTTTCTTTGGATAAACCTCACGATGCGATCTTGATTCCTCTCCCTGTCTAGTGGAAGAAAGAAATCGATACCAAGGTGGAATTGCCAAATCGAAAGCCATTGCCTGTGATCCTTTGTGGCAACAAAGTATCGTGTGTTTGTATGATGCAGATGTCTTGACCATAGTGTTGCTTGTAGTGTGATTTGGCCACGGAAGAAGTCGACCGAGACTTTATGGACGCATTTTGCGAAACGAATGGCTTTGCGGGATGGTTTGACACGTCTGCGAAAGAAAACAAGAACATTGACGAGGCCAACAAGGCACTCGTCTCGGCAATTTTGCAACATCGTGATATTTTTGAGAAGAAAGTTGAGCCGCGAAAGGATGTCTTCCGTGCAACTGCCGCTCCTGCTCAACAAGCCAGCCAAAACAACTCTTATTGTTGCAGCAGCTTTTAGTTGCCCATTATCAGTGGATTAAGGTGCACAATCGCAACTACGTTATGTCAAAGTGAGGCAAGAATGTGCTTAGATTGGTATTAGGCAGCCAACTTATGTGGCACTGGATTCGAATGGGAGGATAAGGAATATAAGTTCATAGTTAAGGGAGACAGCAAAAAATCTAATAAACGTCGGGGGAGAATTGGGTCGAGGACGTAGAACCGCCTGTACTAGTCTGCAAATGTACTCGCAGCGCATAGTTAGTTTGTTCAAGGCGTTTGATATGTTCGGCGGCTTGATGCGCCAACTGTTTCAGCATAGTATTTTCTTGTGTAGCTTCTTCCTTTTGTTGGTTCTGGATGGCGACTGCACGGCGCAAGATTTTGTTTTCGCCATGCACTTTTTCAAGTTCCTTTGCTTGTGCCATAGACATTTCGCGCAATCGATCGTATTCAGCGTGCATGTTTTGGATGTCCTTGTCTTTACGAAGGATAATCTGTTCGCATTCGGTTCTACAGCCAAAGGAACGGTCATCACAATTCGGACATCAAAGAGAGCAGCATACCTTAATCGGTTGAGCTCAGCTTGTTTGACTTGCTCCAAGTATTCAAACTGTCGTTGAGAATATTTGGGCAGGTCGTCTTCACTCGTCATCTCTTGCTGGAAACATCGGCGTTTGATCATTCGAGCGCCTTCTTCGTTCAAGATTGGGAAGGGGCCGTCAATCGGCGACGAAACCATGCGTCCTCGCTTCAGAGACTCCCGCGGGGGGCACGGCGACACAGTCATTGCGATCGACGCCATCGTTACTGCTTTCGTCTTCGCTTTCTCCAAATGGGACGTCGAGCTGAATTGTGCATTTGTGGGAGAGTTAGGAATCCGGATAATGGTTATCCGGACATTTTCAGAATTCCGCGATTTTTTCCCATTTTTGTCTGATTGTGACTAACACTATACAAATTTTCAATGAAAATGCTGTCTCACTTTGGGAAATTTTATATCATTTAGAGCATTTTTATAAAATTTTGTGAATTGTCGTAGATTTTCAGCGAATATCCACTGCGTTCGACAAACATTTTTTTACATCTCCTTACAAATATCAAGTGTAGCTTTCACATTTTAATTCAACTTCTTTCCACGACGTTCGAATTCGATGAAATGACCCAACGACAAGAAGGTTCGACAAACATGTTCCGACAAGATGGCGACATGGATGGACAACCCGACGATGAATTTACTGTCGTGGCTAATATATTTGCTTGAGTTCGTTCCCACGCATGCCATTCCTGCATGCATTCTGCACGTTCGACGTCAGAAAACGTGTGGTCTTTTGTGTTGACAGCCTGTCATCTGTCACGTGAAATCCTGAGAATCAAGGAGTCGCGAGACGTGCGGGGTCGTAGAGTGCGGCGAGTCGGCTAGCGAAGGGAAGGACTATGGGGAGTAGTCCGAGAGCGAGAGGGGAGGGGAGGAGCTCGGTAGAACGGAGCAAATAGAAGTCTGGTTAAAGTTAGAGAAGAAGGCTAGGCTAGAAGATTGGTGGACGCCAGATTGGGTGTCGTGCCGTCGATACAATTGACGACCATCTTGGCCGGATAACCGGATTGCCGGATAGGGCACACTTCGTGACAATTCTCCCCCACTTGATGTCAATGCCCCTGCTTTGACGATGACGCAATGTGGCCTCGCGATCGGTCGTTTGAGGGAGGAAGAGAAAAGGTGGTAGGGCGAGAAATCGAGAAGGGGCGAAATCCAATCAGATCGGGAGAAATCCGCAATCCCAACTGTCGCTCGCGATCGGGTTCGGATTGGCTCGAATTAAAAGTGATTCGGATCGGTACGGAGTGGGCGAGGGGAGGCATTTGACACCAAGACGGGTGGGAGCAACATGGACAACGTCGGGCAGGCCGCAGATACAGTCAGCGACCATATCGTTCAATCGAGTCGGGACTTAGGCGCATTACGAAGGATGGTGACCCATTTGGAGGACTTGAACAATCTGGCCCGGTCTTACCAAGCCAATTACCCCGAAGGGGGCGCACGGGCGTGGGCCGACATGGTACGCGAGGTCGAAGAGTCGCGCACGACGATTGCTGCCTTGCGAGAACAAGTGGCGCAAGATCGGGATGCTCTGACGCGCGGAAGAGGAGAGGCCGAGAAGATGTTGCGTCGCTCGGGTGGAGCAGATGTGACGGCCGATCTGGCGTGGCCCAATACCCCCGCTGATGAAATCATCACCCGACAGCAAGTCGCGTTGGTGGCGGCCTTGCGCGATCGTGACAAAGCCAGAGAGTACCTCCGGGAGCGCGGCAACGATGTGTTGCAGCTGCGCGGTGAGTTGCACGAGTCAAATACCGTGCAACAGGCACTGTCCGAGCAGGTGGCGAGACAGACTGTCGAGATCAAGCGCTTGTCGGCCTTGTGTGAGTCCGAGCGGGTCTTGCGAGCGGATAAAGAGGTCATGCACCAGACGATGGTCAACGACGGCCGACGTCAAGATGAGGTGTTTCGAAACTTGCGCTCCGAGCTGGCCTCCGTTCGGCACGATCTCCGCTTGAAGGAGGTTCAATCAAACGAGCGATTAGCCTCAGCTGAGCACTGGAAGAAGCAGGTGCAAGAAATTCGCGATGTTCAGGTCCAGCCAGAGCTGCAGCGTTTGTCCGCGGAGCTCAAAGAATCCGAAAGCAAGCGGCAAGATCTGGTCGAGGCAGCCGTGTTATCCGCCGGGAAGATGGCCGATCTGGAGATGAAACTCAAGGCTGTGTTGGATGATCAAGATGTCCGCGATCGAGAGGCTGCCGAGGTGGTCAAGGAAGCCCGAGACTTGAAGGCCCAGCTGGATAAATGGCAGATCGCTTTCGGGGATATCGCATTGCTGCTCGACGAGCTTATTACCGAGGCGGAAGAAATACGCGATCGACTTGTCGTGGCCGTGCGAGACAGCGTGCGAGGCGACGAAGGCTTGCGCGGCGCGGTGGACTTTCTGAACTGGTCGCGCGAAAATTTCCTGGTGGTGGGCGATCTGGCTGGCTGGGTGGAGGCATGGCAGTCTAGTGCTCCTTTTTCTTCAACAGTCAACGTCATCGGGACGGGTCCTGCCCACGCTTCGAGCCCCGTGGTGCCGTTGCCCGCGATCGCGGATGTCGATGAAGTGGAGAAGGAAGTGACTCTCTGGCGGGAGCGTATTAACGAGGTGTTGGCCGTGACCGAGGTGTGCGCGACCGCCATCTCTTGGCTGCCCTTGTTCCTGGCGCGCGGGACGGGGGCGAAGAAACGAAGGGATCGGAGGCGCAGACGAGCTTTATCAGTCCCCGATCCAAGCCACCATTTCTGATCCACAACCCGCCGGGACACGTGGCCGACCTGGATCATGAAGACCCGAACCAGTCAATCACGGAAGATGAGGGCCTCTCGAGCGGCGCGATAAGCACGTTGGTGGATCAAGCGCGCAAACGCCCGAGCGCCGCGTCCCCACCGAAGTCCAAGCGATCTTGTGTGGGTTCGCCAAGGCCAGCTGCGAAGACCCCTCGCTCAGCGCTGCTTGGTGCAATTCGGAGTCGGACTCTTCCCCCGTCGATCGTGAGTGCGTACGAGACGATGGTCGCGGCCAAGCTGTGGGAGCGTTACCAGCACTGGCCTTCGATTTTTCCTGAAGAATGCGCCAATGATGCTACTCGGTTGGTTGACGAAGCCTTGAAGACGTTCTGGCAAAAACGCGGGCGTGAAGTCTTCGAGCGCTTATTTTACTTGAAGTTGGACTCCGCCAATGACACGTATGGGAGTTTAGACCAGATCACGGGCCCTTTGGAAATGGTGTTGGCAAGTCTGAAGGTCGCGGAAGAAGATAGCGCGGGGCAGCAGCATCTGAGCCCGATCGCCTATTTTTGTTCGCCGCGACATCAATGGCCGATATTGTTCAAGGCCCCGATCTGTTTGAAGACTATGTGTTTTCGCGCATGGCGGTGGTGACCAGGACGAGCGGGTGGTTTTGGATTATCTGGCCGAAGCGAAGGAATGGTTCCCCAAGGTGCCCGCTCTGGCGGGTCAAGGAGACAAGTTGCTCGAGTGGTTGTGTGATCCGGTGTCGACTTTCAAGTATTACACCCAGCGAGGTTCTTTGAAGTCAAAACCTCAAGGCGATCTGGCCAAGTATCGAGTCCAGACCATATCCGATTTGAAGGTCGTGTGCACCCAGGCGATCAGTTGGGTGGAGTCTGATTCTGTGGTGCCCGATCAGCCGTATGACTTCGTGGACTTGGTGTATACTGGCTTAACGCGATCCGAGTCCTCAATGGGGGGCAGTCGAGAGTCGAGCGCAAGGTCGTTTGGTGCGGGTGGATGGTGGTCCCGTCGAATTGCGTGAGGCATATGAAGAGCGTCAGTCGTCGACTGGTTCCGCCATGACTCTTTAGGGAGGGGGCCGATAGTCTTCTCTTCTTTAATGCATAATTGAGTGTGCTTGTTCAGCTATGTCTTTGATCGGGGAGTCGGTGTTGGTGTAGGCCACGTCGTTGTCTGAGAAAGTGACTCGATCGGTAAAGCTACTTAGTGGTAGCAAGTCGAGTTTGATTGTGGCGTCCGATATGTCCGGGTTCGATAGGGGTTCGTCGTTGATATGATCGCTCTCCCCTTGAGAGATCGCGGCGTCCTCGTCGCGTGGTGGATCGCGAAGGCGATCGGGGATGTCCTCATCGTAGGGTCGCGACCAGTAACCTTGGAAGACTTTCGTTTTTGCTTTGTAGGTTAAACTACCACAGCCCCCAACGGAAGATCTTGCTTTTTAGGTGCTTTCGACAACGTCATGACCTCTAGCGCGAAAAAAATCATCCTTTCGACGGTGTCTCGATTCGCTCAACGTGAATCGACGCCTGACCCTAGCCAAGCGACGCCCGGTCCGAGCCGAGAAGCCATTGAAAAACCTCCTTCCTCTAGGAACAGCGCCGCTGCGGCCGACTCTCTTCGTAGGGAAAATGTTTCCAACCAAGATGGTGTTGACTTAGGTGGTGACACTGGTCCAAATATGGACAAAAAAAATGGATCCGATGATGCAGGAATTGATATGGAAATTAATGGTTCCAACGAAAAACCTGCCTCTGACGCCAATAGTGGCAAATTACCCCAAGATTCTGACAAGCCTGGGGAGAATATTACCCATCCTGACGGCACCCCTCAAGGACGAGTTTTACCTAATTTGAAAAATCCCTCCAAAGCTGGGACAAACCCTCCAACCCCAAAAAACAAGCTTCGTCCAACAACGAAGGCAAAAAAACCAACTCGAAGAAAAATAATGTATGGGAAGGAGCCCGTCATGTGAAAACCCAATTGGTTCACAACACTGGTGGGCATCCCATTGACGACTCTGAATTGGAAGAATTAATTCGACAAGCTCGAGAATTCCGCCAAAACCCTACTGCTATGGATGAATTCATTGAAGACATCTTGAAAACTCCATCCTCGAAGGCTTGCACTGTGGACATTCCTCTGGGAGAAGCTTTCCGTCAAGTCAAGGACTACCAAATCCGAGCGAATTTAATTACCCAGAACCCGGGTACGCTTTGGGAACCGAAATTCAAGGAAATTCTGTTCCACAAGAAAAACCGACTACTCTCTCTTTGACGTTTTATGACGATGATTTATTGCGCAAAACTTGTGGAACCTCCCTTCGTCTGGGAAAACAAGAATTTACTGTGCCTGAATATTCTCCCCACTCGAAACTTTATTTTATTAATTTCAACAACCTGGTGGATTACGATATTCAAAAAGCGATTTTGAAAAAGTTGGAAGAGCCCACTCACTGCGTCATTGTTGGTTTTAACCCCAGTACTGACAATTTATTACGCTCGACCCAATTTCGAGTCCTTTTTGACTCCGAAACTCCTCCTTTGGCATTGGTACCAGATGATGGAGGCGAGCCTCTGAGAGAAATCGAGATCCAAAACCAAGTTTATGTTTTTCAACATAAAATTCGGTCCCTCAATCAAACGGTCCCTCCCAGTGTTCAGGCTAGACTGGAAAAGCCAAACAAAAAGACGACGTTAAAAAGAATACAGACCAAGTCGAGGAAAACGCTACAGAGGAAAAATCTGATGCTCCCGAAAATCCATCGACAGAAAACCAACCGCCCAACACCCCGAAGGAAAATACTGGCACAACTGGAAACTCCGACTCCCCTAATGCCGATCCCAAGGAAAATCAAAATGACAAGGAAAATTTTGTCGACCTGTCAAGCGATGTGGACATGGAACAAGAGGAGAAATCAAATATCGAAGAGGAAGAAATGGTAGCTCAACCCAAGAAGATATTAAATCCTCCACAATCACCCAAGGGCTCGAGCGAGAATAATATTATTCTCACAGACAAACCCAATTTATCCCAGGACGAATTTAAACCAACTCGAGCCGGTTTTATTCAAGGTCCCCAATACAAAATATCAGCTACCTCGATTCCAACACAAAATCGATTCGCTATCCTCAGTTCAGACGACTCTGACGTGACAACACCAGGCACAACGGTTCCTCGATTCCATCTCGATATCGTTTCTACCGACACACCCAAAAAACGTCCTGCTTCGTCCCCAAAATCAACGATACCCCAAAAAATTCCAGCCTCTACATCACAGAGCTGAAGAAAAAACTGAATGAATCCACCAACCCATTGGTATTTCATGATGAAACCCTCAACCAACCTGGCTTTATTGGAAATATCTATATGGACCCAAAATCTCGCAAAATCGCATCCAATTTAATTGCTTCGAGAGGAATTATACGTTTAATGGCTGGAGAAAATCCCATGCAAGCTATTGATGAAGAACGATTTACCTCGTACTACCAAAAACAGCATGGCCATCCTCCTCCTGAAAATTACAGCCCCACAAATCTATTCCAAAGTTTGTGTCCAAATGACGAAGACTACCACATGAGAAGATCTCTAGCAGCAATCGATCTATTTCTGTCCAACAGAGCACCTGAAGCTTATACGAACGATTAGTATATCAATCTGTGCCTGAAAGACAAAGTCCACCGTTGGCCCAATTGCAATTTAATCACGGACGCCTCCTTGATTAAATTAATTTCCAGTCCTGCTGCTGCTGGAAACCTGGTGCAACATCATAAAATTGAAGAAGAGTTGAGCCATATTGTGAAAGATCTGGCACTCCAAACAATTGACCCTACGAAGTGTTTTGACTCGGATACTGATGCCTTGTTAACTTTATTTCCGGACGAAAAGGCTCCTGAACTCGAATACAAAGACTCTGGCGATGGTGACAATGAAGACTCCAATTGACTCGCCAACACACAAAATCAATTAAAACCACAATCACCACACCCCGACCCAAACCAACACAACGACTTGAAGTCAAAAAATCAAAACCCAAATATTAATCATGACCGTGACCCAATTAACGCGCTACCACAACCCATTATCGACTGGGATATTAGCTTGTTTTCTCTCAACACAAATGGTCTCTCCAATTCTTTCCACCACCTTCTCAAGAACTTTCTCCTCAAAACATCTATCTCACTTATCCAAGAAACTCGACTGCCTTACCCCAGCGACCATGGCAAAATCAATTTCTACTGGAAAAAAACATACCAACCAACAAGGCACTTTCTTCTACGAGGAGCCAATTTATTCCATCAGCAATACCTCTCATCCTACTGGAGGCCTTGCCACATTTATTCATCCTGATTGCCCTCTGGACAATTGCACCAATTTAAACCACTCTTGGGACAAACCTCTCCTCCGTGGTCGTTATTTACTTATATCGGCCACTCTGGACAATATCCCGGTTTTTATTCACAACATCTATGCTCCGTACGACTATCACGTCCGTGTGGATTTTTTAATGATCTGCCTCGCGATTTTCCACCCGAAGCTTTTCATATTGTTGGTGGCGACTTTAACGTTATTTTCTCCCCAACATTAGATTCATGCCGTCCTTCGACTCATGCGACCCATGGCTCATATGAACTCAATCTATGGCTACAAGATTTACACCTCGTTGACATTTTTCGTCAACAAAATCCACTGAAACGTGCTTTCACAAGTCCAAAATTTGTCAATCGGCTTGACTATATTTTCATCTCATCTGCTATGGCATCCCTACGTCATCTTAAATTTCGTCACCTGGAACTAATTCCTCATGCTGACCACACTCCCTGCAAATTATTGACCAAACGTCCAGCAGTATCAATGGGACCTGGTCCATGGAAAACACCACAATGGGTTCTCAACAATGACAAGGCCAAATTAATTATCTCTCGTCAACTTGAAACCTTCCTTACCAAGACCCAGTTAAACTCAAATGTTGGTCTACATTTCGACACAATGATCACCAACATGCGAAATCAATTAAAATACCTACACGACGAGCTGGTCGAAAATCAACAAAGGCAACTCAAGAAATTATCTATGGATTTGGCTTTATTGATTCGGGATTACCAAAACACCCCCATGTGCGTCCTTGATGGCACGTATCAAAACAATTCAAGCTGCCATACATGAGTATCATGACAGGAAAAAAGTCCTTCGGGAAGACACTGTTATGCAAACTCATCTCGAGAAAGCGGAAAGGTGTACCAAATTTTACCTGAAACCACCTCGCACTATCCCTTTACAAAAATCTCCCTTCAAGGCACTAAAAATGTCCAATGGAAATATTGCTTCCGATCAACAATCAATTTCCTCGACACTCCACGAGTTTTATTCTGACCTGTATGGCGACCATGAGGCAGTTGACAAGGAAAGAATGGCCAAGTATTTAAAAACTCTGATATCTCGCCGACTCAATATCGATGACAAGAGATTTATTGGAGCTCCACTCACGGCAAACGAATTTTATTTTGCCATTAAGCACACCAAACGGAATTCAACTCCTGGGCCAAATTCATTGCCTTACGAAATCTTGAAAATGTTTCCCCATGAATGGTCCCTGGCTTTGGAAATGCTGTACTATTACCAAATCAACTCCCACTCCAACTTGGCACCCTCCCAATTGACAAGTCTAATTGTACTGCTGTACAAAAAGAACGACAAACTACTCCCAAAAAATTACCGTCCCATCAGCTTGGTCAATATCGACGTGAAAATCCTCACAATGGTCCTTGCAGAACGAATGCAGAGAATCATTCAGTCGATAGTCCACCCGGATCAAACAGGTTTTATTCGTGGTCGGTCAATCCAAACCAATTTACTGCGCTTGGAAGACCTGAATCACTTTATGAAGTTTTATTCCTCCGAGTCTATTGTGGCCCTCTTGGACTTTGAAAAAGCCTTTGATAGGGTCAACCATTCCTATTTACTGGCAACCCTGAAGGAATTTAATTTTCCACCATCCTTTCTCAACATGGTCAAAGTGCTTTATTCAAATCGTCGTGGACGAATTATTGTCAATGGACATTTATCCAACCCATTTAAGATCCAACGTGGTGTTTTACAAGGCGATCCATTATCACCTCTATTATTTGTCTTGGCGCTAGAACCTATGTGTTTAGCCATACGCAAGAGAAAAGATTTGGGCATACGCATTGGTCATCACACTCACACCGGGAGCTATTATGCAGACGACTCCCAATTGTACTCCAAAAATGCATCGACGTTGCAACTCCAACTCGACATCGTCAAAAAATTCTGTGATGTCTCTGGTTTCAAATTAAATCTCTCCAAGACAGAATTATTAACCCATGCCAATTTACCTCCAGACCTGGCACCCTTGGCTATTACTGATGACAAACCTGCCAAATCGTTGGGCCTTTTAATTTCTCCCAACATCACAGCCACAACACGTTTAAATTCGCTCTTGGAGAAATTGGTCACAAGAACACAATTATGGTCTTATCGAGCACGAACACTACCCGGAAAAGTGACAATCCTAAGGTCAATTTGTTTTCCTGTGCTCTGGTATCAACTCCAATTTATTCCGATCGACAAAGAACATGCCAAACTATTCGACAAGGTCGCCAAGCAATTTATTCACGGCGATACAATTGATCCATACTCGACTCAACGTTATTTGCATCAATTCAACTCGGACATTATTTTCCTTCCCAAAGCACAAGGTGGTCTCGGATTTAAATCGTCTACCCACTGGTGGTCAAAACTACACCGGGTCATGACCTTTAAATGCTTCAAGCTACTCTTAGCACCACCTCACAACTCGAATGGTCAAACGAAATTGCCAGCATGGCTATCCATTGGAGAATATTTACTCTCCAGAGCCTTCAGTCCATGGGGAAATTTTTACGATCTCCTTTTTATGAGTCCACACTCTAGTATGTACAAAGCCATATTACACCAAGATAAGGTTCCACCTCTCTGGTCAGCATTTACTCGACTATGGTTATCCATATCTCCAACCCCGTGAAAAATTTCCCACAGTACAAGTCGATGGAAATTTTCCACTTTGGCACAATCAATTCTTACCCTTGGAGAAAACTGTCTTTGAACACTGCTATCCAAAGACTTATGATTATGCTGTATCACTGGCAAAATTAAATTTTACCCATGTTCGCCACCTACTTGATGAAAATGGCAATCTTATGGATCGGAAAATCCTGTTAGATTGGATTAAGTCTCAATGCTCAAGACGCCATTTAGCCACTCCCGATCATAAATGGTGGTATGCTCTACACGGGAGACTTAAAGCTATCCTACCATCTCCACCCGAGGACACAGAAATTAACTTTCGTCAGCCTACACCTTATCGGCAAACGGCTACCGAAATTACTTGGGCTGGAAATTTCAAAGATGGCTTTTTACCCTTTATTGATGCCACCTTGGATGATTTAACTCATGAATTTAAATCCAAATCGGCTCAGGAGGTTTTACCCACAGCTCATTTATTGGTACCCTCGGATTTTTATGCCCACAAGGAAAATATTAAAATGGTCGCATTCTACAGGCAGCCCAAATTTATTCTGCCAACGTATAGTGCTTTCATATATCGACTGCTTATTCGAGCCTTACCTCTCCGATACAAATTCAAGTACTCGGACGACATCCCGAACACTTGTATTTTTTGTCATGAAGTGGAGACGTATAAACATTTCATCTTGGACTGTCCATATACTCGAGCATGTTGGAGTCCATTTAAATCCATGGCCAGATCCCTTAACTTTACTTGGCCAACTACCATGGAAAAAATATTCTTCTCTCCTATAGCACTCCAAGACAAAGACCTCCAAGCTGGATTTAATTTGCTGTGGCCAATCTTTTTATCTTGTATTTGGTATACTATATGGAAAACTCGGTGCGACCGGATTTACCGTCCAGATTTGCCTAACAAAACACCTATGACGATATCCATATTAGCAGGACACATTATAAAGCGGCATCTGTACCAACTCAATCGAGCCTCCTTGGACGACTCCACGAAGGTTTCCTTGACATCGGTGCTTCATAGTTTGCACCAGAATGAGTGGTTCTCTGCCCAAATCTTACCACAATCTCAAAACGAGACCTTGGAACCTTAAAAGGCATGTTATATTGCAGCATTTCACTAAAGTCACCCATATCAATGGGAACTCAAAGTGGATTTTCTTGCGACCCACTTGGCCTTTTCATGCGTTTGATGGTTCGTTAGCCCCAGCTAACAGAGCTCAATGAACACACCAAGTAACTTTATCTCATGCCGTGTCCTTCACAAAATCGACTTGACTTTATCCGTTCACCCAAAATGGCAAAACTATCGACAACCCTGGCATTGCCCTGACGATCATTTCAGACATTCTAATGGTCTTCGGGGTTGCTAGACATCCCAAGCAGACAAACGCAAGCGTTAGATTGCAAAAAAGCGCAGTGGTTCTCTCACAACAACACTTTGACAATTGTTACGACGTCTCCCCCTGGGGGCGAAATCTCAAAATCGAGTGCACACTTTTTGTTCGGGAAAATTGCGCCACGGTGCCTAAAAGATTCTCCCATGTCTCCTCCTCAAGATGTGCCAGTTTGCGAGTGCTCAAACCTCGCGAAACAAAATTCGAAAGGAAATTCGACTCTGTGACACCCATTTTGAACCGGTTTCAACCCGTCACCAAAAGTGAAATTTCTCTCGACCTACTGGGTGGATTTCTACGTTTAGTGGCTTGTTACCTCAGTTGAATCGAGCTCTATGCCGACACCAACTAGCACAATTTGCAGATCTATGGTTCAAAACCTCGAACCCATTTTGGACTGTCACCCACACCGGTGAAACTCCAGGACAACTCGAACGCTTTCCCTACGGTCACTGAGTGACATCTAGGGATCTAGTGGGTGGCTCCACCACTTATTACGACTAGCCAAAGCGTTAGAACGCCCTGAAACATCCTGGTTTGCTCGCAATCCTCAATCCAAAATGTCAACCACCCCTATCCACCGGCTACAACACCTTTTAGTCGGCTACAGGTCGCAAATCATTTCCAATCGACCGGCTATGACTCTTTTCCATCCTATCATGGCTAGACGAGTGTTTTAAGCCATCAAGAGCGATGATTGAAGCCCTGGAACCTACTTGCCGTCGCCCCGACAACTTTTGGTGAAATGGCTAAAACTCATCGGAATGGCTCCTGAATGCAAATCAACTCCGATCGTCCAACTTTGAGTTGGAGAGGCTCGAGAATGTCCTCGCGATGGATTTGAGCTATCAAGCACCATGATAGCAGCACAGGAACCCAACTTCCGATTCCAAACCATTTTGAGCCGATATGGCTCCAAAACGACCATCGTAGCTCATTTCAGCTACACGACTCTATATGCACCTATTAATATGGTGCATCCATTGCTACCCTCCATTGATGGAGGACACCAAGTAGGGCTATCTATCTCGTAGCCGTTCGGAAGTTATGACTCCTTCAAGTTGCGCAGCCGAGACGCCCGATTGGAAAAACCACTGGTTTTGGCTAGCGCTCTCCCGCTACACGCTACCTATGGCGATTCTAATGGTGCGCTATCCTTCGTACGTATCGTGGCTACGATCCTGCCAAGTGGCTCCATGGACCGTGGCGCCGTTCGAAATCCAGCTCCGACGATGCTCGCGCTCGAGACCTATCCGCGCATGGCGCATGTCAAAATGGCACCTCCCAAATATTTTACCCGGTTTATTATTTGTGGAAGGTTTTTCTCCAAATGCCCAACCCACAAGGGATTTTCCCTCTATCTCGCCACCATCAACTCCGATGAAGACGCTCCTGAAAACAACTTTGCTTGTCACGGAACGACCGACCTCGTTGATTTTTTTGGCTGGTCAAATCGTCCAAGAACATTTTATCTTGGATGGTCCTTTCTCTCAAACCCAGCTTTTCCTATGGTTCCAGCGATTTAATTCGGCCTCCTGAGGTCGAATTAAATTGGCCATGACCTCTTTTGGATTTTTTGGGCTCCTACCTCTTGCCAATTTATTTCCTCTAGGCCTGATTTTATTCTGTCTCGACCCTTTTGGCAATTTTTGGCCTTCCTCTCCTGTCGATTTATTTATTCATGGATCGACCCCAACTCAAGCTTTTATTTACTTGGCCTTTTTCACTGCGTACCTCCACTTGGAATTTTTATCAAGACTTTTGTATACAAATTTTCAAGTCCTCCACGGTCAACCCGAAATTGCCTTGTATCTCGCCACCATCAACTCGGATCAAGATGGTCATGAAAAGAAAGTTGCTTGTATGCCTCTTCTCTGTACTGTTGAATTTTTTCACAGTCTGAATCGCCTTACAACATTTTCTTTCTGCCATGGTCCCTCCAAATTACCCCACACCCAAGTCTATTTCGGGTAAGCAACACTGGACGATTTTCCACAAGAACCTTCCAAGGTCACATTTCGCAACACATATTTATTATGCGACCTATGAAGCCAAAATCGAAAGTCTAGTTTGCGGTCGTTTTGGGCCATATTAATTCTTTAATATACTCAGTTAACCAGTAACCTTGGAAGGGTTTCAGGCGATCGACGTTGACAGGGAAGTCGCGATCTGGTAGTGTGGGTGGTAGACGCGGTATGTGTTAGAGCCTTGTCTGGAGAGGACGCGATAGGGGCCATGCCAATGGTACGCGAGTTTGGAAATGCGGGTGTCGTTCTCGTGTCGTCACTTACGGAAGTATTGATACACCCATACCGAGTCGGCTGGTTGGATTTCGATCGGGCGCTGGTTCGACTGTCGTTGGTCGCGATTTTGCCCTTTGATGAGTTGAGATTCGACAAGGCGTCGGGTGGCCAGGAACCACAAGCTTTGTTGGCGGCGCCATTGGGGCAGGTCGTCCGATCGCCATGGAGGGTCTTAATTAAGGAAGGTAAGGTGAAGCGGTGAGATCGGATCGCGCCCGAACAGACAAAAGTAAGGCGTGTCGCCGAGGGTCTCGTGGTAGGCCGTGCGGTAGGCCCAGAGGAGTCGCGGGAGATAGAGATCCCAGTCGGTTTGGACGGAGTTTACGTACATTTTGAGCATGGTGGCGAGCGTGGAGTTGAAGCGCTCGACAAGTCCTTGGCTCTGCGGGTGCCCGGCCGCACTGGAGAGTTTGTCGATCCCAAGCACCGTATACATGGAATGCGCGAGTTCGGAGACAAAGTTAGTCCCGCGATCGGAGAGTACGCGTTCGGGTACGCCATATCGGCAGAGTACTTCGTCGACAAGACGCGTGTGAAGGTGGATGTTTTGAGATCGGGTACCGCGAAGGCTTCCGGCCAGCGCGTGAAGTAGTCGATAAATATGAGCACGTATCGGTTCTCGCGCGGGGTGATCGGGAATGGCCCGAGAGCGTCGACGACGAGAAAGTTGAAGGTTCCGCGGAGGAGGTAGACCGGCATGCGTTGAAGTCGACCTTGGCGCCAGGGGCGAGATCCTTTTGCGGCCCCACAGCGGACGCAAACTCGACAGTACTCATGTACGTCGGATCGCCAGCCGAGCCAGTATGACACGCGCCGAACACGGTCGATCGTGCGCGCCACCCCGAAATGTCCCGCGAGAGGCGAGTCGTGACAGAGTTGAAGTACCCGGCGGGGGTTTGGGGGTTAGCGATCGCCGCGAAGCCTTTGATGAAGCGGCGGAAGTATCCTGCGAGACCAAGGAATGCTCGTACTTCAGCTACGTTTCGCAACGCGCGGATCTTGAGGACCGATTTGACCTTCTCGGGGTTGGGTAGTATGCCGGCGGGGGTGACTATGTGTCCCAGGAAGGCGACTGATGATTTGCCCCAGTGGCACTTCGACATCTTGAGTTTGAAACCCGCTCGGGCGAAACAGCAGAGGACATCATTGACTCGGGCGAGGTGTGATGTGAAATTGTCGCTGTAGACGATGACGTCATCGAGGTATACGAGACACGATCGCCAGATGTGATCGCGTAAGACATGTTCCATTAGGCGTTCGAACTGTGGTACCGCGTTACAGAGCCCGAATGGCCTAACGAGCCATTCGTAAAGGCCGAATTAGCAGGTGAAAGCCGTCTTCGGGATGCTGTCTTCTTCCATGCGAACATTCCAGTAGCCAGACGCGACATCCATGGTCGAAAACTATTTCGCTTTACCGAGGACATCGAGGAGATCGTCTATGCGGGGTAAAGGGTAGCTGTCCTTGATCGTAACCTCGTTAAGTCGTCGGTAGTCTATACAGAATCTGATCGAGCCATCGGGCTTTCGGATCATCAACACTGGGCTGGCCAGGGGCTTGTGGACGGCTGTATGAGGCCGAGTTCAAGGTATTGTTGTATCTCGGCTTCCATAATCTCGCCCTCCCTCTGTGACACTCGATAGGGTGCTTGTTTAATAGGATGAGCCGAGCCGGTGTTGATGTAGCATTTCACCAGACCGGTACGACCCGGTGCTTTTGATGTGGTGATAAATATGTCATGTTGAAGGAGGACCTTTCGCAGCATCTCGCGTTGTGTGGGGTTCAAAGTGGAGCCTTCCCAGTTGATCGGGAGTTCATTGAGGACCGGCGTAGAATGTACGGACGCGACGTAGTTCGGGTAGACGTGCTGCGAGAGCGGGGTTGCGGAAGGGGCTTCTGTGGGTAACTCGCTAGCCTGCGGGGTGGTGTTTGTGGCACGATCGGTGTCGTGATAGTCGCTAGGGTGGCCGAGTTCCTCAAAGTCGGGAGGTAGTAGTGTAAACGTTCCGATCGGTTCTCCAGGTGTGCAAGTGAGGGGTGAATCTCCCGCATTGCGGATCTGGACCCATGTCAGCGTTTCCTGAGGTTGGTTAAGAGAGCGGGTCACTTGGATCGGTGAGCTGGCGATCGGTTCGACGAGTATTGTACCGTGGCGGGGAATCGGGGTCAGAAGTGAACATTGTACCATGCAGCACGATCGGGCAGCCAATTTGAGGCGCTTTACAGGCAGATATAAGGAGTTTGCGGGGGTGTCTCCGGAGGAGAGGGTAGAGGTGATAGCGAGATCGGGCCCGAGGAGCCCGGGATGAGGAGCTGGTTGGTCTCGAGATTGATTGATGCTCGTAGGCGGCGTAAGAGGTTTACCCCGATGATGCAGTCCGTGATGGTGTCGGACATCACCCAGAGAGGGAACTCTACCGTCAGACCTCCGATGAAGATCGTGAGAGGGTGCGGCCGAGAACTCGTAGAGGTCGCTGTTCGACCGAATGCAGCTCCGAATCGGGGGCCTGAAGGGTGGGTGACCCGAGGAGCCGCCAGCTAGCTTCGCTGAGTATGCTGACCGCCGCTCCGGTGTCGATCAGTGCGAGGTGTGGGCGCGTGTTCACGAGCACGATAGCTGAAGGGGCCGATCGGGGGTGGTCAATGTGAGCTATGAATCTCGAGGTATCCGGACTGCCTTCTTTGTTGCTCGGTAGTAAGGGAGGCGGTATTTTCCGGAGTGGGGTCGCTCGCTGGTAATGAGGGGCAGATCGGTTTCGCCGGCAAAAGGGAAGAGGACAGAGATCTCCTGAGGTGTGAGCCGAGGTGGTGAAGGAGAAGTGTCGGCCGAATTACCGTCGGCCGATCGGGCGCGATCGTCGAAGTTATGCTGAGGAGGCGGCGGGGGAAGCCGCGACTTGATCAAGATCGTACGGAGGCCGTTAGGCGTATCATCTTGGGGCCACAATCGGCGGTGCGTGAGCTCAAAGGGAGCGCTCATGATCTTTAAAGTGATGCGCAAGGGAAGCAAATGGTAGCTGATGTAGGATGAAAATCGAATGCTCGACCCGGCTGTGACAAGTACTTCCGATGGCGGAGGGTTAAGGAGAGCGCTCGTGTCGTGAGTTGCTCGTGTCTGGTACAGTGAGTGTGCCCTCGCCAGGCGGGTATCATGATCGCGTTGAGCTCTCGACTGGGCCTGTTTCAGGAGACGATCCGTACGCGTAACAAAGGCGATCGGATCCGTTCGCGAAAAGTCGCGATTAGCTTGCCTGGCTTTCTCACAAGAGTTGAGAGTTGAGGTGAACCAGTCGAGCCAGTGTTGGGGGTCATCCAGTTGTGCTGGGGATTGTAGTAAGTGTAAGTCCGCGGGGGTGATCGGGCGCCCGAGGACTTGCTCCATGAGAGGTAAGATGGCGTCTTGCTGGACTTGGCGACGCGAGCGTATAGCTTGTAATTGGCGCTGTATGTCTTCGTGAGCGATCGGATACATGCGATCTTCGAAGTCGAGTGAATGAGTTTCGGTGGCTCCAGGAAAATCGCCCGAAAGTATGGCCTCGATCTGGTGAGGTAAAAAGACGGCCCGAGGTGCTGGTAGGGAACTCGAGGCATCCGAGGAGATTTCGTCCCCGTGTGTGAGGGAGGGGGCCTCGTACTCGCGTCCGAGTACGGGTAAATGTTCGTGTAGCGTAACGGCCGATATAGGCAAGATGCGATCGTGGACAGGGGCCCGATGAGAGGAGGAGGCAGGGTGTAATTCATACGTAGGGGCCTTTTCTTCGGTGTTCCTCTGGCTGGGGGCTAGCTGCGATCGTTGATCGGGGATCGTGTCAGTCTGGTCGTAATCATATTCTTCGCGTATGGTGGCGAGATTTGAGCACAAGGCAGGGTGTCTGGAATCAGTAAGGGACTTGGCTGGAGCATAGGGGAGATCGTGTGCAATGTTTCTTCCGAGCACAGACGGGGATGTTTTATTGGCAAGGGGACTCGTTGGCGAAGTGGGGAAGTCAGGGTGCAGTGTATGTTGGGGTTCAGTGAAGTCAGGTAGAAAGGTTGTCACCGCGATCGGGCGATCGGTGAGACAGGTGTAATTCAGTAAATTGGGAGTCTTGTCGGGAGGTTCGACCGTGTACTTGCCACTCCCAGCGGCCGGTACAGGGTCCCTGGATACTCAGAACGAGATCCCCGTGGAAGAATTCCGTTCGATGAGAGCTACCGCTTGTTGCGGGAGCGGGTTTGTAGGGCAGTCGGCCCACCAGTGGCCTTCTTCGCTACATATGAAACAGCGATTGTCACGGCGAAGCAAGACGGGCTGCGAATTGGGGTGCTGAGTCGAGGAGGTCCCGTGATCGGGCGTCGTGGGTGTGTTGTTGGGGCTGGTTGATCGGTTGGCGTTCGAATTTTGGTTCGATCGGCTGTTGCGATCGCGGTTCTAGAACGAGCCTCGGGGCCGAGTGTTATCATATTGGTATGCAGGCCGGCGGGCGTCTTCCGGGATGCCGCACTCCCATATAGAGTGACCATAGGTGTTGCACCGTGTACATGTGCTTGAGGCCCAGTGGCATTCGTTTCTCCCATGACGGAAGCGACCGCAGCGAGGTCATATTTCCGCGAATATCGTCAGCTTCCATGCAAATCCGCGGGGGCACGGGGGTGTAAGGAGTCACCGCGATCGGGCCACCGAGATTGATAGTGCAGCGAGATGAGACTGATTAGAGTAGGTAGCATCGTTTCGGTTCGCGAGCGTAAGCATATCGGCTCTCAATTCGGGCTTGAGGTCTTTGATCGTTTGTAGGATAACACTTTCAGCGTTGTCGGTGGATTTAGACGTTGGTCGAGGCGATCGGGTGGGTGTCGACGGGGTAGGAGCCGAGTTGTTCGTCTTCGAGGCCGATCGGGAGCTATTCGGGCAACTATCGATGTCAAACTCGCAGTCAGTGAGGAGCCGAATGCATTCCTTAGCCGATCTGGGCCGAGGGCGTCGTTGACGTAATAGGTTACTGATCGCTGAGTCCCCGCAGCCTTCGATAATACCCTGGATAATAATCGGGGCGTCGCTTCCAGCTTCTTGGTGAGAATCGTTTAGGCGCCAGATAAAAGATCGGATGGATTCATTGTCGCGCCTTGTCATTGCGATCGACGCCATCGTTACTGCTTTCGTCTTCGCTTTCTCCAAATGGGACGTCGAGCTGAATTGTGCATTTGTGGGAGAGTTAGGAATCCGGATAATGGTTATCCGGACATTTTCAGAATTCCGCGATTTTTTCCCATTTTTGTCTGATTGTGACTAACACTATACAAATTTTCAATGAAAATGCTGTCTCACTTTGGGAAATTTTATATCATTTAGAGCATTTTTATAAAATTTTGTGAATTGTCGTAGATTTTCAGCGAATATCCACTGCGTTCGACAAACATTTTTTTACATCTCCTTACAAATATCAAGTGTAGCTTTCACATTTTAATTCAACTTCTTTCCACGACGTTCGAATTCGATGAAATGACCCAACGACAAGAAGGTTCGACAAACATGTTCCGACAAGATGGCGACATGGATGGACAACCCGACGATGAATTTACTGTCGTGGCTAATATATTTGCTTGAGTTCGTTCCCACGCATGCCATTCCTGCATGCATTCTGCACGTTCGACGTCAGAAAACGTGTGGTCTTTTGTGTTGACAGCCTGTCATCATTCCCAGAGGAAGCACATGGATTTAAAAAGCTTGGTCTATTGCACCGACTATGGCCAAGAGCAAGCGTGGGTGGCTCAAAGCCTTAAGGATCTCGGAGGGGTGAAGAGAATGAGTTTGTTGTTTACAGTGCGGGCTTGACTCATTGTGGAGCTGCTGAGCTGACTCCCTTGGATACATCTCTTGTCGTCAAGTCTTGCGAGATGTGTTGACTGGTACTCGCGCCACTCTTCCATCATGGAATGTGGAATAAAATCATCATTCCATCTCGTTCTTTTGCTTGTGGATCGGTGGCTGGAATGAGACTTGACAGGTTTCATCACTCAATCTCGAATTTATATTAATCTCTTTCTCTACACATGCAAGCTTGCGGTTCGCTTTGCCTTGGGGGTAGTTTCGGCAAGTGAGCGACGGATCGAAGTCGGAGTTCGGCCAGGTGTCATCGACAGGCTGCTAGCTGGGCTCTTAAGGCCCGATGGCGTGAGAAGAGCTTCGTTCTTCAAGGCGTTAAGCTCTTTTTCTTCTTCCTTTTCAACATCAACAGCTTCAGCAGCAGTCATAGCTTCCTTAGCAGCAATCGACCAGTCTACACGAAGGACGCCCCAAATGAGAATGACAGCCTTGAGAAGTTCGCCGAGGGTATCAGCCCACCAGAAACCATCGAGGCCCCACTTGAGCGTGATAGGCAAGACGTAGCTGAGAGGGACGTAGACGCACCAGGATGCGATGTTGTTCGCAAGCAAGTTGAGGTCGGCCTTGGACAATGCGTTCATGCACGCCGTAAGGAGGAAGCGGATGAAAGCAACCAAGATGCAAATGACAAAGACGACAATTGCATCCGAGCACATTTCGACAATGACAGGATCGTTACTCCAGACGCCAAAGAGGTTGCGACGGAAAGGGAAGAAGATAAAGAGAAGCACAACAGAGGTCGACATGACGATGGAAGCACCCATGTACAAGACACGCTTGGCGGAATCGGCACTGCCCTTGCCCAAATAACGGGACATGCGAATTTGAGTCGCACCGGAGAAACCACTCACGCACGAGTTGACGACACCAAAGAGACCATTCATGACAGCGTTAGAAGCAGCAATGTTGGGACCAAGGTAGCCAGAGAATGCACCAGCGACGGTGGCAGACGCCCAGTCCACAACCGAGGAGGCTCCCATGGGGATAGCAAGGGCCAAGAACACTTGGACGCGTTCCTTCTTGACGCAATCCCAGGTCCAGCCACCCCAGTAGTTCTTGTGGTAACCCTTGATGACGACCGTGTAAGTGACGAAGAGAAGCAATTGAAGAATTGTGCTCGAGACGGTCGCAAGAGGAGAACCAATGAACCCGAAGCCACCCCAGCCGTAGACACCATAGATAAACACTTGGTTGAAGACAATGTTGAGCACCATCGTGAAGCAACTGCAGATAGTCGCAGGCATGATCACACCTTGGGTTGCGAAGTAGGTTGTGAGAGCACCATAAATGTATTGGGGAATCAAACCAAGGGCCATCACACGGGCGAATTGCGTGCCATATTCAACGGTTTCAGGGTCGTCCATGGTCAATCCAATCATGTGACCGACAAACATGTACCAGATCATGACTGGAATTGCACCCAAGACTGCAAACACAATGGCGGTTTGGAGCCAAATGCCCACGAGTTGGTTGTTGCCGGCACCATACGCTTGACTGCACAATGTCGAAATAGCTTGGATTGCAAATTGAATAAATGCAGAAGGCACGCCCATCCACATGCCGGCCAAAGCGACACCGGCCAATTGCTTGGTGCCAATGTGGCCTTGGAAAGCAGCGTCTGTGATCGTCATGACTTGGCGGACCATTTGTCGGAGCGACAATTGCACCGCCATGCTAGCAAGTTCTTGCAATTCTTGACGGACGGGGATGACGTCGTCGTTCTTGAGGAGCAGCGACTTCTCGGTGGGCTGGCTCATACTGCTTGGTCAAGTGCTTGCGCTGGACAAAGACAATCAAAATGTGATGCCTTCGCTCCTGAAGGCAAGCCACGGTGGGATGATTCGCCCCTGTGTGCATGTGGAACCTCCATGGAATACTACACCATTTGCCGGTTTAGTTCGTTTAACTTGCGATATATTTCGTATGACTTGCAATATATTTCGTATGACTTGCATTTAATTTCGTGCCCGCGACGAAAATCGATTTATATTTCGCATGACTTGCATTATATTTCATACCTCTTGCATTTAATTTCGTATTTTTTAGCTTATATTTCGTATCATGTGCATTTAATTTCGCAGAGAAGAGAAAAAGTCCATAGAAAAACTAACAAAAAATTGTTATCGAACTCATAAGAAATTGATGGGACACTTCAATCGCCATAAAAGTCAATGCGAGCATCAAGCAAACTCAGCAGAGTTCATATGCGGCTGCCCGTCGCAAATTCATAGTTCAAGCCAACACTGCAACACATGTGAAACTTCATATCTCAATAGGAGATTGAATATATTTTGCATTTATACGAATTTAAATGCACGTGATACGAAATATAAGCTAAAAATACGAAATTAAATGCAAGAGGTATGAAATATAATGCAAGTCATGCGAAATATAAATCGATTTTCGTCGCGGGCCAAGAAATTAAATGCAAGTCATACGAAATATATTGCAAGTCATACGAAATATATCGCAAGTTAAGCGAACTAAACCGGCAAATGGTGTAGTAATTGTCAAACCAGTTGATGCAACTCTTGACTCTCGATTTTTTATTGTGTATTCTATTTTTAATCTTGTTTTTAGTATGGTAGGTGGTAATATTTTCGAAAAAAATTGTCGACAGCGTTTCTTCGAAGAGTACAAAGTGACAGTCTGTCTCAGACAACGATGTGGCTGGGGAAATCTGGTCGTGAAAAGGGCACCCAGTTTTTTTTCGCACCAAGGTTGCCATTCTGCTTGCCTCTTTCGTGGCTCCAAGTCGATTTATAGCACTCAATCCATTGCTAGCCTGTGCGACCACAAGTCTACGGGTGGCCAGTCGTGATTGGATTTGGATAGAAATGCAATTTGACGTTGTTGCATAAACTTGGTGCATCTTTGATTGTCAGGGCAAATCTGTCGTCAACAATTGGATGGTCTGCACGCCCATGAGACGCGGCACATGAAATCAACCTCTGCGAGAGATTCGCTCCGTGACACATAGCTTGCGGAACATAGACAATCCCAATCATGCCCCGAACTTTGCCTTTCCTCCTTGTTCACAGGCGATCTCAACCACGAATCTTGGAGGATCTGGTTTTACCTGCATGACTGGTCTCAATTACAGGCTGGTCATGATAAAGCTGCACGCAAATACGTATATGAAGAGTTGGATTGTTTACCCTCACTATGTGTTGTCGCCGCAGTCAATTTCTGCGAAATCTTCGTTCTAGAAGGCTATAGAGCCTTGTGCATAGGGAAGTCAATCCGCCCAGCTCTTGTCCTTTCGAGAACGACATCGTCCGTATTAACTGACACATGTTCACAATGCATACGAACAATTTCCCTCAGCTGTTTCGAGTATTTCTTACGCTTGTCAATATGTTTCGAATTGGCTGCGCTTTCAACGCGCAGAGATGCAGAGGGGAGTATAAAGACTCCATGATCTCGGCACCAGTGTCGATACAAGAGCCAAGCAACTACATGCAATTTTCGTGCGTCAATTTGGCACAACCGACGTTTGGATACCTTCTAACGTTACTGTATTTTGGATTGTTGGAACCAAAACTATTTGATTGGCATGACATGCCATTCCTCAGCAATGAAAACGAAAGGTGCAAATCACACACGGCGACGTAAGCTGTCCATCTAGTCGACGAGGTGTAGACTTAGAACTGGCATCATAACGATGAAGCATCAACGGACGATGCGAAAGAGTTTCTTTTTCAATCTCATACCTAATGGAGAAAGATGATAGAGGTGTTTGATGGCGAAAACTCAAGAGTGAACGGGGCATAAACGCAGCCTCCAGAGTCTCAGTAACCCTTGATAGTCCTCACTTTATTACTCGGATGTTATTAATAGATGTACGGTATTTCCTCATTGTATAGATCTAAGTTCCCCGCATCAAAGCATCACAGAAGGGCGATAAGACAAGATTTCGTCAATAGGTATTCAAGCGACCACTCACTAATACAACACCTAGCGCCGACTCTAACTCGTCGGTTGATTGCAGCTGCTGAAAGTGGAAGACCGCCGTCTTTTTTGTCCAAGCCCATGAATTGAGAGTTGAGATACAAATGTAATCGCAGGTCAATTACGATCCGGAAATATCCGGATATAATCATTTACAACTCCGTTGAGCAATTGCCTGAGAAGAAGGGTTCGCCTATTCTTTTTTGACACACCCATTCCAGCCAAAAGTTAAAAGAGCCATCCAGATAATTATCCGAAAAAACTACCTTAAAAAGTGCTTCAGATTTTCCTTCAAGTTCCAATTGTCAGAACTTGCGTTGACATACAAGTACAGTAAATACACTTCGGAACTTTATGTCCCTGAAATATAATATTTCTCCAGGAATAAAAATACAGAGTATGTAGTCCGAACAACAGCCTCTGATTGGAAGGCGGACATTCAATCAACTACTACCTCTGTTCCAGAACAATTGCACCTGTGAAAATATTGTCCAAATGCTGGACTTTGATTGGACAAAACTCAGCTCATTAGAGAGTACTGGTGCAAACGACGTGTGGCCCATTTTTGCACGAAAAAATTCGCCAGCTTGAGGGAGAACCGAACATACCGCGTACCAATACAAGCACCAAGACAAATTTGTCTGACGACCAGCGAATGGCCCTGTATTGCGACCTGGCGGCGGCGAGCGCCAATGGGCACCTCACCAACACAATTGTGGCTTCAATTACTGGAAAGTTTGGAGTTCACCGTACAACAGCTTGGCGAATATGGCGTCGTGGCCAGAACTCCAAAGAGACGAACGACATAGTCAGTGTCAAATCACGACTAAAGGGAAACACGGGGAGAAAGCCCACTTACTTGGCCGAGGATATAGAGGCAAGTATTAAAGATGTGCCCCTCGTTGAAAGACAGACATTCAGAACATTGTCGAAGGCCACAAAGATCTCAACAACAACTCTGTGGCGCTTCGTCAAAAAGAAATGGATGCGACGAAGGCCGAGCGATGTGAAACCAATGCTCTCAGGTCGTCATAAGCAAGCGCGATTGAACTTTTGCATGCAACACGTGATGAAGTAGTTTCGGGTAAATATCAAATGAATGAATTGTTCTCGTATGTCCATGTTGATGGAAAATGGTTTTATGTTGCCCGATCTCGAATGCTATTTTACCTTTGGCATGACGAATCACCTCCTCCTCGTTCACTACCATCGAAAAGCTATATCATAAAAGTCATGTTCCTTGTCGCAGTGGCAAGACCAAGACTGGGATGGGATGGAAAGATTGGTTGCTGCCCGTTTGCCTCAAGTGAATTAGCCAAAAGAAACAGCAAAAACCGCCTTGCAGGAACTCCAGTTACAACACCACTGTCCGTCTTGAAGGATGTCTACAGAGAGTTTCTGGTGTCTAAAGTGATTCCTTCCATAAAACAACGATGGATCTATCCTGTTGCCAACAGACCTTGCCCAATCTATATCCAACAAGACAATGCCAAGCCACATGTCTCCCCTTTCAACCCTCTAGTCATGGCCGCTGGACGGGATGGTAATGGGGATATTCGTGTTGTTAATCAGCCTGCGACTCACAAAATTTGTGTTTTCAGGAACGGCCCAATGTGCTGACAACACAGATCTTGTCTTAAAGATCATATATTATAATTACTCTTTAATGGGTCATATACTTTTATAAATCTATATTGAGCTCCTATGCCAAATATCACATTTTAAAGGGTTTCCCAGGAATAACGGTTTTCTCTTGAATATCGGTTTCTCTCAACAACGGCACCAACGGCACCACAATCCAGAATGGACAAAGCCCCCGAATGGACCATGACGCAAGATTACCTCAATTCTGCAGTGACACTCCAGCTCACCAATTCGCCTGGTGAATTTAGTGACTACGTGACACTTGGTCATCTTAATTATCATACTGACCACAACTTTGGTTCACTGGTAGGTTTGAGGAATGCTTTGGATATACTAGCCCTGCAACATGGATTCTCGTGTCAGCAAGCCAAAAGTGCTTCAACTTCTCGAAAATGGGTGTGCAGAAAAGAAAATTGTAATTTCTACGTAGCAGCATCGGAAAGAAAAGACTCGACCGTCCGCATATCTTCCATGCAACTGGCACACAACCACCCTCTGCATCATGATAATAGCATGCGCCGTCATAACGGTGTATCTCATGACATGGTAAGTCTCTAATTAATGTTATTTTAATTGAATTGTATAGATTGTTCAATCCATCCTTGAAAGCGATGCAGCAGCTTCGGATGCCAGGAACCTTACGGGAAAAAATATTCGTGAATGTTTTGCTCGCGCTAGCGGACAACAGATCTCAACATCTGCCGCAAGTCGTGCGAAGAAAGCTCTTATGAACTTGACTTATGGAGAGATCGATCAGTCATTTGAAAAGCTGGAATCTTACTTTGACTTGATTTGTCACCACAATCCTGGAACTCATGCAGTCGTTGAGACCGACGGCGAACATTTTAGAAGAAGTGTGATTGTCCCCTCGTTTTGTTTGCATGCAGTCAAACATTGTCAAAACGTACTTGCTTTGGACGGTATGTATAGTTCTTTCATATTTAATGTGGCCTTTCACTCTAACTTCACGATCAGGAGCTCATTTAAAGGACTTGATGCACTGCAATGGAGTTTTGTTAGTGGCATCGATGAAGGATCCGAACAACAACATCATTGTAATCGGTAGGTGCACGCATTGAATTTTAGCATTCAACATTTTTAGGTCTAGGAATTGTTCGACAAGAAGACGGGCCAAACTGGACGTGGTTTTTGCAGAATTTGAAGTCAGCTGGAGTTCTAGATGCAAGCGACTTAGTACTAATATCAGACAGGCAAAAAGGTTGTGTTTGCACTTCAGTTTTTAGTATACTTATTCTATATAGGGCTTATAAAAGCGTGCAATGATGTCCTGCCAAGTGCCCCTCATCGTTATTGTCTCCGTCACATAATTGCCAACATTCGTTCAACAAGAGGCTTGTCGTTGAGCACCTCGGAGGAATCGCTAGTGTTTAGAATGGCACGAGCTGATTCAAGTGACACTTTTGAAAGATTGGCTAACAAATTAGCCGACACCAATCCTGGTTCATATATATATCTTTTGCAGCCTTCACTGTGATACTAGGTGCTTTTGCTTATCTGACAGCGGAGACACTCCCACGGACTTCATGGGTAAACTATGCCTTCACAAAACCGACGTATGGCAACGTCACTTCAAACATGTCCGAATCAGCTAATCAGTGGCTTGGGCGAGACCTCGGAAGTTCCGATGTTGTTCAACTACACTTTCAGTATCTCCTTCATCTTCTTCGCAATATCACAGAGCGGCGGTATATCGTTAAACCAATCTTCTTCACCAATAACTTTGTATTTTAGAGAAAAAGGCATAAAATGGCCTTGTGGCGTGCTAACACCCCATCACATGTCTACATTATCAAAATTGAATCTTGCATCTACTTCTATTGAGGTGAACACAACCTTCTTACTCATATACTCAATTATATATATTAGCTGCTTCCTATAGTGCCCAAAATCGAATATCTAGCGATGTATTATCAAGAGGAGTCAATTCGAGGCCATTTGTGGCGCCGTGTTCACCTTGGTGAACATTCATGTGACTGTGGCGAGTGGTTCGACAAGCAGCAGCCTTGTATTCATGCTTTCGCATGTTTGAACGCATCGGGAACTGACCCGAGTCGTGAATTTCATGACGTTTTCTACACAGACACGCATAAAAAACTCTATTCCAGCACAATTCGCCCCATACCTCCGATCGATTTGGCTTGCAATCCCAAGTGCAAGGCACCGATGGCTCTCCTTGTGAACGATACATTATCAATCGTTGCACACTCTCAACCAGGGAATCCAACACTTCAAGCAAGCAGACCCAAAGGTGAAAAGCCCGGCCCCAAACCTTCCAAACGAAAAAGATCCAATGGTATGAAGTCCTAGGTTGAATGAATGAGTATACATGTTCTGTAATATATGTACTTTACGCAAGCTAACATGGCAGATACAACACGCCGAGTAGTGTGCCTCGTTCTCGACGGACGATCAGCTTTGCATCCAAGGATTTCGCTGGCAAATGAATCCCTGTACTGTAGTAAGATAACTTGTTCGGATAATTATCTGGATGGCTCTTTTAAAATTTGGCTGGAATGGGTGTGTCAAAAAAGAATAGGCGAACCCTTCTTCTCAGGCAATTGCTCCAACTCCGTTCCAGGAATGTACTACAGTCTGTTCTAAATTACACCCAGCAATTGCAAAAATCACTTTTTCTAACTTGTAAATTACTTCCAGCATTTTCATTGATTATTATTGTCTAGTTATTGAACAGAATGATTTTGATTGGCTATAAATATTGTGATTTCCGTCCAAATTTGCCAATTTCAGGCGATATTTCCAATCGCCTGCAAATCGACCAGACGATATGATTGGCTAAAAATAATTTTACTTTCAATTGATTGGCTGAAAACTGACCTAAGCTTGTGTGAAAAAATGCTGGGGGTGGCAAATAATCTCTATGACTCTGAATGACTTCGCAGGGCGACCTCATCTCGTAGAGCATTCCACATTACTCAGCGCTCTTCACGTTGAGCGGAGAGGTCACTGGCCTCGCCAGCGCAGCGACAATGCTCCATCGATTTCGTGTACCGTCCCGATCACGACTTCAACAAGAGTAAAAATAACCTTCTAAAATTGATATTTGCATTATATTTCAGAGGTCTGGCGATTCGCCGGCGATTGATTCAACCAATCGCCGGAGGAAAATTTGAGTAGAACACACAATATATTTAATGACCAATAATGCATGACCTGGGGATTACGTTGGTCTGCAGGTCCAATATTTTTTAATTTTTAACTGTTATTTTGTATTTTTATTCTGACAATGAAAAACGAAGGCAATTATGACGACCAAGAATTGCTTTTTATGTTCTGCCCCCAATAGAAACTTTCTTTATTTTCTTCTACTCTTTCAAATATGATATAAATCACTGATTTTGGACAAGAAATCAAGTTTTGGGGTCGCTGAGAAGTCAAATGCTGGCAGTAATTTAGAACAGAGGTAGTATATTGCTTTCATTATAGAGGATTTCGACACGAGCACTTGAAGTTTGTATGCCACTCTTGAAAATTATGCCAGCCAACAATAATAAAATTGAAACAATCTATTTTATAAACAACTACTGATCTCTGAGAATTGTATCTTTTTTCCATGAAGGTTTTTTCACCAAGCCGATGATGCAAGTTGATCAACGCATTTTCGTAAGTTGTGGGGTCGCACTTAACATTGAAGCCACTTAAATTGTTTATACTGGCATCTTTATGCAAATGCAGCAACTTATACTTGTTATCGCCTTCCAGAGTTATCGACATCTCCATGACTTTTTGGAGTGTGATAAACGTTTTCGAAAGTGAACTGCATGGCAATTCATAAAAAGCTGATTCTACAGCCTCAATAAGCTCCTCGATCGATCGATTGCTCTTCTGGTACTGCAGGTTTTGAATAGATTTAAAGAATCCTAAATCTAAAAACATTAAAATCTGCAAAAACCTGCCAATGAAAGAGGAGATCTTGTTCTATTTCTTAAACCAATCAGATGCTAATATTGATCAATATTTGAAAAATCCCACCAATAAGAAGTTAAGATTTCCAAACATTTTGGACCGGAGTGGTAAGATTCAATTCATTTTTCTGTTTGAGTGATTCTACTTGATTCAGTGGATTCCAGATCTTTTTTACCAATAGAAATCACCCAAAGATAGCTCTGTGTTCCACGAAAAATCTAGGTCGAAACTGGGAGAATCCACTTTTATTGGGAGAATCTCGAATCTACCTCAGAGTTTCCACAAATTTTATTCATAGGTTTATATGTAAAATATGGCGAAGGTCTTATTGTTTTACAAAATACATGGATAATTGGTTTTACGCAGCATTTTACGCCCGCGAGTACCGATGAGAAGATTTAGAAGTGAGTTGGTACACTGTCAATTCTCCCTGCAGAATGAGTAGTGCACGCCAGTAGAGCTATCGTACCTTAGACAAAGGACTATGGTGAAATTGATTGATCGCTATATCCAACTAACTACCTAAAATCTAGTCAATTCGTCAAACACGAAAACTTTTTGGCCGTGTTCGGGAACAATAATTCTGAAAACCTCTTAGAGCCATTGATGAGACGTACAAACACTTTCGGAAGTCATTACATGCACTCCAAGAAAACGAGTCGGGAGGTAGATCCAAAAATCGAGATTCTCCCTCTTGAAGTGGATTCTTCCAGTTTCGACCAAGAATTGTCTTGGTATTTTGGATGATTTTGATTGTTCAAACCATATCTAGAATCCACTGAATCAAGTAGAATCACTCAAATCGAACATGGCCTTAAAGTTCCATTACCCGAATTGTCCATACGCACACTGGACAAATGGAAGCCTAGCAAAACCTGCAGAAACCACTTTTAAGCACAATTTTTGTCCGGATAAGGCCTTCATTTTTTTAAAGCCGACACTCCAGTTGTTAAGTGTTCTAAAAGTGGTGCAACCAAAACACACAAATCACATTTATCAATAAAATTCCATTGGTTGAATTTGAGTGGTCTCCGTCGGGCAGGCATATAAGAATGCACCAAGCATGGCCCATTGCTGCGCTCTTGAATCGCCGACGCAAGCACCGCAAGCGCATCCTAGCCGTACGGATTCGGAGATCCCGTATAGGAAAATGCGCTGCGTTTGCATTGTACGATTCGGCAACTTTGTCCCAGCCGTTACGCCCGACCGGGAGGTACTACTGAATCTGGTCGAGCATAAGTTCGATCGATGCCGTACACCAACCTTTGCCTCTGCGGGGTATGATGGTTTGAGAAATCATTGGATTTCAGCAGATGAATTTTATAAACTTGTATTGGATTATTGAGGGTTTTTTGTGTCGAAGGTCCACGCAAATCACGAATTTGTGCCGTAATAAAAATCGAAAAATCTCGCGTTTGTGATTTTTACACAAAATCAATTGTGTAGGTTTTGGTAGGCTTCCTGTAACCGGGCTTGCAGGCAGAGGAAGGCTTAAGATGAACGCCCGGAACTCGGTAGATTGAAGAGTGAGCTTAGACTAAGCTACAGACTACGAGTGTCTTGACTGTTCTATCCTACAGTCTTCCATCGAGTGCGGCGTGGCGGATCGCCGCAAAACACTGCGCTCCCAGAGGCTACGCATGCATCGGCATGCAGCATGCACTGTGCATGCTCTTGGAGCTTCCAACAGTGCGAATGACGCGCCGGCGTCATTGCGCATCCCTCGATGACCTTTCGAGAGTAAGAGCCAGCGTGGCTCTCTCAATCCTGTTCGGATTGTGCAACCCTGTTGCATCTTCCCCCACTTAAAATCAGCTCTCCGCTGAGGGGTTCCGCGTCATGGGAACAGGTCCTCACGAAGGACCGTTAACATTCTGGGGCACTTTTCAGAAGGTGCATCGCTCACATATCGATTTTCCAAGCGACCAAGAGGACATGTCGGACGACCATTATCCCCGATACGACACCACCATGGCGCGTCTTGCTCGCGACGACTGCGAAGTCTTCAACCATGAGGACAACCGCGAGGACCACGTCCGAGCGGAATTCTTTGCGAGCTTCCTCGTGGATGGCATTTGCAAGTACCCACCTCCGGTGAGTTACCGTGAGTACTCTGCGTTGAGCAAGCGCTTGCGGCGACTGATCCAAAATCGCGCAGCGCTTGTTGAATCCACCAACGTGGCTCTAGCCTTGATTAAGGCTATGAAGGCATACCCAATGTCCTCTCAGAAATGGAGTGAGTACAAGGAATTTGTACGGCGCGAAGGCACTCGCGCGAACGCCGCTCGAGCCCAAGAGGCGGCGCGTCTGGGTGTGAATACCCCACGGCCTGTGCACTTGCACATGGGGTGTGTCCCCGTCTTTCCGTTGACAGACGAGACGGCCAACGAATATGCGGCTGTGTGGGTGTTGAAACTCCACAAGAAAACGACAGCCACGCTGCGCGCTTGTCGAAGACCTCGCAAATTTTGCGCGTGCGCGTCAATCGGGGCCGCGACTTCACTACTCCGCCGTAGTGAACTTGGTCAATGGTTGGCTTGACCTTGACAGCGCTTTGGTTCGTGTGCTGATATGACTTCTTGTCATCATCCTTGTAGGTTGCCCATGATTTTGATCGGGACGCCGGTTACGGGCGTGCGGCACCTGCCGCCTCTGCGCGCCCTGCACGCGAGCCTTCAAAGGCTTCTCGACACGAGTCGACTGCACGCCGGTCGCGTTCTGACCCTCGCCGTTCTCGGTCGGTCCAACGACGTTCGCGTTCCGGCCATCGTTCTCGTTCTGGCTGTTGTCGCTCTCGCTCGTACGATCGTCGATCGCGTTCGAATCAAAGCGATTCTCCTCGGTACAACCGAGAGCATGACGACTGGTTTGCGTCTGACGAGAGTAACTCGCCGCGTCGTCGCTCGGTGCCACGCGATAGTTCTGGAGCGCCGAAGCAAGACCTCCAACCCGCGATGGCGGTTGACTTTGCCGTGCTGCGAAGCGAAGTCGCTGACTGCGCCGCAAAGTTGTCGAGCCTTCATGCGCTCGTTGAGAAGGTTGCGACTTCTGTGGCAAAGGTTGTGTCTGCCCAAGCGCCTGTTGCTGCGCCGTCCGTTGTGACTCCGGCTCACGTGGACGTGTCGACTCAATCTGATGAGTCTTTGGTGGTTGATCCACAGCAGCCGATGCAGGCTGTGACTGAACTTGCGGTAAGTAGCGCTTGAGTTTTCCGACGTAGACCGTGTCGTGGACTTGCCATTCGCTTGGCAAGTCTAGTCGATATGCGGTTCGACTAATCACTTTTGTGATAGGGTAAGGACCTCACCAAGACAGCCTCGTCTTAGCGTTGCCAACAATGGCCTTCGGCACCACCGAGTAGTGTAGGAGGACCTTATCCCCTAAGGCAAATGATGCTGTTTGCCTTCTTCCTTGTTTGTTCGACGCCTTCTCTTGGCGTAATTGCGCTTGCACAATATTCTCTTGCACTTGCAAGGTGACAGATTCGCGCAATTTCGCGAAATGCTTCATTGAAGCAATAGTTCGCGCCGGTGGTTCTTCTACACCGGCCAGTGGTTCCCAACCAGGCGAATGTATGGCGGCTTGCCATCTTCCCCCACTTATACTGGAGTCTTCCACGGAAGCCGGGAGCCGTGGATGGCGAAGATAATTCGCATAAAATGGGGTGAGTCCCGTTCTCGCATTCAGCGACGAGTTGTACGCAAACTCCACCTGTGGTAAAAGCGAGCTCCATGTCTTGGGACGCGCATGCGCATACGAGCGCAAAGCGTCGCCAATGACGCGGTTGGCACGTTCAGTTTGGCCATCGGATTCTGGATGGTCCGAAGTCGACATGTTCAGTCGAGTGCCAACAAGGGAAAAGAGGCAAGTCCAAAACTTGGACGTAAATCGCGGATCGCTATCGCTGATGATGGACGTAAGCAGTCCAAATCGACAATAGACGTTGTCGAAGAACAATTTCGCAGATTGTTCAGCCGTGATTGAGTCCTTCACGGGTTATGCCACCAGGTACTTGGATGCTCGATCCACGCAGGTCCAAATGCCTGTGTTTCCGCGCTTGTTTCGCGGCAAACCGAAAATATAATCCATGCTGACGGAGGACCAGAGATCGTCTGGTATTTGCAAAGGTTGCAAAGGCGCTTTAGCGCTAGGCGAGGCTTTGACTCGCTGGCATGTGTCACATGCGGCAACGTATCGCGCAACGCTCTTAAACAGGCGCGGCCACCAGAACGCGCGGGCCAACGTGACGTACATCTTGTCACGGTCAAGGTGACCACCGCTAGGTGTGTCATGAAACTCCGTCAGGAGTGCGTCGCGAAGGGCGGCATCGCAAGGAACTGCGGTCCTCGCTTGTACCGAGGTGCTGGGATGGTAATACAGCAAACCCTCCGTCACGGAGTACCGCTCCATGGTAGACGTACGACTGGCCCCGCCAGTTGGCTCTTCCAACTGGGTCATGATGCTCTTCAGAGCCGGATCGCGCCGATAAGCCCATCGGATGCGATCATAGAGGTCGGAGTGGACTTGGGTAATTACAGATAACGCGATATCTGTCTCGATCTCCGTCGATGGACGCCGCGACAATGCGTCCGCGAGTATGTTCTCGCGACCGGGTTTATATTCCACGGTCATGTTGTATTCCGCAAAAAATGCCAACCATCGAGCCATCCGCTCGGAAAGATGTGGTGTCTTCACCGCGTATCTCAGCGACGCGTGGTCGGTGTAGACGACAAACGGCTTGGAGCCGAGCAGGTAGATCCTGAACTTGACCAACGCATACTTGATGGCAAGTAGCTCTAAATCGTGGACCGGGTAATTCCGTTCAGCTTTACGAAGCTGTCGCAATTGGAAAGACACTGTGCGATTAACTCCAGAGTCATCGGCTTGCATCAAGCAACAGTCGATACCGCGAACGGAAGCATCGCAAACCACCGAAAACGGGCGGTCAAAGCGTGGTAACGCTAGAATGGGAGCCGTCACGAGGCTCCGCTTTATGCCATCGAAGGCATCTTGGCATTCGCTTGTCCGATTCCAAGGCTCGTTCTTGGATAACAGCTGTGATAGAGGTCGCGCTATCGACGCAAAGTTCTTTGAGAATTTGTGCAAATACGTTGCAAGCCCAAGCCAACTGCGTAGCTCATGTACGTTGGCGGGCGTAGACCAGGTGTTGATAGCCTCGACTTTCGAAGGGTCCACTCGACATCCGTTGATACCGACAAAGTCACCCAGTACGGGGATCTCGGAACATGCATTTCTGCAAATATGCGTAGAGTCCGCTCTCACGCAACACTTCGAGGACAGCTCGCAGGTGTCCACGATGAACTTCGACATCGTTCTGGGCCTCTGAACCCTTACTATGAACATAGATGTCGTCGAAATACGACGGCGCAAAGTCGCGCAACGGGCGCCACTTGCCCGTGACCAGGCGGTTGAACGTTGCTGGGGCGTTCGACAGCCCTTGTGGCATGACTAGCCACTCCCACAGCATGCCGTTGGGTGTCGAGACTGCAGTTTGGGGAAGTCACAGACGCGCATCAAGGTTTGGTAAAAACCATCTCGCAGATCGATTGTCGAGAATATGATTGAACCGGCAATCCTGTCGATGATGACGTCCTTTCGAGGGATCGGCGCTTGAGCTGGAATCGTCGCTGCGATTAGCTCGTTGAACACATGGACGATGCGCCAACCTCCTGTGGCTTTCTTCACACAGAAGGTGGGGCTCGAATGCGGCGACGTACTTGGCCGTACGTGCACAGCCTTTCTTCGCTTCTCGAAGAAGGAGTCGATGTGATCGACTTGCTCTTTTGGTAGAGCCCACTGTCGAGTCACGCACCACTTGGTGCCAGGCACGAGATCGATCTCGTGCCGAACCCCTTTATCCTTTGGCAGGGTTTCCGGGACTTCCTCCGGAAAGACGTCTTCGTATTCACGCAAGAGGTCATAGAAGGGGTTCACCTTCAAATCCTCCCAAGTCTTCATATAGGGAGATGCGGCCCCGCCGCCGTTGACAACATCGGTGTTAACCGTGGATGAGGTACTCAACTCCATCTCATCCACTGCTTGAATCAGCGCGATGCTTACGATCTCACCAGACCGTACAGCATCCTTGAATGCTTTGAAGCTCATCTCTGGGAGCTTCACAATCTCCTTGCCGAGGCGCGGCAATTCCTCCAAACCACATTGATTGAGGATCATGTCTTCAACGGTTGTACGGACCGTGGTGCCCGCCTCGGGTGCCAATGGAGTATACTCCTTCTCCATTACTACTCCCTGAGTAGTATCGGCACTTGCCAATCGGCGCCGTTCCCTCTTCAGCGCTTGGCGTTGATAAATCTCAACGATCTCATGGCGAGATATTCCGAAGCACGCTCGCTTCCGGAATAGGAGCTGATTCTTCCTTGTGTTGCGTCGCGTAAGCGCAACAATACCTTCGCGATTCGAGGCGTCACTCGCCTCCCGGTCAATCCGAGACCTTGGGCCGACGGCGGTTCCGTTGCCGTACCCACTTGTAATCGCGAGACTTCGTCGGTGGAGCTAGCGTCATTTGAAGGACGCAATCGCATTGTCAACTGCGAAGGCGTCTCCATGCCCTGCTGAGCTCATTACTCATCACGCAGAGGGCATTCATGACTTCTGCTCCTGGCGCCGATATTGTCTTGGAACGCCAGTCGATCCTTGGCTGGTGCTTCTCCAGCCACTTCATCCCCAGGATGAGGTCCCATCGATCATCCAGATCGATGACGAAATACGGTTCGTCTCCCTCAAAGGGACCAATCTTCGTTGGCAGAGTCACTAGTACCCTCGGTGACTCGATCACTTTGCCATTTGCCAATCTCACACGCACTGTAGCGTGATTGTCGCGTTCCGCCATGGCTTCTTCGAGTAACCTCTCGTTAGAGGCTATTGACTGTCGTCGAGCTTAGTTCTCCGACGCGCCACGGTCAATCAGAACCTTCGTTGGTTCTGAAAACCCTTCAACGGGTATAACATAGGACAGCATATTGGTGCTCTGTCCTAGTTGGCACAACAGCGTGCCTGAGGCTAAGCTCTCGTCTTGACGGCCGCCACCGTCAAACGGGAAAGCTCCCTCGCTCCCAGTAGGGTGCCTCGCGCCTACTGGGATTGCTCTTTTCCCTGGGCAAAGTTCACGCGTCCTTGCTGACTCGATTTCGTTGAGTCAGCCCTGTAACCTGGACGCTGCTTCTGGGAAGATCTCGGTCCTTGGTTTTGCCGAGATGCTTGACCTTGCCGAGCTACGCCATTGCGTTTCGGGCAATCACGGGCGTAGTGTCCAGTTTTGTGACATTCAAAACATGGACGATCGGTTGTGGAACCGACGCGACCTCCCTGAGGTCGGTATTCCGTGTGTTCAATGGACGAAATGTCCATGTCTATTGTCTCGGAAGGGCTCGTATCAGCCATAGAATGTGAGAATTCTTCCGAGAGCGCAATCTCGACCGCCTCGTCGAATGTCGCTGGGTAGCGGCGGAACAACTCAATCCTCGCAGGACCCTTGTTCAAACCATCCATGAAGACGGTTACCCAAGTGTCTTCGGGAAGGCATTTGTCGTCGACAAGGCTTGCGTGTAGGAAACGCAATTCGTGAACGTACTCACGAAGGCTCATCTTACCTTGACTCATCTTCATGAATCGAGAGCGATAGCGATAGTCGCTATTGGCGGTAAGAACGACCGCTTTAACTCGTTCGAGAATGCTTCAAATGTCGGAAAGCAATTGGAATTACTCATACGCAGCGAGTAAGCCCAAGCCTCTGCTCGCCTCTTCAGGTGGGACAACGCAAACGCGATCTTTACAGAGTCTCTCTGTACATCCATGGCGTCCAACGCCATGGAAAGTTTCAACAGCCATCGCATGGCGTTGTCAGACTCAGCGCCACTGAAATCGCTGACGCTGATCTTCACATGGCTTGACTTGCCACCGTGCTTAGCGGTCTCGACCGATCCTTCCACTGTGTCTCGTACAACAGTGGTGTCTCGGAGGTGTTGCTCCAGATTCGCGATCTGTTGGCGAAGGGACTCTTGTCCAAGTTGCTTCAATCGCAAGGCATTGGCAACTTGGCCTTCAAGATCTTGAATCTTCTCACTGGCGGAGGCAACGCCAGTCGTAAGTTCCATGTCGCCATAGCGACCAATCCCCTCAACGAGGTGTAGCTGCTGATGCGGCTCTAACGGAGCCAGCATTGCCGTGAAATCGGCTTCGTCCATCGTGGCGATAAGTCGGTCGATCGTGATTTAATGACCAGGTGTAAAATGGTCAGCGTATTCAAACGGCATGTTGGTCTTGGACGAACTAGAGTGCTACCAGATGTAACCGGGCTTGCAGGCAGAGGAAGGCTTAAGATGAACGCCCGGAACTCGGTAGATTGAAGAGTGAGCTTAGACTAAGCTACAGACTACGAGTGTCTTGACTGTTCTATCCTACAGTCTTCCATCGAGTGCGGCGTGGCGGATCGCCGCAAAACACTGCGCTCCCAGAGCGCTACGCATGCATCGGCATGCAGCATGCACTGTGCATGCTCTTGGAGCTTCCAACAGTGCGAATGACGCGCCGGCGTCATTGCGCATCCCTCGATGACCTTTCGAGAGTAAGAGCCAGCGTGGCTCTCTCAATCCTGTTCGGATTGTGCAACCCTGTTGCACTTCCAATGGTCAATGTCGTCACCATTTATCAACAGTACATGCGCCAATGAAGTAGATATGCTATCTACAAAAGTAGTCAATTCTTGCAATTTATCGCTTCAACTCAGGCAAATTAGGCCTCTTTTTCAAATATGGCCAATTTTTCAGACAAATCAGTTCTTACAGTATCACTCACCGTATATTGTACTAGTATAACGTTTAGCAGATGATTCTTAAGAAAATCATAAGTACTTGCATGTGTTATGAAATGCAGATTGCACAAATATTATAAGATTAGTGACTGAGTTATTGACTGGATTGCAAAAGAAGTGCTGATTGAGTTTGTCGGTGTTTGAGAACGATGGCTATGCCCAACTTTTTTTAAGGACATACCAACAATATCGCCACTTGTCTTACGAACTTCCTTTATCACATCCGCTCCGAAACCTAATCACGATACACGTTGTATTTCCGCCAGGACCAGGATCGTTTCAAAATCTGTGGACATGACACATGCGTTTAAGTGCTCGTTTCAATAAATTATTTGCAAAAGCTTGAAATATATTTGTGAAACGAGGATCGATAACTCCAATCGTCATACCTATATAATTTGCATGTTCCAGACCTTTTATTTAACTTCAGTGCAACAGCACGCTCCAAATCAAACCAATCTTTTCGCCATGAAAACATCCTTTGATCCAATCTTGATAATCAATTGCATTCAGATTGTCCATCCAATGTTTATACTGAACCTTTTCATATGACGAAACATTCCAAGACTGATACCGCTGAGAGAGATAGCCATAAGGAGTTCCGCCCATGATGGCAAATCGCTAGTATTTTCCATGAAAGCATTCTACTCGAAACACCAATATCTTGTTTCTTAATCCAAGCATTATTCGTTGGTACCTGCAGCAAGTAGGTCTTCATGCCTCTTCAATGCGTATTGTGAACCAATGATACATTTGAAGCCTACTCTACGTTTCAGTGCTATTTTTGAAATGGAAATTTCACTATTTTCACGATGAAGTGATGATTTGAGTTAAAGTAATACTTAAGATCAATTTTTTTTTTGTGCAGTATGGTAGTCGTCTAGATATCTCTCGCATTGAAAGATTCTCCTCTTTCCATAGATCAGACTGTCCCATTGCACCAGGTCTGATGCAATGCAGCAATGAACGATCTCGCCGATCTGCAGACAATGAGCAAGGACTGTCGTCTTCGGAATCCGATAAAGTAGACTAACTTATGAATAAAAACATAGAGTGATTGATTAGCGAATGACTGTTGGGCTAAACAGCTGTGTTGCTCGTGTGTGAGGGTCAATTGTTCTCGATCAAGAACTGTGTCCAGAAAGACAAACGTGATACCAAGCATATTGGATATCGACCGTGAACATCTATATACTGAGATCGTCATTTCGTCAACAGAGGACGTAAAAATCAGTTTCGAACATGTGTTGGGTGTTTTTTGCTTAACTTTCATTCAGGCATCCGTTTTTGTACCTGTACTATTGCCGATCATCGAGCAGCAAAGCAAGATGAGCGCATAGTTTTTAAGAGGGAATACTTGAGAAGTGGGGGGATAGCGTATATAGAAAAAAAGGAGCACCAAATTTTCTACTTTTTCATTTCGCCATATTGACCTCTGTAGTTTCGAGGGTTGATTGAGCGTTAAAAAAGAGAGCTAAATCTGTCTTGTACGTCCGATAAGCCTTCGGGGCGCTCGAGAAATGAAGTCTCAAAGTCGGCGATTTCAACATTCTCTGATCAGATTGCGTTGACATATATGCAGATTTCCCTCTCCAAAGTCCTATTTAGACAAAATGTCCTTAATTATGGTAGAATGATGGTAGTCAGTAAGGAAAAATCCTTGAATAAAGACTGTGATGTCTGTGTGTGCCAGCGAGAGTACGATAGAAGAATTGTGAGTCTGAAGGAAAACACAGAGAGTGTGAACGAAAACACTGAGAGTCCAGGCAGTTTCGTACCACGCTTGGTCCGTCTCTTACACTTGGACCCAGCTCTGTAGTGCTTGAGCGTGGCAGGCTGTAGCCGCATCGTCGTTATCTCTAGTCTTTGGCAGCTGTGGCTGCCGATGCCATTGTGATGGCGTTGGTGGCGAACGAGATGGCTGAGCCATAAAGTACGGACATAAGTACCACAGGAATGATCGGATATTTTACTCTCAATCAATGATTTTCACTCTCAGAGTGCGGTTGTTTTTCATCTCCACCATCTGACTGCCCAATAACAGCTTAGTACCCTAAAGTGTCGTTGGACAAAATACCACTTTATATTATACTGAATACTTGTATGTTTCAGATGTTTTGTTGACACCAGGGTTCATTTCAATTACCAATTACTGGATAACAACATGAGAAATGACAAAAAGGAGGCTTTTTGCTCAACGCAAAATCTTGAAAACTACATCGGAATGAGTCCTAGCTGAAACTTGGATCGCTCGTAGCTCGTTCATCTCGATAGCTATGACGATAATTCCTCGTTCTATGTGCTTAGATTTGTCTGTTCTATATGTCTTGATAGTTGCAGACCTCGTCTTGGCCCAGGAGAAAAGTTGGTAGCTCGAAAATTTGCCAAAATTACCCCCTTGTCTTAACAATTCTCTGTCAAAACACCCAACAAGCACGAGCTACTGGCAAAGAATACGACAACAATGTCACATAGGAGAAGATGTAGGACTATTCATCCAGACTAATCCTTGCCGCACGAATGATCTGAATTCATGTGAATAATACTTCATCCCGCAATGGATCGATTCATACGTTACAAATGCGATCTCCAAACTCGCTACTTGGTAGAATACGTCAAAGCAGTTCAGAATGCTCCCGTTAGAGTAGCATTCTCATGTGACGTTAGGGTAACATTTTCATGTGAAGTCATTGTATATCCGTAAGACAACTAAATTTTGCACGTTCAATCAGAGTTAAATCGCTGGGTATGTCGCATGCTGTAAAGAACAATATTACAGGAGCTATAGGGAGTTAAGATTACGCTATTTTTTGAGGTATTGGATGATGCAATTTTTATGGCATTTACAAGACATCTACATTCCCCCGCATCCCTCTGGCTTGCCATCATTTAATAGAATGTTCTATGATGGTATTTATCGTCGTTGTGCTGCATTGAAACAAGACATACACTGAGCTAATAATGTCGATATCTTACACGGAGGAGACTAAGCCCATTCGTTGATGTTTTTAGGTGTCTCCAAACGGGAAGAATCGTCTTGAGTGCATCTTATGAATAACTCACTATAACACAATTCCTTTATGATACAAACTGGCCACGTTCGATTTTCACAATAACCTCGAGGGATCTTGCACACTATTGTACGATTCAAAGAAAGTGAGTATTGTATGCCTTCTTTTCAGGGCGAAAGCAACAGGGTAGCACACACAATGAGCTATAAATTAGGAAACTTATTAACGAGAGTCTCGATGTACGAGAAAAAGATTGCGCCGTCGGGGAATTGAACCCCGACCTTCTCCTTGGAAGGGAGAAATCCTAACCATTAGACTAACGGCGCCTGTTGTTTCAAAGGAGAATTTTTATTGTTATTCTACTGTTCATATCTAATGATATCTTCTCAAACCTCTTAGTGACACAACGCCAGGCGAGAATATGCAACTCCCATGAACAAAGTTGATACCAACGTGGCTACGCATGTGAGAACGTTTTATATGGGTTGGCCATAATTATGCATGTCTAACGACAGAAGTAACTATGCTGGCTTATAAAGACCTGAATTCAAATCCGCATAAAAACTTGCAGGTGATAATTGAGGTGGAAGTTAAGAGAAAGAGTGCTGGGCATAAAAAGCGGCCCCAACCGGGGATCGAACCCGGGACCTCCTGCACCCGAAGCAGGAATCATACCTCTAGACCATTAGGGCGATACAACTCGCTCGACTGATAAAACAGGTACGTTCTAATATCAATCATTCTCCCTCGAGTGAAAATATTTAACGCACTGTCTAGAATATGCATGATACTCAAAATGTAACAACAAAAGGTTACTCTTAATACGAGTGTATATGGCCTAGCAACGATGGTGAAATTTAAACAACTACGAGTATTCTTGAGTTATCCTTCGTCAAACACTCTGCCAATCAGAGAAGTGATAATACAACTGAATGGCCCATGAAAGGCAATGTGCTTTGAAGCCAAGCCATGATGGAACGAAAATAAAAGACTATTCGTAAGTTATCCAATAGGACATACATGAAACCTCATTGAATTCAATGAAAACCTTGAGTACTTGTCTTGAGACAAACTTCTCTCTGTTCAATTCGGTTGCTAATGACATCTACATTTTTGTCCATGTTACACATACAAAGCCAGCCTCGAGAATCCAAATCATTGTCATTAATTACGATAAAACCGTTTGTGTGATAAAAATGCAGTAAACTTGCATATGCTGGCTGTAAATGGACGTATTTATAGCTTGCACATCGATAAAAATATTGCACATGTTGGCTTGGGTGTTCATATTCTTTGCCTGCAAGTAATAAAATTGAAACGAATGCGCCGTCGGGGAATTGAACCCCGACCTTCTCCTTGGAAGGGTTTATTGAGTATATTACCTAGGTTATAGTGGATATGAACTACTTTAACTCAGCTGGACCAGGTCTAACGGCTTTGTCTTGATAGTTCTACTTTTTCGGTTCTTCTCCTTGGAAGGGAGAAATCCTAACCATTAGACTAACGGCGCTCTTCGTCTTCGAGGTTACAAATAATTAGTGCAGCTACCTTGTGGTTGCAATATCTTCAGAAGCTTCTCATCATACATAGATGTAAGAAAGGATGATTTGAAAGTTACGATACAATCTGGTAATTCGAGTATGATGCATTTGCGAGGAAAATGCTTTCAACTATGCTCTGGCGTCACTTGTGCTCTTTGTCGCCTGAAGAGGTCTCACCATTGGCTGGTCGAGGCTTTAGGACATGAATTGAATAAGCAAGGCGCTTGAAGGACATCGGGAGGCATCTCTGTCAATCGTTTCGTCATGCAAAGTACATCATGAATTAATTATGATGATGTACATGCTTGGTCCGCTTTCATATTGAATACCGTGGTTGGGCGTCCTTGCGAGATATCAAAGAACCTGTTTGGCTCCGACAAGGTATGACGATCGTGGTGCATGGAGGTGTTGTGAGAGTCTTTGTACTGCATGGGCAATGTCCGGACGCGTGCAAACCATCAAATATACAAGAGGTCCAGTCATTGCACGGTACTCCCCTTGGTTAGACGTGCTGTCGTCACTTCTCAACGACGTTACAAAATAAAGCAAATTAAACACAGTATTCACGAGGAAGACAACGCATAGGAGACGCAAAAGTGACGACAGAACATCTACTATAAATAGGTGTCGTTCATGACGAATTACAACCAAACATCAACCATAATTAATTCATGATGTACTTTGCATGACGAAACGATTGACAGAGATGCCTCCCGATGTCCTTCAAGCGCCTTGCTTATTCAATTCATTTCCTAAAGCCTCGACCAGCCAATGGTGAGACCTCTTCAGGCGACAAAGAGCACAAGTGACGCCAGAGCATAGTTGAAAGCATTTTCCTCGCAAATGCATCATACTCGAATTACCAGATTGTATCGTAACTTTCAAATCATCCTTTCTTACATCTATGTATGATGAGAAGCTTCTGAAAATATTGCAACCACAAGGTAGCTGCACTAATTATTTGTAACCTCGAAGACGAAGAGCGCCGTTAGTCTAATGGTTAGGATTTCTCCCTTCCAAGGAGAAGAACCGAAAAGGTAGAACTATCAAGACAAAGCCGTTAGACCTGGTCCAGCTGAGTTAAAGTAGTTCATATCCACTATAACCTAGGTAATATACTCAATAAACCCTTCCAAGGAGAAGGTCGGGGTTCAATTCCCCGACGGCGCATTCGTTTCAATTTTATTACTTGCAGGCAAAGAATATGAACACCCAAGCCAACATGTGCAATATTTTTATCGATGTGCAAGCTATAAATACGTCCATTTACAGCCAGCATATGCAAGTTTACTGCATTTTTATCACACAAACGGTTTTATCGTAATTAATGACAATGATTTGGATTCTCGAGGCTGGCTTTGTATGTGTAACATGGACAAAAATGTAGATGTCATTAGCAACCGAATTGAACAGAGAGAAGTTTGTCTCAAGACAAGTACTCAAGGTTTTCATTGAATTCAATGAGGTTTCATGTATGTCCTATTGGATAACTTACGAATAGTCTTTTATTTTCGTTCCATCATGGCTTGGCTTCAAAGCACATTGCCTTTCATGGGCCATTCAGTTGTATTATCACTTCTCTGATTGGCAGAGTGTTTGACGAAGGATAACTCAAGAATACTCGTAGTTGTTTAAATTTCACCATCGTTGCTAGGCCATATACACTCGTATTAAGAGTAACCTTTTGTTGTTACATTTTGAGTATCATGCATATTCTAGACAGTGCGTTAAATATTTTCACTCGAGGGAGAATGATTGATATTAGAACGTACCTGTTTTATCAGTCGAGCGAGTTGTATCGCCCTAATGGTCTAGAGGTATGATTCCTGCTTCGGGTGCAGGAGGTCCCGGGTTCGATCCCCGGTTGGGGCCGCTTTTTATGCCCAGCACTCTTTCTCTTAACTTCCACCTCAATTATCACCTGCAAGTTTTTATGCGGATTTGAATTCAGGTCTTTATAAGCCAGCATAGTTACTTCTGTCGTTAGACATGCATAATTATGGCCAACCCATATAAAACGTTCTCACATGCGTAGCCACGTTGGTATCAACTTTGTTCATGGGAGTTGCATATTCTCGCCTGGCGTTGTGTCACTAAGAGGTTTGAGAAGATATCATTAGATATGAACAGTAGAATAACAATAAAAATTCTCCTTTGAAACAACAGGCGCCGTTAGTCTAATGGTTAGGATTTCTCCCTTCCAAGGAGAAGGTCGGGGTTCAATTCCCCGACGGCGCAATCTTTTTCTCGTACATCGAGACTCTCGTTAATAAGTTTCCTAATTTATAGCTCATTGTGTGTGCTACCCTGTTGCTTTCGCCCTGAAAAGAAGGCATACAATACTCACTTTCTTTGAATCGTACAATAGTGTGCAAGATCCCTCGAGGTTATTGTGAAAATCGAACGTGGCCAGTTTGTATCATAAAGGAATTGTGTTATAGTGAGTTATTCATAAGATGCACTCAAGACGATTCTTCCCGTTTGGAGACACCTAAAAACATCAACGAATGGGCTTAGTCTCCTCCGTGTAAGATATCGACATTATTAGCTCAGTGTATGTCTTGTTTCAATGCAGCACAACGACGATAAATACCATCATAGAACATTCTATTAAATGATGGCAAGCCAGAGGGATGCGGGGGAATGTAGATGTCTTGTAAATGCCATAAAAATTGCATCATCCAATACCTCAAAAAATAGCGTAATCTTAACTCCCTATAGCTCCTGTAATATTGTTCTTTACAGCATGCGACATACCCAGCGATTTAACTCTGATTGAACGTGCAAAATTTAGTTGTCTTACGGATATACAATGACTTCACATGAAAATGTTACCCTAACGTCACATGAGAATGCTACTCTAACGGGAGCATTCTGAACTGCTTTGACGTATTCTACCAAGTAGCGAGTTTGGAGATCGCATTTGTAACGTATGAATCGATCCATTGCGGGATGAAGTATTATTCACATGAATTCAGATCATTCGTGCGGCAAGGATTAGTCTGGATGAATAGTCCTACATCTTCTCCTATGTGACATTGTTGTCGTATTCTTTGCCAGTAGCTCGTGCTTGTTGGGTGTTTTGACAGAGAATTGTTAAGACAAGGGGGTAATTTTGGCAAATTTTCGAGCTACCAACTTTTCTCCTGGGCCAAGACGAGGTCTGCAACTATCAAGACATATAGAACAGACAAATCTAAGCACATAGAACGAGGAATTATCGTCATAGCTATCGAGATGAACGAGCTACGAGCGATCCAAGTTTCAGCTAGGACTCATTCCGATGTAGTTTTCAAGATTTTGCGTTGAGCAAAAAGCCTCCTTTTTGTCATTTCTCATGTTGTTATCCAGTAATTGGTAATTGAAATGAACCCTGGTGTCAACAAAACATCTGAAACATACAAGTATTCAGTATAATATAAAGTGGTATTTTGTCCAACGACACTTTAGGGTACTAAGCTGTTATTGGGCAGTCAGATGGTGGAGATGAAAAACAACCGCACTCTGAGAGTGAAAATCATTGATTGAGAGTAAAATATCCGATCATTCCTGTGGTACTTATGTCCGTACTTTATGGCTCAGCCATCTCGTTCGCCACCAACGCCATCACAATGGCATCGGCAGCCACAGCTGCCAAAGACTAGAGATAACGACGATGCGGCTACAGCCTGCCACGCTCAAGCACTACAGAGCTGGGTCCAAGTGTAAGAGACGGACCAAGCGTGGTACGAAACTGCCTGGACTCTCAGTGTTTTCGTTCACACTCTCTGTGTTTTCCTTCAGACTCACAATTCTTCTATCGTACTCTCGCTGGCGCACACAGACATCACAGTCTTTATTCAAGGATTTTTCCTTACTGACTACCATCATTCTACCTTAATTAAGGACGTTTTTGTGGTCGACAGCATCGAGACGTCATTTTGCTGATGATTCACTTCAAGAACAGATAAAATTATGAAATTTAATACTAGTACCAACGTAGAAGTCAACTTGGCCAATCCAATGAAATAACATATAGTTTCTCAAACGCAATGTCCTTTGATAAATTATACAAAGAAGTTATGAATGAATGTAAATTCCATCGTAAAAATCGAATACCTATTATAATTTATAAAGATACAGATGACAAATTTATACAGTACAAGCTGTGACTTTGGCATCCATATTGGTGACTCTTCGTAAGATGGTTGTTGGAGGCCACATTGACGCGTCGACTTACAAGCGCATATGCGAAGATGTCGCTAAGACGCGACCACGAGCACTCACCAAAGAAGAACGAGTAGACATCATAAGAATGCAAGTGCAACTGCGCCACGAGCAAACAATGAAGATTGACAGCACAGGCCAGGGCGTATCCCAACGAATTGCGACTATGTTGGGCCGTGGTCGCGACACAGTAGAGAAGGTATGGAAAGAATACATGAACCAGCAGACCATCGAAGTCCGCCCTGTACCTGCAAACAGAACGAACCATCCCACACGGATTTCCAAGCATCCCATGGTTATCGCCGATGTTCAAACCTTTGTTCGTGAGCGACGGCTCACCAGAACTCGTACAGTTGCGCGAGATGTGGTTGACTTTATGCAAGCTAAAGGATACCTCGTAGTTGAACGTTCGCAGTCTAATGGACATGCATCAGCCATCCGATGCGTACAGCGCTTTCTTAAGCGCCTCGGATATAAACGTGGAAACAAGAAAGGAACCCAACCACTTGCATTGGCTTTGAAAAATCGTATTATGAGAGATGCTTACGTTATCAAAATGGTACAGTATGTGTGCATTGTGAACCCTCATGCTCATCGCACTGTTGTGTATCTTGACGAGAGTTATATCCACAAGAACAACTCCCGCCACAAAGACTCTCTTTATGATCCGAATGACGCCAAGGATATTCAAGTCAAACGACAACACAAGGGTCAAAGATACTGTTTCATTGGTGCGATTGTCGACCAAGGTGTGCATGATTCTTTTCTTTGTGGATTGGACATCTTTGTTGGTGGCAAGCAGTCGAAAGACTATCACAATATGTTCAACCATGCTTACTTTGTTGCTTGGTTTGATGGGTTACTGAAGGAGTTGGCCTCACGTGGCATATCGAACGCAACGATTGTAATGGATAACGCGTCCTACATCTCGTTTTTGACCACTGCATGCTTGAATAGCATCATATGATTAGTTAAAAAGAGTCCAATGATATGCTGCTATTCATTATTCCAAGGCTGCAGTGTTGGAATGTCCTCGAAAGGCAAGGCCAAAGCGCTGACAAAGAAGGAGCTGGCGGAGCGCCTCGCTCGGCTAGAGGCCGCAAGTGTTGCTTCAGTCCAAGCCAAAAATGAAACGTCGTTGCCCTCCACTAGTGAGAAGAAAACAGTATGGACAACTGATATGGTGCAAGAGCTCCTCGAGCTTCGTTTGCGCACGTTTGACCAGTCTTTTCGAGGCTCGAAAAGCAACCAACAACTTTCCATCCTCTGGGAAAAAATTGCCATGCGACTCAGTGTATCCGCTGGAGTTACCGTCACTCATGCAGCAGCGAAAGCAAAGTATCAAAATTTGAAGCAAGAGTATTCACGAATTTGTGTATCTAAACAAACTACTGGAAGCAATGTCGAAATCAGTCCTATCTACCCTGCCTACTGGGACCATGTTGTCGAGTATCTGGGCGATAAGCGTGGGCTTGGACACAACGAGTTTGGATCAAGTGGGACTGTTGTCGACGAGGAGCAGCCACAGGATGTTGAAAACGAAATTGCTGGCAGTGAGTCGTCCGCCTCATCTAAGAGACAAGAAAAGCGTCGAAAGACAGGGTCATCGAGTGTGGCAAACGGTCTTGTTCAACTGGGCGAAACATTAGCAAAAGGATTGGTTGATGCCGCTGCTCTTGGAAATGGTGCTTTGCAATCAAGTGAGAAAATTGACACTCTTTTGAGACGCTGGAATAGTAAAAAAAGATCCACTCTGCGCTCTTGGAGAATATTGTCCAAGGCAATGCTATTCAACGTGAACTACTAAGCCATCTTCAGCGTATGAATAACAGTTAACGATAATATCACATTCTCAAATGACTTTACATGTTGTCTATTTTCTAACACAATTATAAAGATATGTTTTCAATGCATTTCTCGCATTGATGGCTTCTTCTCCGTCGACTAGGTTTCGTTGGCTTGATCTGGTGATGTCACCGCCAATATGCATCCACTCTTCATTGGAAGCCAAATCATCTTCCTCATCATCCTCAGCCTGATCCAAGTCGACAATCCAATTGTGTAGAATCATAGAAACTTCAATCACTTGTGCCATTTTTACGATATAAAGACATTATCGGTTGCCAGCTACAGTAGATTGTTCTTACCCTCTGGAGTGCGATGACTAGAGGGCTCTTGAATATCCTAAACTTATTTTTCCACCGTCCGAACGCTCGCTCAACGATTGAGCGTCTACCGCTGGGAATATAGTTGTAGTGCGACTCGTCATTTTTCATCCGTAAACGAATGTCGAACGGTGTCATCAAGTGCTTGTATAACTTGTAGCCCGCATCACCAAGGAATTATGTTCCCCGAGGCATGATCTAAATATTCATTTAGCGCTCACATCATACTACACGATTGGTACCTTATGCACGTTCATACCGAATTGAGATCGATTGAAGAGAGATTTGTCGTTTTGAGATCCCGAGCGTATGGAAAATGACATAAAGCGTAACTTGTGATCAACTACACCAACAATAATAAGCTTGGCTTAGAATAGAGTTGATGTATTCCTCAAATAAGTACCTTGGATATTGAAAGCAGGAAAGCCTTTACGGCAATACCAACCCTCATAGTCTTGAAAGCGCTTGATAGGAATTAAACTTCCGTCTATGACTCCAACGACATTTGGGATTCCACCAAAAGTTTCAAAACCATGAGCAATCTCCATCCATTCTTGATGACATTTCGGCAGCGATATTGTCTCTGCCAAGTAGGTATGAATGACGCCCATAACCAGGTTGACGTAGCAATGCGCTCGTGTAGCACTGACGCCAAACACTTGACCGCTCGAGGCAAATCCATCGTTGTGTGTCAAGTAGTGCAGCGTCACTGCTACACGATCGCAAATCCCAAGTACTGCGTTGTGATGGATCCGTTCGTTCACACTCAGCCACCGAGATTCCACACGAGCCACAATTTGGTAAAACGTTTGTCTTGTACATCGCAGGTTTCGAATGAACCAGCCATCGAACATGCACGATTCTTGTATTGTGCTCCACGTGTCCGTACGGAGGATATACTGGGTTGATCTTGGTGTTGTTCTTGTCGCCACCACCGTCGCCGCACCAAGGACCGCAGAAACAACGAATATGTCAAAACACGATGAAAACATGACTTGCCATCATACTTTGAAAAACGAATTTCAAAGAACGACGGAAACGATTCTGATTGGCTCCGTTCATTTTCGAAAACTACTTGGAATTGCCTCTTAGGGCCTGGTCTCTATCTCGTTTTGTCTCTGCTTTTCCGCTAAAAGCAGAGACGGCGAGTCTATGATTGGCTAATATTATCCGTATCCGGTTAACGTTCCTGCTAACATTTGCGGCCAAAGGCAGAGACGAATCATCTCTGCGTTTGGCCACAAAGAGTGGCTGCAATGAACAACGTCCATCCTGCCAACGCCACTCGAAACGGTACGCATGTCCTTGCTCCTTCCGAACTCATATGTGATAGATGACCGTGAAACAAACTACGCCGCGCCAAAGCAAGGAAGGAAGACGAAGTCCAAGGCATCGGAGAAGTGGACCCGGTGGTGTGACGACAGCGTCGCCAAGATGTTTGCCTTGCGTTACAAGTCGCCGTTGGAGCAACGCTTCAACTCGAAGAATAACGCAGACAAAAAGGTGGCATACGTCATGCTGGCCGCCGAGTTGAGCCTGGCAATGAACAGGGAGTTTTCTGTCGTTCAAGTACAAGATAAGGTAATACTGTATTGAGTCGTCTTTTGCTCAACTCTATCGATAGTTTCAAAAGATGAAAGCTGCTTGGTCTTTGTCAAAGCCATCAAACCCGAGCCCAACTGGGAATGACTGCAAGCCGCCACTCCCTGCAAACTTTGAAATTATGCAAGAATATTGGGGATCAAAAGCAGGATACAGACGTGAGTCTCTAATGTCAACAGACGACTCGAATGACGATGAATTGGCGTCAAAGCATGATGGTGAATTTAATTTATGTCATCATATTTGTACTAAATTCATTTTAACTTAGTAGTGCCAAACAAAAAGCGATTGCTGGATGATTTGATCGAGAGTGAGCTGAGTGACGATGAAAAGCACCCTGACAACCAAAAGCCGTCCAAGCAAAAGAAGCAATCCAATCGTACCAAAACAAAAACACAAGGCAAATCCTTGGAGGCTGGATTCAATGCAATCAAGGATGGGCTTATCTTTCTTGGTTCGTCGCTTGCCACGGTGAACAATCAAGCTTCAAACTCGAATGTTGCCACAATGGATGATGTCTTGAAAGCAATCAACGACCAAAGCCAAACCATGGCAAAATTATTGGAGCATCTCATCCGTGACATAGCTCGACGTGAACAAGACAAAGAGTAGGAAATCATTGAATTATCTTAACTTTTAATGCATTTGTCTCCATTTTCATTTGTAGACAATACTGGCAATGCCTTTACGTTTAGACAGAGCAGCACGACGCAAAAAAGGGGTGGATTCAGTATCATTCTCGTCTGGGGGTTGAACATAAGTATTTCGATCTCGTCGAGGACATGGTATTTCAAAAAGATCATCGTCAAAGCAAAGGACCATGTTGTGGAGGACAAAGCAAGCTGTAATGACTGAGACTGTTCTCTCCAAGGACTTTTCATTCATGACAGTTTTCAAAATGCGGTATCGTTCCTTTAATCGTCCGAAGGCGCATTCCACGGGCATACGGCTGCTTGACAAGACATAATTAAAATGCTTTTGTATCTTTGTAAGTTTACCACCCTCTTCGTGTGATGCATATGGCGTAATTAGCCAAGGAAACAAGGTATAACCAGCATCTCCAATGAGAAAACAACCACTGGGAATTCGATGGCGGACAATCTGTCCAAGTGTTGACACCTTCCAACTCTTCTTGTCGGAGTATGATCCAGGTCGAATATCAACGGACATAAACCGCAATTGAGAATCAACAACGGCCTGAACATTTAACGATGGATCGCCATTCCTATTATAAAAGCCATCGTAGTCTTTCGGACGCTGTATGTCAATTAGAGTCCCGTCGATAGCGCCTACAATTCCTGGGATTTGCTGCTTTTTAAAGAAGTCTATTTCAATTTTCTTCCAAGCTGAAGCTGTTGATGGTAGCGATATCCATAATTTCGCTTGTCTCGATACAGAATTGATAAGGCAGGATATAACTTTGATGCACCACGATTTAGACATTCCAAATGCAGCTGCTGTTTCTCTGTATCCTCCTTCGGAGCCTAGAAAGTAAAGAAACATGGCAATCTTCTTCTCGAACGAGTGGCGGTGACCCCAGCGATCCAATTCTGGTACGAGTGGGCGAAACAAGTCTATCAGCTTACGAAATGTAGATTGGTTGCAGCGCAGATTTTCGTGGAACCACTGGTTGTATTGGTCGTTCTCGAGCATAGAATCGAAATCAACACGAGTAACAGTGAGGATATTATACTTGCTGGTACCCATAGTTGTTGCCATGGCCATGCACACGGCGGAAACAGCTATCGCAGATGCACCCACAGCGACGGCGACAGTCTTCATAAAAGCAGGAACGGTTTTACCGTCCAGACAAAAAAGATTGAGCCGGATAATATTTTATCCGAAAAGTGCTGTATGTTAAAAGCAGGAACGAAAAAGATAGAGACCACGCCCTTAGCATACCAGTCATTTTGAATTGGTCCTTGGTTCGATTCCAGTAGTGGGCAATTTTTTTCCAAATCATTCAAATGCCCTCTTAGTTTTTATATTATCGATTTTGAAAGTATTCCTATAAAACTTTATGCTTTTTTCAAATGTCGTCTCGATGCTGTCGACCACTGTAAATAGGACTTTGGAAAGGGAAATCTGCATATATGTCAACGCAATCTGATCAGAGAATGTTGAAATCGCCGACTTTGAGACTTCATTTCTCGAGCGCCCCGAAGGCTTATCGGACGTACAAGACAGATTTAGCTCTCTTTTTTAACGCTCAATCAACCCTCGAAACTACAGAGGTCAATATGGCGAAATGAAAAAGTAGAAAATTTGGTGCTCCTTTTTTTCTATGTACGCTATCCCCCCACTTCTCAAGTATTCCCTCTTAAAAACTATGCGCTCATCTTGCTTTGCTGCTCGATGATCGGCAATAGTACAGGTACAGAAACGGATGCCTGAATGAAAGTTAAGCAAAAAACACCCAACACATGTTCGAAACTGATTTTTACGTCCTCTGTTGACGAAATGACGATCTCAGTATATAGATGTTCACGGTCGATATCCAATATGCTTGGTATCACGATTGTCTTTCTGGTCACAGTTCTTGATCGAGAACAATTGACCCCGCCACACGAGCAACACAGCTGTTTAGCCCAACAGTCATTCGCTAATCAATCACTCTATGTTTTTATTCATAAGTTAGTCTACTTTATCGGATTCCGAAGACGACAGTCCTTGCTCATTGTCTGCAGATCGGCGAGATCGTTCATTGCTGCATTGCATCAGACCTGGTGCAACGGGATAGTTTGATCTGTTCGACAAGAATCGTCTTGCATTATATGGTAGAAAGCCAGCGCGTTTTACACTTTTTGACATTCAAGTTGGAAGACTCTCTAAATGAATGCAAAAGTCAGATACTTCCTCTGTTCCACATTACTGTGTACAAATCACTTTACATCGACCCCGAAATCTATTTCTTTTCTAAATTCGATGGCGGATATCATTTTTTAAAGACCATAAAAAACTGCAGGAAATTGCCTTGGCTGGCAGGAGCAGAAAGTGAGGTTTCGTGGTCAAGATCGGCGGCGAATGTATTCATGTACCAGACTAATGATTTATGACCAATGAAATCTAATAAAAATATTTCGAGCCAATCATAACTTAAGGATTTATGACCAATGAAAGGAATCATAGGATTTATGACCAATGAAATCTAATAAAGAATATTTCGAGCCAATCAGAACTATTTGTACATAGTATTGTGGAAAAAGTGTGTTTTCGATTTGTACACAGTAATGTGGAACAGAGGAAGTATACTTATAGGATTAAAACGACAAGAAACGACGAATTTCAGAGCGTTGATTGGACAAACGACAAGTTTGGAGCTTTAATTGGCTGAAAAGACTTTTCAGTTCCTGATTGGACGTTTATATTTTGTCGTTCGACAACTTAGACACACTTATCAAGATTAACAGGACATGATTGGTAGATAACTGGAGGTTGTAAATCTTTTGAAGCATGGCTGGGAGAGCACCTTCCAAGAGAACGATTGAAGAGGCGTTCCATGGTGCATCGACCAAGAGGACGTACTCGACCTACCAGAAACAGTTCGAACAGTTCCTTATGAGTCGATTTGGTGAATTCCTTCCAAGTCAAATCACCGTGGACGACTGCACAGATTTTTTCCACCACTTATACGACCAGGGCAAGAAAAGCAGCACAGTAGATCTCGCAAAAGCTGCTCTTGTTGCTTATTTTAATGCCAACAAAGTGACACCAAACCCAGCTGAAGATGTTGTCGCCAAGCGATACATCACTGGTTTGCAAAAGTACAATAAAGTGAACAACTTGGAGGAAGAAAAAAAGGCGCAACCTCTGACAATCCATGAGCTCTCAACACTCATCAATTCATTTGCCAACCTGCACCCCTTTGTTGCTTCTGAGGCTGGTCGCTATAACTTTTCGTTCCTGCCTGGCAGGAACGTTATCCGGACATTTTTGGAAGTTTTTTTTAAAAATCTCAAGAAGAATATTTTCGATTTTCTTGAAAATGTGTCTGACGCAGGAACGGACTTGTTGAGGCAGAGATGATCCATCTCTGCCTGGAAAAAGGCGTTCCTGCCTGAGTTTATCCGAAAAGCATGGACGCCCTGATTATCCGGAAATTTTTGGAATTTACCAATCAGAAGCCTGAATCTGTCCCTGAAGCAGGGATGGAAAATATAGCGACCAGGCCCTCTATGCTACGCTTGTTGCTTTCTGCTTGCTACCTCGGGTGTTTCAGAATCAATGAAGTCCTTGCTCTACATTGGAATGATGTCGACTTGGTGGTTTATGGAAAAGGACGGTATCTTTCGGTTCGCTTGCGTTGGCACAAGCAAGCCCACGCGGAAGAAGATTGTCAAATTTATCACCTTGTGGATGAAGCAGCTTATCCTTGTTTGAGAGTTTGTCTGTTTTACGAAGAGTACAAAGAAATGGTCCGAAAGCTCTGTGTGAACTTGTCAAACGATGCTTTTGTATTTCCAAACATAATATCACAGCCCAATGTTGTGCCAAAGGTCGATTGGTATATACGACTCGACCAAACAGTCCTTCGAAAGTTGATTCAGAATGTGATTGAAACAACTCCTACCCTGCCGATTGCAATTACCCTGCATAGTGTGCGTCGTGGAGGCTGTTTTTACCGTGTTTTTGAGCCCCCTGGGAAAAGGTTCAACTTTCGTGAGCTCATGTCATGGTGCCTTTGGGCGGATGCACGTACTTGCTGTGAATACTTGATTACACGAAGCATTAGCGATGAAATTGACCCCAGAAATCTCTTGCGTCATGAGACTCACGTGCATGTGGCATCAAGCACAAATGGTTGTGATGTACATCATTCAATTGAATTGCTCATTCAAATGATTTCGAGTATGAAAGAGAGCCTTGAAAACGTCGATAAGACACCACGTCCAAAAAAACAATCTACTATGGACAACTTTGTAATAATACGTTCGATACCGATGGCACGATCCGGACAAGAAGCCTGGCAACAATGGTTTATTGGTGATGTAAAGAATGGTCTCATACGTGGCTTGAAGGATTTCACAAGTGAAATGATTCGTGCCGACCGAAAGAAGTATTCCGAGCGTCTGACCTTAGCCATGGCTCTCAATTTGTATCCAACCTTTGAGCTGTTTGAAGATGCATACAATGGGTACACGCAGACGTACACCAAGTTGCTGCACGAAGTGAGACGCCGTAAGCGTGAGAACAGGATGTAACTATCTAATTCAATATATATGAGTCCCAATATCATTATAGCACTCAACCACAATGTAGTTGTCATGGGGCAGCACAGAAAACTAAGCGTAAACCGTGGTGTTGCTGGCAAATCATGCTTTAGTGTCTCGATGGACAAATCTTGTGCATACGATTAGAGAGAATAGAAGGCGGAATAAAGAGTACCTTTGACGTGGTCGGCTGCGACCACTGGATTGCACGAGATCATCAAGCTTCGCTTGAATCTCGACTTCTTGGGAGGTGTCTGGCTGATCCCACTCTCTGCATCCTGTCTTCACAGCTTGTCTCGCAGTCCATGGTCAACATTTACTACAATTTTCATTCTGCATGTAGCACCGACCTTCGTCACAGTCGTATCTCGGTCATTACAGCAGCGAGCACTTCGCAAACCATCTTGTCATCACAGCAGCGAGCACTTCACAAACCATCTTGACAGCACTGACTGAGTGCAGCCAACAAAAGAAACGGCAAATTATTCTAGCCAATCATATTGTTGTCGGTTGGGACTGTCGTTTTCCCCGTTTTAACCTTACATATATAGGAGTTGATATATCGAGGGGTACACAAAGACGCATTCGCAACAGCTCACAACTGGTGTAAGCGCCAATATCCAAACCCATAGCCAAACTACAAATCATGGCATCTGCGAAGGCAATCAGCTCCCAATGCAGCGTGACACGAGGAAGAGGCAATATGATCATCACTCTTTTGTGCCTTGGGCAAAACAAAACGCCTAAACAATCTGTATGTGTAGTCCACTGGGTAATCAAATCCCTCAGACGCAATATCAACATCAAATCCATGGGTCATCTCCTCCCACGAGTTGAAAACCAGAGCGACTTGAGTTCAAAGTACATGTCGACAAACAAGCGAGAAATGAGGAGCTGTGAGTGACCAAATCCCATCAGATCCGCCACCCAAACAAAGTATGAGATGTTTGGCATACACAAACTTGATCGCGACTACACCTAAAGACAGGACATGTCAGGTCAAAGTGCTTCTTGACCGCACTCACCGTTTGCCCAAAATCAATTTGATCAGGGGAAGTAACACTAAAATATCGTGCAGGACGAGCAATATTGACCAATCAGAGTTAGTCGATCCTGGTTGGATTGCAGACGCAGCCCGCTTAAAAACACCAACAAGCATATGACTTTTGTATTTACTCCCTTTTACTCAAGTCAATCTGTAAGAATTGTGGGTGGCCCACATGCATCAAACAGTGCGTTCAAGGAAAGTTTCGATCTTTCCCGATCGAACCTGTCTTTCTATCAATCTTGTACGGCGCATGAACTTTCCTCTGGTATCGCGAAGGAAAGTCCTTCGATGTTGGCTAGCTCAGAATGACTGGTTGGGTACATTATTTGCATAGTATTATCTTCGCAATTAGACCGACATCCTGGCCAGGCAAGCTGTCTCAGTGGCCGTTACTCGTATCAGAGTCTCGTAGTCGAATCGGGATCGGAGAGGTTGTACATTCCCTCAACCCACAACGCTTGATCGCAGATAGACACTATGGCTAATGTTGTTTGTGTGGCTTAGTGTTGCAGATAGAGGACATAGACGTCCTCCCCAACCAATTTTCGCTGCACTGGCTGATCTTTTGTGAAACCAGAGAGGTAATGCCTTAGAAATATTGGCATTCGCTCTCCTAGACACCTGATGCCAATGAAATATGGGAGTTGCAGGGGATAGTCTTCTCTTCCAACCAAATTTCGATGACATCAACCTCCGTTGTTACGTCAAACAGTGTAAGTTGGTAATGCCTTGGTATTAGATCTCTGGTTTAGTAGCAGGAGAACTGATGACAAAATGTACTACATCTCATCGTGCTTAATCGGAGCAGGGCAGATAGACTTAACGTGTGCCAGTAAATTTGATGCCATTACCGTATCTGGTATGTTAATTCGGTGCCAAAACAAAAAAATAACCTCTATATATTGATGTTCTAAGATTCGCAGAATATACAATATAATGTAGTTTATAGAATATCATAGGAAATTGTTTGATTTAAATAGACTACACCGCAAAATTTGTTACATAAATTGTTCAAGCTTACAATAATATACGTCTATTTTTCAATCAAAATGCTTTTACTTGAGCTGAGTATACAAAAATATCTTTTTTTGTTCTGTCAGTTGGCCATGAAATATTCTTATTGGCTAATTTACACAGACAGAATTTGAATTTGTCATTTTTCAAGATTCTGCCGATCACACACGCATCGACGAGCCGATGGGGGTCAACCACGTTGCGAACCTTGCGCACCAAGGCACATCGACATACCACGAACAATGAAGACAGTGTGGGGCCAACATTGATGACAGCAACGGCGGAGACGACAAACAAGAGACTGGTAAGTCACATTTCATTATGAGTTACGAAATCTAAACAACGACTTCATAGATCACGTCACCAAAAATATCTGTTTCAATGCGAATTGCGTCTGCTTCCCTTGCAAGCTCGACAATTGAATCAAACACGTCGTCTCCGTCGTTGCTGTCGTCGTCTATTGGCTCTTCACTGGCTTCATTGTTCGAGGTATTGGCAATTAGCCCACACAATTCAAAGCCATTAATGATAGTCTTTGTGCTCAAGGTATTCCACGCGTTTGACGCCCATTTGACAAGATCTCGGCGAGTCAGTGCACAAAGCTTGAATGCTCCCGTACTAGCGTCATGATTTTTTACAGATTTTTGTAAGTGGTGAATCCAATTATTCTTCATCATTGTCTTAAAAGGTTTGATCCAAGAAACATCCGCTGGCTGACAAACCCAAGTGAATCCAGGTGGGATTTTTTCAAGAATCACATTTAATGACGATGCCAATTCAAGGACTTGGGGGCAAAAATGTGGAGAAAAATCATCCCACAGCAGCAAAATTGGCTTCAAATTTTTCCCGGCACGGTAACCAAAGTGATATTTGATAAACTCTAATGAAATTTTTGTGTTCCACCAAACTGTAGGATTTCCATAGAGTTGTGCAGAGAATTCGTCTTGAATTTCAACAATCTCTTTCCATACAATCTTGCCAAAGCCGTTACGTTGATCAAGGTTTTCGAGTACATTTTTCTTCACTGTCTTTTTGCTGTTTTTAGGACAATGAACAAGGGATATTTTTTACCCTTGGAGTCGGCAAGAAGCATCGCAGTTGCTCGTTGCTTCTCTTGACCACTCGTTCGTATCCACACACGTTTTTCACCCACAGCATTGATGGTTTTCCTCCCTAAATATTCGTAATTCACTGCTGTTTGGTCGGCATTCAGGACGTCGGATATATCATTTTCTTGGATCAATTTCAATACTTTTTCACTGAAGCTTTTCAACGCTTCATCTCCTTCGGCAGCGGTTTTGTTTCCGCATCGAGTTTGACATCGCATGGATAACTCATGTCGTTTCATAAACGATTTAATCCAATGTCCACTTGCTTTAAATTGACACGGCAGTAGATTCTTCTCGCTAGCAACCTGCAAAGCATACTGTTGTAATAAAAGATTGCTAACCGGCACACCGTCAAGACGGTGTCCAACAACCCAGTCAGCAATTCGTTTTTCAGTTTCGATATCGAGAACTGTGGCTTGGCCGATGCGGCGATTCGACATCTTCTTTGCAGAGGCAGGGTTTTTTGCTTTTTTTTCGATTGAGTTTCGATTGCGAAACCAAGCTTGAATTTTCTTTTTCGTCGATACCTCTCGCTTTCCACTCATGTCAGGGAAGTACTTCGACATTGCACTCGACAGACCAGCCACACCGAGCCCATTCTTTATGTACTCTTGAACGACCAGCCACTTAAATGAATAATCAGTAAATGTATGTGTGTATTTCTTGGGCCCTTTGCGAGATTTGCCTTTGACTGACGGTCGACCCGAAGCAAGACGATGATGCTTTCGCATGTCAGCGAAAACCACGAATGGCAGTACAACCTCAGAAATCTTATTTTATTGATTCTGATAAGTATTGAATGTGCACAGGTCATACAGGGTATTATATTTGGTCGTCGACAGACACCGAAATAACATACCAGATACGGTATGATATTTTCTCCTGAATACTCGATAAGCGTCAGATGAATTCTTGTTTATGGTTTGAATAAATTGTCTCTTTAGAACTATTTTTTCACAAAGTCCTATGAGACTGCTTTTGAGAGAGTTAGAAAGTCAATCATATTTTTGTCTGTTTGTTACAAAAATGGCCATTATCCTTATGCTGCCCTAATGGTCTAGAGGTATGATTCCTGCTTCGGGTGCAGGAGGTCCCGGGTTCGATCCCCGGTTGGGGCCGCTTTTTATGCCCAGCACTCTTTCTCTTAACTTCCACCTCAATTATCACCTGCAAGTTTTTATGCGGATTTGAATTCAGGTCTTTATAAGCCAGCATAGTTACTTCTGTCGTTAGACAGACATAATTATGGCCAACCCATATAAAACGTTCTCACATGCGTAGCCACGTTGGTATCAACTTTGTTCATGGGAGTTGCATATTCTCGCCTGACGTTGTGTCACTCAGCGGTTTGAGAAGATATCATTAGATATGAACAGTAGAATAACAATAAAAATTCTCCTTTGAAACAACAGGCGCCGTTAGTCTAATGGTTAGGATTTCTCCCTTCCAAGGAGAAGGTCGGGGTTCAATTCCCCGACGGCGCAATCTTTTTCACACCTACGGAATCATCCAAATAACTGGAGCTTCGCGAGAATCTGGTTGCATGTTGGGCTTTTTTATACTACAGTAACAGGAATGTCACAAGCTGGTGTATTTCTTTTGACAAGGAAATGTGCCACGTGGAATGAAAAAGACATAATTATCTTAAGAACTGGTGCAAATCAGTACTTACCTCAAACGGCTCGAGCCGATGAATATGTTATCATTCGTGCACCTGGTTGTATACTGACAGCGCATATACCAACGTGCTTGATTTGAGACCAAGTGTGCTTAATAACTGGAAGATTCTACTATAGTCGTTGTCCTGAATTCATAGAAAGAGTTTGCAAAGTATCAACCTATGGTGCATGCTCTATGCCGTGCTGTGAGTAACTAAGTAATAGAACCTCTGTAGACACACGCAATGTCGACGGTCCGTGATGAATTTAACTCAGCTCGAGAGCGACTCGATGTGAGAAATTCTTTCCATAACTAAGCGGCATTCCTAACAGGGTCACGGATCATGCTCCCAACGATTTTCTGTCCTTTGATTGGTTGACGGGGTGGCCGTATGTTTATAGCCGTGATCGGGGTGATCCGATTCACGGGTCGTGATCTATTTTGGGGTCATGGATCACGGTACGAGACGAGGAAGATTGAAGCGCAAAGCTGTCGTCGCTGCTAGGTCTGCTGCAGTCCTCGCGGTGTGTCAAGTCAAGAAATGCAGCTCGATTGTTCATATGATTTGATTGACAAGTGAATTGGGATATTCACATTCAGACGCTTCTGCTGGAGTCTGAATTCCAACAGTACTACAGGATGGGCATGTCATCATTCGAGAAGTTATTATGTCTTCTTGCACCACACCTTGCTCGTGACGAAAGTAAATCACGCAGAAGAAGCGGCATTGATCCCATTGATCCTGCGAACATGGTTCAAATGACGCTTTCTTGGCATGCTGGTGGGAAATTCCATCATATCCGGGCTATTGCAGGCGTGAGTCGATCTGCCTTTTACCATTAAAGACGACGTTCTGTATGCCATTGCTACTGTGAGTGAATTGGATCGTGTGTTGCCTTTCTGTTCGAACGAAGCTATTCAGACAACGGCCCGCGACTTTGCCAATATCAGCACGAATGGAGTGATTACAGGCTGTGTTGGATGTGTAGACGGTTGGCTCTGTTCGATTGCGACTCCATCAGCTCACGAGGTGCCTGATGTAAGCACCTGTTTTTCAGGCCACTATCGAGTCGAGGGAATCAATGTGCAGGCACTCTGTGATAGCCGCACAGCAATTGCATTAAATCGCCAGGAAAAAGTAAACGATGTGACTGCGTTTGCAAAGTGGCAGCTTAGCAAGAAACTTGATTTGCTTCCACATGGTCACTATATCATCGGCGATAACGCGTGCACCTTGTCTGACCACCTCCAAGTCCCCATTAGCAAGCCAGAACTCCGCTCTCAAGCTCGATCAAACCATAACTTCTACATATCACAGCTAGGAATCTGAATTGAAATGGCCCTTGGTCTTCTTGTGAGCAAGTGGCGGATCTTGAAGAGATCTCTACGAGTGCAGTTTTCCAATTGCAAGAACGTCATCAATGCTTGTGTTCGTCTTCACAACTTCTGCATCAATGAAAGGATTCTTGGAATCAGTCGAGAAGGCCAGCCCAACGTTGTTACAGACGATTTCAATGTCATGCCAGACTGCGCTTTCGATCGAATACCTCAAGATGTACTTGCTGCTGATGCGTCAAGAAAAGCTAATGCTCATATACTGCGCGAAATCATCGTTCAACACATTCAAAACTACAACTTAGCTAGACCATAACAATACTAATGAATCCATGCTTGTTCAATCTCTTCAACCTTGAGTTCGAGCTTACGTTGGTGTTGTTTAAACCTTTTACGGTCATTCCATGCTTCTGTTGTGGCAAGTCCATTGTCTTCAAGCTCTTTTATCTCCATTTCGATTGTTGTGATTCGCTTTGTCACTTGCTCAATCGATGCTTCAAGTCTTGAAATGGATGTAAACAAGTTTCCCTTGCTGATTGTCTTTGGTCAGACTCGGCCAATAATGATACACTCTTGGCGATGGAGGCTATCGTCTCGTCGTGCTTGACAGCCGGTGAGGACGAGCGCTTTCGCTTCGATGGGGTAAATATGGTAGGCTTGTTATCATCAATGGAGTCAAACTCATCATGCTCGTAAAGATTACTCGTGCAAAATTCACGACCAGCACTTCTTCCTTTGGTGGCAAGATGAAGGTAATATATTGTGGATTCGCTAGAAATTTCCCAATTTGGATTGATTTTTTGTACCAATCTCCAATCGCAGCAATAGATTGGATTAGAACAGAACTTTCTCTCATGAGCACAGTACTTTCTCTCAAATTTTATTCAGCCAATCACAATCGCCCAAAATATTGATTAGCCAATGGCATCGATTGGTGAATCGATCCGCCGGCGTGATTCGATTGAACTGGGTCTGGAAATTCGTATCAAATCAACAATACATCGACTCTCTTGTTGCAAAAATCCCAAAACGATGAGGAATGCTCACCCGATGTCTTTGACTTTGCAACTGCCTTAGCAAATAGGGCAGGCCGCTAAGTTCTTTCCATAGGGTACAAAGCTTCGTTGCAGATAGAATGCCACCATCGGAGGGGTCCAGTTCAACTATTCTGTCATTATTAGAGATAAGTTTATCATACTCAGGCTTTGCAGCATTAAACTCGTCAGTCACTCTTGACCAGAACTTGTTACCCCCTTCGTCAAGTTGCTTTCTTGTCAAACGGTCGCCTGTACTCATAAATTCCTCAAAGAGCTCTCGGAGAACAGAACTTTGGCCAGTCGCAGCATACTTCCAGCCTTACGACGATCCTTGAGATCGATCTTACTTTGTTTTTGATGGGTTACACGTTGACTGTGGATAAGGGCTACTACAGCCGAAATGTTTTCGTCTTACATGTTGAGAGCTTTCACTCTGCCCTCCTTGTTCGTTTCTTTAGCGACGTCGAGTTTCCTCTGTGTGCATTCAAGTTTCAGTTGATCGACAGTCCATTGTGAGTAGTCATCAGAGGTGGGCGGTGCTATGATACGCTTGCTGTTTGGTTTCTGCGTCGCAGTCCACTTCCTGCTCATGATCAATGTGTTCTCATTGATGCCATGGTCTAGTAGTGATTGCATCGCAGTTGGATAGTTTCAATTGTGACCTTTCGTGCTTTGAACTACTGCACAACTCCCAAGGGTCATTATCCTGTTAGGAACGTGAGAGAAACTCCCTCCGGATCATGTAACAAATTGTCTCGTGAGCCAAGGATCATGCTCCTGTTAGGAATGCCCCTATATAAAGCTTTGAGTTGAATCGAGTGTCGTTCAAGTCTGAACATTCATATTAACTCGTATTAACCTCAAGTAGACTCGATTGTCGAACAAGCGAGTATGCTTTGAAAACCAGTACAGATGGAAGTATTACAACTTTTGGGTTGCTTAACTTTCTTTGCCTTTTCATTTGAACCGTCATATCCCAATCAAAGTTGCAGACCAAATCAGACTTCACAGGAGGTGCGAGAACTGGCATAATTACTATGACAATGGATTTTAGTGTTAGTAAAACGATCCTGGATTGTGTACAATAGCAATCTGTATATCAGGCCGATTTGAATGAGGTTTGCAATAGCATAGAAGCAAATTCTATGCTTCGCGATGGAGAGTCGGAAATACCATTGAAGACACCAAAATTGTTCATAACGGGTATTGACTGTTTCATGGCGGGCAATGTTTTGTTTTTGGTGTGCAGATCATTGAAGGTGGAATCTTGGACTCACACAGTACAGTGAATCTAAACACTTGTTGGTGGATGAAAATCTTGTTCAATTTGGTGAGTGTCTCGTGACCTGAGGTGCCTAATACATTTGAGAAGCTTCTCGAAGCTCCCCGTTGGACGATTTGCCGGCTGAAATTTCACATCAGTGCAATAGAGAGCTTCTGGGTGAGCACCAAAAAGGTGGTTTTTTTACGTTGCTTGGTCATGGAGGCTGGCTGCACTAAGAGACGACACAGGACTGGTTCTGCTAGGCCGAGTATGCGCACATCGACGCGAAGCGATACTTCTCTGGTAAGCCAAAATTGTATGGATTGAAGATTGAGGCGTCGGTGGCTCTGCCTGGGTGTTATGGGAACATGTTGCCCCATCGTCCTGGCTCCGTGTCCGACTTGACAATGTTCATGGATCGACTTGGTTTGCAGAAGAAGCAGTTGTCGAAGACCGCTGACGAGAAGCGACTTGTCGATCATGGCATGGGTTCCACAGTTTGTAATTGTCATTATGGCCTGAGACTGGCCCTCGGATACGAACGAATCAATGACAGGGGTGTCATAAATTGATGGTACGTCTGAGTCCTCGATTTTTAACATAATATCGCGATAGATGGCGTTGGATCGACGCAAATTGTTCGTTTCTTGGTGGGAGGCAGAGATGAGCCTCTCGATGTCGGTGCGAGCGGTTGGAGCTTGTATCTGGGACATAAGACAAGATGAAATGTGGTTAAAAGGATTAACTACTCTCGTCGAGGCCATCAGATCTGTTAGAACGCGTCGACGCTTCAATCTTCCTCGTCTCGTACCGTGATCCATGACCCCAAAATAGATCACGACCCGTGAATCGGATCACCCCGATCACGGCTATAAACATACGGCCACCCCGTCAACCAATCAAAGGACAGAAAATCGTTGGGAGCATGATCCGTGACCCTGTTAGGAATGCCGCTTAGTTATGGAAAGAATTTCTCACATCGAGTCGCTCTCGAGCTGAGTTAAATTCATCACGGACCGTCGACATTGCGTGTGTCTACAGAGGTTCTATTACTTAGTTACTCACAGCACGGCATAGAGCATGCACCATAGGTTGATACTTTGCAAACTCTTTCTATGAATTCAGGACAACGACTATAGTAGAATCTTCCAGTTATTAAGCACACTTGGTCTCAAATCAAGCACGTTGGTATATGCGCTGTCAGTATACAACCAGGTGCACGAATGATAACATATTCATCGGCTCGAGCCGTTTGAGGTAAGTACTGATTTGCACCAGTTCTTAAGATAATTATGTCTTTTTCATTCCACGTGGCACATTTCCTTGTCAAAAGAAATACACCAGCTTGTGACATTCCTGTTACTGTAGTATAAAAAAGCCCAACATGCAACCAGATTCTCGCGAAGCTCCAGTTATTTGGATGATTCCGTAGGTGTGAAAAAGATTGCGCCGTCGGGGAATTGAACCCCGACCTTCTCCTTGGAAGGGAGAAATCCTAACCATTAGACTAACGGCGCCTGTTGTTTCAAAGGAGAATTTTTATTGTTATTCTACTGTTCATATCTAATGATATCTTCTCAAACCGCTGAGTGACACAACGTCAGGCGAGAATATGCAACTCCCATGAACAAAGTTGATACCAACGTGGCTACGCATGTGAGAACGTTTTATATGGGTTGGCCATAATTATGTCTGTCTAACGACAGAAGTAACTATGCTGGCTTATAAAGACCTGAATTCAAATCCGCATAAAAACTTGCAGGTGATAATTGAGGTGGAAGTTAAGAGAAAGAGTGCTGGGCATAAAAAGCGGCCCCAACCGGGGATCGAACCCGGGACCTCCTGCACCCGAAGCAGGAATCATACCTCTAGACCATTAGGGCAGCATAAGGATAATGGCCATTTTTGTAACAAACAGACAAAAATATGATTGACTTTCTAACTCTCTCAAAAGCAGTCTCATAGGACTTTGTGAAAAAATAGTTCTAAAGAGACAATTTATTCAAACCATAAACAAGAATTCATCTGACGCTTATCGAGTATTCAGGAGAAAATATCATACCGTATCTGGTATGTTATTTCGGTGTCTGTCGACGACCAAATATAATACCCTGTATGACCTGTGCACATTCAATACTTATCAGAATCAATAAAATAAGATTTCTGAGGTTGTACTGCCATTCGTGGTTTTCGCTGACATGCGAAAGCATCATCGTCTTGCTTCGGGTCGACCGTCAGTCAAAGGCAAATCTCGCAAAGGGCCCAAGAAATACACACATACATTTACTGATTATTCATTTAAGTGGCTGGTCGTTCAAGAGTACATAAAGAATGGGCTCGGTGTGGCTGGTCTGTCGAGTGCAATGTCGAAGTACTTCCCTGACATGAGTGGAAAGCGAGAGGTATCGACGAAAAAGAAAATTCAAGCTTGGTTTCGCAATCGAAACTCAATCGAAAAAAAAGCAAAAAACCCTGCCTCTGCAAAGAAGATGTCGAATCGCCGCATCGGCCAAGCCACAGTTCTCGATATCGAAACTGAAAAACGAATTGCTGACTGGGTTGTTGGACACCGTCTTGACGGTGTGCCGGTTAGCAATCTTTTATTACAACAGTATGCTTTGCAGGTTGCTAGCGAGAAGAATCTACTGCCGTGTCAATTTAAAGCAAGTGGACATTGGATTAAATCGTTTATGAAACGACATGAGTTATCCATGCGATGTCAAACTCGATGCGGAAACAAAACCGCTGCCGAAGGAGATGAAGCGTTGAAAAGCTTCAGTGAAAAAGTATTGAAATTGATCCAAGAAAATGATATATCCGACGTCCTGAATGCCGACCAAACAGCAGTGAATTACGAATATCTAGGGAGGAAAACCATCAATGCTGTGGGTGAAAAACGTGTGTGGATACGAACGAGTGGTCAAGAGAAGCAACGAGCAACTGCGATGCTTCTTGCCGACTCCAAGGGTAAAAAATATCCCTTGTTCATTGTCCTAAAAACAGCAAAAAGACAGTGAAGAAAAATGTACTCGAAAACCTTGATCAACGTAACGGCTTTGGCAAGATTGTATGGAAAGAGATTGTTGAAATTCAAGACGAATTCTCTGCACAACTCTATGGAAATCCTACAGTTTGGTGGAACACAAAAATTTCATTAGAGTTTATCAAATATCACTTTGGTTACCGTGCCGGGAAAAATTTGAAGCCAATTTTGCTGCTGTGGGATGATTTTTCTCCACATTTTTGCCCCCAAGTCCTTGAATTGGCATCGTCATTAAATGTGATTCTTGAAAAAATCCCACCTGGATTCACTTGGGTTTGTCAGCCAGCGGATGTTTCTTGGATCAAACCTTTTAAGACAATGATGAAGAATAATTGGATTCACCACTTACAAAAATCTGTAAAAAATCATGACGCTAGTACGGGAGCATTCAAGCTTTGTGCACTGACTCGCCGAGATCTTGTCAAATGGGCGTCAAACGCGTGGAATACCTTGAGCACAAAGACTATCATTAATGGCTTTGAATTGTGTGGGCTAATTGCCAATACCTCGAACAATGAAGCCAGTGAAGAGCCAATAGACGACGACAGCAACGACGGAGACGACGTGTTTGATTCAATTGTCGAGCTTGCAAGGGAAGCAGACGCAATTCGCATTGAAACAGATATTTTTGGTGACGTGATCTATGAAGTCGTTGTTTAGATTTCGTAACTCATAATGAAATGTGACTTACCAGTCTCTTGTTTGTCGTCTCCGCCGTTGCTGTCATCAATGTTGGCCCCACACTGTCTTCATTGTTCGTGGTATGTCGATGTGCCTTGGTGCGCAAGGTTCGCAACGTGGTTGACCCCCATCGGCTCGTCGATGCGTGTGTGATCGGCAGAATCTTGAAAAATGACAAATTCAAATTCTGTCTGTGTAAATTAGCCAATAAGAATATTTCATGGCCAACTGACAGAACAAAAAAAGATATTTTTGTATACTCAGCTCAAGTAAAAGCATTTTGATTGAAAAATAGACGTATATTATTGTAAGCTTGAACAATTTATGTAACAAATTTTGCGGTGTAGTCTATTTAAATCAAACAATTTCCTATGATATTCTATAAACTACATTATATTGTATATTCTGCGAATCTTAGAACATCAATATATAGAGGTTATTTTTTTGTTTTGGCACCGAATTAACATACCAGATACGGTAATGGCATCAAATTTACTGGCACACGTTAAGTCTATCTGCCCTGCTCCGATTAAGCACGATGAGATGTAGTACATTTTGTCATCAGTTCTCCTGCTACTAAACCAGAGATCTAATACCAAGGCATTACCAACTTACACTGTTTGACGTAACAACGGAGGTTGATGTCATCGAAATTTGGTTGGAAGAGAAGACTATCCCCTGCAACTCCCATATTTCATTGGCATCAGGTGTCTAGGAGAGCGAATGCCGATATTTCTAAGGCATTACCTCTCTGGTTTCACAAAAGATCAGCCAGTGCAGCGAAAATTGGTTGGGGAGGACGTCTATGTCCTCTATCTGCAACACTAAGCCACACAAACAACATTAGCCATAGTGTCTATCTGCGATCAAGCGTTGTGGGTTGAGGGAATGTACAACCTCTCCGATCCCGATTCGACTACGAGACTCTGATACGAGTAACGGCCACTGAGACAGCTTGCCTGGCCAGGATGTCGGTCTAATTGCGAAGATAATACTATGCAAATAATGTACCCAACCAGTCATTCTGAGCTAGCCAACATCGAAGGACTTTCCTTCGCGATACCAGAGGAAAGTTCATGCGCCGTACAAGATTGATAGAAAGACAGGTTCGATCGGGAAAGATCGAAACTTTCCTTGAACGCACTGTTTGATGCATGTGGGCCACCCACAATTCTTACAGATTGACTTGAGTAAAAGGGAGTAAATACAAAAGTCATATGCTTGTTGGTGTTGTTAAGCGGGCTGCGTCTGCAATCCAACCAGGATCGACTAACTCTGATTGGTCAATATTGCTCGTCCTGCACGATATTTTAGTGTTACTTCCCCTGATCAAATTGATTTTGGGCAAACGGTGAGTGCGGTCAAGAAGCACTTTGACCTGACATGTCCTGTCTTTAGGTGTAGTCGCGATCAAGTTTGTGTATGCCAAACATCTCATACTTTGTTTGGGTGGCGGATCTGATGGGATTTGGTCGCTCACAGCTCCTCATTTCTCGCTTGTTTGTCGACATGTACTTTGAACTCAAGTCGCTCTGGTTTTCAACTCGTGGGAGGAGATGACCCATGGATTTGATGTTGATATTGCGTCTGAGGGATTTGATTACCCAGTGGACTACACATACAGATTGTTTAGGCGTTTTGTTTTGCCCAAGGCACAAAAGAGTGATGGTCATATTGCCTCTTCCTCGTGTCACGCTGCATTGGGAGCTGATTGCCTTCGCAGATGCCATGATTTGTAGTTTGGCTATGGGTTTGGATATTGGCGCTTACACCAGTTGTGAGCTGTTGCGAATGCGTCTTTGTGTACCCCTCGATATATCAACTCCTATATATGTAAGGTTAAAACGGGGAAAACGACAGTCCCAACCGACAACAATATGATTGGCTAGAATAATTTGCCGTTTCTTTTGTTGGCTGCACTCAGTCAGTGCTGTCAAGATGGTTTGTGAAGTGCTCGCTGCTGTGATGACAAGATGGTTTGCGAAGTGCTCGCTGCTGTAATGACCGAGATACGACTGTGACGAAGGTCGGTGCTACATGCAGAATGAAAATTGTAGTAAATGTTGACCATGGACTGCGAGACAAGCTGTGAAGACAGGATGCAGAGAGTGGGATCAGCCAGACACCTCCCAAGAAGTCGAGATTCAAGCGAAGCTTGATGATCTCGTGCAATCCAGTGGTCGCAGCCGACCACGTCAAAGGTACTCTTTATTCCGCCTTCTATTCTCTCTAATCGTATGCACAAGATTTGTCCATCGAGACACTAAAGCATGATTTGCCAGCAACACCACGGTTTACGCTTAGTTTTCTGTGCTGCCCCATGACAACTACATTGTGGTTGAGTGCTATAATGATATTGGGACTCATATATATTGAATTAGATAGTTACATCCTGTTCTCACGCTTACGGCGTCTCACTTCGTGCAGCAACTTGGTGTACGTCTGCGTGTACCCATTGTATGCATCTTCAAACAGCTCAAAGGTTGGATACAAATTGAGAGCCATGGCTAAGGTCAGACGCTCGGAATACTTCTTTCGGTCGGCACGAATCATTTCACTTGTGAAATCCTTCAAGCCACGTATGAGACCATTCTTTACATCACCAATAAACCATTGTTGCCAGGCTTCTTGTCCGGATCGTGCCATCGGTATCGAACGTATTATTACAAAGTTGTCCATAGTAGATTGTTTTTTTGGACGTGGTGTCTTATCGACGTTTTCAAGGCTCTCTTTCATACTCGAAATCATTTGAATGAGCAATTCAATTGAATGATGTACATCACAACCATTTGTGCTTGATGCCACATGCACGTGAGTCTCATGACGCAAGAGATTTCTGGGGTCAATTTCATCGCTAATGCTTCGTGTAATCAAGTATTCACAGCAAGTACGTGCATCCGCCCAAAGGCACCATGACATGAGCTCACGAAAGTTGAACCTTTTCCCAGGGGGCTCAAAAACACGGTAAAAACAGCCTCCACGACGCACACTATGCAGGGTAATTGCAATCGGCAGGGTAGGAGTTGTTTCAATCACATTCTGAATCAACTTTCGAAGGACTGTTTGGTCGAGTCGTATATACCAATCGACCTTTGGCACAACATTGGGCTGTGATATTATGTTTGGAAATACAAAAGCATCGTTTGACAAGTTCACACAGAGCTTTCGGACCATTTCTTTGTACTCTTCGTAAAACAGACAAACTCTCAAACAAGGATAAGCTGCTTCATCCACAAGGTGATAAATTTGACAATCTTCTTCCGCGTGGGCTTGCTTGTGCCAACGCAAGCGAACCGAAAGATACCGTCCTTTTCCATAAACCACCAAGTCGACATCATTCCAATGTAGAGCAAGGACTTCATTGATTCTGAAACACCCGAGGTAGCAAGCAGAAAGCAACAAGCGTAGCATAGAGGGCCTGGTCGCTATATTTTCCATCCCTGCTTCAGGGACAGATTCAGGCTTCTGATTGGTAAATTCCAAAAATTTCCGGATAATCAGGGCGTCCATGCTTTTCGGATAAACTCAGGCAGGAACGCCTTTTTCCAGGCAGAGATGGATCATCTCTGCCTCAACAAGTCCGTTCCTGCGTCAGACACATTTTCAAGAAAATCGAAAATATTCTTCTTGAGATTTTTAAAAAAAACTTCCAAAAATGTCCGGATAACGTTCCTGCCAGGCAGGAACGAAAAGTTATAGCGACCAGCCTCAGAAGCAACAAAGGGGTGCAGGTTGGCAAATGAATTGATGAGTGTTGAGAGCTCATGGATTGTCAGAGGTTGCGCCTTTTTTTCTTCCTCCAAGTTGTTCACTTTATTGTACTTTTGCAAACCAGTGATGTATCGCTTGGCGACAACATCTTCAGCTGGGTTTGGTGTCACTTTGTTGGCATTAAAATAAGCAACAAGAGCAGCTTTTGCGAGATCTACTGTGCTGCTTTTCTTGCCCTGGTCGTATAAGTGGTGGAAAAAATCTGTGCAGTCGTCCACGGTGATTTGACTTGGAAGGAATTCACCAAATCGACTCATAAGGAACTGTTCGAACTGTTTCTGGTAGGTCGAGTACGTCCTCTTGGTCGATGCACCATGGAACGCCTCTTCAATCGTTCTCTTGGAAGGTGCTCTCCCAGCCATGCTTCAAAAGATTTACAACCTCCAGTTATCTACCAATCATGTCCTGTTAATCTTGATAAGTGTGTCTAAGTTGTCGAACGACAAAATATAAACGTCCAATCAGGAACTGAAAAGTCTTTTCAGCCAATTAAAGCTCCAAACTTGTCGTTTGTCCAATCAACGCTCTGAAATTCGTCGTTTCTTGTCGTTTTAATCCTATAAGTATACTTCCTCTGTTCCACATTACTGTGTACAAATCGAAAACACACTTTTTCCACAATACTATGTACAAATAGTTCTGATTGGCTCGAAATATTCTTTATTAGATTTCATTGGTCATAAATCCTATGATTCCTTTCATTGGTCATAAATCCTTAAGTTATGATTGGCTCGAAATATTTTTATTAGATTTCATTGGTCATAAATCATTAGTCTGGTACATGAATACATTCGCCGCCGATCTTGACCACGAAACCTCACTTTCTGCTCCTGCCAGCCAAGGCAATTTCCTGCAGTTTTTTATGGTCTTTAAAAAATGATATCCGCCATCGAATTTAGAAAAGAAATAGATTTCGGGGTCGATGTAAAGTGATTTGTACACAGTAATGTGGAACAGAGGAAGTATCTGACTTTTGCATTCATTTAGAGAGTCTTCCAACTTGAATGTCAAAAAGTGTAAAACGCGCTGGCTTTCTACCATATAATGCAAGACGATTCTTGTCGAACAGATCAAACTATCCCGTTGCACCAGGTCTGATGCAATGCAGCAATGAACGATCTCGCCGATCTGCAGACAATGAGCAAGGACTGTCGTCTTCGGAATCCGATAAAGTAGACTAACTTATGAATAAAAACATAGAGTGATTGATTAGCGAATGACTGTTGGGCTAAACAGCTGTGTTGCTCGTGTGGCGGGGTCAATTGTTCTCGATCAAGAACTGTGACCAGAAAGACAATCGTGATACCAAGCATATTGGATATCGACCGTGAACATCTATATACTGAGATCGTCATTTCGTCAACAGAGGACGTAAAAATCAGTTTCGAACATGTAATAGCTACAGAATGATCTTGAAGCGCAGTCTACAGCTCATGTAGAATTGTATAAGCAACACTTCAGATATCCATCCTTCGATAAAGGTTGTCTGGAGATTTGTAAAGCTTGTCATCTAGTAGGCAAATACTACGACCCGAAAATTGTTTTGTGTGTTAACATATTTTAGCCTAGTAAGCTCTTTTGATCATAGCTGACGTCAAGACGCCAGATTTCTCATGCTCACTCGTGACAGGAGTGGGGTCATCGTTTCTACAGGGGTATCAAAATTATAACAAGTATTGTCGATTTGTTCGATATTTGCCAATTTGGAGTGATTCCTGGAATTGATCCCAAGAGTATGAGAGCTTTTGATTGGCTAATTTTATCCACCATGGATATACCGAAATTCATTTAAGCATTTTGATTGGTCAAAATTGACCAATGGGATCGATTTGGGATCGGTTCTGCCCTGCGCGATTCTTCAAACCAACCGGGAAATTCGTATCAAATCGATAATATATCAACGGCTAATTTCACCGAGCAGCGTAAAAGAAGTCGAGCTTTATTTGTCTAAAGAAAACTTCAGTATACTATCTTGCATAGCACCAAGTTATGATATTTTTCTCTGGCGAGTAATGCGTGCTCAAAATAACAAGAGTGAATCACACACCCTGGGACAATTGGCTTAATCAATCCAAGTCGATTCAGCTGTGAGCAAGGACTAGTGATCTGGAATCAATAACTGCGCGATTTGAGGTCCCAGTTTGGCAAGTGACTCGACAAACTTCCAGGGCTATGTTATCCAGTATACTGAGGGCTGTATAAATTTTAAATCTTCATAGAACTATCATGCACAATTGCATGTCTGAATTGACAATTTTAGCTAAGGTGAAGATAATGATCACCTTAGCTTTAGTTTGTCAGATGGGATAGTGCTGTAGCTTGACAAACTATTCGAGTTACTTTCCGCAAAATTAAGCAATGTGTGTTTTGAGACTCGAGGTGTTCAAATATACGTCATGGCAAGATTTGTGAGTTCAGTTACGCATTTGGCGTGTATTATGTTGTACGTAATATTCTGTCATTTCTTACTAGCTACTGATTTCCCTCCCAAATCGAAACGGTACATACTCAATAATTTTTATAAATTTATACTATCAAGTTTAAGAGTAATTTCAATGAATGGGTTGGAAGAAGCAGTCTTTGATAGCTTATAACCTTCAAACATAATACACTTTCTACTTCTATCTAAATAGCCCGTTTCGAATTCGGAGGGAAATCAGTATTTGGGTTTGCCAAATTTTACTGCGCTGATGACTTGCATCCCAATCATATCCTATAGATCGTGTGCAGGCTTATAATTCATGAGTTGTATTGTCATTTGAAAACGCCCATCCATTTTTCGAATTCTGTTCTACGGTTGGTCGAATTTTTCATCTGCCTGGTGCAAACGAAAAGGTGCGGATGGATCTTTCCTCCATCAACACCGCGATGCATCCAGTGCAGCTTCGGTTCGGATATCCACAAGAAGAAATCGACCGCATATTTAATGTTTCTGAACATGCTACACCAGCTGCATCTCCATCTTTTCACTCGCGCTACTCCAGCGAGCCACACAACAGACGGACATCAGCGGAAAACCTCATGCAGCCTGCTGTGGTATGACGACTTGGCTGAAAGATATTCACACAGAATATTGTAGCATGCGGAGCGAGGCACAATTATGGGTCAAAAGATTGATCCAAACATCCCATGCTGGCCTGGAAGTGGCTTTGTTCCTCTCGTTTTACCAGTGCAGAAAGCTCCGAGTAAAAAAACGACCACCGACAATGTGGCGCAAGAATCTCTCTCGCCATCGACTCTACATACAGTAAAAACAAAGCGCAATTCCATTGCAATCCCAATAAAAACGAAGCGAAAGCGGCGGAGTGAGGTTCCACAACAAGAAGCAACTTCAGCAGACGACTATGCACCGTCGTCCTTGACTCCCAACCTGCACACAAAACGAACGCCTCGGTCAAAAGCCCCAGAGAATCACCCATCCTTTCACGTGCACACATCCATCAAAGCAAACATTGAGCCTCATCAACAAATTTTGCGCCACGAAGCCGAGTCACGGTACCTAGAGAAGGTTACGGAGCATAAACGATGGACTGAAGCTGTTCATTGGCTCAAAGCCCAGCGTGAAGCACTACAACAGGATGACAAGATCAATGTAGACTTGAAGCGACAGAAATTGCAAGACATGGATCGACAAATTCGTCTGCAAAATCAAAAGCGATTCACGAAATCGATGCATTCGATACCTAGCCAACCAATTCAACGTCCGGCCCCTGATGACCTGACTCTTCCTCCTAGAAAGCCACCTGTGCCTCGATTTAGCAAGATAAAGAAGAGAAGAAGTAAGAGCGCTATCCAAGACGAAAAGACTGAAGACGAAGCACCACATCCAGCTCCCCGACTTCGCCGAAAAGTGAAGAGAAGCACGCCGCCGCAACATGAACTACCCCCTGCACCCCATGGTCACCGCCCTGAAATAGACGATGAAGAGACACGACGACGTAGAGAGGTCGCTCGTGTGTTTATGGAGCAGCAAAAAAAGAAGCGGACGGAGCGCGCTAGAAAACAGCGCTTACAGACCCAAGAAGAGATAGCTGCACGAAGAGAGCAACTTGAGGTGCCTTTTTGTTTTTTGTGAGTTTTGACTTACGCTGATGCGTAGAAACTCGATGCTCTGCGGCGAGAGCGCGTGCAGCAGTCAGTGGCCCTTGCCAGAAAAAGTGGAAAGAAAGAATCAACAACTCATAACCAGCAGCTAAACGATGTCTCTATCACAGAGCTCCTCTTGGGCTTTCAACAGTCTCCTCAGTAAGACATTTATGATGAAAAGGAATGATAGTGATTTAAAGGGTCACGATCGCACCCTGCGAAATGCTTCCAGAGCTTGACGCCTTGGCAACAGAAGATGAAGAAGAATTACCTACCGAGAGTGCACCGGAATTTGCTAACGATGTCGACAAAAGTAGTGCACAAGAAACAGAAGAAGACACTGAAAGGAAAATAGAGCCTCCACAACAACCACGCAACACACTTCTTGAAAAATTGCAGGCGCTTAAAAATCTCACGGATCAATTGTCGTCTCGTGTGAGTCAACTATCAAACAATGCCACCGAAAGTGTCTCCAGTGACAGTGATAAGGAAGAGAGCAGCCTGGTCATGGCAGAACACATTGATGTGCCTGGACCAGTTATGCCCAATCTATCAGAGCAGTCTCACCTCAGCTCAAGGCATTCAACCGAGGAAGAATTGCATGAGAAGTTGGCACCCGACGAGCCCCTTGATGAGCAGGCTCAGCCTTTTGACCAAATACCTGATACTGACGCAAATCTTGACATCTCTTCGTCGACAGAATTTGAAGCTCTAGAGCAACCTCGCCGAGCGATTGTATTCCAGTGGTCGTCGGACGAAAGCGAGGTGGAGAATGAAGAAGTCGGCAGGTCTGCTGGTCCAAGTCAATTGAATTTTCAAGTTAATACAAAAGACGACGATGAAACGCGGGCACCGACGACAACACGAACTTATGATGCACCAATCCAGTCTGAAATTACACGGCCACCTACCCAAGGCCATTATATAGCTGACGTGAGCGAATCGTCTGAAGAAGATGACACCGCCGTTCCGCATGTGAATCAAAATGCTGATAATTTGTCAGCCTATCTTGAGAGAGATGTGTTCCCTGAGCTACAAAACTTTCGACAACACTCTCGTGAGTTTCTTTGGCCAAGGGCTAGCTTTGGTGTACCATCGATATCGACTCAACAAGCTGAAGAAGAAGACGAAATTGCCCAAGCAGAGCTGGACAGATTAGTCGCAGCGTCTCGTGATGCATACAGTATTGTTGATATGTTTGCATTAGAGCAATTTAGAAAGCAACAAGAGCGGCCAACTCAGGCATATCTCCCCAACATATCCGTTGTAGAACAAGTGGAAGCTAAACTTCAGGCTTGGGAAGCTAGCGAAAGCATTGCAAGCAATGGCGAATCTGCAGATGCCAAGAACGAAGACAAGAAAATGCTAAATGAGAAATTTTCATCTCAATCACCATCGGAAAATGAAATTGATTCTACAAACGAGGAGATGGAAGAATTACTTTTGAGATCCAGGCGCGAAAGATCTGTTGACGAGCTTTTAAATGAAGCCAATCGAATCTTGCAACCAGCTACAGACGCAAGTGTCTACTGGGACAAAGCAATTCGAGATGATATGGAAAATTTCGAAGAAGACATGCAACCTCATCGTTCATATTCGCACAAAACACCAATAATTTTGGATATAGACGGCAGTAGCAGTGATTCAAACCTGCGGTATTCACCAAGGACTCTCTCTCGACAATTGCTCGCCGCCGTTGAGTTCCAAGAGTCGCTTCACGAAGCTCAAATGAATTTATCTGCACTAGAGTATGCTCATGAATTGGAACGCACTCAAGAAGAAACTCTGATTTGGGGACAAACAGTTCAAGATGATGTCGACTCGATGGCGAACGCCCATGCTTTATTGGAACAACATATCAAGATGCAAGAAGAATTTCATCAACAAGAACTTGTGCTACAGGCTATGGGCCACGCTGTTGAAGAAAGAGAAGGCTATATTGAAATGGCATGCCAGACGGAGGACCTTCAGCGACAACATGCCAGCACAATGGCTACTTGGATGGTTGAAGCCAGTACAATGGCAATTGAGACAACTGAGGGATTTACACAGTCCACTTTGCGATGCTCTGTGGCAATTCAAAGCGACGACAGGGACATGTTGGACTGGCATACAAAGCTTCATGAAGATACTGTGGAAGATCAAGATCTTAAAGTACCGAGAGATGTTTCAGAACTGAGAAGCCCAACCCCTGGTATTACAAATACAACTACAACTCATGCCAAAGCTTCGCAAGCCATTGACAAAAAGGCTCAAGAACTATCTGTGGCTGTGGAGTCCAATATTGACGATGAAAACTATTCAGACGTATTCGACAGCCCATCGAAAGCCAAAGTGGAAGCAATGAAGAAAAGTGCAAACAGCTCAGCGGAGGAAATATTTGACAACTATGAAGTCGCGGAGCATTCAAACGGTTTTGATAATCTGACCAAGTCTAAATCCATGGAAGAACTGCTTGACCAGAGCGTGGATTACGTGGACACTGCAGAGCACCAAGATGAAGTTCACTCAGAAATCGATAAAATGAACGACGAATACTCACAAGGTTTCGACAGCCCAACGAAAGAAAAATCCATGGAAATTCAAATTGAAGAGGACGACGAGCAAAACGAGGAAGTCACAACAGGAAATGTACTTCAATCAGAAGTGGATGACCTCAAATCTGAAAACGATGAAATGATTGAAGATTATTCACAGGGATTCGACAGTCCAGTCAAAGAAAAATCTATGGAAATTGAGATTGACGACGACGATGATCCAAACGACGAAGTTGATACAATGCGAAATGACGTGAAGTCTGGAGTTGATGAAATTGAGGATGAGTATTCGAAAGGATTTGACAGTCCCGTCAAAGACAAATCAATGAAAATTGAAGTCAACGAGGAACAAGTGGATGAAGACGAATCCAAGGAGGGTCAAAATGTCGCGAGCGAAGTGAATTCGACTGAAATGGACGAGGATAATGCCAACAGTGCAGTGTCAGACGTTGACGAAATTGTGGAATATTCCAGCGAGAATAAAACAGCAACTCAAGAGCAACCTCGAGAAGCACAATACGGCTACTCAGAGGACTTTGAGAGCTCCAAGTCTGACCTTCAACACGCTACTCGAGTGGAGCAAGATATCAAAACGGGTTCCGGTACAAAACAATTTCAGAGGCACGACAATCCTCAAAGCCATTTTCCGACAGGTGAAGCTTTGAAGATGAACGTTGATGCTGGAACTATTAACCGAGTGGAGGTCTATATGAACCACTTGCGAGAGAAAGATCCAGAGAAAGAGGAATATATTCGGAGTATATTGTTGAGGAAAACCAGCGAAGAAAAAATTCTAGACATGCGCCAACGAAACCTTGACAAACGGAAAAATATTTCCCAGATGCAATACCATGCAGAACGAATGCAGTTAGACAGCTGTCGAGCTGCAAATGTTGCGCGATGTTACGAAGATATGATGTTATTCCGCCAAAATGAGCCTGAAGATCCCGACGATTGTGAAATCTTAACCCTGGCATTTGGACAGTCTGTTATTATTGAGAGAACCTATCAAGCAACTACAGAGGTGCAGAGTAAAGTTGAAAATACTGCCCAAATTCCAAAGAAATATGCCAAGACTGAAGAAGCCGGTAATGTGGAAAGCTCAGTGACCAATTACTCAATGGACGACTTCAATTCCCACGAAAGAGTTGACGAAGCCGAAAAATCAGAGATTGGGGACTCTTTTGAAGAAGATGAGGAACAATCTACAGCCAAGGAGGATATTGCACCACCTGAGAGAGCTGACAAAGTCGAGAATTTGGAAATTGATGAGACATTTGAAGAATATGAAGACGAAACAATAGTCAAGGCTGAAATCGACGAAGTAGGCGACAATGTTGCCGAAGTCGCTCAAACTGGTTCCGTGGAAATGTTTACTGAAGACATGCCTCGGGAGGATCAAGCTGTTGGGGCTGATATCGAAGATGATTACTCCATGGATGACTTCTCCACAAAGGAAAACGTCGAAGGTGGCAATATTGAAAACATGCAAAATGACGAAGTGAATTATTCTGCAGACGATTTTGCAAGTGTTGAGGATACAACACCTGAACATGTCCAAGATCAGACAGCAATCGACAAATTTCAAGAGGATTCAATTTCAAACGTTGTTGAAAATGAGGAAGAGGGGGGATTTGAAGAAGACTACAATGATGACTTTGATGAAGCCGAGCCCTCTATCGCAGAGGACGCCGAAAATTCGATCACTGATGTTGTTGGCAATACGAAAAATAAAGACGACGGGAACTATTCCGAAGATGAATTTGTGTCAACACCCAATGACGCTATTGGCAGCTTTGGAGAGCCCCAACAAATGAGACAGCAAGTTGAAGATGACGATAGGGCTAGCGAAGCGTATTCAATGGACGACTTCTCAAAGAGCAAAGATCAGGATGCGGTTGACTCGATTGACGATGACGTTAAGAGTGAACCTGGCAAAAGTGACAATGAGTACCAGTCTGACGATTTTGCATCTACATCTCATCCTGTTGCCGAAGTTTCGCCTCAAAAACCATCTTCGAGATCTCCAGGAAACATACCAAGTGGCGAAACGGACACTTTTGCTGTTAAAAATGCTGCCTCCAACGAAGAGTCGATTGAAAATGAGTATTCTCAAGACGACGAACATTCGATCGAAAAAGATTTGGATATAGCAGAGAAAGAAAGCAACACTTCACAAGAACTGCAAATGGCATTGGAGAAGATCGAAAAAGATTATCCTCAAGAAATCTTCCGTGATGAAGAAAAATGGCAACGACGGAAGGCCAAAGCCATTGCTTTAGTCGAAGCAAAACAACGAGTCATTGCTCAACTCAAGAAAAAAGAAGAGATCAAGGAGATCAACGCCATAGTTGCTTACTCTTTGAGCTTAAATATCGAAGAGGAGGTTAAAAAGTCCTCAGTAAGCACATTGAACTCAATAATCACAACAAAAACCAGCAGCCCAGAGGCCACCACGACACCCAGCGCACCTATAGCTCCTGTACCAAACCCTGTGGAATCTAAATCAACCGTGTCGGCGGACGAGTACTCTGATTCATTTGAAGACGTGAAGAGTGATGCTGCCTACGACGACGATGAGTTCGATGAAGAAGTGCAGCAAGTACAAGCAGAAACGACTAATACAATTATCGCTACTACGGTTCCAGCATCAAGTTCCGTTGAGTCCCAAACTCCATCGGAAATTCCGCACCACGAGCCCAACAAAGACATTGATCTGGAGTCAAGTCTATCCAAAAGCATAGACGAGCATGAGAATCGATTAATTGAACTGAAGGTAAGTCTGCTTTATCGTGAAGTCGACTTATATTCTTGCAGGAAACACTTATGTCCCGTCAAGCAGAATCCCTCAAAGTGAAGAGCCAACTCATTAAAGAAGAGCGACGTGTCGAGCTCCAAGTACAGCGAATTGCATTATAGAAAAATCTCATATTGGCATAGGTCCAAGAGCAAGAGTTGGCAAGGCAAGTTGATCAAATTGAGCGTCTTGTGGCTTCGGATTTGTCCCGCTTGACCGAGCTGCACCAGCAGCGAACAAGCTCAGTTGAGAACAAAACATTACAACAAGCAACCACGGAAGAAGCATCTTTTGATGACGGACATGAAAAGACGGCTCACCAAGACGAGATGTCTGAATTCGTGGACCCAACGTTGAGTCCAAAGTCGTCAAATAGCGTAGAATTTGCCACGCCTCCCGACGTCACCATCAAGCCTGACTACAAACAGGCTTCGTCCGAGCTTGATGAAAATGATGTCGCAAAATCGTTAGAAATGTCGATAGTGGAGGGCGAGTCAATGTCAGATGATTTCGACGACGACTCATTCGCCAGTGGTAATTTGGAGACACCAGAGGTGATGCCTCCAACTCAAGAAGAACTGCCCTCATCGTCAAAACCTACGAGAGACTCTTACGTCGCGGAAACTATATTGCCACAGATTACGGCCGTCGCAGAGGTATTGGACGATTCCTTCTCCAGTCTGGGCGACGAATCATTCGTCGAAGTTGACTTGCTAGCGGCATTCGATCATGTTGAGGCTGCAGAACACCCGCCCCAAGTGAACTATGATGTTGCTATCCAGACCAACGATGCAATCTATAATCCATTGGATTTATACGACTATATCGAGGATGCAGAGCCTGTTGTTTCGATTCCCTTACCACAAGAAATGAATTATGTCAGCAGAAACGAGCCTCAGCCCGATACTACAAGAGAGATTCCTTCAAATTTACTAGCTCAATACCATCATATTGAGGACGCCGTGAGTCCTGAGTCCATTCCTGCACATTCACTGTACAAAGATCTCTTACATACTTTTGATCAAGTGGAGATTGCCGAACCCCTGACGAAATTAAATTTCCCCCTTGAAGCCACACAGCTGACCAGTGCTTTACCTCGTGAACTCCATGAAGCAGATTTGGATCCAGAGGTGGCGTTGATGACTGAAAGAGACTTGCTCTCTGAATATGATTACATTGAAGACGTCCTTCCACTCTCAACGTTTCCACTTTTCCACGATCCAAGACCTTCATCTGATTTATTTATCACCAACGAGAACATCCATGTTGCAGAAGCCGCCGAAGAGATAGACAGCAGCATCGACTCAATTCCCAAGGATGAACTAACAACACCATCTCCAGATTTGCTCGAGAATTTTGACTATGTTAAGGCTGCTGAACCACGTCTTCAGTCTGACTCCAGGGTTAATGGTAACACGACTGATGGGAATGGTGAACTTACGGTGACTGTGAACAATGATCTACAGCCAATTCAATTGCGAGAAAACACAATTCCAGAGGAAGAACAAGTCGACGCAGTGACCAATATTCTCTGGAGTGAACTATTTCATGAAGTTCTGGCTACATTGCCGTCGTCTAAGCACAACACAACTAATTTATCAACGAGTGTACCAACAAGTCTTGAAGACACTTCAGCAGTACGTCGTCGCACAGAAGTTATGGACCAGATGCCGCTGTCACAAGTCACAAAACTCGAAGTAGACAAGAAATCTCCCAACGAGACAGAGGCAACGTCCCAAATCGACCGTGTGACTGATTTATTGATGGAAGAAATTGTTGCAGACGCTTTCTCCACGACCTTGAAAAACTTGCCGAAAAGAAGAGTCTCCATTCAGCGTGATCCACCTGCGACGGCTCCAGACAGATCTCCACTCCACCAAGTGACTGAGTTTCCTGAGCAGTATTCAACTATTATGAAAGCACGAGAGCCCCACGACTGGTCCGAGTGGGATCAAGAATGCCTGCGTAGCATTTCTGAAAAGAAGCCCTCGCCACCGCCAACTCAATCTGCAAGTGCAAACGTTCTCCACTCCAGGCGGCGTCTTCTGACTGAATGGAGAGGTCTTAGTGCGCACAGACGAAAATATTTTCCGACGGCGGCTCCACCCATTAGCATCAAGGAGAATCTACGAGAGCAGCAAATCGCAACTGAAGAAGCAGTGAGAACTCTAACCACTCAGTTTGTTAAGCGAGCTGTGGCCGTGGATGAATCCCTTCTCAATGAAATATTTGATGACCTGCTACAGGAAACAGTCATAGCGACTGACGAAGTCATATCTAAATAAGAGATTTTGATATTGTACAGGTCTTAAATAGCGGCAAGTTACAGACCATCATGCAAGGTGTTTCAAGTGCCAATCCCGACGTTCAATGATATCAAAGATATGGAGGAGGCATGCCAGTTCCTTTGCACCGAGAAAATCGAGAGCTTTGTCCCCTGGCCAGAAGAAAGCGCAGTCTGTTTTTTTGACCTTCTTCCCGTTGATCTTCTCGCGACTGACCTTTTGGATCCGCTGTACGTCAACCTGGACGTTATGGAGGGGAATGCCTTTGCTATGGAGGAAACGCAAAAGCAAGAGCACTTCGTTCTCAGAGGGGCGGTAGTGACCACTGTGAGGATAAACGATCGTCAGCTCGCCATTTGCGACAACAAACATCCCAGCGGCTTGGACACATTCACCACCGACAAGACTGGTATGATGGATACGGGGCACTTGGTTGGTAACCTTCTCACTTCCATACAGGACTCCGTCGCGAAGAACAAAAATCCAGCCTTCGTCGCCAGTGGTCACAGGTTGCTGGTCCCATTGAGTAATGATCAAGCCATGGCGAATTTCAAGCGCAAATTTCTGACGTTCGGCTTTGTCAAAGTACTGCACAATTTCGCGCTCAAGCTTGGTGCGAGGAACTCCTTCGACTTCAATCGACTCGTCATCTAGCCATTCCCAGAACCCCGGTTTGGGCCCATCGCGCTTCTTCCATGCTTTGTAATACGCTTGAAGATTCGCGCCATATCGATGTTTCTTGTCGCACACTTCGAGCCAACTTTGTTTGTCCACGACTGAGATATTGCCCGAGCTGAATCCTCGAACTAGTGTGGGCGAATACTTTCTGGCTTTTTCGAGGAGGTCCAGCGGCGGCGCGCTGGTGCAACGGCTCATCGCGAGGCGGCTCACGCACTCCATGCGTGTTTCTAAGCGCTGGCAAATTGTGAAATGTGAATCTTGACTCTGTTCAATTGAATCCCTGTAGATATCGGACATATGTAATACGGTTATTTTGCTCCGGACATATAAGATCTGGGTCAAAACAACGGTATTTTGAATAAACGACATACAAATATCAAGATATTTTGGATAACGTGTGGCACCCAACACAAAAAAGAGTCGGGCGTTGTAAATTCGAAAAACAGCAGGAAGGTGTGGTTGAATCAACCGCCGCCACGTTCCGCGGCATGCGGCGCGATGAATCTCGGCGTGAATCTCACAAGGCGCGCATTACGGCTCTTGAAGAAGCTCAGCATATGAACATTTATTTCGATCCTTGTCGATGGAGCGACCGCTGTATCTTCTGCTACCTCCCTACTTCATCAGAGCGAGTTTTGAATGGTGTGATCCAGTCAGGATCACATGCAGTCGGTCGTGGTTGTCGAGATTCATTCATCGTCAGCGGATGACGGCAGAAGAGCGCTTTGTCCATTTCCATCATGACGTGCATGGAACATTGTTCTGCCTCTTGGATTCTGCAACGTTAGCGTAATGTTTGATTGGTCGAACATTTCAGTGTGACACACATGGAAGGTCGGGGGAGCAAGAAGGAGAAGAGTCGCATTACGAAGCGAATCCAGACTCTCTGCAAGACTGGCCCGCTTAATGCACTCGTAGATGCACTTGAACCACTCTCGGTCGATGAAGCATCGACTGTCCTGCGTTCCCAAGCCAACGAACACCTCTCGTGTCTTCATATTGCTGCCGCGTCCAACCAACCACTCATCGTCGACTATTTGCTCACGCACTACGCATGCCTCGTGCCCGACGCCCGTCAAGATTATGCCCGAACACCATTGCATGAAGCCGCACTCCACGGTCATCCCGAAATCGTGACCGTTCTCCTTCGCCATGGTGCTCTTGTGTCTGCTCATACAACCCGTGGTCGCACTCCGCTCATGTATGCTGCTCGCGGTGGCCACACAGCAGTCATGACGCAGCTCTTGACCGCTGGCGCTGGTGTGGATGACCAGAGCGAGACTGGTCTTACGGCCCTCTATGAAGCCGCCAAGCACGGTCGCTTGGAAGCATTGGATCTGTTGATCGCCCATGGAGCCAAACTCGACTTGGGTTCCAGCACAAAGCATACCCCATTGCATGTATCGATCGGGGAAGGTCACCTAGACGTTGCTGAGCGCTTGATCGAGGCAGGTGCATCCACGTCGGTCCAAGACGCCATGGGAGTCTCTATCTGGCATGAAGCTGCGGGGGTTGGCACATCCGCTCTGACTCTCCTCCGAAAATATGGCGTGCCTCTACATGACGATCATGTTGATGTTGTGCTAGCGCGCCATCCTTTCCATTACGCTGCCGTCGAAGGCCATGCTGAATTCTGCGCTGCTCTTCTCCAGGCAAAGATGGTGGATGTGAATCTGCAAGACATTGATGGTTGCACGGCTGTCTACTACGCTGCTGCAAACGGCCACGTTGAAGTTCTCCGCGTGCTGCTTGAAGCTGGAGCTGATCCGAACATCATGTCCATTCGTCGAAGTCCGCTGCATTGTGCCGTGATGTGGAAGCGTGAAGAATGTGTTCGCATGTTGATTGCGCATGGAGCGTTGGTTGACGCAAAAGACAAAGACGGAAAGACACCTCAAGATATTGCACATGACAATTGCGCAATCGCGGCACTTCTGCGAGACGTCAAGATCAAAGGCGAGTAGTATTCGATATGGTACATTTAAATTAAGGGAACAAGGCTACGAGGAACCATCAATGATGTCGACCATGTCGCCTTCAGTACATGCACAGACGACGGGATCAGAGGAAGCATCGGACGGGAGATCAAGACTTTGATGCCGAGAGTTCAATCGCGCCACCATTGTCTCCAAGTCGTAGAAGAGATCGATTCGCCACGCCCATTCCTTCATCTCCAAGAAGTCGAGAACTTGTTGAGCATTCCAAAAGTGCGCGCTGTCGATCTTCTTTGCCTTTACGCCGTTCACTGTTTCACGCGCAACTTTCTGGACTCGTTGAACATCGACCAAGACGTCTTGGTGGACAATCCCGTGTTCTTCGAGGAATCGCAGCAGGACAAGCAGTTCGTACTCGGATGGACGGTAGTGTCCGCTGTGAGGATAAATAATTTTCAATGTCCCATCAGAGACAACCATCATACCCGCGGTTTGAACACACTCGCCGCCAACCAAACTCGTGTGATGGATGCGAGGGACTTGGGTCGTCACCTTTTCGCTACCGTACAAGATGCCATCTCGGAGGACAAATATCCATCCGTCGTCACCTGTGTCTACAATCTCTTGCGTAGATTTTCGAAACAAGAGACCATGTCGTATTTCAAGTTCAAATCGTTGACGTTCTGACGGATCGCAGTAGAGCACCGTTTCGCTTTCCAGTTTCGTTCGCGGCACACCTTCTACTTCGATCGATTCGTCGTCGAGCCACTCGAAGAAGCCTGGTTTTGGACCTTCGTATCGCTTCCATTCTTTGTAATACGCGCGCAAGTTGGCTCCATACCGATGTTTCTCGTCGCACACTTCGAGCCAACTGCGTTTGTCCACGACTGCAATGTTGCCTGCGCTGAATCCACGGACCAGGACAGACGAGTACTTCTTTGCTTGCTTTGCCAACTCTTGACGACAGTTGCGTCCTCTTCGTCTTGTCGACATCGCCGCAAACCGTGGCATCAACACTTGAGCTTCAAACGGAATATTGGGAAATGAACATTCACTAGCACTTGCAGTTTGTAAACCTATTGCGTTATCCGGATGTTTCAATATCCGGATGACCCGAGCACATAGCAAAAGAATATGCTGCCGAATCCGCATGGAATTTTGTAAGGTCGCACCAGTTATCCGGAACCCTACCACCAATTTCCGGATAACAAGATTCGTGCTCCATCGGAATGAGTGTATGCATTTAATCAGAACAAAAAATATTATCCGGAATTATCCGGACACCCCCAACGATCTCGAGACATGACTGAGTGATGCTCAGAGGACGAGAAAATGATGATGACTTCGGACGAGAGACGTTAGGAGGCAGCGGAGTGCCTTGCAAGAGAATTACACGGCTTGTATGTTGTGATCAAGTGAGTGCCGCTTGAAGCCACGCACGCTGCGAAAGAATTCACAGAATCCAGGCTTCATGAGACGCAATGACGAGACAATGACCAGACGACATGTAGAGTAATTTGCTCAACCTCTACACCACCGACGAGACAGGATGCTTTCACAACCATGCGATCTAATCTAGGTCGAGAAATGTGAATGAGAGACGCGACGGTCGTTTGGATGTTGGGCACTTCGTGTGGTTTGTGCTAACGTTATCACGAAAAAAAGCACCTCGACCGGCTGCTGGTGGATGTTCGACACGGTGGCACCTTGGATAAGACGTTGGGTCAACTCGGGACAAGAAATGAACAGGATCTAGCATCTATCGTTGCATAAAGTTTTTGCTGTCGGCATTGCGCTGGATGTAGTGCTTGTTACGCTGAAGCCGTTCTTCCATTGACTCCTTCGTATTCGAGTAGGCAGCATCGTGAATCACGCGGAGGAACTCTGGGTTTTGTTGTGTTGCACTGTCTTCGCCATCAAGATTTTCGACATGCTTTTTCTTGAGTCGAGCATCCAACGCCTGATCGCGGCGCTGGGCATCTTCGAGCATAGCTTGGAGTCGAGCTGCCTTATCTTCCTTCGAGACGTGGTCTGATACAGCGCGTGCCCTCTTGAACCTTTCTTCTTTTTCAGCTTCTTCGCGGAGTCGCTTTTCCTTGGCTTGCTCTAAGAACTTACGCGAAGGACCCAATGTCGATGTGTCGATGTCGTGGCACTTCCGCGCTTTGTCCACACCCAGTAAACCATAACCCTTCAAAGGCACAGGACGTTCTTGGCGCTCCTGGCTTCCGTCTCGGCGACGAGGAGATCTGTCACCTGATGAGCTTCGGCGTTGACGTCTTGGACTGCCGTTTCTTTCAGCGCGGTCTCGCGAACGTTCGAGACTATCATCGCGACGACGTGGCGACCGTTCGGCAGAAGAGCCTCGGCGTAGGCGTTTTGGACTGCTCTTCCGGTCCTTTTCTTGATCTCGAGATCGTTCAGTGCTTCTATCGCGGCGTTTTGTTGATTTATCAAGAGATGGACTTCGGCGAGAACGTCGTGGACTGGCCTTTCTCTCAGGTCGGCCTCTTGGTCGTTCGATACTTCTATCGCGTCGGCGCGGCGAGCGGTCCGACGAGCCTCGGAGTTGGCGTCTTGGACTGTGATTTCGCTCAGTTCGTTCTCGTGAACGATCTCGATGACTTCGAGAATAATTACGCTCTTGGCGATCATTTCTGTCGCGACTGCGACTTCTGTGTCTATTGTCGTCAAAATCCCGATGGGCAATAATTTCCTTCGCTCTATCAGGCGAAATTGAGCGTCGGTCGCGGTCTGATCGATGCTTCTTTGATTCTTTCTTGGCCTTTTTGGCTTCCTTCTTCGCTTTCTTTTCGGCTTTGCGCTGCTTCAGCTCTTCTTCCACCTACGATAACAATTTTCGTCAAACAGAGAATCCCATGAAGTGAGGTACCTTGTCTTTAATCCGCTTCATCTTCACAGGATTCTTCAAAATGTTGAGCTGCGCAGACTTTTGTTGCTTCCTGACATCTCGAGATGAGAATTACATTGACGTTCAGGGTGCTTACTTGATCACCATCATCGGATCTTCATTCAAACGCGAGAAAGAGTCGTTGACCTTTGGCGCGTTCATATAAAGCGCTCCCGGTCGAGAAGATAATTGCTTGAGCACATTTTCGTCGGGTTTTTCCTGATACTCCTTCCCAAGCAAGTACTCCTCAGCTGTCTTCTCTCGCTGAGATCCAGCCATGGGGCCCTCGTACATCCAATCCACACGTTCAACTGCATTCGCAGGTTTGCCCGATGCTTTCGCTTGCAGTTCTCGCAATTCTTTCAACTGGCGCTCTTCCTCAATATTCTTCTTCCATTCTGCCAGTTTCTTCTCTTCAAGCGCGGCCTTTTGCTCTGCTTTCCATACCTTCTCGACGTTGCTTAGATTCGATGTGTGCCAACTCTTCTTGGCCAGAAACGCGAGCGACATGCCGCCCAGCGATTTCTCTCAATACAGTTCTAAAAATCTCTTAAATCGATTTATTTCTATATTTGATCTTTGTATGCTGTGTGTAATTTGGGAACAATATCGAATAAAAAAATCGATTTTTACATTTTTTCATGCGAAGGAAACCTTCCTCCTCCATTCCATGGGGAACGATCGGACTCTGGTATGCAGCATCAGCGCTCAGCGGCGTCACATCCAAGCAAATCCTCGAGGAAATGGCATGTCCTTTCCTACTTTCAGCATGCCAATTCACGATTGCCTTCATGTGTCACAGCGTCGTTGCAAGATGGACTCGACGATCGGAACTCAATGACCCAGTCGAGACATCGAATTCGTATAGAGTTCTCGTGCTTTCGGCATGGACGTTCTCGTTGGGTATGAGCTGCTTCAACAGCGGATTCAGCATCATGCACGTCTCGATCAACGAAACTTTGCGCGCGCTGGAACCTTTCGTGGTGGCTCTCCTGGTTGCATGCACCTTTGCCCGTGATCGACGTTTGAGTCGGTTTGACGTCCCTGCTGACTTTTCTTCATGCTCATCCTTCGTAGAAATCGCTTGATCTCTATGTTGCCAATCGCTCTTGGTGTCTATCTCTCCGCGATTTCAAACAAAGCGTTCTCATTTCCAGGACTGGCGGTGACAATGGTGGCAAACGTATTCATTACGCTGCGAGCTGCATTGATCAAGCGCATTGAATCATTCATTCCTGCCGACGTGATCTTCTCATCCACACTGTACTATGCCATGCAGCTACAGGTATGCCATTCATCGTCCAACGATGAATTTTCATGACTGCAGTAGTGGCTCTTGGCAGGAGTCTCGATCGTTCATGGTGGACTGCATCGACGCTCTGATTTCAACACCAAGGAGATTCTCTTTGCGCTCGTGAACGGCATCTTCTTCTACGTGCATCATCGGGTACGCAACTCATGTCGGCTGTTGTTTTCTTGACACCATGCTAGTGTTCGTACATTGTGCTCACTACGACAGATCTCTTCAAGCATGGCGTTGCAAATGCCATGCGCAGGGTCTCCACAATTCTCTTCTCCGTGTCATACTTTGCTGTTCCGCTACATCCAACGAACGCATGTGGCATGGCTATCGCATGCGTCGGCGCGTGGTTTTACTCATACGCGTTGCAACATGAGCTTCATCCGAGCCATACGCATCCCACCACCACCAGCAATACAACCAGTGACAACAAGAGCAGCGAGTCTTCCACAAAGCATACCAAATCGAAAAACCTTGTCGTTTAGCCACTTCAACGTCCATGTAGCCGTCCACACGGCGACTCTTTCCAACTCATTTCCTCCTTTGACTTCCCGAGATTTCATCTTCAGCTGATGAAGCACTGTCGTCTTCAATCAGCATCATTCGTTCTCGTGATTCCGTAGTTCGCTCTTCCATTTTCGACCTGTAAATTGAGGGGTTCTTCTTTAGCATGGAGAGCCGCACTCAAAGCGATAATGGCTTTGTATCTCCTCGATATCGTCCGGTTCAGGATGAACATCGACTCCCGCCATCCTTGTGGTAAATTCATCTCCATCTTGTGTTGTAAATTCTTCACATATGCATTACATCATTCATTCTCGGACTTCCAAAAGTTTCTCCCTTCAATCGAGATTGCAACTAGACACGGGAATCGTCACCTTGAGCATGGAGAAGGCCAGAGGGAGACAGCAGAAGGCACGGCGTGGCGATGGCTTTTCTTGTTGCATCCGCACACTGTCTCTAGGCCAAAGGCTGCCAACCAATCCAGATTAGACGACTGTTGCCTTATTAGCCAATACGCAAATTTGGTGTCCACCAACGGCAGAGAACACACACGTTCGCCGCGTATAGGATGAAGAGCAAGGCGGCAAACTTTGAAACGGAGACGATGCAGGAGGTCCTGGGAGATCTCAATGCAGTGCACGCATGTCCCAGTGGACGTATGAAGATGGAGGAATTGTTTCGCCAATGGCTTTCGCTGGATTCGACCAAAGAAATGATTTGCGCATTAGTCGACGATGTCAAGAATGGACGCGAGATTGCCACACCTGGCACACCCACAGGCGTGTCCATCCTTGGGTCGATGGCGAATAACCACGCGGATCCGTGCCGATCGCCCAAGCGACCGCCAAATCACACACCAACGCACATTCAACACATTCGCAAAAAGTCGCATGGCAGCTCCGACGAAATGCAGGTCGAAATGCTACAACCACTGCAGCTGTCGTTGCCAGAAAACTCAGAAGACATGTCGGCCATGATTCCCAAGTTTTACTTTCCGAAAGAAGGCGGGCGTGGCCGAGGCCGAGCGTATTCACGCGACCAGCTCAATCGCAAAGAGCGCGACATTGACGAACGATTCCAACAAGCAGGAGCTGGACCTGAAGGTCTCAATGTCGACTCTTTCGTGTCGATCACCAAAGACCTCTGCGGCTTCCCGAGCTTTTTCAACTACCCGCTCTTCCAGCGCATACGCACGGTCGTGTTAGGTCCAGACGCATCGCCAGACTTTGATCCAGCCACAACCTTTATCACAAAAGCCATGTTTCAGCAGTTCTGGTCGGTCGAGATCGAGCCTTACGACAACATCGAACGCTTCTTCCGCCTCGTCAAGCAACCCAACAAAGACTACATCGAACACAGCGATTTCGCCCCGTTTCTACGCGGTAAGTCCTTCGTCTTTGACATCCCAACGCTCATTGCCACGATCTAGAGCTGCTCAAGTACCATCCTGGTCTTGAATTCCTCTCGGGTACGCCGGAGTTCCAAGAAAAATACGGTACGACGTCGCCATGATTGTGCATTTGTCATGGATTCTTTGTAGCCGCTACCGTGGCTGTGCGAATTTTCTACATGGTGGATAAGGATAGCAGCGGCCGCATCACGCTGCGGAAATTACGCCGAAGTAATCTCGTCCAGGCATTCAACGTTGTCGATGAAGAGGAGGACATTAACAAGGTACTCCCATTATCTTTTCCCACCAGCATCGACATCCTGAGCAGGTCAATGCTTACTTCTCCTACGAGCACTTCTATGTTTTGTACTGCAAGTTCTGGGAGCTCGACACAGACCACGACTTTTTGCTCAGCCGCGACGATCTCATGCGCTACGGTGGCCATGCATTGACCCGTGTGATCGTCGATCGCATCTTTGAAGCGGGACGACGTCCATTTGCGCGGATTCAGACGTTGTCGGCTGAAGAAAAGCAAAAGATGAGCTACGAAGATTTCATTTGTACGCGCTCTTTCCGTCGTCGTGAACCTCACACATTTAGATTTTATGCTATCGGAAGAAGACAAGGGCAATCCTGTGAGCTTGCGGTACTGGTTTGAGCTCATCGACGTCGATGATGACCATGTGATCCGCGCCGACGAAATGCGCATGTATTATAACCACCAGATCCACCGCATGGAATGTTTGGGCCAGGAAGTTGTCCCGTTCGAAGATATTATGTGCCAAATGTAAGAAGACTAAGCTGCCATCACGACGGCGGCATTGGCGGCAGTGCATTTGACGCTTTTGGTTGTGTCTAGGACCGATTTGCTCCATCCAGATGTCGAAGGCGATTTCAAATTCAAAGACTTTATCCGCCCCGAAAAGATCCGCCTCTCTGGTGTCTTCTTTAACGTGCTCTTCAACTTGAGCAAGTTCATTGAGTTCGAAGGCCGTGATCCATTCTTGCTGCGCCAGCAAATGGCGGAGCCTGAACTGACGTATGAACTTTGCATGGACGAGCTCATGGTGACGATGACATTGTAGAGATTGGGATCGATATGCACGAGCAGAGTATGCACGCTTGGCGATGGAAGAGGAAGGCCGAGAGAATGAAAACGCCATGGAAATCGACACGATGGATGGATGGTACGATAGCCAAGACGATGTGGATGTGATGGAAACGACCGACACGACACAATCCAACGACAGCAGCAACAACACCAACAGCAGCGCCAGTGATAGAGCCGAGGACGGACCCTTTTAGACGACCGACTTTTAGATTAATATGGACGATTAATGTCCCTTGTTCTTCTCGGCATTGCACACGCGCAGCAGCCGCACAACGTCCTGGCATTTCGTCCAGTCACGGTCGAACTCCCCGAGGCATTCTTCGAGCTTGTAGTACTCTTTTGCGCACTTATTGCGCTCAATCATGCCTACAGAGAGAGAATATAAGCACAACAACGCGACTACTCGGTCACCTTCGATGTCGTCAAAGTCGCTCTTGCTTCCTAAATGCAACGGAACCTCTGATGGCTTTGGAATCGACGGCGGCCGTGGCATTCTCGACGATTCTTTGCAACTTTGCTACTACTCTGGAATTTTATATAGGGAACAGTCAACTGTCCCAGTGGAAAAAAATATAAGGAATTGTTTACGTTAAAGTTCAATGCTCTCAAATAGAAGTTCCATCTCGTACTCTTGTACCTGATGAACACAAGACGCAACAAGACCTCTACTGATCGGTAGTGATACAGGTAGCTGACCAACTTGATGTTGCTTAGCTTTACCTGTATGGGGCATTTTATAATTGTTGTTGCCCCCCACTTCCAAGACCGAAATCATGACGCTTTGTAGCGTCAAGAAGACATTCTCCAGTGTTTTTATGTCTATTTCTAAAAAAGCGTCATTCACAGCACCGAGCATTTCATCAATGTTCGAGGCTTCTTTCTCGAATTGCAGTGTTTGAATGGCGTGAAAAAAGCCCAGATCGAGAACATTCAGATCTGGGCTGCTTGGAGGCTGAAAGAGTAGAGAAATGTTGAAACCTATGAATAAATTTCAGAAGTGAATGACAGACAAATCGTACCGTCGAGACTGCAAGCTTGCTGGAAACTGTCATCGTAAACGTCGTGCGCAGAAGCATTATCATGTTGCAAAATAATTGGCATTTCCTTCATTGAGAGCGGCCACTTGGACCTTATAGCAGGTAACACCTTATCGATCATAAACGCGCGATAAACTGACTTCGTGACAGAAATGGATTTCGTCTCAATGGTCCCAGCAGGACGATTTCGGCTTGATCGCGCTGCAGGTACACCCTCGACAAAAGGCCACATTCCTATTTTGCCGTCAAACCATTCGCCTGTCGCGTCATCAAGGCGTAGTCGCGCCACTGCACACAAAACATGACTTTGGTGCGAAAGTTCTTGTTGTGGGTGAGTCGTGAGGGCTCTTCTTCGTCTTCGGCCAAGTAGATCTTCTTGGTTAGCTCGTCGAGCCAGAACCATTTTTCGTCAAGATGCACATAGCCATACATCGCATCAAACGCGGACCTCTCATTGTAGTCCACGACGAATGAGAGGCAGTGCTTCATGCGGTGTATTGCTGTCTGCCTCATGACAATTGGCTTCAAGTTGTTGGCGTGAAGCCGTACCACTTTTTCCTTCACCAATTTCCGGACAGTTGTGTGTGAGATGCCAATGCCTTTGGCGACCGCTCTCAAAGATCGTCGCCGTTTGGTAGAGATTGCTCTCAACCGTCCTTTGATGGCTACTCGGTTGACTGGTTTTCTCTTGCCACGCCTCTTGCATTCGACGTTGAGCACCCCCGACGCGAGGGATTCCACTCCTTGTTTCCAAATCCGAGAGACGACTTGTTTGCTGACCTTGTACTGAGCAGCAAAGCGCGCCAAAGCTCCAAATGGCAGTTTCATCTCCACGCTTGACAAAAGCAAGGCACTCATGATGGCGCTGCGCTCTTGACTTGTGAGGTTGCGGTGCTTCTTTGGTTCAGGTGACAAAAGCGATGCGAGTTCCATTGGGTTTTTTAAGTTTGAGTGATGTGAAGTCATTTATGACTTATATAGAAGTTTATATAGTATACAAAATTCTACATAAACTGTGTATTGAGTTATATGGATTAAAGTATACGCTTTTTGAATGGCTCCGAAACTTCCATGCGTCATCCTTTTCGACTGTCGTTTTGCTCGCTGCGTCATCATCTTTCGATTGGTCGATTGGTGCCAAATGCGTGTTGATTGGATGATTTGTTCTAAAGTTATGCACGATTGGCCGAAGAGTTCCCTATATAAAATTCCAGAGTAGTAATTAGGAAATGTCCTCATGTTGAAACCATGGTCTAAAATTAATTGCTCAACTGGTCATGGATGACAAAGGTCCAAAACCCGCCCGAGCATCGCGGCGATTGTCCAGTCTCGTCCGCACGGTCAAGTCTGTGCATGCCTTCAACGCAATGTACTCCACTGGATCTCCTGGAGCTCAATCCTTGCTCGTAGTTTGAAGACGCGCGTGAAGCGACGAGCAGGATGGAGCCGAAAGCAAGGCGCTGCAGACGATATCACTCGCCATTGTCAGTCCCACATGGAACGCCTGGGCTGCCTTCCTCCCTTGAGCATTGAGATCAAGATCGACCCGATCAAGAAAGCTGTGAGGAAGAGTCTCAAGTTCAAAGCTGAATGGTAGGTTTCGCAAAGTCTAGTTTACTCCACCATGCGGCACTAGGACTGCGTTCTACTGGAATAAGTTCTTCTTTCGATCCCCACTGATGGTTCCCTTGATCACAGACTTATTCTGGTGGGCGAGCCTCGACTTCTTTGCCCGCGATGGAGGCATTCGCTCTGCTGACAGCTACGTCGTTCGTATTGAATCCTATGTCCACAACCAAGTCTCAGGTATACACCTGCTTCCTTCATCTGGGGTATGAATACAGAATAGTGAATTATGCCAAATTGCTCACTAAAATACTCTACACAAATCTGCCAACTGGCGCTGCCGATGAATTTCTCGATTATTTTCCATGTACACGACTCAAATTAGCTGGTTATCATGATGGAATTTGCGTAGATTGCCTCTCTCGCACAGTTTACAAAGCGATGCAGAAAGCGCATCCTGAATTCATCCGACAGATGCGTTCTACATGTCCAGCGGTCATGATCGAAGCGATTTCGCTGTGGACTACTGGCATTGCACCTCCAAGCGAGTCGTGGAAAGGGTGGCGTCGTGAACTGTGAGTTTGGCCCTGGACATTGTCCAACTTACAACTTTGAGGACAGGGAGACGAAGAAGCTTCGCCATGGTCCAAAGCCAACCATGTCGGTCCGAGAAGTACTCAATGAGATGGAAATTTCCGAGGAAATCGTCAGCGACGACTCCAATGTCGGAGACAGTTTGACCGATGAAGAAACCAAACTTGGCCATGTCGACTATGCCGTGGAAGACGAGTCAGATGACTCAGACGTAGCTGCCTTTATCGTAGCGATATGATTGATGGCACATTTATAGGCGTACACGGATTGGATGGTCGACTTTCAAAAGCAATTCCAGCGTGCAGAGCATATTCCAGTCCGATCAAGGATCTCATTGAAATTTAGTCCAGCGGTCGACCAGGTGTGCATTTATCTCCTTGTAGCAGCTTGAACTCTGGCTTGTAGATCATGCAGAAGTACAAGTATACAGGCTGTCGGGGACGTAATTTGGGCTACACAATGACAGTGACAGACCCGTCGAGCAGTACTGTCATTGACCATGTCGAACAACACGAAGCGTACTTACACCATCTCGAGAAAGAGCTTCCTGAAATGAGAGCCAAGCACCGTGATACGTTGACGACGCAAAGCACCACAGCTCACAATATCGCGACCACTTTTCAAACCAAGACCGCAACGTGTGAGTTTGAAATCGAAGTAAGATCACAATGGCATGACAACACTTACATTTTCTACCAGAACCCCGTGGCGAATGCAAGGCTTCGACGTTTGAGCCAAGCAAAAAATCGACAGCAAGAGGTATTTTGAGTGTGCGAAGTACAGTCGACTAAATGCCGTGCAGCACGAACATGAATCAGGAGTTGATGCGATTCACTACAAGCCGTCTGCACTGATCTTGAGTCAAAAACTAGACCAGGTAGGCTGACAAAATATTGTTTGCAGTGAGGCTGATGTGGATTTAGCAATTGAAAATGGGCAACAATCATCGAAGACGAGTCAACGAGACACTTCAACCGATAAGATGATGCAATACAAGTTGATGATTATACAAATTATTCGAAAAGAGCTCGACTAATTCTCTTCAGATCGAGAAACGTCATGTGTGGACAAGATTTTCGACACAACAAACTTTTGACGCTTCAGCTGAGCGCGTACATGACGTGGCATGTCAGGAATGAAGTTGATGACAGCCTTCGCACCCAACAAAAGTGCAATCATTGTGAAGAATAGACCAAGTGTACTGAAATACTCGTCAAACTTGGGCCAAAAAGACAAGAGCAACTTGCCAAACTCGGATGTGTTAGTGATAATCCAAGAATTCGTCACAATCGTAATGATAACGAATACGTCCAAAACCTTGATCCAGTGACCGATCGTCGACGCACCGCTAGGACGAGGACGCCGGCAAAATTTTGATATCTTGGATCCATCAATGCGAATTTCAAAAATATTGTTGCAAAATGAAAACACTGGAGCCAGAGGACAAGCGAGAACAAAGAATGTTGAATAGCCGAACTGGATGATCATCTCCAAGTAGTCGTAGAAGGTGCCAATCCAGCCGTATTCAGGCATGAAAAATTGAGTCTCGACGGCACTGACAATTTCTTGGTCACCCGACTTCTTCACCCATTCATGACGGAAGTATTCGACTTGAGCCCAGAATAAAGGCATGATGACTTCTTGGCAATTACCAACGACCAGTTGCGAGGCATAGACGTAGGTGAGCGAAATATTTAATTCATTCATGCAGTCGTTGTCGTCACACTTGTTTTCAAAAATCTTCTTGAAAAATGCCACGTAAAAGAGACCGGCAAAGTTATTCACAAATTGGAAGACAATGGCTTTGGCAACGAAATGGTTCTCGTAATCTGAATCCGTTCGATGATTTTCAAAGTTGTTCAACGAATGACACACGTAGTTGTACACTTGAGACATCATGAAAATTTGTGCAACGTTCGCCATGGAGGCGCATTGTGTACCAATGTTCTTGAGTCCAAAATATGGAAAGTCAAAGAAGTGATTTCCTTTAAAGTGGAATCGGAGGTAGAAAATAAATGCAACAAACACAAGAACGATGCCAATGAGAATTACAAGAATGAACCACGAGAACAACAATCGCCAGCGACGTTGCTTGTCACTGAAGTAACGCATACGCGAGCCCGTCGCTGGATCGCGCATGAGTTCTCCCTGAAATTGAGGGCGAACTTGCTCTTCTTCGTGGAAATCAGACATACCCCAGCGAAGACAAAATACCCACTGCTTTCGAATCCAGTATTTCAAAAACAAAGTCGCCCAAATGACAATGAAAACACCATAGATCGGAATAACCAGTACTTTGACAAAGCTAAGATTTAGATTCTCAGCAATATCTGGAGGGAAATATTTGTTCCTGAGAAGCTGAATGACGAAGACGCTCAAGCCAACAAGGGCCGACAAGAACAACCAAGTCGTGTAATGTCCCAAGTAGGCAAAGTACAAACCAATTTTGATGCCGAAGTATGAACGAATTTCTTCTATCGGTTGATGAATACTCCACTTCCACTTTCTCCACAAATCAGCTTTCATGTGATCATCGTGCAAGGGAAAGTAACCTTTGATAGCTCCACTCAAAAGCAATTTATCCAAGTGTAATCCAGCACCATCCTCGGAGTCAGTAATGATACTTTCAATCAATGACAATCTTTCGGTGCTGTTGAACAACTGCATGGGCCCATGCAACGACTCAGTTTTCTTGAACCAATGCTGCAAATCCCTCTTGTCTTGATACGTCATATACAAGTTGTCATATGGTCCGTATCGATATTTGTTGGCCAGACCTTTGAATTTGGGATCTGGATTTTGCAAAAAGAACGGTGAAACATCTATCATTGGATTTGCAATGACAGCGTCGATATACATTTGAACAATCTGAGGAATTGAAAGGGACATGTCCACAACTATATCTTGATGTCGCAATTGGGGTAATTCCAAACTGGTGTCTTTGATCATCAAATGAATGAGTTGCAACTCCGTTCGGAGCCAAATATTTGGTTCACCCATCAATTCCAATCCAGCTAAATCACGCTTTTCCAATAAAGTCTCAATCGTTTTCAAGTCTGGCAGTGGCAATGTTAAGGCAAGCAAGTGGCCCATTTTGGTCAAGAGGGGAAGAAGTTTGGTGTACCATGATGATAAATCTTCCATGGTTTTCTGCAGGATATGCTCAGGTAGCATTGGACCAACCTCCTTTTTGCGTCTAGCAAGTGCAGGGAGCAAAATTGGCAGCAAACTGATTTGCACACCAATATCTTTCGAAGCTTGTTCCAAACCAGCGGAAACCTCCTCGAGTAATCTCGGTGCATCGAGTAGTTGTTTTTCCAACGTTTCTGTTTCGTCATCTTGAGGAATCAGTTTCAAGATTAACTCTTCAGAGAGCGTACTCAACTTTACCATAGACGAATGCCTGTTTGGAATATCAAGCTCGATAAACTTGTCCTTGATATCACTGTCAGCTTTGATCATATCGTTCAGAACACAATATAGTTCAGCCAATAATTGATCCCAAGTTACCACTGACGTTGGGGCTGTTGGGGGCTCATCGTCCGCTTTCTCCGATGTTACAGAGCGAATCTCTAACAACAAGCTCTCCAGGCTGTTCGAGTTCATTTCAGTCTCGATAGCTTGCACATGCTTTCGGACACGTTGCCATACAGTCATAATAACACCTTGCTTTGATTGAAATTCCAACTCAGCCGGATTCAAGGCGACAGGCATTTTTACACGATGCGCTTCGGTCTCCAAACGTTTCTCATTAGCCCGGATTTTACATAAGACCATCGACGGGATAAAGGAGCTCACTTTAGCCGTAGATTCGAAAAATTGGACTTGAAGACCGGCTTTGTGGAGTTTCAAAATCATGTCTCGCATGCTGACTACCTCTTCAACTTTGCCTGTCAGTGGATGCAACCTGGGTGGACGACGGACTTCAGGATTAGGGAAAACAATTGCGAAATCCCATCCGTAACCTTCTTCATTTTCAAGTTCTTCTTGAGTCTTGGAGAACAAAATTGAGTGCATCGTCTTGTCCCATTGGTAACCCAAGTGGAGAACTTTGGAGATGTAGTATTCTTGTCGTTCCAGCTGAACTTGTACTCGAGTAGGTGTGTCGTTAATGAAAATTCCGAGTATTTTACCGAAGGCATAAAGGCCAATCACCAAACCAGTGATACACACTGAGCGGGCGACGACGTAGAATTCATCGTCATCGTCAAGACCATAAGGCCTCAAGTGGTCCAACAACCTTTGGGCCAAATGTGCTTTGGCGACAACTGACCACGCATTTGTGATAATGGCAATCACACAGAAAAATTCAAGGAATGCAGTCCACAAACGAATATGTTGCGCACTTCGAGGTGTCAAACGGCGATAAATCGTGACCAGGGAGATACTATGAGCACGAATAGAAATCAAGTTGTAGAAAAATGCCATGAGAGGAAGGTATGGACATGACACCACAAAGAAGGTGGCATAACCAAATTGCATGACCATCGCTATGTAATCTTGAAAAAGTCCTTTCCAACCATATTCTTGCAATCCAAACTGTACCTCGACAGGCAATGGCTTAGGTTGAAAAATGGGTGCACATTCAATATCTCGTACTGATTTTTCATCAATCGACATTCCAGTGTGAAGACGAGGTCTTCTGCTGATTTGGGCCAGGCAGCAAAGATGTTGAAACCATGGCAGAATGACATGGAGAATTACATGGAAGCCCAACTGAAAACCATAGATGTATAGCATGTAGTCACCCAATTCTTCGACAGCTTCAATGTCTGGACCAGAAAAATCTCCATCAATTCCTTCCACGTGGGGCTTGACAAAGGCAATATAGAAAATGCCAGCAAAGTTATTCAAAAATTCGAAAAGCACACCTTTGAAAATATAAGCTTGCTGGGCTGAGGTTTCAGTATGATGCACTTCGACACTGGTCAGGAAGCTATTCACCCGAGCAAATACTGCAGTCCAAAAGCAAATCGTAAGAACGTTCACGATTGCCACCAGGTGCAAGTCTCCTCCATACTGCAGAGAGATGGTTTGGTTTTGCATCATTGGGACATTAAACTCGAAACGTTCTGGTGAGGTCTTGCTCAGCCAACGGAAGTAAAACAGACTCGCTTTTGTTGCTAATACTGCATTCAGAAAAATGAGCATCACAAGGAAAGAAAACACACGCCGAAAGAAAAGCATGGATCCAAATTGCTCGCTTGGCATGTGACGGTTGATCGACTCGTCATATTCTGGACGATCATGATCTTGCGCATGGTAATCAGTAAGACCCCACTTCATACCAAGGACAGCAAGCTTGCGCTTCCACATTTTCAAAAACATAGTGGCCCACACAACCATAAGGACACCAAAAACCCACACAAGGTATCGCTGCTCAGATGAAAACCACAAGACGACGCTGAATATCGAAGGAAACACCAACCAGCGGGTGATATGAGCAACGTAGGCCAGAAACAATGCTGCTTGACCACCCAGATAGTCCCTTGTGGATTCAATGGGTTGGTGGGTCAACCAGAGAGAGGTACTCCACGTGCTGCGAATATCTTTGCAATATTCATCATCATGCACAGGGTAATATGCAGCAATAGCTCCGTACTGCACTAGCATATCGAGATCTAAGCCAGCACCAGACACGCTACGAACAATGCTTTCAATCAGACGAATGCGCTTGATGCTGGGAAAGAGAGGAGTGCCGTAGAGGTTTTGCACATTTTCTTGTGGTGTGTAAGTCATGTGAATATGCTTGTACGGTCTGTAGCGGAAGCGCTTGAACAGCTGGAACACAGCGCTCAGTGGTGATTCTGCTGCTTTCTTTTTAGAGGTAGGACTTCTTGGGTCTTCAAGATCCATATTTTCTAATTCTTGAATATCAAACATGTCAAACACATCAAATTCTCGTCCCGCTTCAAATTGAATTTTTTTGTAAGGACGACGAGTCACCTTGGTGATTTTCTCTGGAGGCAAAGGTTCATGCCCCTGACGCCTGATTTCAGCCGTGCGGTCTTCTGGGTTTTCAATGTGAAAGCGAACTTCACCTTGCTTTGCCATTCGCTCCAATTTGTTTTCCACCAGGCCAATGGACATGTGGACCCGCGCGGCTTCTTCTTTGAGTCTTTCAATAGGAGCAGACAATTTGCAGTACACGAACGGTGGAATGTACTTTTCTTTTGGTACGTTGACGTCAAGGTTGGTCGACTTAGATAATTGCGTATCCAAACCCGCTTGGCGCAATTTCGTGAGCATGTCATTCATTGTTGGAATAAAGGGGTATCTGACTTGCTTTTCTTTCTTCTCTTTTTCATATTCGGGATTTGGAAATACAAGGACGTAGTCCCACTTGGTGTTGTCCATACCACGATCACGGTTCAGTCGGCGATTTTGCTTTCGAGACCTTTGTTTTTGCGATGTTGGTTTCTCTGGCGTATGGTGGTGTCCATTGGTAGTGGATCCATAGTCGGCGTCTTCGTGCAATGGAGTGCTTAAAAATCGCTGCAGTTCGCCTCGCGTGGCGTGTGAAGAACTTTTTGGACGCGGGTTTAGACGAAAGGTCATCGACTTTTGCATGGACGGCATGGTTGCAAACTTGGACATTTTGAACCGCGACTCCTTCGGAACAATATCCAGTTCACTATGTGCACGGGCAAGTGGTGCCATATCGGCGTGAATTTCAGTAGTGGCAGCGGGTGGATGGTTATTTTCGACTGAGCTGATAACCACTTCTCCATTCGACGCCGTACCATTCGTATGGTCCTCCACTTCCAACAACAATGGCGTGGATTTGTCTGCATGATTGCCTTCATCATCTTCCGCAATAAGCTTGACATTTTCCTCTTCTCCGTGAGGTTCATCGCTATTGAGTTTCTCGCCTTTTCCATTTTGTGGCAATTCATCGTCACTTGGCACATCATGTTCTAATTGATTACCATTTGCTGGAATCATCTCAATGACATGATTCACAAGCTCGTTTAGCACGGTTTCTTCGACTGGAACTTCGTGAGCGTCTACTTCTGTTTCTACGTTATTCTGTGGAGACAGAAGCGGCGACGTTGACTGAGCGCTCTCGTCATTGTTGAGAGGCTCGCTCATGTCGACCCACTAACGCGGACTGGTGCGAGAGAGTGCTTTCGACTTGCATGTCAACATTCGAGTGTCGACTAGATTTATTTTATTAAACGGTCTTCAATACAAAATTCAAGTTGATACAAAATATGTTTTAAATTATTTCACCCAAGCAGCTTATCCGGATGATCATTCTCTTCATCCGGATCGGACAGCCTTTTTTGAACACATGCCTGGTCGATTGGATGGGAGGCCAGGCTTTGACGAGCTTTCCCATCACCTTTTGAGCTTCATGCAGTGTCGATGGCTCCGTCTGTCAAGCCTAAATACCCGCCCAGTTTGGATAAAAGTGCATGTACGATGTGGAGGGAGCGCCAGGGATGTTTAATTCTACAGTACGATGTGACTCGAGTGTGATTGCAAAGACTTGACTTCTGCCCACCCACTCGAAAAAGTGTCACCCACCAGCCAAAAATCATCCGCTTTTGCTCGAGATTCATGAGAGCAAGCAGTGCCTTCGATATATCTCATCTCTCATGTACCATGCATTGATATTTGGGCATGGGATACAATTTTCTTTACAAAGACAGTACCCATATCTATCACCCGTCAATCGTTCGTCGTGCAATCACGGCTCGATCGTTCTTTGCTTGAGGAAGTCGATCGCCGGTGTCTTTGTCATGGATTTCCCTAGGTCCTCTGCGAAAGAGTGACCAGATAGAGAGAGATCAGCCACGAGAAGGTCGTCTGTTCGGCAAGGGGGGTTGAGGTTCAAGTTTCAGTCAAGCGTACAAACAAATTGTACGTACGTGTACATGCTGTACATTGATTGTTTATAGATTACCTCAGACAAAGATGGAGTTGTACGAAATGAATGTACGTCTCAACCCGTCAACATTGGAAATGTACAGCCACAGAGATGCTTGATTGTCATTGACTTCACTTTTCATTCGAGTGGTCAGGTACCATGACGTCCATGAAAAAGCACAACGCTCACCTACGTCAGAAGCTCGCCAACCAGCACCATGACTATGGCTCAATGCATTTGGATATCAACGACCCAACCGTGCATTGGGACTATGCGATTGCCTTTCAAAATCCTGAAACGCGCAAGCCTGGTACCCCAGAACCCCCCACTTCGATGGAAGAAATCCTCCGTCGCTTGTTTTCGCAAGGCTTGCAATTCCGCTTGTACTACTCGTCGACTCGCGACATCATCTTGTGCGAAATCCGTTGCCACTACCAACGCCTCAAGATTGAAGCCGATCGCATTGATATGCCCGTGCTTCTTGATGCCGATGAATTGCGCAAGACCGCCGAACGAGGTTTCCCCAAATTGGGAATCAAGCCTTTCCCAATCAACGATGTCAAGAAAATCTACGATTTTCCCCCTTACGAGTACATCCACGCTGCCTTCGAAGACGATGATGACAAGCAAAATCTATTTGCCAAAAAAAACATCGACGGCACAATCTTTGCACCTGTCAAGCGCATGAAATTGATTGAAAGCATCATTATTTCGAAGGAATGCTGCGACTTGGACTTGGATAAGTTGATTTTGAACGGCTCTATCTTGGCTTGTTACCCTCTTCACAACGAAGACGAAATTGCCATTCTTGCCAAGGACTGGATTCCTGCCTGCAAGGCGCCATGGGACCAACCCCTTGATAATATTCGCGATTACTTCGGTGAACGCATTGCTTTCTACTTCGCATACTTGGGGCACTACTCAACCTTCTTGCTCTACGCTGCTGTCTTTGGTCTCTTGATCTTCATTGCCCAAAGTTTCTTGAAAGAAACCCGTACAACCTTGGATTCCGGTGAAATCCTGGTCGTTTCCTCCAACCTCTATTTGATTCCTGCATTCGGTTTGTTCATGTGCATCTGGTCAACGCTCTTCTTGGAAACATGGAAGCGTGAACAAAATGTGTTGGCCATGAAGTGGGGTATGTCAGGCTTGGCCGAAGAAGAAATTCCTCGTCCTCAATACACTGGTGAACCTATCCACAGCCCCATTAACGGCACCATCTCCATCTACTTTCCCAAGACCCAAAAGTATCAACGTGTTGCTATGTCGTGGGGTGTCTTGCTCCTCTTGATCTCGATTGTGTTCCTCTTGGTTGCAGGCATTTTCCGCTTGCGTTACCTCTGGACGAAGGCTAATCCTATTGTGTTGCCTGGAATTTTTTCGCACATTCCATTTGGTTCCCTCTTGGCCTCGCTTGCCAACGTTGTCCAAATTACCATTATGGGCCGCATCTACTACAAGACTTTCTATTCCTTCAATGAATACGAAAATCATGAAACTGACTCGGAGTACGAAGCATCCTTGATCCTCAAGACATTTGTCTTCAACTTCGTCAACAACTTTGCCGCTCTCTTCTATGCCGCCTTCTTGAAGGAAGGAATTGAAGGATGCAAGGACCAAGACTGTTTGGGTGAACTTGCCTACTGCTTGGCCATTGTGTTTGGTGTCCAACTCGTTATTGGTAACGTGCGTGAAATCTTGTTGCCTCGATTCTATGCTTGGTTGAGCAGCCGCAGCGTCGTCAAGGGTGTCTCTGTCAGTGACAAGGTGTCCGAAGCCGAAAAGCAATTCTTCCTCTCGACCTATGAATTCAGCGGCACCTTCGATGACTACACTGAAATGATTGTGCAATTCGGCTACTGCTCACTTTTCGTTGTGTCATTCCCATTGACTCCTTTATTGGCCCTCATCAACAACTATATGGAAATTCGTGTTGATGGTTTCCGTTTGTTGTATGAGAACCGCCGCTCGCGTCCTCGTAGCGCCGGCAGCATTGGTTTGTGGCTCGAAATCGTTGAATGGTGCACTACCATTGCTATCTTCACGAACGCTTACGTTGTTGTGTACACATCCAATACTTTCGATTACCTCAAGACTGGCACTCAATTCACCAATGATGCTGCAATTGATGAATATGCCCAAGCTACCAAGTTGCTCTACTTCATCATCTTCGTCTTCGTGATGATGCTTTTCCGTTTCTTCTTGGCTCAGGCGATCCCTGATGTGCCTGTCTCTGTCACCGCTCAACTCAAGCGCCAACAATTCTTCAACAACAAAGCTATCTTCCACATGCCTGATGACACCGTAAGCAAATACGTTGCCAACAACGACGAAGAATTTGACATGACGATTCATGAACACTAGATTTATTTGATGTTGTACATATAGTACCTTGTGTTCCTCTCTTTTTGTTTACACCTCTCAACACTACTCACAACTATCAGCTGAAAACTCTTTCGATACAGAGCATGTCGATACCGTAACTTCTGGAGAACATCTTCAATCACATCAAACTTCCGCCGTCGATGCCTTACCTGAACCATGTCATAGAGATCGCAATTGACTGAACTCGAAGCACACAATGCCACCATAATCTTTATTTTGTTTATGCTACGCTATCTATGGATTTAGACGAAGCCTTCTTCTTCTACTTCTTGTGCTTGTTCAAACTCGTCATCTTCGCTGATGACGCTAAAGTCGCTTTGTAGGCTAACGCTGGCGGGTCGCAACTGAGGGCCACTCGACACCACGGTCGCCATGGAGGCAGTTGCGATGGACTGATCGCGCAAAATTGATTCCACGACGAATTGCTGACGCTGTGTTTGAGAGTCGATACGCGTCGGCACGTCATTAATGATCATGTTGAAGAATTGTCGAAGAGCAACCAAGCTAAGAAGCACACCGCAAAATCCATCAAAGGTCGAAAAGACAGAGGCGGGACCGAAGGTTTTCACGACAAACACGACTAAGTAGCTGTTGGTAATGATCGAGCAGACCAATACGACGTGCATCATCGTAATGTACCAAGATCCGGTAACTTTGCGCGGACGAGGACGACGTGAACTGCCCAACATTTGAGCAGCTTGCAATTGCATTGCCAACACGTTGTCGAGGAAAGCCAATACAGGAGCAAGTGGGCAAACTACGACGCCACCAATCATGTAACCAAAGTGGATGACAACATCTAAATGACGCTCCATAGACTGAGCCCAGTTGTAGTCTTGTTGGTAAAATTGAGCCTCCGTAGTACTGCCTTTGGATTGAAGGAAGAGGTGCAAGACGCTGGCCACGTGGGATGCAACCAATTCAACTCCGTAAATGACGTAGAGCGAGTTGCGGTTGCGCAGCAATGGATCTTCGAGTAAAAAGAGCAACGATGCATAGCTGTTTACAGCGTGGAAGAGCCCAGCCTTCAAGACAAACGCTGTTTCGTAGCTGGCATCTGTACGATGATTTTCAAAGTCAATCAACCAAATACTGAATCGGTTAAAGACCAATTTCATGAAGAGGATCCAAACTCCCTGTGCAAAAGCAGTTCCAAGTGAAATGTATACGACTGTGGTGTGTTTCAATGCAATGTAAAAGATCAGAGCTTGGCCTCCCAGAGCAATGGCTACGAAGGAAGCGAAGATGAGCCAGCCAAGCACCCATCGCACCAATCTTGCATTCCGCTTGAAGTATTTGACTTTTTGTCCCGTAATTGGATTGCGGACAAAGTCACCAATATACTCAGCGCGGACATGTGACCGGCGCTTTGTTTCAGACACGTGCAATCCCCATTTGAATTGAAGGATCGACTGAGTTCTAGTCCAATACTTGAGCCACAGCGTCGCCCACAAAATCATAAACACCCCAAATGCAGGGACACATACCAATTGCAAGCTTCCAAAGCCGTAGACTGTTTGCCACACTGAAAAGACGACCCCAACAGCAGTAGCTAGCGTCAACCATTTTGTTGCATGGCCCAAATGGGCAAAGTACATGGCAACGTTTTCCCCCAGGTATGAATTCACACGATCCAATGGCTGAGCCAGCGTCCAAGACACCCACTCCTTCTTGAGTGTTTCATGCTCAGCAGAGTCGTGCAATGGGTAAACGGCAGCGACAACACGTTTGGCTACCAATGAGTCCAAATCGATATGGCGCTGCAGGAGGCTTTCAATGAGCTTAACACGCTGGATAGGAGTAAAGCTAGAGTGAGGCGAAGGCGTAGCATAAACTTCTTGCCATTTGCCCAATTGACGATGGTACGGCATGTGCAAATATTGGTAAGGCGCATATTTGAATCGCTTGGCTAACAAGTTGTATTGTGGATCTGGATTTCCCAAGTAGAATGGATGAATCTCAATGTCGGGGTTGGCTACAATGGATGTTTCCAATGCTGCAACCATGTCCAAGACAATTGACTGAGGATGCTTAGCCCGGAATTCCTGAAAAGCCTTGTACGGTGTACTTCCTTGGACTTCCAACAAAGACATGCACTCGACGAGCAAATGGCTCAACTTGGGATACAATGCTTCTGAGTCAAAACTGGAGAGATATTCTTGAATGTTTAGCCATTTTAGCGACGAATCTGGCGACACAAGCTCCAATGCCGACACGTCCGATTGCTTGAGTACTTCTTCCATAACCCACAACACTTTTTCTAGCCCAAACTTCCATCCAGTTTGGGCAATATACAACGAATTGAGTGCTTCTTCATGAAGAGAAGCGAAAGTTTGTTCTATCAAGCGGTCGAGACTCTTAATAGATGCACGGTCCAAGGCACCAGGTTTTTTTCCTGATGCTTCACCAGTTCGCAGGAAGGTTTCGATACGGTTCAAAATTGTTTGAGGCATGTCAAGCGATCGAAATTGTTCGCCTTCAAAATCAATGTCAATGAAGTCTTTCAACTCCGACAATACACGATCAAGGGATACTCGGTGGCGAGGTTCGCGACTCTCGATTGTTGCGAGCAATCTCTCAACTTTGTCGGCCATGCTGCTCGCTCCATGCTCGTTGTTCAAAATTGCTGGCTGAGTGAGCATGTTTTCAAGCAAAAGTAGCAAATTGACACGCGTCGCTTCGATACGCAATCGATCCACAATGTCAACCATGCCTTCATGCAACGCGCGGAAAATACCCTCATGGGCCTTTTCTTTGAGCATAATTTCATCGAGCAACATGGGAAGTAGAATTCGAGCAGCTTCTGCCTGAAGTTGCGCCTCCGTTGCTCGGACTTCACAGAAAATGTACGACGCCAAGTAAGGAGAAGACTTCACTTCCGAAGGGTACACTTTGTATTGAACATTGGCCTTTTTCAGGATTTCCAATGTTGATGCCATTGCATTCTTGTCCAGAGAGCTGTCAAGGCCCTCAGGATTGGGAAATGCGAGACAGTACTCGAAAGTAGCATCAGGCTTTTCCTTCGACAATTCAGCATGAGCTGGCCACCCAAATGCTTTATAATACAATTTGGCCACGTAATAAGCTTGGCGTTGAAGCTGCAAGCGAATTCGCGACGGAGTGTCTTGATATCCGATCGAAATCAGGACACGACAAACCACCATGCACAGAATGAGCGACAACACAATCTGCTGCGAGGTAACTGTAATACCAGTGGGAATTGGCGTGGTTGAGTTTGGAGCGGCGATACTTTGGGTTACTTGGGGGATTTTCTTCAAAGTTTGATCCGGATGGATCACAACCATGAGGAATGCATTCGAGCAAATGGCGAAGTTGAGGATCCAATGCAGCACAATATACCACGCACCCAAGTTTTCAGCACCACGAGGCCGTGGCCGACGGCAAAATTGCAACATTTTACGACCATTAAGCCGCAATTCAAGGGAATAATGTACAAATGAGAGGAATGGGTTGAGAGGGCACAAAACGGCGAAAAATGTCACGTAGGCAAAGTGCAAGGTGATTTTCAAATGGTCCAACATGCCTTGCTTCCATCCATATTCATGTAGAGCAAATTGCTTTTCCATGTCTCCATCTGCATCGCCATTGGCAGTGATCTTAGTCGAAGGGCGGAAGATAATTTGTTGTGCGTGGTCTAGCACAATGTAGGCCCCGTAGACGCGATAAACTAGCCATGTGAAGACATCTGGTTCAATGGCAACAAAGAAGCAAAGGTACGAGAGGGCTGCAAAGTGGTTTACCAGCTCCACGATGACCAGCTTGGCAACAAAAGAATTTTCGTACGAAGTTTCCGTTGGATGATTTTCAAAGTCTGTCAGGCGGATGCATAGGGTCTCGAACAACATCGTGACAGCAAAGATTTGACCAACGATCACAATAGCCAAGACATTTGCGTCGTGAAGCAAAGTGCTTGTAAACGCTTCGTATCCTCGGGCAACAGCAGCGACAACTCCAATAATGCCACCGAGTAAAATCAACACAACGAGCCACGAACCATAAATTCGAAAGACCCATTGGGTCCACGTATTGGGTCGATTGTGGAAGAGCTTGACGTCGTTAGATTCCTTATCAAAGTCCGACATGCCCCATTCCATCGCCAGCACTGCATTTCGTCGCTTCCAATGCTTGAGGAAAAAGGAGGCCCAAAACATTGTTGCCACACCAAAGACAGGCAGAGCATAGGTGAGAAGGGATGGTGCAATGTACCATGAAACTTCTTTGGTTGGAGCAAGCTGCATCGCAGTGAAAACTAAACCGACCGAAGCAGCCCAAAGCGCGTACGTCGTGTAGTGACCAAGGAATGCAAAATAAAGAGCGACCTTTGGGCCAAAGTAGTTGCGAATATCGGTCAATGGTTGCTGCCAGGGTGCGTAACACCAAGCCATCCATTTGGCTGACAACGCATCCTTCTGTGGAGCATTATGGAGGGGAAAGCAAGCAATAAGAACTCCGTCGGAGATGAGATGTTCCAAATCGAGGCCTGCACCACCACCATTCACGTTCGTGAGGATGCTTTCGATAAGATGCATGCGGTGGATCGTCGAAAAGAACGTGCCTTGGTGGGAAGCATACAAGGACTGATCCATTTCTTTCGCGTAGGGCATATAGATAAATTGATATGGTGCATAAATGGGTCGTTTGAAGGTGTCAATCCAATGGCGCGGAGGATTTTCGACTTCAAACGGGTCAATATGGAAAGCTTGAAGACCTGACTTGGCCACTTCTTCTAATTTCGCTTCGTCAACAAGCACTGGAAGCTTGACTCGTGCGGCTTCTTTCTGAAGTCTCGGAATATCCGCACGGATTTTGACAAAAATTGCCGATGCTGATGCGATTTCTTCCGTAGTCAAGCCAGCCAAGTGAAGGCGGTGAATCATATCTTGTTTTGACATAGATGCCGACGCTGGTGGCGTATGCGGAAGCACGAGAACATAGTCGAAATGTTGGGAGGTTGTACTGTCTGCAATCTTGACCGCCAACGAATCGACCGACGAAACAACCGGTGGCGAAGATCCATATCCGTCCGACGGATGCGTCGACTGGTTGATGACGAGTGGCTCTCTCTCTTCCCGTCGCGAGTCCTTCATGCAGAGAGAGATGCGTCGAGCGAGGAGTCAGTGGATTGCAACTGGAAGTGTGTCAGGGAGGGCCCAAGTTGGTGTCCGGATAACTGACCAATCAAACGAAAGCATATGACGTTATCCGGACATCTTAGCTCAAAAACCAATCAATGACAGGGCAACCTTGGATGCGAGATGATGATTGACAAGGAAGCTCGAGACGCGCCTCCTTGCATCCTCTCTGAGGCTCCATCCACAGGATATCGTCCTTGAAAAGCATCTCCTTTGCATCAAAAAGACATCAGACTCGAAATGCTACTGATCGGGCGAAAATGGAGTCGTTCTGGACCTTGCATCTTGACAATTTCAGTCACATCCAACGTATGTTCATATGGAAGTGACGAGATACATTCTCAGCAACGCAGACAAAGGATGGAAGAACGCGAAATGAAAGGAGGGGATTGTGCCAAAGAGTCAAAGAGTCGAAGTGAGTGCTTGGTCTATGCAGTGAGTCCATTTGGAAGCTTTATCTCTCCTCCCTGATTGCACTCATACGATGGGCCAACCGAGTTGACTTGATTGTTCCATCGACATTTGACTTCCAATTGCACTGCATGGACCCGGTGAAACGCACGATCGTTTTTGCTCTTGGATGGACATGGACGTTGTCTAAATATAGCCACAACACTCGACTACAACACTTAACGCCAGACGTGGGCTCCACAATTCGAATTGAGATGGAACCCATCAGCGAAGATGCTTGCGACGACTCCCACACGCCTCCCACGACACCTCGAGGCACAAAGCGAAGCATAAGTCATCGCCGCGTCAAATCCATTGTCGTTGGAGGGGCCATTGAGCTCAACAAAATCAAAAAGGAGCATGAAGTACGTCGGCAACTTCATGATTACAGTTGTATGAAATGCCGAGCTAGGTGGAAACCCTCCACAGCGAGCTTGAAAAGCAAAGCAAGGCACTGGAAGTTTCTCAAGAGGAAACCCAACTCGCAGCTCGGATCGGCCAGTCGCTCTTGCTCCAAAACCAACAACTAGACTATGAATTAGAGTCCAAAGTGGCCGCGGTACGTCCGCCAAATACCGCGCGAGTACTGAAAGGAGTGTGTTTAGTTGACACAACGGTGCGAGGATGCTGAACAGCAAGTCAAGGTACATAATGTTAAAGTTTGAATGTCTTAAAGAGCTGGCGTAGGTGCTTGAGCGAAAGCTTCATGACATGGCGGTTCTGCAGCGAGAAACGGAGCTCCATCGTACCAAAGCCATGCGCGAAAACGACGCCCTGCATTATGAACTCGCCCAAGCAAAGTACACGATATTTTGCAGAATTAGTCAAATCAATGCTTATTAGGGCTGTGGTGAAACCCCTCAAGGACGAGCTCGCCAAGACCAAAGAAGATTTTCACACGGCAGAGCTGAATGCACTGCGGTCGACATCCAAGACACACGATCTCAAAGCTCGCCAAGATGAATTGGTCGCCAAGTGCGCAGATCTTACCTACGAGAACGAGATGCTAAATGCCCAACTGAGCGAAGTTCGCAACGTTTGCTTTGCTTTTCATGTAATCGAAATGGTTTTAGCTCCAAGATATTCGACAAGAAAGCTCTGTTCACATTGATCAGCTCGTGACGTCCCTTGCAGCAACGACGCAGAAGCACCAAGAACTCCAAGCTCAATTTGATTTCCTTAGCGAAAAGCACAACGACACCACTGAGCAATTCCAAGCTTTGGTGCGTGAATTCCATTTTCTGCTTCTGTGCAGCTTACAATGACCGTAGAAGGCGCAATATGAAGCTCTTCAAGATGAAGCAGCTCTGGCACAACAACAGGTAACATCATGATCTTGATTGAAAGCTCTAACTCGAAGGTGCAGGTGGTGAGCCTATCAACCGATTTGGAAACTGTCTCGGAGCTGCTTGAGCAAGAACGACAAGTCCACCAGGATCTCTTGAACAAGCACGAGGTAAAAATGACATGGGAATTGAAGCACACAACACGGCGGCGCTGTAGGAGATGATTGAAAGCGTGGCAAATGGAAATCCATCGACACTTCCAAGCAGCACGAAGCACGCCCGACAGCCGAGCGAGTTCATGGTGTCGAGCCCATTAGCCTCAACATTACGCCAGCCAAGCTCGTCAAGACAGTTGAAACAAAGCACAAGCATGGACATTAATGAGTCGCATCACGGACGCAAAGTCAGCGAGTACGACTGCAGTACTATGCTGCATCAAGAATCAGTACAAGAAAAATGTCGAGCCGAAGTTCTCAAGAGAGGTTCGTTGTTCCACGAATTGTCCCGAGAGCTCGAGAAAGAATTCCAAAAAGCCAAACAGAATTCCGTGCGAGACTTGCGTGCTCCAAGCATCACGTGCTCGAAATGTTCGCAGCATCTGGAGCGTGAGGCCTCTTTGACGCAACAAGTTGAATCCTTGACATTGGAAGTCGAACGCGTGCGCAGAGTAAAGCCCATCATGTTACATGTTTTCATCATTGGAATAGATGTCTGTCGACACTGTGGAAGCAACAAACGAAGTAATAGGCATTTGCGCAACTTGCTCAGAGCTCAAGCAACGTGCCATCGATTACGAGCACCAAGTAAGTTTAATCTATCGACAGAGACTGATGCTTAAAAAGGTGGCGACACTATCTCAAGAAATCCAGCAACTCAAACAGCAGCTCGAGACTGTGGCAGATCGCATGCCCGAAGAAAATATGCTCAAAGAGGTAATGCTTTCAAAGTCGTTGTGCTGGCGCTTACGAAAGTCATTAGTTCTTTGTTCTTACAGCCGCGGCGCTTAAAATCACCGGCGCTGGTATTGACAACGATCGATGCAATATCAGCAACGAGGTATTTTTAAATCCATGCTTTGAGATCATGTCTTTGTAGGACCTGTACGACTTGGCCATGCGCGAGGATGTCACATTTGACAAATTCCACGAGTGGATATACGCCCAGCTGGAGCCGACTGCGCCGTAGCGTCCTGCTAACCTATCGTTTATACATTGCACTCCTTCATGACCTCTCAAACAATCAAGCAAAGAATTTCAATCGTTCATGAGGTGCTCGCTTCTTTCCTTATCAAATGTCGTCTTCCTCGATGGATGAAAAACATTTCGGCATGGAGCTCGATTTTATTTTGGTGGATTTGCATTCTGTCTTACGAGAAGACGAGAACAACGACTGTCGTGTCGTCGTGGAGGCGCCGACGTGGCTTTCCAGGCGCGACTTCCAGTAAGTCTTCAATATCCATCCTAGATTTGTTTCACCCTTACAGCCACAGTCACGACCCTTTTACCCGCGCAATTCAGCCACTTTGGCCAACACGAGCTCAACAACTGCACGACTGGCCAAGTGAGCTTCTCCACGACTTACGTAGTGGTGAACGATTTCGACGGCCTACGCCAATGTCAGCCAACTCTTCTCTCAACATTGCGGACCTCTTGGTTTGTCAGGAAATCCCAGACGCCGTCACTGCCTGTACCACAACAAATGCCATGAAATATACTGCAAAGAGAGCTAAGTCTTACCGAGGATGAGAAACTTGTCGGCTCCAGTCACAGTATGCGTCTGGACGTCAGGTTTTGCCAAAACGTAAGGCGGAGTGTACGGCGGAGCAATGTGACGGCCGCCGCCACGTCGAGTAGGCACAGCCGGTGCATTAAAGTCGACGTCCTTGAATGCAAAGTCCCCAAGAGCTCTACAAAGCTTTAGAGACACCAGAGTGCGTTGACTGTATACCTTGTAGGTTGGAGGCCGCCTTTGACGTAGCACGACTCTGGGTGTTTGCATACCACGATGTTGTCTTCACCAGGATGCTCACGAGCAAGACGTGCCATCTCGACGGGCAACTTGGCATTGTGGTCATTGCTCATTGGAATCGCAATCAAATTGTCATTCTCAAACGAGCCCAAGACTGCTCGCTCGTCGCCAGCTAGGATCCAAGTCAGTATTGCAACGCAAGAGCCCAACCAGTACCGTTTGCGACGACCAAGAGGTTATCCGTGACGTAGGCCAGCATGGAGCAAGCGCCAACACGATTGACTTGACCGAACCCAAGTTGAAAGGCGCCACGGACGATTTCTTTCAAGTCAAAGTCCGTGCGGAGGAAAGCTTGCTCCAACGCAGATTCAATCTATCCCAACGATAAGACAGAGAGAGAGATGAGAGTTTCTAACCTTGTTAGCAGTCTGCGCGGACTCTATAGCCAGCTCTGCCTTGGCATTCTCGATCAAGTGGTTCTGAGCGTACTCTGCAACTTGCCAGCCCCCTAGATACCTCTCAGAACTGCTGCTTGACGACGGATTCAGTCGCACCGTGGCCGTCAAAAATAGCAGCGTATACAGCATGCTTGTCCGCGTGAACGGCGAAACGATCCTACAATGCGTTCAACCACATGCGCTCGCTCTCAGCGTTGCAAACCTCAATGGGGAAGTTGGCCTTGTACGATGCGCAGGAATAGCTCTTGATGCCAGCAATGGGAGTCGAGAAGACTCCTTTGGCCTCATGATCAAGCACGACATCGTGCTCGACCTCTTTAGCCGGTTCAGGCTGCGCTTTGCAGGCCGCAGATGCTGCTCCAAGTGTGGAAACGATGGCCGCCATGCCCATCCATCCCCATGTTGGCGTAAAGGCAGTAGACTCATGGGAGGAAGTCGAAGTCGTTGCAGCTACGGCTCGACTCGCTTGATGGCTCAGAGCTCTTGAGAGCACGGGAAGACGACGGGCAACATGCCGAAGCGACAACATGGTTCCCAAGTTCTGCTAGTCATGGGCATGATTGGTCCTTTTATAGCTAATCAAATCGAGTTGCGCACAAAGCATGCGGTGGTCAATTGTCGTCTCGGTCGCTCTTCATGGCGCTCGTGTTTGGGCTGCATGCACCGACGACCAATGCTCCATTGACGAAACTGAAACAAGTATTCTTGACTTTGACATTGTCGACAGCTCGACTTTAACCGAACCTGTGGCTCGCGTTTCCGGCTACAGCGCTGCTTCTTACAGCGCCAACAAGCCGAATGAAGTACGTCGAGCTGTCTTCCCAAGATCGCTGAGCACAACCCTCTCTGTAGGATCGCTTCAAGGTGCATATCGAGAAGGATACTGTATTTGCTTCCGTCTTGGATGGCCATGGCGGTTGGCAAGTTGCCGAGTATGTTCATTCGAACTTGATCAACAACACGAAAGCGGAATTGGTGTCTATAGCGGCGCAATCCGACAGCGATAAGGATGCAGCGGTACACTTAGTTTCGACCTGGGGAGGTCTCTTACCTATTCGGCTGCTGTAGATTGCATCAAAGCTCGAGGCGGCGTTTCTCCGCACGGACGAGGATCTCAAAGCTCTGCTTCTCCCAACGTTTGAACTCGGATTCGGTCAAGTGAATCGCGTCGGCGCTTGTACAATGCTAGCTTACCTACGCGGCGACACCTTGATCGTTGCGAACGGTACGACGCGTCCATGATGGAAATGGTTCAGTCAATTTTAGCTGGCGATGTCCGCGCTGTCCTCGCAGCGAAAAACGAATCCGGTCATGTCGTTCCCCATCCTCTTAGCACCGACAACAATGCCAAGCACGCGACGGAGAAAGCTCGTCTTGAGAAAGCCCATCCCAATGAAGACAATATTGTCGTCTGCAAGTCTCGCAACGCCTGCTACGTCAAAGGCGGACTCCAGCCGACAAGGTAATTGACTGCATTTCGATTGAAAAACACGCAACTTCATCCAGAGCATTGGGTGATTTCGTGTTCAAAGACGCGGCTTTCAATACGTTCCGCAGCAGCAAACAACGCGGCGGTGGCCGATTTATCCCCGAGCCATATACGCCTCCTTACGTGCTCGCTCATCCTGAAGTCCAAACGCACAAGTTGACAAGTGACGATCAATTCCTCATTCTCGGTTTGCAAGCCGCGGCTCCTTGTCATTTGACCGGGATCTCGTAGGAAGTGATGGCTTGTGGGATGATGTGAGCAATGACGAGGTAGCAACTCCCATGAGTGTTGCTGTTATCTTGGATGAATAGGCGGTCGAGCTCGTGCAGCATTTCATTTCTCTCGGCCAGCGTGATCATGCAAGCCAAGCTCTCGTTGAGCTTGTGATTGCACACACTGCTGCAGACTACGGGTACTTTCATCTTGAATGGAGAGGGCAAATTTCATGGATGGATAGAGTGCACTCGTCTGACATCGCAGCGCTGGAGCCCGGCGATCGCCGCCAAGTTCACGATGACACGACCGTTGTCATTCTCTTCTTTACGTAATCGCTCAACTAGAGTCGTTGCTAAGAATTGTTTGTGGTTTTGGCCCTTCGAGTGCGTTTTATGTATGCCCGCATGGCTCGCATGATCATTTGCAACGCGACAATGTCCGCAGCGGATGTCTTTGTCGGCGGTACGGAGAAACCACACATGGCCATGATCATAGGATCTACATGAGACTTTCAACGAATGATAGACTGTGGATGTACTGTCGAGGCCACCGAGGACAAACGAGTCGATGGTGATTTCGCTCTCGTCCGAGTGCATGAGGCATTTTCCGTAAAGCTTGACGATATGTTTTTCATCCACGACATGAACTTTTCCTTTCAAATCGTTGGTGCAGTGAACGATGAACGCTTTGAACTCGTCGTAGCTGAGACTTTGGCTCTTGTCCGTGTCAAATTGCTTGAACAGCCGACGCATTTCGTCCTCCATGGCTTTTCGATTAGCCAGCCACATGTCAAGGACAACCTCCATGAAGGCGGCGAGTCCTGAAAAATTGTTGGGATTTTGATATCAAGTTGATCGTACCGACGACGTATAATGGACGTCCGACAGCACCACGCCGTGGACAAACAACGCGACACTCTTGCAAAGCTCCAAACCACTTAGCCTCGTCGATGTTGGCATCTGTTCCAATCGCTCGCAGCGCCATCGCCGCTTTCTTGACAAAGAGCGGATGGAATAAATCGTTGGGAATAAAGTAGTCGGCGACTTGCGACCGATTCGGGATAGCAAATTGAAGGCTCTGCACTGCCGAGAGGTAAAACGTAAAGCAGTCGGAAGGCAACGGATCTGCAATCTAACGAGTGCACCATTAAGCTTAAGACCGGAGGCTCTGTCATACACCACAAAATCGACAAAAGGCAAAGATCCAAGTGTCTTTGATGTAATATTGCTCCAACGCAGTGATGAAACCTTGCAGCCGCGGCTTGAGCTGCCCACCGTATGTCAATGCGATATGACCTAGCACGAATTCGACAAAGTCATACGAATCTACGAGAGCACCAGGAGGCCATTCTGTACGGCTGTGGAGTGTTGACGTACCAACACGTTGCTTGAAAGCAGCATGGTAAATCGTCAAGAGGAGCGGCCGAATGAGCTTTAGTGGCATCGGTTGGATGGAGTTATCGCGAACTTTGACGACTTTAAGCCAGAGGCGAGGCACGCGAAATAATTCCTCGCGGTCAGCCCGCCGTCGGCCCATCGTATTCAATTGCAAAAATGCCAGATTGGGAACTGGTTGCGTGCCAGCCGGAAGATGCTGCCAGTGTTTCCAGAGCTGGAGATGGTATCGCGCGTCTTCATCATCCAACGCTAAGAGCAGTCTCCGCTCATCTGAGCTCAGGAGCTGGCCTTTTGCAGTCGTAGCTGCAATGAGGAGATTGCGGCAATCGATCGTCTTTGCAATCCATGCGCTCACTGCGTCGACCCGACCGATGGCTGATAAATGCAAGAGTGACTCTCTTTCCGCTTCGTCGCCGAGTAAGAACATTTCCTGCGTTTGTTTGTCTAAAAGACGTTAAATGCAATGGACCAAGTGAAGCCAAACCATAGAGAAGAACAGTAGCGAGGTCTCGTGACGCCAGCGATTGCATAAGGAACGTTGTATTGTCAAGAGAGAACATGCCATCACTCGAAATCGTCTTGAAGCGTTCAGCGTTGAGCAAAACGAGTTTAAACTGTTCTTCTTGCTCTGCTTCGTGGCGTTCTTGGAGTAGTGATACCTCCTAAGGGGTGTTTAGCTCCAACGCGTTAAGCTGGGCTGATGATGAAAACCTCGTCAGCTTTTTCACTCGACCGCGTTGGAGACGCATTGAATGACCACGGCGACGTCGCCGTCTTTTGTTCAATCATTTTTCGGATTTTTTCAGGCGATACACTTGGCCGTATTGCTTTTCGCCGCAAGAGTTGAAACGAATGAACATCAGGCACAACTTGATCGGCTCCATTACTTGAAACCTGTCCAACAAGAAGTCCCAAATCTTCATCCCTCAACACATACGATTGAATTCGACGAAGATGTAGCTGGAAGGGTGGATCGTCCCCAGAGAACTTGAGCTTCGTCGTTGTCGTATTGATGCATCTTGGCGATTTCGTCGACGTGTTTCCACGCGTTATATGCCCGCATGATGTCGCTGACATCATCCATCGAGAGAGTTTTGAGCATTTCCAAACACAAGTCTTGATGATCCCATCGTTCTTCCTTGGACCACACGACAGATTCGCCAAGAGGCTGTGCAAAAGCGTGGAGTATACATCGAACAAGCGTCGCCTTTGTGGCATGACTCAGGGTCGCGTGGCCGCTGGGCTCGGATCGAAATTGTTTCAGTTCGAGTAGCGCTTCGCGTGATGACAGCTGTATTGGCCGATGGCTCTCGTCCACCAGACGACTCACTTCGTCAATTGATACGACCGACTTTGTTACAACTGCTGCAGGCTGGCCCTTGGTTAAGCTAACGAGAAGATATGAACGGTTTTTTCGTTGACAACATACCTCGGGGTTGATTTGGATGTCATTGGATGCTCGTGCAAATATGCCACGAGCTCATCAATCAACTAGCAACCAAGAAAAATTAATGAAGACAATTAGAAGCCCTGGGTGTACTTGTGACGGTAAAATGGGAGGATTTTTGTCAAGGAGAGAATAGCCAAAGCGCTTTAAGGCAGTCATGTCGCTGCCGAGGACGTCGAGTTTCTTGCAGTATTTGCAGACTGGGACCAAGACTATATGCGCCGAGTTGCATTGCCGACACCGCTGAGTTTCCCCACGATTTTGTTTTTGTGACGGAGACGAAGGTGACGACGGCAATTGCTGAACTGGTCGTAGTAAATTGGACCGTTTGAGCTCTTGCCGCGTCATGCCTTGCAGGGGATCGACATACGACAGCACCGACGGTCTTCGTTCGCGGTTTGGCGATCCAATCCGATCTAAAAGAAGTTGTGTCTTTCGCATTGTGTTCTACAATAGCGTGCTCGATCCGAATGTATGCTATCTCCATTTACCACAAGAGACGGTGGAGTCGATGTGTTGCCGTTCGACATGACGTGGGGATTGTAGAATTCAAGGACGAATTCTTCCTTTGACGTCTCAAGTTGACGGGTCCGACGATTCTCATCGTCATTCCAGCCCAAGTGTGCTTCGTCTGTCGATGGTAAATGCTTCGCGGTCGAGTGTCTTCGAAGAACTGGTCGCTTTGGTGTCGAGGCTGGCGCGGCATCCTCTTCATTCCTGTTTCCCTCCATGGCTTTATCCACAGTTTCAGTCGACGAAACTGTCTGGAGCGTTATGTGTCCAAGGGATGCAGTGGTGTTATTCAAATCATTGTGCTGAAAGCCAGAACTGCATGATCCACTTGGATGACGAGCCTAAAATGCATGACCCGTGAGTTGAAATGTATCCGGGCAAATTCTTGAAGAGAAGAGCATGTCCAGCGTTGGGCTTCGACCTCACATGGCGGGAGTCAATCGCGCAAGCTTGAGCAAGCGATGGTTTTGTCACAATGAATGCACCGTTGGAAGCAACATGGGCAAATACAGTCTCACCGCCTTCATCGACATCATTCAAATAGACGAGAAAGGTAAAAGCACGGGATCGCAATGTATTCTGGTTGTAAGCATCCAAATGCCAACCATACGATTGCCCGCGTGTGTACAACGTCAGCGCTACGCTCTCGATTTGAACGGATGTTTGTGGAAAAATGTTTTCGACAGTATTGAGGACTCTTGGAACGATCAATGCAACTTGAGCTTCCGTCGTCCAGTTCAAATACATCGACGCTGAATAGCTAGAAGATGAAGCGTCCAGTCGAGAGCGATATGTGTCGAGGAGACGGGAAATCTCGTCAGCCCTAGATTCCCGCCATAAATCTCAGTGGAAGGAATGGACTTTCCACGTACGATACGATCGGCTCGTGTATATAGGCAACCATTGGATATCGCGCCAGTATCTCGTACGTCTCAAAGCACTCTAGAGGCCTGATAGACTCCAGAAATCCCAACGCGCTCTGTACGAGGAGAAGCAGCAGCGGCACATTCCATCGCGTCTTCATCATGTCAAACACGGAACTGTTCAAAATAGCTCATTTCGAGCTCTGCAAATAATTTGTGCGCCATCCAACACTCTGAGCTTTATCATACATATTCAAAGCTCGGTTAGGTGAGACATGATGGATGGTGAAATATTCTGACCGCTCGGTCAAGTTTGCAAACGTGTCCATTTGCCATCGAAGAGGAAGATGCCCAAGTTGAAGACAAAGCGACGGTCCAAGAACGTCGATGCGATTGTATTCACGCTGGATGACGTGCTTTATGACCACACAGGCACGCTGAATAGCCTCACGGTCGATCGCGCGCTCGAGCAGCTTGTTGAGGTGCGAAATATACTTGTGGAAGCGACATCGTGAACGAGAAAATATAGGAAGGAGCGTTCAACTCGCAAGAACAAGCTAAAGACGCTCTACGCAGGTTTCGCCATGCGTTTGGCTATCGCAAAAACTTTCCACGCTTTGTGGATGACTTGATGACGGAAGGGCAGCTTTCAGTAGAAGCTGAACAACGAGTGCTCAATGTGTACAACAACAGCTCTTTTGGACCAGAAATTCAACCCTTCCCGAGCACAATCCCAACTCTGGAAACACTAAAAGCCCAAGGGTACGAGCGCAAACAAAGGATTCAGCTCATATCAGTCGTTTGTAGGTACAAATTGGGCTTGCTTTGTTCAGGCTCGACGTCCGTCATTTGGGACAAAATTCATACCCTTGGACTTGCGTCATGCTTTGATCATGTACTGATTGTGCCAACGGGAAATCTCTCTGGCGATGGCAACACCAGCAAAGTTATTCCGGTACGGTAAACTCCTTCCATTGCAGGACTTTGATTTTCTGTAGGTGCTCAAAGCCATGGCCAAGCATTTGTCAGTGTCAACGACTTCCAGAGTCGTCTTGGTCGGCAAGCGTGTCTTTGCGGAACTTAAAGCAGCCAAGCAGTTGGACATGGTCACAGTGCGCATGGTGCTCATCGGGTCTTTCGATTATAAGTCTAACAACTGCTTCTAGATGTATGGCAAATACGCCAAGACCATGCCAGCAGACGACTTGGAAGAGCCCGACTTCCAGGCACGACCACCTTGTTGCTTATGTCCATCTTGACAACATTGTAGATGTCTAACATTCGGCAATTGGTTCCCATCCTCACGCTTGTCGAAGAGCGACGGCCTCGTCCTCAAATTGTCGCGCTAGGCGGTGGCACTGGCCTTGCCGTGCTTCTTAAAGCCCTGCGCGTTTACCCTGCCGACCTGACAGCCATCGTGACTGTTTTTGATTCTGGGCGCCACTCAGGCACACTTCGCAAAAGTCTTGGCATTCTACCTCCTGGGGACATTCGCAATTGTCTTGTTGCACTCTCGGACTCGGGTACTCCTGTATTTGCCATGCAGCGCTGACATGTCTGTAGATCAACTGCTGAACCAGCTCATGAACTTTCGTTTTCAAGACAATTACCTGGAAGGAGCTAGTCTGGGCAATCTTCTATTAGCCGCATTGACTGAAATTCACGATGGTAGCTTTGATAAAGCAGTTGCGTCTATTTCAGAGATCCTCAATATTCGGGGACAAGTTCTCCCTGCAACACTGGACCAGTCAGAGCTTTGTGCACGTCTCGAAGATGGCTCTGTCATTGTGTCTGAGGTTAATGTGAGAAGCCCAGACAAATCAGCACCGATTGAGAGCGTTTTCCTCGACAACGACGACGTCACGGCTTATCCAGCAGCGATTGAAGCAATCAACCAAGCTGACATCATCTTGATTAGCCCCGGTGGATTCTACACGTCAATTATTGCGACGCTTCTAGTCCCAGGTACAAGAAAGCCTTGGCATGATGATCAAAGTATTCGCTTAGGAATTAAAGAAGCGATTGCAAAGTCGTCTGGAGCTGTGGTGTACATCAGCAACGTCGCAACGCAGAATGGCCAGTCGGATGGCTACACACTTCCTCAAACCCTCGAGATATTGTCCAAGTACCTCGGACCAGATGCGATTGATTATGTCATTGCGAACAATGCTGTACCTGCGTCGCTGCCGTTCCAACATGGCGAAACGTTGCTTCTCCCGACGCCTGAAATGGAAGCAGCGGAGCGACCAATTCTTGTCCAAGGCCGCGCTTTCTCCGACATGTCTGCATTTGAAGTGGAATGGAAAAAGGTCCCGATGATTAAACACAACGGCGAAATGGTTCTCTCAATGCTCTACCGCATCATCGAGAAGGAAATGGAAGGATCCATGACTGAACGCACCAAGACTCAATATACTCAAAGTCACAAGCCACTTCGACGCACTAGCAGCCACGAACTCGAAGTAAAGTCACTCAACCAGCCTGCCCCAACAACTAGTGTCAATCTGTGGACAATAGCCATTGGCATTGCTGCCGTTGCGCTAGCATTCGCAGCCGGACGACGGCATGCAGTCTAACAGGTATAGAGAGAACATTTTTTATTGAAGACCCATGAGCTGTTCGACAAAGACTCGGAGTTCCTTTTTGGATAGCTGGTTGTTGCCATCAGCATCGTATGCGTCAAAGCACGCATCAAAATCAAATCCTTGGACGTCCAGGCCAGAGGCAGCCATATCTTGGATGAGCTTGTCCACAAATGCGCGGGCTTCTTTTCGTTCTAGGAACCCACTGTGGTCGCCGTCGTACGTCGCCCAAACATCGTTCATGTAGCCGTCCAAGAAGGCTTTGGTTTCCGCGTCGTTCGAAGCAACTGGTGCTGCGGCTTCGTCGCTCATGGGTACCATCAATTGCTCAACAAAAACGCGGGCTTCCGAACGGGATAAGTGGCCATTGCCATCTTGATCATACGCATCAAAGCATGCGTCAAAGTCCAACTCGTCCGGTTGGACATAGAGCCCTTCGGTCGCCAATTCTTCGAGGAGACTCAAAACGAACGTCCGGGCTTCCTTGCGTTCCAGATATTCGTTCAAGTCGCAGTCGTAGACATTCCACACGCCATCAATGTACGCATCGATGAATTTTCTGGCTGCTGGCGAGGATGACGTCGCCATGGTCCTGGGACTTGACACTCTTTCCCACCAATCAAAAAGAGTGATGGTCCATCATTTGACATAAGGCGCTATCTAATCGGTGTCAAACACCCCTTTTTGGCACTAAACACTCTAACACCCGATTTTATTGGCCGTCCCAATTAAAAAAACTTTTAAGTATACTTTAATAAGATTAAATTTTAACTTAGTTTGTGTCCCTTTCTCTATTTGTCTGGGATTCGGGTACTGGCAGAATGTGAATCCTCTGGTTTTGGCAAGTGCAAACTGCACTTTCCGGAATTTATTTAGAGACCATCACTCATTTGGAATGTATGTAAACTGCACATTGTTGTATGGTGCGTCTTGGAGTGCCCCATTTGATAATTTTATCGCCGCTGACCAAGAGAGGCGAAATGCGAGTTCTGCGCGAACAGTATGGCGTCAAACAGACGCTGGGAAGCGGGCTTCAAGGCAAAGTGAAGCTTGGCATCGACCTGAAGAGTGGGGAGAATGTCGCGCTGAAGCTTATCAAGTCGTCGAAGTTGAGCCAGAAAGCGATTTTGAACTTGTACCGAGAAATCGAGTCGATGAAACGCGTGGACCATCCAAATGTCATGCGTCTCCTCGCGGTTTTTAACGATGTCGAGTACCCAAAGAAGAAGGGAGGTGCTGAGAAGATTGTGCTCGTCGTGTTAGAACTCGCGACTGGCGGTGAATTGTTTGACTTCATGATGTACACTGGCAGCTTTTCGGAACAAATTGCCCGAACATACTTTCGACAACTGGTGAGCGGTCTCCATGCATGCCACACCGCTGGCGTGTACCACCGTGACATCAAGCCTGAAAATCTCTTGCTTGATGGCAACTTTTTGCTCCGCATTGCCGACTTTGGCTTGTCTGCGTTGTCTGAAGATACCTCTCTTCCTGATGAATTGACCACCCAGTGCGGTACTCGCGCCTACATGAGTCCTGAAGTTATTTCCGGTGTCCCGTACGAAGGAGCACCTGCCGATGTCTGGAGTGCTGGTGTCGTGCTCTTTATTCTCCTTGCAGGTTTTCCACCGTTCCAAATCGCCACGCGACAAGATTGGTGGTTCCGAGCCTGTGCCATGCAGCAATATCAAGCCTTTTGGGCCGCACATTCTCGCACTGCCGTCTTTTCTCCCTTGGCTATGGACCTCATGACGCGTATCTTTGATGTGAACCCTGCGACCCGCATCACATTGCCTGAAATTTGGTCTCATCCTTGGCTCCATGAACCAACTCTTTCCGAAGAGGCTCTAACTGCAGAGCTCACGGCGCGCAAAGAAAAGGTTGAACTCGAAAAGATGCGAGCGCAAAAGAAGAAGGAGGAGAAAGAATCATCGCAAACCTTCAACCCTTTCGACAAGAGCACCACTCATAGATCGATTGCTCTAGCTCCAGCACAAACCTTTTTGCCATGTGTTCAAGAAAGCGGCATTGTTGCCTACACAACCCTTCGATGCTTTGCATCGTCGGCTGCTGATCTCTTGAAAAAGTTGGAAGAAGTCACTGCCAAGATTGGGTTGAAGCGCAACTGGGCTGCTCAAGAGGTCGAACCCAAGGCGAAGGTGCAATTTTTCACCACGGCCGGTCGTGTCGACGTCGTTGTCGCAGTCCATGCAATGGAAGAAGCGAACGATTTGTTCATGGTTGAGATCCGTCGCCGCGGTGGTGATGCCTTTGCTTTCCGTCAAGTCTTTGATTTGATCGCTGCTGACCTCAAGGATATCCTTGCCGATGAAGTCAAGCCTGCGAAAGCTGCAGCGCCGCCTGCGCCATCAAACGATGAAGACGGCGAGGAAGAACTCATTTCCGACGAAGCGCTTATGATTTAAGCTGTGATTATGTAGATATTATTAATAGCACATTGATGCCACTTTCATGCGAAAAACTCTGTCGAGAAGCTTTTTCATTCAGCCAAGCTGACACAACACAACTACATCGATTAAGACAAGCCCCCTTTGCTAAGCCCCTGCTTAACTTTATCGCCCCTTGTGAAGTTGGGGCATCGAAGCGACATTAACATCACTTCTGTTGCTTTGTAGAACCTGATGGGGATGTGAAAGACTTAGTTGGGGAAACAGGGGGGGGCGATTGAGATGGAAGCAAATAGAATTAATAAGTTTATGCATCAGCTTGAAAGGGCATCTCATCTATGACATCGTTGAAAGCCTCCGAGGGGACAAAGAAGAGTTCGTACAACCCAGTCAAGTCCATCTCCTCTTCCTCTTCGACGTATTGAACAACAGGCGGTTGCATTTGGGATCGTTTCGGGGCTGCTGGTTTTGTCTTTGACTTCAGACTTGTCTTTGCACGTCCTGGTCGAAGTCGTGGCGATGGAATGAAGCATCGTCATCGCCCACATCGTCATTTAGCTCATCGTCTGGAACCACTTGAAGCGGTCGAGATTCTCTTGCCAAAGCGTGTTCTTCAAGTTGCAACGCCACAGCGTAAGCAAAGTCTGCATCCATTTCTTCGTTGGCTGAGTCTCGTGGAACGAAAATCGGAGGAAGCTGGCCTTCCAGCTCGAGCAATTGGTCGTGTTCCTATCGGAGCGCCAATGTTTCGTCCATGATAGAGCGCAGATTGACTTGAGGTGTCGAGAGAGTCGAAGAGCTAATACCCCAGGCAGAAGCAGTCAGAGCGAATGTGGTCATCTTGGTGGAAATGCAGAAATGAACTCGGGGATGGCCAGCGAATGCTGAGATGTAGGAAATTGCTGCACTTTTTCGTATGATACTTCAGTGTAGAATGAATGTAAAGACCATCACTCGAATGTAAAACATGAATTCCCAGTGTGAATGCATGTGCAGTCTGCACTTTCGAGTCGAACCCAAGCAACGGAGTATTCATGGAACGTTAACATTCATTTTGCAAAGTGCATTTTTGCAATCTATTGCATTTGACCAATTTGCCATCATCAATGAAGTCAACAAATGCCTGGGGAACGATTGCCATGCCCCCTTCAGTGACTCTGCGCTCTATCATGGATGAAACACTAAGCCTGAAGCAGTCGGAGAGTCAAGATCAAGGCCGAGCTGTGCTCCACTCCATGGAAGAACGAGCCTCAGACACAACACCTGATCTGAGTGCAGACTATGCTTTCGCCTTGGCATTGCAACTGAGCGAACAAATGTCTACGCACACAATTGACTACGCCAAACTTGCAATTACGTATGACCAAACGCTACAAGTTATGCAACCAGTTCGTCGAGTCACAGAGCGAAGGACTCCTTCAGCTGTTCGGCCAAAACTTTGTGCGCTTGAGGTGGAGGAATATGCACCATCACTACGTCAACCACAACGACGAAAGAAAGCAAAGAAGACAAGCCCAGAAGCCAAACGAAGCAGCTATGTGTACGTCCCACGGATTCATGAAGATGAAGAGGATGTCTTGGAGGAGGGCATCGCGAGTCTCTTCTTCAGTCCGACAGAGTTTTTTGCAGACGTGTGCGCCGATCTTCCGTTTTGCGACAAATCAACTACCGTAAATTGATAACAAATTCGATTCAATCGTCTTCTTCGGACTCAGGCACAATGTCATCTATCATATTCAATGCGATATCTTCACCTGGACTGTTGCCACCGACTTGCTCTTCTCTCGGGCTGGAGACTTCTATTGCGTCTTCTTGCATTTTTTCATCATCGTGCGCACTAGGTGTTGGATCTTTTGTCCTCGATTCTTGTGTATCTCGTTGAGAAGCATGTTCAATAGGATGCATGCGTTGCTCAACGACTGATTCATCAAGGGCTTCCAAGACTGTGTCATCCCAATCAATATCTTCAAAGGAATCAGCAACAGAGCTTGCGAAATCTGGTGGCTGTAACCCCGCAGTCTAAGGCATACCCAGGTGTTGTGACTGCTGGTATTAATCCTACCCCAATTGAATATGCAATTGACACATGGCCAGAAACTGTCGACTTGTGCACAGTCATTGCCAGGCCGACACGACTCTTCTCCATGACAATCTAATCATAAAGTTAGACATGGTGAATTGACATAACCATATACTCGATTCGTAACGCAATGAGACCAAGCTAGCCCTAGTGCTGGCTGAGAGTATAGCCCCACTAGCCAAGTGTGTCAGAAGTTGAGAGCAAGGTATGAATTACTTTCGTCTTTTCGCGTCGATGTGTGGTTTGATGTGACAACATAGGCGTCGTACGTAGATGCCAGTAGTCTACGGGTAAATCGATCATCCTGAAAATACGAAGTCAATCACTGTACTTCAGATCGCCGGCAATATTCATGAGAAGCATTTGACGTTGGGCAACAGACATGTCAGTTGAGCTCTAGGTTCAAAGAGTCAATCATCCAACTCTAGCGATGTCTCACGGACGTTCTTGGCAAGTGTCGCGAGTGAATCAATTATGATCATCTTGCCACGAAGAATGGGCATGAATTCGTGCAGCTCATGTATCCTATTGGAATTAACAACTACGTCCTCGCAAAGCTACCTTGTTTGAAGCCGATCGAGGTTCTCGACTGCAATGACGTGAACTTGTTTGGCCATGACTTCGACTTTGGCCATGCGATTAGCGTTCGATGCATATTGGCGTGCGGAGAGACGCTCTTGTGCCATTTCCATAAACCTACATCAAGAATAAACCCTGATATTCATCGAATATTACCGTTTGGCGCTGAAGTTACCTCCGCTGTCCAAGTAAAACACAGCACAATCGTGGTATTCGAGTGTGCACAATGCTGCGAGCATCATGCACATTTGAGATTTGCCGAGTCCTGCGATGCCTGCAAACTTGATGGCATGTGAGCTATAATGTTAAGGAGATCGTTATACTTCAGTGATCATTCCGGTTGGAATTCCTCCATACAATGCATTGTCGAGATCTGGAAGGGTCGTTCGAAGCGCGGATGGAAAGTTGACGCTCTTGAGAAACATATCCATGGCCTAGGTATTGTCTCTTATTGCACATCTTCAAATCATGACGTACAGACGTCGGCGCAGGGCTGTCTTTCGTCGCGATACGTTGGAGAAGGTTCTACTCGTTCTTCATCTTCTTTTCATATATCAACCTCGCACCTACTTGCAGATCATCGACGGAGACATCCAAAATATGCGCCAAGTCCCATTCTGACATCTGCAGCATCTTCTTTAAGCTTCGAATGCCTTTCGCCTCCAGTTTCTTGATTCGCTTCTCATCGATGTCTTCGCGCGCGAGAAGATGCCTGAGCATCGAATTTGAAAATGACGCTCTTTATATTATCCGGATCCGGATAAATGACGCACTTGGCGCATTTTCAGATTTGCACTCTCGTGCACAGGAAAAATCTTTTGAGAGGGCGTCGTCGATCCTTGGCCCACTTCAAGCCACAAATCTACGGAAAGATCGTGCGATCCTGCAAGTATCTGTGTCCAGACGGCGAGTCTCCTCCCCCTGCATTGCTTTAGCACCCTGATAGTAAACTTACGAGTGCTTTTATGTCGTCACTCTGGTGGGGAGCCGTATTCGTGCACAGAAACCCAACCTTGAACCAGTTATGACCAAGAAGATTTCAGAATCGCCCATTGAATCGTCAGCTGAATGGCTGGACATACCCCCTTCACTGGCGACCAGAATAATCTATCAACAGTCGACTCCACAAGCACTGGTCGGAGCAGAGCTTGTTCGAACCATGATATGCTGCCTCTCAATCGGATCATTCATCTGCTAGTCTAAGCCCCGCTGAGGCAAGGCTCTCATGCAGCCCCTTCACGCTTTAATGCTGGGAGATGGAGACTACCCTGCGGTGAATTCATAAAGATGTATTGAATCCAGGCATGTTGATGACATGCGAGTGTCCATCCGCACACCCAAAAAAACACGAGGGGGTCGGCCCTGTATCCCCTTATTTGCACACAACGAGATGAGCGCCCACGTCACTCGATCAGTCACGATGTAATGAATCGTCACGAGATTCTGGGGTACGGAAGCTGCACGAGTATTCCTTCTATGTAGCGTCCATGTCGCGAGGCCACAGTGTCGACGATGGTGTCGCCAAACTGTCCAAACTCCCCCCCCCGCGGTTTCAAGCATGCGCTAGCCATCGAGGTGTGGATTACGAGATAGAGGGGACACAAACATGCGATTGCCAACGAATGAGATCATCATGTCTTACCCGTCTGTGCTTTGTGTGTCTATCTCCAACCGGCGTCACACGCCCGCAAGATATATATCCTAGAGTTGTCGTTAAACCACACCATTTGAGACCTTTATCATCTGTCGTCGTAGTCGTCTGGAGAGAGAGAGCACCCAATGCCATGTCATCATGTCTTGCTGTCATGTGATGTACGTTCAGATTCCATGTTGAAGATTCATTGAGAATCCTGATTTTTAATTAATTTTGCACTGATTTTATAATTTCGCCTGACGGTTACTCGTACAGCTCCGTCAATGGAGGGGAGGTGTGGGCTCTGTCTCTCTTTGAAACCGTCTCCACTTGCGACCGACCTACGCAAGTCGAGATGAAGGTCCTGCAGGCGTCAAGGCGTTGTCTCATTCGTCACGTCGACGCCAGGCCCGTTATGGAACCTTTTGCATGTTCGACTTGGGTCAACCTGCGCATGCGTGGTCTACCCGACAGTCGGGTACCTGGGTACCGATTTATCTTGATTTTTGTATGGAAATAGCAAAAATAGAGAGAGATGGCCAAACCCCACCGTCGCCCACAAGAATCCCAACGTAATAAAATACATTGCGATGTGCACGGTATCAAATTGACTTGATTAAAGTATGTAAATACTGATCGGCAAAGAAAAACAGAATTTTTACATGAATGACGGTTTCATTTTCCAATTTGCTCGATTGTGTTGCGACTGACCGCCTAAGGTTCTAGAACGTCATTGCTGATCACGACGTGACCACTCGATCATTTCCAAATCGACTCACAGGATGCAACAGCGTTACAGCACAGAAACCGTCTTGAGCCCCGCTTTGTATGGCGAGATCCTCCTTTGCCGCGATTCACACACGAAACAACAGGTTGTGATCAAGAAGATTGATCAACAGGCGAGCGCCGCGCGCACGACCGTGCAGCGCCAACGCGTCGTACTCGAAGACACACATTTTGAATTGTTTGTAAACAAGACGCTCCGCGACGAAGGTGGACACCCCAATGTCTTGACAGTCCAATCGACATTTGCAGCAGATGGATACGACCACTTTGTCTTTGAATACTGCTCTCAAGGTGCGCTCTTTGATGTCATGGAAGATGCACTAGACAAACAGCTTGACAAGAGAGATGCCGAACGATACTTTCTTCAAATCCTCTCGGGCCTTAAGTTTATCCACGCCGCTGGATTCGCCCACCGCGACCTCTCCCTCGAAAACATCTTGGTCGACTCGTCCAACAACTGCAAAATCTGCGACTTCGGACTAGCTGTCGACATCAACAGCCGCCCCTCGGATCGTGTGGGCAAGCCTTACTACATCGCCCCTGAAGTCTTTGACAACGTTGCCCCGTACGACCCAGCGAAAGCCGATGTGTGGTCGTTGGGCATCATCCTCTTCCTCTTGCTCACTGGTGTCCCTTTGGTGAACCTCCCTTCCAAGATGGACGAAAGCTTTGTGTTCCTCCAACGCCATGGTGTCAAGAAGTTGATCCAAGGATGGGAACTCGAAGATTTCGTCTCGGATGATGCCGCGAATCTCCTCGAAAAGATGCTCTGCATCAATCCTCACCAACGTTGCACCCTTCAGGAAGTCGCTCAGCATCCATACGTGTTGCGCCTTTCGTGAAGCATCGTCCTGGCGCCCTGATTCAGCAACCTCCCCTTCTTGAGTGAACATCTACTCGTGGAATCCTCTGCGATCAAGACATCCTCACTTTGATGCGAGCTTACTGCAAGCTCAAGAGTCCCCCTCGGGAAGCTGCCTTGGTAGCAGCACAACGAATAACTCATTGAAATCTAATGTACAATATATTGCATTTACTTCTATTTCCTTCTTCCTTGTTGCTGCCGCACCGTTTCTTGCGCCCCTCGGCGCCCACCGCTACTTTTGTATCCAATCCGACAAAGTGTCGTTTCATGACGCACTGAATCGTACTCTTCCACTCAGCAATGACTTCGTCCGTCTCACGCCGTCGGCTTCCTCTCTTCAACAATGATATGCCGGTGAGTTCACTGTATGTCCAAGATCAAGACGCTGAAGATGCTCACAGGCTGACGAGAGCGATGACGAGGACGAGCACGGACAAAGCAAGGAATGCTTGCTATCCAAAGCACTCGCAGTTGTCGGTATTTGCACCGTGTGCGTCTTTATCACGGTGATTCTGACCGAGTTCCGAGTCTGGGAGGATGCATCGCGCGCGTTCTTGCAACAACAAGATCGGAATCCCTACAGGTTTGAGTGGAACGATCCAGCCCTTGTGAGGCGATCCCACGCTGAGCTGACAAGTCTCCTCAATCGTGGACCTTCATCAGAGCAGAGTCTGTGGGTGCAACACAAGGCTACTATGGCTCTCGTGATCCGCCTCGCGGTTGTTGACTTCATCAAGACAGAGGATGTTGAAGCGTTCTTGTTTGTAGCATCCTAACGTGGTCGTTCGACAAGATGCAGTCCACGAGCAAACTGATTGCCTGGTCCAGTCGATGGATATCTCTGGTGGGTATCTTTCAACAGCCCCCTGACGTCATACAATACGTGATAGTCAGCCCACCCCAACGAGAAAGTGTTACCCTGTTCGCCCATAAATGTCTGGTAAGTCATCCTGTGTGCATGGACTTCACATCTCGACTCGTAGTCTCCACTTGGTACCAAAATGCTCATGATATGAACTCCTTCAACATCTTTCAAGCTCCCCATGAATGGAAGCAGTGCGTCTCGTTGTCCCGTGCATTCAAGTGGCGTGTTCCTCATGCAATTCTCGACTTAGGAAGGTTGCTCAACCTTGGTCCTTTCTCTGCGGGAGATCTTGGTAGCAGGTGAACTTGATGGCTCTTTCGAAATTCACAATTGAGATAGAGCGAGTAGGACGACAATACCAGTGGAAACTAGCTGCAATCTCTCCGGCTTCGATCCAATCGAGCTGTGGACATTCATGGCATCTTTGTTACCGGCACCAGTCGCAACAGTGTGCAGTGCAAACGACCCGAGACTCTGGCATCCCAGGCAAGTAATCGTAGCCTGGAATTCGAGCTGACGGAATACATAGAGTGGTCAGATGCGAACTGGAATGGGACAGAGAGAACACATCGCAAGTCCTCATGGATCACACTCTCAAACACGACAATCTCAACGTTTACTTGCCCTTAACACTTCCAACCGATGCAGGCAACACTGTCATTCCTAGTGGAATCTTTCTGCAGTCACAGCGCAATATCGTACGCCCCCCCTTTGCTCCTGATCGTTTATTTTTGCAGACAACTCTATCTAGCTTCGTTTGCACCGCCCACTGGCAGCTCATTGCCTTGCTAACGAGCCAAGTAATCCATATTGTCTCCATGATTCCTCATCTTGACAGACGTACGCCTATACAACAGAGCTCTGGAGTCGAATTCTCGATCGCTACTGCCACGTGGGCTCAACATCTTCGCTCGAATTTCCGTAAGGTCGCCCTAGATCCTTCAAAGTTGACGCATACTACAGGAACCATCGACACGAGTTTATTCAAGCGCATTGCCAGTCTGGCGATTTGCTGCTTCGGGTGCTCTCCAATGCGTGGAATATGTCGGAAACGTGAGCTCCATGGCCAGAATGCACCTTCTCGAGCTTCCTTCATGTTCCATGAGCTGGCATGATTCCAGAAGAGTTCCGGATATCGATATCCGGACTGCAAGTACGTGGCTGTCCTTCAACGAAGACAAAATATTGCATTTTGATTGGCGTATTTACTTCAACGAAAAATATAAAATAGCAATTTTTAATTTGATCTTGGAAATTGTATACAAATTTTCTATTTTTACTTTTCGCGCATTAAAATATTTGCGTGTACCCTTCGTGCTGTTGAAAAACTAACTGGTCAAGGCGGCCGATGAGCTTGGAATACCTTCTTGACGTGGCCATCCAGATTGATCAGCCCAACTTTCCTCAAGAGTACATGGATAAACCCGACGGAACGCCTGGATCGAGCCCCGTGACGGATAGCCCGGATTCTCTTCGTCATACAAATGATGGTACAATCGCACCGTTGCTGTTGTCGGATGACGAAGCGTTTGGGGTCAAAGTGGAATGCAACCAGGAAACGAGCATTCTCAAACCTGTGTACAAGTTTTCCACATCGCTCTATCGCAAGGCTGAAGCTGCACGACGACGTCGCGTTGCGATCGAACGACGAAACGCTCGACGCAAGATTGTGCCCAAGCAAGTCGAAGTTGAGGATACCCAAGTTGTGTGCATTGACCGCAACAAGACAAAGAATCGCATCTCCGCTGCGTCGTATCGTGAGAATCGAGACAAACGTGTCTTGTTCATCCAAAACGAAATCCAACAACTGCAAGCGGAATTCCCCCATCTCGAAAGCCAGCCTTGGACACCGATTAAAAAGCCCAAGAGTGCCATTCGAGAAGGGGAAACCAAAGACGAGTATCGCAAGCGAACTAACCGAGAATCAGCGGCGGATTCACGCTTCCAGCAGCAACAAAAGCTCCAGTATTTAACGCGGGAATTGGCGCGACTTCGGGCGCTGACACAGCAACAACCCCGGGCCAACGAGGAATAGAGTATTTAATATATAGACAACGACTGCGCCGTAAACGCCGTCCATAGTGTAAATCTGCATGTTCTCTGTCTACCTTCGGCAATCTTCATGGAGTGTGACATCTTCCCTTGGATGCTTAAGAGTCCACCTTCGAGAAAAACCAAGGTTGAGCCATCTGATTGGCAATTTTTCCATTTTCGACCACGGTACAAGATGGGCGGCTCCGAGTCGATGCCAGTCGTCCCTGAAGGGGCTCGTTTGAAGAAGGTTTACCTGCATTTTGAAGAAGGCGAAGAAGCGAATCATTTGACGCTCAAATTGACAATCCCGTCCAAGTGGTCTGGCGCAACGATCGATCGTTTGAAGGAGGTAAAGACACCAAAGGCGAATACGCCCATTGACGATTCTTGCCCTGCTGTAGTTCTTCTTGGAAACGTACAATGAACGCAAGCCAGACAACAAAGTCAACCCGGTGGAGTATCATTTAGAACGATCGGAAGGCCGAATTCTTCGCGGCGATGAAACGATCCATGAAATGATTAAAAACCGCGACGACATCTACGTCAAGCCTGGACCGTCGACGTTCAAACACAGAAAGGATTTCGCAGACGGTAATGATGACGCCAATTGGTAATTGCGTACTCACACCTTTTCTGTGCAGAGGAACGCGAACGTCAACAGCCAAAAGACTTGATCCAATGCAAGAACTTTGGCTGCCGCGAGAAGTTTAATGATGCCAACAACCACGCGACTGCTTGCAAGCACCACACGCAACCTCCCACGTTCCACGATGGCAAGAAAGGATGGCAATGCTGCATGGAAAAGCTCGCTTACGACTGGGAAGAATTCGAAAAGATTGAACCATGCGCAGTGGGTTTCCACAGCGCGGTTGGACTCGCAGCTCCAAAGGCTGAACCTTCTGGATTCGGCGCTCCAATCCCGATTCCAGCAGCACCAGCAGCTCCAGCCACTGCGCTCAAGTCCATTGACGACTACAACGAAAAGAACCCTGACGCCGTGACCGCCGTCTCAGCAATCAAAGCACCGTAAGTCGACGTCATGTTCACTCGATATTGATCGAAAATTGCATAGGAAACCCAAACCAGCACCTCGTGCGGATGGCAAGGCCAAATGCGTCAACTATGGCTGTCAGAAGGAATACGTCGTGGCTGAGAATAATGACACGTCGTGCCCTCACCATGCTGGGGCTCCTGTTTTCCACGACAGCGGCAAGTACTGGTCGTGCTGTCCCAAGGTGGTCAAGTATGACTTTGACGAATTTTTGAAGATCCCGCCTTGTGTGGTCACCGCTCACTCGGACGTACGCGACTAAATGAATGGCATTGCACCATGGCTGCAATTATGATGATGAATCTCTCGATCAATCTGGTAGCAAGAAAGGTATAAGCCAGCATTGAATAGATTCATTTTCCTTTTATGTGGTATTCCATGGAATTCTTTTACAGCCTTGTGTGCCGACTTAGCTGTGAACAAGCTGTCTGGCAAACCAACGAGGATCGGCCTTCATACGCTCGAAAGAAGAGCATGGACTCGATGAAGACACTGGAAGTGTATTATCTCGATATCATTTCGTTTTGTACGACTGAAATCTTAATGCTTTCGCCATAAGGACGTTGTGCTATCCGCTGGAAGGAAGGCAAGGAGGCCAAGGCCAGCTACACTGCCAATGCCTGCTCCACCTAAAATCCTTGTCGCGATATGTGGTGTATTGGTCGCGACCGCAGCAGCCGCGGCACACACGATTGCTCCAGCAGTCATCCCGATGTCGACGTTATTCTGGCCTGGGTTCTGGAGCAGACGCCACGAGCGATCTTGCCAGTCCACAAGCGTTTGATCTTGCATGTGGCCAAAAGTCATCACTGGTCCAACGACGAGACCCACCAAGACTGCTCGGCTGTTGTTCGTGAGCACGCGGGTGACGATTGGAATCGACTGCTTCACAAACGGAATGGAGGCCAATGTGCCTGCCGTCGTAAGGCCCGCACAGAGCTGAACCGAGCGTGTAGTGACGTGGGCATACAGGACTTCCTTGGCAAACTGCTGCTCTTCCATCTCATCAGGCACTTGGACGAAATGGTTCATGGCTTGGATGTCAAATTCACGACTGCCAAATCTTCCCATAAAAAGATCACAAAAGAGTAAACCGGATTCGATAGTAAACATTCCTGCAAACCATACGGAAGTCATTTGATTGGATAAAATTATCCATAAAAGTCTATTTTTATCGATTGGAAGCTGAATTATCCGGATAAATACACTTGATCCTTTTGTGGTCAAGTCCTTGACTATCCTGCATTGTCTGCCTGAATAAGGAATGCATTGCGCAGTTTATATTGTGCGTTCTACTTGAAATTTCCCCAATCGATTCATTGAATCGATCAGTCGAAATCGACCGAGCAATCACCAGACCTCTATAAAATAATATTCATGTATTTGTTTTGGAAGTTTCCCAAAATTTGAAGACCACTGAAGACAGAGCAAGAAAGCATTGACAACCTCGTTGTGGCGATGCACCCACAGCAGTATGAGCAGATCAGCTGCTCACCATCAACCAGACGTGCTCGAACTCCCGTCAGACACTTGTCCCCAGAGCAATACAGTTCTCGTCCTGGTTTACCGACTGACATAACTTCACTTACACCGTCCAAACAGGTACTCCAGCAGTGATAAACCCCGCCAGTCCATGAACCAACAACTATAAGCCCAAAGAGCTTTTGGTCGTGCGGTTCTCTGAGCTCCAGTTTGCATGATCTATCTACTTCCTCTGTTCCACTTTACCGCCGACCGAGAAAACTAACTTTTCCACTTTACCACCGACAATTCATTACCATTGGCTACAAATCAATTTCATGCATATTATTGGTTAAAAACATGCAGGTCGCAGAGGCTCAGATTAAAAATGATTCAGGGCAATCCACAGTCGTCATGAGTGTCCCGCGACGCCGCAATGCATCCTTGCGAAGGTGTGGCAAGCGGAAATTGTTGCCGCCCTTGTTCTCAATGACAAGGCACATGACTGCCTGCAACGTCAAAAACACATTCTCCAGTTTCTCTTCATCAATGCACTCAAATACAGTGAGCGTTGCATGGATAACATCATCGACGGTGCGACTTACCATCTTGTATTGTAGGGACTGGATTGAAGCAAAGAAGCCCAAGTCCAGAACATTGAGATCTGGACTATTGGGGGGTTGACGCCTCACAACGAAGACCCACCCGTCCGTCGACACACTCGATAGTATCTCATCGGTAATCAAGCCATGTGGAGTCGCGTTGTCGTGCTGTAAAACAACACGTTTGTTCCTTGTAGGGAAACGTGCCTTGATAGCAGGTATAACTCTTGTAAAAACGTATTCTTGATAGACTTGAGCATCAACATTTGTCAAGGTGGTCACAAGCGTCCCTGCAGGTCGATTTCTCGAACTACGTTGTGCAGGCAAGTTCTTGACGATTGGCCACATGCCAATCTTTCCATTGAACATTCTCTTGCGCTCATCGTCTTATCTAGGTCGAGCAACTGCAGCAATGAACATAACCTTTGGAAGAAAGCGCTTGCTCTTGCACGATCGGTAAAGTGGCTCCTCACTGTCGTAAGGTACACTTTGCGTGTGTCCTTGTCACCATTAAACCATTTCTCATCAAGGTGCACGACATCCCACATTCCATCAAAGTGGGGGGTTTCAGGAGGACCAGCTTCGCCGGCGCCGGCAAAGCCGGCGGAATCCGCGAGCTCGGCCGGAGCGCAGCGACGGACGTGCGAGCGGCAAAAATCAAGGCGTTGAAGAGCATTTGAAGTTGTCAAGAGTGGTTTGAGTCGCGATGTACGGCGCTTGAGGGTCCCTTGGCGGAGACTGCGGTGAATTGTCGTCAATGGTATTCCAGCTGCTTTAGACAGATCGCGCATGGTTGAGCGCAAACTTTGAGGTATTTCACGTGCGATGGTCCTGACTTCTTGTTGGGTGTAGATCGGTTTACGACCAACTTTGCCGAGTTTGCCCGATGGCATCAAAGGATTGACCGCGAAGTCGTTCAAAATTTTCGCCACTGTTGTTCGATGCAAGTTGAAATAAGAGGCAGCATTGGATATTGCCCCACGGGGCAGCTTTCCCAGAGTCTTGAGGTCATTGAGATACGTGACAACCTCCATCTTCTTTGAGTAGGACAGTTCGCGCTCGTGGCGTACTTGGTTCATCTGCTCAGCCCCCAATTTTATTGTGAGAATTTTATATTTTGCAATTTTATTCCAGGGTGATTTAAACGATGTCGTTTTTGGGCGCCAAAATGGTCTTTTCGCGCTTTCCAGTCAATGTACACTTCCTCTCATTTTTTATGCTCTTTCGAACATGATATATTTCGTCTTGATTGACGAAGAAATAAATTTTTGAGGTCACTCGGATGGCCAACGTCGGCGGTAAAGTGGAACAGAGGAAGTATTACTTAAGGTCTATTACTTAAGGCTCTAACGCAACACGTAAGTACGAGACTAAGTACGAGAGTAATTTTTACATACAAACGTCAAGTCAACAAATGAGCAACTTTTATATACTTTATCCAAGTACAAAATTAGCAATTTTTATATACTTTATCCAAGTACAAAATTAGCAATTTTACATACTTTATCCAAGTACAAAATGAGCAATTTGAGACAAGTTCGTTCATTATTGTCAGCACTTCCAACCAACATCAACTAATTTGACCACTCAAGGTTGTATTGCCCCATATCCATGGCCAGCATCATCGTGCACCCATGATGCTGGACGTGGCAGTTGTCGATAATATTAATAATCAAACAATTCCACATACAAAATGAAAATATATTGTCCTACTATTTAAAATAATACCTGCCAAAGACGATTGAATGGCAGTTGAGTTTTTCTGGGACGATGCAAGGTGAGATGCATGTCTTAGGATAGCTTCACTCGGGCAGAAAAGGCCGCTGAATAAGCGGTCAACACACTGTGCAGTAGGGTGACGAACCCTTTCTGCCACTTTAAGCCATACCCTGGCCAGAGGCTTGGACTCCGAAAGGCGAATTCCGACGCGATATGCGAATGTTACGAAGTAGGGCATTTGTGGCTCGAAATACCGGACATTTTCATAGAGCAGCCAGGGACAGCTAAAACGTGTGTTTTTACTGTATTTTCATATTGACTTTGGACGAGTAAATCCTCCCCCCATAGTTCAACTTTTTACAGTTAGGGGACAATGTGTAACGTTGGTTACCACTATTGCAACTGATGGTGCTACTTTTTTTTATGGAGTACCACTGTTGATAGTGGGCCTACGGCGAGTAGATTGAAACACTTCAGGGGTGTTTCATGATACTTAGCAGGTGTATTACCCAGTATCAAAGTTTCAACTCATTGGATGTACGAGTTCAAAACGCGATATTAAACAAAGTGATGTTTAATAAATACCGCGAATTCTGTACGATTTATGAAAGAAATGAGTAGTATTTTCTGGCAATCCACATTATGTTAAGCTTAAGTGGCGGGACACATATCCACAGTATTTTTACGACCCAATCACATTATCATTTTTGTGTTGATGTTATTGTATGAACATTTGTCTGACGCAGTTTTCTGCGTAGAAAATAACAACTACTCGGCCTCTAAGAAAGGCAAAGGCAATGGCAGTCATGACAATGACAATCAAGGACATGCGATCGATAACTCCGAACCTGGGAAGCAAGCAGAGCGGAATGAAGTGCATGCTACCGAACAAGAGTCCGAATCAACTGGAGCTAATGGCTGGGCTGTGGATGACGATGCCTTGAATCAGGGCAATATTAACGACGAGGCGGTTATGAGAAAGGCCAACAAGGCGGAGTACAACAAACTTGCTCGCGAAAAGAAACGGCAAGCTATCCTGGATGAAGTCGACGAAGAGGTGGCAATGGAAAAATCCAAAATGGCAGAGTACAACAATCGTGCTCGCGAAAAGAAACGGCATGCTATCGTGGAAGACTTCGACAAAGAGGTGGCTATGAAAAGATCCAAGAAGGAGGAATACAACAAACGTGCTCGCGAAAAAAAGCACAACACTGAGGTTGCGAATCATGGGCGGGGTGCCATCATTTTGCACCATACGGACATGGATCAGAGCGACGAAGAGGAAACCAAAGAGGGAGAAGACGGAATCCATTATCACGCTCAAAGTGACCATCATCTCAAGATTCTGGCAGCTCAGGAGCAAGAAGATCGCGAGCGCACAGTTGACAATCGAAGGATCTATGCTGCGCTACAACCTAACCGTATGAATGAAGGACGTGAAGAAGAAACCAAGGAAGAAGATATTTCCGATGGAAATGTGGATTGCAACACTGACAATCAATTACTTGCCTTGGCAAATGCTGATCCTCCGCTAAACGTGGATGTGGATTTGATTGATGTACCTCCTCGCGAGCAAGGATTAAGTCTCCGGAATAAACCCAAGGGTCACCCGAAGAAGAAGAGTGCTCACAACAGTGCACGCGTCAGTTTCGATGACTTCGATGAATCATTGGTGCCTCTTCATACTATTGAGCAGCGTTCGATTTGCCGCCATTGCAAAGCGAAGGTTTGGCCAGGCGAAGAAAAGGACTGCTGCGGTGGAGGCTCTCGAGTGCTGCCTGTTGCTACCTGGCCTGACACACCCGAGTTTCGCGAATACATTGCTTTGTTGAAAACCAGAGGGTTTGTCAATAACACTCGCCGGTACAACGCCCTCTTTGCCTTTACATCTATTGGTACCCAAGAAATTATTCACGGCAACGGTGGGCCGAGATCTTATACAATCCAAGGAGCTTGGTCGCCAATGGACAGTACGATGGACTGCCTGGAATCTACACGAAAAACATTGTGTATCAAGAAGCATTAGAATAGTCAGGACTCCATAAAACTTCATCCATAACTAACAAACGTTATCATGTTCTTACAAATATATACACTTTGGTCAGGACATGATTTATCTCCTGACGAAAAAAAATATTCGTCAGTCAACAGTAGCCAATCAGAATGCTCGGCGTTAACTTATTTTTTTACTTCGAACTGGGCCTGAATCACATTCAAAATTCATAGTATGGCTTCAAACGTTTCATGTGTGTGAGCAAATCTTTGTTATTTCCAAAGCAAAACGCTCCACCCAGGGGCGTAGCCCTGGCCTCACCCTAGTTAACAGTAAATTCCAGAGTAGTATATAATTTGATGGGGGTCCTTCTCGAAGAGCAGACTGTATTTTCTTTTGACCAATGAAAATGCAGCGTCGATTCTTCGAACGGTTTGGACATCACTCGAAAACCGACCGAACGGCAAATTTGGCCAGAATTGACAATATTGTTCGCCAGTAAATGCCCTCATGTGTGGAATTGATAGAGGCTTCTGACTGCACGGAGATGGCGTTTGACAAATGCGAATGAAGTTGATCTAAAACACAATTCACGAATTCACTGGACAAAGTCTCAGTGGCAAAAAGCCACCGCGAGGTTGGTAACCTTTCGACTTTGCTGGTAGGGAGGTCCAAGTGAGGATTGAGTTTCTCTTCTTTGCATTTGAATGCTATTCCTTGGTAATATAATTCTACTCGTCGTATCGCTTACATCCTGCTCTCACAAACTATTCAAGTGCTCAGCCAGAGAAGCTAGAAAGCAGAGTTTTAATGGCATTGGCTTACAACTTTGACATGGTGGTCGAGTGCTTTGTCACGTGATAATGTCTTTATCCGGATAATGAAGATAGTCGATATGACACGAATGGCCACATGGGCCGTGGCGCTTGCAGGAAGTACTGGTGCGACGGACGTATGGGACGCCCATCCTCATGAATTCATGGCCCAAAGTGAGTCTGCCGCTGCGAAGTTTGACTTTTATGTCTTTGCGTACTCGTGGCAAGCAGAGTTCTGCAATGGCAAGTCATATCCTGGTAATGAAACCCCCCCATGATGCCCTCATTCCTTAGTCGACAAGTCTAGGTTGCGCAAATCCAGAGCCGTACTGGGAAACGCACTTCACGATCCACGGCCTATGGCCTGATGTTGAAAAGGGATCGCATCCTGGTTTTTGCACCAGCGAAGCCTTCAACTCGAACTATGTGCGCACAACCATCGGCGAGTCGGTGCTCGAGCAATACTGGCCCAATGTCAAGGTAGCAGCCAATACGTCGCAATACGACTCGTGCGTTGTGTCCCCATCCACCATGACACAATCTGTAGATTTTGGGACCACGAGTGGAAACGCCATGGCACGTGCAGTGGCCTCGACCAAATCACTTACTTCAAAGCTGCCATTCAGAAGATTTAAGAGCATAGCACGCCAGACTTTATCGTGCACAACGTCGGTCAATTGGTGTCTTCAAACGCCGTTCGCAATGCGTTTGGTGGTCCCAAGTATGCTGCGCTTCAGTGCAATGGAGATCGACTCGCTGAAGTGTACACGTGCTACAAAAAAGGCAAGAAGAACCGACCGACGACTCGGCGGCCATGCCCACCCAGCGTCTTGACTGGAGATACCTGCAATACTTCCTACTGGATCTGGATTCCCAACTTCTAAGTCACTGCTGCGACGCTTGAGGAGCTTGTTCATGATATGTCATTGAGGATCTCAACGGATATCCTTAGCCATGCCCAAGCATTAGATAAGATCTATGATCTCTAGTGCCAATAGCGGACTCTTTCCCTGTCGTCGATTGATCGCTCGTTTATGAATCGACAGCCACACCAAAGGGACGTCGGCAAACAAGTGGCACAAGCTGGTGATGGGGTCAGATTCTTGTTTGACGCCACGCGTTTGTATTGCCAGCACGCTCAACCGAGGTCGACGGCATTGAACTGCAGGATATATGTCTTTTCTTCGCAGCAGTGCCTTGGCAACGTTGAGCTTGCGTTGCTTACGCGATTATGCTTAGCCATTGATCGGACGGCGTTTGTTCTCCCCAGCGGACTGGACAGGAATGCGATGACTCGAGTCTTCATGGTCCACTTCCCCCACCCGACAATCTTTTGCATCTTATCCGGAATTTCAAGATCCTCGAAATGACTCGAATGGGCAACTTGGTCGTAGCGCTGGCCGCCAGTGCCGCTGCATCTGAAGTCTGGGACGCAGATCCCCGTGTATTCGCAAATCAATACGATGCGGCTGCGACGAAGTTTGACTTTTACGTCTTCGCGCATTCGTGGCAAGCTGAATTCTGCCATGGCATGTCCTATCCTGGGTGCGCGAATCCTGAACCGTACTGGGAATCGCACTTCACCATTCACGGCTTATGGCCTGAACTTGAAAAGGGGCCGCACCCTGGCTTTTGCACGAAGGAAGTATTCGACTCGGACAACGTTCGCAAATCGATTGGCGACGGTGTGCTCCTGCAATACTGGCCGAACGTCAAGGTTGCCGTCAACACGTCGCTTTATGACTCGTACGTAATTGCTTGCCATGGCTGCATGACACATAATGTAGATTTTGGGACCACGAGTGGAAACGTCATGGGACGTGCAGTGGCTTGGACCAAGTCACGTTTTTCAAATCTGCCATCGACAAGATTCAAAAGCAAGGCACGCCCGACTTTATAGTCCAAAACGTCGGCCAAGCAGTCTCCGCATCTGCCATTCGCAACGCATATGGCGGTCCCAAGTATGCTGCACTTCAATGCAGCAAGGGCAATCGACTCTCTCAAGTGTATACCTGCCTCGACAAAGACAGCAACAACCTTCCTACTATCCAGCGACAGTGCTCAGCCGCCGTTTTGAACGAGGATACATGCAATTCTGCCAGCACTGTCTTGATCCCAAGCTTTTAAGTGGGGTTGGCGATACATCGACGTTGCTTGTACGAAGGGAGACCTCTAATGCATTTGATAATCAATGGCATTCATCGCCTTCATCTGTTCCCTTGGCGTTGATCCTCATGTCTTTGTGTGCACCACCAGTGGCAACGAAGCAAAGGAGATAAGATTATTGTAAATTATGATGTGCATGCTACAAATTCGATGCAAAGGCCCGTCGGTGCCGTCGGCTTTGGATGTATGAGAGCATATCGGCACTGAACGTCGAGTTCACATGCATCGGGGGAAAAGCCACTCGTTTTTCTTCGTGGAGGTATTTAACAATTTCAAGGTGGTCATTTCGAATTGCCGCGGCCATGGCGTACGCAGACCAACCTTCGTGCCGATAAGTGCCAAGAAAGCGTACGACATCCAAATGGCCAGATTCACAAGCTCGATCCATGGCTTCAATCGTGCACCCTTCAGTTCGATTTACATGAAGCCATTCGACAATGTGATAATGTCCACTTTGAGCACCACCGTCCATCGCTCCAGTCGTGCATCCTTCGTTGCGGTTCGCATGCAGCCATTTCACAACTTCCAAATGTCCATGACGAGCTGCCTTGTCCATAGCTGCTGTCGTGCACCCTTCAGTTCGATTTTGATGGAGCCATTCGACACCTTGAAGCCAGCCACGGGCTGCAGCAGAATTCATCGCATCCACCGTACATCCTTCTGTTCGGTTTGTGTGCAGCCATCTGAGAACTGCAAAATGTTCATTCGCAGTGGCACGGTCCATGGCCAAGGTAGTGCATCCTTCTGTGCGATTGCTGTGCAGGAATTGAACTATTCGAAGATGGCCGTGTGTCGCTGCGAAATCCATGGCAGAAACTGAAAAGCTCGTTGGAATACACGCATGGTAAAACTCGACGACTTGCAACAAACCCAGTTCAATTGCAAGATGGAGGAACGACTGACCGAGTAAATGTGGGTCCGAGAGTAAGACACGGCGCAGAAATTGCGTTCCAAACATGTCGATGGCTTGCACGAGAAGGTCTTCTTGCTTCTTCAACGACATATCTCGCACTTGACGCATCTGGCTGTGTCGACGAAGACGTTCCATGTTCGATAGTCCTTGCGCATCGGCCAAAAATTGATTCGCCATGGTCATCGTGACGCCCATCGATAGCATCTTGTACGAGTGGAGGAACGGTCGCACTTGATAGCATACGCCCGGCTGGAAGTCGAGGATATTGCTCAGAAGTTCGCGGTTCGATAGCACTTGCATCTCTTGCGTCGATGGAGAAAATTGCCAACTGCAATTCTCGCTCTGAAATCTTTCCATAACGGTCTTTCTCCGTTGAATGGATATTTGAAAAATGTGAGATAAAAGTAGCCATACTGCAACTGATTGCATTAAACTATGCGGTGAGTTTCTTCCGAAAAATCCATGGAAAATATAAAATTTCACAGTTCACTCGATAAATTCTCACAAGAATATCTCCTCCAGGGACAACAAGATGCTGCCCTTGGACTCTGTCGACGCGGCCTCAAGCTTGAATCTTTCCCGCTCTGTGTCGTCTCATCGCTAGGTCATGGAGAGGACAAGCTTGTCGTGCTCATGGAATCCTTGCGTGTATAGGACAGGCACTGAAAGATATCAGTTTTGGAGTTTCAACTTGATCATCATTTCATGGACATCCAATCCATGACAGAGTTCTTACTCGGCGACAAAGACGGCTTTTCTCTCCTCGCTGTCGGGAACGTCGGCGCTCAATATATGGCAACAACTTGTACAGGGTTGGATTGTCAAGCGAGATTTGGTGAGGAAGAAAGAAAGATGCTACAACGATACAAAGTTGACGCAGCTTCTTGATTGTCCAATCTCGCGAGAAAATTTTCATGGCCCATCTCCTTCTCCTTTGATCTCTTGTTGCACCTGGCAACTTGTTGATGATTGCAAAGGGCTGTCGAATCGTTCTCGCCAGACGACGTGGCAGTCAGCTCGTCCCCCAAGTTGAGCTGTCTGCGCGATGTCCAACTTGAAGCCACATCCAATGCGCCAGCCGTATTGGTCCACAGTGATCCAATCAAGTGAACGAACGCGATACAGCCAACGACATTCCCAATATGACCGACGGCAACTCGGCCCCCGACGCAGCACAGCCTTCCAAGACAACGGACATTTGGCGCGACAGTCCCGTGCGATACCTTGGGTATGCGAATGAATTGGGTGAATCGTTCCGCCCGCTTTTCCCACGCCTCGTTGTCCCCTCGTACGCCGCCGCGATAGCATACGTCCTCGGTGATACGTACGACAAGGGGCAGCAAGCGTTCTCAAAATCAGGCGGCAAACAGTTGCACGCGATCAATGCTGCCGTCGACACGCTCATCTGGCAAGGCTTTGTACGTGGACGGTCGCTTTGCACCCTCTTTGACTGTGTGTGTTGTAGGCGAGCGTGGCGATACCAGGCTTTGTGATCAACCGGACGGTATGTCAGAATTTGTCGCATTGATATTCTCAATGATGGTTGCAGGTCGCATTGACCGTGCATGTCTCCAAGCAAGTGGTGAAAAATCCAGCGCTGCTCAAGTGGGGCCCTACGTGCGTCGGCCTTGGCGTTATTCCGTTGATCATCCATCCCATCGATTCCTTTGTCGACTATGCCATGGACAACACGACGCGTATCTGGTCCAAGGACATCTTCCAGGACACCGAGTGATGCCTTCCTATCCGGATAATATATGCATTATCCGTATGAATGCTGCCACAAGGATTCATTTATCCGGAATTCGGATACCAACCCCAATAACCGGATAAATTGTATTATCCGGATTCCGAATAAGGTTCAACCAATCACATAAACGCTTGCTCGAGAAGATACAACATGGCGGCGGCACCTATCCAAGTAGATCTTTCCCACAGGGGCTACGCGCAAATCCCGGAGGAAATAGATGAGCGCGTTGCGACTTTGTCGCTCGCTTCGAACAGAATACATTCCCTCCATAATATAGGGCGATTTTCGCGCTTGAAACAGGTAAAAACGTCAAAATTTGCCGTTGTGATAATAACCTTCCATGGCGATACAGGTTGACCTCTCGTCAAACAAAATCGTGTCCCTGCTTGGAATTAATGCTCTAGAAGGGCTAGCGTGGTTGAAGTTATCCCACAATAGCATTGCGAGCCTTGATGGACTTGAACACCTCGTTCGACTTGAACATCTTGAAATTGCAGACAATGCATTAACCGACATCGACGCCTTGCAACTCAACACAGCTCTCACATACATCGATGCTTCAGCTAACAGCATCGACGTGTGGCCACGATTCTTGCCGCTCATTCACTTGGAGGTACTTTCTCACTTGCGCGTCATCGTCTTTGAGGGCTTAGGTGTTAAACCTCAACGAGAATCAACTTCGTGCCTTTCGCAACTTACACACTGTTCTACCCACGAACTTGCGTCATTTGAAGCTCGCCCACAACGATATTGAACATGTAAGTGGGTTCTACTACTACGTGTAACTATACTTCTTCTCGTAGTTGGCTTGCTTGGAATCCTGTCAGCGTCATTTGACTGCATTGGAGAGCCTCGAGCTGGCTGGCAATAGGTGTCTGCTTGGCTCTCCTCATGCAACCACTGCATTGACCACGATATTTCCAAAACTTGTGATGCTTGATGGAGCTCCTATCCTGCGTGCACCGACTCCAAGTTTGCCAGTCGAGACTGACATGATGAATCGCGAAGCCAAGATTCAACTTTGGAAGCAGACCCTTCTTGAACGTTCTCAGCAAGAGCAGAAGGAGCGACAGCGCTGGCAAAACGAAAAACAAGACAGTCGAGACAAGACTCTGCGATACCATTATGACAAGTCTCAGCTCGACTACGCTGATCAACCTTCCCCTGAAATAGAGTACGTAGTCGTGTCATTTCCTTGATTGATGACGAAAGACTAAAGCCATGCGCTTGACGAGCCTCCACTCGCTCATGTGAGCACCTTCCTACCACCAAGCAACAATGCGAAGAGAAGCTCAAGGACAAACGAGCTCCAAAAAGAACTCCATGCTTTGCAAGAGAACGTCCAGCAAATGCGCAAGTACATGAAGGTAAACCTCTCAACTTTTGAGAGGACTTAGGCTTTGCCACGAAGGTCTGGGTCAAACGAGAGCAGTGGCTACGAGAAAAGAGCGCAGTTTGCATTCAGGTAGACTCAAAAGCGCTTTCGCTGAGCGATGTTGTCATTGTAGAAGCACTACCGAGGGGCAAGGGCACGACGTCGGCTGCCTAAAAAAGACCGACCAGCCCAGCGTGCTCCTCATGCGTGGATGTCACGGCCGGTACATGCTTCGTCGTGTATGATTCCAAGGCGAGGGATTCCCCCAGAGAGGCGCGTCTTCCACATCTATGCTCAATCGATTCAAGTAGGACATCATTGATGGAGTTCATCGCGTTAAATGCTGGGCTAGGCAATCGCTCGGGGATATTTTACAAGACTCCGTCTTTGTCGTTGGAAGATGCTGAACAACGCCGCGATTCAAATCCAGCGGCACTGGCGGGGATATATCTTGCGCCAACGACACTTGTGGTGGGAATTGTATCTGGTAGGCAGAGCTAACGGGCGGGGCGACCGTAGGATGCATGGGAAACGTACACCATCAGCTGTGGCATTGAAAATGCTTCGCAGCTTGCAAGATGTATCGCACCGAGTGAGAAAACTCGAGCGGCGATTCTCAATCCAAGACGAAGCCATGATCGAGCTCTGGAATCAAGTGCAAAGCACTCAGAGAGCTGCCGAAGCCAGTGCCCATCGACAATTCCTACGTACAATCGTGCGGCTGCAGGTAGGCGCCATATGAATATTGTCAGCTGAGGCCATGTCAAGGCGAGATGGCGAGGTAAAATCGCTCGGAGAGCTTTTCCATTGCTACCAAAGCCCTTGAAATCTTGCCACGCCATGGACACCGCCTTTCAAGAGGGGATGAAGACGACATTGTCCTGCTCCCAGTGCGACGTCAATGCGCGTGAAATCTTGGCCCTGCGGGAAGAACTCGCTGCGCTGAAACAGCTCATCTTTGTCCAACGCCCCCTGGTCGCTGATGTTTGTAGCCCAGTTACTCGAGAGCGTGGTCAAGTTGAAGCTCCTTGTCACAACAGACAACCCAGTCAAATTGACATTGTCACGGTCGCGAACCCGTTGCACGAAGACAAGCATACACACGGCGGCATCAACTTCCTCTCCGTCTTGCCATTCTTTGAGCAGCCATTCTAATGTCGCGACCATGGAATGTGCACATAAGTCCAAGGATTGCATCTCAGCAATCGTTCCAGAGTTGCATGATGCTTCCAAACGCGTTCAACTTCTTTTCCCTCTCTTCTCCTGCTACTGCTCCAAGTTGGCTCTGTACTCTGCGTTGATGTCTTGTATCCATGCGCCTTCCATCTGTTTGGCGATGGTCATAATATGACCATCGAACAAGATACCATGCGAACAAGATATTATCTTGTTCGCATTTCTTTGAGATCGACGCCAGGAACGTCACCACGCACCGCTTTCATTACCACGACTGCCAGCGTCTGCGTTTTTCCAAAGCATCTCCAAAGAGATGTCAAGCTACTTGATGTATGGTTTTGCGTCAATCCCATGCAACTCTGCGAAGGAGAGAGAACATTTGGAGCTCATGCCTGAGCATTTCCGGGGGAGACTTTAAACATCCCACCCCTTTTTTATTTGTCCTACCCTTTTGAACTTGAATAAAGTATGTGCATACAAATAATGGTATAACCACTAATCTAGTATGGCTAGTTGTTCTACTAGCATCTTTGTGTTTGCTTCGTGTCTGGATTGACCGATGGATATCACAAACAACTTAAAGCATTGTGATGATTTCTTTGGAAACACAAAGCGAGGAATAATATTCATCAAAGCATTGGAACTGAAACCAAACTCATGTCGAATTGGATAAACTCTATTTTGATTCCTTTGAAGAGTATAGTGCTTTCCATGCACAAGGGATAAATGAACGGACAACGAATCGGAGTCGTCTCACTCCATAAAAGTGTTGCGCATTGGAAGTAGACATGCACTCCAAGGCTTGCAGCTTCAATAGCCTGCATTTTCTTCGTGGTTGAAGCACACTCGACTCGATCAGAGTGACGGCTTACATCATTAAAAGTGATAACCTAACTCAAGAAAGCGTGCATTACAGTTCGGTGCAACAAGAGTTCAGGCAACAATTCTCATTATGAAGCTACTGGTGCGCCAATATTAACGCTGAGTCTGTGGTATACTTATAGATCTGAATCTTTACCCATCAAACGAATGAATTATCATAAACAAGATGTCAAACTATTTCAGTGAAGATTTTGAATGGGATTCAGTATCTCTCTTGTAATCTCGTTCATATGCGGCATATCTTATGACAAAATAGTTATAAATGCCAATCGTATTTATTTTATCTTTCTCTATCACACATATTTTAATTACAAAGATTGCTTCCGTTTATTAAAATGAACGAGATTACGACAATAAAACTGTCAAAATATTTTGAATTTTTTAGAGAACTAATATGAAATAGTCGCTTAATTTGAAAAACCACAAATTATTTTGAAATTTCTTGTCTGTCCCGATTTGACTTGATATTTGTAGTCATAAAAATACGACTAATTTTAATTCGTAATTTCTTTGTAGCATATGTTGTGTGAGTGAGAAGCGTGATTTTTATAATATTCTTTTATAAAAATATTAAGATATTTTGACAAATTAGTTCGACACATTTGAAATAGTCGTTTGTGATGTTCATTTTCTTCTCCTCAGCACATATAATATATAAATGAGAGCACAATTTTTATTCAAAGCTAACAGGACTAATTTGATGTTGTCAGCTAACTGGATCAAATTGCAAACAAAATTGTTTATCCGTTTTCATTGATTTTCGTTTGTAATTCATCAATTTACACAGATTTGTGTTTTCCTCTTCATTCCACTGAAATATATTCCGTTTTTGCCGACAACACAATGGTGCATTCCGAAAAGCAGGAATCCAAATACTTGCATCGAATTAGATATTAGTAGTGCGCTCGGAATTGCTGATGGTATTCATTTGGCTCGATTTCTTGCTGGATGTATTTTTACAGTTAATTCTCCCCGATAACCAATTAATTTTAGATAATAATTATCATATAATAAACTATCCATTGGTGTATTTTTACAGTTAATTCTCCCCGATTAATTGGTTAATCGGGGAGAATTTAAAGTAAATAATTATCATTGGATAATGATTTACTTTAAATTATCCATATAAATTTTCGTCACTTCTCTGAAGCATATTACTGTACCTACAGTAGTACTCATCTCACAACTCGCAAATACAGGAGCTTGTTGATGGTATTGTGAAGGTCAATATGCCAAGAATCTTGAAGGAATTTGGTGCAGTTCGATAAAATGAGTAAAATCATGTGAAAGCCCCCATGGTTTATGTTTTCCAGATATTGATGATTAAGTTATTCATGCAGTTATTCATACTTGAAGTTATTAATGATTCTTATGCCGCAAGGAGACTGCGCCTAAAGCGTAAGCGGTCTACAATTGCCTGAACTCTTGTTGCACCGAACTGTAATGCACGCTTTTTTGAGTAAAGTTATCACTTTTAATGATGTAAACCATCACTCTGATCGAGTCGAGTGTGCTTCAACCACGAAGAAAATGCAGGCTATTGAAGCTGCAAGCCTTGGAGTGCATGTCTACTTCCAATGCGCAACACTTTTATGGAGTGAGACGACTCCGATTCGTTGTCCGTTCATTTATCCCTTGTGCATGGAAAGCACTATACTCTTCAAAGGAATCAAAATAGAGTTTATCCAATTCGACATGAGTTTGGTTTCAGTTCCAATGATTTGATGAATATTATTCCTCGCTTTGTGTTTCCAAAGAAATCATCACAATGCTTTAAGTTGTTTGTGATATCCATCGGTCAATCCAGACACGAAGCAAACACAAAGATGCTATTGTAGGGGCCATTTGGGATGATACCAGGACTATATAATTTGAAGTATTGATACTAAAAATATCAAATTAAATTGTTTTGAACGGAGTGGTAGATAGACTCGTTTCTGCACAATATTTTGACTGTCGTTGTTTTAAAATCGGACAAGAAAGTGCCAAGATATGGCCAAAAGATATGAGCTATCAGCACCTATGGAGCTTGTGGTTGTCAAAAAAACACGACTATATCCTCCAAAAGACTAACGACAACACTCCAGGATTAGATTATTTCGATTGATAACTCAGTATATGCATACTTGTTTTGTGTTCTTGTTGTTAGATGGCGAATGGCTCTGGTGCCCTGGATGCACTGCTGACTTCGTCCTGGTCGATCTTGTGCAACTGCGATGGAGCGGTGACTACTGACCAATAAAATTTCACCTTCGAAAGAAATTTGACCAGTCATTTTCTTTTAAAATCTACTAAGTAGGTACTACCAATCGTTTTAAATTGTCACTTTTTTTAAAGGGATTTACGGTGACATTATCGTCACCAAGAAAACATGCCGTCAATAGAAACATGTTCAAGCTCTTTGTTTAGTTTTTTAATATTCAAAAATTATGTCGATGTCTGCAAAACTTGTCGACTTATGACACTATGTCTGATGTATCTTCCCAAATGGCCCCTACAATAGTAGAACAACTAGCCATACTATATTAGTGGTTATACCATTATTTGTATGCACATACTTTATTCAAGTTCAAAAGGGTAGGACAAATAAAAAAAGGGGTAGGATGTTTAAAGTCTCCCCATTTCCCGTCGTGAGTAACGTCGTCCGGCTGATACAATTGCACCACTGTCTCGATGACACCCATTGTCGTCTGTTGCCGAGACCATGTCGGCATCGAAAGCACGCTCTCTCCGTGCATTCCAAGCCACGACGACGGCGTCTTTCGCCTCTGACGTCATCATAACGCTCACAGCCCGCGATTCAGCGTCTGAATCTCGTCCTTGGCGTCGATTGGCGTCGGCAGCATGGAGCCAAGTCAAACTTTCGACGTTGAGGAGAAAATCTCTCATGCGACATGATGATAGAGGAGAGCATGAGCGGCTACAGCCACGCCACAGACGGCTCCATGGAGATTCAAAGGCCTCTGCGCTTGGAAACTTGGACTTTTCAGTGGTGACGCACGATAGAAAGCAACAACGCGGCGTCGGCGGCGCTGAATGACGCTTCCAACGGAGCTGGTGGCCATTTTGAGTGTGGCTTTACAGAGAGTGGTTGACGAGGCACAAGTAATTGTAACATAAGCGCAGAGGATCCAGCGCATCTCCTTCGGATGATGCAGCAGCTGTAGGCGCAGATCAGACTCGAGAGATCTCCCAATGTGGGGTGGTCACTGTCCAACGTCAACTTCACATGGCAAATCGACGCAATTCCGCGCGGTCGAGTAGTCCTTCGTTGACGCAGTCGCGCTGCGGGCCAAGGCGATGTACGTCGTCCATGCCAAGCCCGTTCTCGCCATCTGCGTCGTCGCCTCTGCGGATTCCAGAACCAACAGCGCCGCTTCGGCTGACATCGATGGAGAAGGCGCAATTGCTCGAATTGGCGCATTTCGCCGCCGCCGAACTCACTTCGTTTGTCTTTCGCTTGCATTCCAAGTCGCACAAACGACCTCCTGACGCTAGCAGTAGCGGCACCGTCCTCCGAGCGCATACGTCGATTCTCTCCGACTACATGACGCTCAATGACTACCACGCACATGTGCATTCGTACGCATTCAATGGATTCCACGCCACGTCGACGCTTTGCGCACTTCACGGCACAGACGGCTCAATCGTGACGGTCAAATGGTCCGTCGCCAAGAGCACATGGACGCATGACCGAGACTTCTGCTACCTCGAGGTACAAGCTCCTGCTACCACTGTGCTTGTCGTTGACTGTGCCGTTGTAGATTCAAAAGCCATTCGTGGGACCGATGGGCCATCAAGGCTATCTTCGCTGCCTTCATTCGATTCCGCTCTTCATTTCGTCGTCAAAAGCGCGGCATATCCGCGGCATGATCTTCCATTCTGGGGTCGTAGCGATGGAGACGGCATCAAGGCAAGTCGAAGAGACCATCGTGATGCAGGTTGACATGCGCGGCCATATTCCAAAGTGGATCGCGTCCATCCTAGTCAGCAAGATCGTCATCAGAGCAAGGACCAAACCGTACTATGTTTCCAACGAAGTGTCCAAGAACATGGACGGCGTCGCGTCGTGGCAGGTCGTCTCTCAGCGCCGCGCCAGTCAATCCACAAATCGAGCAAGCATGAACGACGCCAACGCCCAGTGCAAAGTCTGTCTGACACAAATCCATTGGTATCAACTGCGCGTCAAGTGCAAGGTTTGCCAAGGAGTAAGGACTTCTTGAGAGGGCTGTTAGATTGACGTTCTTGCTGGTAGATCGCATGCAAGCCTTGCACGACGCACTGCGAAGCGCTTCTCAAGCCCACAGACCGCGCTTGTTTACTGTGCAATGCACAATTAGCTGCCATGCTCGCCAAGTCGGAGCAGCCTGAAGAAACGTTTGTTGTCGTGGATGGATGGGATGAGTGGTCCAGCCATCGAGTTGCTACGTGAAGCGTGTTGATGTCGCGTTTAAATGGATCGTTGTTGTACTCTTCGTCCCAGATCACCATCGACGTTGTTGGGATGACAATATTCGCGTCTTTGGCAAGGCTTTAGCTCCGCAAACAGTTCCAACGCAGAGCAATCGTGGCCTTAGCGGATGCGGGACTTTGATGTCAAATGTGCGCGGGAAGCAGCTTGTAACGTTGAATGGAGTTTGGTGACTTTATCGGGAGCTCTCACAGGTTGCAGCCATGAGACTTTGTCAGATGTTCGGTCTTTTCCTCCGAGCTTGGCACTAAAGCGTCAGTGGTAGAATGGCAAGCTACCTTCAGCTTTGTTGACTTTGTATCTGGTACAATATGACAGCCCAGAACACCCACAACAGCTTAAAAACACCGCACTTTCCAGCTCTGTCTTCTTTCTTGCTCTTCAGTGAAAAAATCCTTTCCTTTCCGGGCCATTAGCTGGCAGATAGCGATCAAGTTGGCGTTTGCCGCGGCGCGCCGTGACGACTGCTTCCCTCCAATTTTTGGATCTCAACGTCCGTATAATCATCCGGATAATGGGCAATGAACTTGGAAGACTTCAAGGTCTGAAAGCTTATTGCCAAGTTGACCCGCAATGGCGAGACGATCCACGCGGTTGACGTCAACAGAGCCGAATGAGCCGCAACAAGGCCAAGTGCGCAAAGCGCCAGCTGGTTCCCTCAAGAGAAAAGCTGCAACATCGGCGAAACAAGCTCAATCGGCCAAGAAATCCAAGCTAACGGATTCGCAAACAAAGAAACCCGCGAAACGAAAAGCTGTCGCGAAACAAATCAATGCAACGCCAACACGAAGGTCAAGTCGATCGAATGCTGTGGAAATTGATGACGAGGAAAATATTGTCCAAGAGTCGGATGTCGAAGAGAGTACCGACGACATTGTGGACGAAAGCAGCGACGACAATGACACGAAACAAGTTGTCCACAAGAAAGAAATCAAAGATGAAATTGTCGAGAGCAGCGAAGAGGAAGACGAAAAGCAGGCTTTGATCAAGAAAGAAGAGGAAAAAGTCAGAGTCAAGGTGGAGATGAAAGCAGAAGAACCGAATAAACCAGCGAGACGTCGAGCTCCTGCAAGAAATGTCAAGGAGGAGCCCAAACCTCCTGCCAGTGAAACAAGGCGACGAGTAAGGCAAGTAGTCGAAGATGGTGAAGAGGATAGCGACCTCGTGGATGTGAAAGATGTCAAGAAAGTCAAATACCGTGCCCCTGTCAAGCGAGAAAAGAAGATGGAGCTCACTAGCGACGGAGACATGGTCTCATTGAGCGAAGAGTCAGATGAAAAACCCGTCAAATCCACTCGTAAAGCTCGAGGAAGTACTCCGAAACGTAAGTCGCGAGGAGGTGCAATCCAATGCCATCGAGTTGCCACTCTGTACGAAGAATCAGACGACGAGCCTGTTGAGTTCCCTCCGCAAGCACGAGAACTTTCTCTCAAAGTTAAGCGGACTGGTGGCGTAATCATGACACAAGCAAGTACTCTTAAAAGTAAGCGGACCGGTGGTGCAATCAAGGTGGCGCGAGTTATCCCTTCGAATGAAGAATCGGACGATGAGTCTGTCGAGTCCCCTCCACAAGCGCAAGGGAGTACTTCGAAGACTCCTGCTAGACGAGGAGGTACAATCGTACTGAAGTCAGCGTCTACAAAGAAAGCTCCAGCCGCTGGCAAAGGCAAAGCGAAAGCACCGACGCCGCGCCGAGAGAGAAAAAATAGCAGTAGCAGCAGTGACTTTATTGCAAGCGAAGAAAGCAGCCAAGATGACGTGGAGGAAGACGACTGGGCTGCCAAGCTCAAAGCCAAAGTCGCTAATGGCAAAGATGACGATGATGCCAGTTCAGACGACGACGACGATGCGCCAATCAAACCAAAAAAGAGAGCTTCGACGCCAATCAAGCCGAAGAAATCCGCAGAGGAAGAACAAGACGACGAACCTGGTGAACCTCGTGAATATCCGTATTACAAATGCATCTATCGCAAAGGCGGTCGGGCTCGAGTACGTCGACCTTTCCTATCAAGTCTCATGTAATGTTATCTAGTGCAAAACCTGCGAGAAGACACTAAGTAAAGGCGATCTCTGCATTGCTATTGAGCTAGTGCACTCAAGATTTGGCCTTAACACTTATTACAAGGTAGAGATGCATATCTACATCGAGGTCTAACCGAAAGCCCGAATGCATAGCATGTCGAATGCACTTTACTCAATAACGAAGTTCCAATTGAGTTAGATGGGCTGCGAGATCTTGACCCTGAAGATCTTGCCTATGTGCAGAAATACATGCTTGAAAACTCAAAGAGAGGTTTGACAGATGAAGCTACTATAGTTCACTAATGACTGCTGTTTCAGGTGTGGAAGATGAGCGAGTCCCATTGTCGGATGAGCATTTTATCAAGCGAGATATCTTACCTGTGGTAAAACCATCGCCACATTTGACTGCGTCACTATTGCCATATCAACAAGAAGGATTAGCTTGGTAAACTCCAAGTGACCTTCCTCGCTTGATGCTGAAGATTGAACTTTGTAGGATGAAAGCGCAAGAAGCAAGTAAATACCGCGGTGGTATCTTGGCCGATGAAATGGGCATGGGCAAAACCATCCAAGCCATTTCACTCTTGCTTGAAAAAGTCAAGATAAAACGATCCAAGGGAATGCTTATGGGAGGCGGGACGTTGATCATTTGCCCCGTCATTGCTTGCATGCAGGTTTGTGCTTTCACATGAATTCCAATTGGCTCATTGAGCGGAATGTAGTGGAAGAGTGAAATTGAACGATTTGTCGAATCAAATCACTTGTCAATTCTACTTTACCATGGCCCTAAACGGACGAATTTGGCGACTCATATTGCGTCGTACGATGTTGTCTTGACCACGTATTCAATTCTTGAAAGCGAAGGTGTGGTTATATTTGGCGGTGAAGAGTCTAAAGTTGAGTAGGTCGAAAGCTAATGGAGGCTGAAAAAGTTGCCTGTGCTTACTGCAAAAAGCTATTTGTGCCCGAGAAATTGATTCCACACAACAAATACTTCTGCGGTCCTGACGCCCACAAGACGAAGAAGCAAGCCAAACAGCAGAAAGTAGACGGCTTGCATGGAATATGCGTAATTGCGGTAAATTAGGGCAAAGGCAAGCTGTTGGAGAAGAAAAAGAAGCTCAGTGACGATGAATCTGAAGATCAATCGTCTTCGGAAGACGACGAGCCGATAAAGAGATCAGTTCCTCCGCCGAAGGTGAATAAGAAACCAGCCAAGAAGGGAAGATCGCCTTTGCATGAGGTATTGGCCATCGATTCTTTTGAATTTTCACGGTGAATAGATTGAGTGGACGCGAATTATCCTCGACGAAGCCCACTATATCAAGGTAAAATGGTTGGGATAACAGAAATCTAATTCTGACTGTAGGATAAAAAATGCAGCACAGCTCGCTCAGTATTCCGACTCCAGTCCGATTACAAATGGTGTCTTTCAGGTAAGTCAGAAATAATTGCCAGGTTTTCAAACGCATGATGCTATAGGCACACCGTTGCAAAACCGAATTGGTGAATTGTTTTCTCTCGTTCGGTTCCTACAAGTCGATCCTTTTGCATTTTACGAGTGCGCCGAATGTGACTGTAAGCAATTGGATTTCAGCATTCTGCAAGGCCGCTGCAAGCACTGCGAACATACGGCCATGCAGCACTATTCATCGTTCAACAAGAATATCGTCAACCCAATTCAGGGTTATGGCTATGTTGCTGAAGGAAAGCTCGCCATGTTGAAGCTTCAAAACGACCTTCTCCGACATGTACACATCCTCAGTGACTTTCAAATGGCTGAGTTGATTGTGTTGTTTGTGTAGATATTGCTCCGTCGCACAAAGGAAAGTCGCGCTGACGATATCAGTTTGCCTCCAAAACTGGTCCGTGTCCGCCGTGATGCCTTAGATGAACGAGAAAAAGATTTCTACGAGGTACTCGGTGCCTCCAGACGTTTATCTAAATTGGTTGTAGAGTATTTACACCCAAAGCAAAGCACAGTTTAATACTTATGTTTCGGCTGGCACGCTTCTCAACAACTACGCTCACATTTTCGACCTCCTGATTCGTCTCCGTCAAGCCGTGGATCATCCTTACCTGGTTATTTATTCCAATTCAAATCCAGCGCTCCAAGTCCCGACGCCTGAAGTTCCTGCCAAAGAAGATCTTCCCCTTGTGGCTCCTACTTCAGCAGAAGAGGAAGAAAAATCAGGTCCTGTCTGTGGTTTTTGCCACGAGCCGCTAGAACAACCTGTGAAGTCGACATGCAACCATGAGTTCTGCAAAAGCTGTGTTGAGGAATACGTCGGCTCACTGCCGATGGGTAAATCCATTCTAGCACTGTTGAACTTAATTGCATCTTGTAGGCGCTACAGCGTTGTGTCCAACCTGCGAAGAGCCGCTCACTGTAGATATAACCGCTGACAATGAGGAAGAAAGCCCCGTTGTCGACACCCAACCAGTGGAAAAAGAAGTTCAAACTGGCCATCTTAGCAAAACGAGTCTCCTGCGCAAACTCCCCCAGCTTGCAAATTTTCAGAGCAGGTAGAGCACAAATATCACAGCTTGTATTATTTTTTTCGCTTAGCACGAAAATTGAAGCGTTGATGGAAGAACTGCACCTCATGCGTCAGCATGATCCATCTGCAAAAGCAATTGTCTTCTCACAATTTGTCAATATGCTCGACTTGATAGAGCATCGACTGCTCTTGGCCAATGTCAGATGCGTCAAGCTGTCGGGTCACATGGCGATGGCCCATCGCGACCGCCTCTTGACGCTTTTCCGCAATGATCCACAGCTCACAGTGTTTCTAATCTCCCTCAAGGCTGGTGGCGTTGCTCTAAACTTGACGGTGGCTTCCCAGTACGTCAACAAAATAGTGGAGACAATATTCATCGTTGATGTGACTTCTGTAGTATTTTCTTGATGGATCCATGGTGGAACCCAGCGGCAGAGCATCAAGCCATTGATCGCACGCATCGTTTGGGTCAATTCAAACCGATCCGTGCAACTCGCTTTGTCATTGCAAACACAATTGAAGAGCGCATTTTGAAGCTACAGGTACGAGAAGCAATGATTAGTCGGAAGTCTAGATGCTCAAGGCTTTGTTTAGGAGAAGAAGCAGCTCGTCTTTGAAGGCACGGTTGGATCCAGCACGGCCGCGTTGGCTCGCTTGACGATTGAAGATTTGCGATTTCTATTTAGTGGCTAGATGACAACTCATGCAATCGGTGGATGTAAAGCTAGATACAAGTTGTATTCAAGTTGGAAGTCAATTGAAGGCTCTACGATGCAGTCGCTGGCGTGACTTTCTTCTCTTGGGGCTTGAGAACAACTTTGTTGTTGGTCATTTGGCTCGAGTACGCAACGATGGCATCAAGAGCGTCTTCGAGCGGATACGAACCATTGACCGATGTTGCAAATGTGCTCTTGATCCCGCTCGAGACACTACCGAGCATGGAAAGCATGGCGAGAGGTCCTTGCTGCTTGAGGTACGTCGTGACGTAAAAGCCCGTGATCTTCTTATTGTTGAAGCGAATATCCCCAGGAGCAAAATTGGCCCACGGTTTGCCCGTCAGATTGCCGTAGATGAACAATTCCGACTTGGGTGGCATGCACGCTTGGATTTGACCTGGAAGTTCGCCCCCGACGCAGTCGAAACCAATCGTCGCGTTGCGTTGCGCGCACAGCTTGGTCAGCTCGTCCTTCCAGTCCTCCTTGGAGGTGTTGACGACATGCTTGGCCCCCACTTGGCGCAGTGCTTCGACTTGTTCTTCGCTGCGAGCAACGCCAATGACTTGAACATTATGCTGGGCACCATACCGCACTACCATCTTGCCTACAGAGTTCATGAGGATGACGATGGGAATGCCAGTGACAACGTACCCAGTGCGGAGGCCGCAGCAGTTTGGAGAATCGTCTTGCAGTGATTCGCTTGGGCGATTTGGACGAACGAGATGGCTGTCAAGGGATTTGCAAAGCAGCTCGTGCCTTCTTCAAACGAGACGTCGTCAGGAAGGACGACGCATTGAAGTGCATCCGCGACCACGTATTCTGCCCACATGCCAGAAGAAACCATCGTTGCGACGCGCTTGCCACTGATCCACCACGGCCACAAACCGCCTCCGACTGCAACAACGGTGCCACAGCCTTCAGTCCCGATGAGCGCAGGCAGTGGCGTTGATGCAGACGAGGCGTAGAGACCTTGCAATGCCGAGAGATTGGATGGATTCATCGCTGCTCTGTCAACTTTGATGAGAACTTGGCCCGACTTGGGGACGGGCACATCCACAGTCTGGAGCTCAAAGCACGTCGCGAGCTCCGCCCGAGTGAGCGTCGCAATCCGCTTGACTTGCACGAGCGCTCGCATCTTCCGGGGAACTCCTGCCATCTCGTCGATGGAAATACGCAAATGAGAAGCGCATCGCTGGCATCTTTCCAAGATTCATGGCATGATTGCGACAGAAAGGCTGAGGCACAATTGTGGATAAAGTGGGAGTTGTGCTTCACGGAGAGGAGTGAAGCCATCTCCGAGAGTTTTCTCTCAGGGATGGACAGCGAAAGAAGCGGAAGGTCGTCCATGGTTGCAAGTTGCATGTTGCTGCCATCAACTTATGCTTCACTTTGCACTTTTCAGCCCACCGTTGTTGCTGAGAGAGCTCAATGACTGAAGCGAGCAGCGCTACAGCAAGCTCCATGATGTCAATTCGGACCTTCAACGAGTCCAAACTCTGTCCGGGTTGCCGCGCATGGTACAACTCAGTGTAGACTTTATCTGTGCCTCCATGTGGATCCCTTGCAAGTCCCTCGTCGGACTTTGAAGCCAAGGTGCGCATCCTGACGGAGCAGCAAAATTCCATGGGACGCTTTCGCCCTTTGCTAGTCAGTGGCTCTCAGTTGGAAATGAAAGTGCTCAAGGACACCGATTTTCGCTCCAAGCTCTCCTTGGAACATGACAAGCGCTGGTGAAGATCCATGGCCTTCATGCGACGGCAAACTTTCAGCTTTCAACAGCACACATGACGCATTTTAGACAAGATGGAAGCGACTACAGGCCACTACGAAGCGCCTTCTCTTTCTTTTCATGAGGTTTGAAGACGATTTTGTTGTTGGTCATGCGAGTCGCGTATCCTGCGATGGCATCCGCCGCGTCTTCAAGTGGATACGCCGCGTTGAAAGAGGTGGCAAACGTCGTCTTGATCCCTTTCGTCACGTTGCCGAGCATGGACAGCATGCCAAGAGGGCCTTGCTGGCTCAAGTAATTGAAGAGGAAGAAGCCCGTGATCTTCTTGTTGTTGAAGCGAATGTCCCCAGGAGAAAAATTCGCCCATGGCTGGCCCGTCAAGTTGCCATAGATGAACAACTCCGACTTGGCTGGCATGCAAGCCTGGACTTGGCCAGGAAGCTCTCCGCCGACGCAGTCAAAGCCAATCGACGCATTCAACTCATTGCACAACGTCGTCAGCTCGTCCTTCCAGCCTTCCGTGGACGTATTGACGACATATTTGGCTCCAATTTCATGCAATGCCTCGACTTGTTCTTGGCTGCGGACGACGCCAATGACTTGAATATTGAACTGCGCGGCATATCGGACGAGCATTTTGCCTACAGAGTCCATGAGGATGATGACGAGGATGGCAGCGACGACGGACGTACCCAAGGCTGAGGCTGCTGCCGTGTGGACGATGGTCTTGGCGTTATTGACTTGTGCGATTTGGACAAAGGACATGGCTGTGAGAGGATTGACAAAGCAGCTCGTGCCCGCTTCGAACGAGACGTCGTCTGGCAGCACGACGCACTTTTGAGCATCGGCGACGACATACTCTGCCCACATGCCCGACGGAACCATTGTAGCCACACGTTTCCCGCTCAACCACCAAGCCCACCAGCCACCACCCGTCGCGACAACCGTGCCGCTCCCTTCTGTGCCAGTAAATGCAGGCAGCGGTGGCGCTCCTGTTGCAAAGAGACCTTGCAATGCCGAGAGGTTGGCTGGGTTCACCGCGGCGCTCTCGACTTTAACGAGAACTTGGCCAGCCTTCGGCACTGGCACGTCCACAGTCTGGAGCTCAAAGCACGTTTCCAGCTCAGCTCGATCGAGCGTCTTGATGCGCTTGACTTGCACGAGCGCTCGCATCTTTGTCGGAATCGCGGTCATCTTGGTGATGTCAATAGAGAAATGCCACTGCCAAATTGGACAAAATGCCCAATCAATGTTTGATTGCGCTTTTCGAGAGGATGCATCATCCATCACTTGGATAATGTGGGTTCTCTGTGTCTACACTCGTCAGCATTTCATCCTCTTCGAGTCGCGTCGTCGCCGCGCTTTCATTCCATAGCGCCATGAAATCGCCGCTCAACCTCAGTGCAAAGTCAGTTGATTGTCCAAGTTGCCGTTAACTTGCGAAATTAATATGAAAATTTGTATACTTTGTCAAAGTGCACTTTGACGTTGATGAAAGCTGACACTTTCGACGACAGTCGCGAGCTCTCGCGGCGAATTTCAAGCCAAGAGCAGAGCGAACTGCATGGAGAATGCAAGGAGAGAAGAAGCCCAAGCTGTGTATCTGTTGGGTTGGTTGGGCGGGGATTGAAACGATAAAGTTGTGCATTTTCATTTGAACAACGTTGTCGAGGGGTTGTGATACATTTGCACTTTGGGAGACAGGTGACAAGATGTCCAAGCTCTCTAGCATCGTTCAAGAGCTCCGTGACGGCAAGATCAAGCACGTCGTGGTCTTTATCGGTGCTGGCGTGTCGACGGCTAGCTGTATTCCAGACTTCCGATCGCCCAGCGGCTTGTACGCCCAGCTACGGCCTGAGCTTCTGACTGCGACGCCAGAGGAGCAAGCTCTGCTCCGTCAATACCCAACTGCGGTCGTCACGTCAGACTTCTTTGAGCAGAATGCGTTCCCTCTCCTCGAAGCTTGTCGGCCGTTCCTTCTCGTCGCGACGGAACAAGCGTGGAAGCCGACGATTGCCCATGCGTTCTTCCAGCTCCTCCATGAAAAAGGCCTTCTCCAGCGCATCTACAGTCAGAACGTCGACGGCCTTCACTATCAATTGGGCATTCCTCGGGACCGCGTCATTGATGTCCACGGCACGATGGATCAAGTCCAGTGCGAGCGCTGCCAGACCGACGGCGGCTACACGTTCGAGTCGTTCTGTGCCGCTGTCCGAGCCAAGATCAAAAACATCCACGACTCAACGGGTGGTCCAGCGGCGAGCTCGCCGATTCTTTGCCAAACTTGTGGCCGCGCGAGTGTCAAGCCTGCCGTCGTCTTGTTTGGTGGTCGATTGCCACAAGACTTTGCTCTCAAGTCAGTGTCAGACGTACCAGCTTGCGATCTCCTTATCGTCGCTGGCACTTCGCTCACTGTCTACCCTGCGGCTGGTCTTGTGACGCAAGTCCGTCCTGGCGTTCCTCGTCTCGTGGTGAATCTCGAGCCCGTCGGGGAAGATCTCGGTGTTGATTGCCGCGTCGATTCCGATCGCGATGCCTTTGTCCAAGCAGAATGCGACGCTGGTTTCTTGCGCCTTGCGACTGAATTAGGCTGGCTCGATCAACTCTGTGCGCTACGATCTCAACTGTGCGCTGCCAGTCAAGCTCTCCTCTCTCCGTAGATAGTCCATTCTATCTTGCTCCATGAAATCTCTTGCGTCGCTCATCTCTCTCTCATTCACGCCACAAGCGAGGGCTATGGCTTATCTCAACGCTGAGCTCCTCTTCTGACAGCGCACGACAGCGCACGACCCAGCGACTTCTTCATTCGGTGCAGTTCGCCCCCCCCCACAGTGATTGTAATCCCGAGCAAAGCGGCAAGAGCTTCCTTCCTCCACTGCCTCAACGAGCTGCAGAGCCATGGCGAAGAGCGAATACAGTGGCGCTCTCCACGACTCTGGTGGTGGGTTCGTCCATTGCGGTGTTTGTCGAGTGAAGGTCTGTGTACATATTGAAAGGCAAAGTCGTCTTCGTGATGGCAAAGTCACTTTTCAAGATGGCCAAGCTCGCTAGCATCGTCGAGAGCCTCCGCCATGGCAATATCCAGCGCGTGGTCGTGCTCATTGGCGCTGGCGTGTCGACGTCGAGCGGAATTCCTGACTTTCGATCGCCTGGTGGCATGTACGACACGCTACGACCGGACCTGTTGACCGCCACGGCGGAGGAGAAGGCGCGACTCCGCTTTGACCCGATGGGTGTCGTCTCGTGGGATCTCTTCCAGCATAATCCGTTCCTCTACTTGGAAGTGCGTCGACCGTTTATCCTCGGCACGGCCAACCAGTCTTGGAAACCAACGATTGCCCATGCTTTCTTGCAGCTCCTCAACGACAAAGGACTTCTCCAGCGCGTCTACAGCCAAAACATTGACGGCCTCGTCCATCAGCTGACCATTCCGCGCGATCGGATCATTGACGTCCATGGTACATTGCACAAAGTTATGTGCGAATACTGCCAGAACGATGGCGGCTACACATTGGAATCGTTCTGCGACGCCGTACGAACCAAGATTAAAAACATTTACGACCCGCAGGACGGTCCAGCGGCGAGCTCAGCGATTCCATGCCATACTTGTGGCCGCGCGAGTGTCAAGCCGGCGACGGTCTTGTACGGCCGCGGTCTTCCCAAAGAATTTGCCATCAAGTCGGATCTTCCAGCTTGCGATCTTCTCATTGTCGCTGGGACTTCGCTCACTGTCTACCCTGCTGCAGGTCTCGTGGCTGAAGTCCGATCGAATGTGCCGCGGCTCGTGGTGAATCTTGAGCCTGTCGGGGAAGAACTCGGCATCGATTACAGCGAGAACTCCCATCAGGATGCCTTTCTCCAGGAGGAATGCGACGCCGGTTTCTTGCATCTTGCAACTGAGCTAGGCTGGCTCGATGAACTTCGACAGCTGAGCCTTTACTTGTGCGATAAAAGCCAAGCGCTGCTCGCAGGACCTTAAATTCCTTGCTGGTTTGTTGTCGAGGCGTCGTCAAGGCCGTGCTTTTCGGCGGCTTTGACTTTAGCTTCTGCTTCTTTGACGAGAGCTGTAGAGCAATGAGAAGTCGAGTGCTTGTAATAGAGCTTTTACCTATCATTTCATCTTCTTTGATCGACTGCAGCATGAGGAATTGCGATTTCTCAAAGCGAAGGCTGTCCAGCGCCACGATTGTTAAAGCATCCATGGTCACACCACGTTCGCGGCGCTTTTCAAGCTGCGTTTGCCATTTTTCCCTGCACGATGGTTTCATCCCTAGACAATTTGCAATCAACTTACTGAAGTTTAAGCCTGGCATCGAGAAACTCGGCACGTTTCTGACGCAGCAACGCTTTCAAAAGACTCACTTTGAGACTAAATCAGCTCGTTTGTCAGTCATTCAGCTGAAAGTTTCATTCAGACGTGATGGGAATGCGCGATGTTGTCGCTCGAGCTCTATTTCGCGACGACGGGTCGGCTGTGCCACGTCGGATCATATTCATGTGCTCGAGGAATTCTGTCGGGCTTCCAAAGCCAGCCCGGCCGCCGATGGGAACTACAAGCATAGTTAGACTTGCGTGAATCTACCCACTTCGCCTCGTACGCGCTCCATTTGGCGTCGGGAGACGAATACTCGCGCGGCGATTCGAAAGCGGTCTTGATGTCGGCGTCAAACTTGCTAATTCCTACAAGGATAATGTAAAAAATGACTTGAAGTGTATGGACGGACTGGAATGGCGCTTTGCATCAAGTCATTTGTGATGACCGCAGCAGCTAAACGAAGAATTAACATTGCCGAAAGCAGAGATGATGAGTCAAACTTTTCTCGGCCATGGATTTTTCAACTTTGGCCCAGTAGAGCAAGAGGAGCTTGATACGAGCTTCTGTGATGGACGACCAGCCTCGAAACATGCTCTGGAATTTGTAAATGCAGTGCCGATATTTGAGAATACACTACACAGCCATGGTTTCGAGTCGAAGATTGGAGGAAGAGAGGGTCATACCCGACGGAATTTCGCTTCCTGGAACTCTTCGACCGACGTGACGATGATTTGGACAGCCTGACAGAGTTTGCGATGCCGGCAGCGGTGATACCACTTGACCATGCTCTTCTGGATGACCAACAAGGCATGCGTGACGTGACTCAAGCATCTCGCTTGGGATTTTCGCCGCCAGAAATATTGAATCCGCCGCGTTGCTCGATGCTGTTGGCCCATGAGGATGCGCCCCTCAGACGCCTACAATCCGCGCCGCTTAGCGAGAAAGTTGACGACCAAGAGTGGAAACCCGATAGAGTGCATGGAACTTGTGGGCGATTTTACCAACGATGACGTAGCAGAGCATCTTGCGAGCTAGTAAATGCCGCTCGCGGTGGAGTTCCTCTTCTTTTCGCCGTGCTGCCCATCGATCGACACTCGCTGCGATTGTCTTGGCCATTTCTTCACGCCGCTGGTCACATCGAAGCTTTGCTTCCTCTTGTCGTCTTCGCTCTTGCTCAAACCAATCCTAAGGACAAGTTTCAGCACTCAAGTACACGTTCTAGCGGACATCTTGGTTCGGTGATGCGTTCTTCGCAACGAAGCGTCGATTGCGAGCCACAAGATTCACGCCATGGGATGCAATACGCTGCTGTTTTTTAGCGTTGTGTGTCTTGACAATTGCGTCCAATTCATGCGGTGCAATTTGGAACCGAAGGATGCGCGCGCCAAGTGATAAAGAGTGTGGATCAGCGACTGGTAAAATTGTTTTCTGCCGCTGCAAGCTATTCGCCGTGTTGTACTGCTTTCGCCGCTCTGTTGGTGGATTTGTTTGAAGCCTGGCGGTACATATAAGCAGATGAACCTACAATAAAAAGCAGAACCTGATTCTGGGACTTGGAATTGGTAATCGGGGCAGCAACGAAGTCTTGGACAGCGGTTTTACAGGGCGAGAGCGTATTTGTCGGTGTGGTTGGGCATATCGCGCTGACAATGGTCCAGACGTTGGTGGTGACTTTGGCGTCAAAAGTAGTGGGAGGAGATGACTCAATGCCTGTGAATTGGCCGACGATTCCTACGTTCAAATGTCATCAACGAGCAAGATCTTGGTGGATATACATGTTCGTCGCGGTAGATAAGCCAGCTAGTAGTCGGCGATGAGAGTTTTAGCGACGTTTGTCTGTCGAGGGGAGTGTCTGGTACCAAAGTTTGAGGACAATCAAGTAAGGATGTTGGGCTGCGTGGTGTTCTGGTGCTGCGGGGGGTTGCAATATCTTTTAGTAGTGATGGGACATCGATTTGCGGTGGTGGATCTGCGTGGGGAATCAACTCGGGGAAGAATTGCTTGTCGATTTCTTGGTTCTTGGTCAAATTGACATCTTCCAAGTGATAACCATCTCGCACTGTAAATGTCGATCGCTTCAATCTCCGTTCCTCTTGGCTCTACATGCAATTATTAGCTTTAGATGCACTTGTTGATCTTTTCTACCTGAACCATGCTATTGAGCCTGCGATGTCAAGACAAATCTACGATAGTCTCACTGTAACTGCAATACATCCAGTAACGACGACAATGAAACGACTTGTTAAACATTTACGCCAGCTTTTCGCAGCGTTGTTGCATTGAGTTTCATTTCGAGTTGACTCATGGCCCATTTATCATCTCTCGCTTTGTGGTTTTGCTCGGCAAGCATTTGCTGCGCTAATTTCTATGTCCCCAGAATGAATTTGAATGATAGAGATTGATGGACTCACCGCTCGATATTCGCGATCGATCGCATCTTTCTTGGCTTGCTTGGCTCTAGCAGCCATTTCAGCAGCCAGAGCATCTTGTGCAACAAGTGCGTCTATTTGAGCCGCATGCTCTCTCTCCTGAATTTGTCGTCGTCGTCGCTCTTCTTGTTGTTTTCGTAACTCAGCTCCCTGAAGCATATTTTGCTCGCGCTGCTTTCGTTGCCGTTCTTCGAGCATGGCTTCTTCTTTAGCTCGCTGGGCGAATTGAATGACGGCGGCACGAGCTTCATCCTGCCTTGCTTTTTCCTCGGGGGAGACAACATTTAGGAGCGCCATGTTCACCCGCTTCTCCTGCCGTTCATAAGTTTTCTGGAGCTCTTCTTGACGAGCGCGTTCTTGCGCTGCGAGACGTTCTTGGTACTCCTACGAGGAAAATGACAGCTCGAAGGCGTCGCTCTAGCTTGTTTACTTTGCTGAGTTTCTTGTCGTACTCATACTCGGCCAATTTTGCTTGACGTTTGGCTACAGACAGTAATTTCATCGGTACAGCAAGAGGAAAGATATCGTACAATCTTGAATTTTTTGGTTTTCAATCTTGACTTGCTCCACTTGCTTGGCTTTGATTCTCTTTTCTTCTTCGAGACGATGTCTCTCATCGTCAAGAGCAGCCTAAGCCGATATCAGTCTTTGGGTTTTCAGATATTTTCACCTTGGCTCGTTCGACTTCTTGCAATTCCGCATGCATTTTCAACCGCCTTTGACGCTCTCGTTTCTCGCGTGTTTCCTCCACCATACGATTAAACTCCGCGTTCATTTGACGCTGTTTTTCTTCTTTGGCGATTTGTTTCTGTTTGATTTCTTCCTGGAGGACAAAAATTCTAGGTGTGAGCTCGTTATGGCGGACAAACCTTGTGACGATCTAAATCTCGCTGCTGTCGCTCAAAGTATTTCATGTCGCGCTCTATTTCGAGCTGTCGCTGGCGTTGTTTCTCCTCTTCTTGCTGCTTCAAATACAATCGAGCTTGTTGTTTGTTGTCCATTGAAGCCCTGAGTTTGTGTTCTTTTTCCAACTTGACTTCTTGCTCTTCAAGCTCGTACAACTATTCGAGGGAAATTCAAACGTCATGCCATTTCTCTCGACTTGCCTTGGCCCATGCATTTGGAGCTCGGTAGCGCGGTGGACGTCGTATCTCATCATCTAGAGCTTGCTCAATCCTGCAAATTTTCGTTGAAATTAGTCTCAATGGTTAAAAGAATACCTTTCGCTCTTCGGAGCTTCTGGCGGACGCGTTGGTATGAGAGGAACAGTGGACGCCTTGCCTCCGCGATGACGTTTCTTCTTATAATCATCGCCGAACGCATACTTCGCCAATTCCTTCTTGATGTAATGCACAGCCAGCTTGTTGTCGACGTGTTTTTGGTTTTGCAGCGCTTTAGCCCGCTTCTCCGTCAAGTGCTGTCGGCGGTCTGCTTCTGCTTGCTCTTTTAACTTGACAGCGAGGGCTTTGCCTTCCTTTCGAGCGCGTGCATTTGCCACTAAGGCTTTTTGCTGCGCCGTGAGGTTCAGCATCGTAGAGGAGATAATTGCGATTGACACGAATGGTATTTTTAGACCACATCAATGCAGTTTCACAAAATTCCCAAGAGAAATTTGTCTTGGGGTACATTGTATGTTGCTCTTGGAATAGCCTCAATTTTCTTGGACACTCGTCGTAAGACAGCATGGTGAGCGGAGCAAGTAAACTGGATTTTCAAAGCTCTTCTTTTGCTTGTGTTGTCAAAGGATGATTTGATCCAACTTGGCCTCAAGGTAATTCATTTTCAGTCGCTGGGGCATCGTGTTCATTCTTTGTGTGGAATACTGACGACATACAGCCCAAATCAGCAAGAGCTTGTTTCATTGAGCGAGAAGCAAGTGTTTTAGTGCCCTTCGAATTGAAATGACTCACTCTTTCCACTTCCACGACGCCCTGCTTAGCATCTTCAAGACGGATCCAGATGTAGACGATCAAGCCACGCTCTGTGCAAACTTAATTCTCATGCAAAAGAGAAGTAATCGTCTCTGGGCTCGACATGGTTGTGCGCCTGGCAAACTTCATGCTCATACCATTCGATTCGCCACTGTTGAAGCTCTCGAAACCAAGATTCTCAAAAGTACCGAGATAACCTTGCAAGTCGTTGATATAGATATCTCCTCCTTCATCGTCGAGTTGCTTCATAATCGAAATCATGCTGTTCATATCGTCTTTTTTGCTGAAAACTTCGAGATTCGACAAGTACACTCTCTCTTCCACAATTTTGGCCCTAGGCTGCGTGCCGTTTGCAGGGAAACGCGAGTTCCATCGCCCCTGGACAGCGTAGAGCGGGCGTGGCCACTTCACGACCTGTACAACTTCCCGCACTTTTTGTCTTGATAAGGCTTTAGGGTTAGAAAGTCCAAAAATCCCTAAATAATAACTGAATTAATAATAAACAATAAAAAGGATTAATTAAGAAATTATTTATGAATATATGAAAATTGTCAAATCCAAGCCCCGATCGGACGGATTGCCGAGGTCTGTAGATCGCAAGCCCACTCGAAAATCGGTCGGGATCTGGAGGCATAAGCGTCAAGGATATCATGGTCTACTTTCATGGAGCTTTCACTTTGGTCTCTGCCCACGGTGAAGATTTCGAAAGCCATCTCGAAGTCGAACAAGCACTTCAATACCAAGCGCAGCATGTTCATTCCGTCCGATATCTAGAAGCAACGACGATGGAAGAGGAGAACGCTTGATCGCTTCTCGTCATGCAACTCTTATGTGTGATAAGTATCGCCATGGCGAATCGAGTCCATTCATGGACGAGATCAACACATCTCACCTATATTCTCCCAAACGTTCCTGTTACCACATCACACATGCATGGGATCACCTCGCAATGCATACCACAATCGTCCATGATGCAGAGGATTCGTCTTCGTGTCCTGGACAGAGGGAAGCACCGTTCAGCGACTATCCCTGTCAACCGTTGTGTCGTCAATGAGAGATCCAAAGCTGCAGAAGAGAGAGAGAGATGAAAGAAGGTCAGATCGTATTCTCCGTTGGAAGCACACAGAGGAAAGGAGCTGCTAGTCTGCTTCCATTCGAACGACGACTCATCCTTCCATGGACGCAGGAGGCCGTTGGAGAAAATCGAAACCTCGCATGTCAGGCCAATCGATCCAGTGCGATCCGAAATTCCATGGTTTGATTCGCGCAATAATTAAAAAACGATCCATCTTGGGCTGTCCGTTGGGCTAATTATACGTTCCATCCCAGAGGATCAGCAGTCGAGAGAGGACCCTTCCTCTCGACGGATCTTCGAACATCCTCGCTCATGGCAGACAAGTCGGAAGCGACTCGACCGGTCGTCTCGACGACGGACTTGGATACATGCATGTCGAAACAACCGTGGAGTTTTGTCCAGATGAATATGAGTCTATTGCCGATTGCGCGGCCGTTGCCAGTTTATACGAGTCCGTCCGCACTCATGCGCAAGAAAACGGCGCTTGGTCTCAAACCGCGAACACCCAACAACCCAACAACCGACAAAGCATCCACAATCAGTCCAAGAAGACAAGGCGAACTTGTCAGTGGAGATGTTGTCCCGCCGCTAAGTCTCCGAGAACGCGTCCTGCGAAAGAAGGAAGATCTATTCGTTGACGTGCAACCACCGCCACGCACAAGGTGTATGAGCGAAGAATACTGGGATGCGTCGTCCGTCGACAGCGAACGCGGCTACGACAGCGACGATTTCTTGGTGTCCAGACAGAATGTCAACGACAAGTCGTGTGTCCGCGTGAAGCGCATCCTTGAAATCCTCGACGAAGATCGATGCAAAGAAGATACCATGCACACATCTCCGCGCAGCGCCAAGCGCCGCTGCCAACTTAATTTAGGTCATCCATCGTAACAACACAAAACTCAAAACTTATTAATTCAGCAAGTCGCCAGGGGCAAGCGTTGCTTTCACTTGATCCTCGAGGACTTTCTTGTCGACGCTTTGTCCAGTCCAGAGCCTCGACTGCTCCAATCCTTGCTCCACGAGCATTTCATATCCTTGAATGCACGTGCATCCATGCGCTTTCGCGCTCGCCAACATTGGCGTTATCGCTGGTTTGTACGCCGCGTCCATGACTATCAATCCATGGCGGAACAAGTGGTCGGGGAGGACAAAGCCCGCCGTGGCTGGAATCGTGCCGACGACGACATCCACTTGTGGCAAATCGCTCAGTGATGAGATTGCAGTGCCGCCGAAACGCTTGGCCACCTACAAATGCGGTCAATCTCTTAATTTCATCATGGTCCTTCTACCTCTTGGGCTTTTTCAAGCGTCCGATTGTACACATAGAGTTGCAATCCAAGTTGCGTGAGTGCATAACTGGCCGAGAGCGACGTGCCGCCGCCTCCAACGACGAGGGCGATCTTGGGTCTATCAATTCACAAAATGCTTTTTGAGATTTCAATGCTCATGGCGAACTTACGCTTCAGTGAGGGCCTCAATGCGACGCGCAATGGGGCGATAAATGCCCTTCCAGTCGGTATTCTCACCCAGAAGTGACCCATTCCTAGGAATTCCACTCAATGATGACCATATGGGTGCAAACATACGCTTGGGGGACAAGTGTGTTGACGGAACCGATCGCAGCAGCAGCTGGTGACAGCGTCGTGACGTGTGGAACAACATCCACTTTGAGAGGGATCGTTACGGACGCCCCTCCAAACGACGCCGAGTGGATAATGGCCAAGAGCGATTGGACGTCTACAAGACAAGTCGTCGGTTCATGTGGGGCGATCAAATCGTTGTACCAGTGGTTTCATGGAGGGAATAGTAGTTAGGCAATTTCAATGCCCGAAACGCCGCGTTGTGCATTCGAGGGGATGGAGAATGTTGAATGGGACTGCCGAACAAGAAAAACTGTTTGCCTAATCGATGCATTCCGCTTAGTTTTATGCTCTACGTGCCACCTATGCAGCTAGACAGGAGTACCTTGCGGCATTCCCAATGCTTGACGGAGTGCCACAATTTCGGCGACCGAGAGCTGGCCCTACATAACATTTTTACACTGTGCATCGCACCGGCGTGACTTACAGGTGCAGCCGACGCTGGCAACTTTGGATGAGTGACGGGTGTCAGCGTGCGGTTCAGCACACGACTGAGTTTACCAGCTTCAGTCGTACAGAGAGCAATGCAAGGCATCGAGAAGTGCCAGCTAGAATGTCCCCTGTGACTCCATTTTATAGTTTTTCAATGATCGTACCGGTTACGGCAGCTTTCCAATACTTGGTGGATCATGTACGCATCCGAGACGTCAAACGCTTTGATCACAACTTTGGCAATGTCCACTTTGCCTTGCCATGCACACAAGTCAAACAATTCTACAAATGAAATTGAGTTGAATTTCATCACCAAAACGGAACCTTGTGCTCGTTGAGGGGTTGTGCGCTCTTGAATTGCATGGTAGGAAGCTAAAATTGCAGAGCCACGCTAGAAAGATTTGAGCTTCGCAAGTAACATAAAATTCCGTCTTTACCTTGGATTCAATCAAGTGGAGCTGCTGCGCCGCTGGCCAGCAACATTCCATGTCAATGACTTCACAACCCAGCGCGATACCTACCAAGTCATCAGTGTCATAGAAAACAATGGAAAATACCAAAGTGGAGCAAGTCAAAGATTTGTTTGGGGTCTTCGGGGAAAGCACCGCCTTGACCAATCGTTCGCACTGTGAAAATGATCGGAAGAGAAGACAACGCTCGCAATTTAGCCACCTAAAGCATTCAAACTCAGGGATATCCATCGCGCAGACGATACCTGTTGACCCACAAAAGTCTTGTCAAAGCTTTCGAGCAAATCAACGCGCAATTCCAGAGCATGCACATTTTCCGCGATGGTTGACAACAATTCCGCCGACACATTTTCGTACGATGGAAACGTCAACGACAAAAAGTACGTGTCGGGTTTTGTCTTCAATGGGAGGGCATCGTAATGACCCAAGACAACATTGAGGAAACGCACAAAGTCACGGTTGATACGAGGGTAGTCGACATCCTTTGACAAGATAGGAAACACAAAGGAGCTTGCCGCTGTAAACAGAGGAGCTCGACGATGGAAAACCGCAGCAATATCTTCGCCATAGGCAGGACGCGTCGTATCAGCAGCCAACGTGGCCTCAATATCAGCCAAGTCACGTTGCAAATAAATCACATTGGAGCATTGGGAGAGCAATGTGACGGCAGAGGGGCTTTCGACGACACCTCCACCGCATGAAATGATGGTGTTCGCAGGAGGCGATTGAATCCATTTCTGGATACAAGCAACTTCTTGGGCACGGAAAGCATCCCAGCCCTGTTCGGCGACGAATTCTTTTACAGTTTTGCCTACAAACGAGCTTGAGGTAAAACAACGATGGAAAGTTTACCCAATTGATGAGATTCCATGTATTCATCCATGTCGATCCATTCAAGACCAAGAGCTTGGGCTGCATGTTTTCCAAGAGTGGTTTTTCCAACTCCCCGCATGCCAATCAGATAGACAGTAGTCGCATCAGCTCCTGCAACCGTCGACGAAGTGGCTGGAACTTGGAATGGAATTTTGAGAGAAATGGAGCATTCGTCCCAGAACGATGGGAAAGTCTTGTCCGTGCATTCCTTGTCCGTGATCACAACGTTGGGCAAGTAGGATCCCAACACTGCGAACGACATGGCAATGCGATGATCGTTGTGGCAAGCGATCTTGGCTGGAATTTCTAAATTCGCGGTGTAAGCAAGATGCTTAGAATATTGTTGACTTACTCGGAAAGGTAGGTGGAGAGTGGTCACCACGGCCTTCAATCCATAAGCCATCAGGCAGCTCACCGCAGCGCACGCCGCATTTAGCTAGCTCTTCCACCTACAGGGCATGAGAAGTTAGACAAGTAGGCAGCGCTAAATTGTTGTACCATGACAGCAACACGATTGCACTCTTTGACTCGTTGATTGGCAATGCCCGTAATGTTAGTCGTGCCTTTGGCTACGGCAGCAAGTACAGCCAACGTCATAAACGCGTCAGTCATGGTTTCCATGTCGATATCAATGGCTTTCAATTCACCACGAGGAGGACCTATTAATTGCGTGACGAATCTATCGTTGGGCAAGAGTACCTTGAACCCACGTCGACGATTCATCTTGACCTCCTGTGCAGCCCATGGCTTGAAGAGCCTAAAAAGAAGTTAGAGACGCCTTGGTGGCAAATCCATACTGTAAAAAAGGCGGCATCGCCTTGACATGACTTGCTTCCAAGGCCAGGAACGACAACGCGACCGCCAGAAATTGCAGCAAGAGCCAAGGGATACGTGGCTGAGCTGGCATCCACCTCGACGTGGACACGTGGAGGGTTCTTGTAGACTCCTTGGTCAACAATAAAGCGGTTGTTCGAGCCTGTGCCAGTGAATTAGGACAAGAAGTATTGGAGACAAGAAATACCGAGTGTTTGCACGCGAATGCCAAAGACTTCCATCAACTGAATCGTCATTTTAATGTAAGGATACGACGTCGGGTTGTCTTCGGCCAGTTGGAGATCCAACGTGGATTTCGCGTATGGCGCACTCAAGAGCACCGAGGAGACATATTGGCTGCTCACCTAAGCAATAAGTCAGCATATGTGTAGAGCCCTGCTTTGCTTACTTTGCCAGCCAAATGCATGACGCCACCTGGAAGGCCAGTTGGGGCAATTTCCAACGGAGGGCAGCCCTCGTTCTTGGCGTAGGTGATCGAACATCCATTAGCATTCAGTGCATTCACCAAGTCGGAAATGGGACGTTCTTGCATTCGCGAGTTGCCGGTGAGATGGATTGGTGTTCCAACAAGCGTGGCCACTGTCGTGAGGAAACGGGCAGCCGTGCCAGCATTGCTCAAGTACCAATGGTTGGGCAGCGAGTTTGGAAATTTGCCGCCAGTGCCAATGACAACCAACACTTCACCATCTTCCTCCCATGAAAACTGAGCGCCCAAATATTGGAGAACATCCATCATGACTTGCGTATCGTCAGAGTGCAACAATCCCGTAATGCGGCACGTTCTAAACTCTGGTCAACATCGTTGCTTCATGAATTTTTTACCCAGCGCCCAACGCGGCCATGAGTAAGACGCGATTTGAGATGGACTTGGAGCCTGGCACTCGAACAGTTCCTGAAATTGGCTCAGCAGGAGGCACGACCAAGACCTATTTCCAGCGGAAAAATATGTTATTCGAGTTGACCATACTTGAGGTTCCAAGACGTGGGCGATGCGATCGTCTTCCACGGCGACAGTGTAAGGATTTGAGCACACTTTGCCGATGGATTGAAGCAGAATGAGCTTCTTGACGCCGCCCGAGTTTTTCTTGTCAACTTCCATTTTCTCCAACACATTTGCCGTCAAAGCACTAGCATAGCTTAGTATAAGGAAGCGACCACGGAAGGATTACCGAGCAGGAACGCGCACTGGCAATCCAAAGGCCTTAATACAGCGCAAAAGTCGCCCAACGGTAGCCGAAGTACACAAACCAAGTCCTGGTTTGCTCAAGACTTAAAAATCATCGTTTTGCAGCAGCATACCTCGAGCGATTTCAACTTCTTTGACCATGCCAATGGCAACGCATTCGCCATGCAACAGTTCAGGCTGCATGATTGCTTCAATGCCGTGGCCAATGCTATGACCAAAGTTGAGAATCGCTCGGAGTCCCTATGATCACATTAAATGAGAACTGGATGAATCATTGCTCACTTGTTCTTTTTCGTCTTCATCTACGACTGTCGTCTTGATCGAGATGGATTGAGCAACCATGTCGAGCACGACATTGTGCTGCAAGCTCAAAATGGCATCAACATTCGACTCGAGCAACGAAAACAACGATTCACTGTAGATAGCTCCTGCTTTGATAATTTCAGCCATGCCTGGAGAAATCTCTGTCAAAGATGTTGCATTGAACATCTTTACCGTTGACCAATTCACGCTTGGGAAGTGTCGAGAGGAGATCCAAGTCAACGAAGACCCGTTTGGGTTGATGGAATGCTCCAATGAGATTTTTGCCGGCGTCGACATCAAGACCGGTCTTTCCGCCGATGGCAGAGTCAACACATGCAAGCAACGAAGTGGGAATTTGAATGAACGGGACACCTGCACGAAAGATGTTACATCAAACAATGAAGCTGTAACTGTACCTCGCATATAAGTGGCTGCTACGAAGCCAGCCAAGTCACCGACAACACCACCTCCCAATGCAATCACGCAACAATCTCGATGCATGCGCTTTTCGAGCATAAAGTCTTCAATTGCATCTTTCATGCGGCGGTTCTTGCTCGCTTCGCCTGCTGGGATCACATACAATTCGACTCGTCGCTGAAAGCTTTTGACGAGAGTTTCCGCGTACAACGGCGCGACATTCGTATCACTCACAACGAGGAAGCTGCTGATCTTTGGCAACAACGTACGCAGTTGCTCTGCGACCGTCGAGAGAATGCCATGGCCGACTTGGACCACGTAGTCTTTGCAAGGGATTTCCTGCATCTTGGAGAATGAATTTTGGGTATCCGTGGAAGCAAATCCACCGTCCAATCAAAAGCTGGCTTTACATCCGGATAAGTATTTCAATATGCGGACATGGCGCAAACACATCTTGTTTTCCGACTTTTAAGCAACTAAATTTAAATTTTATATTCAAATTTGAAATTATATTTAATTTAAAATATAAACATGAATATTGCATACAAATTTACAGTATAAAGCTGAATAAAATTTCTATTTATGTACCTTACATGTTTATGAATGGGTGCAACCCAGCACATTCTTCTGGCGGTCAAAGTGCTGCGGTCGACGCACGACAGCTACATGTTGTGCTCCCAGCGCCAAGCTTGAAACGTCTGTTGAGGAAGCACATCTTGAAGCCAGCACTGCCCAGGCTCGTCTATTGGTGCTCAAAGCGTCCTGACCTCCAATCACGGACTCATCGTCCACCGTTTGAACTGTCATTCCAATCAAGATTGCTGGATTGGCCGCGCTGAGCTGAGTGTGACCTACTTGGATGTATAACCAAGCCGCCATTGAAGAGTTATCTCAAACTACGATAGCCTTCCCCAAAGGACTCGGCGTGATTCCATTGAGATTAAACTCGAAAGGATGCTGTGGTGGTACGGCGCCATATGCCGTTCAAACCTCCAAAACCAGCAAAAGAACCAACGAGCCCACCACTTTTTCAATGCTTTCATCAGAGTCTTCAAAGGCGTCTATCTGTGTCCATGCAAAAGAGCCAAAGTCTCACTACTGAGCAAGCTACAAGCCGCCACGCAACGAATTCCAAAGTGACCACGGTGGCTGTGTCACACGGTTGTGTTGCAACGAAATTTTGAAACGTGATTGGCATTACAAAATCTACAGGACCACCAGGGGGTCCCACAAAAAGTTGACCCTCTAGAAGTCAAAAGACAGCACTCGGTCGATCAATTATCAAGCATGGCTCTCGATTAACCGAACTTTGGAGTCTCTGTCTACCTTTTCCACCGCGCTTTACCCGAGCTGCGTGCTTTCTTTTGCCGCATCGACTCTCCACTTTAAGGAAAATAGGGGTACCCCTTAAAAATATATATACCCACCCCTACCCCCACCCACGGCATTTCTCTCGGACAAAAGTGCACACTGAACGATCACCGATCCAAATCATGCTCTTCTGCGGCGAATGCGGAAGTCGATATGAAGACGATACGTCGCGTTTTTGCGCGGAATGCGGCGCTCCCCGAGAAATGGATGAGCCAGTAGTGGCTCCTGTTCCTCAAGTACCAACTCCATCGACGTATACGGCGCCAGTAGTGACCAAGAGTGTGTCGTTTTCAGAACCTCTCATTGCACCACCAGCTTCGACCTACGCTCCTCCACCTCAGGCGGCTGTTTCGATTCCTCCACCTCAGCCAGTTGTAGCAGCTCCTCCTGTCCCATCTGCCAAGTGCTCTGCTTGCGGCACGCCTTACGCCCTCGCCACCGAACGCTTTTGCGGAGATTGTGGTAAACCTCGTGAATTCTCCTCTCCTGCGCCGGCTGCAGCTCCTTCGAGCTTCAATCCAACACCAGCTCCACCTCAACAATTTTCTGCTCCTTCCACCTACTATGCGACCCCAGCTCCAGTCCAAGCATCGCCTGCTCTTATTGACGATGACGAGGACTTGTTCGGTGCACCTCCATCGTCGAGCTCGTCCTTTGTGGGTAGTTCGCAACCTATCGTAACACCACAGCCAGTTCCACTCGCACCACCCGAACAACGACCCGTTCCTGCAACTCTTGACATTCCAAAGGGAGGAAGTTATCCTGGTGCTGCACTTGTCGCGGCCCAACTCGCCGGTCTCTCAAGTAAGTCGCACGGATAAACTACTCGAAGCTCACTTGATCGTAGTGAAATCATCCAAGCCAGACGCGGCCATTGTCGAAGTTCACGGCAGCGGCATTGGCATTACAGTCCAAGATGTGGTCTCTGCGCGTGATATGAACACTCTGCCGATCCGTCAAGCCATTTCTGGTGGAATGGAGCGCAATCGTACTGCTCCTTCCCAAGTCAATGGTCAATTCCACTCGAGCCAGGTGCCGCTTGTCACTCCATTTTGGCTAAGCTATCTATTTCTTCTAGGTGACGCCACAAATTGCGGTGCATCAGAACATTCTGGTGCAGCCACAAGAAGAGGCATTCTATGCCACTCGCACGCTGCCTGATACGAATGAATGGACAAATCTCCTGCGCCAGCACCGCCAAGCTAGGACCCAATTCACAGGTGCGTTCATCTCCTCCATACAGCTTCAACGCGATGTAGATCCAACATTTCCACCAACAAATGCATCACTATATCGCGATCCATCGCACCCAATGACTCCGGCAGGAACGACTCCTCTGGACTCTGTTGTGTGGAAGTGGAAGCGCATCTCGGAATTCTTTTCGCACAATGCGTATGTCGAAGTGTCCGTGCTCGACGACGACAAGAAGCTTGTCTGCGGCATTTCCATGAAAACCCAAGCTGAAGCTGAGGCTATGATTGAAACCATTCGAGCGCAACAGACACCAGTGGATGCTCGTTTCCTCCTGCGTGCGACTGACACTGTCACCGCCGGTCTAAACAAGAAGCGTGCCGATCACTTTTTGAACTTGACGAAAAATCTCATGGAGTCCATGATGGAATACGTTGATGACGGTGTGACGAAATTTGAATTGCTCTGGCAAAAGAGCTTGCTCGATGCATACAAGCCACTCGTTTTTGCCGGAGTGGGAACGCCGTACGGCTATCGCTTGGATGGTTTGCCATCGCGCTCTATCCACGCAACTCAATGCTTTTGTAGGCTTCGGCACAACAGTCTCGAAGATGCAAGTCATCGTTCCGATTCAGTTTCAAGCGCAGCAAGTGTGTTTGTTTGACCGTCAGCAGCGTCAGCCTGGCGAATGCAAACCTGGTCGTCTAGCTGACGGCTATTTGTTTGGAGCCCTCTCGATGCTCTCGACGTCACCGACAGCCTTATCTCAGCTGTTTCCACGTACAATACTGTCCTTGCCAGCATAATTTCACGACTCGTGACGTCGTAGGGTTGACGAGTGACTTGGTGCAGCCCCATGCAGCTTGGCCGGCGCCATATGAGCTTGAGCAGCAGTACAACGACGAAGGTGTCTACTGCGTTCGCCTCTGGCGAAACCACAAGAGTTATCTCGTTATTGTGGACGATTATATTCCATGCAGTACGAATGGCAAGCCCGTCTTTGCCTCTTTCACCGGATCCGTCTCCCGCTTTGAAATTTGGTCCATGCTTGTTGAGAAAGCGTATGCCAAGTTGTACGGTGGCTATGATGCAATCGTCGGTGGCCAGGATGTCTTCTGTCTTCAAGATCTCTTTGGCGGTCTCCCATCTTCCTTCCCGTAAGTGGCATGAACCTCCTCGAGTTCTAAATTCTTGGATAGCGTGTCAGACATTGCAGGAAATGGCAACGAAACCACAGCGTACAATCGACTGAAGCAGGTCTTTAAACCTTTGAGTGATGTCGTGACGTTTCTCGTAGTCGCTTCAACGAGGAAATTTGCTTGGTCTGACGAACAACAACCATGCTGTGAACATGCCTCTTGGTCTGAAAGCTGGACACACGTATGGTGTAGTCAAGGTAGTCCAAGTGCGCGCCCAAGGTCAACTACACACGCTTGTCCAACTTCGCAACACTTGGGCTGATGCCATCACATCGCCGACTGACTTTGCGTCGGTGCCTTGGGCTAAAGGCAGCTCCGAGTGGAAGGAATGGTCACTCAACCAGAAGAACCAAGTTGGGTATCAACAAGCTGACGATGGCACGGTGTGGCTGCCTTTGACTGCATGCTTGGCCTTCTTCTCGACCGTTTTAGAATCCAAGAACGTCTACCAGTTCCCCTCGATCTTCCCTGGGGAGTTGGACACCATTCCTCTCTACCTCCACATCATCACGAGCGAGTGGAAAGGTCTCACGTGTGGTGGTCGCGAAGCCATTCATTTGAACCCTCAGTTCCAATTCACGACGGGTGGTACGATCTCTGGCCTTTATGGTGGTCTCTGACTTGAGCTGCAGACACAACAAATCTCCTCATTCATCTGGAACAGCCTTGCCGTCGCATCAATATGCAATTGGACTATCCATGCTACGTCTCGCCAGTCGTCGTGGCCCACGGCGCCATCGGACAACGCAAGCTTGATATTGCCAAAGACGTGGTCGCCACTGGCACATTCATTTCGAACCGCAGTTGTCTCCTCGAAGTCGGCAATGCTGCCTCAGACACATACGTGGTCATTCCAGCGACGTATGCACCATACCCATCGACCTTCCAACTGGTGGTCGCGTCCACGTTGCCACTTGCCATCGGCTTCATCAGCGACCAGGATATCCCAGTCTGTTGTGTCTGTAAGAACCCACTCCGAGGCACATACCGCACATACACGTCACCGTAAGCTCCTTTTCTCTATACGCAGTCTAAGCTCTTCGTAGTGATGGTGTGGCTGAAAACGTGTGCAAAGGAGCGTGCTCGGATCAATACCGATCCATGCACGCTCCCGTCTGTGTCGAGTGCGGAGAGCGCGTCGAAGTTGTGGCAGGACGATTCTCTGGCCGCATGTATACTCTGGACGACGGAACTTCTTGCCACGCTGAGTGCATGGACAGCTATCGCATGCGAAATGCTGAAAGTTGCGCCCACTGCCAGTATGCCATTGTAAAGATTGAAGGTTTGGCACATGGCTATCACCATCTCAAGGCTCTTCTTGTCTTGTAGGAAAATTCGACGGTAAGTACTTTGCGTTGGATAGCGGAGCCAAAGTCCACGCCGAGTGTATGGAGAGCTACCAGTTGTCGATCGCAAAGAAATGCCGCCATTGTGGCTTGGCCATCATAAAAGGCGGTCGCTTCGATGGACGCTTCTATCAACTTGCCAACTCCGAAGATCAAGTACTTATCGATATCCAATGCCAGTCGACTAAAAAATTTGTAGGTGCACTTTGAATGTTGGGATGCTTTTCAACTGAACGAAGCACCGAAATGTCGTCATTGCTTGGAGCCGATTGTCAAGATCGAGTCAAAATTCGATGGCCGCTTTTATGAACTCAATGATGGCTCTGGCAAAGTCCACTTTGAATGCTGGGATGCATTCCGCCAGCGCTGATCGGTTCTCATCAGCTCCAGCTTAGCTTTTGATAAACGCTGTCAATCCAATAAATCTCTCTCCAGTCGGAGTTCAAGCGTCAAAGGGTGGAGGAGGTCAGTGTATCACATGGGAATCTGGCTGAATCTCCGAGTCCGGCTCGATACATCATGGCGTATGCTGTAGCCAGCTGCTTGTGCCCCTCCTTTCTCCAAGGCGTGGCTCGGATTGATTTCGGATTGATGTTCCTTGACGGTCGCTTTGACCAATCATCCAAATTTTGTGTGAAATCATTGAAACCTACAGTGTACATACTCCGCCAGGTCCCACTGCGTCGCCACACCTCTCTTACTAATCAATTCCTTCGCAATCCAAGCTGCTCTCTCCAAAGTCCCAGCGAGATCCACGCCATCCTCAGTACAATCCAAATCTCTTCTTTCATTTCTTGCTAACTCCTGGGCGTTGTAGATGACGATGGCAAATTTAGTCACCTCCATATCGTGACACGATGTCCAAATGTCCAGAAATCAATGCAAGATCAAGCTGGAAGCAACATGGAGGGAGCAGCACTCACGTGTTGAGTCAAAATTGAAGCGTCGTGGTGCGAATGCCTTCCCGCCATCGGAATATCCACGCGGTGGGCAGCGACTCCCGCCGTGTCGAAGCAGAGAGTGCATGTGGTTTTGACCAGCAATGTCATCATTCCTGGCCAATCACAGACGACAAACCCATCAAGATGACAACAGAATGGCTGTCTCATTGAAAAATCTTTAGAGTGGCATCAAATCAAGTGCAACTTGACGGCCGACACTTGGCAATTTGACCTCTTGAACAAAGAAGAACAAAGCGATGATCTCTGCCACGACGCTCACCGCCATTGGGATTGTCTTCGCCGTCGTCACTGTACTGCTCTGTATTGCCAACTATTTCTTCAACAAGTATTACGTCCTCCCTGAAGACGAGACCGACGCCCGACGAAACCAACAGTACGTTTCAAAGGACACAGCAGGAGCATGGCTGATGGCTTTCATTGTAGCTTCTTGGCGTTCATGCCTGGCCTTCGCCGTGAAGATATTGAAGAATTGTAAGTTGTCTCGCCATGTCTTTCACCGGGACACTCATCTCCTCGACATGTGTAGTCACCTCGACGCGGAACGATGGGAATGCAGCGTGTGTGAGTTTCACAACTTGAATACGAAGCCTCATTGTCTCCTTTGTGGCACGCGACAAGGTACGCTTCAGTGATGAAGAAGTGCTTGAATGTCAACTGACTGCGGCTGGTAGAATGCCGTTTTGTCGCTCCACAAACGACAGCGCCTTCGAAACCGTCGCTGTCGCGGACATCCAGCGGCAACTATATACAACTGCACAGCACGCGTGCATCGCTCAAGTCGACGACTTCAAGGTTTTCCATGATCGCATTTGAAAACGTCTTGCTTCCAGATGATTTGAATGCTCAACAACGAAATGCACGGTAAAACATTCGATCCTATCACCCACTAAACTTGTCATTGATTAGAATGCGCAAGCAATGGATTCGACAAAAAGACTCGCAAGGTCGAATCAAGTGGCATCGACGCTTCATCAACTCGACAGCAATCCCAGATGCATTCGTCGTTCAGTTGGTACAACTACCGCGGCGGATCCTCCTCAGTCCTTACTCTGTGGCGTTAGATTTCGCCCCAAGACAAGATTGGTTCTCTCTCTCCTGTTCCAGAGTCGCCTCGAACAACGCAAGCTTCAAGTCTTGAATCATGCTCCCAGTCGCCCACGGTGCAGTCAGCGTGGACGCCCCTGGCAGCTGTTCCTCACAATTACACCGTCGTGGGCACTCCAATTCTTCCTGAAACTGCTGCGTCGCTCTTTGAAATCTCCAAGTTGTCGTTCCCCCTCAAGTATGCTTGGTTTCTCCACCAACTGAACGATTTGGTCGTCCCGTACGACGAGCTCCATCTTCGAGTCAAGGTGTTGCGATGTCGAGTGATGGAAGAAGCGGTGGAAAACCTCTTGAGCTACCCCAATCGAGCTCTTTGTGCTATCGTGCGCTACGAATTCATCAACGAGTCGGCTCAGGATGCCGGCGCTGTCCAGCGCGAGTGGTATACGCTGACAACGGAAGAGATGTTGCACGAAGACAGCGGGCTCTTTCTCATCATGAACCGTGAAGATCAATCCTATTTTATCAACCAAAACTCAGCTCACAAGTGGAGGTAAGTCATGACTTGCAACAAGACCTGACGCCTCCGTCGCAGACATTTTGCTGGCATTGACCACATCGAAGCTTTCCGTGCCGTCGGTCGATTCATCGGACGAACACTTCTCGATGGTCAAGTCGTTCCAATGCATTTGAGCCCCGTGATTCTGAAAGGTTGGTCAAACTTTTCATCCTTGCCACAATGAACTGTAGCAATCTTGGCCATGCCGCTTACGTTAGACGATGTCGAGAGCATGGACCCAACTGTATACAAGAGGTATGGCTCGATTCAAGCAATGATAGTCATGACTGTCATTGTAGTCTCATGTATATCCTCGACCATGATTCAGTCAAAGACCTCGCGTTGACTTTTTCCGTGACGGAACAACGAGGGGACAAAGTAGTCGAGTTGCCATTGGTTGCAAATGGACATTTGAGATGTGTGACCGACACAAACAAGCATGAATACGTGAGCCGCATGGTCGAGTACTTGCTCTTTGGTCGTGTCGAAGATCAAATAACGGCTTTGATTCAAGGCGTGTATGAAGTCGTGCCGCCAGAACTGCTCATGGCTTTGGATCACAAAGAAGTAAGTCTATTCATGCCTTGACTTAAATAACGTTGTCGCTAGTTTGAGCTCATCTTGTGCGGTTTGACTGAGATCGATGTGGTCGACTGGAAAGCCAACACTGTAGTCTCGTCGAACTTGGAGGAATCCAAAACGCTCGAGGTAAATTCACGCGATTCGACCGCCGTGACTGAAATTTCTGTAGTGGTTTTGGGAAATTGTTTCAGAAATGTGTCGCAATGATCGCTCGAAGCTCCTGCAATTTGCCACTGGGTCCTCTCGCGTCCCAGTTCAAGGCTTTAAAGGTACACGTCTTGAATGAGATCGTGGTCTTAACTTTCGTTGCAGGCCTGACGAGTTATGACGGTGAGATTTGTCACTTCACGCTCAAGGGCATTCCCTACACTTGCGGCGTCTATCCAGCAGCCCATGCGTGTTACAACCGCATCGATTTACCGCTGTATCCAACACGAGACATGATGCACGAGGCTCTCAATATGCTCGTTATGTCTGATCCAACCGGCTTCACCATAGTCTAGCGTGTTGGTCTCGCTAATCCTATTTATACATTTCGTCATGTCCCTCTCCACATCTTTGCGTGTGGCCGTGTAGACACACAAGGTGTGCAACACGACGCGAACTTTCAAATCTGTGGCAAGGCGCGTTGCTTTCCTCCATCCCTGTCCACCAAGCTCAAAATTGATTCAAAATGCGTCCATTTCTTGCACATTGTTGAAATGTCCACTGCCTATTGCTACAATTGACAGTTCTTGGAACGCCACGTTGGGTGCAATGCAATGTCAAGCTAAAAACCTCTATATACTAATAAAGTAAAGAATGATTTATTTATACAATACATCATTTTATAGGACATTTCAGACCATTATAAGATTTAATTGGGAAAATAAAATATGGATACAGAAAAGATATTTTTTGTTGTAGTTTATTGAATTTTATAAATTGCAAAGCCAGGTGCTGTGAACATGATTTCAAGAAAGGTGCAAACGGACAAGAAATGATGACTTGGGTACACTTTCAAACCCATAACGAGGCAAACGAGAGCTTGGAGCTCTCGCAATTCAAACAGGACGATCGCAATGCACATTTTATTCAAACCAGGTTGTGTTGTCCCGTGAGTTGTTTTGCACGCATCTCAATCAATATACAAGGAGCCAATCAAACTTCATAATTTTGGATTCTGGCCAATCAGGAGTTGGTTTTGGCGTGGATTCACAAACGGTGCATGTAATGACCACGACGATAAGGCACCTATTTCCCGACGTGCTTGGTACGAGACATGGAACAATCTCAGTACATCGGTGCAACGCCCATTTACAATTTTGCCAAGCGATGGGTTCGGTAGTCTTTGTCGGCGTCGTGGAAGCTTTCAAGGCCGACGAGTGGCCGTCAATGTCCACTCCTGACGATTTGTAAGCTACAATTCCAAACTCGAGAACTGAGTCGCATTCGTCCTAGGCATGCAGTTCATGCGTCCATGCCTGGCATCGTACGTCGAGATGTTCAACGCACGTAAGCTGCGAAGTTTGTCCTTTTGTGCTGAGGTTTATCGACTCTTTAGGCTTGTGCAGGCATCAACATGGTGTTGTTTACTTTGCGAATGGCACAATTTCACAAGTTCGACGACTTGCAGCGTTTGCAAGTCACCTAAAGGTAAGAATGAGCACTACAGCAAGACACTTATGTGTTGCAGATACAGCACATCAATGGAGAATGAATTCATGGGCGAAGCCAGTGTCCGCAATCAAGTCTCTCATGTTCAGAGCCACTGAGCAAATCGTGATGTACGACGACAGTCATCTCAATGCCACCCAGCTGAGTGCCAAGTAAGACATATTCGAGAAGTGAGACCTCACGAAACATAGAATGCGGCGGCAATGGACGCGGGAAATTGTGAAAGGCAAATTGGTGTGGAAACGGCATTTCATCCGCGCAACATGCGAAGCCTTCACACTTCAAAAGGTAAGACTACATTACACTTTGCCTGAGACTGAGCTCATGTCCAGACTTTTTCTCAAGATGGACTTCATGATATTGAATGGACTCCACTTGATCATCGCGGTTTCGTGGATTCGGTTTGGTCGGCTGGTTTATCAGTCAGCTCAATTTATAATACCGAAGTGGCTCATTCGTCGTTCCCAGCCAAGTGTTTGTGGGTACTTGAGCAAGTGGCTGCCACGATCGTGCCCTACAGCGCTCTACACCTCAAAGTACAAACCCATCGACACGCCATATTTAACCAAGCCATGGAAATGCTCTTGGCACTTGATACGTCCACAGCGCGGGCAATTATTCGTGTGGAAATCCACGGAGAAGCTGCGCAAGACGCTGGAGCAGTACTGCGTGAATGGTGCGAGTAGCTCAAAATGCCAGATCTCATATCTGCTTTAGGTACACTGTGGTGGCGGAAAACATCCTGAATGAGTCCAATGGCTTGTTTATGATTTCGAATCGAGAAGACCAGACGTATTTTATCAACCCAAACTCTGCGCATGCATGGCAGTACATCAGCAATACTGAGTCTGTCATGTCTAACTCTGGTTGCAGTCGCAAAAGCAATCATATTGGGGCATTCCGAGCCGTGGGCCGGTCCATCGGTCGTGCGATTCTCGATGGCCAAGTCCTTCCCCTCCACTTCAACCCCGTTATCTTCAAAGGTGCACCGCTCTTCCAAACAACGACTGATTGTATGTGATTGTAGCAATTCTTGGTGTCCCCATGTCGTTGGATGACATTGAGCTCCTCGATCCAGCTATGTTTCACAGGTCTGTCATCAAGTTTGCCACATCGTACTCACCATGATGCAGTCTGCTCTACCTACTCAAACATGATGGCGTTGACGAGCTTGGTTTGACGTTTTCAGTCACAGAACCTCGAGGCGACTCTTACACTGAGATCGATCTAATATACTCTGGTCGTGACATTGCAGTCACGGATGGCAACAAGGATGAATACGTCCAGCGGATGGTCCACCACCTCTTGTTTGGACGTGTGGAGGCACAAATGAACGCCCTCATTCGTGGTGTGTATGATATTTTGTCACCGACAGTCTTGCTGGTACTTGACCACAAAGAGGTAAGACTTTGCCACAGTGACATTATGTCTAAACAATCGACTGTAGCTGGAAATACTTCTCTGTGGCTATTCAGAGATTGACTTGCACGACTGGCGAGAGAACACAATCGTCTTGGAGTCGACAAGCCCAGAAGCTTCTAGTGTGATCGACGTATGAGGCTATCTGTAGATCTTGGCTTGACCCCTTCCTGTAGTGGTTCTGGCAAATCGTTGACGAACTGAGCCCCACAGACAGAATCAAGCTCCTCCAATTCTCAACTGGCTCATCGAGGGTCCCAGTACAAGGTTTCAAAGGTCTGTGCCTTTGGTAATATTCATGGTTATGACTATCCTACTAGGCTTGACGAGTTACGATGGTTACGTTTGTTACTTCACGCTCAAATGCGTCGACTACAGGGAGGGGGCCTTTCCAACAGCCCACACATGCTACAATCGACTGGACTTGCCGACCTACCCGAATAAACAGCTCCTCCACGATGCAATCACATCGCTCCTTTTGTGCGACCCTACCGGATTCACGCTCGCTTAATTATTTATATCTATCACACCCATGTACTCTAGCCATCTTCTTCGTCAAAGGGCGGGGCTCTTTCTCCAAGCCTGGGCTTGGCCAGGGGATATTTAGACACCAGGGTCACGGGTGGGGGCGTCTCCGTTGACATCTCAGACTTGCAACATAAAACATGTGACGGAAATCTGAGGGGAGCACGAGCCTTCCTACCATAAGGCCTGTGGTCATTCCATCAATTGACTATTTCAAGGCTAGCCTTTGCCTCTCGAGTTAGCACGCCCAAGGAAGAGCTCGTGGAGCTACAGCAAGTATCAATATTCGTTCGAGCACACACTGCTGGCACATCCTATCCCCTTCAGTCCGGAATCAATGGCCGAGTCATGACTTGCATATCAAACTTCAACATCTACTACGTAAGTACGATACAAAAGTGGGATATGATATAAAAATGGCCAATTTGGTTGTAATACTGCAATTATATACAAATTTCAAGTATGAAAATTGAACATAATTAAAGAGTGACACTAATTTTTGATTATTCAATAAACTTTGTTTCAATATTTACATACAAGTGTCAAGATAAGGAATATTTTAAATATAGAATACAAATTCCAAGATAAAGTATAGTTTTATTAAGTACGCCATTGACAACCAAGTGGGCCAATCAAGAGCGTCCGATTGCAATCCTCGATGACCCCCGTGGAGAAATAGTGGGCCATTCTGGAATTTCCCCTGCGATGGTCAAGACGTTCGACTTTCAAGAGAAGCTGCCCAAGCTCCCGATTCCCCCACTCGCGGAGAGTTTAAAGCACTATGCGCGCACGGTGGGTGTGCTCCAAACGCCAGAAGAACACGCAGTGACGCAAGAGAAAATTGACGCGTTTCTCAAGAACGAAGGCGCGGTGCTGCAGGAAAAATTGATCGAGTACGCCAAGGACAAGAATAGTTTCATCGAAGACTTTTGGTACGAGTCGTATTTCAACTACAAGGCGTCTGTCGTGTTGAACGTGAACCCGTTCTTCGTCCTTGAAGATGATCCCACACCAAGTCGAGCCAATCAACTCAGCCGCGCGACGTCACTTATTGTGAGCAGTCTTAAGGTATGACCCCGATACTGCTTTCTTGCTGATCAATGTCCACTAGTTTATCCACGCTCTACGAACGGAAACGATGGAGCCTGATGTCTGGCGCAACACGCCTCTTTGCATGAATCAATTCCGCATGCTTTTTGCCACGGCAAGATACCCGACGGAAACAAACGATGGTGTCCATGTTGCAAACGATTCCAAGCACATTGTCGTCGTCTGCCGGTACAACTTTATCTCCTTCCTGTCTTTGATGGTATTTAATTTGTAGCAACCAATTTTACTGGTTTGATGTCATGTGGGAAGATGGCACCGCGGCGATCACGGAGCGCGAAATCATGGAGAATCTCCGCCTCATTATAGCTGATGCAAACTCTCTTTCCTCCGCAGAGACCTCTACGTCGGCTGTTGGCGTCTTGACCACCGAACATCGTGTCGTGTGGGCTCGACTTCGCAAAGTCCTCCAAGAAGATAATGCTGAAACTCTTGCCATGGTAGCGATGCGTGGAATCTGCCGACTTATTTGCCTTCTAGATTGATCGAGCGTTGTTCCTGGTCTGCTTGGATCATACATCGCCTCCCACGGCGTCAGATTTCGCAGCCACAGCTCTCCACGGCACTTATGAAATTAATCATGGCCACCAGGTCTTCCTTGCACCGCCCCCTTTGTTTTCTCACTGCTTTGTAGATCGGAACGTGCATGAATCGCTGGTACGACAAGCTTCAAATCATCGTGTGCGACAATGGCGTGGCTGGTGTCAACTTTGAACATTCCGTCGTGGATGGCCACACTGTCCTTCGCTTTGCTTCGGATGTTTTCACAGACACCGTGATTCGGTAGACAAGCTATTAGTCTTCTCTGAATCTCACAGCGTCCTCTAGGTTTGCTCAGAGCATCAGTGGCGCGACACAATCGTTCTTGACGGGGGCGTATCGCCCGCCCACGGAGGATTTGCAGATTTCACCCGTCAAGTTGGACTGGAATTTGAACACCGAGCTCAAGCAAGGCATTCGGTACGTCGCATCTATCACTCTTCATGACTTATTCTCGTCTGTAGCTTTGCTGAAGCGCGATTGAGTGATTTAATCGTCCAAAATGAAACCCGCGTGTTGGAATTCCGAACGTATGGCAAGAGCTTCATCACCAAGCACAATTGTTCCCCCGATGCCTTCGTCCAAATTGCATTCTTGGCTGCCTACTACTTGCAGTACGGCACAGTTGTCAATCAATACGAACCAGCCATGACGAAGCGCTTCCTTCATGGGTACGCTACACATTTATGTCGACTTAACGCCTTTTCTAGACGCACGGAAGCGATCCGCTCCATGACGCCTGAAACCAAAGCTTTCTTGGAACTATTTGTCAGTGATGCCAACATTTTGGACAAGATTGCGGCTCTTCGTGCCGCTGTGCAGTCGCACTCTGCAATCGTCAAGCGCTGCTCCAATGGCCAAGGTAGACAGCTCCTCGAGGAATATTCATTTTGACTCGATGTCGAAGGTGTTGAGCGCCACTTGTACGCTCTGCAGCAGTTGCATCACATTGTATCGCCTGGCCAGCCTGAGCCTGCTCTTTTTTCCGACGACGCGTGGCAGAAATTGGGACGCAGCATCATCTCAACGAGTAACTGCGGCAACCCATCGCTCCGCTTGTTTGGCTTCGGTCCTGTGGTCCCAGAAGGTTTTGGCATCGGCTACATTATCAAGGATGATGGCATTCAGTTTTGCGTTGCAAGCAAGCATCGCCAAACGCAGCGATACTTGGACACGTTGGAGTCGTATTTGCTCGAGATTCAAGAGTTGTTGAAACGCGAAGAGGCGGAAAAGTTTCCTCACCACGTCAAGAGCAAGTCGCTCTCGGTTCGTTCCGGCTCTGTCCATGAAGAAACGGGCTACGGTTTCTTTGATGACGGCACGCCAACGCATCACGCTGTCAAGAAGACTCCACTCGTCGGTCGCAAACTCGTGTAAGCAACACGAGGGTGTAGATACAAGTACGTGTTTTTGAATTTAGTTGGCTTTCTTTCTTGGAGTGACCAAGTTTTCCACCCAGCCGACCAAGTTGGGGAACAAAAAGCCCGACCGCTGCACGTACGCAGCGCCTCCTTCCTACAAGTTCAAAAGGAGATGAAGCAGCTAGCAGGGGCAAGTTACCTTGGCCCAGATAGAAATGTCCTTCTTGACCATGTTGGACACGAAGACAATCGTCCACATGCAAAGCAAGTAGATGGATGGAAACCAATGCTTTGCCAGGAGCGCATACGACGTGTACATGAGCATTTCACCCAAGTAGTTGGTATTGCGACTCCACGTGAGCCAGCCGTCCCTAGACAACAGAAGCCCATGAGGAAGCTAGAGATGGAGCCGAGGACGTACGAGATGAGCCCCTTCCTGGCCTTGAGGACAAAGTATTTCTGCGTGTCCGTCGCGACCATGATTGTGCAGCCCAATGTATTGAGCATGATGCAAATCATGGCCAGTGTCGGCGAGACTTGGATATGTTGCGAGATGACGATCCACCCAGAGACCAAGTAGAGCGCCAAGCCTGTCGTCTGGACGAACGCAGAGGCAATCGTGACGTGGACTTGCCAGCTTGCATCCGGGACAGTGAAATCCTTGAGCACCCAAATCAAGCTGTAGATGCCATGGTCTACAAGACGACCATGAGAAACTCGATGGATGCAGTGAGTGCTGTACTGGCGACGTAGATGTGAGCTGTCCATGACCAGTTGTCAAAGTAGACCATGAGAAGGAAGAGGAACGGTCCCGTCAGAATCTTTTGAAAGTTAATCAAGTGGCGGCATTGGACAAGTCGCGGACCGCCCCAGAGATCAAAGAGGACTTGCTTCTGCGCGGGACCGATCGAATCGATGTACTGACTCTCCATGGCGGACGATTCTGCAATGGAAGACACAGTTCGCTGCCTCTTGTCGAGACCGAGTGACATCAGCCGTCGGCTTTGCATCTCTACTGTAGATATGCACGGTTCCAGACAGACGAACTCAGATGGCTGTGACGATTTCATCTCGACGTTGGGACTCGGATCCGACGGGATGCACGAAAAAGAGCACAGCAGGGTGATATTTGGCTTACGAAGCTACTGACGACCCAACACACGAGTGAAGCACTAATCTTTAGCTAATCTCGAGGAGCTGGCGAGATCAAGTTGGCCGCCCAGCCGGCAAAATTTGGCACGAGAAAGCCAGATCTCTCCACGTAAACAGGACCGCCATCCTGTGCACAATCAACTAAGACGACCATGGAGAGGACAATGACGAACCTTCTTGCGCAGTGAGATGTCCTTGTTGATCATGTTGCTCATGAAAACAACAGACCAGACGAAGGCTAGCCACGCGTACGGAATCCAGTGGTTCGCCAGAAACGCAAACGACAAGTAGATCATCATCTCACCCAAGTAGTTGGTGTTGCGGCACCATCTCAACCAGCCTTCTCTACAAGAAGAAGAGCATCATCACTGTCAAAAACACAGTGACCACACATACGTGATCAATCCCTTCTTGTACTTGAGCGTGAAATACTTTTGCGTGTCCGTGGCAATCATTAAAGTCGATCCAAGTGTATTCAAGGTGATACAGAGTGCGCCAAGCGACGGCGAGACTTGGACTCGATGCGCGACGACGATGTAGCCTGCGGCCCAATACAAAGCCAACCCGATGCTTGAAGACAAAGTCGATGGAATCGTGATGTAGACGTCCCATGCTGGATCTGGTACAGTCATGTCCTTGAGCAGCCAAATGATGCCATAAGTTCCATGATCTACAAGCAAAACGTCATGAAGACAGACTGCGTAGGTGAACGCACTGGCGAGATAGAGGTAGGCACCCCACGACCAATTGTCAAAGTAGATCATGAGCGAGAGGACGAAGAGTGCTGTGGAGCCCTTTTGAAAGTTCACCAGGTAGCGCATCGGCAGAGGACGAGGGCCGCCGAGCATGTCAAACATGAGCCATCGCTGCAGAGGGCCAACGTACTTGACGTAGATCTTTTCCATGCTGAAACGCACTTTTTTCCCAATTGGCAAAAATGCAAATGCACTCCTCAGTAAGGACACTCACTGAAAACTCCAAACGTGCAGACACCAACGACTGCCACTAGTTTCACTGGACATCACGTGAGCCCCTCCAGCGGTCAATGCCGTCCCATGTGCATTGAATTCAAGTCCATGAGACGGCCTATCACCCGAAATCCAATCTGGTACCATATTTGACATGTTATAGCGGTGTGTTTTCCATTCGAAAACCTCCTAAACATAGTATTTTTGAGCATCTGTCAAAAAATTTATTTGAAAGGTATTTAATTCTTAAGGTGCTTCAGCATTGATTGCACTGATAGTCTTGAATATTCATACATACATACTAACAGTTAATCAAATCATAAAATACAGAAATTCTGAAATGATCTGACAAGGGCAAATTCTGTAGTCACAAGCTGTGTAGTCACAGAATTGAGAGATTAGACCCAACTTTGACAGGTCATGCCCTGTCAAAGACATGGCCATTAAGCGCATAATGATCATTTTCCAAATTGCGTCCATCAGTACACTCTCAGGTCAATTGAATTTGAAGAAAACTCAGCATTTGATTTTTATTGAATATTAGAGGTATTTCCGTTCAAAGTTTTCCTGTGCATACAAATTCCATTTTGTGCACCTTAAAAATACACCGCTATAACATGTCAAATATGGTATGCATAACACATGACGTGCTTGCATGAACAAAGTGTTTGATTCCAACGTCAAAATGCAGTTTTGCAATTTCCATCCATGTACAGCAGAGACACCACGTCATGAATAGCGACGCTGGGATGGAAATCCTACTTCAAAACGCCGCATGTTGAAGCAGTCCAAAGCTGGGAAGAGGATGAGCTCATCGAAACTCTGCATTGGTCGATCAACACCGGACGCACGGCCATGCCTGGAACGACCCCACGATTGCCGGCATTGGAATTACCACGCCTAACGCTACAATCCCTTAAACTTACCACGCTAGAACGCTGAAGTTAACTTGGTTAGCAGTAGAGCGTGGTGTGGCCGTGCTCTCCCTCCCCCCAAAGAATTCCCGAAGTAGTAAAGTCGATGTGAAGGAGCACCCTCGAGCTTTCTAGTACATAGTAACGCCTCATTCCCAAGTGAGATTGTAGATGGCTTTCCTCACTTGACCAAGAGTCAAAGATACATTTCGTTGCTTGGAGTAAGACGCCAGGTATGTTGAACGAACATGGACGTCCTCAGAGATCTCGCAGTGAAGAAGCAGACTGTCGGGGAATAAAATGCAAATGTTTGACGAGTTATGCGACTTTGGCACGCTTTGGGTCTGAAGAGAAGAAGGTCTTGGCCCAGCCGACAAGATTTGGCACGAGGAAACCAGCCTTCGCAAAGTACTCAGCACCGCCTTCCTATCAAGATGGCTTGAGATTGAGAAAGACTTGCAAAAGACGAACCTTCTTGCGCAACGAGACATCCTTGTAGACCATGTTGGTCATAAAGACGATCGACCACATGAATCCGAGCCAAGCAAATGGAATCCAATGCTTCGCCAGCGTGGCAAACGACAAGTAGATCATCATTTCGCCAAAGTAGTTGGTGTTGCGACTCCATGTCAGCCAACCATCCCTACAAGACAACGTCATGACAGGCGCTGCTGTGCTTGCTCGTACGAGATCAATCCCTTCTTGTACTTGAGCGTGTAGAACTTCTGCGTGTCCGTGGCGAGCATCAACGTCGAGCCAAGAGTATTCATGGCAATGCACAACGCGCCAAGTGTTGGCGAGACTTCCACTCGATGGGCTACAACAATGTAGCCAGCAACCCAATACAGACCCAAGCCAGTGCCGGAAATCAAAGTCGATATGATCGTGATGTTGGTTTGCCACACTGGATCTGGCACCGTCATGTCCTTGAGCAGCCAAATCACGCCGTAGATGCCATGGTCTACATGAAGCAGCTCATCAAGTCAAACGCATTACGAGGCGAACGTACTGGCGAGGTAGATATGAGCGGCCCAAGACCAATTGTCAAAGTAAAACATGAGCGCGAGGACATAGAGCCCCGTGCATCCCTTTTGGACATTGATTAAATATCGAAAGAGCGTCGGGCGTGGTCCGCCGAGGCAATCGTTCATCAAGTACTGCTTCAAAGGGCCAATGTAGTTGACATACAGCGCTTCCATCTTGCTCAACTCCCACGTCGGCCACCAAACGGGTAATGTTCTGGTTCCGTCGCGGATGAAATCTTTTCCGAGAAAATTTTCAAAATAGCCATGCCTGGTCTCTGGAAGCCACTCAAAACCATGACAATTCGGCACTTGTCCATCAAATCATAGAATCTTCTCTTCAAGTACTGCAGCAGCACGTGCACGCAACAGCAAATTCCCTCTGGGCTCGAGACTCCAATTCGACACGACATCGTTCCCATGTGGAGTTGTTTCCTCGTGCTAATTTGAGCAAAATTTGCGTCAAAGTGTCGAAATTTCATTCACTTTGTATCAAATTTTGTATCAATTTGAACTTTTCCAGTAATTTGATACTTTACATTGCAGACGGCAAAGTGCACATGAAAAGCCGCATGAAATTCGCGCCGCAGATGGAGAGAAGAAGGGCATTTTTATGTGGACTTGTCGCCTGGATTCTGAGCTGACTAGCTTGCCATGTTGAAAAAGCGTCCGACCAGATTGATTTGTCTTCTACAATCGACGAATCATCTACGGCTTTTTGTATTGAACAATCACGGACAGCATCGATAAGCCTAAACATTTCATTAAATTTAAAGGAAAATATAGTCGGATAGTTACCTCTAATTTTAAAATATTTGAAGTCTTCTCGATGGTGTCATGCTAGGGTGGTAACCTGATATTGCAGTGTTTCATCGGGAAGAAGAAGGGAATTGAAATCCTTCGCCATAGACGCCTGCACTGTTTGTTATTGAGAACGTCTACTAGCTGGTCGATGTATGGGGCGGAGTTTGTGATTCAATTGGTGGTCATGTCGACGACAATGATGAAGGCGATGTGTGATGAGCAAATTGACTTGAAATTTGGTGAAAAAGTGCACTTTGCATCAATTTTTATCTTGAAATTTGTATACAAATGAAACTTCGACTTGAACTACGATAGACCAACTGAGGGCATGAACCACTCTTGCATTTCGTGCACGACTGCCAAGTCGAAAATGAAGAAAGCGATCCATGAACATGCCCGTATGATGTTCCTCGGACCTCCAGGTGTCGGCAAGGGAACGTACGCCACGCGCATTGCTCCCAAGCTCAATATCCCAACGATCTCTACTGGTATGGCGTCGGCGTATTGATCCAAGGAGAACTTACGTTGACTGTACAGGGGATTTGGTACGTGCCGAGATCAAGCGCGACTCGGCTCTTGGCAAGCAGATCAAGGAGTTCAGCTCCACAGGCAAGCTCGTGCCTGATGAGATCATTTTGACCATGGTGCGTGCACGATTGCAAGAGCAGGATGCGCAACGAGGCTACATTTTGGTATTCTCGACCGTGTGGCGTCTTTGTAACTTGCCCGTCTGTGCGTAGGATGGCTTTCCACGCAATGTGAGCCAAGCGATTGAATTTGACAAGATCGACACGCTCGACCTTGTCGTCAACTTTGAATTGCCAGAGTGGGTGCTCCTCGAAAAAATTAGCGGCCGTCGGTACGATCCTCTCGGCACTGACTTGACGTGAAGCTCTCATTTTGCGTAGCATGTGCTCGTCATGCGGAACTGGCTTCAACGTCGCCAACATCAATCAAGGCGAATATGTTATGCCTCCATTGCTTCCCAAGGTATGCAACCTCTTAATTTGGTTCACTGACGAGCTTGACAGGTTGATGGCGTGTGCGATAAATGCGGCGGCACGCACCTCATTCAACGTCCTGACGATGCTGTCGATGTCGTTCGTCATCGGTAAGTCTTAGCTTGCAGCTATCCTGACTGAAAACATCTCGTTAGCTTGAAAGTCTACGACGATGAGACTGCGCCACTCATTTCGTACTACGAAGAGAAAGGTACATAACGCTCTCGTCATGTCTTGGATTCACATCTCCTTAGGCGTGCTCAAGAACTTCCACGTGACCAAAGGCCTTGCAGATTTGGACCGCCTCATGGTCGTCTTGGGCATCGGTAGCAAATTGTAAAGAGTCAAATGTGATTTCACAAACTTGTTACAATTGGATCGTGCCGTACTCGAGCATTTGGGTCGCAAAGGCATGGATAGCTTCGACTAATTCATCGCCTGCGGGTCGAATCGAGCTGCTCGGAGCAATAAATCCATCGCTTCCCTTGAGCTCAATCGTCAAAGATGGTGTCTGGCGCAGCGACAAATAGACCATGTCCTTAAAAGTCCCTGGAATCGTGTCAAGGACTGCAAAGAAATTCTAACGCAACCTGCGTACAGTGCGCCTTGGTACAGCTCGTAGCCAGGTAAGCTCACATACTTGCCATTACCGCCTAGAGCTGACCAAAATCGATAGAGCACCAACGCGGGAGTAGACAAGAATACCGTTCATAGCTTCAGCGACTGCAGCCCCGACTCGCTCCATCTTGGTTTCGTGATCTCCTTCAAGGGGTTCCTTTTAGAGCGCATCAGACCAATTCCAAGCTCCAACGAACCTTTTTCACGGACAATGGGCGCAAAACCATGCCAGCATTCGTGTGAACGTCCAACGTGCCGCTCAAACTCGGCAAAGTCGTCAAGTAGTTGGCAATCTACGCCACGACACACCGTCAATTACGAAGTGGCTTCATAAATGTACGTACTCCTTGAGTTTCAGGCTCGCTCATAGCACTAGGACCAGGATATGTTTCACTGCCGACATCGTCCGACAGCTGAAAGAGCTCAACGGGACCAAAGTTGCGATTCAAGTCGACTCCATGGGAATTTTTCCGCCACAGACGATTCTTTGGAGAGACCCAAGTAAAGCGATAGCCGTCAATATTTACCAAAGGCACAATGACCACATCAAAATGTGCCAAGACCTACACAAAGCGTCACAGAAGAGATGACAAAGACGGCTGCCTTGTCTTGCATGGAAGCGACGAGCTTCACGATGGCATAGACCGTTGACGAAATTGCAATCCACTCTCGAGGGTGAATGCCGCCTTGGATGTACAAAACGCGACGCGAGACTTTGGTCCCCGACGACAATTTGTATCCAAACACTTTGCGACCTTCATAAAGGTGATTTCAATCGACAAAGTTCGAGTTGACCACACCTTCGACCGTCGTCGTGACGTGTACTTTGGATATATGCGTTGGATGGCTCGCCACGAAGCCTTCGAGAAACAAATCCACTTGCTCGTAGCTCCGAAAGCAATCGAAAAACGGATGCAAGACATCCACGACTGCAGTTTGGTTCATCCGGGCCTGGCTACGCTTGTGGCATGCTGCAATATCGACCACTTCTTGCTGACTTACATCCTGTGAGCTGCATGAAACGCAGGGGTGAGGAAGGTCGTCGGCGTGCTGAATCTTACTCTGGGTCTGTGGATTGTATAGCCGACGTCAAGGCCAACAACGTGGCGCTCTTTCAGTCAAATGAGATGACGACGAATGCGCTATTCAACCTGGACGACGAGCAACAGAGCTAGCCACGCTGCGGAGCCCATGGCAAAAAGAACAAATGCAACCAAGACATCAATCCTTTCACAAAGTCGGGCTGGACTGACCACCGAGTCAATCCCATCAATCTTTCACTGCACGACTTTGTGACTACCGATGGGACTGGAGTTATCGAAAGGTGACGACAACGTCAGGAAGTGCCGTCGCGAGCTACACTTGGAGCTGAAATATCTTTTCGATGAGCGTGGCTTATCCCAAAGAAGCTCGAGTGTAGTTCAACCCGTGGTGTATTTTTAGCCATGGAGGATCCGCATAAGACCAACGCCCAACGTCACCTCTGGCAGCCGCAATTAGATTCTCCATTGCGGTAAATTTCATGAAGGACCATGCCCCCGTCGTCGTCTTGGATGCAGCCAACATCGCGACGATCGTGCGCGGCGCGGTTCGCATCCAACGACTCTTGAGCGCATTCAACCATTTTGAAGAGTTGGGCATCCGATGCATTGCGTTCGCGCCAGGGTACTGGATCAAGACGAAAGCGGCGACACCACGAACAACGCGCGCTCTATCGTCAGCAGAGATGGAACTGGATCAAAAGTCTGAAATGACACTGGTGCAGCAACTTGTCCAGGCTGAAAAAGTCGTCTTGACGCCGCCACAAGCCCACGACGACTTGTTTATCATCGACTATGCCATGAAGCACAATGGATTTGTCGTCACGAACGACATGTTCCGTGACCACGTCGCCAGCAAGGTAATCTAGCTTTGGCGCCCGAGATTGAGATGTCTGTGTAGATGATTTTCCACAAGAAGGAGCTAACGGAGGCGTGGGTCAAGACGTATTGCATCACGTTCACATTTGTCGGCACGGAATTCTTGCCAAGTGCTCAGCACATTCATGCTCTACTGAAGCGCCCCAAGGAGACAAAGGAGCCTAACCAAAGCACAAAGTCCAAAGGAAACGTTGCTGCACAGAGCTTAAAGTCGACGGAGCCGATGAAAAAGTCGCAACTTCTCACAATCAAGACGTCAAGCAACCATTCGTTTGACGACGACAGTCGAATTGAGCAGGAAGTCGCCAACTCAACCAAGGCCCAAGCAGAGCCAGTGGCATCTCCACGCAAAGCCCAACGAGCTAGACCAAGCACTCCTCCGTCGCGAAGATCCAATCGAGGAAATTCATACAAAACGCTCGAAGACTGCGGAAGTAGCAGCACGAGCAACTCGAGCGACGAAGAGTCCAACCAAACGAAGCGAAAGAATGTCCTGGCAGATTGGCAGACACTCCAGCAGGCCATTGCGCAACACCGAGTTATTAGTAACCAAGAAGGTGATGAAGAGCATCCGTCCACGCAGCCGAAAGAGCCCCCTGAAGTAGGAAGCAACAACGATGTCAAGGCGCCGTTGTCCCCGACGCAGAAGAAGAGACTTCGACGACGCATGATGGCTCCCCAGAAGAAACCAACCATGGTCTACCGTGGTAAGTATGCCCTTGTAGCCATTGGAGCCCCGCTTATCCTGGGGCTTGTGCTGAAAATGGTGCTTAGTGCGGCGAAACTCGAGCGATAAGGGCGGCCACTAGCAAGAGAGTGACGTAGCGCATAACGAAATGACCCTCGTCATGATCTCTCATTCAGCTTTAAACGACAGCTACCCCAATTTCTTCCCGAAAGATGGACTTGCTGGTGCGCGCGAGGGAGTAAAGCTTGTCGGAAAAGTGTCAGTCTAGTTTAGAATCCACTCGGGTCTCCAAATGCAAAGCCAGGAGATTTAGTTTGCATCGCCACTTGGAATTTCTTCGTACGCGTCAGGATCGCGTTTGAAATAGTACGAGTATGCAATATACGCTGCCGTACCACCGATGACCGCTCCACCCTACAAGCAGATAAAATAGCTGCTTCACGACGGTCGCATGAGTACCACAATGTCGTCAGGATGATGCCAGTGGTCTTGGAAACGAGTGATGGCAATCCAAGTTGCAACTAATGTTGGAATACTCGCCAGCCAAAAGGTAAAGGAGCGATTCACGCCTTGGAGATAAGACGACGATTGAGCTCGGCCAAGCATGTAGAGCTACAAGAAGAAGGCATGAGGATGACAAGTTGGAGAGATGACGGTGCGCTGAGGAGGAAGAGAGTTGCGAACGAACCAGCCGAGTGTCCTGATGGAAACGATTGTCGGCCTTCTAATTCACCAGCGCGATTGCGACAGAGATTCGTCACGCCATCCCAAATGACAGACTTATCCCAGTCGCACATGGAATAGAAGTTGGGTCGGAATCGCCCCGTGGCCACTTTGATTGTGTTGGTCGCGACGATCGCCATCGCGCTGGCTGCTATAATACTGAGCGTGAAGTGGCGCGTCGCGTTGGGCAAAGGTCGAAGCCATTGCATCGCAAGATGAGCGATGATGGGGAGTGAAAACGAAATGAGGAGCAACTTGGTCATGGACACTATCAAAGACAATGAATTTTACCACGGCAGTTGACTCTACCTTGCTCCTTCACATTGGTGTGGTCAAAGCTCGGGTCTCTGGCGTAGAACGTGTGGCTTGCATCCGTTTGAATCGCAATTCGTGGCAAGCTCTCTACGAATTCGTCTTGGTGAGCCACAGACAACTTGCAAATAGAACGTACGTTGATGAACACCCAAGCATGGAATGGCAAACGACGCCAAGGCGATCAAAACGCCCACGAGAGCTTCCCAGAGCCACGACGCTTCTCGCTGCTCTCCTCCTTTGCTGCCACGCATCCCCCTGCTTGCGTTATGTTTCTCGACGACGTGGAATCCATTTTAGACTCACACGTGCATTGTACTCATAAGTATCTCACCAAGTGCACCCATATTGTATGATGCACTTTGCACTTTGGATTGCCATCGATCTAGCCATGATTTAGCCCACTGAGAGCTGCTACGACGCTTCTTTCTCTCTCACTATAGCGGCCATGAGCGCGGCGATATTTTCCACGCCGATTTCATGCAGTGTGTTTTTCAATGTCAACTTTCATTTGAGCCATTTTCCAGTCAACTAATTTGAATTTTTTCGCGAATTATTGAAATATATGAAGTAGTGTATGGGTACAGAACTAAATTAATTATAAATATCGATTTTGATCAATTTGAGGACAATTTTTTGGGAGGATGGCTTGTGATGACCACGCACGGTCGGACAAGATTCACCCCGACGTAGGCAAAGTACATCGAGGACGCAGACATAACTTAGGCCAAAAAGACAGAGACAATTGTATGGAGCATTCTAGCTGCCATGGCTTTTTCGTTGGCGCTGTAGGAGAACTTGAGTCGACAGAGTCCATTTTGTGAGTAATTTCGGAATCTGCAGTTGTAACAGCGAGTGCGTACTGTAGGTGCGGACAACAACAACGATGACCAAGCTTGTTGGTTTCAAAGCCTGTCAAGTGCTGCTTTGCCATCTATTCTTATGCCAAAGTCTCGTCGGATTCACTCTTCCAACCTCGGGAGGCAAAATCCATCAAAAATAGTTCTCAATAGCAATTCCTTCACACAATTCCTTCATACGAACGGGTGCTAGCCATATCCTTCTGCTTGAATGCTCCTACGCTTTCAAATTCAGTGTTTCATGACGCCATGGCACCGCGAAAAGTCCCGAGTTGTGCACTCATCCACGTGCAATCTTGAAGGGCAAAGTGCAAGTTGTGAGTTTGAATAATTTTTGAAACGGCTTGGCTGCAACCTCTCAGAGTTGATACATTTTGAAACGCATTTTCCATTTTGAAATGTCTTTGGACGGCATTGTGATCTCGTTCACGGGGAAACTCAAGGGCTGTACGCGCGCCGAAGCGACAGCCAAAGTCAAAGCTGCAGGAGGAACAATTACGTCGACTGTGACGAAGAAGACGACGCACTTGGTTGTCGGCGGTGATGCGAAACTTGAAAAAGCCAAAGACGGCGTCGTGGTTTGGACCGAGGAGGAATTCAATCAAGCTCTCCAAGGCGACAAGAAAGGGAAGAAGAAGGGAAAAGCAGGCAAGAAAGAAACGCCAGTGAAGGAAGAGAAGCCTGCTCCGAAGAAAGGCAAGAAGCGTGGAAAGAAAGAGGAAGAAGAGCAAGAGGAGGAAGAAGCACCAGTGAAGGAAGAGAAGCCTGCTCCGATGAAAGGAAAGAAGCGTGGAATGAAAGAGGAAGTAGAGGAGGAGGAAGAAAAGCCCAAACAGCAACCGAAAAAGAAAGTCAAGGTCGAGAAACAAGAAAAAGCCGAGCCTGCTGCAGCACCTGCGGCACCAGCCACGGGGAAACGTGTCGTTCGCAAGCCGGATGTGCATTTAGCATCTCGCGATCAATTTGCCATCGTGGATGACTTTCACACGGATCTGATGCAAACCAACTTGGGAGCGCAGAACAACAACAAGTTTTACGTGATCCAGCTCCTTCAGTCGACGAAGAGCAAGACGTACTCCTTGTTCACACGATGGGGTCGTCTTGGAGACGTCGGGCAGCAACAACTTGTGGATTGCGGCAACGACTTTGACAAAGCCATCAAACTGTTTGAAAAGAAATTCAAAGACAAGACCAAGAACAACTGGAGTGACCGCCACGAATTTGTCAAACACCCCATGCAGTATCAACTGGTCGAACTCGACGAGACTGAATCTGGCGAAGGCGGAGGTGGCGACGCTGCGATGGGCAAACTCTCTGCGGGTCAAATCCACAAAGGACAAGCCGTGTTGGAAGAAATCAAAGCCATCTTGGAAAAGAAGCAAAAGGGCAACATCACTGAACTCTCGGGCAAATATTACTCTCTCATCCCAACATTGAGCGGCCGCCAACGACCTCCACCTCTTGACTCGATTGCGCTCATTGAAGAGAAGGAAGCCATGCTTGGTTTCGTGGTGGTCGACGTCAACTCGCTGACTTTGCGTTGTAGACTTTTGGCTCCGCATGGGCTTCGACGACATGGAAGAGCAAAAAGGATTGGCACCTATCGAAGGTATCATGGACTTGCCATTGCCATCGACTCTCCTTGCTGCTGCTTCTGGCATCACCCAAGGCAAGATTGACTTACGTTGGAATTGTTTCAAACGGAAATTGTAGCCGCGGCGATCAAACAATGCCAAAATCGCGGCGCCGAGCTTGTCAAGCAGAATGCTGGCCCGCCTGTCAAACCCATGGACAAGGTAAACCCAATCGACTGCATGATGTTTCATCACCCCTTAGGAATTGTACGGCTCCATTGTGCTCTATACTGGCAATTGGATTTACGCGCAGTTGAATTCTTGCTTGCGGTACGTGTCGAAGGACCTGGATCAAATTGACGGCGTGATTGTGATAGATCTGAAAATCGCCAGTCGATCCGCAAGTACTTCAATTACTTGCGTGTCTTCTTGGAAGCGATGTGCCGCATGCCCCAGAAGGAGCAGACGCTCTGGCGCGGCATCAGTGTCGATCTCTTTGATGCGTACGAAGAAGACAAAGTGATCACATGGTGGGGCGTGAGTAGTTGTACTTCGGATGAAAACGTCGCGCTGAATTTCATAAGCAACTGCGGTGGATCGTGTACGCTCTTGCGAGTGCGATGCAAAACTGCGATGGATATCTCCGTCTTGTCCATGTTTCCCTCCGAGAAGGAATGCCTCCTGGCCCCTGGAACGCAGCTCAAAGTTCTCAAACGCGTCCGCAATGGCAAAATCTCTGAAATTGACGTCGAAGAAGTCGGTCGTGCAATCTAATCGATTGAAAAAGACCAAGCATTGCTCTGCTTAACCAGACATGCCCAACTCTTCTTGCTGTCAAGTTGATACGTTTGAGGCTAGCCGAGCGCAGGTGTCAATTCGCCATGGAAATGGTAGAGTCACGTGGATGGAGAACCGCTCGAGGACTCTTTGTTATGCCATGGAGCTCCAATGATCTAAACTCAGCAGTGCCATGGCTCCACAGAGGCGCTGATTGCAAATCGAGAAGGTCCATGGAACGGCCATGGTGGTGGACATTTCATGGCGTGACGATTTTGTCAGCTGCCGACAAAGTGCAAAGTGAGATAGTTGTCAACTAGAAAGCGAGAGCACCGAAAGACCAAGGAGGAACAAGGTCATGTGCTGCCGCCGCGACGAATGCCATTGAAGAAGCGGCAGTGCTGTGTGTTTTCAGCGAGCTTACGATCTATGGAATGTCGGCAGGACGCCAGAAAGATCTCCATCGTAAGGAGTCAAAATAGTCGCCCCTTGACAGACATTTCCTCGACAGATCTGGTGTGAATCTCAAGTGGAATGGCTCTCCAGCCGCCTGCAAGTCTCTACTACGGCCAGCACTTCCCTCACGGCATCGCAGCCTTTGCATACCTCACAGAACGACAAGGAACATGGAGATCCATTCACTCGATCAAGTACGAGGAGGAGTACTACGCCAGCGCTCAGTTCGTGACTCCATGTCCTCCACTGGCTGGCCATCCAACCGACTTTGCAAAGCTGCTTGAGAAGGCCAGAGTGAGTCCGAACGATCAAATCTACACGGGACTCGAATTGCCTGCTCCTCTCTGACTTTGGCAACCGATGGAGTGTGAACCAACCACCTCGTGGCCAACACGTCTTCGTCGAGCATGTCGGTGCCAACAAGTGTGGCGTGCGAACGAACGATCCGCTCTTCCTAGCCTGGCTCGACGACAACTGGGCTGCTCACAATATGATGCAAGCGTACAATGCGCCGCTTCCTTGGGGACTGCATGCCTCCACCCAGCCAAGCCGATGGACTGTTCTTGACGGAGGAACGTTTGATCCATTCCCAAACGCATCCGCGACGTCGTTCATCGATCGAATCGCCCAGCATGCGCTTCATCTAGCCAACACGGGCGACTGGAACGGAGTCCTCTCTTCGTTTGACCACAAGCTCTCCATTGCAAAACCATCGTTCAACCACACCATGCACTGGTTTGACTACACTGACGTCGACGATGTTTACCATCTAGCTCTGATGAAGATCGTCGGCCAGCGACTGCTTGACTACAACAGCAGTGCAAGCCAGCGAGTGCTTCAGCATGTCCGAGCTCTTCATGGCAATCTTTTGACCATGCAGGGCCGCAATGCCACTGGTGGCTTGATTGGATGGACGACCAGTGTCAAGAACGCCAAGAGCCTCATCAACACTGAAACGACGGCGCTCGCAGTGCTAGTTCTCTGTGCGGGGGCGCAGTTCTGCTTTGAGGCTTCAGCGCCGCCTATGAAAACCGCGCGTGGCTTCTTTGTTCGGTCGTATGCAGTCGTCAGCGCCGTTGTCGGCAGGTCCCCCGTTCGCCATCGAATGGTCGACGGTCCTTTCGTCAGACTTCCCACCGGCGCATTCGTTGTTTCTTTCAACTTGCGAGTAAGCTCTCCTCGAGTTTCAACCGAGGACCAATTAGTTGGCACTGTCGACGTCTTCGATGGAGTTTCCGTGCTTGCATCGATGGACTTTCACGCTTCTGAATTTCACGGCGGCGAAAATGCATGGTCACTGGTCGACCTCAGCGTTTCGGTCACAAGACAACTCGATGGAGTTTCGTGTTTGGTGGCATGGAACTACTGTCCTTGATGTTGGCGCCATCACTGTGGCTGCAAAGAAGACGTCACAGCATGGTGCGATCCAATCCAAGGATTTCAATGAAGTCCAAGACGCTTCAGACAACAGTCTCACTGCTCCCTTCGACGAGCTGAGTCTCGAAACTTCGTTGCCTTGCGCCACGTGTAAGTGACATTTGAAGAGTGTGAAATTTTCAACTGGCTTGTGTACAACAAGCATCAATTGGAGCAGACGTTGCAAGTCCTCCAGAGTCCGTCCGTGCATCTCGTGGCTCGTGCACGCAGTCTTGTTCGTTCCATCGTCGTTCTCGTATTCGTTGTGCTCGCAATCCACGTTGGGAATTCTTGGCATCCCTGCTGGTTCGCCATGTGGATTTCACATCTAAGATGAATCAGGTGTAGGCCATGGACAGTCTCTGTGCTTGACGCGAAAGATTCGGCACTTGGACAGACTCAGGAAGCGTTGAACCTGCTGGAAAACTCATTTCAAACTCCGTTCTTCCATATCTTCTCGAGGAAGTTTAGTCCCCGTCGTAATGTAATGTGCAAACAACTCGATGGCATCCATGAGCTTTCGTCGATATCTCCGTAGTCAACGAGAGCCATTTCTCGTCGGCATGAAGAGCTAGATATGTCCAAGAAAGCGCTTGATGGGCTAGCAGTAGATAGCTCTAGGAAGACGAACTCGCATGCTGCAAGTATGGGAAAGATTGGTGGACAACCGATATTTGAAAATGTATATTACACAACACGACATTGGGACGACGACTTTAAAACTTGTCTTCGGCGGGAGTTTTGATGCTCTCGACGTCGGCACCGCGGCGCTTTCCATTGAAGAGGACTTCAATATCTTCCAGCAAGACGCCTTTTGTTTCGGGGCAGAAGTAGTAGACGAAGGCAGTGTTGATGACACACAAGGCGGCGAAGAGGAAGAAGACGCCGTTCACGTGCAAGTACGGGAACAACTTGGGGATGCCAATCATGACAGCGCCCATGGCCCAGTTGGTCATCGTCGAGAGGGAGACAGCCTTGGCGCGGACCTTGAGTGGGAAGATTTCAGCAGGGTAGATCCAGCAGACGGGGCCCCAAGCGATGGCAAAGTTGAAGACGAAGAATGCCGTCGCGACAATCATGACCCAGCCAGACGCTTTGCTGCAGCCCAAGTCCTTGTCGTTCCCCTTGCAGCCGGCCGTGAACGCAGCCCCGGCGACGACGTGGCCGAGAAGCATCCCCAAGGCGCCCAACAAGAGCAACGTGCGGCGGCCGTAGCGATCGACCCAGTGCATGGCTGGGATCGTCGCGACAAAAAAGACAATCTGCAAGCCCAGCAAGACGCCGATGCCGTCCCCGAGGACGTCCTTGAAAATCTGACCGCCGTACACCAAGATTGGGTTGAGACCCGTCGTCTGCTGGAGCAATTGGAGCAACATGGCAATGTACGTGCGGCGGCGGACGAGCGGATGAAACACATCTTTCCAAGTCGTGGCTTCGCTGCCTTCTTCTTCCAACGCGTCGCCGATGGCTTGCAATTCGTCCTGGACGTTGTCGGTTTGACGCAACTTGGAGAGCGTGGCTTGCGCGGCTTCGCGGCCCTTGTGCTGGTAGACCCAGCGAGGACTTTCCGGGACGCAGAAGATGCCGGCCATGACGATCAATGGGAAGGTCATCGCGATCGCGTTGGTCGTACGCCAGCCCCACTCGGTGTTCTTGACGCCAAAGTTGATCAAACCCGCCAGTAAAATGCCCGTGACGACGGACATTTGCATGAAACCCGACAACATACCGCGCAATTCTTTGGGCGAGACTTCGGCACCAAAGATGGGCAACGAGAAGGACGAGTTGCCGACGCCCATGCCTTGAATCACACGAGCAATCAACGCCAAGGTGTGGCCGCCCTTGTTGGCAAACACGAGCATGCACGTGCCGAGGCAGAAGAAGAAACCAGCGTTGAAAATCGTCGCGCGGCGGCCGAGTTTGTCCGCAACGACACCGCCGACGTACGCGCCGAGGATGCAACCAATGTAGTAGAGCACGTTGAAGAGCGTGGTGAAGTTGAGCCAGTTGTCGGGCAAATCCGAGCTCGGCGCCGTGCATCGCTCCATCGTGTTGCCGTCGTAGTGCTCGCAGAAATCCTTCAAGAACGAGTCCATGACGAGGACACCACCGGTCACACCTTGATCGTAGCCAAAGAAAATGCCCCCGAGGGAGGCAAAGACGCAAACGATGATCGCATACGTGCGCTTGCCTTGCGTCGGCGTCGAGTGGAGATCCGACGTCGCATCAACGTAAATCCCGCCAGCCATGTCGAGTTGTTGATCACGGCGGGGCAAAATGCAAAGTGCATTGTAAAAAATCTCGCGAGAGAAATTCGATCCACTTTGTATCCACACATCAACGGAGCTTCAAGCCAGATGGAGTCGTCGCGATCGATCAAGTTCAATGCAGATGGCGTGCAAGAATCAGCGGGCGCTGGTCCACGTTCGCTACGAATAGCTTCCCAGAACATTTCACCACCGCCGACTCGGAATCCAAGCCATGATTGCGAGCAAAGGCAGCAGCGCGACCGTCCTGTCGACCGTCCTGTACTTGTAAAGTTCCAATGCGATGGAGGAGCTCTAGATATTGTGAGATTCATTCTAAATAGTGGAAATGTATCGATTTTTTTAATCGATTTCCGAATCTCTCAGCCAATCAGAATCGAGTATTTAACTAATTCACGCAAAACACACCAAAATACACCCTAACTCACATGCAATTAATTTGGCCAATATTCTGTTGAACTTGGCTTCAGTATGGTCAAATCGATTTGGAAATGTATTTGATTTTTGGTCAAAAATACAAATTAGAGTGAAATTGACAAAAGTGTAGATGGAAAAAGGCAAAGTCAAAGTGCACTTTGACGTTATACATGTTGCTGCTGCTGTAGTCACCGAGGTGACGAGAGGTTTAGAACGACGAGTTGGCTCAAGTTCCAAGATGAGTACGACTCGACAGTGGTCTCCTCAGCGATCCTGATTGCGAGCAATGGACGATAGACGAGGAGCTCCAAGGGGGACATGCAAGATATACACGAAGGCCGAGGGGATTTTGCGATAGCTGCCGAGACAACTTGGACAGAGGTTGAGGGAGGTTACGCACCCCCCCCCGCCAGCCATGGAGATTACAAGCGTGGATAACTTCAACGGGGATGACCAAGGGGCGAACATCCAGATCGCATCCATGGCTTGGAGTTACACAGAGAGAAGCACCACCCTTGCGCCTTTCGTGGGACGATGACAATGGAATCGCCTTTCATTGCCCGCATGGGTTCAAAAAATTCCACAAGACAGATTTGCCATCGAGTTGAAAGCCCAGCGGCGGCTCAAGGGAGCTAACGCCGCGTCGTCGAGTCTATGTCATGTCTAGCTCATGGAGAGCGCTAGAGCAGGCAAGCGCAGGTGTAGTTGGAAGCGAGCGTCGGTACTTTTTTTCGTGGTGGATGCCAAGACGCTTGAAGTACGACTGGAGGTGTCACTCCATGCGATTGTGACAGAGTTGACATCCAACTGTGAAAGTTGAAGCGACTTTGGCGTCGCATACATGCCATCCCACGGCGAACATGGCGTCGTTGCTCCGACAGACGGGACCGATAAACTCGACAGGCGACACCAGGAGGAGAACTCCCAGCGCGCACACTGTCGAGACGACTCAACTTGGCCACGACTTTGATCGACCCCATCAAGTTTTTTCAATTCGTCCAAAGCATGGAGCGCATTGTATCCACGAGCGCAACGGTGGTGCGATCCATCCCACTGACGAGTCTACTCTGGAACAGCTTCTCAGATGCTCTGCGTTTGTATGAGAATGATTCAGGCAATGCACGACCCTCTTGCGGCAAGAGGGTCGCTGGTCGTTGAAAGACTAGACGGCTCGTGGCAGACCGACGGAGCGGCTTCAGGGGGGGCGGCTCTGGGGATGAACCTGGTCGGGGGGATAACATCCGTGGCTTTGTGACCGCCGCATCGCGATCCTTCCTAGCGGCTGGAGCTACGCAGGCGTGTGAACGTCACTTGGAAAAGTGCACTGCAAGTTCCTGATCGTTCTGGCCATAGGCTGTCGCAAGGATGCTATCGCAAAGCGTGGCACGATGACAGTGGCGATTGCAACGGTGACCCATCTCACTCTCTCCGAATGACAAAAAGATTCACGCAACGCTCTCGATCGCACGTTCGTCGACCAAACACAAATGCATTCGCCCGACTTGGATCTCGCTGCAAGTTGTTGACTTGCAACTTGAAGGTCAATTCAACCACTCGGGTCTGTTTCCTAACTGGAAGGATCCAAACCATGGATGTCCTTCGTGGCCAATCTGGGGGCAATCGCATTTCTTCGCCCTCCCGTCGAGAAGAGAGGCGGTGGTCAACTTGGGCCTTTGGGCCATCAAGCGCCAGCGTTGAATAGTTTCGAGCCCCCCCACGGCAACTTACAAGCTACCAAGACGAGACACCCGCTCCTCGCATCAGTGAATCTTCCATTTCGTGTCGAAGGCGCAAGCGGATTTCGTTCGTGTGTGGTATAAAACGAGTTGCCGGGATCAAATATGACTTGCGCGGTGGTTTGTACAAACATATCGACCAGATTTGAGGAAGATGACGGCGCTGGGCAAGGATCGCCCGCGTACATTCAAGACGTCGACGAACGGAGACCATGTGTCGGTCATGCTCGGAACACAATCGCGCGAAAACTTCAACAGCCGCCGACACAATCTGCAGGTGCACACTTGCAGCAGTCCTCCAGCCGCTTCTACTCGACATGGATAACAACAATCGCGCAGTTGCTTTGGGCAATCTCTCGGCAGCATCGACATCCTCTCAGCCACCGCCAATATAGTGAAAACTGCAAAGTGCACTTTGCAGTTGAGCTTCTTCATGAGCTGGTCCACGTTGAAATCTCCAGCTCAAGCAACTAGTAGATGTCGTGTTCTTGCCTTGCATCAAACTCGGACGACTCGCACGATCCACAGTGTGGGGACGTTGACAGTGGAGATAACACGTGGCCTGTCGGTGGTTCAACCGTAGCGTCGACCGCCACCCCTTGCGATCTTGGCTCGAAAGACCTTCCCCATCGCCATCCGCCGTCTTATAGCCTTCAAGTATTCCTCCCTCGTTGACGAGCGTCGTCTGAAGGTGTTTCTTCCCTGGCTAGAATGAGCAAACCAGACTCGTCCGACAGAGTTGTTTGCGGTCAATTGGCGCAGGGGACAAATCTTACGAGATGAGCGAGATGCAATCTTCATATGCTTGGAGCATATGATAGATGATCCAAGGACGTCTCCATGCATGTCCCAAGATGGGCGTGAATCCTTGAAACAGTCTTGAAACTAAGTGGATCGACAGCGACGGACAAGCAAGCGCAACCAAGCTCATTTTTCATTTTGCCATGGCCCCACCAACCCAACGCGAATTCTTTGCCGACATTCCGGCCATCCGCTATGTCTCCCCCGAGACCGCCACCGACGACTTGCTCGTCTACCGTGAATACAACGCCGACGAAGTCATCCTCGGCCGTCCCATGCACGAATGGTTGCGCTTTGCTGTACGTCCTTCCTTGCCGCGAATCGCTTGACTCATGAGGAATGCTCCATAGGTCTGCTTCTGGCACACGTTCTTGACTCCTCCCAGCGACGTCTTTGGTGAAGCCACGACGATTCGCCCATGGAACACACATGAAGATGCCTTCCAACGGGCCAAGGAACGCGTCGATGCTGGGTTCGAGTTCATTTCCAAGTTGGGTGTCAAGTATTACACGTTCCACGACACGGATATCCTCCCTGATGGCTTGGAACATCACTGGCCTGAAATGACCGAGTATTTGTTGGCCAAGCAACAAGAAACCGGCATCAAGCTCTTGTGGGGAACGGTCAACATGTTCAACAACAAGATGTACATGCACGGCGCTGCCACGAGCCCTCACTTGCCTGCCTTCTTGAGCGCCGCGGAACAAGTCCAACGCGCGATGGAAATCACGCACAAGTTGGGCGGTGAAAACTTTGTGTTGTGGGGTGGCCGTGAAGGTTTCCAGACGATTTTGAACACGGACATTGGTCGTGAAGAAGCTCACTACGCTGCTTTCTTGCGCATGGCTGTGGCGTACAAGGCGAAGATTGGCGCGACGTTCCAATTCTTGATTGAGCCCAAGCCTCATGAGGTACTTGGCATCATTTTGATGGTTGATGGACTGATGGATATCTTGACTAGCCCATGAAGCACCAGTATGACTACGATGCGGCCACGACGCTCGGCTTCTTGTATCGCTACGGCCTTCAAGACCATTTCAAATTGAACATTGAACCCAACCACACGACGTTGGCTGGCCACGACTATGTCCACGACATCGTGTTTGCCTCGACGGCTGGCCATTTGGGCTCGATTGACGCCAACAGCGGTGACCCATCGCTCGGCTGGGACACGGATCAATTCCCAATGGACTCGAAGCAAGCTGCTTTGATCATGCGCGCGGTAGGATTATCGTGATGAACTCTGTCTTTACTCATGGACCTCCATAGGTGATCAAGCAAGGTGGTTTGGCCCCTGGTGGTTTGAACTTTGATGCCAAGGTCCGTCGTGAATCGACGGCTTTGCGTGACATTGTGATCGGCCACATTGGTGCCATAGACAACTTGGCTCGTGGTTTGCGCAAGGCTGCTGAGTTCACAGAAAAGTTGGATAGCCGAGTGAATGCTCGCTACGCCACTTGGGACAGCGAAGTTGGTCGTTTGATCGAAAAGGGTGGCGCCACCTTTGACACGTTGCCTCGAGTGAACAAGGCCACGGACTTCCCTCCATCGGGCGAACAAGAAGCCTTTGAAGTGGAGCTCTTCCGCGCCTTGCATTAAGCTATAGTATCTGATTTACGATGTAATTCCAAAGCATTGTTGTTTGCCCTACCTATCTCTTCCAAGTATTCCCACTGAGTCACCTCACAATCTCCATCAGCAAGTCAACACACTTACTCTATCGACATCAGTTTGGACAAATTCATCACTCAAGAAGACAACTCAGTTGAGCATTCGACCTCCACTAGTGTCTCCTCGCACTATCCATGAATGAGTCATAAAAAAGCTTGAGTGAGAGAGAGAGAAACGGAGTTTCTTCCCTCCTTATTGCTTGCTTCGCTGCACGTCCTCAACTACAAGTTTATTAATAACTATATTACTTACTAAATGCTTAGCATATGTGCTAAAATAAGATAGTAAGTAAAATAAGTATTAACTTATTTGTATAACTCTGAAAATACTGTTTTTTAGTTTTTCAGTTTTCTACTCTAATTCACTTAGAGGAAAATAGAGTTTTTTAGTTTTACAGTTTTCAAAACTCTTATAAAACTATAAAATTCACTTTTTCTTAGTTCACTTAATCATCTCTAACCATTGAAATATACTTCCCAAAGTGGAAGAGACTATTATACGTTCAAAAATACAAATTCTATAAGAAGTTTAACTTTAGTTGGAATTATACCCCTCACTAACGATCACCGTTCAATTGTAATTCAAAAGCTGAGTTAGATAAGAGACATGACATTTTAAATTCAATTATAATAATTCAAGTAGGTCTTGAGCAGTTGTTTCTGTGCCAACACTGGCCAACAACGCATTTACGAGATTTTCCAGTTCAATTGGTAATTCAAATTTGAACGCCGCCAGCAATTTGCCAAGTTGATAGAAATCGTGCTGGTACGTTAGTGTTTCACCCATAAGTTGATGATTCCAATCAATTTTGCGCGTATTTGGCGAAAAAGACTCGTCCATATCAATCAACATCCAGTATCCCGTGGCTGCTTCGGTTAGAACAAAAACAATATTTCGCCAGCGAATATCGCCATGGCAGAAATTTGAACCATGCCAAAAGCTCAATGCCGTGAGCATCCCAACAATCCACTCGCGTGCTTCGTCCGCAGTCAGTGGTTGCTTTTCAAAGCCCAATGCCGTCAAAACTATTTCAAACTTGGTCGTTTTCATTTTCATAGCACTCACAACTTGCAACTGAGTACTTCCAGTGGCATCGTCGTTAATCTTCTTCAACGTCTCATAAATATTCACCATGCGGTCGAAATCACTTGTACTTTTCGCATACGTTCTTCTCATTCCTGTATCGACCAATTCAGGGGTTCGTTTTCCATTATTCTCAGGGGAAAAGGCATAAGGCGAATTGCTGTTTTCCGTTTCGACTTCTCTTCCATCAGTTTGAAAAAAATGCCAGATTGTAAAAAATCTTGAGTAGTTTGCTTTGCTCTCCTGCTTGCAATAGTGATTGGCTCGAAATGATTTCGTGTTTGTCCCCAAATGGATCGATCGTAACAAATGACAGAATAGCACCACTCGTAGCATACCCCAACGTGTAGGGTAATTCCCCATAAAAGATTGGATTCCAGGTTCTCATTTTGGCTGTCAACTCCGTAAGAGGGACGTCAATACTTGTTGTTGCGTTCTTTTCTTCACCTCGAAGTACTACCAATCCATTGTTGGTGCAAATGAGACAATCTGGCCGCAGGGGTCCGGTGGTCGTACCAGTGGTATCCGCTTTATTCCGATTATTGATGATAGGAAACCCAATTGCAGAACACATTACTTCGATGATAAGGAGAAATGAATCATAATATGACTGCCAGGTGTTTTCTGATGCCAACTGCGACGGTTGAAGGTTGCATTTCACAGTAATCGTGTTGATCAACGACTTCATATCATCACATTCGATAAGCGGAGCATCCACGGCGAACAGTTCTTGTGCTAATGAAGTATCTGTAATTTCCATTTGGAAAGGCAAAGGCTGCAGCAACAAAGCTGGCAATTCGTCCACATTTGGAAATCGTGTGAGATCCTCCATAACTTTGGACGAAATTCGACAGAGTTCGCGCAATCCGACATTAACACGTTATTTCTTGCTTGGGTGCGATTCAGCAGGGACCACCACCAACACATGAATTTGTTCTTCCACTGGAGGATTCGCATCAAGATATCGCTTCAGGAGTTTGATAGGATTCATCCAAGCGATATCATTCACGTATTTGACAGTCATGCCATTCGAATCTTGCTGTTTCAACTCGCGCAAAAAGTCTTCGTCGACCTCCGTGTTGCCATTCGATGTATGATAAAGCACCAGGTCCTTCGCACGTCCATCATAATCGATCTCCTCCTTGATCAACTTCTTGAGATGGTCCACTGTCTTTCCATCAGCAATGTCGATGCAGAAAGGTGTTTCGCCACCGACAACCAAGCAGTTTAAGCTCACTTTCACCATTTTTCGAAAAATGAACTTCGCGGAGAAGCCACTTTAACAATTAAGAAACCTGTACAAACGTATATATTAATGGTTCCAGGGAACCTCCAACATATGATATTCATAAATTAATTTCAATTTAAAGATAAGATATATAAATTATAGTGACAGTATTTAAAATTAATAAGGAAGTTGATAAGAATAAAGTTAAAATAAAAATAAATAAACAAGATAAAACACCAATAAAGTTAAATCAAATTAAGAAAAATGGACTGAGATTAATTGATAGATATAATATTAAAACTGACAAGAATATATATATTAGAGCGTTATCAAATATTGGATTTGTTACTTTAAAATCATTAGACTCCTATATCAATGATATGTCTGAATTTGAAGGTGACTATTTCGAAGACAAAGTTCAAGATAATACAAAATTTTGTGAATTTTACGAAGTGCAATATGTATTGTTTACAAAATAATTAATTTGAATTTAAAGATTAGGGTGGGTCTGGATCCAGCTCTTTTTTTTGGCCAAATAATATTTTGAACTCTTGGTTCCAAGAAATGCCAATACTTGCTGCAAACTAATTTTATTCCAATATTTTGCCGTCTGGATAGCTTCGAATTTTTAGAAGTGTGTTGAATATTTTTTGCAGGTGAAGAAGCGAATAGAAGACAATTGGCGCGCTATTTCTCACAATGGAGGACGAATTCGTTCGTCGTCGAGACCTCATGCTCTTTGCTCGCGGATGGTTTAGACGCAGACGGCGAAAACTTCTACGGCTGTATTTGATGTATCATTACATGTCGTTTGTTTTGAAAACACCCAAACGGAATACTTCCCTGAGCGGCGCAATGTGGGTGAGCGAGCGGATTCAAGGCAACAAGGAAGCTTTTGTTGAAGACTTTCACATGTCAAAGCACGTATACTCACTTCTTGTGGCTGAGCTTGTTCAAGTTGGCGGTCTTCATCCCACGCGAACTGTCAATGCTGAAGAGCAGGTTGCCATATTTTTGTATTTTGCTGGACACCATAGCACGAGCGCTGAGCTGCAGAGTCGATTTGAACACTCTAGTGAGACGATTACTCGACATCTACGACGTGTGCTGGACGCAATTGTCTCCTTGCCGAGAAATACATTCGTATTCCACCTGTCAATTCTCCCGTTCCAAGAAGGATATATCGGAGCGACAAATTTGCTGCATTTCGCAACGCTCGTATGGCCGTCGATGGGACTCATATCCCGGTGTGGGTGCCAACAAATGAGCAAGCCCCATTTCGAGACCGCAAGGGCATTTCGATGAATGTTTTAGGCGCATGCGATTTCAATTTACAATTCACCTATGTCTTGTCGGGATGGGAAGGAAGTGCAAACGACGCCCGTGTTTATCAAGACGCATTGACAAAAGGTTTCCGCTTGTCACCAAATCTGTACGACCTGATGGATACCGGCTACGCTTTGACGACAAAATGTTTGACTCCCTACCGTGCAACCAGGTACCTTCTCAAGGAATTTGGTCAAGGACGATTGAAGCCACAGAACAAATAAGTGCTTTTCAACTTAAGGCATTCAAGTCTCAGAAATGTAATCGAGCGTGCGTTTGGCGTACTGAAGAAGCGTTTTCCGGTCCTCAGCTATCCTGTCCAGTACGACTATTTGTTTCAGACAAAACTGGTCGTGGCGTTGTGCGTGGTGCACAATTTTATTCGCTTCAATGGATGTGTGGACGACGTATTTGTTCAAGAAGCAGATCAAAGTTTGTCTGGTCAGAGTAGCACAGGGGATGCCGCTGACGAGCCTCTTGAACAAGATAGCGATGAAGCAAAATCATGGCGAGATAAAATTGCTGAGTTGATGTGGCAACAATATCTCGAAATCCGGCGATCAAGATGAAGAAGACATTAAACGACAATACATTTATCCTTTATAACTTGCTTGGACACGAATCTGACGTCTTAACCACACATCGCGAACTTCTCCTTGCATGTGTAAGGACAGTCTTGCTTTAGTTGAATTTTCCATTACTTCAAAGGCAATGGCCATATCATCCGTTGTTCACGTGGCGCTAAATCTTTCTGCAGTATCAATAATGCTCGTTCTGACGCCGACAATTCAACTGTCTCTTCAGGGGGATTTACGAGGTGCGCGAGAATCTTCAGCTCCTGCTCTGCAGTCTCTTCATACCTTTCGAATACATTACCATTTTTGATGCCAGTGACTTGTTTCGTTTGTTTGACGCAATTTCAGGGGATGGCGAAGGTCGTTTACGTTGATCTGAAGCTTCTTCATCGTCATTTCCATCTTCATCGTTTGGAATTTGATCTGTTTCGTCATCTCGGCTGGCCCATTCACGGCTGAAACTGAACTCATCATCGTCGGACATACAAATCGTTGCAGCTGCTTGCTGTCTTTCATTTGGTTTCACCGTTGAAAATGCCATGCTTCCAGTAGCAAGTGTTTTTCCATAGAGTTCGCAACACTTGTGGTACAGAGGGAATGTCTTGTTTTGCCATTTCTTGATCTTGGGGTTTATGTTCTCTTCGAAGTATGCATCCCATGTAGTGCCAGTGCAAATCACGCGGCAAGTGGAGTCTTCCCATCCCATTCCTGAAGCTGTTGTCATCTTGTGCACAATCGAAAACTCTCCTTTCTTGACTTCATTTCTTGACCGTAATTGCGCCATTGTGAATGGTTTCTTCAATCCAGGAGACTGGTTCAGCTTTGACAGAGCAGCCAAAAAAGCGCATTTCTTGAAACCAGTATCCGATCGCTGGCCCAATACATTTGCCTGATGAAGCCGCTCGTCGATCCAGATCTTATCGAGCGCATCGTTCCATATCGTCATGGCGCAAGAACCGAAATCGAAAACTTAGACCTGCAGAAAGAATATTCCGATTTCTGAAAAAAACTCCTCCAACCGACTTTTTTTTGGCGAAACCTTCATTTTTTGGCGAAACCTTCATTTTTTGGCAAATATAAAATATCGGCATTTTCTGTATCCAGACAGATAATGCTTCAAATTTTGCCAATTTTTCAAAAAATGCCAAAATATCTCATTTTTTGCCAATTTTTTGGGTATCCAGACCCGGCCTTAGCCAGTATAAAATATATACTGTATATAATAATGTTTCCAATTTTTATTACTTGGTATAAAAAGGAAGATAATACATTTAATACATATAATTATGAAACGAAAGAATATAAACTAGTATCTAAACATAAAATTAAATTAAATTCATTTGAAGTAATGAAAGGATATGAAGCTAACAATGAAGGCTTATAGAAATTTGCAGAGGATATTATCACGTGGAGAAATGAGATTCTAAGTTCAATTATATTGAAGAAACCATTTGATTATTTTGATAATAGTTTTAAACTAACAGATGGTAATACCTTTTATAAAACTCATTCGAGTAGCATAACAAGATTTATGAAAATATTTATATCACAATGTTACAAGGATTTTGAGAATATAGAATTATATGAGTAGGTATATTATGATAAATGTAATAATGGAGTATTATTATATAATCAAGAAGGTATATACGATACAGTAACTACTTATGATAAAAAAATGTTTTACCCCAGTATAATGGGAAGTGAATATATCGAATTTCCAGCTTCAAAAGGTGAAATATGTAATATTTTCAAAATACCAAAATATGGATTTATTTATGGAATTTATCACGTCGAAGTTAAATCAAATGATGAAAGATTCAATAAAATATTTTCATTCAGTAAAGATAATTATTATACACATTTTAGCTTAAATTTCATTATGAATATATACATACAACAAGCACCATAATGGGAACATTGAATTAACCTTGTTATGTAATATTGTGCTTTGCAATTGTTTTGGCTCCTTGATTTGGGGTCTAATTCTTTGTTACAGACAGGTTTAACTGCGTGACAAGTGTTTATAAATCGTCCTTGTTTTAGCTTCTATTCTTCAATTCATTCATGGAAGAATAGATTAATCTTCGTCATACGCGAAGGCCATCCATAAGTCCTTTGTCACTGATGTCAACAAGCAGTGGAGTTCAAATGCCTCCAACAATAACGGCATCTCTCGTCGTCAAGATAGGAAAGCCACACAGCAATACACGAAGCTCGGTTGAGAAACAGCCCACACAGCTGATGCTGAATGTCAATGAAGATTCATTTACTTCATTTCGCTGTCGTTTATCTGAGAGTGTGACTAGCATTGTAGAGCGATATGAACAAGCGCAAGCATCATCTAGTTCAAAATCAAAGCTCATATTCAACGACGACTTCCTAATCCTACTCAAACCCGCTTTGAATACAAAGCAATGCGACTATACAGTCATGGACAATACCAACTTCAAAACCGCAATTGCAGCAACGTGGGGCAACCACTGCAAAAGGTCCAATGCAGGACATTTTACTCTGAACCTCTTGTGTACTTGTGTTCTCGGATCACGCCCGATCGCTCGAAGCCTAGCCTCACGTGCAATCCTATTGGATAGTGTGTGAGCTAGGTTAGGGTTATTTTGTATTGGTTTTTGTATGTATAGGTTAGGGGTGCAGAACTCGGCACGCGGAAATTTCACACTTCTCAAATGCCACCCCTAGCGTTTTACCATAGTGAAATGAAGATAAAGGACAACTTCAACGAGAAGTCAGTAGGGAAAGAAGTGAAACAGTGTAAGGACTGCTAATGAAGCACTTGTGGATTTGTCACCAAGGTCACCGTCGTGAGCACGGTAGCTGGTCTTGAGCGCCGGCGGAGACAACAAAGAATTCTTTAGCTGTCTTTTGGACAAGCTAGCTGACGAACATGAAGAACCCTATGACAGGGCAAGACGTACACGGAGCGAACTTGGAACTCCCGGGAAGCGGTCGAGACGAAACGACTGATGCGGGGTCACGATCGCGCTCAAATCGATCTGCGAGCCCGATCGCTGCATCACGGGACATGGGTCCCATGGAAGATCGTGGACGACGCCAAAACGTGCCGCCGGTGAAGCGGCTGTTTCGATCGCCACAAGGCCGCCGCCAACCGGTGGCCGTTGATGAATCGTGGGACAGCAAGCCCGCGCGATACCCTTTTGGAACGCCTGGCGATCGCGCGCCTGACGGCGCGGACGACTCATATGAAGTTGTCGACATGGGCCAAGGCGATGGATTTATGCTAAACGCACCCGCGCTCCCGAAGAACCCAACGTTCAAAGGATCAACGAAAGAAGAGCGGCGTGCGTTTATGTCCGCGTACAATATGTACATCAGCCAAACAAACGCTCTTACCGCGAACGGAGTTCGGCCGTTCATTATGCCTGTGAGTGCGTGTATTGAGCCTGCGACGAAGCAGCGTATGGCTGAATGGGACATGGGGAAGGAACCCGATGAAGTGACTGAAGGCGAGTGGATCGTGTGGTTCAAGCTTGCCTATGATGTGGACCCGCGCGCGCTTGAAACTTTGAAGAAGCGGATAGCAGCTGCGGTTGTGTTTGATATGTCGATCACGGACGCCGACTCTTGGATCGGGCGAATGCTCGACAACATGTCGGCCGCCCTACGACGCGATCGGCAAGAATGGATATTACGCGAAGAAGGTGCGGCTGTTGTCAAGATCATCACAGACGCGATCAAGCCTGCTTCGCTACACCGGGTGGTGACGGAACAGATGGCGCTGTCACGAAACAAGCCGCTCAAGAAGGATGTGTACCGCTTTGTGAGGTGGCTGCACGAGTACGCGATCGGCCACGAGCGATACGTTGGCTATGAAGATGAGAAGCCTGCGAGCAAACCGGCGGTGAGATTTGAGTCTGCGAAGTCCACGCGATCGCGATCGGGCGATCCCCCGATCACCCGATCCGCCTCGCCGCCTACCCAGAAGACAACGTTTGTACCGAGCGTGCCAGCTCGGGGGTCAAAGATGGGTTGTCTCAAGTGCAAGTCACCAGATCACATGGTGCGTGACTGCCCAGACGTTACCAAGGACGAAGCCGTTGCCCTGTTGAAAGGGCATGCGAATGCTTTAGCATCTGAGCGCGCGCGAGGCGCCGCCCGATCGGGTGTCAAGAGGGTTGCCACGGGAGCGAACGAGCCCCGAGAAGGCCTACAGTGCCTGGTGGAAGGTGTTTTGCCTGTTACAGCGTCGTTACTGGACTCAGGGGCCGATCTGTCGCTAGCATCTGGTGGTCTGGTCTCCGCGCTTATTGCATCTGGCGCGCCGGTCGAGCTGTTGAATACAGCGCCGGTCAACCTGCAACCATATGGAGCGAGCAGCGAACCCATTAGCGTGGCTAAGCAAGTGCTCCTGCGCAAGCTCGAGTTCAAGACGGCGTGTGGTCCTTTGATGCTGCGCGGCCTACGCGTATGGGTTGACGAGTCAGTTCAAGCGATCGAGCTGACCCTTGGACTGCCTGTGATGAAGAAGTTGGGATACAGCGATCAGACATTGCTGGAAAACGCAAAACGCCAACAAGCCGTTTGGGATTTTGGCGATCAACCGATCTCGACGCCGGGAGTGGCTATGCACAGGACTCTACGTGTGGAAGAGCCATGTGACGAGATCGATGAAGACGAGGGTATGTGCTGTGCCACGCCTGAGTTACGGCCAACCGATCACATCGAAGATGGAGCGATCGTGCGTGAACTGTTGCTGCAGAAGGTTGAGGAAGCGCGCGGAGAAGGTCTCGAGAGCGACAATGCTGAAAGTCTCCGAGAGACCTTGCTTGAGTTTCAAGACGTGGTCCGAGTGAGTTTTGGACGCGATCCGCCCGTGAAAGTTGCTCCACTAAAGGTTCGACTCAAGCCTGATGCTGTACCGGTGCGATCGGGTCTGCGACGCTACCCTCCTACGCATATGGAGTACCTGGAGAAACATGTGCGCGAGCTTGAAGAAGCGGGCTTGGTGTATCGAAACACCCGATCGCGTTGGGCGGCGGCGCCCCGGATCGTGCCCAAGAAAGACCCTGGCGATCTGCGCATGACGATTGACTCGAGACCGATCAATGCGTGCACGGAGCCTATGCCATGGCCGATGCCGAATCTGGAGGTTGCGATGGCGGTCCTCAAGGATTCGAAGGTGTATTTTACTCTGGATTGGATGAAGGGTTACTGGCAATTACCCTTGCACCCCGACTCACAAGAATACTACTCGTTCATGACGCCGATCGGGGTCGTCACCCCGACGCGCGTGCTGATGGGCCAGACCGATGCGGTGGCCTATTGTCAAGGCGTAGTGGACGAACTGTTTGGTGGGATGATCATGCATGGCCTGATCGGGTGGCTGGACGATCTGCTTGGGTACGCGCGATCAGCTGAAGATCTTTTGGGGTTACTCCGGCGCGTGCTTGACATCTGTCGAGAATATGGCCTGAAGCTACACCCGAAGAAATGTGTGTTCTTTACGACGAAGACGATCTGGTGCGGGAAAGAGATATCCGCGAGTGGTATCGCCCACGCGCCAGCACGAGTCCAAGGCCTGTGTGAGTTGGAGCCGCCACAGACGGCAGCTGCTCTGCAACAATTCTTGTGCGCGACCAACTGGATGCATGCGAACATCCCAGAGTACAGCGCTCTGGTAGCTCCATTGACGAAGCTACTGGATATTGCGGCGAAGGCTGCCGCATCGAGGAAGAAGACGGCGCTAGCGAGAGTGTCGTTGAGCTCGATCGGGTGGTGTGAGGACCACGCGATCTGCTTTGATCGCGTCAAGAAGACGCTGGAACGTATGGTACCTTTGGCTCACCCGGATCCGGACAAGATGGTTTGTCTGTATACCGACGCGAGCGAGGGTTTTTGGGGCGCGATCGCTACGCAAGTGCCCGCGGAAGACTTGGAATTGGCCGCCAGCGAGCAGAGGCATGAGCCCTTGGCGTTTCTGAGCGGAGCATTCCGCGGCGCGAGCGAGCGCTGGCCGATCGTGGAGAAGGAGGCGTTTGCAGTTGTCGAGTCGTGCAAGCGATTGGAGTATCTCCTAATCCGACCCGGTGGATTCCGTCTGTTTACAGGGAACGACGGAAAGTAATCCTAAGTGGTACTCCAAAATACAACGATTCATCGCTTCTAATTGGATAGTTTTAGAAAAAATGTCGTCCAATCAAATCAACGCAGGCGATAATAATATTCATATTTTTATTATATTATCAAGTGTATTTTAATATGGAGTGGCAGGAAACACAACTTGACTCGATATGCTTACAAAATGCTGCAATGTATGCAATTTCAGAAATGTCCAATCGAAGATGTATTTCAAATTGTATTGACCGGTATGATGGAGACAGTAGAATGATAAGCGTTTGACGCGGTGGCGCAGCGGTTATGTGCGACGGCATCCATGATGATTGAGGAAGGGGCCCGGATTCGAGACCCGGGCAGCGTCAAACTTTTTCCATTTTTTAATTCAATTATACTATAAATATTGTAATAAATTGCATACATTTATTCAATCACTGAAAATATTTTTTAATAATATTTTTCAACTCATATCAACACCGACTGGCTTTGGCAACGCCTTGGTGAAACTTGCGCGCACCTCGCTCTCGGTTATAAGTTCCCATGCCATGATGGCTCGATTTATCATCACAAGGCGCTTGTCAGCACAGGTAAGACACACCTCCGATTCGGCTAAGAATAGATCACGCAGGTGCTGCTTAAACGGTCCCATGATTGAAACGTCCAAGGGCTGACAGTGGCTTGTACTGTTCGGGGGGAGAGCAGCAAGATGGCATCCCATCTCTTCTTGTACAATTCGGTATGATGCATCACTGACATGGCTGTCAAAGTTATCCACGAGTAGGACGGACGGACCATTCACCGCGGGTGCAAACACATTCCAAAGGTACATTTCCCACACCTTTCGGTTCATCCAGCCTCGTTCCTGGACAGCGTAATAGTGTCCTCTAGGATACCGATCAAGCTCCTTCATATCAATTGTACCTCCAGGAGCCCCCTTGATGACAAACAGAATTGGCAGCTTCACACCATCGGCTCGAACAGTTAGCACCGCCGTCATGCGGTATGCATGTTTGTCTCCAGTCGATGTCTTCGATGATCCCCCGCGAATGGCCCATATGATCTTCGGTGACATATCATAGTACATTCCGGTTTCATCCACGTTGTAGATGGAGTCATCGTCAAATCCAAGATATTCCCGGTGGAAGGCAGCGCCAAACTCAGCACGAAGAGCATCCAAGTCAGCTTGCGGCATTTTGGTGAACGTGCTGATCTGACGACTGAATCCATGTCGATGGGAGAATCTTTCAAGGAGCCGAAGAAGAGACTTGTACGCTGTCTTGTTGGCTTGCTTGCTTTCAATGTAAGCGGCATACCATTCAGGTACGTGTTGCTTGAGAAATTGAATAATGTGGCTTGCTGATAGTGGCTTCTCTTCGGAGCGCAAGATTGTCATGTGCTCAACGAGCTCCGCGACACATGGAATGATCTCCTTTCGACCGATATTTCCGGTCTTCTTTCGTTTCTGTGATCCTTTATAGCCAAGTATGCGCTCAGGATGCGCAATCCATCTCTGCAGCGTATTGCCTTTGATGCACATGGCCTCGGCAACAGATCGCAGCGTTTCGCCAGCCTGTACTCGGCCGATTGCAGTCTTCTTCTCAATTATTGTGTGCTGGTGTCGGCGAACCATCGCTTGCATCGCAAAATGAAATACAGTACAGTCACTTGGTGATTAATTTTTTAAAATTGAGTCTTTCAAATCACTTTCCCCGCGAAAATATTATCCACCAATCAAATTTGTCGAATGCTAAGTACTATATTTCATTGGATAAAATATTCGACTTTGATCAAAAGTACCACTTAGGATTACTTTCCGTCGTTCCCTGTACGGATCACCGCAATCTGGTGTACATGGCCAAGTACCAAGCGCACAAGCTCCAACGCTGGGCGCTGACGATGACGACGTTCCCATATGTTATTGAGTGCGTTGCTGGAGAAGAGAACCTTTGGGCTGATCTGTTGAGCCGATGGGGAAGTCCTCCGCGAGATGCGCGCCCGGCTAAGGTGTACAAGGCGCTCGTGTCGCCACTCCAGAGCACTGATTTCAAGTGGCCGTCTATGGACGAGATCGCGGAAGTACAACGGGCGCATCCTGCGCGCGATTCTCAAGCGATCTGGGACGATGAGAGGAAGTGCTATGTGACAGCCGCCTCCAAGGTATGGATTCCAGATGATGTTCTGGATCTACAAGTGCGCATATGTGTGATCGCGCATGCTGGTATTTCTGGACGCCGCCGAATTGAAGCTACGACGGCATCGGTGGAAGAAGTGTTCCAATGGTCCACCATGAAGGCGGACGTGAAGAGTTTCGTGACCGCATGCTTGCATTGCATGGTGGTCGATGGTGAGTCAGTGCCGCGCCCGTGGGGCGAGGCTTTGCATGCGACTCTGCCGAATGAGTTGATCCATTTCGATTGGCTATCTCTGCCTGAAGCCGCGAATGGTTACAAGTATGTCCTCGTGGTCAAGGATGATTTGAGTGGTTTTGTTCGCTTGCACGCGAGCGCCACAGCTACCGCAGCAGACACGGCCGCGGCACTTATGGAATGGTTCAGTATGTTTGGTGTGGTGAAGACATGGGTCTCCGACTGCGGATCGCATTTCAAGAACGAGATCGTGGACACCTTGCGTCGTATGTTTGGCGCACACCATCACTTTGTGACACCTCACTGTCCGTGGGCGAACGGGACAGTGGAGATTGTAAACCGCCTGATTGTAAGAGCATTGAAGGTGCTCTGCAGCGAGATGCGACTACAAGCGATCGAGTGGCCAAGCCTGCTGCCGATGGTGCAGTCAGCTTTGAACCAACAACCATCCGATCGACTCGGCGGTGAAGCCCCAGTGAGAGCGTTCACTGGCTTACCTGGAACGCCGCCGCTGTCTGGTATCGCACGACCCGATCTGGGAGAGACAAGATCTATTGACTGGGTCAAGGCTGAGACAAAGAAACATATTGAAGATCTGTCGATCGCGTTGGGAACAATGCACAAAGAAGTCAAGGCGATCGCTGATCGGAAGCGCGCGAAGGCGCGCGCCTCTCGGAAGAACCAGCGTGGGGTGAAGTCGGCAAACTTTGCGCTGGGCGATTTTGTTCTGGTCGCTCGGGCACTGCAACATCCCGGCAAGCTGACGCTGCGCTGGAAAGGACCTTGCCGTGTGGTCAAGGTTCTATCGGACCATCTGATGGAAGTCGAACAGTTGGTACCACCACGCGCGCGATCGCTCCATCACTCTAGCCGTCTGCGCCTGTACCATGAAGGCGGGCGTGTCGTTGATGAAGATCTGGTGGCCCAGATTGCTTATGGTGATGATGGATTTTATGTGGAAGACCTCCAAGACCTGCGAATGAACGATGGTCAATGGCAAGTGAGAGTCAAATGGTTGGGGCTCGACGATCTGGAGTCGTCATGGGAGCCCGCGCGGTCAATCTATGAAGATATGCCGGTGCTGTTTCGGCGCTGGACGCGATCGCTTGAAGATGAAGATGGTGTACCCGAGATGGTTGAAGACTTGGAGCGCGAATTTGGCCACCCCTTGTAGGGGGGAAGTGTTCTCGGATCACGCCCGATCGCTCGAAGCCTAGCCTCACGTGCAATCCTATTGGATAGTGTGTGAGCTAGGTTAGGGTTATTTTGTATTGGTTTTTGTATGTATAGGTTAGGGGTGCAGAACTCGGCACGCGGAAATTTCACACTTCTCAAATGCCACCCCTAGCGTTTTACCATAGTGAAATGAAGATAAAGGACAACTTCAACGAGAAGTCAGTAGGGAAAGAAGTGAAACAGTGTAAGGACTGCTAATGAAGCACTTGTGGATTTGTCACCAAGGTCACCGTCGTGAGCACGGTAGCTGGTCTTGAGCGCCGGCGGAGACAACAACTTGGAAAAATGCGATACATATCCCAACAAATTCGACGTGCAACGACTGAGCGGGTGGCAAATATGGCGCAGAGAATCTTGGCAGTCGATCGAGCCCAACAGCCAGGGCCGAGTGAACTTGACTACATCAGCACCACATACGCTCGTCAAATAGCCGAACCAGACTTTGTGAACCTACCTGAAAATCATACAGTACATCAATTGAGACATATCGACAATGAAATGGCCCGTTTGGCTCAAAACGCCCCGACCTAGAGGAACGAACACTGTTCTTGTGAAGCAAACTTCCAGAGCTAGGAGCTAAGACTAATGCTTATACAGTTTGAGTAAGCTTTAAGTCCATAATTTAAGATAGCCCAGATTTGATCTGGGCAACCATTCATGAATGAACCACCACAGAGACACTGGTGTTACATTTTTGTTCATTATGTATCTAACATAGTAAGCTCATCTTAGGGGCGTGTGCTACATCTAGATCTTGACTCTTCTCTGAAAGATCAATTGAACAGGAGTCGCCAAGTCCTAAGCTATTAGAAATGGCATCATCTGTCTGTGCGTTTGTCTCGACAGTTTCTGTGTCTGCAGCTAACACGCTTTGCAAAAATACAGAAATTCTGTGTTCACTCAGGCTCCATGAACCATTCAGTGCAAGTTACGATAATTTGCAGCTCAAACACGCTCCCTAAGGCGTTCAGGCGTCTTTACTAGGAAGTAGAATATGAAAGCACAGCCTATCCTTCCTTAATGATAACGCTGTTGTAAAGTTGCTAGAAGCTCTTTGATCTGATTTACTATCTATGGCAGTGTAGTTCGTAGGTCGCCTCGAAGTGAGGCACTTTGAAGAGGGCTTGTACACATCATCACTCAAGAGTCAAAGCAACTTAAGTGTTTTACTTAGCAGTTTTATGCCTTCAATACATGCGTTTTATTGTTCCCACGATTGTCCCACAAATTCCGTCTAAGAGTCATTTTGTAGATTATATATATTATATAATCTTATTTTTAGGTTGAAAATAAGAAAGCTTAAGTAAACTATTCCCTTTAACTTCAGCTTTAATACCTGATTTATCCATTTCATTGATAAAGTTAAATTCATTGATTTCTAAAGGGATATCATAAGTAATGCTGTCAGTTTGTATACGAATAACATTATCAATATTTTTAATGCAATTATTGCCATTATTTTCCGAGCATATGAAGTCAAAAATGGTTTTAATCTTAATTGAAATTTATATATTGGCTTTGTTGTATCTATAAGGTAATAAAGCTCTCTATTGTCACCCTTCATTTCGTATTTTTTCAAGTAATATTTATTTTTTTCAACATCTAATTCTTTTCCGTAATCAATATTTTCTATCTCATCTTCCGTTTTAATAATAGTGTTCTTAGCTGTAATTCACCCCATGCTGAAGATGCCATTCGTTTCAGAATTTTATTTTTTGGAAACTCAGTTCTAAGGTTTTTCAATATTTTGTACCATTGACTAAATACTTTTGATGATTTAATAATTTTTGTCTTATCTTTATATTTGAAACATTTATTGTGCTTTGCAGAGATTTTGGCTATTCGTTGTTGTATTCCATTGGTTTAATCAAGTGTCACGATTGATTTGTTGCTGTCACGAGAACGAATTGAGGCGACGATTTATTCGATGATCATGGGTTTATTCACAGATTTGAAGGCAATCCACCGAGCTAGTTAGTGGGCTTGGAGTAGATTTGCAGATTTGAATGTGCAAATGCATCGGTTTCTTCTCCATTCTTAGCTCATACGCGAACAGTTAGTCTACACAATGACCCACAGCAAGGACATGAGATGGCGGTGTATCGTTCTACGATACCTGTATGCTTTGGATGTCAGCGACTTCAGCACATTACTCGGAATGTCAACTCGATCAATTACACGATGGAATCAACAGTGTATGCAAGTTGGTCACGTTGGAACCAAGACAACCATAAAGCGTGCCTCCCGTTGGCCACAGGAAGTGGTTGACTTTGTAAACAAGTATGTTGCTGAGCATCCCTGCTTCTATATAAAAGAAATACAAGCAGAACTTCAGTCTTGCTTCCCGAATTTGCAATATGTGAGTGCATCTACTATTTGTCGAGCCTTGAGGTTTGATCTGAATTTGACTCGAAAAGCGTTGGAAAAGCGTGCAAAAGAAAGCTCACAACACGAGGTGCGAATGTATTATCGACGATTACAACCGTTCTACAGCTACCCTTCGCAAATTGTGTTTGTAGATGAGACGTCGAAAGACGGTCGGGATGCTTTTCGCAAGTATGCCTGGTCATGGAGGAATACTCCAGCACTCGTTCACTTACCATTTTGTCGAGGAAATCGTGTGTCCTTGCTTGCGGGCTTTGACTCCACTGGATTTATTGGATGGGACTACACTGAAGGAACCTTTTATCGCGTTAGGTTTCACAATTCATTGTGCGAGAAAATCATACCATACTTGAATCCCTGGCCATTGGCACGATCAATATTGATACTTGACAATGCAAAGATACATATGTACAAGGAGCTCGAAAATGCCATCCATTCTCGTGGGGCACTACTCTTTTTTCTACCTCCATATTGTCCACATCTGAATCCAATCGAAATTGCATTTGCTCAACTGAAGACTTGGATATTGAAGTACCCGTTGGCTGTTCGATACGATATTAGACGAACTCTTGATGTTGGTTTGTCTGTATGCATGCAATCGACGGTGTCATCACAAGTCGCTACTAACCTTTTTCATCACACAGTGGATACGACGAAGGTGAACTCACAAAGACAAGTTTTCAATGATAGAATATGTTTAACATCATCGTCATTCCATGTCATTGTCGTCGTCATTGTGGTCAATGTCTTGAATATTCAAGGCAGGATTCACAACTGGCACGGGTGCACGGTACGGAGAGTAAAGATCATAGCCTGGTAGTCCAAGAATCGTGCGTAAATCAGCCACGTTGACTTTGAGAGGCACAACAGCTCCATTTATTTGAAAGCGAAGTGTACGATATTCTTCATCTGAGAGTGCTTGCTGGTCTGATCGATGTCATTTTGGCACTTTCACGAAGAAAAGACGTCGATCGTCAAAACCCTATAAATTTATAGTGTGGGACACTGTCCCACAAAATCCGTAAAAATTGTATGTGGTCATGAAAATGTATGAAAACAACTGACATGAAAATTTTGATTTTCTTGAAAATCTGGAACAATTTGTCCCACAAATGCTCTAAAACTTGATAAAATCGCCCACAAATTCCGGAGAATGAAGATTTGTAAAATTTATAAAATCATACATAATCAAAGTAATATTTGCAATGTTGGCTCTACATTTAATACATTAAGAGATAGATAAAGTGGACATCAAGACAAGTATAAAAGATGGATAAATGATAAAGAAAGTATAAATATGTCTCTTAATATATATTATGAACAATATGAAATTCATAATTTCAAAATCTAAATTTGATTCTGTAAAGCAAAATACATTTCCTCAAAGGATATAATTATATGGCGGATATACTTTATTTACCTAAAACAAGACAAAAGTATTTATATTTGTTAACAATGGTTGATATCTGGAGTAATAATGTAATTTTGAACCAATCAAAGATAAAAAAGCTGATACTGTATTAGCAGCTATGAAAAAGATATTTGAACGTGGAATATTACCACAACCACAAGCTTCCATTAGAACAGATAATGGAACAGAATTTCGAGATGTATTTCATAAATGGATGTATGATCATAATATTTTTCACAGATTTGGAGAACCCTATAGACATCAACAAATGGCTAATGTTGAAAGATTAAATTATGAATTAGGAAAAATATTTAATGGATATATGAGTAAAGTGGAGTTAGAAACAGGTGAAGTTTATAGAGAATGGACTGATATATTATATCCTTTGAGGAAATGTATTTTGCTTTACAGAATCAAATTTAGATTTTTTTTTTTTGTATAAGTATCATCGATGTTTATTTTTTTTAATAATTTATTCATGATACTATATAAAATAAAATATAATAATTATGAATGATGAAAATGAAATCCACACGGAATATGTTAATTACATTAAATCATTAAAAAGTGCTAAACCTAATGATGCATTTGATTATTCATTAACATTGTATGATCTAAAAAGTAATTCTATGGATGAGGCACCAATTACGTTAAATTTTAATTCAAATGATTTTTCTGATGCATCAATTGCAGAACTAATTCTAAATTATGACTATCGCAATGTTCCTTATGATTTGATTGCAAGAACAGATAGATACAGACAGTATTTAAAGAATATAAGTATAAACAGAACTGCTTTTGAAAATACATTAAAGTTAGATATAGATTTATATGATCATAATATAATAATATATAGGTATAGAAACAATCTAAATTTTAATCAATACTTAAGAAATAGAAGAGATGTTAAAACCTTATTAAATAAAAAATTACCTAAAGATATAAATATCTTACAGTATCAAATCAAACACATTATTAGCGTTGAATAAACAATCCAGCTTCTTTCATTAGTTTATTTCTACTTTTTTCGTATTTTCGCTTTGGTTTAGGATTGTTAGCATTTACTATTCTGTCATGTGCGTTTTTTATATCTTCAGCTGACGTGAAAAAAGGAATTGCAGGCTTGTTAGGATGTGTGAGAGCCTTTAATCGTCGCCACCAAATTATACGTTCGTTAACCATACTTATATTATATAAAATATGCGACACTATATTATACTTTGTATAATATAGTTAGATCTGAAATAAATAATGTGAACTTGCCCAGCAAAGCTGAGCTCTCGTAAAAGAAACCACCCTTGGTTTAACATTATTTATTCGTCGCTTAATTTTAAGGAATTTTAATTTATCCAATCCGTTGTTTAAAATTAAAATAGACATGTCCTTGTAATAGATCAATCATCATTACGTTCTCAAATTTATGTGTACATTCAGTATACATCTTCTTTAATTCTTCAATAGATATTTCTCCTAACGGATAGTCTCTTAAAATACATTTTAACTCTCTGTTAGATGTTATTTTTTTGATAATTACATTTGTAAGATTGTCTCTTATGAATTTAGGTGTTTTTTTTATAGTAGCTCTGCTCTGACTTAGATATATTGAAGTAAAACCTTTTTCCTCCCCATTTTAAAAAATTCTTCGATTTCTTTATTAGCACTATTTCGGAGTTTAACAAATCGTCAAAAATAATACATTGTTCATCATTTTTTGGTAAATCTTGTAATCGTGGTATAATACCACCTTCGAATAACGTTAAATCATCACCGAGTTTATCAATCATTCTCTTATATAATGGTTCATCTGCTGATTTGCAAACGAGATAAATGTGTGTAAAAGTTCCATTGAATGCTACTTTCAATAAATTCATGAGATTGTTTGTTTTACCACAACCACTGCTTCCTACTATAAGGATTCGTGCAGGAACGTCAAATTCATGAGTTTTCCCGTATTAGGGTTAAACGACTTGACTTTATATTTGTCTTCAATTTTAGCATAATGGTTCTGCATTATATTATATATACTCACGTCGTTATATTATATATTATATAATATATATTGTATGCCGACGAAATTGATCCCCTCGATTTGGAGGACGATCAACTCTAAGGCTTCTATCCCCTGCTTCAATCCATTTCAACCTCCCCTCTGACCCCTCCATTCTACTCATTTTCATCTGTACTCGTGATGAGTGACAACAACTTCTCCGATGTCCCAACTGAACACGTGGACTGGGACCCACAAATCATCTCCCTCAACACCAATGGCTTCTCCAACAGTCATCGGTACATCCTCGACAAACTATCAAGTGTTCACGACGTTTCCTTTATCCAAGAAACCCGTTTCCGCACGCCAAGTCTCCACGACCGTGTTGCGTTCCATTGGCAACGCATCACAAACCACGAAGGCTCTTTGTTCTTTGAAGAGCCTATTTACCCTGAAGTATCCACGTCGCCAGCCACTGGAGGTCTGGCTACGTTGATACATCCTCACTCTCCTTTGAAGAACGCCACTCAAGTCCCTCATGACAACCCAGTGCTTCGTGGTCGTTATCTACAAGTGCGATGTACTCTGGGTCCACTGACAGTCGTTCTCCACAATATCTATGCGCTATCCAGTGTATATCTTCAACATCAAATGTAACACTGGCTTATCTACAAGCGAATTATCTTCCTTTATCTGGAGGGACGTTAACTGGAGGATTAAATGCTATAAATATAAATACGTCTGGAAATAAAAGGGGGGGGGTAAAAAAGGTGCAAGAATTCATTTAACTCATCACGAAATGGCACAAGGCAAAGCCTTTTGGGACGTTCTTAAATCTATAGCTTCTCCTGTATTATCTGGCTTACAAGGTGTTGCAAAAGAAATATTCCCTGATTCAGCAAAAACAATTGATGATATTCGAGATGGTATTAGAACAACTACAGGATACGGCATCAAACCACATAAAAAACAATGTTTACTCATGGTGGTGGACCAGAATATTTTCCTGGTCAACATGCTGGTAAAGGTATTAAAAAACATCATAAAAACACGCAAAAGGCACTGGTATCCAACCATCCGGATTTTATTAATATTAATAAAAAATATGTTTATTATATAATATAATGAGTCAAAACGATGATGGAAAAAATAAAAAAATATATGAAGACTTTATCAATAAATGCTATGATATAGCAGATAAACATGAAGATTTTTGTATTAATAATTGTTTCAAAGATAATACTACTGGTTGGTATCCACATACAAAAGAATGTATAGATTTTAGAAATCTTCATCATGAGTCCTTCGTTGAATGTAATAGTATATTTTGTCTCAAAATGAATGAAAACCAATGTTTAATTCCTTCGTATTCAAAACCAATAAAAGAAGTTATTTATACCGAATTAACATATTATGATTCGTCTGACGAGAATTAAATTTGAATTTCAATTTAAATATAAGATTACTATATATATATACTTAGTAAATGGTTACTAATTCATCTGAATACATGAAAGCTTACTACCAACAACATAAAGATAAGTTAGGTAAAGTAGTTCATATTGTTTGTGATTGCGGGATGAAAATTAATCGTACATCTAAAAGTTATCATATTAAAACTAAAAATCATTTCTTTTTATTAGAACGCAAAGCTGAGCCCTTAACAGAAGGATTTGCTTAGTCCCAAAGAAACCCTCTGGTTTAACAAAAAAATAAAAAATTAAAAAACATGATTTCGTATTAATGGCACTTAAAATTGGTTTCTTTCAATTTTTGAATTTCTTTTTTGGTTTTAATTTTTCATTTTCTTCTTTTAATTTTTGAATTTCTTTTAGTGATTCACAATATTTACCTTTATAGTTTATTTCCTCTTCATCACTTTTTGTATCTTCATCTTTTTCAATAACATTTCCTCAAATATCTTCTTCTTCGCGATCAACATTAGTAATAATCCCAGTTTGAACATTAATATATTTGACTCTGTCAGTTGTCCACAAGTCAGTTCGAACTTCAAAATTACAAAATAGAAATACGTATGGTGGCTTGATATTAACTTTACATGATTCATATTTTCCAGAATTTACCAACCCAATTGTATTATATTGTAAATAATTTTCACTCTTTCGCGGAATATCTAATAATAACGCACTTGGGTCAAGTCCTTCTTTACACATCTGCGAGAGCTCAAAATACACATTATCAGGCTTACCATCTACTAATAAAATATCATATAGAGTATTAATATAACTGCATAAAAACGATTTCCCATTATTTCCGGCAATGTCTTCCACTAAATAAATATTGCGCGGGTGGGCTTCAGTTTTTAAAATATCTAATACAGTTGATTGAAATTTGTTATTTTTACTTCCCCATTTAACCGTGTAATTTTTTTTCTTAATATCAGCCATTTTTAATTGTTCGTGGTAATCTTTTATCGCTTCTATTGTTTTATTTGATAATGTAATTTTTCTATACTTTTTGGAAAAACTGCTTTTTTGGTAATTTCAAGAAATCCTCGATACTAACATCGTCAGATGTACAACAACTTTATAATATCGAGTTATTCTATCGTCCTTATTAGTATCTATAATATTCTCCGTCTTTTTGAAGCCTGCGTGGATAATAAAATGTTCAGATTGTTTTGTTCGTTCTTTTTCATTTATCACACTTTTTAATGTTAAACAAATTATATTAATACCATTTTTCACATCAACACATTCTCTCTTTTCCCGTATAGTATTAATCACATCATCTTCAGATTTATCTGTAAAGAGTGTTATATTTCTTGACCCAATTTTGCTTTTACTTTCTTTCACTTTTTCTAAATATTCATTTTTTAAATCTTCGATTTCAATATTTGCCATTGTATATATTATAATAAATTTATATTATATATTATATATTCTTATCTTTAAATTGAAATTCAAATTATAGAATATCATATGTTGCCGATGTAATATATAACACATTCTAAAAATAAAAATACTTCTGAGAGATTGTTCTCTATAGATTTTCCTCTGAGAATTTCTTCTTTTTTCGAAATAGCTCTATAAATTTGTAATTAGACTTGTCAGAATTAGTTATTCTGGGGCTAAATCTATTTTTAGACATCGGTTGTAACTGATGTTACAATTTGTTAACATTTTTTAATGGTAAAGTGAACTAAGAAAAAGTGAGTTTATAGTTTAAGAGTTTTGATACATGAGAGGGGTGTATTTCAGTAGGTTAGAGATGATGGTAAAATGTAAACATGAAAAGTGAGTTTTATAGTTTAAGAGTTTTGAAAACTGTAAAACTAAAAAACTCTGTTTTCCTCTAAGTGAATTAGAGTAGAAAACTGAAAAACTAAAAAACAGTATTTTCAGAGTTATACAAATAAGTTAATAAGGGCCCGTCTGGATACTGTATTTTATTTACTATCTTAGCATATATGCTAAGCATTTAGTAAGTAATGTAGTTAAACTTGTAGTTGAGGATGTGCAGCGAAGCAACAAGGAGGGAAGAAACTCTGTTTCTCTCTCTCTCTCACTCAAGCTTTTTTCGTCATTCAAGCTCAAGGTCGTAACCACTCATGGCAAATTACATACTATCATAAACAAGATAAACGTGTCCATACTTGTTATACTTTGTCGCGAACTACGGCAAACTCCATCGTTTCACAACCCCCTGAAGTCTGAAGCATCTGTCGCTTGATATGATAAGTCTCCGTGGCTTGATATGTTGAGCGATGGCGAATCGAAAAGTTAATTATGTTCTTATCAATCCTATGTATGTAGAAGCCGTCGCTGAGTTCGTTCCATTGACAGTTCAATCGGTAGAGTGCATTGCAATGACAGTGCCGTTTGTGGAAGTAGAAAGCATAGCATCCTAAAGTTTTATGCATGCACAGCTCACAGAGGGAAAACTCCTCCTTTGCCTTCAGTGACTTCATCATCTTTCAAGCATTTTCTTGAATCTAGAAACAACAGACGGGGGCTTGTCCTTGCTCTTGGCAATACAATCTCTTAAAGACTGCATTCCTAACAGGGCTTCAAATAAATTGGAGAACACGCAAGAGCACGTTGTCATCTTGTTTCACCAATTGACCAACATTCACCCAGTAAATACCATCACTCTCACAATGCATTAACCATCACTCTACAATTGCAGTCATTTTTCGGGCGAGATGGACGATGTCATTATTCAAAAATCTCAAAAAGTGAAAGATGTCGCTCCAAGATCAAGTGTTTGCCTTTGCTGGGAAGCTCACTGGCATGACGCGGGCTGAAGCTGTTGCCCACGTTGAAAAAGCTGGCGGGAGCGTGACGTCCCGAGTGACCAAGCGAACGACGGTCTTGGTCGTTAGTGGCGACGGCGATGCCAAAGCCCCCGTTGGTGTCACAGTATGGACAGAAGACACGTTCTTCAGCAATCTTGGACTGAACGACGAGCAAAAACTCAACGAAAAAGTCGAAGAGATGGCGGTGGCTGATGTGAAAGAGGAAGTCAAGAAAGTGACCAAGGCGAGCAAGAAACGAGCCAAGAAGGAAGACCCCGAGGAAGCGTATTCCCCCAAGAAGGTCAAAAAGGAGCCAACTCCAGCACCCAAGACGGAGCCACCGGCCGCTGAGCGCATCACAGCTCGCAAACCTGACCGACACCTTGCTACGCGGGATATGTTTACAATTGTTGGGGATTACATGACGGATCTCATGCAAACCAACTTGGGCGCAAACAACAACAAGTTCTACATCATCCAGTTGCTGCAATCGTCGAGCGGCAAGACGTACCATGTCTTCACGCGCTGGGGCCGTCTTGGTGAAGTTGGCCAGCAAAATCTAGCGAACTGTGGCAACGACTTGGATAAAGCAATCGCGCAATTCCAAAAGAAGTTCAAGGACAAGACCAAGAACGACTGGGGATCCCGCGACGCATTTGTAAAGCACGGCGGCAAGTACCAACTGGTCGAGCTGGACACCTCGGAAACTGGCGATGGCGATGCTGGTGATGCTGCGATGGGCAAGCTCTCCGCGGCGCAGATCAGCAAGGGCCAAGCCGTCTTGGAGCAACTCAAGAACGCCATCGTGTCCAAGAAAAAAGGCTCCATGATTGCCGATCTCTCAGGTGAATATTACTCGCTCATCCCAACACTCGCAGGCCGCCAACGCCCTCCTCCACTCAACACGATCGCGTTGGTCGAGGAAAAGGAAGCCATGCTCGACTTTTGGCTGCGCATGGGCTTCGACGACATGGAGGAGCAGACTGGATTGGCGCCAATCGAAGGTATCATGGACTTGCCGCTGCCGTCGACGCTCATGGCTGCTGCTTCAAACATCACAAATGGTAAGAACACCCCAAGAATCGTACTGACGTAGATTTTAGCTGGAGCTATCAAAGAATGCCAAAATCGTGGCACTCAACTTGTCAAGTCGAATGCTGGTTCGCCGACAAAGACGATGGACAATGTAAAGCGTCCAGCGATGGCAGCATGGCTCACTCGGGTTGTTGTAGGAATTGTACGGCTCCATTGTGCTCTACACTGGCAATTGGATTTATTCGCAACTCAACTCTTGCCTCCGGTCGGAAAATCGCCAGTCGATTCGCAAGTATTTCAACTATTTGCGCGTCTTCTTGGAAGCGATGTGCCGCATGCCCCAGATGGAACAAACGCTGTGGCGTGGTATCAGTGTCGATCTCTTTGACGCGTACGAAGAAGGCAAAGTGATTACGTGGTGGGGCGTGAGTAGTTGCACGTCGGACGAAAACGTCGCTCGCAACTTTATGTACAGCTGCGGTGGTTCTTGTACTCTATTGCGTGTCCGATGCAAGACTGCCATGGACATTTCCGTCTTGTCGATGTTTCCCCATGAGAAGGAATGCTTGCTGGCCCCAGGTACACAGCTCAAAGTGCTCAAGCGCGTGCGCAATGGCAAAATCTCTGAGATCGAAGTCGAAGAAGTTGGCCGGGCCATCTAAAGCACAGCTTGTAGGAATAGTTTCGAGTCATGTAGGTAATCTAAATGTTTCACGGACGATGGTGCGTCGTGCTCGACTGTTTTCCCCAACGAATCCCCGCCACAGATTCCAGGAAAGACTAACATAGCTCAAGGGAGAGCAGTCATTGTGCTGAGATATTTTCAAACACTTGAGCTAGTAAATTTAAAAAGCAGGGAAGATGCCATTGCATGGTCAAGTGTTTGCATACCGTCCGTTTGGGCACGGCGCAAGCGAGCTCCCTCAATTTTGCGAATTTCGCTCTGAAATTTTGAGGCTACAGTACGACGAACGAATTGACGTTGAATGAGGGGTGATTCACAATGAATTACAGGACGAATTCACTCGCTAACCTTCATTTTATATGTAATTCGTCGGCAAAATAACAACTTGTCAAGGTCTGTGGGGAATAACCATTACAAAATACTCAATACAGGGCATTGCTTATCCGATTGGCGTGGAGTAATTTCAGAGCATGAATGAAGTAAATTGTCATTTCCAGCACCACCCAGGGATGTACATGTACACTCCCCAGTCATGTGTAGTGCTATTCACCCAAGTCCACTGGGAAATGAGTCGCTAACGCGCGAGTGATCGAGCAGTCGTTTTGCCACTGTGGCGATATTTTTCAGTACAAAAATCGCTTGTTCATATAGTATTTCTTGTATTGTGCGTTCTACTTGAAATTTCCCCGATCGATTCATTGAATCGATCAAAGGAAATCGACCGAGCAATCGCCAGACCTCTATAACATAATGTTCAAGTATTTGTTTTGGAAGTTTCCCAAAATTAGAGAGCATGGATGACGAGAGCAAGAAAGAAAGCATTGACAACCTCGTTGTGGCGATGCACCCACAGCAGAAAGAGCAGATCAGCTGCTCACCATCAACCAGACGTGCTCGAACTCCCGTCAGACACTTGGCCTCACAGCAATACAGTTCTCGTCCTGGTTTACCGACAAGACATAACTTCACTTACACCATCCAAATAGGTACTCCAGCAGTGATAACCCCCCGCCAGTCCATGAACCAACCACTATGAGCCCGAAGAGCTTTTGGCCGTGCGGTCCAAGCACGGCCAAAAGCTCTTCGGGCTCATAGTGGTAAATGATAAACTCTCAAATTCGATAATTAAATTGTTCATTCCAAATATTCATTTTTAAGATGTTTGTAATTTGATGGAGTCCATACTGACTGTATTTTCTTTTGACCAATGAGAATGCTATGCGGACTTGGCAGGTCACTGGCCAAATGGCATATTAATCGACTAAACTTAATTTAATATGAAATAATGTATAGTATACAAGTTAAGTACAATGTCTTCCAGGCAATTGTACTGAGCTAAGTTCACTAGCACCTGCATTCCAGAATACCGTCATGCATGATTTCTACGCCCACTACAACCTCGTTATGAAGTGTCAAGACGTCGTGCGTATCTTCAGCGAGTCAGCGTCCATCATGGCCTTCCCCACAGCCTTTCCCCATTTCAAAAAATTATTGTGAAATAATTGGTCAAAATATTGAAAATACTGGTAATTGATTGGCTTGTCGATTGTTCGTCGATTCTGGCTTCCCAAAGCACCACAGGCGCAGGGCGAACAAGGACGGGGATGCTGTCTCCCTGGAGAGCCTTGAGGGCCGCGTAGGCGTCGCATTCGCGATGCAGTTCGTTTAGCAATTCGGGTTTCTTGCACGTGTCGACGGTTTTGATGGCTACGGGGATATCGTCGAGCTCGGTGGCGATGATACTAGTGCTGCCACCACTGGCAATGACACCCAGGCTTCTCCGGGACAAGATGAGCGAGAGCTCGTTCTTATCACCGACCTTCCCAATTACCGGGTCATTGCCAGTGGTGGCAGCACTAGTATCATCGCCACCGAGCTCGACGATATCCCCGTAGCCATCAAAACCGTCGACACGTGCAAGAAACCCGAATTGCTAAACGAACTGCATCGCGAATGCGACGCCTACGCGGCCCTCAAGGCTCTCCAGGGAGACAGCATCCCCGTCCTTGTTCGCCCTGCGCCTGTGGTGCTCTGGGAAGGCATTTTGGATGGCCTAGTGCTTTCCTACATCTCAGGACAGACGTTAGAAGAGTTAGGATATGACGGGATCGCGAGCATCCCGGACGACTGTCGATGGCGGGCTATCGAAGACCTGCGCAAGATCCACTCGATGGGTGTCTTGCACGGATAGCCGAGCGCAACCTCATTTGGCACCAAGACGATCGTCCGCGCATTGTGTTTGTCGATTTCAGCCAGACTGTTACATCCTGTGACGTCGACGACGGTCGGTTCAAGTGCGAAGACTGTGAACTTCGTGAAATGCTTCGGATCCGCAAAAAATTGCAGTCACAATCGAATTCCCGTCGAATAAGTTGATTATAGTCGATGAGACTGAAAGTCCGTCGAAGTGACCCAGAGATTGGCGGCGGCAGCTGTCACTTGTGGATGACGCATCATGCCCTCTCAAATTTCTTCTAACTCGATACGATATCCCTTCAGTTTCACTTGGCTGTCCTTGCGTCCGTGGACTTCAAATTTTCCATTCGGAAGCAGGCGGCCGTAGTCTCCTGTTCGAAACATTCGACCTCCTCCAGCGATTTGTGCACTGAAAAATATCGAGGTAACCCACGAAACGACTGCTCGATCACTCGCGCGTCAGCGACTCATTTCTTGGGTGAATAACACTACACATGACTGAGGAGTGTACCTGTACATCCCTTGGTGGTGCTGGAAATGACAATTTACTTCATTTATTCCCTGAAATTACTCCACGCTAATCGGATAAGCAATGCCCTGTACTGTACTTCTCCCACAACATCCGAAGTAAGTGTTGTCAGAGCTTATGATTTCTTTTAGCTTGGACTTTTTGCCAATCTCTGTTCTCTGTGGATGCTCGTGAGCAGTCTAACATAGGATAGACCAAGATAGGACGCACATTCGTGCCAATTCGATCCAGTCACAACATTCACGCAGGTCCATCTGGTTTCTGATTCCATGGATTCATACGCATTAGAATCAGAAACCAGCTGTACGTCGTACTCTGGAGTACTACGTAGTTTTTTGTTATGGTTATTCCCCACAGACCTCGACAAGTTGATATTTCGCCGACGAATTACATATAAAATGAAGGTTAGCGAGTGAATTCGTCCTGTAATTCATTGTCAATCACCCCTCGTTCAACGTCAATTCGTTCGTCGTATACAAACACTTGACCATGCAGTGGCATCTTCCCTGCTTTTTAAATTTACTAGCTCAAGTGTTTGAAAATATCTCAGCACAATGACTGCTCTCCCTTGAGCTATGTTAGTCTTTCCTGGAATCTGTGGCGGGGATTCGTTGGGGAAAACAGTCGAGCACGACGCACCATCGTCCGTGAAACATTTAGATTACCTACATGACTCGAAACTATTCCTACAAGCTGTGCTTTAGATGGCCCGGCCAACTTCTTCGACTTCGATCTCAGAGATTTTGCCATTGCGCACGCGCTTGAGCACTTTGAGCTGTGTACCTGGGGCCAGCAAGCATTCCTTCTCATGGGGAAACATCGACAAGACGGAAATGTCCATGGCAGTCTTGCATCGGACACGCAATAGAGTACAAGAACCACCGCAGCTGTACATAAAGTTGCGAGCGACGTTTTCGTCCGACGTGCAACTACTCACGCCCCACCACGTAATCACTTTGCCTTCTTCGTACGCGTCAAAGAGATCGACACTGATACCTCCGACAATACAGTGTAGTGCCTGTCTATATTACGTACAAAGAACCCAGCTTAGAGATGAGGCGACGCTCGTTAATGACATTGAATGCTCTCTTCAAAGCCTCTGCATGGAGTATTCTTCACTGGAATATGAGCTGTTACTGGAGAATCATGAATCGCCGGGAATCTTATCTCTATAAATTTATACAATGCTCTATAAATATATAAAAATTGATTTATAATTTTATACACTTCATAATTCGCGCTTTGGAATATTATATGATAGATATCATTCAAGATATGTTGCATACTATAGCGGATTAGCACATACAATGCCTATATATTCAATGTTTTTTTTATTTTATATTTTTGCAAATATTTCATTACCTGGAACAAGTAGTTTTGTTGGTGAACTATTAATATTAGTTGGTATTTTTCAAGAAAATACTATAGTGGCTGCTTAAATAAAATTCTTTTTTATTATAAATTAGCAATTAAAAATAAGGGTTTCGCTCGCTAAGGGAATAAACAAAACATCTCACAACACGAGCTGACGACAGCCATGCAACGCCTGTACTTTTTAAATTAATTTTTTAAAAATATTTACAAGGATTGGTAAGGTTTTGCGCGTATTGTCGAATTAAACCACATGCTCCACCGCTTGTGTAGACTCCCGTCAATTCCTTTGAATTTCAATCTTGCGATTATACTCTTCAGGCGGAGTGCTTAACGCGTTAGCTACTTCAAAATTATATCTAAATTTTTCTAAATATGAGCACTCATCGTTTACAGCATGGACTACCGGGGTATCTAATCCCGTTCGCTATTTTTTCTATATAATATAATATGATAAATTTATAGAGAACAGTTGAAGTATACTTCAAAAGGTGAGTCATGGAACGACTGCTGATTAGGGAAAGCTACAGTACGTATTGTGATCTCGTGCACTACATTTAATATACAAAGTGAACACTTTAATGCACATGTAGTGTGTTGAGTGAATTGACTGTCAAAATAAATATTCCACACAAAATTTGAGTTTTCTTGTCCTGAAATTTCTACTCTAATAGAATGATGGAATGAATCGCGTCATGACTGAGAGGAAGAGCCCATTGACCATGAACGTTTGTTTCGATGCAATGCTGTAAATGACGATCGGGGCAACAATATGGATGACAATCGTCTTCCAAATCGACTTTAGCTCGGTCATGCTGCTGCTTGGAGGTAACAAATTGCCAATGCCCAGAACCGCTGAAGGCAGCGCATAGTCCATCGATTTAGAACTTTTTGTCCATTGCAATCATTTCACCAAGTGTAAGCAAGTCTCGAGGGAATGATCCTCTGTGTGATCGCAGTATCGACATTTTGCCTTTTCCAGTCTTAACAACGTGTTGATCCATCGGTCCATCTACATTCTTGGAGAGAACTCCTTTAGACTACGATGGTAACGTAGGCCCTAAATAGACGGTCTTTCACTTGAGGACTGCATCTTTCCAAAAAATTGTAATGTAATGTAGTGTGAACTTTTACAGTACAACGCACGACGTAACGTGCGTACTGTAAATACAATACGTCGTGTGTATCGGGCGAACGCTACTGCTGATTGATGCTTTGGACACAATCCCTCTCGAGGATGCGCTGGAATTGAACGTAGATGCGATTGATATGGCAGATGTAACCGGAGTCGTCCGGTTACTTGCATTGTGACTAGAGTTCGCTACTTTACGTATAGTAGAATTTTACTTTACGTTCACTTCACGTTAGTGTACAAGTAGGTGTGTATGTTAAGTTTTCAAAGGCTGACCAAATGCAAAAGTATTCGTTTGAATATACACTTCTTAACACAAGTCATTCTTTTGTCTCTTCTTATTCATCACGCTCGCAAGCATTGCTTTCATAACCCATCGTGACATCTACGACGCCATCACATGTAGTGAAATGAGAGTTCATGTAGAGCTGGACAAGTTTCGTCACCTTGTCAGGGCTCAGAGGAAGTAGTTGATGGACTCTAAATCGCCATTGCCATCGATCGGATCGAACCCGGGACCATGGTTATGGTGGTTTAGAGTCATAACTATTGCACCAAATTGAACCACATATCTGAAGTGCGGAAAAATTTGTTGTGCTCATCCTCAAAAATATATGGTGAAATGTAAAGTAAGAACTACTTTAAATGACATTACGTATAATTTTGTAATAGTGCTTGTGCAGTGTAAAGTGTTGAGGGCACTCTAATCGTGACCCTTGACATGACACGCCTGATGTTGGCATGGCATCTGTATTGACCTCTGCGTGTGAGCACCTGTTGCTCACAGCCATTCCTTTGCATTGAGCCTTCTAGGCCATTCGTATTCACAGGCCCACAAGCCCCGTTCGTTTATCTAGCTCTTAGCTTTAGTTAGGATAAAGCTAATTCACTTTTCAATTTGCCTCTTGCCTATCAGGCCTTCCTCTGCGCGTGTACACGGTTACACTTGGTAGCACTCTAGTTCGTCCAAGGACCTACTAGCCGGAAAAGTCACAACGCAACGATTACGAAGTTCACAATGGAAAACGAAGACAGCCTTGTCCGCGAAGGACGAGTGAAGCTTGATGTACCAAAGTTTGGTGGCTGATCCTCTGAGAATATTCTCGTCTGGGAAGCTGGCGTAAAAATGGCCGTGCAGGCCATGGACTTAACATTCTGGAACCAAGCAAGTTGCTTTTGCTGTGTCAGGCCTCACCGGCAAAGCCCAGACATGGGCAGGCAATACTTATATGCGCGATACCTCAGCGATGGACACCCTGCCCAAATTTATCGCTCTCATGAAGGCAACTTATCTGCCCAAGGACGCGGCTGTGCGCCACATGCATCAGCTTTTGAAAGCCACTCAAGGGAAGCTGACAATCAGCGAGTTTGCCCAGAAGCTCGAATACCACTGGCTCTCCCTGCCTGACATGGCTCTGGTCTCGGAAGGATCCATCGTCAACGTTTTTATGCATGGTTTGAACCCTCGACTTCCTCGACTTGAAATCTTCCGTCGAATGCCCGAGAATATGGTAGACGCAGTCAACATTACCCTTGGCGAACATTACTCGCAGTCTGCTGCTTCGTTTTCGGGTCATCATGACAAGTACGATATGGAAATTAGCCAAATCGGAACGACGAACAATCATCGCGAACATCGTCAGTTTGACCGCAACCGATTGAATCCCCATCAAGGACGCACAGTGCGTTGCTACAATTGCCAGCGAATGGGACATATCTCCCGCAACTGCACCGCTCCCCGTCGACCGGCTTCCAACGCACATCGTGCGACAGGAACGCCACCGCGTCGACAGGTAAACTTCACCACCCAGTAGGCACCGGGCGGCCTACTGGGAGAACGGATCAATGGGTTCCTCACACCGCGCCTGCGGTACCTGTTGATCTAGCCCCTGGCACTCTGTGCCGATTAGGAGAGCATCACCAGATGCTTTCCTACCTGCTCCCAATTGCTGGGTTCAGAGACCCTCTCCGTGTCTTAATAGACAGTGGCGCATCTGAAAACTATGCGCGGCGCGCAACTATTGCCAGAGTTCCTGACGTATCTACGTCTGTTGCTCGACCAAACGACACCCTACGAATCCGCTTAGCTGACGGTCGAATTATTTCAAACCCTCGACAAACTGTCGCCCTGCAAATTTCAATCGGCGACTTCTCGTCCACTGAAGAATTCTTCCTCATGGATCTCGACAATCGATGGGATTTGATCCTTGGAATGGGTTGGCTCGAACGCCATCAGCCCATCATTGACTGGCGCCTCAAGACTATGGCGCCGCCATCTCCACGTTCCCACGTGTCCGACCTAGCGCAGAGTAATGAACTCGCTATGGTAAGTGTTGACTCCTCGTCAACAAGGCCATGTGGCGATCCTGTGGACTGTCCACGACAAGAACAAGTTGCTCCAGCTATCGAAGAGCCTTCAAACGAACCTGAAGGATTAGCAGCGCATGTACGATTTAGCGCCGATGGAAATTCCGACGACCACGACAAAGCGTCGATCGATGCCAATCAGCTGGAAGCGAGTGAAACCACGCCAGTGGAACAAGAGCGTCCCGACAGTGTGTCGGTTGAAGAGTTTATACGGTCAACCTGTGACCTTGACGAGCTGTCAACAAGGGCAGACGAGATTGTGGCACTGCCGGAGATGAGCTTTCGCTCCTTTTCGCGACTCCTGCATGCCCAAGAACCGCTGAGTATCGCGGTTATCTGCGTAGAAGAAGATGGAACCCTCCACACGACATCCACGATGGACAAGGATGTCCTTGACGATGCTGACAAGCAAGCATGAACGACATGGGAGTCTCTCAAGACTAGCCCGTATTACGACATATTGATGGAGTACAAGAATGTATTCCCTGACGAGGTTCCAGCGGCCCTGCCTAGTGACAAAGGCATCCGCCATGAGATTGACTTGGTTCCGGGGACCAAGTATTGCGTTACACGCCAGTGGCCATTGCCACGTGATCAAGTCGAATTCATCGACTCTTTCTTTGCGGCCCACAAGAAGGCAGGCCATGTGTGTGCGCGAGAGCAACTCGCCGCATTCAAGTCCGACATTTTGTGTCAAGAAACCCACTTGTGGCTGGCGTATAGTTCACGCCTTTAACAAACTGACCCAAGCCACCGTGCCGGCGTAAACGCCGATTCCCCGCAAGGACGTCATCATTGACAGTATGGCGGGTAGTACCCTATTCTCAACGATTGATTTGCGGGATGGATTCTACCAGATCCTGATGCGCGCTCAGGATATCCCCAAGACCGCTGTCTCCACTCCTAGTGGTATGCTTTGGGAATGGCTTGTTATGCCTCAAGGACTCTCCAACGCTCCTGCAACTTTTAACCGCATGGTTACGGCGAAGCTTCGTCCGTTGCGTGCCTTTGCTCCGTCTTACTTTGACGATATTTACATTCACAGTCGTGGCACGTCCACCCGCTCGGACGTCGAGGTTCATCGTGATCGCCTCCGTCAAGTCCTTACCGTCCTGCAGGACAATGGTCTGTATGCCAACCTGTCCAAATGTCTGTTTGGTGTGTTGGAAATTCCCGTTCTTGGTGATTTTGTTGGTATTCATGGCTGTCGTGCCGATCCTGCTAAGGTGCAAGCCTTCCGTGACTGGCCTGTGCCGTCAACTCAAACTGAATTGCGCAGTTGGCTCGGCTTAGCCACGTATTTACACAAATTCTCGGCCAATTTCGCCGCTCTTGCTCATCCTTTGTCGGCTTTGTTAGCCAAGGATGCCGAATGGGTTTGGACCCACGAATGCGACGATGCGTTCAACGCTGTGAAGGACAGTTTGATGTCAGCGCCAATCCTTGCTTTACCCGATTTTTCTCGACCCTTCTAGAAGGTTGGGTGGATTTGCCATTCGGCTGGAAGCTCCAATTTGTACGCAGTGTTGATAATCTTCATCGAGATAGGGAATGGGCCAAGCCAAGGTGGCTGCAATTTTGAATTGCCAAGCGCCGATTTTGGCACAGCCGACGCGTGTAGTAAGACTAAATTGCCGACTGAATAAACATTCGTGTTGCGTCGACTTGACTTGTTGGCTTGCAAAGCTTGTTTCGCTTAAGCGGCAGCGAGATTCTCGCGGACATGGAGAAGTAGAGACTTCCGTCGCTCAACAAAGTGTTTAACACTTGCAATAGTGCGAGTTGGGGTAGATCCTCCCCCACTTAAAAGTGGAGCATCCACATCGAGTGGTAGGCGAGGGTGCCGAAGGTGCAGGACATAAAAGGGGGTGTGTCCCGTGGACGCTTGGACGGAGTTGTTGTAAGCAAAAGCAACATGCGAGAGCATCGAGCTCCAAGTACGCGGCTTCGATTGAGCGTAGCTCCGAAGAACATCTTCGATGACGCGATTGGCGCGTTCGGACTGACCATCGGTCTCAGGGTGGTCCGAGGTGGACATGTCGAGCGAGGTATCACAAAGCGCAAACAGCGCAGACCAAAACTTGGAGGTAAAGCGAGGATCGCGATCGGAGACGATGGAGTTTGGTAACCCAAATCGACAGAAGACATGTCGAAGTAGAGCTGGACCGATTCTTCGGCCGTGATGGTGTTGCGGCACGCGACTGCAATCAAATATTTCGAGAGCCTATCGACACAGGTCCAAATGCCGGTACGACCGTGCTTGTCTCGGAAAAGACCGAAGATAAAATCCATGCTGACAGAGGAAAACACTTCGTCCGGGACTGGAAAGGTGCCAGAGGGGCACGCGTGGCTGGAGAAGCCTTGACACGTTGGCAAACGTCACAATGCGCTATATAGCGCGATACAGCCTTTTCACAGTCGAATACAAACCTGGACGTCAAAATGTCCTTGCCGATGCGCTGTCACGCCGACCTTCGACGATGGATGAGTCCATCCTTCACCATGTGTCACATGCCCACTCCAACCTTCTTGATCGTGTCCGAACATCGTACGCCTCTGACAAGTGGCTCTCGGAGGTCCAAAGAAGGCCAACCAGCGAGCCATGCGTTGGCTAATGTGTGGAGACTTGACAGCAGTGCGTAAGGACGCATGGTCTGTGTAGACCACAAACGGTTTGCTACCGAGAAGGTAGATGCGAAACTTCGTGAGCGCGTACTTCATAGCTAGCAGCTCGAGGTCGTGAACAGGGTAGGCTTTTTCAGCCTTCTGGAGCTGGCGCGACTGATAGGAGACAGGGCGGTCACGCCCATCCCCCCCCACTTGCATGAGGCAGCAGCCTATAGCCTTAACAGAGGCATCACAAACGACCGTCTATGTTGGCAAGCTCAAGAGGTATTTACCTGTTACGCCGAATCGCGGCGATCCGTCGAGTTCCGCTCCTTTCTCCAGCGCCACAACGAGTCAACATGACGCTTCATCTCCTCAAGTTGAGCCGCAGTCGTCTCATACTCCCGGCGAAATTCGCGCAACAATTCCGCCCTTGGATAGCGCTCAACTTGCTTTTCAAGCGCCTCAAAGCAATCGCGCAAGTCTTGATTCTGAGCTTGCAGCTCCCATTTTGACCACCGCATGCTCTGGTTTTGAGTGTGGGGAAGTGTAACCGGAGTCGTCCGGTTACTTGCATCGTGACCCTTGACATGACATGCCTGATGTTGGCATGGCATCTGTATTGACCTCTGCGTGTGAGCACCTGTTGCTCACAGCCATTCCTTTGCATTGAGCCTTCTAGGCCATTCGTATTCACAGGCCCACAAGCCCCGTTCGTTTATCTAGCTCTTAGCTTTAGTTAGGATAAAGCTAATTCACTTTTCAATTTGCCTCTTGCCTATCAGGCCTTCCTCTGCGCGTGTACAAGGTTACAGCAGACTTGGGTATATTTGACCCATCTGTCAACTCCGAAGCAGCGAAAGTCCTTTCCTCTCCTGAACGAGCTCAAACTGCCGTCTCGACGTCATCTGATGAACCCCGGAGCGTGTCGAGTCAAGAAAGGCCGAAGACTGAAATCGAAACTCTACCGCGAAAGCAGATCAACACCAGCCGTAAGCGCCAACGTGAAGAGATGGAGTACCTTCGGGCCAAAGTTGAAGAGCTGGAAGAACATTTGAAAGACCTGAAAGAAGCGCGAGGCCTTGACAGTGGCAACGAAACACAATGACAAGAAGCAGCTAACAGAATGCGTGCCGCAAAGCAGACTGCACTGCACGAAAATGAGAAGCTCAGGCAAGAGTTGGAAGAAAGCATTCAATTTGGCAAGGCATTGCAAGCTATCATGAGAAAGCAGCCGAAATTAACTATGCTACTACTGCCAGCGATCAGTGGCAAGTTTTCAAACTCGTGGAAGATCCGTTACTTAGACACCGAGCCATGCATGAAATTCCTCAGGCGATGTATAAGTTGACTGAATCTGCCATGGGGGAGAGTGGTCTGGCAGACAGAGTCGATGACTTTGAGTCATGCATTCCAAGCTTGTCCAAAACCACCTCTGATCTGGTGCTGAACATCACGTTTTGTTCAACAAAGCATTTTGATTTCAACGTCGTGTCGGAAATGGCGTGGAAACTATTCGATATTGGTTCTGGATCAAAAGAGTTGTCGTTCAAGGTACGCACCATGGCCCCTGCTTGTCTTCTCAGCAAGTTTCGTAGGTGCTTGAGAAAATCGACTACAACTCAGCCTATATCAAATACAACAAACGGTGGAATTCGACTCCAAGTCAAGCAAATGTCTTGTACAAGCGTGTGATGGAGCCTGAAAGAGATGTGATTGTGTGTCGGTAAGATCAACTTGAGTGATAGAGTTGATTGGACTCGTAGAACTGTCTTGGAGGATGAACTAAATCCAATCCCGGAAAGTGTCTTGGTTATGAACAAAAGTGCATGGTAAACTCAGACCGAGGCTTCATGCGCTCATGTCATGTCGTAGGGTGGTTCTGGAAAAGCTCGACAATGGTCAAGCATGCCGAATCAAGTTTTTCCAGAAAAGCACATTACCGATGATCCAAGCAAGCGGAGACGGAAAATCCCATCTTGACAGTGATGCGTGGTACCATTACTATCGCATTGGAAACGTCAGCGAATGCGCCATGCAGTCGTTGAAAACGATTGTGTCAGATTTTGACGGTGCGATCACGACTCTTTTGGCCCACTACAATGGCGACGTTGATGAAACATTCAGACGAGTGATCGCAATGCTAGACCTTGAAGCATCGATCTAGTCAGCGTTCACCACTGTGACTCAAATGCATCGTCAAAGTTTTATTTTTTTCTCATGTTTGATCTATGTTGCACAGTATGTGTGGCGAAATGTGTGTCATTTGTGTATTTCGCCCGGATCCGTGGAAGGACAACGGATGATGCCTCGATAATCCTCGATCCGATCCGTGAACGGATCTTCAGTGGTTCGAACGGATCACAAGAGCCTTTGCCAATTTCACCAATTACTAATGGGTTGCACTTCAAGGAAATTAAGTCCACTTCCCCGCGGCCACTCGAGTCTATCTTTACCCCCCTATAGCTATACTTTTCTGCATATGTAGGACACTTTATAACCCTTTAATGACAATCGTTTTACCCTTAAAACTCACGCACGGTTGTACCGTTCTGGTGCCGCTGTCTCCCCAACCGCGCCACCAGAACGCTGATCGTCCGTTCGCCCCGCGCACAAGTGTCCACAAAACCCGACATTTACTGCCACATTAGAGAAGCAGGGTACTGTGCGTCGCTTGCTGAACGACGAACAAAGAAGTGAGAACAATGTCATCAACGAAGTCCCATGGGAGCGCCGGATATCCGGCTCGCCAATTTTCAACGGAACCAACGATCGCATACATCGGTCAAACGCAGACAATTCCTCCGGGAACAAGGACGCAACCACTATCGCAACATGTCAAACTCCGCCCAATCCTCTCGCAGGTATACGGACCAGAAAGATCCGATCCGGAATAACTTCGGACGTTCCCCGTTTGGCGATGATGGTGGTGACGGAGGTGACCGTGGGGATCCCAACGGATCGAATGCCGGATCGGATCACGGAAGCATGAGATCAGTTCGTAGATTCTCTGGAACGCGACGCGGACCTTCGTTTTCGGAGCTTCTCAAGTTCGTTCCAAAGTTGGCCTCGACTGCAGAAAAGACGCATATCAAGCTCTTCTTAGCTACGGTCGAGGACATCCGTATTCAGTATGGTGTGACAGATTTGGAAATACTCCGGATTGTCAATCTCCGTCTTATGGAGACAGCCCATCCGAAAATTTCGAAATGGTGGGCCGATGAAGCGAGTTTGACACCTTTCCGTTCGTGGGCTCAGGCGAGAAAATCCTTGTCGGAAAGGTTTGCCGAAACGATTGACAGCTCACTGGTGGAAGAATATGCTATGGACGGAGTACAGAAGGCTACAGAATCGCTACGCGAATTTGCTGAACGGATGAGTTTCGCTTTAACTCACTGCCGGATCCCGGATGACATTGCTGTGAAACAGTTTATGCTGGGATGTCGAGACAAGGCTGAAATTTCCTGCCTCAAGAACGGAGAAGTTCCGCCAGCCACGATCCGAGATTGCATTACGTTCCTCCAGAAGCGAGACTCAACGTCGATAGTAAGCCGAACGGACCGGACCCGAGATCCGCATTGCATAGCGGTTCTAGATCCGTTCGTGGGCGATCACCGTCTCGGTCTGATACTGATGAAACCCTCGAATCGCGGATTATGAACAAGATTCCGCAAGTCGTTGCGATGGCTTTACAACAATCTCGGCCGGACCCTCCGTCTCAACCTTCGAACCAGACTCCTAACAGATCACCGCCACCAACAATTCCGGCTCCAAAAATCCGTACGGGCGTCGACCAGAAGATTCAGGATTCGGACCAAGTGGTTTGCGGTCGATGCGGATATAGTGGTCATCCGCGAGACCAGTGCTCTTGGCAACGGTTGACGTGTTACCGTTGTAACCAATACGGACATCATAGCCGGGAATGCGGCTTGGCCGTTGCTCGACGAGAAGGAGGACGCGGATCGTACTCCGGACGAGGTGGGCGTGGAGGTGGAAGAGGAGGCGCTACTACTTCCTCATCCGCTCCGCAAGAAAACGGACCAAGCTCGTACGGATCGAATTGAGAAGAGAGGGACAAGACCCCGGCCGACGGAAGTGACCCGGATCTTGTCAAACCTCCTGACCCCGACAAGACTTCTTGCGTGAAATTGACTTTTGAACGAAACAATGATGAAACTGGGCCTGCCCCAAACCGGATCGACGAGATTCTAGATCCGTTGTGGAGGGCTATGAATGGAATTACGGATCAAATTGATCCGGTGCGAATGAACGATACCTCGGACGACAAGCGCGTCAGTCCGAGACGACGAATAAACAAGACTACACTGCCGGATCCTTTGACGACGATTCGGTTAGATGACTCTGACGATACGACGGATCCCTCGGATCCGAACGTGACAAATATCACAAACACGGGTCCGGCCGAACGGATCCAAGAAGGGAAGAAACGTGTTAGCCGACGGTGTTTACCGGCTACTCGACATGGATTAAGCGTGGATCAAATTGATGAAGATCCAACAATGAATATACAACCGGGTCCTACTTCATGGACCCTCAACAGGAACTTAAGTACCGACCGACGGTCAATTCCGGCGACACGAAGAGAAGACGTAACGGATATCCCCCTGGGTCATCCCACAAATTTTGAGAATACGGATCCAAGTACTCGGATCCCAAATGGAAAAGAAACGGATCACACGAGTGGTGTTGGCCGACGGTTTATTCCGGCGACACCATCCGATGGAGCAAATCACGGAGAAGACTATCTGAAGGACGACGAACTGTTTGGGGATGGTTCGCTGGATGAAGCTACGGCTCCCAGCAACCTGCCCCCCCTCTCGAACCGATACCTGAGGGACGTACGGATGTATCAAGCAATGATGACGTGGAAGCCAACGGATTTTTTACTGAACAGTTCGGGTGGGACGGGAAATTCCCCACCTGTTGAAGTTAAGACTGGTATTATTGGCAAACCCGCCCGTAGAGCGGGACACGGCTCCGTTATCACGCCGAGCTACTTTTCGAATGTTCCTCCGGTCCCGGATGAGGAACCCAATCCGGATGATCTGTTTTCGCACGACATCCGTTCCACTTGATCCGTCACATCCGGGTGATCCGTCTCCACCAAGGTCTACCCCCGTTTTTACACCAGCCCAGATTGAAGCCATCATTGCCGGAGATTTCGAGGGAATTGCCGAGACGACGGATGTTGACATTGAAGACAAAATGATCCCCGTTTCTACTAAGGCGATCGAATCCCAACTTAGAAAAATCCGTGACCGGCGCATGGATCCGACTCATGAAGAAATGGCTCAAGTTATCATGAAGACGTTGAAGAGACCGTTAACGGACGCTGAACGGCTAACACTCGAGGTGCCCAGCAGTTTGGATGATCCGGATCGGTGGCTGACTTGGTTTGAGACTACTTTAAACACTTGCGAAGAAGCCCGAAGAGCTAACCGTGATTTTTCAGCTGACCCGCGAACGGATCGACCAACCATTGTTGCCGCCATCCGTTGCTTCACCAGCAGCCACATTGAACGGATAGCGACGCCTCAACCGGTGATCCCTCCAATATTACGCCATCGTGAGGCAACCGTCTTAAGCCGTCCTTATGCAACGCCAAGATGGTCGCGACCGTGTTATCCATTATGCCAGCCAAGCGCTTGATGTCACACAGCAGAAATGGATGTACAAAAGGACGGGATTTCGGAAATCGAATGCTACGGAGTTGTGTGGGCCACAAAGAAATTTCGTCCGTATATTGATCGTCGTCCGTTTACGATCTACACGGATCACAGTGCACTCGTTTGGCTTTTCAAAACCGGATCACAGTCCAGCAATAGTAAACTTGCGCGTTGGGCGGTACACCTCCAAAGCCTCGAATTTATTGTTGTTCACCGCCCCGGTTCTCAAACGGGATGTGCCGACGGATTATCTCGACTACCGACCTGTTCGTCGCTCGAGGAAGTTTCCAACTCCGCCGGATTTTCCTATGATGGCGAGCGTGGCGAATGGATCCATACGTCCGTGCCACAAGTATGTGCTGTCTTATCGACGCAAAATCCGGTCGACATATCCGGTCCGACATCCGTTCCGCTAGACATAAATTCCTCTCGTCCAGAACCGTCACAAGATCCGGGGACGGATCTTCTCCATCCGAGGGAGGGAGATGAAGCGGATGCCGGTGAAGAGCATCCGGACGTCGCGAACACGGATGATGAAGTTACAATAGCGGATATCCCAGGCGATAGTTTGCCACGATTCACCAGAGAGAAATACAACCTGCCACCAAAATTGCTACGGATTGAACAGGCGAAGGGTCCGTTTATCCAATCAGTTAAAGCATACGTTCTCGACAAAGCCATACCGATGGATCCGGAAGTACTCAGCATCCTGACACGAACTGGACAAAACTTCTTGGTCGATAAGAAGATCCTTTATCGACGCACCATTTTGAAATCACCTTTCAGAAATCCGGTGGTCACGCGAGTCTCGGTGATTCCAATTACAATGATCCGTACAATCCTGGAACTCTGCCACGATTCATCCCTATCCGGCCACTTCGGCGTGACACAGACGGCGGATCGAGTGAAATGAATCGGATACTGGAATGGTTGGAGAGGAGACGTGTCGGATTACTGTCGGAAATGCATCCGGTGCGGAGCAGCGAAAGGAAGTCGTCCATGGAAACACGGACGGATGCAACGGATGCCCGAATACAAACTTCGTGGTCCGTTCAGTTTCCTCGTAGTCGACGTCCTCGGACTATTTCCTCCGACACCACAAGGCAACAAATACGTTTTAATTTTCATTGACTACTTTACCCGATGACCGGAAGCCTTTGCCGTAACGGACCTGAAGACCTCAACGTTCGTACGGATTTTGATCGATGGAATCGTTTGCAGATACGGAGTACTGGACCATTTATTATCCGATCGCGGTACGAACTTTGTATCAGACATGGCGAAGAGCATTTACAAAACGTTGGGTATTGATAAGTTGGCCAGTGCTCCGATGCATCCGCAAGGCCAGGGGTTAGTTGAGCGCTTCAACTCGACCCTAGCAATGAGGATGAAGATGTATGTCAATTCGCTCCAAACGGATTGGGACGTTTACCTTCCTCGATTGCTGTGGGCCTACCGATCCGCTTACCACGAAACCCTTGGGGATTCGCCTTTCTTTTGCTTGTACGGACGAGATCCGGTCCAACCGCTGGACATTGTGTTTGCCAACTTGGATCCGCCGTGGAGATCGGATGACTTGCCCCAGTGGAGAAGACACCAAAGTGCACTGTTCCGAACCACTAGGCACCTCGTGGAAGAACAATTGATAGAGGGACAAAACAGATCCCCACGGATGAAGGCTGACCAGGTCCAAACGGATTTCGAACCTGCGGACTCCGTATGGGTGTACCAACACTTCCGAAAATCCGGTGACCCGGATGATCGCCGTATCAAAAAGCTTGAATATAGCTGGCATGGTCCGTACCGGATCCACAAGAGACATGGTGACAACACTTACCAGATTTATTTCCCATCCCGACCGGGTCGTACCCATAAATGTGGACCGGTTGAAGAAGTTTCAAGGATATTGGTCGAGACCTTACGAAGAAGATATTCCCCCAAGACTAATTCTCGAAGGTTCAAATCCAAACGTAGACGGAACCCGTCCGGATCCGGATCCATCGGATGTTCCTCTGGAAACGGATATGTTGCCACCGTCGAGTTTTATCGAACAGATTTCGTATGTGGATGGAGACTTGGCTTACACGAGAAATCATCGACAAAAGATGGAAACCCGGAAAAGAAATCGAATATTTGGCGAAGCATGCCGATGGCAACTCCTACTGGACTAACCGATCCCGACTCGGATCATATAAATCCTTTGTGCAAGAATACGAAAATCGAGTTCGATCCGAAAACGGACTGCCCCCTTTACGAAAGAGCGGACGCCTCCGAAACTTGGATACGGAACCGGATGATCAACTTGAATTTTAGCATCCGTCATGGGATCTCACCACTGGAATTTTGGAACTTTTGAAGCTGACCGGAACTGTTTACCACACATTTACATTTGCACTTTATCTTGCTCACCGATCCGACATCGGATCAAGGATACTTTATATTGTGTGTTCTATTCAAATTTTCCTCCGGCGATTGGTTGAATCAACCGCCGGCGAATCGCCAGACCTCTGAAATATAATGCAAATATCAATTTTAGAAGGTAATTTTGGTCCTTAGTTGAAGTCGTGATCGGGACTGTACACGAAATCGATGAAGCATTGTCGCTGCGCTGGCGAGGCCAGTGACCTCTCCACTCAACGTGAAGAGCGCTGATTAGTGTGGAATGCTCTACGAGATGAGGTCGCCCTGCGAAGTCATTCAGAGTCATAGAGATTAAGTGCCACCCCCAGCATTTTTTCACACAAACTTAGGTCAGTTTTTAGCCAATCAATTGAAAGTAAAATTATTTTTAGCCAATCATATCGCCTGAATTTGGCAAATTTGGACGAAAATCACAATATCTTTACTTTTTGAAAATCTGCTATTTGCGGCTTAAGATACAACATCCGTCTTGGACCCATCCGTTGGTTACATTGGACGAAGACCATCCGTGACGGATCACTCAGCTAACGTTTTGGACAAGTTACACTCATGTTATGAAATTAGGCAAAGATGAAAAACGGATGCAGCCGAATCCGCTCGACCCTTAGTCAGAGTCTCTCGAGCGATCCGCTTTCGTTTGTTTCACATCCGGCTTGCGCTTTCCGCTTCCGCTAAGCGACAGCTCTTCAATTTGCGGTGTGGAGCGCCAGAACTTCGTGGACTTCTCGCCAGCCCAACGATACTTCGTCCGTGGGGCAGGGATGCCGTGGAACCATTGCTCCGGACGATCTGCATCACTGGGAAGTTCAACCGACACGAACGGCAACTCTTCGTCATCCGGAAACGTTGCTCCGGAACGGATGAAGGCAGCAGCTACGGAACACGTTTCGCGCAACATCTCTTGAACCTGTTGACGGACGTCCTCTTTGGACGGAGGTTCCTCTGGCAAATCCGATTTCTTCGATACTGGGTCACAATTGTACTCGCGCATCTGTTTCCAATAAGTCGTTCTTGAGGAATTGTTCGACCGAGGTCCACGATCCGCAACAACTGCAAAAGCGGATCCCAACGGGCACGAGAAGTCTTTGGCTTGTCCGGATTTCGCGCGGGCGGCCTTGGAAGGCACCACTGGCCAGAAGCGTCCAGCCTGCTCCGTTAAGTAAGCCTTCGCTGCATCCGAGCCGTGAGCCTCCCGGATGAAATTCAAGTCGACTGGATCGGAAAACTGAGGCCACGCCGGATGCGGGATGCAAAGGAAACGGATCAGAGACTCATCATAATCCGAGTTCTTGATCAATTGGTGCAATTCAAAGACCAAGCGGACCACGTGATACGCCAAGTCGTCGCGAGCTTTCGTGTTGTGCTCGATTTGAAAGAGCCGCATCCAAATAGTCTGACCGGCCACGTCCCAAAAGTGTTTGAGAGCGTCATGGAATAGCTTGACGGATTTCTGGTGACGCGGATTTTTGGGTTGTTCATCCGTCACTTCTGGCAAGAATGATCCGGACCACAAGATCCGCTTCCAGGGCTGTTGACCAAAGACGTCGTCATGAAGCACCCGGATTTCCTGCATGTCCTTGGCTGTTCTGCTGTGCAGACACAGTGAACCTCGCGTGGGTTTGTTTCACTGTTCACTATTTGTGACATCAAATAGTGTGATAAGTAGGTAGGACTTTAGTGTATGGATTGCCACGTGGCTCGATTTGCGACCAGGTGTTGGTAAAGGAATAACAGTGTCAAATTTGCTTGCCTTGACGAAGGTTCCCGCGCACGTGTGTGACTGGAAACGCGGGAGACACAACAAAGATATCTTTAGTTCAGTGTTGGGCTAATCAAGTGGGGATGCAACGAGAAAACTCTTCTGAAGACGACGTTCAAAGAGACGACCACGACCGCTCTCGATCGCGTGATCGAGCGGAACAGCCTCGCGGCCGCCAAGTTAGGCGTGAGGTTACCAACCCTTTTCGCTCCCCAAGACGACGCCAGCCACGCCCTGTAGACGAATGGCTTCCGTCACGTGGACCGTATTCCATCCCAATGCCGTACGATCCTCAATCATATGACGAACCACCTGTGCGGAACGTCGATGAGCCCTCTGCCGTCCCTCTGCCACCAGATGACGAAGCAACTGGTGAGGCAGAAGGGCATGTGGAGACAGATGGGCCCAAAGAGCAAGTCCACGCTGACACTGACATGGGCAGCGATGGCGGCTATGACCGTGGATTCCAAGTGCTGAATGCCCCGGCGATTCCACAACCTCCGACTTTTTCTGGTTCGACGAAGACGGAGAGGCGTGAATTTATGCGAGCGTACGAGAAGTATGTGGGACAAATTAACGCCCTACAATCGACAGGCTCTCGCCCGTTTGCGATGCCAGTAAGTGCATGTATTGAGCCGTCAACGAAGCGATACATTGCAATGTGGGATTTTCAACGTGACTATAACGCCATTTCTGAAGACGAATGGACCATGTGGTTCAAGGCTGCATTTGATGAAGATCCTCAAGACTTTGACGTCCTCAAAAAGCGTCTGCAATCCGCCATACGTTTTGACATGCGGATCCTAGACGCTGAGTCTCGTGTCGGTCGAATGCTACACGACATGACACGTGCCCTCGAACGTGATCGACAAGAATGGGTCCTTCATCAAGAAGGAAAAATGGTTGTCGAAATCATCACCAAGGCTTTAAAACCTGAATCACTGAAGACTGCTGTGGTTAAGCAACTACAACTTCAACGCAACAAACCTCTCAAGAACGATGTTTTCCGGTTTGTTAGCTGGCTGAGGCCGTTTGCAGCTGGCCTTCAAATGTTTGTTGGCCTAGAGGACGACGGAAAATCTGCCAAGACAAATGATGATAAAGGCGGACCAAATGGTGGTAAAGGTGAATTGGGCCGCCAAAATGGCAGAGGAGACCAGGGACGACATGGTGCTAAATCGGATGGTGGTAGAGCCGGCGGAAGAGGTGACGCTGGTAAAGCAAGTGGCAGAGGCGAAGTCAAACCAAATGCTGGCAATGGTAAAGAACAGAGAAACTTGTCCAAAACTGTCTCAAGTGTGGTGACAGTAACCACCGCGTTCACCAATGCCCCCGGGTCGCGCCGGGAGAGGCAGATGCTTTGTTGGAAGCGCAGTTGAAGCGGTGGAGAGAAGGAATCAAAGTTTTAAAAGAAGAAGCACAGCGACATTCAACTGAGCGCGGCGCGATAGTCGAAGACCTTGTCTGTGTAGAAAACGTGCTGCTTGATTCTGGAGCTGATGTAAATGTTGTATCACGTGGCGTTGTCGACGCTCTTCAAGCATCTGGTGCCAAGTTGAAGATTGTAACGTGTCAGACGCCGCGTTTTATCTTTCCATACGGCGCTGATACAAAACCGCTGGAAATGAATCGCTATGTCAAGTTCAATCATGTGACTCTAGAGACGACGTGTGGTCCACTGGTTTTACGTGGTTTACAAGCTTGGGTTGATGACGATTCACCCTCAAATGAACTCATTGTGAGCCGTCCAGTGATGGAATTACTTGGTTTAGCGTCGACGAACTACTAGTGGGTGCAAGGAAGAGAAACGGCGAATGAGATGTTTCGGTGGAGGCAGAGAATACTGCAAGTGGCTTGACGAAAGTTCAAAGTCTCATGGCAGATATCAGAAACCCATTTGTACCGGAACATTCACCCGATGATGGTATGGAGTGTGCGACGCCGGAAGTTGAGCGATCTGTTGCCCCAAATGACGAAGAGGCTCACCGTAAACAGAGACTTGCGTCGGTAAAGGCGATACTGTTCGACAAAGTGGCAGAGGCGAAACAAAATGGTCTCCTCGAGGCCGAGGCAAATTTTCTTCAAGATCTGTTGGAAAAACATTTGGACGTGTTTCGTGAAGAACTTGCCAACGACCCGCCTGTGAAAGTCGAGCCTTTTAAGGTTCGCATCAAGCCGCACTCGACCCCTGTAAAATGTGGTATGCGTCGCTACTCGCCTGCTCATTTAGAGTACATGCGCGAACATGTGGAAGCTTTGATTGTGAATGGTGTGGTGTACCCGAACAACCGAGCTACATGGGCTGCTGCACCGAGAATTGTTCCGAAGAAAGAATCTGATACATTTCGTATGACAATTGACAGCCGCCAAATTAACGCATGTACTGAGCCTATGCCATGGCCTATGCCGAATTTGGACAGTGCCCTGGTGTGTCTGGTTGGAACGTCTGTGTACTTTACTTTAGATTGGACCAAGGGCTACTGGCAGCTACCTCTACATCCCGAGTCACAGATGTACTTCTCATTCATGACTCCGTTTGGAGTCTTTACCCCCCCACACGTGTTCTTATGGGCCAGACAGATGCCGTGGCATTTTGTCAGTCGGTGGTGCATCAAATGTTTGGAGATCTTCTATTCCGTGGACTGTTGGCTTGGTTGGATGATCTTTTGGGGTCTGCACAAACGACAAGTGATCTGTTTCGCCTCCTCCAACAAGTTGTCAATTTGTGGTGATTTTGGGCTTAAATTGAATCCAAGAAAGTGCCAGTTCTTTCTCCGGGAAGCCGAGTGGTGCGGGAAGGTTATATCGTCTCGAGGAATTACTCATTCACCGCGACGAATTCAAGGGCTTATGGATCTGTCACGACCGGTGACTGCAGCTGACTTACAACAGTTTGTTTGTGCAACAAACTGGATGCGCACTAGCATCCCGACATACAATGAAATAGTCGATCCTCTACAGCGTCTGCATGAGGTCGCAACCAAGACAGCCGGAAGCTCGAAGAAAAGTGCCCTGGTAAAGGTACTGCTCTCTTCCTTGGGATGGTCAGAGGACCACAACAAATGCTTTGAGGACATAAAGCATGCGTTAGCCCATGTGGTGCCCCTATCCCATCCACGTGACGAACTTGAAGTTTGTGTTTTTACAGACGCAAGTGAACTGTTTTGGGGGCTGTGGCCACACAAGTTCCTCTAGAAGATTTGGATCTACCTCTGGAAGAACAAAGACATCAGCCGTTAGCATTTCTAAGTGGATCCTTTACAGGAGCCAGCTCACGCTGGCCCATTGTGGAAAAGGAAGCATTTGCCGTTGTGGAAACATGCAAACGCCTGGATTATCTTGTGGTGCGGCCAAATGGTTTTCGTCTATTTACCGACCATCGAAATCTTGTTTATATGTTTGACCCATGTGGAGGCAACTCTAACTTAGCCAAGTACCAGGCCGATAAGTTGCAGCGCTGGGCACTGGTTATGTCGACTTTCTCCTACAAAATTGAATGATTGCCAGGCGACACAAACGTCTGGGGGGATTTGTTGAGCAGATGGGGATCATTGCCATCTCCTCTACCTGTTGCTCGTGTGCGAAATCTTGTCCATGTGGTTGTTGTTTTCCTAGCCTCCACTCCTGCATACTTTGGCCCTGCCCTATTAGTTTATAAGAGTAGATTGAAGCGTTAGGCTTCACTGGCTGTGGTAAGAGCCAGTAGATCTAGAAAATCTGGAAACCCCCACGAAGGTAAGCGTGGAGGGTCTACCACTTTTTTACTTCCTTATCCTTAAACACGAGTCCTACTCTGTTTCCGTCCAAAACTCTTTCTTTGCCCCAAAGATGGGAGCGGGACATGCTTTCTATGAAAGCATGCGGTATGTCGAGGTAACACAAGGTACTGTATCACGTGTTTGACAAAGGTAACATGGCTTCACCATATCCCGTGCTAATTGGCTTGCGCCTGAATGGATTAACTAAACAATAGGTTATGAGCCCAAGGCTCCTCCAAGTGCTAGAGCTATCGTGACCATCACACGCGAGCAGGAAGCGTATTGGGATAAGCACTCGAAAGATCTCGCGAATGGATCGTGTAAGATCCAACAACAGTTTTGGATCCCACCCGTGGACCATATGTCCGGTGCTGAAGATGAAGTCCCGCGCGTTGCAAGCCGCACTGCCAATGAGCAAGAGCCTGGAGTCCAAGTAACGAGCAGCTCGACGTCTGTCAAGCCGCACGCGCCATGGAGTCTACGCTCTCGCCGATCGTCAGCGCCGACGAGTTCGGCCGTGATCCTCGCCAACCATCGCTTACAACCTCGGATACAACCTCGGATCTACGCCAACGCTATCAACATCTGATCGATGAACAACTCTTGCTGGAGGCTGCTCGTGACAGCCGTGGATCGAGTCGTCGCAGCCACCATCGCGACTCTCGAAGTCGTAACCGCCGCCGTTCGCGAAGCGACAGCCGTCGCTCGAGATACCAAGGCCGTCGTGATCGCTCTCGAAGTCGCAGCCGTGACAGCCGCCGCAACCATCGAAGTCGCAGCCGCAGTCGCAGCGGCAATTCCGAGCGCAAACAGCTGGAGAGAAGTGTGCTGTACGTCGAATCGCGTATCCCAACCGAGCGCCGCAAGTATGAAGCCGAGCGCGTCAAGGAGACGCAGATTGTTCAATGGAACAAGGAGAACAACTTGACCGGGTTGAACTTCCACCATTGGCAGAAGGCCATTCGGAACCACTTGAAGACTGTCAGGTTGTGGGCCATTGTCAACGGCACTGAGCCGAAGCCATATGACCCAGACGAAGCGCGGTTGTGGACCAATCTCGACCGCATCGCCGTCAATCACCTCATGAATGCTGTCAACCCCAGCCTCATCATTGGAATCAATGATGAAAACAGTGCTCATGAAATTTGGAAGACGATCACCAGAACCCACAACAACGTGAACTGGGGAACCGGTGGACTGCTGTTTGCACAGCTGTCCAACCTGAAGTGCACCGAGAGCGGCTCTCTCGAGGAGCACCTCAAGCAGTTCAAGGAGATCGCCGAGAAATTGGCCGACTTGGGTGAGCCTGTGTCGGACAAGCAGAAGGCTGCGTTGTTGTTGGATTCCATGCCCGACAGTTGGAACAACTTTGCTGCCATTTACTGGTCTGCCACGGTGGGTCCATCCTTTGTCGAGTTGGAGAGTAGCATCCTGGCATACCAGAAACGTCGCAAGACTGGTCATGATGCTAGGCGCAAGGAAGAACGACGCACTGCCAATGCTGCTGCTGCTCACCAAGTGGAGCAACAACTGCAAGACGAGCAAGGTCTAGCCCAACGGGTGGCTGTCTTGGAGACCAAGCTTGTCAACATGGTTAAGGCGACTGCCAGCTTCACCAAGAAGAAGGTGATTCCTAGACCATCTGGGATGCCAACTGTCAAGTGTACTTATTGCAATGCCAGTGGCCATCGAGTCGAGAAGTGCTGGATGAAAGAGAAGCACACGGCCGAATTGGCTCGCCGCAATCCCAAGCGAATTGAAGCCAACAACAGCACCGCTGAGAGCCCTGTCGACGAGGAAGATGAACTCGACGACGACGACAATCCAGGGGAGTCGGATGTCTCGTGGGATGCAGCTGTTATCGTCAATCAAGTGGGTGAAGGTCAGATTGATGACTCTGGCGATGACCACAAGCTCGAGTGGATCATTGACTCTGGTGCGACGCACCACATTTGCTTTGTGAAGTCCATGTTTTCAACCTTGAAGCCCACAAGCATGGCCGTCAATCTACCCAACAACACCCAAGTGCGAGCAAGTGGCGTTGGCACCGTCAAGCTGGTTGTCCGTTGCAGCTCGTCTCCATCCAAGGTCTCCATTGTGATGGAAAGTGCGTTGTTTGTGCCTGAGTGTTGCAAGAACTTGTTCTCAATCCCGCAGGCAAGTCGTCATGGCATCCAATTTGATTTTGCGTCGAGAATTGGACAAGTCGTCCTTGCCAAGGACAACTTATCCATTGTGTCACACGTCAACCCAAGGAACTCGTACATTGTGAAGCATGTGCCTGATGACAAGTTGTCAGCAGAAGCCAACGCGTTGGTGACGCCACCATCGTTCGAGTTGTGGCATCAACGGCTTGGTCATCCTGCTGCCTCCACCATGCAGTCGCTGCTGAAGAAGAAAGCAGTGCGAGGCCTCAAGTTCCCTGACGTTGACATCTCCAAGTGGGTGTGTGATACATGCCAACTGGGGAATCAGAAGAAGCGGGTGACGTTTCCGCTGTCCAAGGCTCCGTCGTTCCATTGCAACGAGAAGGTCCACAGCGACTTGTGTGGATCGATTGAAGTCTTGTCGCTGACCGGCGGAAAGTACATCCTCATCTTTGTCGATCGGTACTCTCGCTACATTCATGTTCACATCCTGAACGAAAAGAGCGAGACCGGCAAGGTCATCGTCGAGCATCGTGCTCTAATCGAGTCCAAGCACAACCGCCCCTTGGCGAATCTCCACACTGACAACGGTGGTGAATTCTTGGACGGCCAAGTGGCAGCCTTCTGTCGTCGCGAAGGAATCTACCACTCGACCACCACAACGATGACTAGTCAGCAGAATGCATTTGCAGAAGTTCGCTTTCGCGACATTCTTGCTCGTGCGAGAGCAATGCTGATTGAAGCTGATCTACCCAAGCAGCTTTGGAGCTACGCTGTCGAATGCGCTGTCTACTACATGAACAAGTCCGTCTCGACCAACTCCAACACCACACCGTTCAAGCTTTGGCATGGGTATGAACCTGACGTGAGCCATATGAAAGTGTTTGGTTCCGTTTGCTACGTGCACGTGCCCATGCGCATTGATGATGCCGACAAGAATGGCAATCGCCAACGCAAGCGACAGAAGCTGGACATCAGGTCCATCCGTGGCATCTTCGTTGGATACGCCGAAAGCAAGCACTCGTACAAGGTGCTCGATTGCACCACCGGCAAGATGTTGGTGTCAGTACACGTCACCTTCGACGAGTCGAATTCACCGGCTGCTAAAGAGCTTCGACGGGACGATCTCAAGCAGCTGGCGCGAATCCACGAGCTGGATTTCAACTACTACTCCAAGCAGGCTCAGTCCGATCCCGACCGGCTGTTCCACGCCGACGTCGTTCAAGACCTTTTGGACGACCGTGAATTGACTGTGCTACAAGACTTTGTCGCCGAGTTTGACTCTGAAGTGAACGACACAGCTCGAGACGAAGTCGTCGAGGAGTATGCGCCGGACGTGGCGTCTGCCAATGTCGTTGCCCTCAGCAATGCTACGTTTGTGCGAGCAAGCCAGTTGCAGCGCCATCTGGAGCGCCTGGTTGCCTAGGAAAACGCAGCTTACAAGGCAGACTGCAGCGAGCTGGCGATACCAGCGTCGTCCGTTCCCATTCCACGCAACTACGCTGAAGCGAAGGGTTCCAAGTTCTGGCCACACTGGGAGGCTGCCATCAAGAGCGAGTTTGATGCCCTCGTCAAGCCTGGAACGTGGAAGTACGTGTGCAACAAGGCCAACAGCCGGCTGCTGTCGACGACTTGGGTGTTTCGAGCCAAGGAGCGAGCCGACGGCAGCATCGAACGGTTCAAGGCAAGGCTTGTCGTGCGAGGCTACATGCAAGTGAAGGGTCTCGATTACAGCGAAGTGTTTGCACCCGTCGTCAGGCTGGAAAGCCTGCGATCTCTGCTTGCGATTGCGAATGCTCTTGGTCTCAAGGCCCACCAGATGGACATCGACACTGCCTTCCTCAACGGAGTGTTGTCTGAACGCATTGGAATCAGATTGCCTGATGGATTTCTCGACTACGTGTCATCGCTTGGTGCAGACGCGTCGAAGCTTGGTCTGCCCAATGACAACCCCTCCGACTTGAGTCTCGAACTCATCAAGAGCCTCTACGGGCTCAAGCAAGCGCCTCGTGAGTGGCACAAGGTGCTTGTGGAGTTTCTCAACTCCATTGGGTTCGAGAAGTCACTGTCTGAGTCCTGCATATATGTTCGCAAGGCGAAGGACCAGATGGCGAACGTGGCCATCTACGTCGACGACTTGGTGCTGCTGGCCAAGAACGACGACACGATGGACGCACTGAAGGCTTAAGTCAAGGCTAGGTTTGCTTGCAAGGACATGGGTCCAATTCATTTTATCCTTGGACTGCGCATCCAGCGCGACGAAGCCACGATGACGATGAAGATCGACCAGCGTCTTAACGCTCTGAACGTGCTGCGCCGATTTGGTTTGGATAAGTGTCACCCAGCTGACACGCCGATGAAAGCTCCGTTGTCCAGCGCCGACTGTCCACCCGACGGTGCTCCCAAGGACGACACTTGCACTCCAAGTATCGACAAGGCGTTGGGTGCCTCATGTACCTCATGATCGGCACTCGATCGGACATTGCGTATGCAGTTCAAGCTCTCAGTCGGCACTTGAACAACCCTGGCGTTGTCCACTACGAAGCGATGAAGAGGACGATGCGGTACATTGCAGGCACGCTGAACCATGGGTTGGTCTACACCGGCAGCAGCACTGTCCTCAGCGCCTTCTCCGACGCTGACTACGCCACCGACTCTGCGACAAGACGGTCTGTCACAGGTCACTGCACGTACATTGGTGCCAACTTGGTCAGCTGGTGCTCCAACTCCCAACGCATCGTCGCGACGTCGACCACCGAGGCCGAATACATCGCCTTGGCACAGGCAACCCGTGAAGTGCTGTTCCAACGGTCTCTCCATCGACAATGCGGAAATCGACAGCGCCAAGCCACCGTTCTCTTTACGGCGATAACCAACCGGCCATCGCTGTTGCTACCAACCCCGTCCACCATGCCAGGACCAAGCACATTGACGTGCGTTATCACTTTATTAGGGAGCGAATTCAACTCCAAGACATCCGCTTGGAATACGTTGCCTCTGAAGACAACGTTGCCGACATTTTCATCAAATCTCTTCCTCGAAGCCAGTTCCATCACCTGCGCGATCGACTTGGCGTTCAAGTTGCGAAGACAACTTGGACGAACTCCGCTCAAGGCGTCCGTGCGTAAGTGTGATGCCCAAAGTGTCTGCAGAGTGCGGGGGAGTGTTGTTTTTCTAGCCTCCACTCCTGCATACTTTGGCCCTGCCCTATTAGTTTATAAGAGTAGATTGAAGCGTTAGGCTTCACTGGCTGTGGTAAGAGCCAGTAGATCTAGAAAATCTGGAAACCCCCACGAAGGTAAGCGTGGAGGGTCTACCACTTTTTTACTTCCTTATCCTTAAACACGAGTCCTACTCTGTTTCCGTCCAAAACTCTTTCTTTGCCCCAAAGATGGGAGCGGGACATGCTTTCTATGAAAGCATGCGGTATGTCGAGGTAACACAAGGTACTGTATCACGTGTTTGACAAAGGTAACATGGCTTCACCATATCCCGTGCTAATTGGCTTGCGCCTGAATGGATTAACTAAACAATAGTGTTGTCGCCTCTACAGCAAGAGGATTTTCAATGGCCTACAGCTGCGTCCATCTCTACCGCCCAACGTTCTGCTATAGACGGGGGAGAGGCCACCCCAGACGGCGTGGTATGGGACGAAAACACTCGATTCTTTGTGAATGAAGACGGGCGAATTTGGATCCCTGATGGTGATGTTGATTTACAGCAACGACTGTGCGTGATTGCACATCAAGGAGCCGCTTGTCATAGGCGTATAGCGGCTACGATCAAGTCAGTTGCAGACAAATTTGTGTGGAAAACTTTGGCAAAAGACGTTGAAATGTTTGTGCGTGCCTGCCTACATTGCTTGTGTGTGGATGGTGATATTGTTCCTCGGCCTCTTGGCTCTGCTCTTCACGCGGATAAGCCGAACGAACTCATACTGTGGCGAAATGTGTGTCATTTGTGTATTTCGCCCGGATCCGTTCCGTCGGATCCGTGGAAGGACAACGGATGATGCCTCGATAATCCTCGATCCGATCCGTCGCTGAAGATCCGTGAACGGATCTTTGGTGGTTTGAACGGATCACAAGAGCCTTTGCCAATTACACCCATTACTAATGAGTTGCAGTTCAAGAAAGTCAAGCCCACTGCGTCACTGCCACGGGAGTCGATCTTTATCCCCTTATAGCTATACTTTTCTGCATATGTAGGACACTTTATGAACCTTTAATGACAATCGTTTTACCCTTAAAGCTCTCGCACGGTTGTACCGCTCTGGTGCCGCTGTCTCCCCAACCGCGCCACCTGAACGCTGATCGTCCGTTCGCCCCGCGCACAAGTATCCACAAAACCCGACATTTACTGCCACAATACACTTCGACTGGTTGGCTATGCCAGCATCGGCAGAGGGCCTCAAGCATGTGCTTGTTGTCAAGGACGATATGAGCGGGTTTGTTCAGCTCTATCCCTTAGAAGCAGCTGACGCGTCCTCTACGGCTGATGCACTTATGGATTGGTTTACAACATTTGGCTGTGTGGACACCTGGGTATCAGATGGAGGCTCACATTTCAACAATGACATGATAGAGAAGGTGAGAAAGATGGTAGGGGCACATCACCATATCACAACAGCATACAGCCCGTGGGCAAATGGGACCGTCGAAGTCGTCAACCGACTTATATTACGAGCACTGAAGACGTTGAGTAGCGAGATGAAGCTACAACCAAACGAATGACCTCTCATATTACCTCTAGTTCAAGGTGCACTGAAGCATCAGCCATCCGACCGTCTGGATGGTATAGCACCTGTTACAGCGTTCCTCGGACTCCCTGCCAAAACTCCACTGTCTGGTTTCGTCCATCCCGTGACAAAAGAAGTCTATACCATTGCCTGGCTTTCGAGGACGAGGAAGAAACACATGGATGATCTCCGCACTGCTATGGAGGAGATACATCGTGAAGGCGCAAAGCGTAGTGACAAACTTAGGCAGCAAGCACGTGGCCGTCATGACAAGAAAGCCCAAGTGAAGTTTACCAAGTTCTCGGTTGGAGATTTTGTCCTGGTTGGGTCTGTTGTGAGGCGACCGACGAAATTGTCTTTGCAATGGCGCGGTCCATATCAAGTCATACACGTGCTTACTGACTATGTCATGGAAACCCAACAATTGGTTCCACCCTATGCTGTCTCAACCCATCACGCTTGCCGTCTCAAAATGTACCATGGAGGCGGATGAGGAATCACAAAGGATTTGGTAGAGCAAATCGCGTATGGCGATGGCGGATTTCATGTGGAACGCCTTGAAGACATACGCTGTGTCAACGGTCAATACCACGTCCTCGTCAAATGGTTTGGCCTCGAGGACGATGAATCATCCTGGGAGCCAGCTGAAAACCTTATGGAAGACATTCCCATATTGTTTCGACAATGGGTTGAAGCAAACAGAGAGACGAACAATCTGGTGGCCGAAATGCTCGAGACCCTGAACATCCCTTAGAACGGGGAAGTGTTCTGCTGTGCAGACACAGTGAACCTCGCGTGGGTTTGTTTCACTGTTCACTATTTGTGACATCAAATAGTGTGATAAGTAGGTAGGACTTTAGTGTATAGATTGCCACGTGGCTCGATTTGCGACCAGGTGTTGGTAAAGGAATAACAGTGTCAAATTTGCTTGCCTTGACGAAGGTTCCCGCGCACGTGTGTGACTGGAAACGCGGGAGACACAACATTGGCCAACGTTCCTCGAGGAACCTCTTGGATACTGAAATCCTCGTCGGTGTCACTTTCCACAACTTTTCACTTGACGATCCGGGACTTCTTTGTCGCTTCAGCAGAAGGACCATCCGTCGCGAGTTCGCTCCGAGGATGTTTCCGGGACGCGCCATCCGTTTTCGTGAGCGTCGACTACTTCGCTGCAGTCTTATCTACGGATTGCTGGGACGACGGATTTTTAGGTTTTGTCTCCGCGACATCCGTTGACGGATCGCTAGCCTTGATTGCCTCCACCCTCGTGATCCGTTATTTAGGATCCGACGGCGTATCGTCCTTCAAGCCTTCGAATAGTTCAGGATCGTGCGATCCGTCTCCGCCAGACCCGTCTTGGGGATCCTCGGTTTCGCTGGCTTCATCCGCAGAGCTTGCGTCTGACAAGTCTTCGTCTCGATCCGGGCTCGAGCACTGCTCACTCTTGTCTGACGAGTACTCATCCGCAACGGATGGAGCCACAATCCGTTTCATCATGGCGATGAAGCCTTTCTTAGCCATATCCACGTCCACATCCGGCAGTTCATATGGTTTGGCGTTCGAATCGACGAATCCCGGCATCACACTGAAGCCACGTGAACGTTCCCAGCGATCCATTGATCTTTTGTCCGGGTTTAATCCGATGTCATGCATCCAGGCATCGACGCAGGCCTCGGCAGCATTCAGGTTACTGATGAATCCGTTCTGCTGAAAGAAGTTCAGGAACCGCGCCTTGTGCTTCGCCTGAACAATCATGCTCGTGTGGAACTTTTCGCGCATGTGCCGAAATTTATCACGCATCTGTTTCGTTTTCCTCGCGGATGCTTTGGCCGCCTCCTCCGTTTCCTCGACTTGTTGCTCCAAACTTTTGATCCGACCGGACTTCGCTTCCTAGGCTTCCTCCATGACGGTCAGCTTCTCGTCCGTTTCTTTGACCTGCACCCGGAGCGTTTCGTTCTCGCATTGCAGGCGTTGGACTTCCGCCTTGTCCGATGAAGACACGTCGCTTTCCAACGCCACGGCCGTCGTCAACGCTTACCGGAGCACCCAGATCGTGCGATTGAGGTCGCCGTTGAGGTTTTGCATCCGTTCCATCGCATCCTTCATGCTCTCGCTGGCCTTGCGTTCGCCGCCGCCGGGGGTACTCATGTTTTCTGACGTTGTTTTGGGAAACTCAGAATGCCGCGAACAGTCAGTTGGCGAATATCCGAAAAAAAAACTGGCTATCCGACAGGGTCGAATCGGGAGCTTCGACATTTAGTCCGAGGGGATGTGGCGAAATGTGTGTCATTTGTGTATTTCGCCCGGATCCGTTCCGTCGGATCCGTGGAAGGACAACGGATGATGCCTCGATAATCCTCGATCCGATCCGTCGCTGAAGATCCGTTCACGGATCTTCGGTGGTTCGAACGGATCACAAGAGCCTTTGCCAATTTCACCAATTACTACATTGTATTAATGGTTGCACTTCAAGAAAATCAAGTTGTGTAGGTGTGTGGACGACCCCGTAGTGTGTGTGAATCGCTGTCTACGATGGAGGCATGCGCATTCTTGTGTGGTTTGTCGTGGATCACCGCTGCCACTCGAGTCTATCTTTATCCCCTATAGCTATACTTTTCTGTATATGTAGGACACTTTAAGAACCTTTGATGACAATCGTTTTACCCTTAAAACTCACGCACGGTTGTACCGCTCTGGTGCCGCTGTCTCTCCAACCGTGCCGCCAGAACGCTGATCGTCCGTTTGCCCCGCGCACAAGTATCCACAAAACCCGACATTTACTGCCACATATGTACCGAGCGATGGCGCAGGTCGAAGTGTAGATGACTTGGGAATTCTTGGAACTGAATCGAATTCGACAGAGGATTAGGGCACGTCTGGCAACCGAAAATATTACAATAAATAGGTCCAAAATGCCATTTTGAGGCCAAATTCAATAATTTAGGTCAAAATATGAACTTGTCTATCTCAAAGAGTTTTGCACCAAATCCAATATTTTTGGTTGGGATATACACACTGCAGCCTCCCAAAATGCCATTTTACGAGATGGAGGTTTTACCTCTATTTTGAATATGCCATAAATCGTTGATCCCAATTTAGCTCAAAATGGCATACTACACTTTTTTCAGTTAATTCCAGAAAAAATCTGGTATAATTCGCCGTATTATCTTTCGATTCATCTTGTGCTCGATATATTTCGTCAACGCCCATTCAATTTCGTTTGGAGGTTTAATTTATCCATTATAATTCGTAAACGCCCATTATATTTCGCCTCGCGGGTAGTATATTTCGAGTTGCTCTCAAAATGTTTCATCATGCTTTCATTATATTTTGAACAAGCTGTTGAAGTATTGCACTTTAAAATCTTTGGAGTGTTCTTGCGCACTTTTCAATTTGCGCAAAGAATGGAGCAAGAACCATCACCACCTCACACCCCTGTAATCGCGATCTCCCTTCAAATGTATCATCAAGTTTGTAGCATTTTTCCATCAGTCAATTGAATGAGATGTTGTATTTTCATGATGCGTGTGTTGTGGTTTAAATGCTCTCATCTGCCCAAAGCAGAGCTGAAATAACAAACCAATCCCAAGCCGATGTTTTGACAAGGTGCATTCATCATACAGTAATTCTGCTGTAATACTCTACGCTTCTTGAGCTTGTTCAAAATATAATGAAAGCATGATGAAACATTTTGAGAGCAACTCGAAATATACTACCCGCGAGGCGAAATATAATGGGCGTTTACGAATTATAATGGATAAATTAAACCTCCAAACGAAATTGAATGGGCGTTGACGAAATATATCGAGCACAAGATGAATCGAAAGATAATTCGGCGAATTATACCAGATTTTTCTGGAATTAACTGAAAAAGGTGTAGTATTGATTTTGAAATTTTGCCAGACGCACCCTTACTGTATAAATTTATATCGCGAATATTTTGGTGTATTCAATTATACAGGTTGTGGCTGAACTACAGTACATTTTTAGACAGGTTTCAAGCATGGAGCGGCTGCTGATCGACGCGTTGGACACGATTCCGCTTGAGGAGGCGCTGGAATTGAATGTAGACGTGATGGAAATGGATGACTTTGATGTATTTGACCCGTCTGTGAGCTCCCATGCGGCTAAAGTCTTGTCTGCTCCGGAAAGTCCACAAACTGTTGACACAACGTCATCGGACGGAGCCCAGAGTCCGTCGGACCATGAAAGGCCGACAACTTTGGTCGAAAGTGCGCCGCGAAAGCAAATCAATACAAGTCGAAAGCGACAGCGTGAAGAGATTGAATATCTTCGATCCAAAGTGGAAGAATTGGAGCAGCACTTGAAAATTCTCAAAGAAGTACGCGGACTTGACATAGGCGACGAATCTCCTTGGCAAGAAACAGCCAACAGAATGCGAGTGGCAAAGCAGAATGCATTACATGAAAACGAGAGACTCAAGCATGAACTGGAAGAGCATATTCAATTTGGTAAAGCATTGCAAGCCGTCATGAAGAAACGACCCAAGCTGACTGTGCTTCCGACACTCGAAAGCGATCAATGGCGTGTATTCAAACTTGTCAAAGATCAAACTCTCCGCCACCGCGCCATGAATGAAATCCCTCAGTTGATGTACCAACTGACTGAGGCTGCTATGGTGGAAAGTGGCCTGAATGACAAGGTCGACAACTTTGAGTCCTATACTCCGCGCCTAACGAAAACAAGCTCTGATCTTGTATTGAGCGTTTCGTTTTGCTCGACGAAGCACTTTGATTTCAACGTCGTCTCTGAGATGATTTGGAAGCTGTTTTGCGGTGGTTTTGGAACAAAAGACGTCAAGTTCAATGTGAGTTCAGCTGCTCCATGCGGCTTGCTAAGCATTATGCCTAGGTGCTTGAAAAAGTCGACTGCAATACAACTTATGTTCAATATATGAAGCGATGGAACGCAGCCCCAAGTCAAGCAAATGTCCTGTACAAGCGCATCATGGAGCCTACACGAGATGTGATTGTCTGCCGGTGAGATGAGACCCCGTGATGTAGCTGATTTCAAATTTGCCTGGATAGAACTGTACTGGAAGATGAACTCAATCCATTCCCAGAAGGTGTATTAGTGATGAACAAGAGTTCATGGTTGAGAACCAACGACTGCTTTTCCAGCTCATGGCGTCGTTGTAGGGTGGTCCTCGAAAAGCTCGACAATGGCAAAGCATGTCGGATGAAGTTTTTCCAAAAGAGCACGCTGCCGATGATTCAATCCAGTCCTGACACACAATCACATCTTGACAGCGATGCGTGGTTCGAATATTACCGAGTTGGAACCGTCAGCGATAGTGTTATGCATTCACTCAAGACAATGGTGACAGAGTTTAACGGCGCAGTTACTGCTCTCTTGTCCAACTACAACGGCAACATTGACGAAACTTTCAAGAAAGTAATTGCCATGATGGACCAAGAATCTTAGACGGTGTCCACGCCATTCCCTTGTATGAATTGTCTATCAATGTTTTTATTCTCTACGCGATTCCAAGACTAATATCGGTGGCATGGCAATACCTTAGTTTCAATTGCGTAGCCGTCGTCGATGAGGCTTCTCTGCAATTCATAGCTATGAGCCTGCAGGATCGTTTTTACTTCACCCAGGTGTCAATGGGACTCTGGGCATGTAATGCAATTCCTGTCATTAATTGCCAGCGTCTTGAGGTCAACTATTCTGCAATCCATTGTCCATTACTATTAATACTACTGTGGTCCACATAGTTTTTCCATTGGCAAAATTTCTTTGATTTCTGGGTATTTTGGGTTCCTGATTGGTTTATTAAGAAGTAATAACCGTGCTCTTTGATTGGACTCTGAATCAAATTCAATTAAGAGAAACAACTCCTTAAACACAGACTACTGTACTGTAATCATGAAAAAAGTTCCGGTGTGCAGTCGTAGACCACTATGGCGTCCACTACACAAGACAATCATATAAACTACCTTTGCAGAGTGCCAATCAAGCGCTCATATACCGCCAAGACATCGATGGGATTTCGAAACGTGCTGTTGAGTCTCGTTCTTCCCGAAATGCATCAACATCACTCATACATTAGTCAAGATTAAATTAAATGTTGTACTTTTAGCCAAAAAGTTGAAGTAAAATTTATACTTAATTAAACTATTGCCAATACTTAAAACAAGACAAAAACAATATGACAACCGCGCATGCAAAATCCAGCACGTCCAGCGACAGAGGAACAAAATATCACTTTAAGTACAATTGTATCATTTCTGTATTTGATACAAATTGTGATAGATATTTGCAATTTTTTGATACAAATTTGTATTTTTTGTCGAAAAGGTTTCTCTATTACAGACGGTACTGCGTCGCCTTACAGACGGTTCTGCGTCGCCCAGTTTTTTCTCACCAAGATGGAGCATCTTCTGTTTGATGCAATGGACACGATCGCGCTGGATGAAGTTCTAGCTTCGAATGAAGACGTAGACGCGCTGAATTTGGACGATTTCAACTTATTTGCGCCTTCTCAAGCTAATGCGCAAGCTGCAAAAGTGTTGTCGGCACCGGAGAGCCCCGTTGCCGTGGACTTGACATCGGGGTCAGACGGTGCCCAGAGTTCGTCGGATCATGAAACTGCGGAGGATAAGGCGCGACCAAAGACCGTCAACCACAGTCGCAAGCGACAGCGAGAGGAGATTGAGTACCTCCGTTCAAAAGTCGTCGAGTTGGAGCAACATTTGGCAAATCTCCAACAAGTCAAAGACACAGACGTCTTGTACGAAACGCCGTGGCAGAAAATGGCCAATGAAATGCGCATTGCCAAGCAAAACGCCATGCATGAAAACAACAGGCTCAAGCGTGAATTGGAAGAGTACATTGAATTTGGTAAAGCGCTCGAACTTCTCATGAAGAAGAAACCTAAGTTGACCACACTTCCGTCCGTCGAAAGCGAACAATGGCGCGTGTTCAAGCTGGTCAAAGATCCCGTCTTGCGCCTCGATGCTGTCAATGAAATCTTGCTTTTGCTTCATCAAATGACTGATGGCGCCATGGTCGAAGCTGGCCTTGCTGACCGGGTGGACGAATATGAAGCGTATACTCCACGACTGGCCAAAACATCGGCAGATCTTGTCATCTCCGTCTCGTTTTGCACGACAAAGCAATTCGATTTCAATGTCGTTTCTGATTTGGCATGGTTGGTCTTCCAAGAAGGTATTTGTGCTGCCTTGAAGCACCAGGTAAGGCATCAGCACCTCCAGCATTTGGTAACTTCGGCGCTAGACACTCGAGCGATTCGACGATTATACGTCGTATGTCCGCTATGAGCGATTCTGGAGCGGTCTTGGTGACCAAGCCAATTGTTTGTACAAGCGCTTCCGTGAACCACATCGAGATGTGATTGTTTGCCGGTGCGATGGCTATACTAGCGTCTTCAAGGAGCTCAAATTGTTGTAGGACTGTGCTTGAAGACGAACTGAATCCATTTCGACCTGACGCGCTCATTATGAATAAGAGCGCATGGTACAGAGGCTGCTTTGGCACTATGAACTGAGTTTGCTTCGTTAGGATCGTGTTGGAAAAAGTCGACGACGGCAAAGCATGTCGCATTAAGCTCTTTCAAAAGTGCACACTTCCGATGGTTCAATCGAGCTATGGAACACGAGTACAAGTCAACCAAGATGCATTGCAACACTTAGATCGCGTGGGCAGTGTCACGGACTCTGTTATGTTTGCCCTGCAAACCACCGTGTTGGACTTCTCCAACGCGATTAACAACCTCATGGCCGCTTACAATGGCAACGTCAAAGACACATTCAAACTCGTGCGCCGCGCTTAAGTGATCGTGCAGCAGGAAACTCTTTCGCGATGTACCTTCTAAAAGCCTTCATGCCTGTACTTGTACTCCATACTTCTGGTCGCCTAATAATTGAGGTGGAATACCGGGGCGACGGCTTGTAACTAAATCCGTCTCATGTTAAGACGTAGAGAGTCTAAATCTTCTACCAAGAGAACCAAAGGCATAGAAGAGGGCATTTGCAAGCATGGTAGAGCTCGACGTTCTATGACGAGAGCGTCGCTGACCGCACACACAAACTAAAAATTCATGAACAGTTAAAATTAATACAATAGAGCATCACAATTTTGACCGTCCAAAATTGTACAAGTACTGACTCCAGTGAGACCTTCAGTTGCAACTCACGCGTGCGTCGTCCTTGGACATGTCAAGGGATATCAACGTCCAAGTCGCAATTTTTAAACATGAGGACTGGAGCAAGAGGCGCGTAAAATTTTGCAGTTATTTGATGACCATGTGCCTTCGATAACCTCTATATTTTAAAATATTTGACCAGTCAGAACTCCAATTTTGGAATTTTTACACTTCTGTCATTTCACAACCAGAACTCCGTTTGAAGATCAAAAAGTGTCCAATCAAAGCTCTTTTTCTGCTCTGTTTTATAAACCAATGAGCATCGATTTTACTGTAGAAACAGCCTTAATCCACCAATTATACCCCAAATGTTGCTGATATTATAGACCAGAGTAGTACACGGTACAGTACTGATCGCGAGAACGTCCAGCACCATTTCCAAAATTGGTTCGACGACTGCATGATGGACCGACTGGGTGTGGCTGAAACGATTCCTCTTGAAGAGGCTCTCGCGGCGGAAATCGATTTGGAGCCATGTTTATGGATAATTTGGAGCTGTTTGATACGTCTGATACGAATTCGCCAGCTACGAAGGTATTCTCTCAAACCCTGCCGGCTGAAGTGTTGTCGGACGCATCAACTTCAGACTGCAGCGCCCACTCACCGCCACCTGCACCAGTCGAAGCGGAAATTGGAAGTGGCGACGCCACACAGAAAACAAAAGTGAACGTGAGCCGCAAGCGTCAGCGTGACGAAATTGAATACCTCCGATCCAAAGTCAACGAGCTGGAAGAACATTTGAAAGTTGTCCAACAAGCCAAGACACTTGAGAATGCAAATTTGCCCACATGGCAAAAGCGAGCCGACCAAGCGCGGATTGCCAAACAAATCGCTCTCAATGAGAATGAAAAGTTGAAACACGAGCTGGAAGAACAAATTGAGTTTGCGAAAGTGTTGCAAGTCCTGCTGAAGAAACGACCCAAGTTGATGATGCTCCCGACGCTTGAAAATGAACAGTGGCGAGTCTTCAAACTTGTCAAGGACCCAGCACTTCGCCACCACGCTGTGAATGAAATCTTTCAACAACTATACCAAAATACCGTGTGGCGCTTATTGAAAGCGGCGTGTTGGACAAGTTCGACGGGTACACATCAGTCATTCCACGATTTATGAAATCGACTGGAGATCTCGTGCTTCAGGCGTCATACACTGTGGCTCTGCACTTGATTTCAATATCGTGACAGAATTTGCATGGCTGCTCACTCTTTGTGGCCTTGACCCGAAAATGCAATTCACGTCATATAAGGTTTGTTGTCGATTGGAATTTTTTCAACTTACTGTGCTGTAGACACTTCAACAATTTGATTCCGACGCGTCGTACGTCTGCTTCATGCGAAAAATCCACAGCCTTCCTTACCAGTCGAACAGTTTGCTCAAGCGGTACAGGGAAGCAACGCGCGATGTGATTGTTGGCAGGTAACAAGGTCAATGAAACTTAAAGCATTGACAAGTTTGCAGGTCCATTCTTGACGATGAGTTGTATCCTTTTCCAGAATGGAACTTGATCATGAACAAGAGCTTTTGGTAAGTGTCTTGGTGTTCTGTGGAGAGGTTGCTAAATTTTGTAGGCTTGTGTTGGAAAATGTCAACGATGGGAAAGGTTGTCGCATCAGTTACTTTCACAAGTGCATGCTCCCTATGGTCCAGTCGAAAACTTTATCGTCACATGACGGACATCGAGTGGGAGCACTGTCAGATTATGCGTTAGGATCCCTTAAGACGAGCATTCATGTCTTCATGGAGTCAATCACAACTCTCTTGAACGAATACTCGAGTAAGACGTGTGACCCTTTTTATCGGTGAGGTCTGAAATCGTGTAAGCCGAGCTAACGCGAAGTTATTTTATTCATCCCATTCGGCACTTTCATCGCATTGCTCATCTATGGATGAAAGGTTGGATGCTTTTTCATTTTCCAACAAGGTATCAGACGACTGTCCAGCTGGGGGCCATTTATTCAGCCTAAATGCCCCCCCCCCCGTATGCGATGATATGGACATTTCACAACTTGCTCTGTAACTTCATTTTGAGTACATTGATGTCCTTGACACTGGAACTCTTCACACGCTCAAATTGGATGGCGAAAGAATCTGCATGGTTGACTGGTGCTGTTATTCGGTGCACCGATGGGTGCAAACCTTTATCTTTTAATATTTATATTCAGGGGAGCTCTAATTTTGTATTCCTCCAAGCCATTTTCGAATTCGCCACAGAAAGAACAGAATGGATCTCCTCATCGCAACCGAGACTATGGCCCTTGAAGAAGCATTGGCGGCGGAAGTCGACTTGGAAGTCATGTTTATGGATGATTTAGATCTCTTCGACTCGTCGAACTCGAGTCCGTCTGCTGCGAAAGTGTTGTCAGCATCAACGACTTCCGTAGTGTTGTCGGACACTGCGTCTTCGGACAGCAGCGTCCACTCACCACCCGCACCTACCGAAACTGGAATTGGTAGTGACGACAGTGGACAGAAGAAAAAAGTCAATGTGACCCGCAAACGCCAACGTGAAGAGCTAGAACACCTTCGATCCAAAGTGAACGAATTGGAAGAGCATTTGAAAGTCGTCCAGCAAGTCAAAGCACTAGAAGATACAAGTGCCCCAACATGGCAAAAACGAGCTGACCAAGCACGTATAGCCAAGCAAATTGCTCTCAATGAAAATGAAAAGTTGAAACACGAGCTTGAAGAACAAATTGAGTTTGGCAAAGCATTGCAAGTGCTCTTGAAGAAACGACCCAAGTTAACGATGTTACCAACTCTTGAGAGCGAAGAATGGCGAGTCTTCAAGCTTGTGAAAGACCCTACACTTCGCTACCAGACTGTGAATATGATTTACCAGCAACAATATCAACTGACAGACGTCGCCATGATTGAAAGTGGAATTTTGGACAAAAGCGACAGCTATGAATTGGTCACCCCACGAATTGCCAAAAATACTGGCGATCTTATGCTTCAAGGTGCATACACTGTGACATTGAGCTATGATTTCAATGTCGTATCGGATCTTGTGTGGCTCTTGACGCATTGCGGTCTGGAGCCAAAAACGAGTGGCATGTCCTATAAGGTTGTTAATTCATCAAATAAAATCACCTAATGATCACCTAGACGCTTGAAAAATTCGACTTCGACGCAGCGTATATTAGCTTTAAGAAGAAGTTCAATAGCCTTCCATACCAATCAAACAATTTGTTCAAGCGGTCCAGGGAGCCCACCCGTGATGTAATAATCGGAAGGTACAGTACAACGTCAATTTATTCGGCATTTTCAAAATTCCATAGATCTGTTCTTGAAGACGAGCTGTATCCTTTTGAAGAAGGAAGCTTGGTCATGAACAAGAGCTTCTGGTAGCCCACATTCTAGTCTATGGATTGATTGCTGACTTTTGTTGTAGGCTTGTTTTGGACAAGGTTAATAATGATGGCAAAGGTTGTCGAATAAGTCACTTTCACAAATGCATGCTTCCCATGGTCCAGTCGAAGAGCTCAGCAACCTACGACTGTCAACCTGTGGGAGCATTGTCGGATTATGCCTTAGAATCCCTCAAGACGAATCTCAAAGCCTTCACCGCATCTATGAAAATGCTTCTGAGTGAATACTCTGGCAATGCAAGCGACTCTTTTTTCCGTGTGAGGGCTAGAATCGAGTAAGTGCGGTCAATTTGAGTATTGTTGAATTCTTCCATCATGGCCATTTGTTTGTTCGGCTCAAATCAGTGCCCAAGACGGCCTCTACAATCAGCATGAAATCTGCACAACCTTTGCCATCCAAAAGGCCAGGGCGAAAATATGGTCTCCGGTAGTGTTTCACTTGAAGCCAGAATCCTGTGTGTGACAAAATTGGATTTTGGATTTGTCAAATACAGTGTTAAGTCAACGCGTTTGGTTGACAACCGAACACGACATTTTTCTGCCAATGAAAAGCTTTATGTACAAAGCATTCATCGTGAAGCAATGACATCGGATTGTGGCCGCGTCAGCGTGCTCGACAAATGAGCTCGACAAACGATTAGAGGACACGCCTTCACAATTGTTTTGTGAAGAGGTTTATGAGTCAATGGTCTGAGACCACTGCTATTAACTCGATTGTCACTTATCGAAAAGGATGAAGGCATTGACTGGTCTGACCCAACCTGTAAAACAACCCTCTCCCTAACTCAAAAATACCTCTGGACCTCTTTTTTGAAAACACGTTTTGCCAGGTCAAAACAGTGCTTTTCTCAAAACACGTTTCACCCAACCAAACGCAAAACTTGTTTTTATTTCAGTGAATGGCTGATTCCAGTGGAATTTCACCCAAAACACTGAAAAAAAGTGCAACCAAACGCACCCTTAATAATTTGGCCTTAAGAACTTTTGCGAAGATCATTCCAGTTGAGTAATCTGGAGGTTGCATCATGGTGGAGGAAAAAGCACTAACATCAATGACTAGAGAAAAGCAAGTCTTAGTTTGATATGAAAAATCTTTCCATGTAGAATTGACGACAAAACGTCGAGTGAATCCAAAAATAGACTGTTCCAAGCAGAAATGACATAGGACGACCTGTATCATTTTATGCGAATCATTCAGCACAATATGGACCAACTATTGGTCGATGCACTCGACATGATGCCCGAGGAGGAAGTCCTCACAAGTACCATTGATGGGATTGTCGTGGAGGACTTTGAAGAATTTGATGCCTCACTGAACAGCACCACCAGCGACAGCAATCTAACAAGTGGCGGTGCTTCCAGTGCACCAGACTCGACGGCGGACGACAGCACTGTCTCGTCCCCACTCGAGACTCAATCGTCAGGAGATGAAGTGAAAAAGCCTGTCAAGAAGCACAACCAGAGTCGAAAACGTCAACGCGAAGAGATTGAATACCTTCGCTCTAAAGTCCAAGAATTGCAGCAGCATTTGAACGTGCTCCAACAGATCCGAGATGTCGAAGGGGCGAACGAGACACCTTGGAAAAAGAAAGCCAATCATGTCTTGCTAAACAAGCTGCCTTGAATGAGAATGAAAAGCTCAAACATGCGCTCGAAGAGCAGATTCAATTTGGCAAAGCCTTGCAAACGCTCATGGCCAATCGGCCCAAGCTGACCGTATTGCCTACTCTCAAAGCGAGCAATGGCGCTTGCACAAGCTCGTCAAAGATCCTGCGCTTCGTCGACAAGCCATGGAGGAAATCTTCCACCAGCAGTACAAACTTACCGATATTGCCATGATCGAGAGCGGCCTCCAGGAATGCGTTGATGCCCTTGAAGCCTACTCACCACGTCTGGCCAAATCCACGGCTGACCTTGTGCTGCACACTGCTTACTGCGTCACGCTTGACTATGACTACAATGTTGTGTCAGATTTCGCCTGGGTGCTCTGCCACAATAGTTTTGGCTCCAAGAGGAAGAACATGTCATACAAGGTACACAATGCCATCGAGCTCATTTATTCATCAAAATTGCGTAGGTTCTTGAGAAGACATTACAATTCCGTCTACATGCGACTGGAAAAGCACTGGAACGACTTGGCCAACCAAGCGAATGTTTTGTTTAAGCGATTTACAGAGCCGACGCGTGATGTGATTGCCATCCGGTACGACCATGCCCATCGACTTGTTTTAACTCATGGTACTTAGAACTATCCTCGAAGACGAACTGCATCCATTCACCGAGGGAACTCTTGTCATGAATAAAAGCGCATGGTATCTTTCGATTTTTACGAAATGCTCATGCATTTGATGCAGGATTGTTTGTGAAATGGTCGAAGAGCACAAGAAATGTCGTTTAAAATTTTTTCGAAAGTGCACACTGTCAATGGTCCACAGCCCAGTTGGAACGGATTTGATGGACGGCCATCCCGTCATGTCGCGCTTCTATCGAGTGGGAAACGTTACCGATTCGGCATTGCAGTCACTGAAAACGATCATTGCTGATTTTGCCAACTCGATGAATATTCTCCTGACCAACTATGACGGCAATGTCGACGACACCTTCAAGCGCATGGCTTGGATGCTGGAATAAGTCGATTCCTCTTGCTGCCAACATTATTTTTCCATTTCAATTCATTGTTGTATTGACTTCAGATGTGTTAATTCTGCCTTTGAACTTTGTTCGTTTCGCCTTCACTGCTTTATTCAGTTGATAAATTGGCACAGTGAGATGATTATTCAATGCACCACAAGAATATTTTGCGGAGGGCCATGTTGGATTCGATTAGTATAGCAATGTGTCGACAGTATTGGTGCTGTGTGCGTTGAGCATGGTGTCAATTGCCTGAGTGAATTCAAGATTCATCGTCTTGAGTGATAGCAAGACAGAGTCAGTCACACTTCCGATGCGATTGTGCTGAGAGAGAATATCGCGTTTGGCAGCATTGTTCAGTTGAATCATCGGCAGCGTTGATTTTTGCATGTATTTTAGACGACAAGCTGCTCCATTGTCGACTTTTTCGAGGACAATCCTACGAAATGCATTAGATCGAAAGCACAGTGTCCATACCATGAACTCTTGTTTAGAACCAGCTCGCCATCTTGGAAGGGATATAATTCGTCTTCAAGAATTGACCTTGAAATTGTTCAAATCATTGTACGCGTCGATGTAGCACTTACCGACCGACAATGACGTGTCGATTGTTTTCATTAAAACGCTTGTATAAACAATTAGACTTGCTGGAGAAGGCGCCCAAATTCTTGATGTAGCAAAAATATATCGAGCCATCGTCCAAGTCAGCAATTTTCTACGTCAAAAATGACACTCGCATGGAAAACCATACCCACATTGCTCTTGATTGCCCCAGCACGGAGTCCTTGAAAGAGACTCCACACCAAATCGGAAATTGTGTTGAAATCAAAAGCTCTTGTCGTGCAAGATGCAAATTGGATCACCAATTCATTGTTTATCTTGGAAAGTCGAGGTGAATACGACACGTATTCATCCACGCGGTCCAAAAGGCCATTTTCAACTAACATAAATTCAGTGAGCTGGTACTGCTGCTCGCATATATCGTGCATGGCTTGACGGCGAAGAGCAGGATCTTTGACTAGTTTATTCAGTCGCCATTGATCGCTCGCTAGAGTTGGCAGCATGGTCAATTTCGGTTTCTTCTTCATAAGTGCTTGGAGAGTTTTCCCGAAATTAACGTGTTGTTCCAGCTCTTGTCTGAGTTTTTCATTTTCAAGCTGCGCGTCTTTAGACACGTTGCGGACTCTGGTCGCAATTTTCTGCCATGGTGTCTCGTTGTCCTTGTCCAGCGATTTGATCTGCTGAAGTACTTTCAAATGCTGTTCAAGCTCTTCAACTTTCGACCGGAGGTATTCTGTCTCTTCTCGCTGGCGCTTTCGAGTGTCTTTTGTCTTCGTTTGAAAGGTGCAATCAATTAGCGCTGGAGACTTTGACGTGGCAAGCTTCTTGTTCGCGTTTGTTTGGGCTGATCGAATCTCTTCAGCAGGCTGGATCATAGAGACTGTAGACTCAAAGAAGTCAGTGTCCATCAAGGTCAAGCCATCAAGGTCGTCATCGCTGGCCAAGATATGGTCCAGAGGAATCGTTTCTAGCTCATCCATTCCAGAAAGTGCTGTGTTCATCGCACTTGAACGTCGTGTGAGAGAATGTGATGGTTCGGCGGTGTGTCAAATTAGTCTCTGTTCATATTACTCAATCAAAATATATATCTATTTTTACGTCTATTTCATTGGCTGAAATTTAAAGTAGTTTTAAGTACAATTTTTAGCTAATCAAATGAATCTTTTATGTTTTACAAACTGCTCGATCATAAAGGATAACGCTTAAAGCTCATAACTTGGGGATAAGATGTATGAAAACACACAACTCTGGTGAAACATATCCTATGGTATAAGTAGAGACTTCAACGCCAAAGATATCGATAGTGAATAACTCACAAGAATAGTACCAAGTATAAATGCTTGCTCGTGGGGAAATGTCGAGTTGAGGAATAAGATTCACAACTCAGACTTGACTATTTACTCAAGACGTTTTGTATTGACGGTACTAATGGCCACGCTTCGGTGACGCCACTCGCTCAAAAGTCTCGACGACGTTGCCATCGTAGTTGTCCAACATTGCAGTTAGTGTCTTGCCAAAATAGCCAACAAATGCCTTCAGTGTGAGCAAAACCGACTCAGTGACAGTCCCAACTCGATAAAATTTTGAGAGGACAATCTCCTCGTCCATATACTGGGCACCAAAATGCGACTTCACCGTCGGCGGCGTGCATTTGTAAAAGTATTTCATTTGACACTTCTGGTCGTGTTGGAGTTGTTCAATGACAATCCTACAGCGAATCTGAAACAACTTGGCATTCGTTGGACGCAATCTTACCGAACGCTTTGATTCAAAATCAAAGTCCCCTCAGAGAAGGGATACACCTCATCTTCTAGCACAGTCCTAATAAATTTTCTTTTTGAGCACCTTGCAACAATGACCACCCGATCTGGCCCAGGAAATCGCTTATACAAGGTGTTTCCCTGGATCGCAAATTCATTCCACATTTTATTCACACGCACGTAAATGGAGTCATTGCCATGTTTTTCAAATACCTATTGCCACTGACATTTGAGAGAATTGACTTGATTTACCTCGAACGACATGTCCTTCCTTACTTTAAATCTTCCTTGGCACATCATCCATGCAAATTCCGACACAATATCAACGCTAAAGTCGAAGATCTTGCTGTAGGCTGCACACATGACAAGGTCGGCCGTTGATCGAGCCAAACGTGGTGTGAATGACGGAAGGCTTACCACGCCATCCTCGAGACCGCTTTCAATCTTTGTAAATACCGTGAGCTGGTATTGCTGGTGCAGAATCTCTTCAATAGCTTGACGGCGAAGTACAGGATCTGTCACCAGTTTTTGAACCCGCCATTGATCGCTCTGCAGGGTCGGCAGCATTGTCAACTGCGGTCGATCCATCATGAGGATCTGCAATGCTTTGCCAAATTGAATTTGTCCTTCCAACTCATCCTTGAGTTTCTCGTTTTCACTCATTGCAGCTAGTTTGGCCTTACGCACTCTGTTGGCTTTTCTTTGCCATGGAGTTTCATTGGCATCTTCGCTAGCTTTGACATGCTGGAGTACGTTTAAATGCTGCTCCAATTCTTCAACTTTGGAGCGCAAGTATTCAATTTCATCCCGTTGGCGTTTTCGACTGAGATTGATCTTCTTTGGTCTTGGGGCTGACACTTCGTCAACTCGGCCCACGGTGGAAATCGGTGACGACTTCGAGCTGCAGTCTGTGAACGAACTTGGGTTCTTCGATATTGTTGAATCACTAGCCGATGTACTGCTGCTGGAGCTTGTAGACGGTTCGAATATGCCAAATTCCTCCATAATCATCTCGTCGATCGTACTAGCCAGGACATCCTCGTCTGGCAATGTACTAAGCGCGTCGACGAGCGAGGTGTCCATCGTGCCGTGTTTGATTCTGCAAAAGCGGCAACGTGAATATTATTTTATAGAGGTTTTAAAACTTGAAGCCTGTCTGAAGTCTAAAAATAGTTTTGACTTTGGACTTGGTAATTTGAGCAATTTGTACTTTTTCACAAGTTTGAAATGTCCTTCTTGGAAAGCGTCAGTGTCAACAAGATTCACTTGCACTCGAGATAGTTATTGACAGTGAACATCTTAGTTCTGAACTTGCGACTGCTTGGCCCACCTCGACGAGACGCAATTAAAGGTTTCGACCACACTGCCGTCGTAGTTGGCCAAAAGAGTGCTGAGCGACTTGCCAAAATGCCCAACGAATACTTTTAAAGTGGACAAGACCGAGTCTGTAACTCTGCCGACTTGATGAAAGCGTGCCATCGCGGCATCATTGTCCATGTAGCTTGCTCCAAAATGTGACTGAACCATCGGTGGCGTGCACTTGAAAAAATACTTCATTTGACAACCTTGACCATCTTGGAGCTTTTCAACGACAACCCTAAAAAGGACGATATCTCGTTTAGCTCATGATTTCAACGAGTCCAAGCCTACCACGCACTTTGGTTCATGATCAATGTGCCTTCAGTAAATGGATACATTTCATCTTCAAGCACAGTCCTACAGGGTCGCTCATCACAGTGACAGAGTGCTGCTTTACCGAGAGACCATCACGTGGCGATCAGACTCGATGAATCTTTTGTACAAGCAATTCCCTTCGATGGTGAGATCCGCCCAGTTCTTCTTTACTCACATGTATATTGAGTTGGGGCAATACTTTTCAAGCACCTGCCGCGGGACATGTTATAACGCCGAGCATGATGAACTAAAATTACCTTTACGTAGACATCCTTCCATCCTTTGCATTTGCGTTGTAGCATTAACCACGCAAATTCTGAAACGATGTCAACGCTCATGTCCATGACTTTGCTGTAGGATGTGCACAGGACAAGGTCGGCCGTTGATCGGGACAAACGTGGTGTGAACGATTCCAGACAATCCACTCCATCCTGAAGCCCACTTTCAATCATCGCGCAGTCTGTGAGTTGGAATTGCTGGTTGTAGATTTCTTCAATGGCTTGACGGCGTAGCACTGGATCCGTCACCAGTTTGTGGATGCGCCATTGTTCACTCTGCAGGGTTGGTAAGACTGTCAACTTAGGGCGATTCATCATAAGCGCCTGCAATGCTTTGCCAAATTGAATCTGCTCTTCCAGCTCATGTTTGAGTTTCTCGTTTTCATTTAATGCAGCTTGTTTGGCCATGCGCACTCGGTTGGCTTTTCGTTGCCATGGCGTTTCATCAGCGTCTTCTCTGGCTTTGACATGCTGGAGGACTCTCAAATGCTGCTCCAACTCTTTGACTTTGGAGCGCAGGTACTCAATTTCATCCCGTTGGCGCTTGCGACTTAAGTTGATCGTCTTTGGTAGTACTGCTGCTGGTTTGCCCACAGTGGCTTCTGTCGAAATCGGAGATGATCTCGTGCTGGAGTCAGTCGACGCGTCTGAACTATTCACGGCAGGAAGTGTACAGGCCGTCGAGGCTGAGCTTGCTGGCGACTGAAAGATTTCAAAGTCTTCAGTGATTAGCTCGTCCAGCGAGCCAGCCAAGACGTCTTCGTCTGGCAAAGTGTCGAGGGCATCGATGAGCAGTTGTTCCATTGCGTTCGGTGTGAAAAGGCAATGTCGGTATAAACTTATAGAGGTTTCCTTATCAAAGCCCTGGCTGATGCACTCGAATCGATTTCTTCCGACGACTTCCTCACGGATGGAGATGACATTGATGCTATGATCCTGGACGATATAAACGTATTTGATCCGTCGGCCACGATTACTATTGGCGCCGAAATCCTCTCGGCGAGTCCGCTTCCCAACGACAAGTTAACGACTCTCCAGAATGACGATAGTTTCAAACCAAGGACGAACGATCCACGCAAACGCCAGAGAAGAAATTGAATACCTCCGCCTTAAAGTAGAAGAGCTAGAGCAGCATTTGGTCCTACTCCAGCAAGTCAAGAGTCTCGACAGCGATACTGAAACTCCTTGGCAAAAGATTGCAAACAAAGTACGCATTGTCGCCAAGAACTCGATCAACGAGAACGAACGACTCAAACATGAGCTACAAGAACACATTAAATTTGGCAAAACTCTCCAAGCTCTCACGAGAAAAAAGCCAAAATTGACGACACTGCCGACGCTAGAATGCAATAAATGGAGGCTCAACAGACTTATCAAGGATCCAACCCTTCGTAGACAAGCTATTCACGCTATCTGCGAGCACCACTACCAGCTCACCGAGCTGACTATGGTTGAGAGCGGCTTGATTGACCAAACGAATGAATATGTGTCGTATATCCCACATCTGTCAAAAATCAACGAAGAGCTCGTGATGCAAGTCGCGTTTCAAACGACAAAGACGTTTGATTTCAATATCATGTCCGAGTTGATCTGGGGCCTCTTCCGTGGCCGTCTCGAGTCGATGTCAAGCTCCGTGTCGTGCCAGGTTAGTTTGCATCTGCATCTCCTTGAATGATTATCTTGTAGACAATTGAAACATTCGACGAAACCTCGATGTACATCAGCTTTTACAAGCACTGGAAAGACTTATCGAGCAAAGCGCACTGCTTGTACAAGCGCTACACGGAAATACACTGGCAACATCGATGACACATTCAATCTCGTCAACGAGGTGCTGGAAAGTGCTTAGGTAAAAATATATTTTATACTAAGACAATATATTGCACAATACCTCTACAATATTATATTCGGCAAGTAGAGGGTTTTTGGGCCGGATTGGGTCCCTCGCCCATTTTGTCCCCAGGCTTTTCCATGAGAGCCCTCTGCAGGTATTAAACAAACAGTCTTGCCTTGTGGCTGAATGTTAGAAACGCTATCACGTCGGACGTGGATGACTATAACGCTGTCAGCCAGATTGAAAAATTACCTTTATACAGGCAAAATATAAAAATTGACAGGTTGAGACATTTGAAACTTGTGACTCATTGACAAAAGCAACCGTCAGACAAGATTGTACCGACATTGGACGCTCCAAGTCGCAGAGAAGAAGTGCTATACATTGGCGACGAGCTGGACTTGCAGGGGCAACTAAGAGTCTGCAATTCCCTGCCCAACGTTGCTTCATGTCCTCGATCGCAACTTGCAACCTTGAACAGTGACAGACCCCTGCATCGTGTCTCGAAGCTGCAGCTAAGAAATGCATTGCAAGTGTCGACTGCACAGCATCTGCTAGCACTTGGTTGCAACGTGATCCTGGACGATCTTTCATGTCACTGACGCCGGGTCGTTGATGTTCAACCGACTCCAACCCAAAATACCATGACCGTTTCGACAAGATATCACACTGTGGATCACACCAGTTTCTACTGGTTAAAATTAAGAAAATTCCCAAAGTCTCGAGTCCCTCTTGAGATGGAAAGAAGTTATTTGAATGTCGTTCTGTAGGATTTCTAATGAGCTGCATCACATAGAGAGTACATGATGCACACGTGGGGATCGTTTTTGTCAAGATTTTGCGGCTATGAAGTCGTGTGGTCACTATTTTGTGGAGAATAGAATGAATTATCTTAGCCGATTTTCTGCTCCGACGTCCTTCACGAACATCAGTGCTGTGATAGATTACTAGGCCAGGATAAGAAAGGTTAGCACACAACAACAATTTCGTGCGCGTATGACGAGTATTTGCTTTAAACAAGCGCTAGCAAAGCTGACTACGAATATTGCGCCTAATACAGCTCTCTCTAAACTAATGAACAACCCCGTATTTCAACACGGAAAGGAACATGCTGTCTGAACTAAATGATTAAAGAAATCGCAGTGTTAAAATATCAGGAACTCTATGGTTGAGACGCCGCATTTCTATGATAGAAGCGGAAACGATAAAAAGCAGCGCCGCGCGAAGCGCGGCGCTCCTGAGCTGAGAAAACAAGGCATACATCATAGGCGCATTAGACTAATGCACTACCGTTGTTTAGGATCTCACTGGCGTGGCATGGACTTAGAACAGCCTTTTATGATATTTGTATGTTGTGTGACAAGTGTGATTTCCATACAAAATGACTCGCAGGAGAAATCACACCGTGGATCACACTTGAGTGTGATAAATACCCCATCAAATACCTCAATGTTATCTACAAAATCACACCGAAGTTGTATTTTTGGTGATGGAGCCAATCGCTTCATAGATAATTCAATCAGCAAAAACATTGATTGGATAGAAATACAGTTCAGTGCTATATTTTGGAATTTTATCGTGATGCAAATCAAACTGGCAGTGTGATCCAGAGTGTGCTAAAACTGGCCAATCAGGTGCCAAATCACACCTGTCCGACAATATCTTTTCCTGTCACAGTCAATCAAGTCGTTTATCGGCTTGTTAGATGCAGAGGTGACTCTGCTTTGACTGGACATTCATATTTAACTGAAAGCCATCTAAGTAAGGTCGTGAATGAATACATAGTCCTTTGCCCTCTTGTGCTTGTGTCGATGCACTTTCAATGTGAGAACATTGAAAAGCCGGGCAGCATGAACACCCGTTGAGTCCGGTTTGTTATCGAAATATGCTTTGCACCTGAAACGTAGTCACTTCCATTGTATTATAGACTTAAACATGTCTTGTATCTAATCATAACTACTGCCCATCATTTGGATTTGGTAGATTGAGGCGAATTTGTGTTCTGTGTACAGATATCTTACGTCCAAGTACCGATCAAAAGACAAGTTGGTCGTTGTTGTTGTGAAAAACTAAAGCGACATCACATGCTCACGCACATCGGAGATCAAACTGAGGTTACGTCGGGTAGTTTTGTGAAAATTCTATTCAATGTACGCGACTCATAGCGTCGAACAAAACAACAGTATATGTGGTGCACTTTGCAATCAATTGTTACCATTTAGAACTAAGTATGACAGGCCTAAACATAATGTTAATGCGTCTGTGGCCAAACTCGACTAGCCATGTTGTCAACGTGGACTCCGTGTTGTCATGCACTCTGTGTTGTTGACACTGGGCAATGCAGAATTTTAGCCAATCGTGCAGTGGTGTGACAGTGAGTGAGATGTTTGACCGGAACCAGACTTTTTAGCTAGTTTCGACCAATCAAATACAATTTTTCACAACTAATTTATGTTTGATTGGTCAGATTTCAAAAAATACAACCTTGTCGATAACTTTCCGGAATTGAAGTCGAGTCCCGTCGATAGAAAGTGGATGCGACCGTCACAATGGGAAACAAACCCTCGGATCTCATTGACAGTGCTCAAAGCAAGAAGCGTTTAAAGGCAGCGGAAGAAGAGAAAGTGGAGGAAGTTCGCGAACGCAGGGAGGATAGTGACGATGTCGACAGATCGAAAAGCAACAAGCTCTTGAAGGCAGCGGAAGAAGGCGATGTGGATAAAGTTCATGAACTCTTGGGGGATGGTGCCGACGTCAACTTTAAAAACGAAGTACGGCAAGCGAGACATGGACGAATCTAACGCACGACTTCTGCGATAGGATGAACAAACGCCTCTGCATGAAGCTTCAGCGAATGGATATGTCGACGATGTCAAAGTGCTGATTGCTCATGGCGCCACAATTGATACGACAGACAGAGTAAGCATGATCCCATTTTGAAAGAATCTCACGGCTCTGAACAGTATCGAAAGACTCGGGCTTGTTGTGCTGGACATTTTGATGTCGTCCAGGAACTTCTGACCCATGGCGCCGATGTGAATATAGCAGACAAGGTACTGGAAGTCCCATCTGCCTTAAAGATTATCTTGTGTCCACAGTACAACCAGACTCCGCTTTATTGGGCTGCCGAGAGAGGCCACTTGCACGTTGTCAAGGAGCTTCTGGCTCATTTTGCAATGGTGGATATTGCAAATAAGGTGTTGCTCGACCAAGAGGATTATCTGATGCATTGCCCAAGGGAGGCAAAACTCCATTGCATTGGGCTTCGAAGTAGGGATATGATGCCGTCGTGAAGGAGCTGCTAGCTCATGGAGCCACAGTGGACTTAGCCGATGCGGTATGAATATATTCCAGAGTGAATAGTGCGTTATTCCAGCTGGTTAGGACGATGAAACTTCTCTTCATAAAGCATCAAAGCATGGACACTTGCAAGTTGTGAAGCTCCTCTTGAAAGCTGGCGCCGACAAGCAGAGGACACAAAAGGAAAGATCTCATGACAACATTGCACTCATTGTGAAATAGGAAGGAAAAACAGCATGTGACCTTGGAAATCAAGAAATTCGACAATTGCTCGACTCTTACCTTGGCAGTGCAAGTGTGGGCAATTCTGACAGTGGTGATGCGATGAGTAGATAATTCTTTTGATTGACCAGTGACTCAGAGCCCAAATCTAGGTATAGCTTCAGCCACGGAGGTCATTCGCCAAGCTTTGGAAGATATAAAGGGCATGAAACATGTCATATTTACAACCGCATCTGCTATTTTCAAAGAGTCTATGACGTTCCAAATCCATCGCGAGAAGGTTTTGGCAACTGGGATAATCGTAGAGCGCGTTATGCGTGAATTGAGACGCCGCGGTCTTCCAGAGGAAGTCAATCTTCTTCTCACCGTTTTTGAAGATATTAAAAATTTCTGGCAAACGACACGCCTAACAACTCAAACACGGAAGCTCCAACTGGATTCTAGGTACCAAGAGACCATGGTCGAAATGATCGGTGCCAACGTTGTATCCCTCCAAGATCGGCTTCTCCGCGTGGCAGAGCCACTTGTCATAGACGCAAAAGTCCACGTAGAGGGCACGAAAGAAGATTTACGAAATGAAATTGGAACGATGAAGGCATGAATGGCGACACACAATGGAGTGAACTCCCTGTGTAGAGATAGATATAATGGCCAAGATGGAGAACCTCGACAGTCACTTGGACAAAAATTTTGCTCAGGCACACTTGCAACAGCAAGACGAATTGAAAAGCCCGGCCGATGAAATATCCGACTTGTTTATTCAAATGCATCGAGGATTGGAGCATTAACAGCATCAAGTGCGTTTTGGCAACATGCGACGAAGCCTGTCATTTGAAGCCCAAGTGGAAACTTGTCAAAACAAGATTGCTGCTGCTGTAGAAACCATGAGCTCGACCAAATTGCTACCAAGTTCATTTCATTTGGACAATGAAACATGGATGTTGTCATCAGAAGATGTCTCCTTTGATCCGATTCCCGCTAGCTCAATTTTAGGACAAGGTGGTTATGGCATTGTGTACAAAGGCAGATATTTCGGTCGTGAAGTGGCAGTCAAGCAATTTAATTCCATCAAGGGGACGGATCCAGTAGATTTTCAAAAATTGATATCCAAAGAAATCAAGGCATGGAAAGATGTCTCCAACGAGCCGTTCATCTTGACTCTCATCGGAGTTTGTACCAAGATTCCAATTGTGGTGAGTGAGCTGTGTCAAACCAATATCCGCCGATACATTCGAGACTGGCCTGAATATCTCCTGCCTATGGTTTATCAATTTGCCTGTGGCCTCGCAGCTCTCCACAAAGCCAATATCATCCATCGAGATTTGAAAGGCGACAACGTTCTCGTCACGTTTCGAGCGACAGTGGCCATCGCAGATTTTGGACTCAGTCGGACGATCACAAGCTTTGAACATACCAGAACTGGAGTTAGTTGGTGCGGAACGTTGAACTGGATGAGCCCCGAACAATACTTCAAGCCCAGAAGCGTGACGACGAAATCGGACGTTTGGTCTTTTGGGATGACAGTTTGGGAAACTCTTTGCAACGATGTTCCTTACCGAGATTGCAGTGAAATGGAATTTCGTGACAGTATTTTTCTCAACGAGGATGATCGACCTGAAAAGCCCAAGAGGTTGGCCATTGAACTAGAGCCGCTTTGGACTTTGATCACAAAGTGCTGGCGTTTGGATCCGAGAGAACGACCGTCCGCTGATGAAATCGTCAAATATCTGGAGACGCATTACACTTCTGAAGTCAAGGACTCTCAAAGTCTTCGCACTGAAATGAATTTGTCCATGTGAGTTCATACTCTGCGACGCAAGACTCTATAAGAGGACAAAAGAGATAAATCGCTTCATAAAAGTCGCAAAGCAAAGACGTCTGCCACGTAAGGATATGCCAAAATTGAGGCCCAAGTCGAAGTCGACTGAAAATCGAGGAAGACATGTCGACAATCTACTCGAAAAGGGCGTACCAGAGACTATTCCAATGGAGACAAGTGATGCAACGAGCAAAGACAAAGTTCAAAGCCTACAGGCCTCATAAACGATTATGACTTGAAAACATCCTTGCCGATACTATCACGAATAGAGCTCAAGTAAATTGAAAGATACAACATGAGCGGAAGAAAACATTGAGCTAGTTGAGTCAAAGTTCGGTATGGATTAGTTATGTAGAATGAAGTTGTTCTTGGATGAAGATGCAAAACGCATGGGTCAAGTTGACACCGTGGACCTTTCCACCTCCAGCTTATGACGACCAAACAAGCAAGAGGATCGAGCAGCAAAGCAATACACTGTAAGTGCTCTTGCTGATTGAGCTGCTGCTTGGGGCAACAGTGCTGATGGTAGCAGTGGCACTTGGGCTTGCAGTGGTCATGTTTCCAGTGGTATTAGGCGCATAAGTGCTGTTCATATCGCCCGGGCGTCCGCTGCCGTTGCTGCCTGGTCCATTCGAAGAACCGCCTGAAGGGCCACCAGCACCTCCCGATGTCGAGACGCCACCATTGGCAGTAAGAAAGGCGGCCGAGCTTACGCTCTTGGAAACAGAGGCATTGATGCCGATCGAGATCCATGCAAAAATGCCATCTTCGATCGAGTCGCCCACAAACACATACTCCATGATTGGATCAAACCCCGCCGCCGCCGCCTGCTGAAAGATACTGTCATTGGCGTTCAGAGTGAGTTGCTGACTCGAGTTGGCATAAGTTCCTGTGGCCGCGACTTGCGTGATGAGGTCTTGGTCAAAGAAGAGTTGGCCCACATTGGACACGGTCGAGCCAATGTAGGTGTTGTTGGCAGCCACTTGACCTCCGTGGTTGCCCAAGACATGAATGTGCACAGCACGACCCGTGTAATAGCCAGGGAACTTGGTCGTGAAGTGCACGATGCCATCTTCGTCCGTCGGTGCGAGACCGCGGTGGAACGTCGCATTGATGTTGGACGCATCCGACGAGTCCCCGTTGCCACTCGCCACCACACCAGCATACACACCGGTGAAGTTGCAATGCCAAAAGTCGAGATACAACGCCGACACGGGTTCGCACGTGTTGATGTCGATGACTTGGATGTCGGCAAAGAGATCGATGCCAGCTTGAGTTTCACGCACGTCATTGCGGATGAGCTCTCCCTTGACGTAGTATGGACCTTGAGTCACGTCCGGCTCAAGAACGCACTTGGGGGAGGAGCCGAAGAGCTGCGTATTGTTGGCAGTGTCGAAGGACGTGATGCCAGTGAGGTTGGACTTGTGGCTCTTGGCGACTACATCATCGGCCGAAAGACGACGGCGGTTCAAGGCAGCTTCACGGAGTTGGCGCAATTGCATTTCACGTCGTTCGGCGGTACGTTGCTGGAGTCGACGTGCTTGAGTGGAGTGCTCGCAAGCCTTGAGGGATCGCAATGCTTGGAGCTTGAAAGCCCGGCTGGCTTCTTCGTCCTTGAAGGATTGTTGGTGGTTGGGGTGAGCATCAACGGAGACCATGAAGGCAAGGATGGTGGCCACAATGGCAAACTTGAGTTGAACCATGATGTTGTAGTTGAGAGCAATTTGAAAAATGAATTGGAGCTCCTCCAACATCTGCAAGTCGAACACATGTTTACCACGCCGGAGTGGACACGACAGACAAATATTGAAAGATCGAATACCTGAGGTCCGTAGCGATTGAACGAGACTCAATATTGCTTCTCTCCGGCATGGTCATGCTCAAGTGGACAAAGTTCTGTTGGACATTCTCGACGAACAACAGACAATGGCGCCAGTGTAAGACTGCAAGTCAGTTCAGACTACAACAAACCACTGAAGTCGAGTCGCCCCGATAGCGTTAAATAAACATCAGGAAATGGCTCGTTGTTGCATCTCCATCGAGTTTACTTTGGCTCTTGCAAAATGGCGAGGTCCCCAAACGTCATGTCGCTGACCTGAGTATTGGATTATGAGTCATGTTTCTTCAGACAGCATACTTGTCAACTCAAGTCTCTAACCACAAGGCCATTCACTCCCCTGTCCAATGTAAATCCTACTAAGTTTCTGGAGCATTGTGCGCTGTTCGTCGAGAATGTCCAACAGAACTTTGTCCACTTGAGCATGACCATGCCGGAGAGAAGCAATATTGAGTCTCGTTCAATCGCTACGGACCTCAGGTATTCGATCTTTCAATATTTGTCTGTCGTGTCCACTCCGGCGTGGTAAACATGTGTTCGACTTGCAGATGTTGGAGGAGGTCCAATTCATTTTTCATTCACAAGAAAATGTCGTGGCTGTGATGCATGTCGCTGCCTGATATTTGGCTCACATGAACTCCATGAATAACTTAAGGGTGCGTCTGGCAAAAATTCAAAATCAATATGCCATTTTCAGCCAAAATGGGATCAACGATTTATGGCATATTCAAAATGGAGGTAAAACCTCCATTTCGTAAAATGGCATTTTGGGAGCCTCCAGTGAGTATATCCCAACCAAAAATATTGGACTTGGTGCAAAACTCTTGGAGATAAACAAGTTCATATTTTGACCTAAATATTCAATTTGGCCTCAAAATGGCATTTTGGACCTATTTATTGTAATATTTTCGGTTGCCAGACGGTTGGTCGCTTTTCCACAGTCTGCAAAGGAACACTAGAGAAGCTTGATATTCATTGATTTCGTCGCCTCGTGCCACCGGGTGACACTCTCTTCGTCCCAAGGAAGACGCATCTTCTTAGGTATCGATTTCATCAGTTTGGGTGAAAAATTGAACGTCTGGGAGCCTGTCGGATGTCCAACTTCATTTTCGAATTGAGAACAAATCGCACAGACAGCCTAAGTGAATGGAACGAGCAACATGGGCAGCATCATCAAAGATTTTTTGGCATGTCGAAAAACGACAAGAAGTTGTTAAAGGCAGCAGAAGAGGGTGATGTGACAAGAGTGCTCGCTCTACTGGAGGAGGGCGCAAATCCAAACTACAAAAACGAGGTCCGTCGCGCATCGCACGGACCAGTATGACACACCCTGTTGACCCTAGGACAGACAAGCCCCACTTCATGAAGCTTCAGCCATTGGACACATTGATGTTGTCAAAGCGCTGCTGGATCATGGCGCAAAACCTGATGTAAAAGACTCGGTACAACAAAACCCCTGTGTGAAATAGTCTCACGATTTGTATAGTATCGCAAGACACCACTTTATCGGGCATCGGGTGCTGGACATTTGGACGTTGTCCGCGCGCTGTTGGACCGTGGGGCGTTTGCGAATTCAGCGGACAAAGTACTGGAAGATTCATCCATCATAAGACTGATCCTTTTCATAATAGTACGGTCAGACTCCGCTGTATTGGGCTGCTGAGAGAGGGCATCCCAATGTGGTCAAAGAACTGCTCACTCGTGGGGCTACAGCCGACATGGCGAATCTTGTAACTCATGACCTTCCAAAAAGCCTAAATCCCTTGGACTAGGATGGCACTACTCCATTGCATTGGTCTTCAAGAAAGGGTCATGCCGAGGTTGTAAAAATACTGCTAGCCCATGGCGCCTCTGTCGATTTAGCAGACTCGGTATGTTCAGCGCTATCGTGAGCAGCTTCAGACTCTTTTCAAAGGATGGTGAAACCTCTCTTCATAAAGCTGCCAGGGGGGGCAATGGGAAATTGTAAAAATCCTCATGGACGCTGGTGCAGACATACATAAGACCCTCAAGGTTCGGTAATTTTATTCAATCCCCTCGCTCATTGCCAAATAGGATGGTAGAACTGCACGGGATCTTGGGAATAGCACCATCAGAGCCTTGCTGGATGATGAGAACACAAATGTCATGAGTACGAGATATCCTCGTCAGGAGTGGCCTAACCTACTGATACATGTAGGCATTGGTTCAGCGACTATGGTCATTTCTCGAGCTTCCAAAGATATCAAAGAAATGACGCCTGATTTGTTTAAATCGGCAACGTCGATTTTCAAAGCGACTTTGGACTTCCAAATACAGCGCGAGAATGTTTTAGCCACTGCGCTTATGGTTGAACGTATCATGCGTCAAGCTATGCGTCGTGGACAAACCCCAGCTTTTTATGCAAACCAAGCACCAGATCTCCATGCTGTTTTGGAAGAAATTGCAATCTTCTTGGACACATCCTTCCTCTCAACACAAACATGGAAGCTACAACTGGATAGAACCCAGCAGGAGGCCAAGATTCAAACAATGGGCTCTACTTTGAGAGATCTTCAAGATCGTCTCCTCCATGCCGCAGAATTCCTTGGCAAAAATTTCAGAATCCAAGTTGTGGGTACCATCGAAGATTTACGGACGGAGCTTGGTGGCATGGTGAAGAAGATGGAAAATCTGGACCAAGAGCTGCAATTAATTACAAACCAGTCCGAGCTTCGACTCCAAATGGATGGGCTGATGGAATTGGCAATTCAAATTCGACGTGGCTATGAGCACTATGAGCATCAAGTGTGTTTCAGAAATATGCAGGAGATAGTCGAACTTGAAACTCAAGTTCATGATTGCCAACAGAAGATTACTGATACCAACAACATCGTAAGCCAGTCCCGACCATTCCCAAGATCATTAAATGCTTACAACATTGAAGAATGGATGTTGTCTTCGGACGATGTCGTCTATGATCCGAGCGTCATCAGTTCATTGCTTGGACAAGGTGGCTGTGGAACTGTGTACAAAGGAAGTTATTTGGGTCGTGCAGTAGCGGTCAAGCGATTTGATCAAATCCAAGTGTCCGAATCTGCTGAGATGGAAAATTTGATCAGCAGAGAAATCAAAGCTTGGAAAGATATCTCAAAAGAGCCATTCATCCTGACTCTGATAGGCGTTTGTACCAAGATTCAAACTCCAATTCTTGTCAGTGAGCTCTGCGAAACCAATATCCGCTGATTCGTTCGAGACTGGCCAGAGTCGCTCCTGCCTATGGTTTATCAATTTGCTTGTGGCCTCGCAACCCTTCACAAGGCCAATATCATCCACCGAGATTTGAAAGGCGACAATGTCCTCGTGACGTACCAAAAGACAGTGGCCATTGCCGATTTCGGACTCAGCCGTACAGTTACGACCCTTGTAAATCCCAGAACCGGAGTCAAGTCGTCAGGAACGTTGAATTGGATGAGTCCCGAACAATATTTGACACCCAGAAATGTGACGAAGAAATCGGACATTTGGTCTTTTGGGATGACACTTTGGGAAATTCTTTGCAACAATATTCCATTTCGCGATTGCAGCGAAAATGAATTTCAAACGAGTATTTTTGTCCAAGAGAACGATCGCCCAGAAAAGCCTGAGTTCTTGGTCCCTGAACTGGAGCCTCTTTGGGAGTTGATCACCACGTGCAGGCGTTTGGATCTCAACGACCGTCCATCAGCAGACGAAATCATCAACTATTTGAAGACACATTACAGCTCTCAACTGGAAGCAACTCAACGCATCCAAGATAGTATACCTTGATCATAATTCGTATGGCATTTCCTCTTTCTCAACACGAGCGAGCTGTTGAAATCGATACAGTCAGTTATAGGACGATTCACTGACGAGTTGAGCAGCTAAGTTTCTCTCAAGATTGAATAGTCGGCTCTTGATGGATGCAGTGAATTTAGACAAAAGACAAAAAGGTCAAGGGTCCCTAAGCATATGAAAGGTGGCCCTTGTGGTCATACGACTCAACAATCTGTGTCTACACATTCCAGACGATTCCTGGTGTGATCTAGATCATGTTGGAGTTCCATGGATTTCGATGAGTCCTTCATTGATTGAAAATCACTGAATGGAGCTTGAAGTCGTCTACACCTTACAAACTACTCAACTATTTTTAAAAAGCTCGTGGGACGAGCTTCTCTTTCCCACACAAAGTATTCTACTGTCAGCCATCAATCCTTACTACTTGCAAAGTTTGTCGTTCCTCGGCAGATCAAAGGTACTGTATATGACAACATGTTTAACTTTGAACATTGCTCGAGTAGTGCTTGTACTTCGAAGTAGTAAAAAAGTTGACATCTATCTCTTTTCATGCAAGTCCACGCATTTCATCATAATCTTAGCAAAGACGCTTTAGTTTACTACTCCCGGCGATGACTATCACGACAAGCAGAGTAAACTGATCAGGCAGTCGGGTGTTGCATCCTTATCCTTGATCGAATGTTTGTTTGGCATAAAGTTTAAAAATATCCTGTCAAAGTTGATATGACCACATTATGATGTTCATCGCCAAAATCAAATTTTCCACCAAAACAACGCAATGGAAAACGACCTGATCGACGCACTTGGGACGATTCCAAGGGATGAAGCACCTGCTCCGCAATTCGACGTAGACGAGCTTCTTGTTCAGGAAAGCCTTTCGACGGCCCCAGCTGCTCTGGCTGACGAAAGCAATTCCATGTCAGAATCAACGACATCAGCGTCAACGAGTCCTCGTCCGGACAAACTCACATGCTCAAGCACGTCGGGTCCAAAGTCAATCAACCAAAGTCGAAAGCCAATGCGTGAAGAGATTGCGTATGTAACCGTGCCATGTCTGGCAGGTACATAAGATGAGGGCGCGGTCTGCGCATTGACCTGGCGCCCTGCAGTAGCGGTTCCCCGCGCTCTGCTGTGTGAACGACTGGCCTTGGGAGGCCACAGAAGTTGAAGCTCCTAGTGAGGCTGTGCGATAGCCAACGAGAAACAAGACAGGAATGAGACTTAGGTTGCTTTAACTTTAATTCACTCTTACACTTCAGTCGCAGTTCACACGCGCCTGATGTCCTCTGCGCCCAGTTACACCTGATAGCACTCTAGTTCGTCCAGGACCATGGACGATGCGCCCGCAACGTCGACGATCGACGTTTCCCACATCTCACCCGAACAGCAAGCTACTCTGACCGCGCTGCTTCGCTTGATCCCCGAGAACATCGTTTGGGGATTGTTCAGTGGGGTGAACCCTCAAGACCAGATCATAGTCATTGAGAGCTTCCGCCTGCATGGCGAAGCAACCGCGCAGTCAGCGGCCCATGCCGCTGCGCAACGCACTCAAGAAGAGGCGGCGTCGCTCTATGAAGCAGACTTGTTGAAGGCCACGGCAAAAATGGCCAGCCTTGAAGAGTCCAACAGGGACCTGGCTGACCAAGCCAGACGACCCGAAAACCCCTCACCGGGAATTGACGACATCTTTATCGACTCCAGAGTGTCGCGCGACCGACCTCTGAAGCTCGAAGTGTCAAAATATGGCGGCGCCGCGGACGAGCACCTGTTCCGCTGGGTTTCCGAAGTGAAACTCGCCCTTCGCGCCCAGCTCGTAACGAACGAGACACTGCGCGTTGCTTTCGCGCTATCCAACTTGCAAGGTCGAGCCCGAGACTGTGCCTACAACCTTCATATGTTGAACGACGAGGCCTTCCCCGCGTTCGATTCCTTGATTGAACATCTCAAGGAGCAGTACGTTCACTCGAACGTCGAAATGCGCTATCGCGCAAAGTTCAACCAAGCCAAGCAAGGCAAGGGAACTATTCAGGAGTTTGTGAACGAACTTCGTTCCATCCTCGGGTCCTTCGAGAACTCCTACAAGATCGACGAGATCGGTCGAGTCTCGGTCTTTATGTACGGCCTAAATGAAGGCCCAGCTCGTGACGAGCTTTTCCGTTTGCAGCCTCATAGGTTCAATGAGGCAATCAGCATCGCGCTGAACACGGAACATTCTCGCGGTTTAGCGCGTTCTTCCGGCGGATCCCCTGATGTCTCAGCGGACATGGAGATCTCGCGAATGGAAGCGGCCTCTGGCGAAGAGCGCCGCTGTTTCAATTGTGGCCAGACTGGTCACTTCGCAAGGAAATGCCCTCAGCCTTCACAGGCGAGGAAGAACCCGAATTACCCCCCACACCGCTTGCGCGGTGGCGCCTATCGTGGGCGTGGGCGTGGCTACGGCCATCGCCAGGGGAAGGAGAACTCCCAGTAGGCGCGGGGCGACCTACTGGGACAACTCTAGGCTCTGATGAAGAGCGTTCCGGCATACCGCCTGTTCGTCAGCACCTAGCCTCTGACACATTACTGTGTCAACTGGGACAGCATACTACGATGCTGCATGTCGAGATGCCCGTGGAGGGCTTCTCCCGAAAGCTCCGAGTCTTAAACGACTGTGGAGCGTCGAAGAATTTTGACCGTCGACAGACGCTCGAAGAGAATGCGAGCCTCTATGCCGAGGTCGACAGCGGCACGTCTCTGACTGAGACTGTGCGCGTCAAGTTGGGTGATGGGTCGGTAGTGACCGCACCCAAGAGATCAGTGCGCCTGTTAACACAGGTTGGCACGTTCAGTAGTCTGGAAGACTACTTCGTTATAGACCTAGATGAGCGCTGGGACCTCATCCTAGGCATGGGCTGGTTGGAGAGACACCAACCCTTGCATAAACTGGCGGGCCAAGACCATCCATGAGGTCGGCCCCGACTTTCTCAAAAGCCATATGGGCATGGAGAGTAATGAGCCCATCCCTTCGCCAGCTGGCGATGAGCAGTTAACTACGCTGCGTCAGCTCCCGGCTACGGGAAAGTCGACACGCCAGGGCGGTCCTATGTCTTCCAAGGAAGATATATTGGTCGTCAGGCCTTCAACAACACTTGGGCAAATACCCGACGGACTGGGTTGCCTGTGTACAAGAGTAATGCCCAACGGACCGGGCTTAAAGTCTCCTTTGCGAGTGCACCGACGGACCGAGTGCACGGAGACGTGATTGTTGAAGAGGATGCGTTGGAGCGCAGTCCTATGCCGACGCTGCCCGTGTCTGGGCGCGTCTTTGTTGAAGATGTCATTTTGTCGCATTGCGACTTGACTGAGCTGCCGAAGACAGCTGAAGAAATATGCAAGCTCGAAGAAATGAGCTTTGTCGAGTTTAGAAGTGCTCTGCGCTCCCAGCGCATCACCAGTATCGCAGTGATACAGAGTGTCGATGAGATTGACCTCTATACGACGTCCGCGGAGGATCCGGACGTAGCTGGTGAGACACCGCCAGCACACTCTCGCGTATGGGATAGGCTCCGAACGAGCCCGTTTTACCCCTTCGTGAAGGAATACGAGGATATCTTCCCGGAGGAAGTTCCCGCGAGACTGCCCAAGGACAAGGGCGTGCGTCATGAGATTGACTTGACGCCAGAGACAAAGTGGTGTGTCACTCGACAGTGGCCACTACCACGTGAGCAAGTCGAGTTCATCGACTCATTCTTCGCTGCACGCAAGAAGGCGGGGCACGTATGGGAGAGTACGTCGCCACACTCGAGTCCGACCTTCTGCGTCAAGAAGCCTAGCGGCTCTTGGCGAATCGTTCATGCTTATAACAAGCTGAACGCAGCCACCATCCCGGCGCAAACGCCGATTCCCAGGAAAGATGTCATCATTGACAGCATGGGTGGCACGACGATCTTTTCAACGATCGATCTGCGCGACGGATTCTATCAAATCCTCATGCGCGCATGTGACGTTCCCAAGACAGCTGTCTCGACGCCGTCGGGCATGCTGTGGGAGTGGCTGGTGATGCCACAAGGGCTCGCTAATGCCCCAGCGACCTTCAACCGAATGGTCACGCAAAAGTTGCGCCCGCTGCGCGACTTTGCGCCGTCGTTGAAGAAATACCCGTACTCGGGGAGTACGTTGGTATCAATGGATGTCGGCCAGACCCGGCCAAAGTCACCACGATCACAACTTGGCCTGTCCCGGCCACTGTGACAGAGCTCCGCAGCTGTCTTGGTCTTGCGACCTACCTTCACAAGTTTTCAAAGAACTTTGCCGACATCACAACGCCGCTGACGCGGCTACTAATGAAGGATGTCCAGTGGGACTGGACACAAGTATGTCAAGAGGATTTTGACGGCATCAAGGCCAGCCTCACGCAAGCGCCGATCCTGGCGTTGCCTGACTTCAATCGACCATTCTCGGTCGTCTGTGATGCATCTGTGCGAGCAATAGGTTGCTGCCTCATGCAAAAGGATGACGAGGGTCGTGACCGACCCGTCTCCTATCAGTCACGGCAGCTGCGCGCTGCTGAGCGCAACTATTCGGTCCATGACCTAGAATTACTGGCGATGAAATACGCCTTGGTCAAATTCCGCATCTACCTTCTCGGCTCCATGCCGTTTACGGTATACACGGATCACGCGTCCTTACGGACTGCTGTGAACTCGCCGCACATCTCTGACCGGATGGCCAGGTGGCTCGCGTTTATCGCGGAATACAACATGACTGTTCAGTACAAACCAGGTCGTACCAACGTCATTGCAGACGCGCTGTCGCGCCGTCCAGCGGAGGAGGAACCTCCCTGCCTGTCTGCCCTATCCGAAGTCCGTTCGGACTTGTTTGATCGCATTCGAGGAGCGTACAGCCTCGATCCTGCCCTTCGCCGGACGATTGATGCCATTACCGCTGGCAAATCGCTTTCCACCAAGGTAGTCCAGATCGGACGTTTCACTTTCCACGACGATTTGTTGTGGTATTCAGTAACTCCGGGGGACGCCCCACGAGTGGCTGTGCCGTGCGACCCGACTCTCCGTCCGGAGATCATCCGCGAATTTCACGACACCCGGAGCGGCGGCCATTTTGGCCGCGAGAAGACATATCTGTCCGTCGCCCGTTCATTTTGGTGGTCTCGCCTGTATAAGGCGGTGGCACGTTTTGTCGCATCGTGTGGCGTATGTCAGGCCGTCAAGGCCGCCCCACACTCACAGGCTCCGCTACAGAGCCTCGACGTCCCACTGGAACTGTGGGAGTCCGTCAGCATGGACTTCATTTTTGGCTTGCCCAGTGACAAGTCGGGCAATACGGGTATCTTCACCCTTGTCGATCGCGCATCCAAGTACCTGATCGCGCTGCCTGTTAAGGCATCCGTCACAGCGGAGCAGTCAGCTCGCCTTTTCTTTGACAACGTCTATTGTCATTTTGGACTCCCGTCCAGTATCGTCTCGGATCGAGACCCTCGGTTTACGTCCCATTTTTGGCGAGCGCTGTTCGCGCTCTGCGGGACGACGTTAAACATGTCCAGCTCGGACCATCCTGAGTCTGATGGTCAGACCGAACGCGCGAATCGCGTTCTCGAAGACATCCTTCGAAGCTATGCCTTGTCTAGGCCGAAAACATGGCGTTCCATGTTGCCAACAGCGTGTTTTGATTGCAACACGTCTGTTCATACGTCAACGGGCTTTACGCCCTTCTACGCGGTGCATTTGAAGCACCCGCGGCTTCCCACGGATGTGGACCGTCCTGTTTTATGTGTGGGAGGAATCTCCGATGACGTTCCGCGGCGGACAGCCGCTTCTGTGGAACATTTCGCGTCGTCGCGCGAATCATTGTTACTGCGCCTACGCGAGAATATCGCCAGTGCTCAAGCGAAACAGGCCCGTCAGGCCAACAAACACAACCGAGGAAATACAAATGTGTATTCGGTTAACGACCTAGTCTACGTGCATCGGTCGGTCGTGAAAGGACCAAGCGGCCCTTCGAAGCTTCGCTGCCCTTGGTTGGGGCCATTCCCTATTCGAAAAGTTATTAGTCCAGTGGACTACGAGCTCGAACTGCCCGATGACTGGGACATCCATCCCGTCATCTACACGGGCAAGCTCAAGAGACACATACCTCAGGACGCAGTTACCCCTTCTTCAGTTCCTCAAACGGAACGTAGTCCTGTCGGATCTTCGAGTAGAGCGCTTGAAGATGCGCGTCCACACGATCTCTCTCCTTCGCGAGACGCTCAACAAGTAGCTCGAGCTCCGAGCTCTTCTTGTAAAAAACATTCGCGGTGAACATCCATCGCGCGGGCCCAATTCTTCAAGCCCTCGGCGGTCGCCGCGTGTTGCTCGCAGAGCTTCGACATCTTCTCGAAGCGCGATTGCAAGTCGCGACGCTTCTCGCGCTCAGTCTGGAGCTCGTCTTGAAGGTCCTGAAGCCGACCTTCAAACTCCTGTTCGGAGTGACCAAGTTGGCGGGTCAGCTCCGCAACTTCATCACGCAGCTGGTACAGATCTTCGTCCAGCGCATATCGCGGGCGGTCCCGACTTGGACTACGCCCCGCCTCTCGGCGCGAACGTTTCGCCTCAGGCTCGGTCGAGCGAGAGCGAGAACGAGGGGCGCGATGACGGCGCGCGGATTGTCGCGCAGCGCTGGGGCCAGCACGGCCGCGAGTATCGCCTCCTGGCGCAAAATTCGGAGGCGGCTCCTACGAACACATGGGTGAGAGAAGCGGACCTTGGTCCAGACTCACATAGACTACTCTCAGCTTTTGGTACGCGACAGCGATCGCTCCGACGGTCTCGGCAGCGAGGCGTACCTTCAAGCCATGGCGCTCACGCGCAAAATTAACAACACGCTCTTGGAACTTAGCGTAGTTGTGGGGCCACGTCGTGGTGTCGAGCGTAATACGCGCCAGCATTCGGTTGACCCAGATGGCTTGTACTCAAATTTAGTTTCGTCCCGCAAGGAAAAAACAGGAACAAACGCGCGCATATCACCAAAGCGGCGCTGGTCTTGTCGGATCGAAGGCCATTCGGCCATATCGACGATTACGGGGTTGCAGGTTTCCCACAAAGTCACTGCAAAGGCAACCCCCGCCGCAAAATCACTTTTAGAATCGCCGCGCAGGCGAGAAGGCAATTGCGCCAACAAATCTCGAAACTTGCCCGGATCGGGCGTGCCACTGCGAGAGGCTGTGAAGCCTGGCATTTGATCAAAGGTCAGATCGCATCCTGTGTCGGATGCCTGACACCGCGCGTGGACACCACCGCCAAGTCGAGTTTGGCCCTCACGGATCCAAAGGTTCTCAAGGTATTTGGTGCGCCCCTGCGCCGGCGCTGCGCTTTGCTCGCGACTGCCCAGATCGGGCGAGGGCGGCGTGTACTCGTAATCGACCTCTTCGTCGGTGTACATTTTCGAAAATGTTCCTGATTGGCTCAGCGAGAGCCAATGTGATAGTTGGAACACACCAGTCCCAGTTCAGACAGGACTGTGAAGGGATTACCCCCAGCGAGGGAGGCATCTCTGCAAAGCTTACGGGCTTTCGCCCTAAGTGTCGGAGGATGTAACCGTGCCATGTCTGGCAGGTACATAAGATGAGGGCGCGGTCTGCGCATTGACCTGGCGCCCTGCAGTAGCGGTTCCCCGCGCTCTGCTGTGTGAACGACTGGCCTTGGGAGGCCACAGAAGTTGAAGCTCCTAGTGAGGCTGTGCGATAGCCAACGAGAAACAAGACAGGAATGAGACTTAGGTTGCTTTAACTTTAATTCACTCTTACACTTCAGTCGCAGTTCACACGCGCCTGATATCCTCTGCGCCCGGTTACAGCGTACCTCCGATCGAAAGTCGACGAGCTCGAGGCGCACTTAAGAGTCCTCCAACAGATCAAATCGCTTGAGGTGACTGTCGTCGACGAGAGACCTGCATGTGAATAGCATACTCAGACACGAGCTCCAAGAACAGATCGAATTTGGCAAAGCGCTTCAAACACTCATGGCCAAGCGACCCAGGTTGACCATGTTGCCATCATTGGATGGCGACCAGTGACAAATTCTCAAATTAGTCAAGGATCCCCAACTACGCCATCAAGCGATACATGAAATCTGCGAGCGCCAGTACCAACTCACTCAGGTTGCTCTTGTCGAAGGCGGTCTCTTCGATAGAGTTGGCGAATTTGAAGCGTACACGTCTTGCCAAGACGAACGCGGACCTAGTTGTCCAAGCTGCCGTCTACGTCTTGCCAAGACGAACGCGGACCTAGTTGTCCAAGCTGCCTACTGTACCACCAAGCAATTTGACTTCCTGTCATGACGTGTCGACAACCAAGGAATGCAATGGTTTCTACCTCCAAAAACGGCACTGTCAATGCGATGCACTCTATCGATTGTACTATCAATGGAACGAATACAGCGACGGCTTTTACATTCATGGGATTGAAAAAGAACATAATTCACTTTTCGATTCTCCATCAACTCAACACATCAAACACATCAAAGCCACGGAGACGTGACATTTTGTTTAAACAAAAGAAGTAGCGGATCCTTCTCCATTGAGAAGACGGTACAACATGGACAAAGTGAATCAAAAGCAACAAAAAATCGTGTTCACCAGAGAACGAGCTAACGGTCAGAAAGCCAAGAAGACTATGCGAGTCTACCACGGCAAAGGCTGGGAAGCTTGGCTCAGTTTCGCTCTGGAATTATACGACTTCAGTGGTTGGATGCGATACTCGCTAACGAACGAAAACGACATGGAGAATTTCCACGACGACATCATGACCTTACTGGTGGGATCTGACTTATTGAGAGACACAGTAGCATCGAATAGTCCACCTGGGCAAACACTTACCTTCCCAACGATATTCATCAATGGTCTCATTTACTACAAGTTTACTGCCCGATTGGAACCAGATCATTGATGGTGGATAAACTGCGGCAAACCAACAAATCGAGCAAACAATCCGTTGGTGAATTTGCCTCTCTCTTTACTCGACGTATCCGAATGATCTCTTTATTACATCATCAAGTAGGAGCACCTGTGAGTGATCATCAAGCAATCAAAATGTTTAAAGACGCCATGCCGTTTGAGATGCAATTGGAATTCAGAAGCAAGCATGGAGCAACAAATTTTACTGAATTGGTGGATGTAGAAGCAGCTTTCCTCGCCATTGAGGAGGACATGCGTTGGATTAAATCCAAAACACAAAGTAGTTCAAAGACAACTGCACCCCACAATAACAACGACAACAAAATCAAGCGCCAGAAACCGAAATCATCTGGAACAACACCACAAGCGAAACCTTCTTCACAAAAGACGAACAACAAAGCCACTTGCAAGTTCTGTGAGTCCAAAGGATACAAATTTGACAACCACAGTTCTTGTAATAAAGTAATGGTTAATAGTTGTCGCCTGGCAAGACGGGTGTCGAGTCAAGCGTGTCCAACGCTGACGACACCGTCTGACTAAGTTGAGATTGGCCAGAGGCAAGTGTGTTCTCAGGGAGTGTACGGCCCTCAGAAGATTATTCCGTAGCCGTGCCGAGTGTATACCGAAAACTATACCGTATTGTTTAGTTTATAGATTTAACTCTAAGCTGGCTAATCTAACTCACTTCTCATCTTCCTCTGACCTTACCAACTACCCTACAGTTGGTAGCACTTGTGGTTCACGACACCAAGGACTCTAGACCCGGAGGCATAGCTCGAGGGTTGAAGGGGTTATCTTATCTGGTTCACGCGACGGCTCATCTTTGACCGTCCAGGCGACCAGTGTTAGATCTACGCGAACACTAGCGTTCGAGCCTGTCCGCTGCATTCCCCCGCGCTGTGGGCGTCCTAGAGCCTGCTTGGGTGGAGTCTCGAGTCTTGGGCTCTTACATCTGGTGCAAGCGAAAGACCGTGTCGTGTATGAAGACAGCGACCAAGGCGAACAAGAAGCGCAAGGCGAGCGACCAAGGCGACAAGAGTAGAGTAGAAAAGAGTAGGTTTAAAGCGAGTTTTAGTAAAATTCATTATGTGGAGGCGGATCAAATCAAGGACCTCGACGAAATCCGATCAAGCCTCGACAACAAGATCTCCAACCTCGTCCGCGTCGCCAACGGGTTCACCCGTCGTCTCGAATAACCGCGAAAGTACTCGAATCGCGCCAAGTACATTTCGGACAAATTAGTTGACGGTTAAACTCACTTAAAAATTTTGAGCGAACTAATTGGCGACGAAATCGACGCCCTCCTCGACTACAAACCTAAACCCAAGGAAGAAAAGCCAAAGACCGACGTCCAATCAGAAGCGTCCGAGTACTTAGCTAACCTGCAAAGAACTCTTTTCCATACAAAAAAAGACATTTTCAAGACAAAAAAAAAGAAATAAAAAGAAGACAAAAAGAACAAAAGAGAAGCATTTAAGAAACATTTCAAGAACAAATTAAGAAGTCAAGACCAGAAAAAAGGAAGATAATAAGAAAACATGGAAGAGTTCTTTATGAGGTTATTTGCGACGATGGAACAGCAGCAGCAGCAAATCAATCAGCTGCTGCAGACACAAACCCAAACCCAAGCACGACTTGTTGAGAATCAGCAAGTACTTCAAGAACGCTTGCTTAAGCAGCAAGAGCAAGCACAAGCGGCACCTCCTCCGGTGCAACGCGACACAGAGCGGCGAGTAGAAGGACTGTCTATGCCTAGTTACCACGGGCGCATTAATGAAAGTATTGGTCTTTACATTCACCGTGTTGAGACCTTTTTCAAGGCGAAGAACTTGAACTATGTGGAAGACAAGGAAGTCGAAGCGAGGTGTCTGGCCATGGTGGTCGCCAATCTCAAAGGCCAAGCGGGCATGGTACCAAGAGTTGGCGTCACATAAAGGGGTAGTGGCCTTAATACCCTCGTTGACTTCGAGAAAGCCCTACGCAAGGAGTTCGAGCCTGACGACCTGCAAGAGCGCCTGCGCGACAAGTTGTTTTCACTCCAGCAGAAGAACTGTAAGGATCTACTTGAATACATCGAGAAGTTCCGTCGTATTTGTACTGAAGTGCGTGACATGTCTGAGTTGGACAAGGTGACCTTCTTCACGCGCGGCTTGCGACTGAAGACGCGTGAAGAGGTCAAGTACAGACAGTGTCAAACGTTGTCGTCTGCCATCAAGGCGGCGTTGGAGTATGAGCGTGCGCATGCAGTGTCACTGGGCATAGTGGGCAAGTCGGAAAGACCATTTCGAGCCAAGAGATTTGATCGAGATCGCGAGCGTCATGAGGAGAGACCACCTCCACGAAGCGAACAGCGTGAGCCTGACGACATGGAGGTCGACAACCTCCATGTGAGGCGTGAACACAAGAAGGACCGCAGCAAGCTTCGCTGCTACAACTGCCAGAAGATCGGGCACATTGCGTCAGAGTGCCGAAAGCCAAAGCGACGAGTGACAGGGCAACCGCCCCCGAGCCGACAGAACAATGTCGAAGTGCGAGAAGAGTTAAGTCCAGAGGACGTTGAATACATCACCTTTGGTTGTGTTGATGAGGTTGACGCGGATGCAAGTGCGATAGCGCCTGAAGTAGAAGCAAGACAAGTGGCGCATGCGACAGCGAGGTCGCGGGATATGAAGAACGAAGCGTTGATGATTAAGCCTGGCGTAATGAACGGCAAAGTTGTGAAGGTGCTCATTGACTCAGGAGCGACCAACTCGTTGTGCCGACTCGGACTCGGCAAGAACGTCATGAGAATGAAGAACGTGCGAATTGCGGGCTATGATGGCGTGCTCTCGCAGGAGACGCAGACGAAAGAAGTGAAGGAGACGATCCACGTTGACTTCTTGACGTTCAAGGACACAGTGATGACCGAATGGGATCTCAAAGACAAGGCGTTTGATGTGATACTGGGCCAACCGTGGTTCAGGAAGTTCAATCCAGTCATCAATTGGCGCAAGCATGAAATTGAGTCGATAGACGATGAAGTAGAAGTCAATACCGTCTCGACTAGCGTGCCTGGATGAATAATAAAGATTTGTCATTTCGATCCTCAGCCTCTGCCTAAGCCTCCAGAGATCGTTGAACTGCTGGAAGAGTTCAAGGATGTGTTTCCTGCCGAGCTGCCTGATAAGTTGCCTCCCAAGCGTGCCGTGCAGTTCGATCTGCAGTTGAAGCCCGATGCGAAGCCACAGAACCGAGCTCCCTTCCGTCTAGCTAAGGTTGAGCAAGCGGCGTTAGACAAGTTCGTAGATAACTTGAAAAAGAAAGGTTGGGTTGAATTGTCAACGAGCGACTGGGTTTCCAATATCTTTGGCGTACCCAAGAAGGACGAGAACGGCAAGCTACCTTCGCGACAAGTGTGGCTAAAGACTGCGACGCCCAACACGCCTATACGCTGGGTGCTTGACTACCGCCATGTCAACTCACAGACGGAAATCCCCAAGATTCCGCTGCCCAACATTGAAGACCTGTTCAACAACATGCATGGTTGTACAGTGTTCACGAAGATCGATCTTGCGTCAGGATACCACCAAATGCTGGTCGAGCCCCATGCTCGAAAGTACACTGCCTTCCGAACGCACAAGGAGATTTTGTGGTGTGTTGCACCGATGGGACTGGCAGGCATGCCAGGCATCTGGTCAAGACTTATGCGATCTCTTTTCGACAAGTTCCCCTTTGTAGTCGTCTAATTAGATGATATCTGCGTGCACTCTAAGCATCTTAATGAACATGTCAACCATTTGCGTTGTGTTCTCGAAGTGTTACGCAAGGAGAAGCTGTATGCAAGGATGGAGAAATGCGCGTTTGCGGTACCCAAAGTCGACTTTTTGGGTCACACGATCTCTGCTGAAGGCTTGCAAGTCGACAGCAACAAAGTTCGAGCAATCGAGAAGTGGTCATCTCCCACTAATCGCAAGGAGCTGTTGAGTTTTCTCGGGATGGCTGGTTACTATCGTAAATTCATAGCTAACTATGCCAATCTTGTGTTGCCTATGAGCGATCTAGCGAAAGACAGTGTTCCCTGGACTTGGAGTGATCGCCAGGAGAAAGCCTTCCTGACCATCAAAGCAGCCCTACAGCAAGCTCCAGTTCTTCAACTACCAAACTTCGACAAGCCCTTCATGATCACGACCGACGCTTCAGGCTATTGCTGCGGAGCAGTACTTTCCCAGCAAGACGATGATGGCAACGACCGCCCAGTCGCGTTCTTGTCAAAGAAATTGGGCGATACCGAGCGAAATTGGCCATCACACGAGAAGGAGTTGTATGCGATCAAGTTAGCGTTAACCAAATGGAGACCTTATGTCTACGGTTCGCATTTTGATGTCTTCACCGACAACTCGACATGTCAGTGGTTTCTGAAGACTCCAGTCTTAACCGCTAAGCTAACACGATGGCTCGACTTCTTTGGAAGTTTTGATTTCACACTACATCATCGACCAGGCAAGATGAACGTTGTAGCTGATACTCTCTCTCGACCACCTCGGTCCAGCGCTCAAGTTAACACTTGCGCTGTTCATCACTGCGATGCTTCGTGCTACAACCGCTATCGCGGCATCCACTCATGGACTGAGCGCGTCGCGACTCTGCGATCTATTGACATGCGTACACTTGCGTTGATGACTGACTCGCCTTCTCGGGGGGAGGAGACGGAGTCAAAGCTACTCGAAGTCGAGGTTCCACAACACATAGTCATCAACCATGCGGAAGAAGTGTCGTATAGCACAGTCAAGATGAACGACGACTTAGTCAAGCGGTTCGAGCGAGCTTATGCCAAGAGCAACGAGTACAACGATAGCTCTAAGTACATAAAGAAGGACAATCTTTACTTTGTGAAGTCTAAGGATCAAGTGTGGAGACTCTGCGTTCCCGACGATGATGAACTCAAGTGCGAGGTTATCTCGCAAAGTCATGACACGAGCACCGCAGCTCACCCTGGTGCCCGTCGAACGCAGCTTCACATTGCGCAATGGTACTACTGGAAGGGTCTAGAAGACGACGTGAAGCTTTATGTCGCCACATGCGAGACGTGTGCAAGATACAAGTCTAGTAGTGCTAAAGCTAATGGACACATGATTCCCATCAAGTCTCCTGATGAGTGTTGGCACACAGTGTCCGTCGACTGGATCACCGGTTTGCCTGTCTCGAACGGCAAAGATGCGATCATGACATGCGTTGTCAAGACTTCAAAGCGTCCCAAGTACTGCGCCACGGTGTCAGACGTAGCCGCATCGCAAGCAGCCAAGGAGTTCTTCGACACAGTCGTTCGCAATCATGGCCTACCTGCTGTGATCATCAGCGATCGCGATCCAAAGTTCACCAGCCAGTTTTGGCAGGAGTTAATGAAGATAATGGGAGTTAAGCATTTCATGACTACTGCTGGCAGAGCTCAAAGCGATGGAGCAACCGAGCGACAGAACAGAACGCTCGAAGACGCGTTGAGATGTCAAGTGTCCTACTTGGGCCATGACTGGAGTGAGCACTTAGGCACCATAGAGTATGCCCACCAAGGCTTAATACAGACGTCTACTGGTTTAACTCCATGCGAAGTCGATACTGGAAGGAAGCTACGCAATCCAGTGTTGAACGACATCAAGACACTGAACGAGTATGCCAAGAACTTTGCCGAGCGTCGCAAAGAACTTGTCAAGATGGCCTTGGAGAACCTAGAGAAGGCTCAAGCAAGACAAAAGGAGTACTACGATAGAAGACGAGCCAATGTAAACTTTAAAGAAGGCGACTTTGTTCTGTTAGCTACACGAAACATCCCGTTGAAGCATGCCAAAGTAGCTAGCCAGGCGGAAAAGGCAAAGCTTGTTGCGCGCTACATTGGGCCATTTAAGATAATCGAAGTAATTAATCCCAATGCCATGAGGCTTGAACTGCCCAAGAGCATGAGTCGACTTCACGACTTCTTTAACGTTGATCGACTGAAGCACCACTTGAGATTGGCCAGAGGCAAGTGTGTTCTCAGGGAGTGTACGGCCCTCAGAAGATTATTCCGTAGCCGTGCCGAGTGTATACCGAAAACTATACCGTATTGTTTAGTTTATAGATTTAACTCTAAGCTGGCTAATCTAACTCACTTCTCATCTTCCTCTGACCTTACCAACTACCCTACAGTTCTGACGAGTGTGGGAGACACGACAACCCTAAAAATACCGATGAGGAAAAACCGTCCAGTAAGACCAAAAAGTTCACAAAGAAAACCAAGGAAGAGTTTTGCTCGACCTGTATTTTTGCAACTCATGCAACCTTTCATTCCACACTGCAAACTTCACCTGGAACACTCACCTTTGGCCGAAACATGTTGTTTGACTTTGCCAATACGACAAACGTGGTCACAGCGCACAAACGACATGTGACGAAGATGTTGAAAGACAACTTGCGCGAAACAAAAACCGCATTCCACATGAATATGTCCCAGTTGACATGGTGCGGATCAATTTGAGTGCAGACAAGGACAAACGAAGCAACATGTCGCCCGCGACGATCGGTCCTTTCAAAGTTGTAGCGACGCGTCCAAATGGAACCGTTACAATTGATCGAGGAAAATTTCTCGAGCTCATCAACATTCGTCGTCTACTTCCCGATAAGTAACGTGGGGGGCAATGTCATGACGTGTCGACAACCAAGGAATGCAATGGTTTCTACCTCCGAAAACGGCACTGTCAATGCGATACACTCTACCGATTGTACTGTCAATGGAACGAAGACAGCGACGGCTTTTACATTCATAGGATTGAAAAAGAACATAATTCACTTTTCGATTCTCCATCAACTCAACACATTAAACACATCAAAGCCACGGAGACGTGACACTTCCAAATCATGTCGGAAATGGCGTGGAAAGTCTTTCAAGGTTGTTTAGGCGCAAAGAAATCGAACTTGACGTCCCACGTACTGCTGGCTTTGACATTTCTACTGACAAAATTTCTAGACGCTCAAGACTCTCAATCAGAATGCAGTTTACGTTCGTAAGGAAAAACATTGGAACGATCTACTAAATCAAGCAAACTGCTTGTACAAACGGTACAGAGAGCCTGATCGCGATGTGATCGTCTGTCGGTAAGCTCAGCTGAATGGATCGAAATCGTTCTAATGTTTTGAGTAGCACAATTCTCGAGGACGAGGAAATTTCATTCCATCCAGGTGCTTTGGTCATGAAAAAGATCGCATGGTACATTGATACAAAGCTTCATCTTTGTTAACCACGCTGTGCAGGCTCATCTTGGAAAAACTTGATGATGGCAAGGCCTGTCGGCTCAAATACTTTCAAAAATCAACGCTGCCAATGGTACAATCCAATTTCGGGACCAAAAACCTCGTCGACCGTGCCGAGACTTCTCGCTATTATCGAGTGGGCAATGTGACGAACGCCGTGCTGCTTTCGCTTCAGAATTTGATTCGTGACGTCTCAGGAACAATGGGATTGCTCGTGGACAACTACACTGGCAACATTGATGACACGTTTGAGCTGGTCAATCGTTTGTTGGTGCAAGGATAGCAGTTGCGCTGTGGAAATTTCAAATTCAGCTCGATAACCACACAAACCTGTCATATTTAATATGTTGTATTTATGAATATCACCATTGGAGTATACTCCGTGGCAATGCCTCTATATATTTATAATCAATCCAACTGGAAGGGACGTTCGGGATGGATGCCACGCCCCATGACGAGAGTTTTGTTGTCGTGTCGATGATCGCCGACGAAATTGACCTATTTATTCCAACGTCGAATGGAGCTAATCCTCTAAACGCTCCAGGTCCAGCTAGTGACTCCTCTGACAGCCAGAAGCGACCCAAATGTATCAATCTTAGCCGGAAGCGCCAACGCGATGAGATCGAATTCCTCCGAATCAAAGTCGTTGAAATGGAGAAGCACTTGACGAAACTGCGCAAAGACAAGCCGGAAAACTCCTCGACAACCGAGCCAGCGATTGACAAAACGGTGTGGCAAGCCATTTGCAAGAGGCTGCTCAATCTACCATGATCGAGAACGAAACACTCAAGGAACAACTTCGGCAGCAAATTGAATTTGGCAAATCGCTGCAATCTTTGCTCGCAAAGCGCCCACAGTTGACATTATTGCCGACATTGATCAGCGACCAGTGGAAAGTTAAGCGGTTCCCTGTTGATCCAGTCATTCGAAAGCAACTTGCCATGGAGATTTGCCAACAGCAGTACCATCAGATCTCGACCATGTTGAGAGAGTTTGGTATTCAAGACTACCCAGGCCGCTGCCATTCGTACGTCCCATGTTTGGCATCACAGAATGAAGACCTCATCTTGCAAGTGATCGTTTGTCGAAAGGAGCCAATTGACCACCTCACCATCGGCCGCATGGCGTGGAGTCTACTCACAGGCTCGCTCAGCGTTCTTCGCCGCAGCCATGGCGTACATTTCATCTTTATTCATCACCTGAATATCCCTGTAGTGCTTGGAAATGTTTAACAGCAACACAATGTACGTTCGTATGGAGCAGCGGTGGAATGGGTTTGTCAACCAGACGAATCTCCTCCTTAAGCGGCACATCGAGCCGACACGCTTCATTGTTACAATGCGGTCCGTCCATATCTCTGACACGGCTTTGTCTGACAGCTGTCTCTAGCTCTATCCTCGAAGACGATGTGTTTCCATACGATCAAGATGCTTTTGTCCTGAATCGATGTGCTTGGTGAGTAACCCAATGGTTCTGCATTGAGCTTCATGTTGATCTAGGCTCATCTTTGAGCAAGGTGACACCGGTAGTGTGATGAAGTTCTTCCAGAAGTCAACACTTCCAATGGTCCAAGCTAGCTACGCTGCACAACATCTTGGAGACGAGGTTAACAATCCCGAGCATGGGTTCTATCGCGTTGGCAACGTCACCGACGCAACTCTGCTCTCCATCAAGGAAATGGTCTCAGACTTCGGCAACTCACTCTCCAACCTCGTTGAAGCCCTTACAGGACAGTCCTTAATGTGCCTTCGTCGTCTCCATTGTTGTGATGACTAAGAGAAGTCCATGGCGAGAGAGGAGGTCTATATCATTAAGTATTGAATAATTGCTGGAGGAACGTCGGCTTTAAAATGTCGGCGCGGCAGTATGGACATTTGTTCGAGCTCTTGACTTTGAGCCATTCAATCAAGCAGTCTTCGTGGAATACATGGCTGCATTTGGCTTGAATCATGTCTTTGGAAGCGTCGTATTCCTCAAGACAAATACTGCAGCAAGCGTCTTCGTCGACGGTGGGTGGAGCCGTGGAAGTTGTCGTGTTGTGGCTTCCCCATGCGCTTCGCCACAATTTCTTCAGCCAATTGCTCTCTTCCCAGTCATCCGACAGGTTTTTTCTCCATTTGAGCTCCTTTCGCAATCGGTAGCGCAGTTGCTCCTTCTTTTGATTCATCTGGTCGTCGTGGAGACGCTTCTTGTGAATGTAGTCTTGGAGCATCACTTCGACATTGGGTTTTGTCTCGGAAAAATTCAAGTACCGGTCAATCGCTCGGAGTAAATTCCACTGAGCGAGTGCGAGTGCATCCGGCGTTATCGTCGGGCCAAAAAGCGACAAAGTTTCGTAGAACGGATCACGGACTTGCATGCGCGGATTATTGATGCGCAAGTTTTCAATCGTAGTGTGGAGGCTGAACGTAAAATACTCGCTCTGACCAAACCATTCGACGTCACTAATGTCTGGATTGCGCGGCGAGATCTCTTGTGTGATAGCGAGCACTTCGTTCCGACACTCGAGTGACAACTTGCGCCACCGATCGTAGCGTTGGTGTACCACAAAGCGATGAAAGATGTAGACAAGAAGCAGCAAGAGCGGGAAGCTGAACACGCCCAGGACGCTCACAAGGAGCACGACAAGCACCCAGCAAACCTGTTGAACTTGCGCTGACGTGACGTCGCTTAGAGACGCCACTCGATGTAGCACCCATGCTTCCATGTACTGTGTCGAATTCCTTCTTTTCGGATCTCATTCAGCTTGCCAACCCGGCCCAAGTATACAAATTCCTATATTAAATATTCAACCAATGCATGGATGCGGGTTGGTAAATGCGTTTTTTCCACACTTGGCTGTGGAATTCCGTGAAAACATCCAAGATCACAATTGCGCGAAATCTTTGCTCTCTGCCGACGTATGAGCCTCTTCTCTACGGCAGATAACGACACAAGTCGCATAAATGTACCCATGCGTCAGTGTCGAGATTCACTTGGTACAGCTCTTGGTACGTATTCGAGCTCCACGTCTTGGAAACTGTATAGATCGAGTCGTTTTCTATGATAATCATATCGACACGCATTGGGGAATGAAGATTGTCACGTACAATTGCTGCGCTCTTCTTCCCTGCATTGACTCCGTTACTGGCTGCACTTTAAGGCGCATCCTTGCGACGATAAAAAGCGTTATCCCAACCGATCTCAAAGCGGCTCTTCGCGCCTTTTTCGTCGTTTGATAACCGCATAGCGTGTAATTGCCATAGCGACAAGTTTGGGTACGGCTCGTCGTGTCCATCTCTTCTTTTCCATCGATGTTAGGCGTGTAATCCCTCGACTCGTGTGTTCGTGGGGAGGATTGTCCAAGGAAGCAGACGGTCATCGCAGATGTGGTGTCCACATGAGGTGGCAAAGCCACAAACGTTTTCTTCAGAGTGGATTTTACATGGGATGGAATCCGCACATTTGATTGGCGGGTGGGAATATTACTGCCTTCTGATTGGCTGTTCCGTAGAACGATGTCGTCGTGACTGGCATTTGTCATTTTCACATTCGCACCCGACGTAGCACATGCTCCAATCTGCAATGCGCACACTCAGCCATCAATTACCGCCGCTCGAAGAAGGATTTGTCCGCCTGTACCTTTGCCGTCATGGCGAAACGGACTTTAACCAGCAGGGGATCATGCAAGGCCGTGGCGTGAATGCGCAACTCAACAAGACGGGACAGAGACAGGCGATGAAATTGGCGCGTGCATTCGACGACGTGCCTCTCAAAGCAATCTACAGCAGTTGTCTGCAGCGTGCACGCGAAACCGCGGCATATATCCAGCACAGCTTTCCATCAGTCAAGACGGGAGCATTTACCGACTTGGAAGAGATGAGCTTTGGATCCATGGAAGGGACGTCAACAAAATCAAATGATGCCGAGATCAAAGAGATATACGCCAAGTGGAAACAAGGCAAACTCGATACCAAGTTTCCAAACGGAGAATGCCCCCTCGATGTTGAAAAGCGTGGCGTCACTGCCATCCACGACCTTGTCAGCATGACAGAAGACGACGATCATATCGCGTTTGTGTGCCACGGACGATTCAACAAAATCGTCCTCTCATCCCTGCTCAACGTCCCACTCGACAATCCTGCGCTCAAACAGGATAACACATGCATCAATGTCCTTGATTTCAACCGAAGGACGGGGACATACACCGCCGTTGCGCTCAACAATACCAAGCATTTGGCCGCTTAAGAGGCTCCTTCCTTTGGCGCCTTGGAATTTTAATATTGTACCAAGTTGTGAATAAAATTTTAAATGAACCGTTTCGATGTGGAAAGGATACAGAGTTGAGGATGTGGAGAACCCACCAGGCGTCACAGCTCATGCCGCTTCATCCAGGAGACGGACCGACGATTCCGAGTCACCTTTCTCTGGTTGAGATGCAGCTCGCGAACGTAGTGACGCGCCAAAGAGCGTCACAGAAAACGCAACGAGCTGGAGAACGAGGAGGCACAAGTACCTACAATAGGGTCAAGTAACTCACGATCATGACTGCACTGACACAAGAGGCGATGAAGGACGATCAATCGCGAGAAATGGATATGGCCAAAAGCCTTGGGGTGTGCTTTCGTGGAGGATCCACGCAAAGATGACGTATACCGTGGCAAAGAGAACAAGGAATGCACTGGCGCGCCACGCCACTTGTCTCGCGTCGGACAAGATCCATTCGATGCAAAGCAGAACCGTGTTGATGCCATGCTGACAGTAGCTTATCCAATTGAGCAGCTTTGCTTCCTCGTGCGCAATGACAACGGCAGGATACAAGATTCCCCACACGACAACTGCAACAAGGATCGACGACGGCCAGAGCACATCAAACAAGACCAAACGGAGACGACTCGACGCTCTGTGGTCGACAACGGACCATGTCCAAAAGCCAATCTGCAAGATAAAGTTCCACGTCGTGAAGAACGCAAAGCAATGGCCGTGCGTTTTGACCACGTCGGCAACCTGAACCACGATGGAGAAGATTGCACAGGCAACGTAAAACAACCGATGCCATGGACTTGGCGTCGAATATTTGCAAGCATAGATGGGATGGGCGTGCGGCGGATAGACTACGAGGCAGAGCACGCTCACACCGAGCGCGATGCCTTCCTCGATGGCAATCACGTACGCTTCCCACATCTCGGTTGCTCTTTTCTTGTCGGATTGGCTAAAATGCTAGCAAGTGCAAGCCGTTGTGCAAGGAAAGCAGAACACGAATGGAACAAGAACACGAGATGGGATTAAGTCGATCGGATTTGAACATGAATCTCTTTGTGAGCAAGCAGATGGATCCGTTCTGGAGTTTCTTCAATCGCTCGGACTTTGCAAGCAGCCATGCAAGCCACGGTGGCAAAGAGCGCAACGTGAGCTCCCAAGAGCGCCAAATACCTAGAGATGGTCGGTCAGATCTTCAAAAAGCAACAAGTCAAACCAGAGCGGCGCCAGTGGAACGTCCATGCGAAGGAATGGATAGACCCAGTCCTGGTCAGGATGCATCGTGTAAAGACACCAGGCGTAGACTGCATAGACGGCCGGGAAAAACGTCACGAGAGCGCCAGTGCTCCAACCAACAGTTCGAGTGTCGCTCCAGAGAAACTCGACAAAGAGAAGCCCCGTGTTGATGCCATGCTGGCCCCAACTGATCCAGTTCCAGTAGATGTCGTTGCGGTTGTCGCCGGCAATGGGGTACAGCACAAGCCAGACGACAAGCGTGACGAGCATGCTTGTGGACAAAACGACGTCAAAGAGAATGAGACGGCCTCGGCTTTTGCACTTGGGATCTTGCAAGCTCCATGACCAGTAGATAATCTGGAGGCAGAACGTCCACACGGAGTAGGAATTCAAGCAATAGCCGTCCGAGTCCCAAATGTCAGCGACGAGCACGGCAAGGAAGCCGACGAGGCAGCCGACGTAGAAGAGCTGTTTAAACACGGTCGGCGCCGGACGGAGCGCATACGACGAGTGATACGACTCGTTTTCCGTCGGTGGGAAGCGGCAGAGGACCCAGAGACTCGCTACGATCACGACAGCCTCGAAGCCGCCGATCACGTAGTTGACCCAGAGCATTGACGTGGTTGGAACGATCGTTGCTGGCTTGAGCAGGACGCTCTTGACCAATCAAATCGCACGATTTCATGCATTTCATGGAATTAAACAATTTAATTGGCTAAAATTATATCAGCTTTAGTGCAACGACAGACCAACTTGAAGGCGACCGACGGTGATAGTTAGACCAACGGAGTCGTTTCTTCTGTCGCCCCACGGCCGACGCGCCACGCCGAGATGCAGCGGAGGATGAAGAATGGCACAATGTGCATCACCAGCAGCGCCAAATACCTAGAAAAGCACATGGCGTCAATAAACGATATCACATGTCGAACGTACCAGAGCGGCGACGTGCCTTGAGTGATTTGGAGAAAGGGAAGCGGCCACCACTCGCCAGACTCGAGATCATGGACAAAGATCGCAAAGAGAGAGTATGTCGTGGGCAATAGACCGACGAATGCGACGGTCCGCCACTCGACAAGCCGAGGAGTGTCCCAAACGTACTCGATGATCAAAAAGGCGACATTCACGCCGTGCTGCATGAAGCTGATGGCATTGATGAGAGCTTCGCCTTGTTCACCAGTGTAGCCAGCCCAGTAGTAAGGAAACAACATCAACCAAACGACAGCCGCGACGGCGACACTGGCGGGGAAGATCGTGTCAAAGAGGACAAAGCGAGCTTGGTAGTTGACACTCGGAGCAAAGTAGACCCATCCCCAGTAGATGACTTGCAAGATGTAGTTCCATGACGTGTAGAACAAGCATGCCGCCCCTTCGGACGAAATAACGGTGTAGAACAGGATGCCAACGGACGAAACCAAGCAGACAAAGTGGAACCAACCCTTCGCGACGGTGGTCGGAGCGTATTTGGCCGTCGCGTACAGCGCGTCGGTGGATGTGTGGAGGATCACGAAGCACGCAAAGAGGCTCACCGCCTCGAGCGCGCCGACCACATAAGCTTGCCACATGCGTTGTTTAAGTGGGAGGAAAGAGAAAATTGCCCTTGAAAATGCATGACTTTGACAAGGAATTCAGTTGTACAGTGACTGTCGTGTGGTTGTTGTCGGAAAATGGGCGGCCACCTTTGGCCATGAGATAGTCAACATTCGCGTATCCAACGGCCTCCAGTGCGATCAAATCGACGAGATTGTGGACCATGACGAGTCAACTCGAGATGCTAGTCCATGCTTCTGGCAAAACGAGCGTTCAACTGACACATGGACATGAAAAGTGTCGTCAACAGAAGGTGATGTCGAGTGTAGACGCTGTTGATCCCACAGACCTTCCAGCCTCTCCATGAAAGAAGGGCGAACACTGCCCTCGCTTGAGCTATCAATATGTCTCTACCTGGTCAGCATGACATTCGTTGTCTTGCGGGTCCTCGCAAAGGTTTCATCTCGTTCACCACGACAATCTTTGCAGCTCATGAGCTGTGTACAACCTGTGGAGTCGCCGAGCCGTGTTGTGTGCTTTATGATTACAAGGGCTCCATGAACTGAGTGCAGCGAGAACATAAGCAACAGCTTTTGTGTGAACATAATTCAAGATGAAAGTTCCTTGTCACGGATGGGTTGAGGTCTCTGACGGTGTTCTCCGACTCACTTGGATGTCGGAAGCAAGAGCCGATGCGATCCATCGTCCATGGGAATACGCTCAGAGATATAAATCTTGATGGCAGCGAAGCCCATCATGAGTGCAAAAAAACCAACATGCACGGCCAGCATGAAGAGATACCTAGCCGTCCATTTATTCACAGAACATGTCGTCGTTGACACTTACCACAACGGAGCTGACGGCTGATTGACGTCCAAGAAGGGATACAACCACGTGCCGCTGACAATGTGAACGATCCACGCAAAGATCGCATAAGTGGTTGACCACGCAGCGACGATAGCACCCGTGCTCCACGGAACGGACCGAACGTCACAGCAGACAAACTCGACGAGGAGAAGCACGAGATTGCCGCCGTGCTCGACCCAGCTGATCCAGTTCATGAATACATCGCCAAACTGCGGATACAATATCGTCCACACGACAAGAGTGACGACCATGCTGGACGGCAAGATGACGTCGAGAAGCATCGACCGAGACGGACTCATGCGCTTGGCATCGACGAGAGCCCAAACCCAATAGGCCATTTGGAATACAAAGTTCCAGAACGTGTAGAAGAGCGCACAGGAGCCGCTCGTTTGCATGATGTCCGCGACGGCAACGGCAAGAAAGAGGACGAGCGCGCCGAAATGAAACATTCGACCGATCAGACGAGGAGCTGGTCGAAGCGCATACGACGACATGTACTCTTCATGGCTGTGTGGCGCGTAGCTGTGGATGATCCATGCACTGGCAGCCGCAGTCGCCGCGAGTTCGATCGCCACGACAATGCTTCCCATGAATCTGTTCCAAGACAAGATTTGATTAGTTAAAATCCTCGAATTCCATCAAGTACGAAGCGCATCGAGAGAGATCTTTACTTGGCTTCTGGAGTTCCCTTGCCGCGCGCTTCCTTGAAAGCTTTGGCGTACCATGCGAGCTCGTCGGCAAATTTAGCCGCATTGTCCGCGACAGCCTCCCCGCTCTTACCCGCCGATGCTTGCAACGTGCCATCGTCATTGAGAAGGTTTTGGACGATCGGAAATGGCAATTGCTTTGGGATTGAGACAATGCCAAGTATGTGCGAAGCGAGACACCGGCGCGGACGCCGCCAAAACCGCCCATGGAGTACGTCGCAATGCCACCAACTTTGTAGTAGAACTCCGAGTGGTAGAAGTAGTTCAACGTGTTGCCAATGACGGGCGAGAACGAGTGGTTGTACTCTGGCGTCGCGATGACAATCGCGTCCGATTTTTCAAAGGCCGCGTAGGTTTGATGGAGCGCGGCCGTCTTTTCATTTTCAGGAAGGAACGCAAAGCGGTTGCGAAAGAGAGGCAAGTCGAGCTCGACCGGGTCAATCAATTGATCGGCGAGACCTTTCGCTTCCAAGCTCTGCTGGAGAAAGCGGCCGACGCGCAAGCCCATGCGGCCTTGACGGACAGATCCAATGACGACAGAGACGTTGATGGGGCTCATGGCATATTGTCAACTGATCTGTCGTCCTCGTCGTATATTTTGTGAGATGGTTGGACAATTGAAACATGTTACGAAGTTTCTGCTTTGAGATACAGCCACAGGTGACGTTTGAGAATAAACTTCCGTCGTCCCCATGAAGGCAAAGCCCCTTGGACGTCTCATTCTTCAAAATGCCCATCATTGTCTCCCTTGTCATCGGATCTGTACGCGCCGGCCGTCAAGGCACCTGCGTCGCCAAGTACCTCCACAATAAAATTGGAAGATGCTGGTCTTATTGTCCATATTGTCCATGTGATTGACCCTGTGGAATTGAAAGTCCCTGAATATCATAGTGAAATTCTCTTACACAAGTACTAAAATTTAACACTTAAGAGTAAATTTGCATAGAAAGTGTGTTGTTGGCACTGTATAAGATAATTCTGACTACCATGGTGACAAACTTCCATGGTGGAAGTTGTTACAAGGAGACAACTTCCGTCGAAATCTGTGGAGTTGATCGATGAAAGAGCTTGGCGTACTGTTGCAAGCTTGCTAACATGTAGTTCATTGCCTTGACCATGAAAGTCGCTACTGGCGAAGCTAGGGACTTGAAATGAACCATCGTGTACACTACGGTAGAGCTACATTACGAACACGGACACGAGCTGGAAATTACACTTGCATAGGATTCACCAGTTAGTTTAAATGCCTACTCAACCGTGACGCTATCATTCTCGTAGCTAGCATGCATCTGCATCGCAAGAGGATAAAGCACCAAGGACAGACTTAAAATTGTTGGTATTACGTTGGCACGCCGTCGTCACGTCCACGCTTCAAATGGGTTGCAAACCAAATGAGCTCGGAGGCAAAGTTCTCGGCATTGATTTCGATAGCTTCGGCATCTTCGCCAGCCGAGGAGGACACCGTTCCGTCTTCATTTAAGAGCCCACGGACGAGGGGGAAGCTCCACTCTTCAGGGATGGACACAAAGCCAAGTTCGGACAGGTATGGTCGAAGCGCGACACCAGCGCGAGAGCCGCCGTTCATACTGATCGAGTAGGTCACGATGCCAGCAACTTTATAGTAAAACTCGGGATGGTAAAAGTAGTTGAGCGTGTTGGAGATCACGGGTGAGAACGTGTGATTGTACTCTGGCGTGACCACAACGACGGCATCGCTCTCTGCGAATATTTTCTGGAGCTCGACAAGCGCTGCAGGGCGTTCTTCCTCGGGCATGTAGTCGAAGCGGTTGAGAAAGAGGGGAAGATTCAGCTCCAGCGGGTCCACTAGGTGAACCTTCACGTCCTTGGATTTCAACTTATTCTCGACGCATTTTGCCACGCGGAGGGCCATGCGACCAGGTCGCACCGACCCGATCACCAATGCGACTGTCAGATGTGTCATTCGATCCCTTGAATTCAAATTGGTTTCGCCGTCACAACCGTTCAAGTGTGTGTGACCACTGAAAGGTTGAAACGACCAGTCTTGGCATACAGGATCACCAAGGGTCGTTGCCCATCTCTGAGGATTGAAAGAGGATGAAGTAGTGAGGGCTTTGCTTCCATGGATGAGCCCAAGATGCTGACCATTACCTGCTTTGAACTTGCCAGCGACTCTTCAAAGTTGGCTAGCATCTCACGTGTCTAGCAGGAAGGGCCAGCGACTCTTCAAAGTTGGCTAGCATCTCACGTGTCTAGCAGGAAGGGTCAGGAACAAGTGACAAAGATGAAAGGACAAAACTCTTGAAGAGTTCATTAGAAAACTTTACTTGCTCAAGGTAGGAACGAACATTGCACATATCCACTTATTGACGGGGAAGACCGCCAGCACGCTTGGCCTTGAGGGCTTCAGCATACCATTTCAATTCATTGGCAAACTTGACAGCGCCATCTTCGACCGATTCGCCGCTCTTGCCGGCTTCGGCGCTGAACGTGCCATCTTCATTCAACAACGTGTGCACGGATGGGAATGGCAATTCGCGGGGAATGGTGACCAAACCCAAGCCGGCGAGGAGTCCAAACAAGGGTCCAGCAGCACGTACACCACCAAAGCTGCCCATCGAGTAGGTTGCAATCGCAGCAACCTTGCCGAAAAACTCGTTGTGCCAAAAGTAGTCTAAGACGGTGGAGATCACAGGCGAGAACGAGTGGTTGTACTCAGGTGAGAGGATCACGAACGCATCGGATTCAGTGAATTTAGCTTGGATTGTCTTCAGCGCATCGGACTTTTGGTCTTCAGGGAGCCAGTCGTAGCGGCCAGCAAGCAACGGCACTTTCAATTCCTCAGGGTCAATCACATGGACAATGAGACCGGCATCTTCCAATTTCTTGTGGAGGTATTGTACTTGGCGACGCGGGTGCCTTGACGGCAGGCGCGTACAGATCCGATGACGAGAGAGACAGTGATGGGCATTTTGAAAAATGAGACGTCCAAGGGGCTTTGGGGACGACGGAAGATTATTCTCAAACGTCACCAGTGGCAGGATCTCAGAGCAGAAACTTCTTAACATGTTTCAATTGTCTAACCAACTCACCAATCATTGTACATACATTTTACAATATGAATTTGAAAGGTGGTGAGTCTAGGTGAGACATTTTCTTGGCGTGAATTAAGTCTAGGGAAGAAACTTCCCATTCGATATCTTGTGTACCACACAAGCGTCATTGTGTGGTTCGAATTTACACGGCGTTTTGCAAGGCTAAGCCAATTGATCGATGCTGTCAGACGACGTCATTGAACTTGGATTGCCGTTCCAAGTGGGCGTGCCCATACATTTTCCCGACAACTCTGGCGAGTTGCAACGAACTGCCAGTCAGTCCACTCGAGGAGGCTGAAAAGCTCCATGGAGAAGAACAACGAAAGTTGAATAAGTCGGTGGTGGCATCAGTTTCCAAGTTGACACGAATGGGTTTTGCAAAGATGGTCTAAGCTCAGTTGGATCTGCGCAAACGATGCATTGGGCGTGCACCGTCAAATCTCACGAAGACATGGACAAGACATTCGATCTGCTGCCATGCTATGATGACATGCATGCAAGAGAAAAGTGAAGTGTGGCCATACTGAAATGATCGACTTGGCGTGCCTGTAGACTTCATGAGCACCCAGCATGTTTATTCCGAGTCGCGAAGGGTTTTTACAACAAAGTCGCAATTGTTGCCAGAACCTTCAGTCAAATACAAGCGATAAGATGATATTTATTGCCAGCCCTTTAAGAATCTACTGAGCTGGGAGGCCGCCGGTCGCGCGCTTGGCGTGGAGAGCTTCAGCGAACCACTTCAATTCACCAGCAAACTTGACCGCACCACCTTCCAACGATTCGCCACTCGAGCCAGCTTCAGCACTCAAAGTACCGTCTTCGTTCAACAACGTGTGCACCGATGGGAAAGGCAATTCACGGGGGATCGTCACCAAACCCAAGCCAACAATCAAAGTGTGCAATGGACCAGCAGCACGGACACCATCGAAACCACCCATGGAGTACGTGGCGATACCAGCAACCGTGCCAAAGTATTCGTTGTGCCAAAAGTAGTCCAACAAGTTGGCAAGCACTGGCGAGTACGAGTGGTTGAATTCAGGAGTGACAAGGACGAGTGCGTCGGATTCAGCGAAAAATGTTTGCAATGCCTTGAACGATTGAGGCTTCTTGTCGTCGGGGAAGTAATCGAAACGACCAGCAAGCAATGGCGCATTGTATTCAACAGGGTCAATGATGTTGACTTTGGCACCAGCAGCGAGGAACTTGGTTTCAAGGTATTTGGCGACACGAGGGCCATGGCGACCAGCGCGGACAGAACCGAGAACGATCGAGACAGTAATGTTCCAAAGGTGTCGACCCCAATGATGAGTCTTTCCTTTTTGCTTGATTACGTGTTTGGCCATCATCGACGAAATCCAGTCAAGTGGCGCAGTAAACAAACCACGGCGCATGAATCCAAGGTTCAAGAGAGGTGCAAACCGCGTGCTGCTGTGAGCTGATTACTATGTCTAGCCACTGTGGTATGTCTTTTATCGAGTTCATGCGACAAAGTAGTAAAGAAAGTTTGGGAGACATGAGCGTCCGGTCCTTTGGTAGACGTGCTTTGTTCGTGACCATGAACCACAGTCGCGTCTTCATAGATCAACCATCTTTGGATGGTCGTCAGCAGGCCTTTCGCTCGTAAACTTGGTGGGTTGTCTTAAGTGTGACCATGGAATGAGCTTAGAATACTCCCTCAATATTGAATGCTAATCCAACGGCAGCAGTGGAGAGTCGATACATCGAAAATAGAAATGGACCCAGAATATATTCTCTGTTGATGCGACTAACGTCCTCGGGTCAATGCCATTTACGGGGGGGGGAGGCCCGTGGCGCGCTTGGCTTGGAGGGCTTCAGCGAACCAGACCAATTCACCAGCAAACTTGCCAGCGCCGTCTTCCAACAATTCGCCGCTGTTGCCGGCTTCAGCACTCAAAGTACCATCTTCGTTCAACGAAGTGTGCACCGATGGGAAGGGCAATTCACGGGGAATCGTCACCAAACCCAAGCCAACAATCAAAGTGTGCAAAGGACCAGCCGCACGGACACCACCAAAGTCGCTCATTGAGTATGTGGCAACACCAGCAACCTTGCCGAAGAATTCTTTGTGCCAGAAGTAGTCCAACAAGTTGGCAATCACGGGCGAGTACGAGTGGTTGTATTCAGGAGTGACAAGGACGAGTGCGTCGGATTCGGCAAACTTGGCTTGCAACGTCTTGAGGGCGTCAGTCTGGTTTTCTTCAGACAACCATGCGTACTGCCCTGCAATCAAGGGTACGTCGTATTCGACAGGGTCGATGACGTTGACCTTGGCACCAGCAGCGAGGAACTTGGATTCAAGGTACTTGCCGACGCGGGTACCTTGGCGGCCGGTGCGAACAGAGCCAAGGACGATGGAGACGGTGACGGTCATGTTGAAAAAGGAAAAATGAGGTTGCATCGATGATTTGGCTGCCGGCACAGGCCGTCCTCGGAAGTTTCTTCTCAATTGTCTGACATGGACTGTAGACAACAGATAACGAAGACATGATCCACAGCAGTTTGCACGAGCTCATCTGCAGTTAAGCGCATGACCAACATGGCCACGCTGTTACACACACAAAACTTGGCGTGCTTGGTGCACCTAGATGACAACTCAAGACGGCCCAGCGCAATCGAAAGATCTCCTTATTCTCTGGCTACGTAGCAGATTCAACCACATCCCCCAAAAGATGTCTCGACGTGCGTCGGCCTTTTGAATCCGTTTGGAAATTCCTTCCTGGCAACATCATGGCGCCATTTATAAAGCGCCCTCCGATGGGTAGGGCACCTTGGTAGTCGAATGGCGCATTGTATTCGACAGGGTCGATCGTGTGGACCGTGGCGCCAGCAGCGGGGAATTTGGATTGAACGTCTTTTTCCTTGATTTTGTTTTTGCCATGCTGCCTTCATCGACAAAACCAAGCCAACGAAGCGGCGGAAACGAACCATGACACCGGATTTCAAGCTTCAAAAGATTCTGAACGTGCAAGTCAGTGAGCTGCTGTGATACGTCGCTTCAGTGGCTGTGTCTGACAGGTTGGTCCATGAATAGCTCGTTCTCGGCTCTGTTTTCTCTCATCGCCAAGGCCCTCGTGTCCCCAAATACCATTGTCGCGGGGATTCCAGGTCAACGTGATCGACCCAGTCAAAAACGACGTGTCATTGCTAGCTGGTCGTGGCGACTATCTTCCTGTGGACGAAAGATTGAGATGGTCAAGCCATTCCAAGCCAAGTGTGCACCATCGGAAGCAATTGAGCTCGTCACCCCCGAAGACAACCACTCGTAGTCGTCATTGCTCGGCAACTGGTTGGACAACTTGTAATTCAAAGAGTGCTTTAGGAAGGCTGCTGCTATCGCCACACATGGGGGGCTATGCTGGTCCATTGCATGCATTCCTTGTGCGCATGGGCATGGTGGTGAATTGCCATTTCCATACAATTAAAGTGTGCAAAGGATCAGCCGCACTGACACCACCGAAACCACCCATCGAGTACGTGGCGATACTAGCAACCCAAAAGAAGCCCAACAAGCTAATTGAGTAGTAATATTCAGGATTGACAAGGACGAGAGCGTCGGATTCAGCGAACTTTGTTTACAAGGCCTTGAAAGATTCACGTTTCTTGTCGTCGGGGAGGTAATCGAAACGACCAGCAAGCAATGGCGCATTGTATTCGACAGGGTCGATGATGTGGACCTTGGCACCAGCAGCCAGGAACTTGGTTTCAAGGTATTAGGTATTTGGCGACACGAGGCGTTTGACGGCCAGCGCGAACGGGCGATCGAGATAGTGACAGTCATCTCCCCCGATGTTGAGTCTTTTTCACATGTACGTTTGAGCTTGATGACGTGTTTGCGATGATGGCTTAATCGACAAAATCCAGTCAAAGTGGCGTAGTAAACAAACTACGACGCACGATTTCAACCTTCAAGATAGGTACAAATGAGTCTGCTGCTCTCAGCTGATTACTATGACCAGCCTCAATGGAACAGTATGTCTAACCCAGTAGTACAAGGAAGGCGGGAGACATGAGCGTCCCGGTTCTTTGGTCGAAGAAGTTGTAGACAATGACCACAGCTGCGTCTTCGTAAATGAAACGCCCGCCTTTGGATAGTCCTCAGCAGGTCTTTCGCTCATAAACTTCATAGTTCGTCATGAGTGTGACTCTCCTGCAGCAGTGGGGGGGGGGCACTACAGCATTAACTGGACAGTAAACATAAGACCAGAGTCTCTGCATTGATAGAGCTCGAATTGAAATGGACAAAGGATGCATTCGTTCTTTATGAACAATGTAGTGCTCACTAGAATGCCATTTACGGGGGGGGGAGGCCCGTGGCGCGCTTGGCTTGGAGGGCTTCAGCGAACCAGATCAATTCGGCTGCGAACTTCTTCGCGCCGTCTTCCAACAATTCGCCGCTGTTGCCGGCTTCAGCACTCAAAGTACCATCTTCGTTCAACAAAGTGTGCACCGATGGGAAGGGCAATTCACGGGGAATCGTCACCAAACCCAAGCCAACAATCAAAGTGTGCAAAGGACCAGCCGCACGGACACCACCAAAGTTGCTCATCGAGTATGTGGCAATACCAGCAACCTTGCCAAAGTATTCGTTGTGCCAGAAGTAGTCCAACAAGTTGGCAATCACGGGCGAGTACGAGTGGTTGTATTCAGGGGTGGCAAGCACAATCGCATCGGATTCGGCAAACTTGGCTTGCAACGTCTTGAGGGCATCCGTCTTGGCCTCTTCTGGGAACCAGTCGAAGCGACCAGCAAGCAAAGGCACGCTCAATTCGACAGGGTCGATGATGTGGACCTTGGCACCAGCAGCCGTGAACTTTTCTTCGAGGTACTTGCCAACGCGGGTACCTTGGCGACCAGCGCGAACAGAGCCGAGAACGATGGAGACGGTGACAGTCATGTTGTAAAATGGGAAATGATGCCGAGGGGCTGATCTTTTAGCCTCCGACCAGCTTAGAAGTTTCTTCTCCTGCTGTTGTGTTGATTACGACGGTCGATTCGGGGTCTTCAACATTTGCCTTTCTTCAAATTGTACAGTAGAACGTGACGACACTCAAAATCCACGCCACTGGTGTCGTTCATCCTCTCTGAGCGTCCAACTTGGCATGACGCATCGAGTAAATCTCTTCCATAGGCCTCGCATGGTCGCTAGCTCAATTCCAAGCCGTGGATGCGCTCGTTGGAGTGCGACTCGGACCAAGTCCCTCCCGTCGCCAAAGTTGCAAGACGCAGTTCCAGCATTTGGTTGGCTCCACACAGTCGCATGCGGCTTTTCATGGACAAATCAAATCCAAGTGTGGTGGACGTGATGGAAAGTCCTTCTCGATGGGAAGAAACGTCTCAAGTGTGTCCATCTTCAAACGTCTCACCGCCTTGAAGCAAGCCACAGACAGCACGACGTCGTCGCTCTCTTGACGTGAGGAAGGCGGTAGAAGGATCAAAGTCGAATCCGGCTGAAAGAGAGAACGACAATGGCATCGAGATGGACGAGTTTGCACTTTAGTGCAATGTCGAGTGTAGAATGCGGCTCATGGGCAATGTGACGTTGCAAGTCGTGGTTAGTTTGTTGGCCACGAATGGACTACACATCGTATTCCTTGGGTGCTCGAGGTTGAAAAGCTCGGAGAGGAAGCAACTTCCTCATCTCGTCGTCTTTGTCGAGTGGGGGGTGGACTGGGTTGTTGCCAATGGCGAGAGAGGGATCACAGAGCTCGTCGTTCCTGACTCCTTGTCATTGCATGCCTTGAGACGCGTTGTCCTTCCTGTGTTGTATACATCGCCAAGGAGTCATGAAAGGGCTTGGTTGATCCTCGCGACGCGATCTTGTCGGCGCTATATCAGCGGTGGACATTTATTCAAGCTGCTCATTCGAGAGAGCGCATCGCCGTGGTAAAGGCAATGGCTAGCGGTCGCGGCATTGGAATGCGCGGTAGTTTGATTACAATGGTATGGTTAATGATGTGTCTTGGCTCGTTCAGACCATTCGACGACCGCCTCTTCAAAGTGTCGATGGAAATGATGGACGAGGATTTGTCGAAAGAAGATTTCTTGCTGGCTGTCAGGATACGACGCAATGGAGAACCCGCGGCTTTGCGCTTCGACTTCCAAGTCAAACGCGTCGTCATGCCCAGGGCCAGAACAATGCGACTGCAGTGACACGACGCGCTTTGCCGTTGTGCCATCACGTCGTTGGAGAAGATCAAACCTACCAAAACGATGGTCAATCCGTGCGAGATGATCTTTCCAATGTACCAGGGCACTAAGCTCCGCTGGTGTGCAATCGTGCCATGGTTGTCGTCGCATTGAATCTGCTCAAAGACAAACGTGCACCGATCCGCTTGGTTGAATTCGCCACAGAGGATGTTGACAACCTCCATGCCTCGCGACGTCGCGACGTGGAGCATCGTGTTGCCCTCCGTTTCCCGCAGCGTCTACGTCGCGATGAGCGCATGGAATTCATGACGAGACTTGCATACTCCTCTCGAAGAACCAGTCGGGATGGCCAGGATGGACCCGAGGCAATCTTTCCGAAAGATTTCTTTTGTTTCTTCCAGCGACGACGGCACAATTTCAGCGCCGCGGTACGTGTAGACGCATCCAGAGTCGAGAAACCTGACGTCCAATTCCCGCAAACCTGTCGAGGAATCGTTCCAGCCACGGAAGCCATGTCGCTGAAACATGGAGTCTGTCTGGAGGAACATTCGCTTGGTAATCCATTCCTTGCCAAGTCTTCTCGCTTCTGGATCCGACAAGAGCGTGACGTGGCGCCACGTTGTTATTTGAGCATCGAGTGGTCCCTGCGCGTGGAATTGTCAGCACAGCGTCAAACGAGTGATCTTACCGTGTCGACGACGGTCGCTTCAACCCACGCTTTCATCTGGCGTATGAGATTCAAGAGCGTGATGGCTCGGGATTTGAGCCGTCGATGCTCTGCTTTTGTCGACTCGCTGGCTGTTTCTAACGCTTGGGCGACATCTCTCCAGGAAAGCAGCAAGTCTTGCCGCCGCGTCTTGGTCAAGTGCTTGAGTTGTCGGTTCAGGTGGGCAATCGTCGCTTGGAGGTCTTCTTTCTCACGTCTTAACCCTTGACGGTATGCGTTCACTCGCTGGCGCTCACGGGCAAGGAAACTATCGTCCATCTCGTAATTTCTCCGCGCCGCTCCTTCACGGCGCCATCGGTCGGCCGTCGCAGAGGTACCGCCCGCCGTCTTGTCAACTCACCCAATGTCCCTGGTCATCATTGGCTAAAAAAAAACTTTGTCACACTCCGTCATTTGAGGAGCGGCTTCTCCATGGAGATCGTCGACTTGGCCGCTTCTTGCGCTCATGTACACGACTAGACCACAGCAGCATTGACGAGATGTTGGCCGTCGCGTTGAGCAGCTCTCGTTGATTGGGTTGGTGTTGGCCGGGAGTCTGTCTCCATTCGGTGTCGTTGATTGTTCAGACGAGTCGCACGTTCCTTGGCTCTCCTTCCATGACGTGGTCTCCTGTGGAAGCAGCGGTCTCGTGAGGAGGAAGCAACACATTTGGACGTCTATTGAGACCTTTCGGTGCTTAGTTTACGACGTCTTTGCACTGTCAATCCACTCTTTCTCAATGACGTCGTACTGGCGGAGGAAACCTTCCGTGAGAATTTGCCGAAACGCGCCTTGCCGTCGGTTGTCTGGGCACCCCGCGAGGGAAAACCCACGGCTCTGGGCTTCTTGCTCGATGTCGAATTCAGCGTCAGGTGAGCTAAAGCACTGCGACTGCATCGATACGACGCGCTTGGCCGTGTGGCCACTCGGCAATTCAATCAGGTCATACCTACAGCCATCGTGTCAAGTTGAAGTCCTTGCCGTGGATGGACTCTACCAGAAGAGAAGATTGCGCTGGCGACGAATCGGTCCATGGTTGTCGTCGTATTGGATTTGCTGGAGGACGAACGTGCACCGTCCATTTTGGTTGAATTCGCCGCAGAGGACGTTGACAATCTCGAACGCCGGCGACGTCGCCAAGTAGAGCAGCGTATTGTCCTCTCTTTCTTGCAACGACTACTTGATCATACCCGTGAGCTTGTCCATGGAGAAGGAGCGAGACGTACACCGAGAGCAGAGCCAGTCGGGACGGCCATGATCGCGCCAAGGCAGTCGCGGTAGAAGAACTCTTTCAATTGTTCCATCGACATGGGCAAGACATCCGAGCCGCGATACGTATAGACGCATCCAGATTCAGGAAAGGAGATCTCAAGATCGCGCAGGAATGGCGCGCCGTCTTGGATGTGTTCGTCCCAGTTGCGTCCGTGTGGTGGAACATGCGCTCCGTGATCCATTTCTTCCCCAGAATTCGTGACACTGGGTCCGCCAGCAGCGTCACATTGCGCCACGTGGGGATCATCGCATCGAGCGACATCTACAGCAACAGTGAGAAAGATGATGGCACTCGTGAAAACGCTCGTACCGTGTCGACAACTGCCGCTGTGACCCATCCCTTCATGGCCTGGACGACCTTGCGCAGCCTGGCCACTTGTGCTTTCAAAGCTTGACGCTCCGACTGAGCGTTCTCGTTGCTTTCTTGGACAGCTAGAGCAACCTCTTTCCAAGACAGGAGCAAGTCTCGCGACTTGTTGCTTGTCAACGCCTTCAACTCGTCATCGAGTTGCGCAACCGTCGCCCGGAGCTCGGCTCGCTCGCGCTTCTTCGTTCGGCGGTATATCTGGTGTCGCTGACGTTCGTGTTGAAGGAAGGCACGCGTTGTCTTCTCGTCGGATGATGTCATGACGTTGACAAAATACAAAAATGAACAGACGAAATCTTTCCATGTGTTTGTTGTGGAATCGTACAACCATCGCAAGGAGTACATTGCACTCGGCACCGAGTGAGCGGTCCACTTGATACACGGCTCCTTGGAAGATCTCATAGAGCGTGCACTATTAGTTACAGTTTCTGTGCTCGACTTGTGTTCGCCGGCGCGTGGCGTTGATGGGTTTGATATTTTCAATCGCACTCGAAATGTGTCATGGATGCCATGAGCAACTAGAGAGGATGAGAGCAATCCTGCATGCAACATACGACTTGACGCACTGGTTAGCCTTCGAATCAATCACGTAGACGACGACGCACACCGAGGAGAAGGGCAGTTGTCAAACGCAGTAATGGTTGCATGTAAATTTTAAACTTTTCGTTCGACTGATTGTCCGTCGACCATGAAGGCGGCATCCATCAGTCGACGCTTGACGTTTCAGCTGCGGTCTTTTGGACAACCGACTTGGAAAGTTGGTGAAAGTGAAGGACGAGGCACTCGACTGTAGAGTGTTGACGTCGTGATCGCTGGTAGAGACTTTCTCGAAGGCTCCTGGGAATCCAAGGCCCATGGAATGGAAAACCGCATACACACATTATCGCGAGTGACACGCGCAAGTGGACATGGGTTCCTTTTTATCAAGAAGCGTTCCCTTGGATGACAAAAACCTACCGTCGAGCCCTGGAGAAAGCAGCGCAGTCTTTGAGTGTAGAGCTGTATGTAAGACGAGGAATTGACATCTTGTCGAGTCGATATCGTCATCGAGTTGTATACATTTGGTGCATCGTCGGAGTCCAAATGGCGATTCCACCCATTCTCCGCGGCAGTTTACGTGCCATCTCGAGGCACTCTCCCGCAAATGAAGCGCTCTTTCTCGCTATCATGTGCGTACAGTATAGCCGCCATATTACTAGTAATGCTCTTAAAGGAGAATTTGCACTGGAGGGGATGAAGCTGGAACCTTCGACGATGGTGCTGCGCTCTCGGTTGTCAACTGCATGCTGTGTTCCAATAGCAGCTTCGCATAGGACCACGTTGGGAAGCTTGGACCGGGTAAAATCTGCATGGTGACAACATCAATCGTTGCCCTTGCTTGCAGTGCTTGAATGATCTGGTGTAGCGCTGACACTTGAGCGGCCAGGGCTCGATGTTCCGCTTGAGCGCTCTCGCTGCTATCTTGTACAGCTCTAGCAACATCTTGCCAAGAGAGCGTCAAGTCTCCCCTTCGCCCCTTGGACTTCACGAGGCTTTGAAGCTCTTGATCAAGCTGCGCAAACTCTGCGTGGAGGTCAGCTCGCTCTCGTTTCTTCGTTCGGCGATAGACTTGCAGCCGTTTTCTTTCCTGTTGAAGGAAAAAAGGGACAGTCGTCGTTGGTTCTTCAATTGATGGCATGCTGCTTTCACCTTGTAGAATACAAAATGAACAGTCCATGTGCCAGCGGGCTACATACCTGACGACTGTGACACCCAACAGATACGGCACAAGTACAACCATCGACAGCCATTCATTCCAAAGGAACTCCAAGTTGAATGGGCATCAATCGCTGAGCTAGCAGGGGTTCCATATAGTTGTTCGCCGATTTGTCGAAGCTGTGGCGCCTCTCAAGAGGTGGAATCGTGGAGGCAAACCTCGAGGGACTCTTCAAGAGTTGGATTTCTACCTTGTGCGGCTTTGTTGACTTTGGTACCGTCGATCGCAAAGACATGAGAGAGACACTGAAGCTTCATAACAAATCGCAGGGCGGAGGGGAACAGACGATTGTTTACCGATGGGTTTTCCAACTCTTCTCGTCTAACCATGGTAGACGGAACACACGAGCGGGGAAAGTTGCACGTTTTCAAGGGTTGTCAGTGTCACCACGAATTTTTGTCACCACTGTCCGCTCCGCGTGCCGTAGTACTTGTAGCCATGGCGTTTGAATGGGAAGTTTCTCGTCAACCTCCTCGGATATCGGGGACGGAACCAGATGGAGGTGGAGGCTGCCAACCCATTATTCTGGCTCAAACATTTCAGCGTGGGAGGCTTGTTTTCCCTTTCTGGCTTGGCGTCTTGTACGCAGTGGTCCTCAACTCTTAGAGTTCAAGAAGAAATTTCATGTCGACAGGACCATCCTCAATGACTGATTGAGGATGCTCTATAGTTTGGTAGGCTTGGAACCGGTAGAAATAGAGCGATAAACGATCTTCCAGACGGTTCACGGACTTGTTTTACCCAGGACAAGCGCCTACAAGGGGCAAAACGCAATGACTGAGCCCCGTGGATGGATCAACTTCCTCATTCGCGCTCTCCCTTGTGCCGTGGAAATTTGACCATCGACACTTTATCCGGATACCGGAAGATCAAATTCCATGACGAGAAACTTGGCATGGACCTGCTCGAGGATCGCATCGCGCAGTTTCTCTTCCTCGTCAAGAGCACACAGACCAAGGCCTTCCACGAATGGAACGTTGCTGCACTGCATCGAGCCTGGGAGTGGGCGCTTTTTGCACGCCAAGCTTCACTCAAGATGGACGATGAGACCAAAGCCAAGCTGACAGACACGTTTTCCATCGATGTGCTGCCGACAAGCGCAAGACAGTTACAGTTTGAAGCATCGAACCTGCTTAATGGTGCGTATCTCGTCTGTTGAATCACGATTTATGGAGAGTGCTGTAGCTCCACGGGAGTTTTTGCGAGCTGTAATATGGAGTCCATTCCTCTTGACACATCCCCTCCGCGGGGAACTCTTTCATGCGTTGGTTGATCTCTACCGTCAACTTCCAAGTCAAGACGGCCAAATTGTCTTTGCTGAGCTGTTTGTGGTACCTTAGATGACATTATTCGTTGTGTCAATGATGAATCGATAGGATATCACAAGACGACTGCAGCTGGAACAGACCACTTCAACGCTGCTACAGATCGGTGAAATGCTTGCAGAAAATGACCCTCCGACAATTGTGTCAGGTTTGATTGACGCCATGAGCTTGCACTAAACAGACTGAAGTGGCAGGACGGGAAGTTCATGTGATATCGCAGTCAAAGTGGATGATGGAAAAGTCATCCCAACGCGCAATCTGTGCAGCTCATGCCCTCAAGCAACAAATCTTGGCTCAAGTGCACCGACATGGTCAACTTACCAACAAAGCAGACAAAGTGACTGGGCTCTGGGCGCCGTTGGCTGACTTCTTCAATTCAAGCAAAGCGACTCAAGACGACTTCTGTCTTGAAAAGGTTGGCTCTCTGCCTACGCAACAATTTCACATCCAAGTGTTCAGGAAATAGTTATCCAAGCGACTTTACTAGAATGGCCGAACGAAAATACACGACAGCTCGTCCTCGACGTCATTCAACAGTCTGTTAACGAAGATCCAACTCGGTAAGATCTTGATCATGAATTCTTGCTAGCCTAGCAATGGCTGTAGATTGTTGCAAGTGTCGCCGTGGTTAGCTGGACAAGTATGCCACTTTATAGACTCATTGGCGCTGGATTATATTTCAAACGTCATTGCAAATGGCGTGAATCCAGCTCAAGGTATATCACGTACGGCTTCTTAGCCCTCAAGTCAATCTACAATTCTAGACACTCGATGGCCCAAAGTTATCATCTCGGAGCGCCTCGGGTGCCTCGTGAAGGACAATTCCCGACTTGGGGCATTAGTTGACAAATACTTGATCGATAGCCACTTGATCGAGACGCTCTTTGGTCCTCTAAATCCCTAACAGCCTAAAGCTCTCGCAAACATGTATTCTCTTATGGTCAACATTGTAATATTGATCATGCGAAGATGGTTAAGCTTTTCACAAGTAAAATTCGTGACGTGATTGGTTAAACCTGCGATCTAATGGTAGAAATGGACCAATCAAATCGTGAATTTTGATGCGCCTCTATTATACCGACAGTATTTTTATTGCATATTTGTAACTTTCATACAAAGTTGAAGATATTTTAATAAACTTGTCATAAGATTGATATGCTTGACATCGCACGCTGGAAGGTCATTGGCTAGTTGAGAGAAAGCTCAGGGACGGAAGTCGGGCAATCGACGCGAGCGCGAGAGAGATTGGGATGCAGTGCGTGCCCGGACTGCTGAGTTGCTACACTGGCAACTGCCTAGGAGAAGCGAAGCTCGAAGAAGAACGCGTTACTGTCGATCGAAACGTAAGCTGCAGAATCTTTGCCCTATGGTTTGACTTGAAAGCTATAGCTCTGTCCACAGCACTTCAAGCTGAAATCAATTGTCGTTCACGTCCCGGCATGCGCAAGCACATTGCGATTGGACTCGACGAATTGCAAAATCGCATGCTTGCCGACAGGACTTGTGAAGAAGATTGTGTTTCTCTACTTGCGAGGCCGATATGAAACTTTTACGGAGCAACAAGGTGATTCGCAAGAGAGTGAGGATTCATCAGACGAGGAATCAAACCCAGCCGATCCTCCACATTCATCGTCGTCGACGACATCTATCAAGGATTTACTCGACCAAGCAAAGGAATTGACACAAAAGTTTCCACACGTCGAAGAAGCCTCGGCTGACATTGATCTCAAAGTTTTGCAAGATTCGTACTTGCTCACCTTTCGAAAAGGCACCGCGGCCAAGGAAAAAGAGCACGTCGAAGTGAAGCTTTTCATGGTCAATGTGAGCCCGAACCATAATCCACCAGCGCACGAGATGAAAATCGTCCATGTCTTGCTGAGAGATCACTTGTGGGTTGACATTGTCGTCTCGGACACATCTTCATGTCCATTGCCGTTGAACACAGCAGAGGTCTTGGAAGCGCAGACGGCATTTCAAATTTATCGATGCGACCACTGTGGGGACTTCAACGAATGTTCATGCGAAGATCGTCGTCCAGAAACCATTTGGCGACGAGAGGAAGATATAAGACTCGACGAATGTGTGGTCAAGAAGAAGCGCAACGGTCTCTATTCGTGGCAAGACCATTTGCCAGAATATCCATCGCTGCATAAATGCTCGGCAGTCTGCGATATTCCTCTTGGTGTCCTTCATCTCTTCCTTGTGGATGCATCGACGATCGTCACTTCCGAGTTTGAGTTGACCATCACGTCCAGCAAGAAAGTACAAGATCTCGCCGAGCAAGTCTACACTGTAAGCTCGTCTTCGCCATGTTGCTGATGACATGAGAACCTTATGCCTCTGTAGATGTTTTGTATTTCTGTTTGCCACGGTGAGCTGAAGTGGCATATCACGAGGCGGTATCGCGATTTCGTTCAAATGCATTCCCTCCTGACCAAGGAGTTATCGACTGTCGCGAATGAACTGCCCAAGTTGCCTCCAAAAACTTGGTACGAGTGTATATGCCTGGTTACTGCAAGCTCATGTCAAGAGTAGGCTGCCCGTTCACACCGACACCGCGTTTGTTCAAACGCGACAGCTACTACTCGAAACGTACCTGCGGCAAATGAGTATGCGGTTAGACGCAATGCAATCGGTGGCATTCCTCTCGTTCCTTGGAGGTTCGCCGTTCAAGACAACTTCACGCTGAGTTGGGTTTTGTAGCCGTCTCGTCGCCTCGACTGGAGCATGAGTGGATCAGCGGTGTGCCGAGAGATACAATCCACTTGCGCGTACTCCATAAGTACGTCGAAATGGGCGACATCTTGCTCTTCCAATCGAACAATCAAATGAGCGGTGTTCAACGCACGGTTTCCAACTTCACTTCATCTTGTTTTCATGGACACTTTGTAGATGACTGGGGCTGAATGGGATCACGTTGCAATTGTTGTCGAGGTGACTCGAGGTGGACGTCAAAAGTTGATGCTTTTGGAAGCAACCGGCGATGGTGTGACGGCTATGCCTTTGGTTTGTGGCCTCTCACCATAACGCTTCTTTATCTATCATCGTAGGTATCACGCATTCTGGCGTACAACTCATGCTTTATTAACTACATTGCCCTGCGAAAACTTCGCATGCAGCCGAGTGAACGTAGTGCATTTCGTCAACGACTCTCAGCCTTTCTCGAGAAGGTCTTGGTCCTTACTTGAGCTTCTTGTTGACAAGAACCTCTCTAGGTGGAAGGCAAACCGTACAGTATGACAATCAACAAATTGATTCAACCATCAGAGACGAACGCCGACCTGTCGGGATTCTTCTGTTCAGAATTGGTATGTCCATGTCCTGATTCATTCAAAGTCATGCGGGAATGGCCAGGTTGCCGCTGCATTCAAAGCCACAGGGCTGATTGACGAATCATTCGCGGCAAGTTTTTTCTGGCCTGGGAGTTTTGGCAGCGGCGGCGAAGTAGATCAAGAACTAGCAAGGCATGATGCATATCTAGAGCGCGAAGTTGTGATTGACTGTCGAGTTCTCGAAATTGCCTTGGCAAATAAAGACCAAAGCGGCGGAGTTGGCACCGTCGTCCACCATCATACTTAAAATGATTTTTAACTACAACTTGTACTGTATATCCATCTACTTGACCTTCTTTTGAGCAGCTTGACGGTAATACTCGACGCCATGGAAGACAAGGTTTGGAAAGAAAATCACGTGGGCATACTCGTAGCGGAGTTTATCTTCGGGCTTTTCCTTTTCGAGTGCCACCAATGTCGGGATTTCACGTGTCACAAGGTGGGCGACAGCCTGCAGCGTACTTCCGAGGAAGCCAAAGCTAAAGAAGAAGAGCCACGTTTGACCACTTGCCACAGCCAAAGTTTGACCCACGAGATAACCAAATGCAACAGTCGGCACGAGTGGGTTCTTGATCATGGAGAAAACAAGTAAAATGGCCAAAAAGATATTGTTTGCATCCGAGATGTGTGGCTCCAATAATGCTTTCGTGGTGTCGGCAAGGTAGAAATAGCCAGCCTGGATTGCAACGAGAACTGCCGTCGTGCCAAAAGCTGCGATGACGTTCATTTGCGCACGGAAACCAGTCAGTAAAAACAAGTATTTGGTGACCAAGAAGGCGCCAAGAAGAACTTGTGATACGAGTGCGCCGTGGGGGACAAGGAAAGGTGCAGCCCACAACGCACCAGCGATGCTAATGGTGGAAGCCACTTGGCCCCACACTGGAGCTGTCGACGAGCGGAGGACAAGGTAAGCGACCCACAAACCAGCTGTCGAATATGACAATGGACGAAGGATGCCAGGGAAGAACATTTCGTCGAGGACGTGCAAGAAGCAAAAGTTGCCCACGAGCTGGACTACAAAACAGATCGCGTGCAAGGCAATGTTTGGCGCAGAGAGATGGCTCGAGACAAAGTGCTCAAAGGCCACCTCATACGAGTCGCCAATGACAGCATTGAGTAGCGGCTTCCAAGGATAGCAGTAGAACTGCGGCGAGAAGAAGAGCACAGACTGGAGCAATGTTGACAACATGGCAGCAAGAAGGGAAGTGATCATGTTGGAGATGGCTCAACTTACATTTGTACGTTCCCCTGATGAAACGATGTGATTGGTTTAAGTAGATAACAATTAACCAATCAGAGAGTAGAGGCTTTCCCATTGACATTGAAGTTGGAGCTGACAGAATTTCGAAGTACACATTGAGATCCTTGTAATATTTATAAACTGTGATAATTGATACAATGAGTATATAGAATTAAAAAGTTAATTAGTATTGTTGACTGCTTTGAGTGCGCAATATTTGTATATATTAAACTTGGCACTGCCAAGTCGTCAGACACTGAAGATTATCGATCAGAACAGTGTGTTCATTTTATTGATATGGGTTGTAAGATGGAAAAGCTACAGCGGAAGGTGTATGCTTGAAATATTTCATCGATCGGATGCATGGCTAGGAGCTGCCGATCGAAGCTCCGTGTTGCTCGTTTGGTGCACGAGAGATCGTGAAAATTGCAATTTTGAATGCGTCATAATCAAAGCCCAGAACATTTGCATTGCAAAAGCTTTCCCATGCTGCGATCTAGCACAAGATGAGGCAAGTTGACACACATGATGGACTCATGAACGAAACCTGCTGAAGGTCAGGTTTATTCTTAGATGCCTCCTGCAGCCCGCGTAGAGATTTTACAAGATTTGAAGGTATCAATTGATAGACTGTAGAATTTTGCACCATGGCGAAAGTACAAAGCGCATGATTATTGAAATCATGCAAGTTTTCAGAGATTTGGACTCCCAACAATTTCATTTGCGCAAATTTGGATTTTTCTGGTGAGATATATTTAACAGTGCATATATCTATTATTCAAGTGTATAATTTGATAGAGTAATTATTGAGTACAGTGTGTCGAATTTGGCTTTGCAGTTTCAGCTGAATATTAATTTATAGAGGATCTGTTGAGTGACACACCGACTCAACCTGATGGCATTGGTCGACAAGGAACTCTCAGAAGTCCGGGAATCTTCCAAGTTCGTTTGCTGCAGACACTGCACAAGATGACAGAGTGGATCGACCTGCTACCACCAGAAGACGGCACAACTCGAGTGTATCTTTGCCGCCATGGAGAGACAGGTGAGCTTTTTACTATGGATACTCGGTGCTGATCCTTTTGAGCAGATTTCAACGTCGAGAATCGCTTCCAAGGCCGCGGTATCAACAGTTTGTTGAACGAGCATGGCAAAACTCAAGCCGAAAAACTTGGACTTGCCCTCCGTGACGTTCCTCTCGACGCGCTCTATTGTAGCTACCTCACACGCGCTCAAACGACAGCGGCGGCGATTGGGAAGCATCACAACCTCGCACCGGTTGCAGTCCAAGGCCTCGAAGAAATGTACTTTGGCAAGTGCGAAGGCATTAAGCTCTCAGAGCTGCATGAGCTCTGGCAAGGCACCATGGACAAATGGAACGCTGGCGAGTTGGATACGGCATGGCCAGAAGGCGAGTGCCCTCTGGATGTTGAACAGCGTGGCAAGCAAGCACTCTTTAGCGTCCTTACGCCCTCGGTCAAACAGATTGCACTCGTGTGCCATGGTCGGTTCAACAAGCTCATGCTATCGTCGTTGCTTTACAACGACATGACCAAAGTCGAGTCGATTGTCCAAGACAACACCTGTATCAACGTGTTGGATTTCCATCACGAAAGCCAGACGTTCACGCCACGCTGCATCAACTACACTGGACATTGGAGCCTTAAGCTTTCCGAATAGGCATAGAGATCCTTGAAGGTGTCATATAATAGAGCATGAATACCCATGGTTCTTTAGTCCTCAGAGTCAAAGCCGTCGTTTCCTTGGACTGTCCTTCATCTTAAAGCTTTCAAGAATGGACTTGGATATTCCTCAAATTTTAATTCAATTTTAAATTGGAATATTTAGGGCCCGTCTGGCAACCGAAAATATTACAATAAATTGGCCCAAAATGCCATTTTGAGGTCAAATTCAATAATTTAGGTCAAAATATGAACTTGTTTATCTCAATGAGCTTTGCACCAAATCCAATATTTTTGGTTGGGATATACTCAGTGGAGGCTCCCAAAATGCCATTTTACGAGATGGAGGTTTTACCTCTATTTTGAATATGCCATAAATCGTTGATCCCAATTTAGCTGAAAATGGCATATTGATTTTGAATTTTTGCCAGACGCACCCTTAATTTCTAAATTAATGTTGTACTATTTTCATACAAAAATGAAGGTAAAACGAAAATCCAATATTGAGAGATTAAATAATTCCAACTGTGGATTTTGTATGGAAGTCACAGCTTCTTCCACAAAAAGGAACGACCACAGACCACAATGAGCGCTGCCGCAGTTCAGAAAGCACCGACCAACAAAGGCGAAACCTTGCGGGGCAAGGCTAAGGAAAAGGATGTGCGTATCTCCAACATTATTGCCGCTAAAGGTAAGCTTGGAGTGTGGCTTGGATATCGATTGACTGGTGCATAGCCATCGCGAATGCCATCCGCACGAGTTTGGGACCTCGTGGTATGGACAAGATGATCCAACAAGGCAATGGTGAAGTGATCATCTCGAACGATGGTGCGACCATCCTCACACAGATGCAAGTCTACCACCCAACGGCCAAGATGTTGGTGGATTTGTCCAAGTCGCAGGATATTGAAGCAGGTGATGGTACGACCAGTGTGTGTGTGATTGCCGGCGCGTTGCTTTCTGCCTGCGAAGACTTGTTGGAAAAGGGCATCCACCCAACGCACATCTCTGAAGCCTTTGGATTGGCAGCTACCAAGGCCGAAGCTATCCTTACTGAAATGGCTCGCCCAGTCAATTTGGCCCACCGCGACGAATTGATCCAATGCGTCACGACGTCGTTGTCCTCCAAGGTTATCTCGGAATACTCGGATCGTTTGTCTCCAATTGCCGTCGATGCTGTCTTGAATGTGATTGACATCGCGACGGCTACCAATGTCGATCTTCGTGACGTCAAGGTTGTCAAGCAATTGGGTGGCACTATCGATGACTCGCAATTGATCAACGGCTTGGTCTTCTCCAAGGTGCTATCGTTACTGCTTTCTTTTTCCTTACACGAATCGCTTAGGGATTTGAAAAGACGAGCGGTGTTGATATGCCCTCGATGATTGAAAACGCTAAGATTGCTTTGATCCAATTTTGCTTGTCGGCGCCAAAGACCGACATGGAAAACAACGTTGTGATTAACGACTACTCTGCGATGGATCGCATCTTGCGTGAAGAACGCAAGTACATTTTGAACCTCTGCAAGCAGATCAAGAAGGCTGGTGTCAATGTTCTTCTCATCCAAAAGTCCATCCTCCGCGACGCTACCAACGACTTGAGCTTGCACTTCTTGGCCAAGATGGGCATCCACGTCATCACAGACATTGAACGCAACGACATCGAGTACATTAGCACAACTTTGGGTTGTCTCCCTGTCGCGCACATTGAATCTCTTACGGCAGACAAACTTGGTACGGCTGGTCTCGTCCAAGAAGAATCTCTCGGTGGCCACAAGGTGGTCAAGATTACAGAAGTGGTGCGTCCTGGCAAAACCATGTCCATCCTCGTCCGTGGCTCCAACAAATTGGTGTTGGAAGAAGCAGAACGTTCGTTGCACGATGCTCTCTGCGTCGTCCGATCTCTTGTGAAGAAGCGTTTCTTGATCTGCGGTGGCGGTGCTCCTGAAATTGAAGTACGTAGTTGTAGCAATATTTTGTGACGACGTTTGGCTAGGTTGCACTGCGCTTGGCTGAATACGGTCGTACGTTGGAAGGCACGGCTGCGTACTGTCTTCAAGCCTTTGCCGATGCGCTCGAAGTGATCCCATACACGCTGGCTGAAAATGCTGGTCTCCACCCTATTGGCATTGTCACAGAGCTCCGCGCCAAGCATGCAGCAGGCGACAAGGCAGCTGGTATCAACGTCCGAAAAGGCTCGATCAGCAACATGTATGAGCTCAACGTGCTGCAGCCGCTCTTGGTCAACACAAGCGAAATCAGCTTGGCCGCTGAATGCGTCCGCATGATTCTCAAGATCGATGACATTGTCATGGTGCGTTAGGTAGTAGATTTGAACTAAGACAGGAGATGTGATTTTTCAAGCCCCCTCTTTGATTTCCCCTCGGTGTTGATCATAACCCCTTCACACCTCAACAGTTAAACCCCTAAACCCCTACACCTCTTTGTAAGACAACCCTCGGACAATTATCCGGATTTTGGACATTCAAGACTTCCATGGTGCCGACAAAGGTGGCGATCGTCCAGTCCAAGATCCGCCAGGAGCTACGCGGACTGCGCGATAGATCTGACTTGTCGGAAGATGGACACCGCATGGCAGCTTACTTTCTCGAGCTGATGCATCACTTGGCTCATCATGATATCTCGCTGCCTCAAGTATTGGATGCGCATGAACGAATGGAGAGCTTTCTGGCAGCTCAGACTGCGTTCAAGCATATTGCAGTGTTTGAAGGGGCCATCATGGAGCTAACACGGGCAGTCATGCTTGTGGCTATGCATGAATCTCTCCGTGAGCTCCTGGCATTTGGTGCGTTTGTCCCGGAAGCACTGAGATATTGGAAACGCCAAGTGAAGAAACCACTCGAACTGTTCCTCTTGGAGATTCCTGACAAAGTGTGGGATCCAGAGTAAGCATTTGGCGTGCGTTATTGGAATTGACCGATGCAGAGGCGGAAATGTCCCGACAGAGGAGAAAATTCGTGTGCTGGAAGAAACGCGAGAATTGCTCTTGGTAACACAATGATGTACTCCGCTTCGTTACGCTCTGTGGTAGATCCATATTGGGGAGCTGAAGATTCAAATGCTCAAGTGGCCCCATGCAGAGCCAAAACGAAGCCCAGACCTAATGCAATCTGCCCAAGCTCTCTTGACCAAAGTGTTCTCCACGCAGCATTTGATCCAGTACCTGCTTATCACTGCTCTTCTAACTCTTAACCAACTTGCTTAGTCCTCGCACAGCCGCTGAAGTTGATGTGGATGAAATTGTGAAGTCTCAGCCAACAGGTAGGGCTCCGCAACTTCTGTATCTCACGATGCTTGCTAGGATCGCAGCGATTTCATCTCAAGTCAGCGTTGGATTTCCTCAAGAGCCTCCCTCAAGTTCGTTCTGCGTACAAGGTAATCTATGTTTTCGTGTCATATTGCTCAATGTTGCTGCTTAGACTGCACTGGATAATGCGTTAAGTCGCTGTGGTATTCCGCGATTCCTTCGCCGACGGTAATCCTGCTCTTGCTCGAATGAAGCGATGATGCAAATGCAGGTGGTGGTATTTGTCCATTGGAGCCTTAGGCTTGGCAATCGGCACAGTCTACTTGGCTCGAAATCGGCGTGAATTGACTCAATTGGCATTTACGATGCACAAAGGCATTCGGGACTTTGTCGTCGATCACATGATCGAACCCATCACGTAAATTTCCTTGACCGATAGCATTTGCCTCACGGAGAGTAGCAATATTGTCGGCGAAGTCTTACTCAACAAGAAGGCGTTGATCCAAGATCCCATGGCACTCAGTGATTCCAAGGAAAGCTTGCAGCGCATGCTTGCTGATTTTATCCATGACACCAACCCAACCATGCCTCTGGAGGAGCAAAAAGCATTGGTATCAAGAGCTCATAAAGTGAAATACGATGCAAATGTGGAATTTTAGGTTGCTAACATGGACATGTCGGTCGTGTCGCTGCAGTACGAGAAGGAGCTCCCCAAAGCTGTGCGCAACTTGATAACCGGTGATATTGTTCGCATGATGCTCATTCAGGTCTTGTTTTGCGTGACACATTGCTCTCTGACTTGCTTGGACAATAGATTCAATTCATCAAGAAAGAATTGATGGTTGCCATGAAAGCCATTGACGAATTGATGGATGCCAACCAGCTGAACATGCAAATGATGGCGACGTTACCTATGTTTGTTGCTGTCGGTGGTGCTTACTATGCTGTCAAGAACACTTCCAAGTATTGTTTCATCTATGATAAACTCTAAAGCGGATATAGGCTGATATATCGATTCACGAGCTCGGCAATCTATGAAGATCCCAAGACCGTTGCAGCGCAAATGCGCTACATGTTGCGTGACATCGAGCGCCTCTTGAATATGCAAAACCAATCGCCACTTGACAACTTCTCAATCAATTCGCAACCTTCATCAGGCACCCTCTCGCCTTGTGAGCAACATCACCAAGCATTTGATCTAACCGCAATTCTTTTCCTAGTGTTGAGAGCGACTGGTGAGGCAGGGACAACTTTGGGGGTCCGCGATATGGGCTATTTGGTCGTGGTCTTGGATCAATTGCAGACTTTGTTCGAGCGCAACCGAAGGTACTTTGATGAAGACGAGCAAAAACGATTTGAAGAGGATTTGAACGACTTGGTTGGTGAAAACCTGCTTGTATCTCAGCAACTAGCAGTCATCGCGCGTATGCACCATAGCCACGCCTTTTTAGTCAAGAGTGTCGACTCGAAATGGTTTCATTGATTGATGCAATTAATCCGTCGAGTCTTCTAATTTATCTACCAGCCCATGGGGACACCATCTCCACGACCATCGGATCCAGCGCATAAGACGCCATTGCGAGGGTTGCGCACAATGATTTGACCACGGCCGACAGCTCCAACGTTGTTTGCTTCAACGATTTTAATGAGATGACCCTTGGCTCTCAACTTTTCAACAACTTCTTGGTCGATGCCAGGTTCGACATTGACAAAGGAGGACTCGCCTTCACTCGTGCCAATGCAAAAGCGCGGCGCATCCATGGCGGCTTGCGGATCCATTTTGAAGCAAAGTTGGTTCAGCAAGACTTGTACGTGGCCTTGCGGTTGCATAAACCTTCGACAACGATTAATTTGCATCTAGCAGTACGAGACGTACCCTCCCATGACGGTGTAAGTGGAGTGGAGCAAGTTGGAATCCGTGTAGAGAGTCAAGGCTGGAATGATCGTGTGGTAGGGGCGCTTGTCAGGAGCAAGCACATTCGGGTGATCCGCTTGGAGGGAAAAGTTGGCGCCACGATTTTGGAGCGTAAAACCAAGACCAGGAGCGATCAAACCTAGAATTTCATGCTTAGAGTGGTGTCAAACACAAGCTGACAACCTGTGCCAAAGCCAGCATAGTTGCTGTTGACCATGGAGATAGCATTGCCAAAGCCATCGACGACCTGAAAGCTGACCGTGCCGCTTGACAAAACTGGAGATCCTCGCTTGGGGTCCACGGCAGCCTAGATGCAGAGGTTAGCTTGCAAACAGCTATCATCAATTGGTGTACTTTGTCTGGTTTCAAGAGCTTGACTCGCTCGCGGGCATACTCAGCACTGAGCAATTCCTTGACAGGCACGTGCTCAAACATGGGGTCGGTGACATACCAACGCGTGTCCATGAAGGCAAGGCGAAGAGTTTCAATCAATGTGTGCAGATACGCCTCGCTATTGTGCTCAGCCTTCCAAGCGTCGTCGGGAATTTCCTTGAGGAGATTGAGAGCCATCAATGCAGTGATGCCTTGGCCATTTGGAGGCACTTCATATAGATCAACGCCACCAAACGAGACTTTGATCGGGTCAACGAAAGTCGACGTATGGTTCTTGAGATCCTACACGAAATCTATGAGCACCATGCTTGTGTCGTGAGATGCTGACCTCTAGAGAGAGCACACCACCGAATTGCTCAACAATCTTGACAATAGACTCTGCAACCCGGCCTAGTCTATGTTATAGTGTTTCGCGTGAAGGAGGTTCCGAACCTTGATAAAAGCCTTCTTTGCCCTTGGCTGCAACTTCTTCAAGGCTAGCAGCCAAGTCCAAATTACGGAAGATCTATGTCAGGTCAGCTTAGACTAAAGCACAGGAGCTTACCTCGCCAGCTGCAGGGCTATGACCATCAAGGAGCAATGCCTACGGTGTGTGAAGAGCCGAAGCAAATCCGAGAGTACCTCAGGATGTGGCCATTTCTTGAGCAAAGCTTCTCTGAAATCGTAGGGTCAGTAAAGCAAGTGTAGATATCCTTGTACCCTTTGCTCCAGTTGCGGGCCGTTTGAGGAGATACTGGGAAGCCTTCCTTGGCGAGTTCGATAGCTGGGCGGAGAACTTGTTCCATGGTCATGGATCCCCATGTTTCGATGGCGTCAACCCAACCAGCGACAGCTCCAGGGACAGTAATTGCATGAACATGGTCAAGGGGGAACTTAACCGCACCAGGGCAATCCTGATGGGCTCGTTCCAATGTCATCGCTTGGGCACATCGTCCACTTCCGTTGAGAGCGCCGACCTTCTTGGTAGCCGCATCGTAGTGCAAGAGAAAGCAGTCTCCACCCATACCAGTCGAGCATGGCTCGACGACTAGACCAGGTCAGATACCACAAAGCCCATGTTGTCAACGTACGAGTCAATGTGGCTGCGATGGCAATGGCAGCATCTGCTGCATTGCCTCCTTGCTTGAGGATACGGAGACCAATTTCAGACGCGAGGGGGTGATTCGTGGCCACCATGCCATGCTTGGCGTAAATCTACCGTTCAATTAGCTCGAGAACGGCCGCAAGAACGTCATACTGGCGAGCGAGTGAACGCATTGCGCTGGTACTTGCGGGGCTCAAACGGAGTCGACATGTCCACGGCGGAGACTTTCCAGATGTGGTTCAATTCATTTTGCTCGGTTGAGAAAGTGTCACACCTCGGAATCACATGACAAGTTGATGAGTAAAGGGGTAGATTTTAAATAGTGTACTTCCAATATTTAAAATAGTGTCAAATGTATTAAATTAGTGTGAAATTTAGACCTGGTCGGCCAAAGGCAGCTGGAATCTGTCTACCCTGGACAGATTCTTCGAGCCTGCATGAAGTCTTGTTGAAATAGATAATGATGAGCGGCGGGTCCACGCTCGAGCTCGCCGCGTCTGCTTCTTGTGGACGGCGCGTCCGTTCTTTTTTTCATTTTCAACGTGATTGGCAGTGACCTGTAAAATCCGAGCATGTGATTAGCTTGAGAAAAGTTGGCTCACTCGAAACTGCACAAACGATTTCGAACGCATGGCGTCATCGTCGTTGATCTGCCGATACTTTCACAGCCGCCGAGGCTGCATTCGAGGACGAAGATGCCAGTACGACCATTGCGGCGTGCCAAGCGAGGTCCCGTGCGGCTTTTTCGGCACGTCGCTCGGCTGCAAGTATGGCGAAAAGTGCAAGTTTTGGCATGAAATCCAAGACGACATTCTCGCGCTGGACGAACTCGATGACTTCGTAGAGGACACGGACTCCGACGTCAGTATCAAAGAAGAGCCTATCGTGGTCATGCCAGGGAAAGCTCGCGTGGTGTGGCGAATCGACACGACACGTCGTCCGTCCAAGCGAATGAAGCTCGAACCGTCCCACATCGTCGTGCATGATATCAAGGCGTTTGACACAGCTGTCACCGCCGCAGATGAGGTTAAATATTCGGCATTAATGTGCTAGGATCTCATATCTCAGCTAATTGTAGCCATGTTCATGTCGTCATAACAGGCAAAGCGTTTCAGAAACAACGTCAACAACTTTGCCCGAGTAGAACATTAAGCTGATTTCTAATATCTTGCGCCCTGCAGCTGCAGAGCGATCAGCTGGTGCTGATGAGAGAACCAAAAGTGTCTAAGTCTGGCCCAGGGGCGCGCGCTGGTGCTTTGTGATGTTGTCAACTGAGGCCTCACTTCACTAAGGTGGCATGACCAATGCAACAACCTTTCCAGCAACCAACACATCCGGATAATAGGACACATTGTCCGGATAAAACGGCCTTTCTGAGAATTATCCGGATAATGTTAACAATGGCTCCGGAAAGTGCAATGACTTCACCCGGTTATATACGTTTTATCCGGATGAAAAAGTGGCGGCAATTTGTTTTGACGCATATCTAAAAGAGCGCCGCCGCACGATGGAAGACTTGACCCGCCTCTTGGAAGACACTTTGTCCAATGATACAAATCGCCGCGAGTCCAGCGAAGCTCGCTTGACGCAGTCGTTGTCGACTCCAGGCTTCAGTGTCTTGCTCACGCAAGCTCTGCAAACACCAATGCAGCTTCCTTTGGCTCAATTGACTGCACTTCTTCTCAAGAAGTCTGTCATTGCCAGTTGGGAAGCAACTGAAGAATCCACGTTTGTGCTTGCCGATGCTGAAAAGGCCCAAGTGCGTAATTTGCTCGCGCACAGCTTGGTTCAAGTCGCACACGGTGCAGCACCAGCGCACTTTCTTGACTCCAAGTTTCAAACTGCTTACAGTCTTGTGCTTGCAGAAATCGTCAAGCACGACTGGCCCGAAAAGTGGCCTGAACTCTTGCCATCGATCATGGAACTTATGACGACCCAAGCAGAGTTCGCGCTCAAATTCTTCTCAGTTGCTACCGATCACATTGCCAGCGACCATTTTGTTGACCTCGTTCCTCTTCTCTTCCCACACTTGGAACGCATCTTTGACGCGCCAACATCATCACTACGTCTCAAGGGCCGTGTCGTTTCTGTCGTCCAAACGTGCTTGACCATGTTGGGCATGATTGCTCAAACTGGCGAAGGTACTGCTGGTGCAGTCTTGCAAGCGACTGTCACGCCTTGGATTGGGCGATTTGTCCACGTGCTACAAAGTGCAGATGATGGGTTGTCCATCCTCGTTGTACGAGCGCTAACGTCGTTTGTCGTGGAATGGCCCAAAGACATGAGTTCGCTCATCCCATCGATTTTGCCTCCGGTATTTTCATGGCTTTGCCAATTTCTCACGATTTACATTAGGTTTGGCAAGTCCTCGTGGGCTCTGTTCCTCAATACGAAGCCCAAGTCGTCATGGCTGCTGATACGGAAGGCTACGACAGTGACGGTGCATCTGTGGGCAAACCAGCGCTGACAATCGAATTACTCGACTTTATCAGGGGCTTAGTACATGCTCCAACGAAGAAAACTCGCCAACTCGTCACGGAATCGCTGCAACCTCTCATCCACACAATGGTCGCGTACATGCAAATTACTCAGTCGCAACTCGAGCTCTGGAACGAAGAACCCAATCAATACGTTGCCGATGAAGATGATGACAGTTTGAAGCACAACGTTCGCAACACTGGCGCTGATTTGCTACGCGAGCTTGAAACTAGTTTGGGTGCCTCAGTTTTGGCCGCCACCGTGCAAGCTACTCAACAGCGACTTGCTGAACCTTCCTGGCGTATGCAAGAAGCTGCTCTTTTGGTCATGGGATCTCTTGCTGAGCCTTTGCTCATGGCGGTACTAGTATTGCGCTTACATTCCATCTTATCTCTTTTCATAGCGATCTGGCTCGTCGGCGGTTGAAGGCTTGGATTTGCCTCAGTTTTTGACGACGCTGTTTGACGTCATGCACGCATCCGAATCCAGTAAACTCCTTCCTATCAATAGTCTACTCATATTTGACTCGTAGATATTTACTTGAAAGCCCGTGCGTTGTGGTGTGCCAGTCGATTTGCTACGGCCATGACCGAAACTCAATTGAATGCTTTCATCCAAGTGGCTGTCTCTGGTCTCGACCGCACTCAAGTGATCCCAGTCAAGTTGTACGCGTGCCGTGCTCTTGGCACGTTTGCCCAACATGAAAAGGCTGACACGTTGATGCCACAATACGTCGTTGACGTGATTCATCGTCTGCTCCAATTGACGTCAGAAGCTACGACCGACACTTTGCACGTTGTCCTTGAGACTCTGGTATGATCATGTGCTGTATGTCAATGTCATGCACACTTCTAGGCACTTGTTGTCGTTGTTCCTGGCTCCGATGCTGCTCTGCAACCCATTCTTGAAACTATTGTGCCTCTTTGGGTCACCAATCTGAACGATCGCATGGTTCACGACGTGATTGTCGATATCTTGTCGGCAATTCTCATGCAAACCGATTCCGCTTCATCGGCTGGCGTTGTGCTCGACCATGTTGTTCCAACGCTCGGCAATGTTTTCTCGACGATTCATGTTTCTCAAGCCATTGAAGTTGTCGAGCTCCTCGTCAAGCAACAAAACGTCGCCCCTCTTGTCGTGCCAGTACTTTTTGACCCTCTCCTTAACATCCTTCTTACGACCGATGATGGCTCTGTCTTGACGAATGGCGGTGACTGCCTCAAGTGGTTTGTGACTTATTCATCTCCACAAATCCATCAATTCACCTGCGCTTTACCTCACACTCAAGGTAAGCCAACGAAGCAACTTTCCTCTCTAACGTAGTTGCTATCTAGGCATGAACGGCGTGGATGGTGTGATGCATGTGGCTGCTAAGCTTTTGTCCCCCTCCATCTCCGATTCTGGAGCCATGGCTGTTGGCGGCCTCGTGACCCAAGTGCTCATCCACCTCTCCTCGGTTCTTCCCGTTTCAACCATTCAACAACTCCTCCATGCCGTCTCGACGCGTCTTGCTGCTGCCAAAATGCCTTCCCTCATTCAATCTCTTTGTACTGTATTCGCACGATTGATCCATTCGTTTGGCGTGCCCACCATTTTGGATACACTCGACACCCTTGGCGTCCTTCCGTTCGTGCTCACGACGTGGATTGAGCATCAGCCAGATTTCTATGGCATGTACGCAATCAAAGTCACTGTTCTAGCCCTCGTCAAGCTCTTGGATGCCCAAGACCCTCGTGTTTTGTCCCTCGTCGTGAAGGGCGAACAAGTTCCAGATACAAGCTCAGGACGCACGCTTCGATCGCAAAAGAAGGACAAAGTGTACGTGCAAGTGTCGTTTGCGACGAAATTGGTCGGCATTTTGGCCATGACATTTGCCCAATTTGAAGTCGATGGTGAGGAGGAAGCTGAAGATATTGACTCGGAAGATGATGAGGAAGACGATGGTGAAGACGAAGACGACGCTGTGGTAAGCTGCATAGCGTTGCTAGTCATGGTGGCTCATGTTTATTTAGCAAAACGTTCGCCCTGGTGGTCCGTCGTCCATTTTTGCTCCCAGCGGTAAGCTCCCCATCGAATCGATATCGATTGAATTCCTAAATCTTGTAGAAAACTATTTGCTCTCCGACATGTTGGATCTTGGCGGTGAGGAAGATGAGGAAGATGATCTGGAAGCATCGATGGATCCCCTCAACGAAGTCGACTTGAAGGTTCGCATAAATGTACTCGACATCCACCTCACGAGCTCTATGATGTAGGCTCAAATTACTCAAGTCATGCAAACTCTCAACTCCAAGCCCGACTTTGTCGTATCCGTTGTGCCAGGTCTGACTGCGGCTGAGAAGAGCATCATCCAGGACATCCTTTCGTGAAAAGATATTCTGTAATTCGATTGGTTGATATAGATCCTGTAACGTGATTGATTGGTTAAAATCTAAGATATACTCATTGGCCATTATCCAAACATCCTAGCTATTTGATTGGTTAGAAATGTTTCTATTTCATCCAGTGAAATTCAGCAAAAATGTCAATTTTTATCCAATTACATAGAAAAAAATATTGATTTTGAGCCAATGAAATCAGTTTATAAGTTGTTAACTCTATCCGAGTTCCCATCGGACGACCGGCCGCGGCGGCATGTCGGATGTGGATCAAGCGTATACAGACCTGCATGAAAGGTTTGTGTACCTTCAACAGCAGACGAACCGGTTAGGGTCTGCCTATGTTTTGGCGACGCAGGAGCTCAAAAGTCTGAAGGAAGACAACCAGATCTTGAAAGACAAACTAATCGAGATCCGACTTCGACGACGAAAGCTCGCCGCTCAAGCTGAAACCAATATGATTGCAAACATGAACGCCAAGACACTATTCTGTCGACAGAATCGAAGGGTGCTACGGAAACAGTTTCCTCTCATTTCGCGCGACCAACTGACTGCCTTTGTCGAAGAAGAATGGGAGTCGCTGGCCCCTGAAGTTGCTGAGGTAAGAGAGCAATTTTCGAACTCAATAGAAGGCTCAATCTTGCACAGAAATGGCATCGCGAGTTTAAAGCCTTTGTTCCAAAACCTACGGTAATATTGCTCTTTTGGCGGTCGGCTGATCCGTGTGGTAGAAACAATCGAAAGCTCCCAAAGAAGAGCGTTCAACACCGTCGGCGGATGTGACACCGGTGAAGAAAGCACCTCCAAAGTCGCGTCGGAAGCCAGCAGCATCGACACCCACAGACGACTCGAAACCCAAACCAAAAAGGGCTACCCCCAAGAAGAAATCGGCACCCGCTGGCGATGCATCCTCTGCAGGAGGAGACAAGAAACCGCCCAAGCGAGCAACACCACCCAAGAGAAAGACCAATGTGGCTGCAGCTAGAGGTGCCAAACGAGACAAACCCGCGCCTAGTAAACCTCAAGATGAGAATGACAATGAAGACGACGACGATGATCCAATTGATGACAACAGCAGCGGCAACAGCAGCATTGCGCCCAGCGATGAAGATGACAGTGACGACAATCTCATGCATTTGCCCACGGGAGCATTTGGTTAGCTCTTTAATTGATGCATAACGCGCTGAATACTATCTGAGCGAAACCGCAGCGCAAGTCTCGTCTCGATTTCACTCGGAGACAAGTGACTGCGGATGCTGTCGTAGTCAAGAACGTCGCTGGCTTTGGCCAAATTCACGAGGAGCGCAATCTACACCGCCATGGTCATAAAATTTGCTGGTTCGCGTGAGGAAGACCTGATCGAGGCGGGTGAACTCGGCACGGAGACTCATTTCGCCATGCGTTGGGTACTGCGAGCAGAGAATCGAGAGGTGGCGGACATCTTTCTCAAACTGCATTGCGCCGACTTCATTGAACGCTTTCATCTGGACGCCGTCGTCAATCCACTGACATAAATCCTTGACCCAACGCCTCCAAAACACTTCAAACATTGCGGCGCTGAGGCCACGGCGATACCGTCGCAATGCCTTGTCCTTGAGCATCTACAAGACATCCATAAGCTCCATGTTATCTGTAGCCAAGGCAACGTACCGATTGAACAAGTGTGACGAGGACAGAGCCGTGAATGTCCAAGTACTCAAATGCTTCGAGGGAAATGTCATATTGCCATTGAGCGACGGATTCACCAAGGCGAGCTTGGAATCGCCGCTTCATATCGCGTTCATAGAGCGATTGCAGGCCTGTCGTGTAGAGTTGGTCGAATTCATGCTCGAGTTCGCTGAGGGGCTTTGGTAAACAGTCGAGAAGTGGCGGCATCGTTGCAAACTGAACGGCGCCAATGTCTTGAATTCGCGCTCGAACTTTGCCAATGTAATCCCAGCTCATGTGTGCAGAGTTGATAGCCATCATCATCTTGGCATCGACTTGGAGTTGATACGTTAGATCGGCATCCACAGCTTGGAGGAGCGCATCGGAAAAACTCAACTCTTGCTCTACAGGCGACACAAAGTGACTCCAGCGGCATGAAAGTATTGCGTATACGTACGCTCTTCTTGGTTGTCGTCTTGTTGATGCGTAGGCGACGCCACAGGAAGTGGCATGTCAAATGTCCGTCGGGGCAATTCCAAAATCGACGGCATGAAGATGGATTCCAAGGCTTCGACGATCGCAATCACAATGGAGAGAACTGTATGGTACTGCTTGCTACAGACAACCTTTTCAGGACGACTAGCGAGTGAAACAAACCTCTGCGTGGCGCGGCTAAAGGCTTTGTCAAGGACAAAGGACGCATCTTCAACTGTGCTAGCTCATGACGAGATCAGAGCACGTCGATATTGGAGTTGTTGTACCTGATGACAAATATGTACGGCTCGATCTCCTGTGGCTCGGCTATGATGACGGCTTTGTGCACGGTTTGGAAGACATAAAAGCGCTCGAGGAGTAAGTAAATGCCATTGAGTTCTTGAACCTCATGGGAACTCTAAGCGAAGGCCATTTTTGATGAAGTACCTTGAGGAAAATATCGCTGAGAGAACCAGCATCGACGAGCGAGGACGCGTACGTGGTGTAATGGAAACATAATTGCAGCATGCACGCCACTTCTTCCAAGAGCAAATCAATCATCTGCAAACTTTCGTCGGGCTCCACAGACGAGGTTGATAGTGCTTCGTGGGTTCGCACTGAGACTTTCTTTTCCCAAGCAGCGAGACGCGCGTCGGCTGCATACAAACCAATGACTTCTAGCATGGCAGCCACGACGTCTTTGTGGATGACTGCAAAGACGCGGTCCAAAGGCACGCTCATTTCTTCGATCTGGGTCATAATGTACGACGCATCGTCCACCTACATCACGTCTAGTTAAAGAAAGTCAAGTGTGTCAGCTGCATTACCACGCCATTGAGAGCAGCCAAGTGGATGGATCGATCAATGTATCCATTGGAATTGACCGTCGCAGCAGCTTTTTGTTTTTTAAGCGTGTCCACGCGCAAGGCACTGCGTTGCTTAAAGTCGAGGCCGATATACTCTGTAAGAAGAGCAATTGACTTGTCGTCTTGACGATTGAGCGCGTACGATGTGTAGAATACATCGATGATTTGGCGCAATTGATCGTCGAAACGTTCAAACTGCGTGACCGGATCGTCATTCGACTTGCGCATAACCAAGACAGAGAGCGTATTCACAAGCGACTGTAGCTTTGACAGCGCCAAACCACCTTTTCCGCCTGCTTTCTTCTCGCAATCGTTGAGCATCTACGACGACACCATCTGATTGTCCACAAGATGAACTTTGCAGTCAATTTACCTCTTGAAGCACACTCGCATCATTGGGATCAGCGGATTGCACTGATACACGGAGATTGAGCAGCGCATCAGCCAGCTGATCCAGCTTCTCTTCTGCTAAAGCTTCATAGAATGTGCCAATGTGGTCATGGAAGCCCGACTGCATGGACCCCGTGCCAAATTGCCAGAATCTTGGTGTGTTTCAAACACATTTCGAACATTGTGATAGATAGGAGTCATTATGTTTTAAACATATTGTATTTGAAATGTCTCAAAGGCGAAAACACGTAGAAACACAACTCTACTGTGTAAAACACAATTTGAGCCTCATCTAACAAACCACACACAGAAACCAAATATGTAAACAAAACTCTTCAAGCACAGGGACTATTGCTTGATTTGGTCGAGGCTCTTTAGATTCCGAGAGCAGAATACTATCGCACCCTTCTACTCAACTTTGAAAGCTGCACGCATCTACACAGAGATTGGCTGGGAAATACACGTGCTTGTCCGATGGCGTAGGTTCAGTTGCTCAGGAAAATGCTTCAGTCACCATACTTGAAACATCCCAAGTAGTAGACTGACGCGGCCTTGAAAAGAAGCTGACTTTGGTTTCTGGAGAGTCAAGCAGGAAACTGCGTGCTTGAAAGAACACACATGTGGACTCCATCCAGTTGCCACGTGTTGAACAAACAAGTATTTCTCACGTGTAAAACACATTGACAAGTGTTTTAAACTGCACTTCAAAGAGAAACTGGATGGTGTTTTAAACACATTGGCATGATGATCCAACCCCACAAAAGAAGTGAACTGAAAGATGAGTCTCGCCCCGACGACGCAGCAGGCGCTTGGTGATGCCGCCAAAGCCAACGTATTGGACGTCGCTCTGGCGCGTGAAGAAGCATTGGCCAAGTTCAAAGATATCAATTGGGCCACGTACACGCGCGCGGGTGGATTCTCCCTCGACAAGACCGAGATCGCAGCGATCAAAGAAATGGAAACGGTAGCAAAAAATGCAGCGCTACAGGAAGATCAGGCCGATGTCTTGATTGACACGTTCCTTCGCGAAGGTGGTGCTGCGTTGGGTGCAGGATTGCTCAAGCTCATCAAGAACGTGACTGAACCTTCAGTCTTGAGGTACGCGTTTGCGCGCCTCGATGACTTGCTTCCAGGTATTTACCACCGCGCGTTTTTTTCAAGGCGCTTACAAGCTATACAGATGGAGGTCGTTCGCGCAAGCGTGTAGCTTACTTTGTTCCGGAAGGATCCTTCGTGGAAGCAGCGCCATTTATTCGCTTGCTCCGCAGTGAATCTGGATATACGCAATATGCGGCTGGACATATTTTGGCGCAATTCCTCACGTTGCGCGTGAAAGAACAAGATATCCAGACTTTGATCCAGTGGATTCTCGATGCGGTGAAAGCGTCATCTCAATCGAACGGAGACGTTGCTCGTGCAGCCACTGCGCGCAATGCTATTACGACTTTGATGGTGTTGCTCCGCAGTGAGCCAGCTCGCGTGCTTTTCACGAAAGCGGATGGCTTGTCCAGGTAAATTCTATCATCATGGTTTAACTTATCCACTTGTACATTTAGTCTCGCTGATGTTCTCAAGAATGCTCAAGGTAAAGCTCAATTGGCCTACGAGGTACTTGAATTCTTCGTTGGCGACGTGATGGACAAGTTGATGGTCTAGGTCTGCTTTTGTTTGTGGACGTTGTCGTTCACGGACGCTGCAATTGCGGCCTTTGGATCGTCTGGAGCGATTTCTGCCTTGATTCAACAAGTTGTCGCTGCCCCTCGTGAAAAAGTCGTGCGTGTTTCGCTCGAAGCCTTGCAGGTTCGACTCCCGCATGCCTAGTAACCTTCTTCATGGTCATATAGAACCTCTTGGGCAAACAAAATGGAGCGTACAACGAGCGCATGATTGACGGTGGTTTGTTGAAAACATTGACAAACCTGCGCGAACGCAAGTGGACGGACGATGATATTGCCAAGTCGATCAATGCAATTCGCGACGTTCTCATCCGAGAATTCAAAGAGCTCAAGTTCGTTCTTGTGCCCTCCATGATTCTAATGAAGTGGTTGTGTAGCACCATGGAACGATACGAGAAGGAAGTGCGGACGGGTTCGCTCAACTGGGGATTGCTGCACACGGACAAGTTCTGGCGAGAAAATGTCATGGCTTTTGAATTGAAAGAGTTTGAACTCATTCGGTACGTCGTTCTGCATCTAGTTTGCAGTGTGCTGACGCTGGATGGGCTCTAGATTGCTGATTGATTTGTTGGAATCGGACGATCCCAAGACAGTTGCCGTTGCGCTGTACGACTTGGGCGACTTTGTCCGCTTCTACCCAAATGGAAAGCATATTGCGAAGCGACTCGGCGCCAAGAAAGTCGCGATGAAGCTTATGACGCATGAAAACTTGGAAGTCCAAAAGCAAGCGCTCACGTGCATCTCCAAGATGATGGTCAACAAATGGGAGTTTGTCAAGTAGACGCTATCTCTCCATGTTGCTTGTTATACGAGGACACATCGCTTGTCGTTGCAGTTTTTGTAGAGCGGCAGTGCTTGCATCGCAATCTCCGATGGCGTGAAGCAGCCGCACATCTTGTCCTCGCCATATTGACGTGGATATTTCTCATCGTCTTGACACCACACAGTTGTCGCTCCTGCTTCCGCGGTCCATTGCATGTTGCACCGCTCGACTTGGGCTTCGGCTTCGGCTTGGAGCAAGGCATCTCGAATACGCTCGCGAATAGTCTGCATGATGGGCTGAACGTGCCCATATCTACCGAGAAACCATGGGTTAGATGGACGAAAAAATTGGATGTGGATCATTGCCTGTCGTAGTAGAGTCCTTCGACGGTGCCGATGCGGATGTAGTTCTTATGAGACGCAAAGAATGTGAGCCACTTGTGTACGCTGAGGAGCTCTTTGTTGGAGAGAGTGCTACACAAGACGGGATATCTTTAGGAATAGAAGCTTGCTTGGTATGCACCTGACGTCATCTCCATCGTTCATTTGTCCGGACGAAAATGCACGGCTACGGTCAACGCCGATAAAGTAGCGGTATGCGCCATCTTGCCCGTAATGGCGCTTGCCCGCTGTAACATCAAACACTTGGCCAAGAATAGCCAAGTAAAGCTGTGGCTTGTCGATTCCGTTGTACATTGCAAGCTCCTGCTTGGAAAGACGCATTTCGACGTGGCTGTGATGGCCGTTGTGGTGCACGGGGGACGGCGGCTTGTAGTGGACCATGTGAAAGTACCCTTGGGCAAAGTCGTGGGAGCTGAAGAAGTACATGGAGCCTAGAATGAGCGCTGCAACGGCGACAAACGCAAGCGGTAGCCATGTCATGACAACGTCTTCATCGTTCACTGGAGTCGACGTCTCCTCGACAGCGTCGTCGTCGTCTTTGTTGCCAGGGTCCAGGTCCAAGCGTCGTCGCAGTTCGGACATTTTCTAGAAATGATTCCAATTGGCCATTTTCCATTTGACACCCAAACATCCAAACCATGACCACGTTGGAGATCGACAGCCCTCTTCAGCCTCGTAACCTCTGAATCGACTAAGGCAGCGTTGATATGCCGTGAAGATTGCATGCATCTAAGACAGCTCTAGCCCGATGCTTGGCGCTACTTCATTATGGATGGATGTGCGCAGAGGAAAGGTCGTTGGATCTGCCGTCAATGTTGGTCAAATGCGCCCATTTCAGTGTGTACATTTGGTACACTTGGCTGTAGTGCCCACGCTCACAGCGCTTCGGGGACGCCATTGTCTTCCCCCCCATCGATACACCTTCAGTCACAAGAAGCAGGTCGCTGAGATTGACCACTACCATCGGTAACACAAGGGGTAACAAATCTCAAGAAAAGTGAGCAAACCACGTAAATGGTCATGTATTAGTCGGATGCAAACAATGCTTAGAAGAGATACTCTAGCACTGGGGACGAAGCGTGCTGTTGTTGCCGCCTGGACCACCTGGCGCACCAGTACTATTGTTGCCACCCGGACCACCAGGAGCTCCCGTGCTGTTGTTGCCACCTGCACCACCGGACCCCCAAGACCACCAGCTCCACGGCTAGACGAAGCCACACCACCGTTTGCTGTCAATAAAGCGGCAGGACTCACAGATTTCGAAATTGACGCGTTAATACCGACAGTGATCCACGCAAAGATGCCGTCTTCGATCGAGTCACCCACAAAGACATACTCCATCACGGGATCAAACCCCGTCGCCGTCTCCTGACCAAAGATACTGTCGTTGGCGTTCAAGGTGAGTTGCTGGTTGGACGTGGCGTACGTTCCCGTGGCCGACACTTGCGTGATGAGGTCTTGGTCAAAGAAGAGTTGGCCCACATTGGACACGGTCGAGCCAATGTAGGTGTTGTTGGCAGCCACTTGACCTCCGTGGTTGCCCAAGACGTGGATGTGCACAGCACGACTGGTGTAATAGCCAGGGAACTTGGTCGTGAAGTGCACGATGCCATCTTCGTCCGTCGGTGCGAGACCACGATGGAACGTCGCGTTGATGTTAGTCGGATCAGAGCTGTCCCCGTTGCCACTCGCCACCACACCGGCATACACACCGGTGGAGTTGCAATGCCAAAAGTCAAGGTACAACGCCGACACGGGTTCGCACGTGTTGATGTCGATGACTTGGATGTCGGCAAAGAGATCGATGCCAGGTTGGGATTCACGCACGTCGTTGCGGATGAGTTCACCCTTGACGTAGTATGGACCTTGGGTGACCTCTGGTTCGAGGACGCACTTGGGGGAGGTGCCAAAGAGGAGTCGCTGCTGGCAGTGGCGAAGGACGTGATGCCGGTGAGGTTGGACTTGTGGCTCTTGGCGACTACATCATCGGCCGAGAGACGACGACGGTTCATGGCAGCTTCACGGAGTTGATTCAGAAATGGATTGAAGAGCATTCAAGACTGACTGTTGCGGCATACCCTGTGGTGGACACGACACGTTATTGTACGATGCGAAGCAAGAAGAGTCATATTTGGGGCTAGCATTTGGTGTTACAGACTCGATGCTCACGGTTAAGTCATGTTGAACCGGACAGGTGATGTTGGACATACTCGAGATGCAGCCGATAATCAGTTGGACTCGATAAGACTCATCAGCTTTTGACTGACCGTCTCGCTGCTTCATTTCTCCGTCGCTGATGCAGCGTTGGTTTGCTCGCTCCCTTCTCTGGATAAGTTGGTTGCGTTGGGTCGAGTCAGTGTTCAACAAGCATGAGCAGGATGTCCATTACCAATAAATCTCACACTTTCAGGTGTCTCACCTCCCCCAGTTCGCGTGACACGTGAGATTGTGTAAAGAAGTGGGTGAGATATTCAAGAGTTTGTGTCAGTCATCAGGGCAAGAACCAACCCCCGGCATACTTCCACGAGAGGATCCCATCGTCTTCGTCGCCAATTCAAGCGACCAGATGGAGAATTCACAGGTCGTACACTGAATAGGATACACTTTGGATAGCTGAGGCAACAGCCAAAGGGCTTGTTTCAAAAGTTTCATTCGAACTTATGACCCCGGAGGCATCTCTCACACAAACTGCTTCCTCACCCAAACCTTCCTAAGCCATTTGATGCAAACCGCTGGCAAACCTCTTTCGTGTCGTGTCCACCCCAAAGGCAAACACAAGTCTCACTCTTACACATGCCTTCATGCCCGTTCAATCCATTTCTGAATTTACTCTCAACTACAACATCATGGTTCATCTCAAGTTCGCCCTTGCGGCTACCATCCTCGCCTTCTTTGCCTCTGTCGACGCCCACCCCAACCACCACCAACAACACCTCGTCAACGACCAAGACACTCAAGCTTTCAAACAACAAGCCTTACGATCCCTCAAAGCATGCGAGCATTCCACTCAAGCTCGTCGACTCCAACAACGCACTGTGGAGCGTTTCATGAATATCGACCGCGTTGGAGTCAACGATGCAATTTGGCACGATTGTGGCAGACACTACCGTTGAGGCATAACGCCTGTATCGAGTTACAACACCGACACGGGTCTGCACGTGTTGATGCCAATGCCTTAAATGTTGGCAAAGAGAACATGGCTAGGTTGGTTTCGCCCACGTCGTTGTGGGTCATGGCACGACAAAGCGAACGCAACGGGTGTTACAGCCTCAGTCCTCCTCCTTCATGTTCAAGTGGACACACTGTGATGGACATTATCCATGTGATGAACCAGATGAGCAGTCAGCCTTTCCCAAACTCGCTGGCTGTGTGAATGGTCTCTCTCACCAAATAACATGCCTCTCCTCTTGGCAAACCTTGATCTTCGCCTTCAAAGCTCTCTGACGCTTACGACGAAGATCGTAGCCACTTCGCCACTGCGTGGTTCGTCGTGTGTGTTGCTTTGTTTGGGTTGAAACTCCAAGAAACATGACCAGCTGCTGGTTGGCATGAGCTAATCTCACACGCTCAAATGTCACTTCTGTCGCCCGCCACAACGAGTCAAGCTCGCCATGCACGCAAAACCAACATATAGCACTCGAGAGAACTGCGTCGTTCACGCTAGTTCCTACTACATATCACGCTGCTTTTGCTGTCTTCCTCGACTCAGAAAAGCCAAGTAGTCGACAGAGAAGCTGATTTGTCGGCTATTGATTGTGAAATACTGTGGCATATTCACCGTGGGAAAGTGACGATTATCCGCTGGATTCGAAGGACGTCTGTCCAACAGCGACATTAACACATGGACCCTGGAAGACTTTACGATCTGAGCCAGACTTACGACAGGGTTGCATCAACCTGGTCTACATACCGAGTGTGTCCAACCAACTGTACACCCAACGCCACGAGCAAGATACAATTTGTCATAGCCATTGTACATCGTGTCCACATCAGATGCTGGCACACAAGAGGCGGTTCTGTCGGGCCTCGCCAAGCTCTCATTCATTTTCCAATTCGTTTTCACCTGGAAAGACATGGTTCGCCTCAAGTTTGCCCTTGCCGCTACCATCCTCGCCCTCTTTGGCTCGGTTCATGCTCACCCCAACCATCACCAAGCCTCGGTCGACGAACTAGAAGCCTCCCGAGACTTCAAACAACATGCTTTGAGATCCCTCAAAGCATGCGAGAACTCCCCTCAAGCTCGTCGACTCCAGCAACGCACTGCCGAACGACGTGAAATGCAATTGCGCCAACTCCGTGAAGCTGCCATGAACCGCCGTCGTCTTTCGGCCGATGATGTAGTCGCCAAGAGCCACAAGTCCAACCTCACCGGCATCACGTCCTTCGCCACTGCCAGCAGCGACTCCTCTTTGGCACCTCCCCCAAGTGCGTCCTCGAACCAGAGGTCACCCAAGGTCCATACTACGTCAAGGGTGAACTCATCCGCAACGACGTGCGTGAATCCCAACCTGGCATCGATCTCTTTGCCGACATCCAAGTCATCGACATCAACACGTGCGAACCCGTGTCGGCGTTGTACCTTGACTTTTGGCATTGCAACTCCACCGGTGTGTATGCCGGTGTGGTGGCGAGTGGCAACGGGGACAGCTCTGATCCGACTAACATCAACGCGACGTTCCATCGTGGTCTCGCACCGACGGACGAAGATGGCATCGTGCACTTCACGACCAAGTTCCCTGGCTATTACACCAGTCGTGCTGTGCACATCCACGTCTTGGGCAACCACGGAGGTCAAGTGGCTGCCAACAACACCTACATTGGCTCGACCGTGTCCAATGTGGGCCAACTCTTCTTTGACCAAGACCTCATCACGCAAGTGTCGGCCACGGGAACGTACGCCACGTCCAACCAGCAACTCACCTTGAACGCCAACGACAGTATCTTTGGTCAGGAGACGGCGACGGGGTTTGATCCCGTGATGGAGTATGTCTTTGTGGGTGACTCGATCGAAGACGGCATCTTTGCGTGGATCACTGTCGGTATTAACGCTTCGGAGTCCAAGTACGTGAGTCCCGCTGTCGTGTGGACTGCTGCTGGTGGCGTTCCAGTGTCGGGAGGCGGTGGCGGTCCACCCGGCGGCCCTGGCAACAATGGTACTTTCCCACCTGGCGGTCCCCCTGGTAATGGCACCCAGCGCCCTCGTTGCTAAACTAGATCTTGTAATCGCTTTGCATGTAAATGGATGATTCTTTCCATTAATTCTTCATCTTCATGTTCTACCTTAATGTACTTCGCGCCTTCGTCTAGCTCCAGACATGTGAGCTTATGCTTGGCTCAACGTGGTTTGTCTGGTCGTATTTCAATCCTGTCTCTTGACTCATCAAGCGTTACTCCACGAAGTGGCGACGGTTCATGCGGTCTAAGACAGGCAGCCCTGAAGATGACGAGGTAGCAGCAGCGGCTTTAGCTCGCCAGCTTCAGAAGAAGAGAGCGACTCAAGCTTGCGCCTCCACCTCAGCTCGTGCAATCTCGACACAGAGGACAAATTCCGGACATCGACCTAAGTCTGCGTCTATTCGGCGTCGATCCTTGTACATCCCAGACGCAAGAGGTCCAACAAGCGACCAGTTGCATGTTCAATTTCCACGACAAGTGCGACAGATCTCCCAAGCGATCCTCCATATCTACTGTAACAACGTCGACTAGCTTTATCAGCCAACGCTGAACTCTGTTCTGTAGCTACACCAGGTCCAGGCGACTATGAAAACAACCGAGCAGTAGCTTTAACTCGCCCTCATAGGTATGGAGGGCTGCTACCTCTTTGCGACTTGAGTTGCGTCGTGTTCGACTGTAGCGCTCGAGCTTCTTTGATCGGTGGCGAACGCCGGGAGTCAAAGATATCAGACACACCACCATCGACAATCTACAACCCCAAACTAGTCGGTCGACGGGCTCCCAGCACACACATCACCTTGACACGCCCACCAGAAGAGTCTATAGCGCATGACCACCGCCGATTCTTCGTACCTGGTGTGCTTTGCTCAAGCGAATAAACATGAGCCTGGAATTTGTAGAATCGGACTTTGATTTTGCCAAGCGCCAGAGCTGGTCGACCGCCCGCCGCATCTCAACTGGAACGTTTTCCCCCGCGCGACCGAAATCTGCTTCCACGCCAAGCAACAATAACAACGCTGGGGGCCAAGACAGGAGACGATCCAAATCTCGACACTCAGCCATGGTTCGTTTATGAGAGAAATGGTGGCAAAATCATCCTCTGGTCAAGGTCTCCCAAATGCATGAGGTAGTGTCGCGTCGTGTCCGTGCTTGGAGCATCATCGTCTGGACAATCGACGCACATTTGGAAATGTACCGACGCGCTTGCATCTTTCGAGTCTGCTCCCGATTATTTGCTGTCCTTGAGTCTCGCTACATTGCCAAGATTCGAGCTTTTTCAACATGGCGAAGTGGAACACTTGGCTACGTCCAGCGAGTCGCGGGGAGAGTCATCTACAAGACATTTTGGCATGTAAGCCTCCAGCATCTCGAAATATTTCACGATTGAGTCGTAGATTCGACTGTCAGTGCGTGGCCGGCTTCGTTTTCAAGCCGTGGATGCAATCAAATCATTTCTCAATTGGGCAATTGACGGTCCCTTAGTTGTGCGCCAAATTCGCCGCTACTTGGAACGTGTTCGCCAAGTCCAGCGGTGGTGGAAGCGCCGTGTGCATGTTTCGTTTGCAATGACAGCGTTGTGGATTCAACAGTGGCGTCATGCCGAAGAAAAGCTGCGGCAAAAACATGTTGCAATCAAAGTTCAGCGGCGACTACCGTTCCATATCATGTGGAATGTAAACCACCAAGCGGTGTGCGCCTACTGGTCTCGTCGTGGTCTTCACCCTGGAGAGATAGGAATGGTCTCAAGCGCTCTTTCGACTTGGACCGAACCGAGAGCTTCAAGCCTTTGATATCAGCACTGACGAGTTGCTGGTTCAGGTTTGTCTCGTCCTTTGCTTCCTGCCCACGTGATACGAATAGATCGAGCTCGGGTCAGTCACATGGATGGGGAGCTCGATGTTGAGCGAGATCGCCGGTGGAGCAGTGCTGCAGCCTTTCCTCCATGTCCTGCCCCACGGCAGCTCAGTCCACAGCTTGTTGCTCACTGGTCAAGATCTACTTCAGTGGCAAATGAAGCTCCACTTGGCTCTCGCATGCGTCAAGATCCTTCGAGAGGAAGCCGATCCGACTAGTTTGACGTGCCAGTTGCGTCTCAAAGCTGTGCGCAAGACGCATAAACTAGCCTCGCATGAAATCACAGGTGTCCTCTGGTACTTTGTTGGCGACATGCTGAGGTACGTGGTCGTATTCTCCTAAACTTTGAATGATTGAGAACAGGGAGCGACCGCAGTGTACTCCTGAGGCCATGCATGCAAGTATCAGAGCAAATTACCGCGCCAGACGCGAAAGGTATGCTGTTGACTTTCGCAAGTACCTTTTGGCACGTCTTCAATGGCGCAAGAATCTCCTCGAGGTGTGTTCCCAAAAGCTCCAAAATTGATGTCCTTCCTGTAGAACAACTCGACAGCACTGAAGGTAAACTTCAGATATGATGGGAGTGGTTCAGTGCTCTCTGTAGCACGTGACTGCTCCAACTCCCATGTCGCGCTTTCAAGTGCTAATTCCTCGGAGCCAGCTGCACGCTTTGATCGAATCGGTAATCCTGATGAGTGGCACCGAAAGCAGTCTAACACGAGTTAGGCTGTGGACGAGACAGAAATAGCAGAGCCTTCGAAGTATTTGATATTGACCTAACGAATCTTCCAAGCTGTTCGTTTACTCTTGTTCCAGTGTGAGTAGTCTTCCAGAAGACGACTCAACTCGGCAGCACGTTCGCAAAAGGCATGTACGTGAGCTTGACTTGTCTGGATCGTGACAAGTTGGTGTTGTAGAACGACACCGACAATGTCTGAATGCTCCCAGGAGAGCAAGACGTTGTGGTTGGTGTCGACGAAATGCACCCCAATGCCGTTGACGGCAAGGACCGCGATGGATGTCGACTCGATTGTGTCAAAAACACTGGACAATGATGACACGCTTGGTGGCGTCTTGTTGTCAGTACGTTGAATGTCGAAGAAATGGGATCCGTATAAACGATGCTTCTTCACTTCGTCGACATATAATGCCTGCCAGTCGTCCATGTCCTTGGACTCAACATCGAGCGACTCGATTTGCGACAGTACTAACTCTGCATAGTCATCTTCGGATTTCTCGTTGGCCCACGCTGGTGGCAAATATTCGACCAAATTGTAATCCAAAACCTATTCACTAATTTGAAAACATAAGGGCAAAGCTAGAGTACCTCATGTAGTGACGTTGGAACTGTCTCGGCGTCAGCAAGGATCGCATACGAGGTCAATCGAATCACAGGTTCGATTTGAAGGAGGGGTAGATGGCCTTGGAGGATATCTTCCATGGCCTGGACAAAAGCAAGTCGCTCGTAAATTGGATTACCGTCATCTGGCACAGCCGTGAGGGGACTGAGGCGAATTTTCAGTACGAATGTGCATGTGTGGCTTCCTTCTTCGTGAACCTCTTCAAATATATCGCCGAGATAGGCTTGTGGGTGGAAAATATACGAGTTGAAATCTTTCGACAGGCCGAGCAACTTAGCTGTAGCTTCGTGTAAACCCAAGAAATGAGCGCAAATATCGACCACATTAGAAACTGTGAGTTCTGGGGACACGGGGAAGTTGGTGGTCAAGACCGTGCCGTCCATTAGTTCGATCGTAGCCACAAATGGTGCTCGTCGATCAAATGCTTGGAGTTCTTCCAGACTTGGTAAGAAACCTGTCTGTACGACTTGTGTTTCGAGGCGAGTTTGGCAGTACAGAGCAACTGGATGCTTACGCTCGTGGACAAACGATGCAACATACTTGACAAGTGATGGACTTGGCAAGAAACATGTAAGACAGAGAGCCATGAGCGACCAGCCGCGACGTTCACTGTCTGGCTTTGGGTTGTTTGTGAGCTGCTTCATGAGTTGCATGAATATTTCGTCGATAAGCGTCGTTTGCTGCAATCCAAGTTGCAAAATGGACTGCGCTAGCATTTCACGGTACCATAAGATACGGTCTCGCATGTAGCCCAAGACACATCGGCTTATATGGACGCTCCAAGGGGTACGTTGGCCTTGCAGTAGAGGCTGATCGAGGATTCTGCTTTCCCAATGAAGGACTGGGAGTCCATAGTCTCCAACACGCAGCTGGTCGTAGTCTTGAATATTCAAAGAGGCAACGACAGGCTGTTGTTCAGTCTCAAGATGCTGTTCGACGTGGTGGGAAGCTTTCAGTTGCTTCAGAGCATCTTGAACAGACTGCTTAGCTGCAGTTTCAATACTGACACCCTCAACTTCATCGAGCCACTCCTGAAGTGCCGATTCCGTCGGTGCTTTGAGAATCTTTTGTAGTTTGCTCTTAGCTAAGAGACTCTTCTGGAGACGCTTGGTCAGAGCACCTGCTTCTTCCAATAGAGCAGGAGGCTGTTGATCTGACGACAAGACCAATTGGGTTTGGGTTGTGAGGAAGCTAAGAAGATCCTGACGCACTTCAGAGCCCGAGTCGAGTCGACGTTGGATAAATCGCAAGGTTTGCTGCATCTCAACGACTTGGCGAGATTGATCGATCGATGCAAAGAAGGCCGGTAAATCGTTTTTGAATTCATGGAGAAGGCCAGCTTCAGCGGCTTGCTCAAGTCGCTGATCTAGCGGCAATTTCGCAAGTTGCTGGATTTGCCGCTGGTGATTTTGAATGAGAGCTACAAACGCAAAGCATGGTGCAGTGGCTGCATGGGGTTGTTTGGTTTGAATATCCGTCACTTTGGCCAAATCTTGACTGACTAAAGCTTTCCAAGCATCGTCAAGATCAGTGAGATTTGATTTGTGGGCTTCAAGAGCCTTTTCAAGTTTACGAACATTCATGTCCCATTGTGCCATGCCCACGGATCTACACTTGGCCATAGCAGCGTCGAGAAGCACTGAGTTGTCACTTTGCAACGCCAATTCTACAAAAGCAACAGCCTGTGGTCGATCTTTTGCGGGAGGAAGTATGTCCTCTAACACAGCAACGGCTTGGAGGACTAGATCATCGTCGTTTGCGCCAATGTCATTGAGCATATTCAGGAGGATCTCAACAGCCGGTTGACATTTTGCTTCTACTGCTTTTTTCAAAGACTCCTCGATTTCAAGTCGAGTCATGGGGACATGCGTTCGAAGCGATGACCAAGAGTCCCATTCGGTGTTCAGACGCTGCAGGGTTTGATTGACCAAACCCAGTTCGAGCGACTTGGTGATGGCACTAATCCATTTTGAGGATGGCGTTCCGTCAGTAAAACACGCTGCAAATGCATCTTCAGCTGCTTTGGCATCCAAAGCACGAGCAACATAACGCCTCGCCATGTTTCCTTCAACTGTTTGGGGTAGATCGAGGTTCATTAGGGCTGTAGGAGAACCCTTGAGAAGAGCCTCGCGGACGGGACCGCTCGTCGTACTCGATGGAGTTTTCATTTGGTCAATCAGAGATTTGCGCGCTTGGTTGAGTAAATCATGAGACCACGATGGGGAACTAGACTTTGCAGTGGCCACTGCATGCTGAAGCACCACTGTATGGTTGGCTGAGAGAGCATCTGTCAAGAGAGACATCAAGTAAGACTCCTCGGCAACTTCAGACACCACTTGTGTTGCTTGCTGAATCACACGTACTTTTTGGCCACGATATTCCATCCAGCTTGCTGCATCCTTCAATCGTAGTCGAATGGTGGAAGCGTCGCGGGCACGGACAGCTGCGCGAAGCGCGGTAAGTGAGGAGAGCCGTCGAAGGCACAATCGACGGTAAGCACTTCGTTGAAGGTTGCGCTGGATCATAGTTGCACAGGCATTTAGGTAGAGCTCACGAGCCTTTTCAAGCTTTTTGCGCTGGAGGACATGAAGCCAAACGGCTTGAGGAGGAGCACCCTCGACACGCCAAGTGAGGTCGTCCATGATACCTATGGCAACGAGGGAACGGATTAAACTTTCCAGAGTCTGTCGATGACCACAAATGTTGCGGTAGCGTGAAAAAAAGAGTGGCGGAGAAAGCTTGACGGTCAAATTGCGTTGGCAGGAGAGCACCAAATTCAAAATGTCTACTGATCGCAGCTGACGAACAACGTCACGCGAGTGAAACAGCTGATCATCCTTTTGAGGATTGATGCACACCACAAAGTGTTGGCCCATGGATCGAAGTGCACCATAAATAGCTGAATTCTGTTGCATGAGCTCGACGGTGACATTGTCACTCAATTGAGATTGCTTGAGAACACTGAAATTTGTAGCCAAGTGAACATTGCCTTGGGCGGAAGGAGCTGGGAGTGCAGGGGAGTTGCCGTATCGATCCACCATGCCTTTGACGAAACTGTTCTTGGAGGATTTGAGAATGGCCGCCGCAGTGGTCGATACGGATTTGTTGTTTCGGCGGATAAAATCATCAGCTTCATACGTGATCGTGACGCCGTGTCCATGCTGAATGGTAAATTGGACTTTGTAGTTCTTCTTGTTGGTCGTTGATGGCAAAACGGGTTGAAGGAGCGTGTTTTGAATACTTTCGTTGGCGACGAGTAGTTTGTTAACGAAATGGGCATCATGAGCTTGACGAGTGCGGCTTGCCATTTGGTCTGCAAGGACAGGAAAGACACCAACGGGTGATTGTTCAAACAGACGCACATATTGATCGAAATCGATATTCGTAGAATGTGGAAACACCGAGGAGAGATAGAACGATCGAGCCTTTTCGGCCCAATAGTGTGCGCAGAGCGTGTCAAAGCCTTGGGGGCTGTCAGACGCGGAGGAAAAACCAAACATATCTATGACGTGAATGCCACGGGTTTCGACGGCAATGTTGGATTTTTCATATCGCTCGAGTTTGGAGCGGAGACTTGCATTGAGTCGAAATACAATGGCATTGACAAGGGATTCGTACAAGTTTTTGCAAAAAGTGTCACGGGCTCGCGTTGCTTGGTGCACACTGACAATTTTAAGTGACGAGGTTTGGTTGGAGCTGACCATTTTGCGCGTCCGAAAGTAATGATCCAGGACTGAAGCTTCCACTTCGAGCAAATTCGCAGCAAGTTGCAAGTGATTCACTCCGCCGGGAGTTTCCAAAATGACACACGCAGCTTCTTGGTTGTTGGTTTCATTGGACGATCCCATCGGGACAAACTTGACGTTACCAAGATGAAGCAATGCTGAGAGAACTCGCATGATGTTGTGGACATGATGGGCTGGAACTCGCAGTGCTGTCAGGGAGGCCACAAAATCTTGGTAGTGGCGTGCTTCTGATCGAACGATAGGGCCTGATGCGATGTCAAAAGTGTGGTTAAGCTCCAAAGATGTTTGTAGGGCTGGGTTTGATGCTGCCTCGGCAAGGAGATAGTGGAAAATGTGAAAGTTGCGGTCGGTCATGGACATAACCTGGACAAACTTTAATGGACGAAAAGGCAGCGAGCTTATACCTTTTGTTTTTCCAGAGAATATGTCGTTATATTACCAGCAAGGATGCGTCCGTGGGAATCGTACTCAACTGATAGGATTTTTGACATGCCAGACGCATTGGCATTATGTGGTGTCATGCTGTGACCTACAAAATTGGCCACTCTTACATCAAAATAGAGATCGTACCGAGTGCATCTAGTACTGCACATGCATGGAGCATTTGTTCGTCAATTGGAACGTGCATATTGACCGAAGAGGATGACGATGATGATGGAGTGCCAGACTCACTACTAACTATTGAGCGCGACTTCGATCGTGTGGAAGTTCCAGGAGAGTGGGTTTGATGGCACAAATATTGCAAGATGAGCTTAGCAGCATCCGATTTTCCAGATCCTCGTTCGCCAAGAAGCAGAATCGCTTGATCTTGACCACTTTCCTGCAGAGCCAATTTGGCATTTTCAGCCAGACCAAAGATATGGGGTGGCATTTCGTGGAGCATTTGTCGATGGCGGTATGCTTGGATCTGATCTGGCGTGTACAGAGGGAGAGCTCGATGGGGATTCACACTCAAGAGCACAGATGCACCACACTCAGTGTAGATGCACTCATCTCGGAAGCGTGTGCGTAGCGTGTACAGGAGGGAATATTCGAGGGCTTGAGCTTCATGGCGCGCATGGAGATTTTGCAACATGCGTTCGCTCAAACTTGTTCGGTCGTCAGGTTTCTTGCGGGCATTCAACGAAAGCTCTGCAACGTCCGAGACAGACGTGACCAAATTAATGCTGACGGGAAGTGCTTCGTCGTTATCAAGCTGTCGTTCTTCACCATCTTCCGTGTGAACAATGAGCGCGTTCTCCTTTGTGCGCGCCACAATGACGCCAGGAACACAGACAAGCGTTGGGTCGGGACACCACACCCATTGTATCGTCTGAGCTTCTACGTATCCATTGCTAATCTCGATCTCCGACGAGCTGGATTCGATACGGGCGCGGGACTTGTCCATCGACAAACGAGGGGTTTCCTGCACTTTTTGCCGTAATATGGACTGATGTCGTTCGCGGAAAGATGGGTCCCCCCAATGACCTCAAACTTATCCGGAAAATGTGAAATTCAAAAATAATCCAAAAGAAATTGCCAAAAATCGAACATTTTATTCCCAAAATTTAAAATAGATCGTTGAATTTTTGAATTTCCGGATAAATGTGCTTGGTAGGTTGGAAAAACATGAAATTTGGACCCTCCATGGAATTACATACTCGGTCATGTAGAGTCAAAGCCACATGTGTGCTGCCACTGCGTTGATGACAGGATTCAAATGGGTGAAGCGTTCTCTCTATTCATCGAGGACATAATAATCGCCATCTCGTGTGAAGATTGAGGCTTTTGCGATGGAGTCCTTGAACGCGGCTTTCATATCGTCCACGACAAGGTCAGGGTACTTGTCAGTAATCTTGGCGATGGACGCTTTTCGCAGCGCTTTCTTTCCCATCTTGTGGGCGGATGTATCTTTGACGAGCGATTTGAACACTTTGTGCCATTTCTTGTCTGCGGATGTGAGTTCCACTGCAGGTGCAGCGGGAGCTGGATTTTGGCTCAAGTATTCCTTAACATGGGATGCCAAGGCGGCCAGACCATTGCCTTCCTCCTCATCGTCCTTCTTGGCCTTCTTGGATGGTTGAGCAGCAGCTCCTTCGTCGTCAGGAGACGGTCGCTTGGTGGCTTCTTGTGTTTCTTTCACCTTGTTGAACTCAGCTTCCAAGAACGCCCATAATTTCTCTTCTACACCAGTCACGCCGACGCTGTTTCTGAGGAAGTTGAGGAACTTGGGTTTCTTGCGTGGAACGTTGTCGTAGCCAGCAATACGTTGCAGCGCTTGGTTGACTTTCGGATCTGGCGCAGTGGTCGATTGAATCAAGTCCATCCATCGTTCTTGTGGGTTCTTCTTCGCTTGCTTCGATCCCTTGGGGCCTTGGTACAGCGCACCTTCGTACTTTTGCGCTTCCGAGATACAGGACGTGTGTTGCGCGTAGTCGTTTCCTTTGAAGATAACCTGGCAATCTACGCACGTGACAGCCCAGCAGTTTCGACAGCGAGCTGCATGAGCATCTACTTTGTTCTTCTTGAGCGTCTCGTTGCAGCCTTCGCACACAAAGAAGACCATTCTGCCCGCCGCGACACCAGTGTCAATAAGCCTTCTGCCATTCAACTTGCAACAGCCAATTGTTTGGTCGCATCCGGATAAAACCGGAAGTGTACGAACTGATACCCCATAAAAAGTGCAAACCCATTATGAAGTCTTACTTCTCTGCAAGACTAGCCTTACGCTCCGATCTCCGTCAGTTCAGCCTATAACTCTCATATATCTACGACCCAAGTCCGTGGCGACTGCTGCTAAATTATGATAGCTCTATTTGTTGTCATCTTCAGAGTTGTGTCTGGAGCACGTAACTGCCACCTACGGTTTCACTTATGAAACTGGTGCGTCAAGATGAAAGATGTCGCTGGGAATGAATTCCAATCTCTGAAGGGGTTGCTTGTATATAGATCCGCATGGCAAGACCTGATGACTAAGTGTTTTGACCTTTCAATGTCTATTGAACTGCCGAGAAAACCCAAACTCAGCTTCTGACTTTGACAGCTGGGGGTATTCGCTTGTCATGATTTGGATGGAATTGGATAATCGGGGAATTGGGAAAGGAGGAAGGCTAAAACTTCGCCTCGCCGATACTGTGAAGCCACTTGCAAAGGTGTTTCACCGGCCTTTAGTATACGAAAGGGAGACTGAATGCTGGGACAATTGTGACTTACCTTGTTTGTCGGGAGGGTGCTGGTTCGAAGACCTTTCAAGCATTCTTTAACAAGACTTAGACGGCCCAATCTACATGCCACGTGCAAAGGTGAATCTCCATCCTACACGCAATTTAGTCCCAAGATGACGAATGTCCTACCTCATTTTTCGGATCTAAATCAAAGATGAACGACTTCTCTGGAGATTTTCGTCAGATAATGGCAAATGTAACCTCAGGCACCCAGTCGTAAGAGTTGGTTGCGCACTCGTACATGACGTGAAGATAAATCTGACGCAGCAATCCCTTCCTGTTGAAAACAAGGTAGTCTCGACTTACTCCTGACAAACGTACGGGAGTAAGTTGGCAAGGGTTGGCTCCAGCATTTACAAGTGCAGTAACTGTATCGTAGTGACCTTCTGTCGCTGCCAAGTGCAATGCTGTGTGCCCTGCCTGGTCAATAAGTCAGTTCAGCCGTTAAAGGTAGGAACTTACACGGTTGTTCGCATGCACTACCGCATTATCTTGCTGAACTATTGCAATGACAGCATTGACTTTGTTACAAGCGGCAGCATAGTGCAGTCGCGTGTTGCCCTCCTACCAACCAGTTTCAGAATTTCAAACCGGCTTATGACTTACCTCGTCTGTTTGAATTTTCATTATTGCGGCCAAATCTAAAGTCGTGTGAGCTCGACCTCATCTATTCCTATCACCTAGATCTCGAAGGTATCGTGTGACAGTAGTGTGCATCCGGTACCCGGCCAAGTCAGCGGCATACTGTCCTTTCTACGCCATAAGATTGTTGTCATGGGCAATTTCACATGGAGTACTTGGTTCTTCCGCAATACATTAGCGCAATTTTCTACGAGGAGCTCAACACAAGTCATGTGACCACCAAGGGCTGCTTTGTGCAACGGCGTACAACCAGAGTTATTGACAGCGTCGACGTCTGCTCCATGCTCAAGCAAATGACGAGCAATAGTGTCATGCCCACAGACGCAAGCATGGTGCACTGGAGTATTTCCGTCCTAAGAACGTGATTAAGGTAGGTTATCTCCAGCCAAGAACCTACTCGATCGCGGGCGTGAATCAGCAATGGCTTTGTTGCGACGATTTTGATCACTTTGTCGGCGTTTCCACTCATAACAGTTGTGTGCAGTGGTGAACACGAAGTCTCTGTGTCAATCTCAAGCTCACGGAGCGCCTTGACGGAGTGCTCCTTCCGCTTGGCCAGCGTCGGTATAGTGCTCAGGATGAATGACCTCGGGGATTCTCGCATGTATAAACGCAACTACCTGTGGAGTCTTGAAAGTTTTCGAAACCGCTGGTGCGCCAGTTTTCTCCAAATGACAGTTGATGCACTCTAAGGTTTAAGTACACCCAGACATTGCTCCAAAGACCATGGCGCTCCTAATACGACTATGGCTCCCTTAATCGTGGCTCCAAAATTACTCAGCACTGTGATTATTGCCTTATCGCTTAGTCTGGGTCAAACGTATATATTATTAATCAACAGAGCCATCTCTGAGTCGCTCGCTCCATTTCACCTCAACACAGTGCATTATGGTGGTTAAACTTCCTTACTAGCTAAGATATTAACACTTGTCCTGCTTGCAATGTTCCACATTGCGTTAGGATCCGAGGGAAGTGTAATGTGTGTTTTTACCGGTACAATTGGGTATTTGATCATTTTCTATACCATTTTTGTCAAATTTACATTTTCCAGACAATATAGTATGTTTCAGTACTGAAGCAAGGTGTGGTGCCTTGCAAATTCCATAAATGTATTTGAGAACAAGCGATACTCAGCTGCCGCCCTTCGGGCGGCAGAAATATTGAAGCAAAGTCAAAATACGAACGCCAGCTAAGCTGCTTTGCAATGTGAGCCCAGATTCATTTGAAGTGCAGAGATGCATTTATTCGCCAAGACATGATATCGAGATAGAGCAAATTGTAATTACATGTCATGCAATTAGAAATTTGAAAAGCTATCTAACGACTGTTGTCGAACATAAAACACACGGTGCATTGACGCCATATAGTATAGAGCCCAAAGTGAGCTAAGGTTGATTTGTCTTGGACTCTTTCTTTTTCATGTTTGTCAGTAGTGGATAGCGAGATCCATAGGTGGTAAGCAGCTCAGAGTTTTTGGCTACTGGCTTAATAGTTTGTAGAAATACAGATTGATCGTTTGGCTTTCTCCAAATCACTCGGTGACATGCCTGTGTGGCTTTCATCGGCATTTGTGCGCAGTGCAGAGATAACTTTATCAGCCAAAATTTCGTCGACAACAAATTCGCAGTTCTTTTGTCCATCTGAATTGCATCGATTCACCAAAGAACCAAATCCGAGACCTGGAGTGGGACGATTGATGCCTTCAAGGTAGATATTCTTGTCAATATGAATTCTGTATTCACCACTGCCGTGTTTTGGTAGTTCATGCTCATATAACAATTCACCATCGTATGTTGTAAAGCACTCGCCAGTTAGCAATGACATACTGGTAAAAACGCCATTTCCGGCATATGGGATGGTAGACTGCTTTGTGTATAAAATACACCTCTTATGTCGATACAGACCGATGTCTTTGAGTACCTCATCAATGTCAAGAAGCGCACGCATAGGTCAAGTGGGTCTAACTCGACGATAACGTGGATTGTCAATGTAGAGCTGATTTTGTTGCACTTCAACTTGTTTTGCACATGTAGCTGCATAAGCTCGCTTATTTCGACTCGCTTTTCGAGCTTTTTTCTCTTGCTCCGATAGTTTTTGTTTGCTGATTTTGTGGCCAAGGTGATGTCTGAGTGTGTGCTTACGAAGATTTTCGAGACCGAACCTTCTTTTCTGGCATGATCGAAACTTACATTTGTAAACGCGACCCGATGATCTGATAGGGGCGACTTTGATCACAACTCTGGAATGTGGCAAGGGGCGTTCGAGTGGGTAGACGTATCGATAGGTTCAAAAGAGGGTAAGATGTACGGCTCAGACATGAGGATATCTCAGTTGGCGTACAATATTTGAACGTTAGAAGCTCAGGTGAATGAATCTTGTTATAAAAGGCGGTTTGGCAGGGGTAGGCTAGCTATTCTTGTTCTGATTGTATTTTAAAGTCACTTTGTTCTTGATAATATTGGCAGCTTTATCTCTTAATGATGTAGCACCATGAATTGCTTTAGAAGACTATTGCTCTCAAATGGATTGATTGTTGTGGCCCGTCGCCATATTTGGTCAGTCTCATAGTGTACTGACAGCATTGCTTTTACATTGCTTGAGAGCAATGATTGGTTGCAGGTATTTGAACTACTGCAATGAGCGATGAGATTATCAATATGGAAATGGAAACATGTATTTCTTTCGCTGGTCACACTCAACTGTTTCGTAAATGACATCGTTGTATATTTCAACTCCATGGAGCTGATCTGGATGGTTGCAAATTCGTCAAAATGAACCATAATAACTTCAATGCAGTCATATTACATTCAAACAGCCTATTGTGACCGCTCTGGAAATGCTGAATGTTTAGTCGTTTGTTATCTACATGTCGTTAGGTTATTTTCAAGGTAGTGGGCTGATTTGTGGCATATAAAATGCGATGGACGATATTGTAGTAAGCATGTTGAATCCAACCTGTCGACCGTGAGCTCTACAAAAATGAGAATTGAGCTCTGGTTGAAACATCCTGCTTGAAAGTTTGGATGTCTCTGAACAACATAGATAAACGATGAATTTATCACTATCGCACTCACTGTTTCGGAAATGGCATCTTTGTATGTTTCAAATCGATGAAGCTGATCAGGATGATTGCGAATTCGTCAAAATGCACGATAACAACGTCATTGCAGTCATATTACATTCAAACAGCCTATTGTGATCACTCTGCAAATGATGAATCGTTTGTTGTCTCCATGCCGTCAGGTTATTTTCAAGGTAGTCGACAGATTTGTGGCATATATAGTGCGATAAATGTTTTGCAGTAAGCATGTTGAATCCAACCTGTCGACTGTGAGCTCGACAAAAATGAGAATTGAGCTCTGGTTGAAACACCCTGCTTGAAAGTTTGGATGTCTCTTCACAACAGCGATGAACGATGAATTTATCAACGTAAAGATGGAAATAATGTATTAGTTATGCTGTTGCGCTCAACTGTTGCAGAAATATCAATGTCTTGTGTGTCCACTCAATGGAGCTATTCTTGATTTTTGAGAAATCGTTTTACTGGCTTTGCATCCGCGTCATTTGCTGAGAGTCTTTTCTTGATATTGGTCGATCGCGTTGACATAACTTGTGGTGATATTTTTGGTGCGTCTTGCGATCCGTCGGTTTCTTGAAGAGAACTGTCTTGTGAATCCTCCTTAGTGTCAAACATGTTTGTTCCATGTGGCTCTTGATTTGTGGCATCTTGGTACTCAGTACTTGGAGGACGTTTTGCTTGAAAACAGGTTGACACTGACTTGGGAGCTAGTTTTGTATTTGAAGTGTGATTCAGAATTGCAGTCAATGTGCCTTGGCAACAATTACCTGCGTACTTTTGCAAAGAGCTCGCTTCCACACTCACAATGTCTTTTACGTTCCAAGATACAATTTTGTCGCACATATTGTTGAAGACAGTCAAACGAAAGAGAAACGTTTGCTTTGTTTGCAAGGGTAGTTTTTCAAGCATAGCCAAATCTTCATTGTCGGCGTCAATGTCAATGAGATTAACCCATTTACCAAATTCGCCGCCCGACCGCTTGACAGCAGACTCGATACTGTAAATCCGAAGGCGAATTTTCATGACTGTGATTTGGATTGCAATGTCGGCATTTTTTCTTTAATATCGTCCATAGATTCGAGGGGTAGAGTATCTTGGTGAGCTAACTCTTGCTTGAGCTTTGTTTTAATTCGTGTGCCCATGGCGGAATGAAGAGAGAGAACTTGTGAGTTGATTGTGAAGAAAAGCTATCAACTGCCACATCTTGTTTTAAGGTCTTTTGGAATCTACTGGATGGAAATGCTCAGGGTTACACAATGCATGGATAAATATATGATCAAAGGCAGTTGAAAAACGTCGTTATTTTGGCCTCTTGCATGTACATTAAAGCTACGTATTTCACAGCATTACAACTTGGAGATTGCCGGAGCCGAGTAGTCTATTTTCTATTTTCAAGTATCGCACGCCATAGTCATATAATTTTGAGATGACAATGATTGAACTGAGTATAGTCTAACTTTGACGTTAAGCATATGTCATGCTTGTTTACAGTGCCTTATTGCTTTGATGTCGCCAATTGAGTTGTTCTGTATAGAGAGCCAACGTCTTGAGCCCAAAATCTTGTGTGATGCATTCGAGTAGTCCTTTCAATCCAAAATGAAGTTATAATTACATTTTCAGAAAATAATATTATTATTTCGTCTCGTTAACCATAATATACTGTCGTGAATTCGACCCATTTTGAGATTCAGCCATTTTTCTGCCTGTCTGAACCAATAGATTTTCATTCACTTTAACAATATACTCCGGAGTAATTCTGTGTGAAAGACAGTGGAAATAATATAGAGCCATTCTTTATGACATTGATCTTAACACCTCTTGAATGACTACATTTGGGGTCCATAACCCATCCTGACCCTCAATACGTCCGTCGTGGAGCAAGACGTGGATATTCTTCTTCGACGTTACCCGCGAGAATGCCACATACAATTGACCATGAGAAAAAATTGGATCTTGAAGATATAATGAGACGTATTTCACAGTTTGGCCTTGACATTTATGGATTGTCATTGCAAACGCAAGTCGCACGGGGAATTGTCGTCGTTTGAGTACAAATGGCCAGCCATTACTGGGATCACTGCAGAGATCAATACGGGGAATAAGAACATCTTTGTTTGCATGGATTCCCGATAAAATTCTTGCTTGGATTACGTTTTGATGTAGCTCAGTGATAATAAGTCGTGTCCCATTGCACAGTCCACTGGCTGGACAAAGATTCCTCAAAATCATGATCACAGCACCAACTTTAAGACGGAGAACATGGCGTGGAAAGTTGTTGATTTCCAACGTGTTCAAAAACTCGACCGGAAAATTCACTGCTGCTTGGTGCTCTTCGGCGTCGTTTGAAACATCACCAACAGAATCGGCAGAGATGTACTCTTGTAGGTCAGTGGGTAGCTTGTCCAAGACCCTCCGATTCAATTTTGTCACGACATCATGTTTTGGAGCAAGTAGCGCTCTTTCTGCAAAATACTCCATTTTCTTTTCCAACAGCCAAGACTGGTATGCAGTAGAATTTGCCAGATCACCGTAGATGGTGTCCACCAAATCGTTGACACTTGTCTCGTCCACGTATTCCTTTGCAATGCCGTCGGGAAGTCGCACTTTCCCATCAATCATTGTCGCTGTGCCCTCACCCAAAGAAATCAAAAATCTTGCAAAATCCTCCATCTCTCTCTTTTCCGACTCAGTCAAACCATGCATCAGTAATCTCATGTTTGTGGTCAATCGACATCGGTTGGAACGAAGGCTTGACCACAAATACCTGCGTGGCAAAATGGCTCGAACTGCTGCTCCTTCATCTTCTCCAGGCATCACTGGAAGGAGCTGTCTGAAATCGCCAGAGAAAATGGTAACTTTGCCACCAAATGGTTTATCACATTTAGTGATATCGCGTAGCATTCTATCGACAGCCTCAACAATGTATCTATTCACCATGGAAACTTCATCCCAAACAATAAGTTTAGCTTTGGACAATACTTCAGCCATGTCGCTCTTGACACTATATGTACATGACATTGTTTCACTTGGTGGTGTGATTGGGATATTAAAACGTTTGTAGCTGATCCACGATATTTTGTACTTCTGGTCTTTGGAAGTGAGCATACATGAGCTCCTCAGCAAGAAGAGGATTGTCGCTCAATTTTCGAGGGCCATTGAATGAGGCAGGTACAGAAGGGAGCATACCTGCAGTGACATATTCTTCCAACGATGAGCCCATGGATAGCAAACATTGGTCAATGTCAAGCAAAGTAAGCCCAAGAACTTGAGTATTGAGCCTCTCTTCATCGTTTCGGTAACTGTTGTCCTTCAAAAGTCGGTAATTGTGGTCATTGGAGAGTTGCTAATAATAATCATTCCATAGTTTACCAACGTCAGTTGGGTTGCAATGTCGTAAAATGACACAAAAGAGATTTCGAAAACTTGCTGGCATTGCAAAATTCGCTGCTTCCACTAAACATCGATCGCATTCAACATCAGAGGCCAGAAGTCCAAGTTTGATGCAAACTTCTTTGAATGTTGGGCATACAACACCATCAACAGTCCTCAAATCTTCGAACGACTTGGGACTTTCTTTGTGATGCAACAAAATTCGAAGAGCATGCCGTTCAAAGTCTTTTGGATTCACTGTATGAACCCGTCCAATAATTTTTGTTTTACGTTTCCGTGGTGTCCAGTCTCGTTTTTGGGTATTCCAAACAAAGTGGTCAACGACATCAACATACTTGAGCTTCGCAACAACAATTGGATCATGCTGATGCTCACGACAAATTTTGAAAAATTGTGTCAACTTGGTTGATGCACCTCGTGATCGGATAACTTCTGGTGTATCCTCTTCACACCAATGGACTGCCTGTTTTCCCGGTAAATGAACAGGCAGGGCTTCTACAGCATGACTGGACCAATGTAGGTCAAATCCAAAATTTCTCCAAATTGCTTCGGTCGAAGAAACATAGCGCATGGACTCGTGCATGGTAATCTCGTCGTTGACATCAACTTCAATGTCGGCACGGTCATGTCCTAGAGATATTGTCAATTCTCTGTCGTATGAACATAGTATACCTTTAAAGATGTATTTATACATGTATTTGACGAACTTCACCGAGGTGCAGACTTCAACATTAATGTGGGAACTGTACCTCAATGATAGTTTGCCACAGTAAGGAACAACACGGCTATTTCTTTCGTCAGTGTTTCGACGACAATACAATGGATACCCGTTTGTATCAGTAGTAGTTTGGTCGATATATGCTTTTGGAAATCTTTTCTTGCATTTTCCATGATGATCCAAACAACCATGATTGCAACGATGTAAATTGTTTTTCAAAATAATGTCGTATAACCTTGGATGTGTACGTTGATTTGGTATTTCAGCTGACACAAAACAATCGACGTCAGCTGCATGTTCGATCTTCTTCTTCAATCCAATCAACATATGAGCATGAGGCAATCCTCTTTTTTGAAACTCCACCACACCGGTACAATACTTTACTTCACCAAAAATATGATTCTTCATGATATCCTTCCGTAGTTGATCAAGTTTCATTTTGAAAACACGATCAACAATGTCCATGCGGTAATGAGTGTCAGGTTTTGCTTCCAGACCACTAAATTCTTTGATAAACATCAGAGCATCTTCAATTTCTTTCCATTTTGGATTGCAGGTCATGGTAACAAATAAATCTGGCTTGCCAAACTTACGAACCAATGCCATAGAATTCTAGTAATTGCAGCTTGTGCGACGATCACCACCATGGAATGATGCGGGCAGAATAATTCGTTGGCCGATTCGAGTCGGATCAAAATCATTTGGCGCAGCGTCATGGACATTATTATAGACGTCAGCACGAATTTTTGTCTGATTTTCACGATATCATCGAAGGTTGTTTGTTACCCGTCGGCAGTATTGATTGGTCCAATATTGCAGTCCAAGTTTGCCACCTTCGTGCAGAGGGGAAAATGGAAGACGTTGGTACTGTTTGTATTTGATATACTCTGTCAGAGTAAGTCTCTTCCTGGGATCTTTGTTATTTGATGGTGTGGCAGAGTCGGTCATAGGTTCGGTCGTAGTGTCGGTCATAGGTGCAGTCATAGATGCAGTTGTAGGTGCAGTCGTTGTTGTAGGGACTTTTACCATATTAAAATCCCAACCACTCTCAGCCAAAGGAAACAATAACGGGTATTGTAAAGGATCATATGCTGCCGCCACTTCCGACACTTGATGAATTTTCCCACGACGTGGCATCACAACAATATCTCTGCCGACTGAATTTATGTCGTAATCCATACAAATTGCGATTTCAGCCACGTCTGGTGCGTTGTATGTTCGACTATCTCGACCATGTCGAGGCCGAATCGAAACACGCACGTCATAATTTTCGAAAGGCTCGTCTTGGTCATGTCGACTACGAAGGCTTTCAACAACATCCATTAATGATTTGAATCTATCCATGCATATGGATTCAGTGATTTCTCATTGATACATACGATTTAACAAAACTGTTGTGTCTCGTCATAATACTTTGAATTCGCTTGGCCTTTTCCATTTGTCCATCATCAAAATGGAAGGATGCAGCCATGTTTGATCGTAGATCTTGTTGTTTGTCTGAATCTAGAACATAAATTTGGGCATAGGTTTGTGGTTGCGACCCAGGTGGTTCAAATGCGCCAATGTTATGGATAAGTTGACCTCGAATCTTGTACGCAGGTGGACCTGGTGGAAGCTGCCGTTCATTTGTACCAATCGAAGTGTAAGCAAACAATGCATTGTACCTAAAAGAGTCTTGTGAGTGTAAACATATTCAATCAGTTCGTACTGGCGAGATAAATCTGGAAACGATTCATCTTGAAAAAGGCTCATGTACCATTTCATGTCGGCTTGGAATACTTGTTCGTCGCAAGCATCCAAAACGGATTGTCCGCGATGGACTTGTTCATATATATTGAGCCATTCGGGTTCTTGAATGCTGGTAATGCTTCCGTTTATACAACATGGTGTCATTTTGTTCTGCCTCTCCGCCTCCCACAACAATGCCTTACAATCTTGACATCGGGAGTCTAATGACAGGGGAGGCAAAATTTCGTTGTACGGAGTGTCGGCTTCGTCCGGTATAGCCAAAGAAGGAACATAAGGAGGGTCAACTCGTCCTGTGTTCGATTCATCTACATTTACGTCTTGAGGATCACCCTCCGTGTGATGTCTACTGAGTCAAAGTGAATTGAGTAACACAGCTGTTATGTACTTGACGCCAACCGATTGTGTATTGGATACTTCAATGCCATATTGCTCTCTCAGATTTTCAACAACTGATTGTTCTTGAGTCAAGGTAGCATTTGGCTCCATTGAGCTCGATGGTTGAACGCCATATCTCTCTCTCTCATTGCGAGGACATCAGCTAAAAAATCAGAAGTTTTTATTTCTTCTTCACTACAACAAAATAAGATGTAAGGAGCTGCCTTGTTGACTTACGTATTCTGTCGCTTTTGTTTTTGTTTCCCACGTTTGTTCGCTGACATGGGTTTCATGTTGCACTTTCAATATGAAAAATATCAATTGATGTTTCTCCATGGTAAGATATAAGGCAGTTGATTTAAAGTCTCCCTGTGAGATGTGGCAGTTGATAGTGGGCCATTGAAAACTCAAAATGGGAGAGGGAATCACAGTGGAAATCGACCCTTCTCAAATTCAGCCATTTTTCTGTTTATCTAATGCATTGGAGTTCTTATATCGTGAATTTCTCGTCTGTATACAGTGTACCTTATTTGTGGGGATACTATGCTGCAATCGATCGATGATTGCCAACATAGAATGCAAAGAAATTTTAATCGACAGCCCAAGTGTCATATTCAAGTACAAAATGCATGCCAGACGCTGAAAGATAATTTACATTGTTGAAGCCTTACTTGTCTAGATTGTAAGGAAGATGCGATATGGAAATCGACCCCTTTTCAAATTCAGCCATTTTCCTGCTTGTCTAATCCAATGGAGATATTTATCGAGGTTCGGATGTCGATGTACCTGGTCTGTGTGGACACCATATTCCAACGAATGTCGATGATTGTCTACATGCATGAACGCTTTGAACACCGCAGAGCTGTTATGTCGGCGTGCATCGTGAAACTGCTTCCTGTTGGGAAACCTTTTTGTCATGTATAGATTCATGTCATGATATTGCTTTGTAGTCGATATACCTCGATCCAAAACGCCGTCTGCAGGGTCGATATGTCAGCGTGCAAGGAAACAGCTCCTGCGTGATGGAACCACTTCCTGTCGAGAAACGTTGCTGCCATGCCTAGATCCATATATCATGATATCGATTGGCAGGTCATATACCTTGATCCAAAACACCAACTGGAGGATCGATGTGCTCTCGCCATGCGATCAAGTTTGAGAACGATCCTGTCTTCTCATGGAATGTAGACTGTAAACCCTATCCAGTGCATGATGACACGATTTCCTGTTGAGATACCTTCACATCATGTCTAGATCACGGCGTTGAGATCCATACGCCGATGTCCGAGTGCGGGATTGATCGCACGACATGCAATGCGGCATTTCAGATTTGTGAACGATGAGGCAGTTGGACATGTTCGGGCTGGATACAAACTTCAAGGTCCAACAGGCGCGATGACATCCGAGTCCATCTAGATGCGAAAACATAACGAATCGACATCTCACAAGAAGGCCCTCTGACGGCGTCGAATAAAAAAATTGCAGTTTTCGCCATTTTATTTTCAGTTGTTCCATCCCGATGAACCGCCCAGTATAGTATGTTCAAGATATAAAATTAAAATGCACGATGAAACCCATGAAACGCACTTCCGCGGCACCATTGAATAAAAATACAATTTTGACTGACCGTTTGAATCCAACCGCCAAAAATTTAAAACGACTTTTTCAACGGTCCATCGTACTTAAAATTTGCGTTAGCCCAATGTATATATACAGTATTTTAACATTTCAAATATTTTATCTTTATGTTTCTATGGAATAAAAATAAATGTTCAAAGTTCAATTTCACACACACATTTGCAAGGCAACCGGCCTTGAGAAAGTTCTATCCAATAAAAATTCATAAATATAGAAAAATATTGCCCAATAGCTGAAAAGAAAGGATATGCTCGCAATGTCAAGCAGCAGCGACAACTTCACCGTGGAAGATGCAACGCAGAAATAGGATAAGCAGGATAAGCTCGGACACTCGTGCAAGATATACGTTTGGAAAATAGTCAGATTGTGAAATGAGCATCCCTTTTAGGTCGCCCTCACTTGCTCCTACAACATTCAAGCTCGTCTACTGTGTGCTCGACAGATCTTAACACCTTTGTTTACAGTGACTTCCTTAAATTTATTATTCGGACAGTTAAAAACAAGCCTAATATTCAACCTGGTACCCTCAGTGGCTACAGAAGTGCGATAAAGAGTCTCTACAGGGATAGGCAAATGAGATCCTCACCATAGTCATTTGGCAAGATCAAAGAATTCTATTCAGATACCAAGTATGACATAGAACTAAGTTATTCAGGATTTACTGGTCTGGGTCTGTTGTTAATCTTTACTTGTTGATTGAGAGACACACAAAGAGACACACAAAATGGAATTTAATGTGCCTCTCAATCAACAGATTTGACAATGAATTCTTGTCTTGAGCCTGGTCTTCTCAAATGCAAACAATCCACGAACATTTCGTTGTGATCAACTCAATGAGAAGAGGCAATCCTACGCACGTCGTTGTCTTGAACGGCCTTCCTTGTCTCGAAAGCAACATGCCTGTTTTCACAGAAAAAGACAACCAATTATACTACAAGTTATTTTCAATTGGACAATATTCATAAGCAAGGTTGATCGCCTTGCAAATTCCATCAACAAGTCATAAATTTACGTAATTTAGTCCGAAGTAACCTCCTTGCGAAATCTTGCATTAATCGATAAACTGTGCGAAAAAGTTTTCTATTAAATCCAATCATCAGAGTCGTCACTTTTCAACTCACGATGTCCGTTAAATGCCCAGGATGCCTTCTCTACTTTTCTCTGAGCTTGACTTAGATTATCGGTTCGACGTGGTGCATGATTCTTTCGCGTTGCTCGTCGGACATATTGCTGACCCGTCGATTCGCATTCCATGCATCCCTTTGTGCAAGCTGCTGTTCGTTTAGATTTTCAATTCGCCGACTAATATTTAGCTGTTCGATAGCCTCAGTAGATCTGTTGCTGACCCTCCTACGTAGGTTACGCAATTCCCGCAGCCTTGGACTAAGGACGCGTTTTCCAACCGGCATTAGAGCTCTAAGACAAATACTACCAACACCACTTTGTAAAGAAAGCAGGGATTACAATACATAACGATAAAGAAGAGTAACATATATGAATGATATCACAAATCTCAATCGCCTATTATCATAACAAGTATCATATGATGTCATTCAACTGTAACACATTTCAAGTATGACAGTGTGAGCAGCTCTATCAGGAGCCACAGTGCGTCGTGTATTTAAATAATGAGTGTACTTTTCATATTCAGACAACGAAGGCTTCTGCATCTATCTCGTCTGTGTCGTCCAGGACGAGTGTGCGACCTATATATTCTAGTTTCACTGTGTCAACAGCTTAAGGGAGGATAACAGAGTAAAGTATAAGATGTATGATCGAATTACTCGCGTGATGAAAAAACGACTTATTGCATTAGTTTAAGGGACGATAACAGAGTAAAATATATGATGTCTGATCGAATTACTCGCGTGATGTATTGAAGACTTATTGCATTAGTTTAAGGGAGGATAACAGAGTAAAGTATATGTTTTATGATTGAATTACTCGCGTGATGTATTGAAGACTTATTGCATTAGTTTAAGGGTGGATATTGACGACTTATTGCTTTAATTTTAGGGTGGGTAACATTGTATACTCGTTACTGTAAACTAATTATCACGGATTTTGGATAATAATGTTCACGTACATTATTTGGTCAATCATAACTGTTCTCATTTTTACATACTTTTGGAGCATATTGCCGTATTTTATGGTAGATTGTTCTAAATTCGATTTCAATACATAATACCTATATTACCCATTTAATTTACTTCGAACTGCGTGAGTATACAAATTTCAAGAAATGGGTACAGCAACAGCAACAACAGCAACAACAGCAACAACAGCAACAACATCAGATACCCCTCCAGAAGAACTAACCTTCGGTGAAGTGGGATATGGGAGATATCCTCGTACACACTTCCCTCGGAATATGAACGACGTCGGTTGTTCGACTAACTCGAGTAGTTCAGTAGTATTTCGTGCAGCACCGACCGAGATGTACTGGCGTCATAACCTGTGGAACTTGTGTAAGATCAAATTTTCGCGGGGATTGCTGAATCAAGTTGCACAATCCGGAAGGCCTCTTGGATTACAAACTGTCCTGTGTCATCTGCATGTGGTCCGAATCTGGATGATCAACACCGCTCTTGCTGATAACCTTGTATGGTTTGCATGTCTAAAGGAGCTTGGAATTATTGCCGCAAGGGATATGGAATGCCGTGACGTTAAGTCAAGTCTATATGTCGAAGTTTGCTTGCAGGGGTTCCTTGTGTATGCAATTTGATGAGATTTCAACATACTGATTTGACAGTTGTTGTGTTGTGCCAACGACCGACACCAGATTGTTTCTCCAAGCAGAAGTCATTTCCCGAGTTTCCCTCAACATGCGTATCACCCCAACCTTGACAATTGCCTTGCGTTTGCCTTTTTGGCCACCCATGAAGTCGCTGCCAAGACGAACATGCGTTCCGCCTTGGTTGCAGCTCCCCGAGGACACCAAGTTGCGGACTTCGACCACACTCAAGCTCAACGAATGCGTGAGCAAGCAAATGCAGCAAAGAGTGACGATGACGACGATGCAGCTGTCCGCAGACTCTACTATGCTCTACCGTGTCAGCTCTCTCCTTTCGGTCAGTGGGTTTTAGATCAACAAAAGCACAACCACCATAACCATCACGGTCAAGGCCACCACTAGCCGTAATCATGAAAGTCTGAGTCTATTCCTACGATAATTGTCAAGGCAATGCATCCAACTCGCCTTCCGAATGCTCTGCTTTGTACTTGCTCGAGTAGGACTTCAGTTCTTGAGAAAGTTGCTGGAGATAATTGCTGTGGGCGCTAGCTGCTGCGCTCGCTCGTTCTCGATTGTGGGCCCAATTGCTCAATTTCATATCGTATATTGGAGTGCGTGGAGCTGGCGTCATGTACGACTCATAAGCACTCACCCTAGACCACGACAAAATTTTGGACATCCACAGAGAAGACAAGACCCACCGGTCTGGCTGGCGTCTGTACAACCATCGATTGTTGGGAATTACAGATGGATAGCCGTGATACATAGGCGCTGGTGCTGGCTGCATGTCCTCTGTTTGATGGTACTGAGACTCACTGGGCCAAGGAAGTACATCAGCTGCATACTGCTCCCTTGCATACTCTTGTAGACGGGACGACATATTTGCTCCATCAGCGAGAAGCTCTTGCTGCAAACGATCCAACACAAAGTCCATGGAAGAATCTGACGGCTCGTCATCTTCATCATCGTCTTCGTGCCATTTATCTACATCAAATGTCAGCTCACAATGGCCCAGCGAGAGAGATGCGACTGTTGTTGCTGCAAGCCTGCTCCATCTTGCGAATCTTCAGCTCCCGCTTAGCCATCCATTTCTCAGTTCTCTTGAGCTCCTTGGCATCATGGGTCAACTGTTGAGCATGCTACTCAGTCAAAGAGTGAAAAAGCGGAAGTTGATGAGACGAACCTGTTCCAAAAGCAGTCTCATATCGTTCCTGGCTTTGACATTGTAGGTTGGCTGCCTCTGCCACCAGTCCTTCTCATCCTGCAACTTGGCCATGCGTTGCTTCAAGCACTTTTTTTGCTTGGCAAGAAATTGCTTTGCTTTATCCAAGAGCTCTTGCTCTTGTTGGATCCGTTTGTGCCATACATGTTCGTGATCTGCTCTGAGGCTTTTCTTCTTACGAGCTCGAGGTGATCGGTAAGGAGCAACCGGAGCTGCTGAGGCTTCCTTTCGTTCAAACTTTTCGAACGTTCCAGGCTGTAAGCTTGCCACCTTGCACAAATCTTCTTCTCTGTTGAGTTGCTTGGTGTCGCGCAATCTTGCTGCCAAATGTTCTTCCTCCTACGCATGGCAATATATGAAATTACTGTAACTGTTGCTTCTACCTCCTGCATTTGCTTGGACAAGTTTTGAATATGACGCTGTTGTTTGTCTTGCATTTCTTGCTCGACGGAGGCCAATTTATCCTACATAAACCGTCATCCTGGTGATAGGTCAATATGGGAATCCTACGCGATGTTCTTTGAGAACTTGAGCGAGTTTGACTTTGTTTTCGGCTTGGCAGTGATTCAGGGCCTCTTGAAAGTCTCTCTCTTCTTGCTCCATACGACTTGCTTTGTGTCTTTCAAACTCAGCAACTAGCTCTTCCAACTGGCGCTCACAACTTGCACGTACTCTTGCCTTTTGTCGTGCTAATGCAAGCTCCTCTCGCTCGCTAAATTCACGTAGCTGGGCCATATACTCGGACCGAAGCATTCGTTTCTTGTGCTCGTAGTTGAGTCGCTCAATCGTTGTCAAGCTCTCAGTCACTGAAGCGTGCATTCTCTGAGCCGATGCACGCAATGCTGCATTTTCAACATGGAGCCCTTCCATCTCCAAGGCTTGATCTCGACTTCGTGAGTCGAGTAGTGTGGCCTTTCGTCGCCATGTCTCGCATTGTAAAGTAACTTCCTGGAGATGTGCTTCGAGCTCGGTCTTGTTGACCTGGGCCATCTGCAGCTTGACCTGTGTGGAGCCAATGTCAAACGACGTTGGGGCCATAGACGACGGCATCGGCTGCTCGTTTTGATTTGTTGCCATGGCCATCATGAGTTGATCCTTTTCGTTCTGTGCGGCTTTGAGCTTTGTCTTCATCTGGTCGAGACTCTCTTGCATCTTGTTCCTTTCCTGCTCCATTTGTTCGGCCATGGATTTGCTTTGGGCTTCTTGTTTTTGTTTCATCGTTGTAATATGTTCAACGTCCTTTTGGGCTGCTGCAAGCTCTTTTGAAACTTGGGTGAGTTGGTTTTGCAGTGACGAATTCTCGGATTCAAGCTGACTAACTCGAACCTGCCATTCCTTTTTCTTGTCTTCCATGTCCTTTTTCCATTGCGAAGTAAGTTCATCCCTCTTGCTTTCTTCCTCGACTGACCGTTTACTCCATTGATCAGTTTGATCTTGTCGAAGAGATTTCAGCTTGGCTTCGAATTGAGCGACATCCTGTCTCCACTTAGTCTCAAGGGCTTCCTTTTCTTGATTCCTGGCAGCCAATTCTGACTTGGTTCGTTCAACTTCCTGCTCGCTGCGTCTGAATTTGCTTTCGAGTGCCTGGAGGTCATAGCCGAGCGTTCGTTTTTGAGTCTCGGCATCGTCGAGCTGATGGACAACATCCGATATCTTGACTTGGGCAGTCGTCAGCGCGTCTTGCTGTTGCTTCATACGTTTCTCCAAGTCGAGCTTCTCTTGTTGGAGCCGCTCATAAGAAGCTTCGATGTCAGCTTTTTCTTGGATCGTCGTTCGATGTTGACGATCCAATTGTTGATGCTGGGCTCTGAGTTTCTCTAACTTATCGGCGGCAGCTTGCTTTTCAGTGCTCCATGTCGCAGCGTGCCGGTCATACGTATCTTGGCTTTGCTTAAATTTTGTCTCGAATTCCTGGGATTTGCCTTGTAGTAGTCGAACTTTGTCGTTGGCAGCACGAGCGTCTGCCGTGAGTTGATCGATCTGTTGTCGTAAACTCTCCTTTTCAGCACTGCTAGAGAGTGAAGAATTCGATGATCGCAATGCCAATTGCTCTTTCAGTCGATCGACTTCATGCTGGACAGATAGTTGGTCGTGCTCGACGCGCTGCTTTTGAAAGAGAGTGTCATCGAGTTGTACTTGCAACGCTCGTGCTTCTGCTTGGCTCTTCTCTGCTAGATCTCGCTGCTGTTTGACAAGGGTTTCAAGATTGCGGCACTCCTCTTGCGCTTTCTCCAGCTGCGCCTCAGCTGTTTGCAAATTTAGCTTGAGTTTATTGCCGCCAGCTTTGAGCTCTGTGGCTTCGGTTGTTGTCGCTCTCCATTTTGTTTGAACTGCGTCCAGTTCCTTCTCAACTCCTTTGAGTTTTTGTCCAAGCTGCTCTCGCTCAGCGTCGACCTGCTTCAGCTTCTTCTCAGTTGCATCTTTTTCGAGAACGATCTTGTGGTAAGTATCGAGAAGTGCGTCGTGCTCCACACGCAAGGCGCCTAATCGGCCATCAACTTCATCTTTCTCAGCTTCGGCAGCCCTTAGTTGTGTCGTGAGTTTGTCTTTCTCCCACTCCCACATTGAGTTGGACGTTTCCTTGGACATCTTTTGGTGATCTTGCATCTGAGTCATCAAAGTTGCTATTTCACTCTCCTTTTGCTTGAGCTTGCGCTCGAGTGTTGCCCGTTGGTCATCAAGTTTGCGCTTGGCTGACTCTACGGCCACGAGGTCGCTCTTTACTGCTTGCAACGCAGCAGTGTGACTTGTTTGCATCTCTTCTAGCTGTTGTTTTGTCAGAGCAGTAGCGTTATCAAGCGCTCGCTTGTGTTGCTTCTGTTGATCCTCAAAACTGTCCTGGCTCTCTTGAATTTGACGGTGAGCTTCCTCGAGCTGTTCTTGGAGTGAACTGACAATTCCACTTGTGGATGACTCTTGACTCTGTAGTGTTTTCCATTTGGCTTGAAGTTCATTGATGGAGGCCTTAGCTTGTGTCAACTGCTTCTCCCAGCTTTCTTCAGCTTCGTCATATTTCTTCTTCCACATTGTCTCTGCAGATATCTTCTCTCGCTCCAGGGCTTTGCACTTTGCCTCTACTTTGTCGATATTTTTCTGTGATTCAGCCATGATAGTATCATTCCTTGCTTGTAGCTCTTCGAATTTGTGCTGCCATTGGTGAATTTGATCTTTGATACCATCGTCTTGACTTGATGTGGCTAGAACTTGTTCGTACTGAGCTTGCCATGCGCTGGCATCGTTACGAGTCTCGCGGAGTTCTTCTTCGAGACGTCGCAAAGTAGTAGTGTGTGTCGATGCCATGTCACTCAACTTTTCTTCGAGAGATTCCTTTGCAGCGATAAGACTTTCCACTTCCTGAACCTTGCCCATAAGACTTGCATTGTCGGAATTCTTATCATCGACAAGACTTTGCATCTTGGATTCAGCCTTTTGAACGGCTGCTTTCAAATCCGCACATTGAGTAGACCATTCTTCATTCTTCGCTTGCACAGCATTGCAAGTAGCCTCCAGTGATGTATATTGCGCTGACAAAGTGTCATATTTGATTTTCCACTCATCGCTAGCTGGATCGGCAGCTGCACGCTCTACCAATTGACGTTCAAGGATTTCAATCTTGCTTTGGAGTTTATCTGATAGTGCCTTGTGTGACGGTGCATCGTCCACTTGTTTTTGCTCAAGCTCAAGATATTTTTCGTGCCAGCCACCATTTTTGTCTTCACTTGGTTGCTTGTTTGCGAGTTCTATGTACTTTTCTTGCCACGACTTCGATGCCTTGTCCAGCTCAGTGGCTTTTTCCTGCTCAGCTTGGAGCTGCCTTTGCAGACTTTTGATAGTTTCCTCTAATTGCTCAATTTCTTTGTTGAGATTGGATGGTTCTGCGCGTTGCTTCGAAAACTCCTTGGCTTGGTCTTTGAGTTTCGTTTCCAGCGCTTGCACAAGCTTTTCTCGCTCAGCAAGTTGAGAGTTCAGTTTGTCGACTTGGTTCTGCAGTGATTCGACGGATGCTTCCAATTCAGTGACTGTTTCTGGAGCTTGCGTAGGCTTCTCACTCTCTTCTCGTAGCTTGTCCTTCAACGTCTTCACCTGACGTTTGTACTGCTGCGCTTCAGTCTTGAGAGTTTCAATTTCAGCATTCAGCTTATCAATTTTGTTATTTTCTTCCATTTGTCGGTGTTCTTGTTGCATTTCCTGCTTGCGTCTCTGTGCTTCTTGTTTTTCGAGCTCTTTTTCATGAGCAGCATCAAGTTCTTGTATCGTCTCTCGATGCTTTTCATCCATTTCTTTGAGCTCTTTCTCTTGCTTTTTGATCAGCTCACGCTTCTTTTCTGCAAACTTGGAGTCCGCATTGTCGATGTACTCACGATGTTCTGCTTCTAAGTCTTTTCGGCGTTTTGACAGCTTTTTTTCGAGCTCTTTGACACTTTCCACTTCGTCTGCATGATCCTTTTGAAGCTTTTGAAGCTTCTTCTCGATCGCTTTCTGCTCTACTAGTAGTTCGTTCTCCTGTTGTTCGAGTTTCTTCTTTAGGGCAGTCCCTTTTTCTTCATGCTCCTCCTCAAGTTGGCGTATTCTCTCCGACAATTCCTGAGTCTTGGTTTCAAGTTCTTCAGCTCCTCTCGTATCCTTATCCTTTGCACCGAGTGGCTTTCTCGACAAAGACTTGATCACTTCAGTCTTTTCTTCCTCCTCCTCTTCGCTGTCATCTTGTGCTTTCATGCTCGGTTTCTAAGTCAGAATCAGAATTGCACCTCTGTCACCGTCTTACTCCTAACGTTGCTACAGGTTTGAGTGCATTCAATCCACCGGAAAGTGGCAGCTAGCAGGGATTTTAGACCGACCTTGTCTTTTCTTACCTTGTTGATTGCTCCAAGAGGTTTCTTGTCTAAACCCGCCTTGACGGTCGAGAGCGACTCTACTTTTGGAGCTTTCTTTGGTGCTTTCTTGGATTTCTTCCCGAGGATTTCAGCAATATCTTCCTTCTCCTTCTTCTTCTTATCATCTGTGTCTTGGAATTTTTTCCCTTGAATAGTTTTCTTCTTGTGATCATCGTACAACTTGCGATAATACTACACGCACGAATCATCTTGAAGACTAGCGAGAGATCATAGACTTACCTCATCGCATGGATGGTCCCAGGTGCTCGCTCCAGTTGCAAAGTTGAAGTAATAAATTTCTCCCGTGTCTGTTGTCTTGCAGGGCTTCCAATTCTCCGGGAGTGGCGCCTTGAGACCCTCTCGTGCAATCCAGAAAAGATCTCGCTCAGCTTCAAGATCCATGCCGAGCCATTTTGCATACTCGAGAACTTCATCTTCAGTAGGCTCATAATTTGGGTCGATCTCTTCCTCTAACACAATGCTATCGCCCTGGCCGACATCCATCTATCTCCCTTTCTGCAGACTCTCGGATTGCAGTGTTATTTGTGACGTTTCGTTGAAGCTCTCATTTAATCCGGATAATTCAAGAAGGGGCAATCACATTATCCGGAAATCTCCAATATCACAGTGCGTGTCATATCTTTAGAGTGAATGGTCGTGTGGACAGTGACCTCTAGCCTGATTGACAGAGGTGTGTGCATATTCTCATTGACGTGGACGGACTTGGTGACGAGCGTGGTCAAAATGTTTGGTTATCTACGATACATAAGCTGGCTGTTGCTCGCTTAAAAATGCGGCTTGTAGACCAACCCGTTGGTCGTTCGAACGTCGGAGCCAGTCTTGGCTTCGCCGCGGACGTTCTTGCTATCCACTGGTTTGTGACCAGTGTAGCCTGGGATATTGTTGGAATGGTAGAGCCGAAGGTCCTCAGCCTTGGGTCGTGGCTTCTCACATTCACCTTGGGACATTGCTGTCGGGTTGTATTTGGTATGAGGAATGAATCCTTGGTAGCGAGGGATATGATAAGAAGCTTTCGTGGAGCCGTCAAACAAGTCTGATGTCGTAGATGCCATGCCGTGACTGCGATTCATGTATGGTCTCGCCAGGGGGTCCGAGCCATACGTGCCATAGTCGATCTGATGGCTGCTGCTTGGCGTTCCGTTCGGCAGCACTTTCTTCACGAAGTCAACCCAGCCTATACTGTGGCTAGAAGGCTTGATCGTCTGATGCAGGAGAAAGCCTAGTCATGGAATGGGTTAGCGCCTGCCAGTGCCTCGTTTTCGTACTGCTTAATCGCAACGTAGCTTCTTGGAAGACTTCCCACGTCACGATTCCATCAGGACAAACGTCAAACATGTGCGCATAAATCTCGAGAATGCGAGTGGCAGGGGTCTTTCCGTACACTGTTTGAAGCAGCTCGCCGACATCGTCACGGCTAATCTTCTTGACTGCATCTGGGGACTCTTGGTTGGGCTCCTCGGCTAGAGAGTCAAAAGCAGCTTGAAACGCATCCATCGACAGCTCCGCGATGCGTTTTCCCTCTTCGTGAAAATTCACGAAGTCTCGCTGGTACAGGCTTTGCCCGAGGAACGTGCGACTGTGAGCGATTTCGCCACTGTCTTTGGCCGCACGCACTGGATTGCTGAAATCCTGAGGAGTGACTTGGCCATAGTGGTTTCGCGTGACAGCCTCGAACGACGGGTTCACGGCGCGAATACTTGTCGGTGGACTCACGATGCTGGAGCCCATTTGGCTAAACTTGGTCGCGCGCGTGTCGTAAGTCTCGCCGGGCTTGAGCGTAGGACATTCTTGCGCCGCCCACGACCGGAATCCTTTGTAGCCTGTCGACATGGAGCAGAGTGAATCGTTGAAAGGGGAGTGTATTTTTAGATTGAGCGTTAAGATGAAAAGAACGGGTCGAAGTGTCGTCGATTGATCTCAAACAATACAGCTTAATCGGTGTATTCGCACGTTTCGGGGAGCGTACAGCCCGAGCGGCGGATCACGACTTGAGCGGCCCAGTGGCCGGCTTCGACGCATTTTTCAATGGGCTTGCCCCGAGCCAATTGCGAGATGAAACCACCCACAAAGGCATCGCCAGCACCGTTGGTATCGACAATTTCTTCCTTGCTGAGAGGAGGAACTTCGATGAGTTTGAGTTCGCCGTTGTGGACGACGATAGTAGGCTTTGCGCCTTGGGTGAAAATCACCGTGCGGCAACGAATGCCGGACGCCTTGGGCAATTGGGCCACGCGGACAGCAACGGCAGCCAAATCTTCACCCCAGCCATGGGCCTTGCTGAATTCTGCGGCTTCGGATTCGTTACCAAAAACAAAGTCAGCATGATGCATCGCGGCCATCAATGGGTCTTTGAAGAACTGGGAGATGAACGGAGCGGACAAGTTGATCATGAACACCTTGTTCGAGAGCGTAGCGTGTTCGGCAAGCTTCATCATAGCATCAGGGCAAACGGTTAAGTGGAAACCGGCAGAGTAGAAGAACTTGGCCTTTTCGATGATTTCCTTGGAGCGGTCGTCTTCCAAATGGGACAAGTCAAACTTGTTGGCAGCCGACAAGTTGGCGACCAAGGAACGTTCGCCGTCCTTGTTGAGGCAGACAGCGCACGTGCCCGTGGAGAATTCTTCATGTTCCATGTAGTGGACGTTCACGCCATCCTTTTCAGCACATTCACGCAACACTTTGCCAAAGTCGTCCTTGCCGACACAGCCAAAGAACGACGTAGCCTTGTCGCTGTGGTTCTTCAACATCCACTGGGCGACGCGGATCGAGTTTTGCGTGGCACCACCGGCAATGAACTCGGCTTGGAATTCCTTGGTGATTTCATCGTACATGGACAAATGTTGCTCGTCGGCGAGGATCGCATTGTCCACCTTGAGGTTGTACTTGGCCAAGAAGTCCTCCGTCACCGTCGCGCTGATGTCCAAGAGCGGATTGCCCAAGCCAACAATTGAATGGTCCAAAACACTCATCGCTCCTCCGTCAACTTTTACGAAATGACATCCTCCGTTGACTATGAAGATTCCCCAGCGTCGACGATTTCGACGACGACGTCCAGTACATTCATCATCTCATATATTATTATACTTGAAATTTGTATGCGATATCGTCCATTGGAAAACAACAGCGAAATTCCATACATCGCCACTTCGAGTTTTGACTTGTTGAAAGTATACTGAATGTTCCGCCAGTGGTAGGCTTTGGTTGTCAGTCATTCTTTCCAGCAATTTGATTGGAGAATGCATAAAATTTTTATGGGACTTGGAAAATACCCAATCGAAACAACCCCCCGACAAAGTGAGAGATCGACCATGTCCCAACGACCGACCAAGCGCACCGAGATCGAGGAGATTGATCTAAATGAAGCGTCCGCGGAAGTCGAACCGCTAGCCCCAAATGGCGCAGCCTCCGAGTCGACATCTGGCCCGAAAGGTGGCAAAGCCATGGGAGATATCATGACCAAGTTCATCTGCCTCATTTTCCTCATTGTCGCCACGCTTGGTTTGCATGAAGTACGCTTCTGGCATGTCTTGCTCTACGCTTCCCATGCCAATCGTCCCATGGTCAACCTTGGGATTTTTTTCTGCACGGTGGTGGTCCTCATTGGATCCTACATGGAGTATTACCGATCGCTCTACTTGGGCGAGAAACTCGAGTACAAGAAAGCACAGACGTCGACGCATGCCATCCTTGCATCCATGTGTTTGGCGGGAATTGCGTAAGTCTCGTGCTCCATGATGTGGTGATTTGACTTTTATGTGTAGTTTTTCCATTGGACTGTGGCCTGTATGGCATTGGTTGACGATTCCCATCTTGTTCATGTGGGTGTGGGGAATGATCGTGCCGCTAGTTGTGTTGCTGCCTGCCTTGGCTCAAAAGGTCGTCTTTGCGGGAGTTTACCTATACTTTATGCACTCCTACCTGTCAACCTTTATGGTCTAGACTGCAGGTAGGTATGTAATTTTGTTAATCCAGACGACAAAACTGAACGTGCTTGATGTCAAGTGCGCTCATTGCCAGCACATTTATGTTTCAAATATCTTTTCCTCTGGGCCAATTCGACAACGCAATCGACTGTCGTTCTAGCTGTAGCAAGCTCTGAGCTCCTCAGTTTATGTGTAGTCGAGTTTTTACTGTCAAGTTAGCTTAAGGCTTGGGCTGCACATGAATTTTGGATTTCTTCGAGCCATTGGATGCTCTTCTGCTAGCGTTCGATCTTTTTCTAGTTGCATTCACCAAAGACAAAACTCCGTTGTCTTGGGGTGTTTTTGATGCATGGGAACAAGCGACAGCCGCCACAGTGAAGCTGCATTTTGGAAGTCTTCATGAAGAAAGAGCTTCAAGTTGGTGTTGAGTTCATTCAGGGTCACATCATAGCCATATATGTGGAAGTAATCGTGCCGGAGGAGTTGGTTTAGACACAGCTTTGGTACATCCGTGAGTCTGAAGACAAAGACATCGTCCACGACGACATCGCCAAGATACCAAATCCAAGCTGGTGCGCCAAAATCCTCGACGAAGCTTTGTCCTGCTCATGTTTGTCAAACGAGAGGAACAGCCCACGCAGAGGAGTGTTCGTTTGGCCATCTTCGAATGGAAATGAGATAGCCTTGTCGTCGCTGCTATGCGGAGACACTTGACGGCGAAGGCGGCCATGAATGAGAAATATAGCTTTCAACAAGACTTGGGTGGTCAATAAAAAGCACGCAGCGTAAGCAAAACCGCTGACCTCGTTGAGCACAAATTTTGGCTTGAGCGTTGGCTGCGAATGGTAAGACCAAATCTCAAGATGCAACGATCGAGAGGGCGTCAAAGACTCTGCATTTGAATCCATCATGCACTGTGCACTAAAATCCACGAATAGCCCCCACGGACCATTGAAATAGGTTTCATGAGCATCAACCATGAGGCAAACAAGAAGAATGGCCGTCGAATTGAAATTGCATCGTAGGATCTTCGTCATAGCCGTGCAAACGACGACTGTCCAGCTGAGGAGAATGCGCGGAATTGTGTTTGTATATTCCGCAGTTGGGCCGACGAAACACTCCATTCATACCAGGCCCAGCCTCCGTCAAGAAGACAACAGGGAATGCTCAATATTGCGTGGACAAGGATGGCTTTTTCTAAATGATGGGAAATGTCTGGGAGCGTATGAAAAACATTGAACTGGACGCGACGACTTGTTCGAACGGCTACAAGCACGGCGGAGAACATGTCAAGAGCTACGATGAGACAAAGTTGCAGGCATACGAGCAGGTAACCTTACGCCCAGCTATTCTTGATTTGGGGGACGCCAACAAACGACAAATAGCCCAAGTTGGTAGCAGCGTCTTCGGGAATATGAATGCTGAAGCTAAAGTAATAGCCAAAGATGGTCGATTCGTCGTGATACGTGCCATCGTAGGCATTGAGATAGGCGGATTCGGTCCAGTTGTTTGGCCATAACAATGTGCCTTCAATTTGAGATTGCTCGTTCACGCGCTGAACAGCCAGCGGTTGAAAGACGGCATCTTCGAATGGGTACCCTATTGCCACAAGGACACGAACGTCAGTAGGTGCGAGGGGCCTTGAAAATGCAGTGCTGTAATCATCGTAGGGAGGTGTCATTTTGATCGACGCAAACGTCGTGTTGACGACAAAAACAGGCATACAGACAGTCTTTTGCCGCATCTGGGGGCGAGTCATTTGTATGGCTTCAGTGCTAATTGTCGTAATATATGTCAGCTTGGGGTCGACGACATGGACTCGAAGTGTTGACGAGTCTTGACCAACGATTGCTCCAAAGTTACAATCAATTACTGCAATGAGATCGCTCGTAAGCGAAGCTCCAAGTCCAGAGTACACCAACGAGACAAAGTCGCGAACGACTTGAGGATCGTGGATATCAGTGACAGTTCCACCGGATGCGACACAGTTGGTGGTCGTGAATTCCAATTTCGAGGTTTCATCAGCTTGGACAATGTAGACGACTGATGCATTTTGAATTGTCTGCTGAAATGCAGGCACGACGGACGGTGCGTCGGTCTTGAGCAATTTCACAAACGACATGACGAGTGGACTTTCATACTGCGCGTAGATAAAAGTCGACCCGTTGATGCCAAACTGAGTACTCGTGAGAGAATCCATCGCCGACTTGACGCCAGACCCATAGATGTACATGACAAGAAGACCCGTGAGAAACGCTACCAGTGCAGCCACTGTACTGAGTAGATCTCGCCGCGTATAGATCAAGCGGGACGGTGGTTGAGCTGGCCCAGCATGCTGAACGTCCGATTGACCCTTCGTGGCTTCCGTGACTGAGTTATGCGGCATTAGACCTTTGAACTAAAGCGGCAGCTGAGGAAGACACGCTAGTGAAAGTCGGGATGCACCAAGTCATCTATTTTTACTCACTCCAAATTAACTTACCCCCCTAAGCTGTAGTCTCCTTCAATCCACCGTATCGTCCAGACGGGCTTGCAAAGTGAGTCTGGCAGTCGCCGCGATCAAGACCATGGGGCAACGTCGTCATTCCCATGAAAACCTTTGTGTTGCAACGATCAAACGCATTAGCGATGTGATATCCTTTGAGTTTAATTATGAATAGAATAAGAGTTTGACTATAATACACAATCAACTTGCTACATCACTTGCGTTGACTTTGCAGAATGCCTCGTCGAGATTTTTGTCGTCTTTCGTACGGGTCATGAGTCGACCGAGCATGACCTAGCGGTTCATCTTGACGCAGCGGCAATAAAGATAATCGGAAGAGTTCAACCAGACGAATGTCTTCCAAAAGCAAATGATTCAGCTCGCGACCGAGTAAGTTGCCAAAGACAGCATAGCCATAGACATAGAAAAGTTCGTCGCGGATGATGCAATTGAGGATTAATTTGGGCACGTCATCAAGATGAATGAGCCGGTCGTTGTCAACAATAACATAGCCAAGCTCCCAGAGCCATTCAGGGGAAGCATGGACTTGTTGATTATGAAGCTGGCGCTTGGAGAAGGCAGCGTGGAGGCCATGACATGAATGGTAAGCTTTGCGATTTTCAAACACAAAGGCAGATTCCACTCGAAGAATCGACAGCGACGATTGAAAGCTCATCGCCCACTTGGGTCGGACATGGTTGTGAGGCCTGCAATGGCCCAGCAGCTTGAGAAGTTTGACCACAACAAAGAGGAGTATCGAGCCAACGAGCGGCCACACAAAACAGCTTACTTCGTTGAGGATGAAAGGAATATTCCACTCAAGCAGCGGATGAAAGGACCACAAGTCAAGTGCAGAAGGTCGTGTGGGCACAACGCGCAGGCTCAAGTCTGCGTTGTAGAAGTCTCGACTAGCTTGTTCACACAGGGCCCATGGCGCCGAGTTGAACGTCGTGAGGTAAGTATTGCCAATCACAATGAATGCCACAACAACGGGTAAGACCACATTCAGTCGCAAGACTCTGACGATGGGGTAGGCAAGCATGACGACCCAGCTAAAGAGCATCGCGCGAGCATGATAGACAAGGTACGTGCCTTCAACATGCTTGATTTGTGGGCCATCATTTCGATGTTTGTACGAGACGTCAGCCCATTCATAGAGCGCCCAACCTCTGTCCAAAGCACACGAGAGAAAGCTCAAGACGCCGTGCATGATCACGCTCATTGTCACTTGGCGTGAGACATCAGGAAGAGAATTGAAAAAGCCATGGCGAGTGCGTTTGTTCGTGTGGTACCCAACGAGACACGAGGCAATAATTGAAAAACCAATCGAGGCCATCCCGTAGGCATTCACAATGATATGCCCCCATGCCCACGCGTTCTTCGTCACTGGGACGCCGACAAACTGAACTTTATACAAGTCTTCGACAGCATCCGTTGGACGCCTGATCGTGAACGAGCTGTAGTGGCCCGTCACTGATGCAGAGTCTCGGTAATCGCCAGCTCGACCGACGAGCATGGCAATCTCGGTGTTGCCATTGGAGAGAGTCAGGTTTGCCGTAATAGATCCGTCCTCGTTCGCCTTGACAAACTTGTATGGAGTGAGGGGCACGTTTTCAAATGGATAGCCGATTGCCATGATCGTCCCTACTTCCTTGTCAGGGTTGATGGGCCGAACGTAGCCACCGCCAGCACTGGACTGAATTTCGTCAATTGATGAATTGACGAAAAATATCGATGTAGCCGATGTAAATTGGCGTAGTGCTGGACGAATGATATTGGTCACGGTGGATGTAATCGTCCCGATGAACGTCAGGTTTGGATCCACAACATAGAATCGTTGCATGGACGTGTCGTAAGTAGTGATGCCTTCAAATGCGCAGTCGATCATGATCTTCCAATCTCGTCCAGTCGATTTGTTCAGCCCATTCACAACGATAGACAAGATGATGGGAAAAATCACGGGGTTGTACAATGGGACAAATTTGGTGCCATTCGCAAAGGCGCAGGATTTGTTTGAGAGTTCGTACGAAGTGGAGGCATTTAGTGGTTCCTTTATGAAGATTGCTGGACTGGCTATCTTCGCCAAGTTGGCTTTAAGCATGTCTGGTCTTTCCTTCATGTCCTCCAGAAAAAAAGGGAGCTTGGGGCTTTTATACTCCATGTAGATGCTCGTAGAGCCATCCAGACCACCAGTTGAGCCAGCGAGCGATGCAGCCGCTATGACAGCTCCCGAGAAGTAAATGTTGAGGAAGACATAGGCGGCTCCAAACGACATGAAGGCAACAAATGATTTCCATGCACTTCGTCGGGTGCGGTGCAGAACTTGCTTGGGCTTCTGTCCAGCAGGCACTACCTTGTTGGACACCACAACGCCTTCCATTTCGCTTCCAATCGTTGGGCCAGCCGACTGTTCGCCTGCCATCTATCTATAAACTGACTTTCGACGCTAGAGAAACATCTCGGAGATAAATTTATCCACATTCTAGGCAAGGTTTCAGCCCAAATATAGCATACAATATCGTGGCCAAGCTTGGCCCAAATAATTAGTAGACCAAGGGCTCTCCAAGTGGTAATCCTTAAAGATAGAATCTCTTTGACTAATCAATTGAACCATTCTTCCCAAAAGCTCGTGGCGAGCAAGGTGATGCTAACTACTACTATGTAATGGACTAGCAATTGGACAATGCACTTGCTGTTTTCGACGGCTTCTAGCTTTTCTGTCAAGAGTTGAGTACTATGGTCATCGTCAAGATCGTGACTTTTCCCAAGTTCAACCAGTGTCTATTAATCCGGATAAACCGGTTGATCTAATGTTTTCCGGATAAGGTACATTTCTTGAAACCACGATGGAAGCCGAGCAGAGGTTCATGGCATGGCTCAATGAGCATGGCGCTGAGCTGGATGCGTTGGAGATTGCTTCAAGTCTGTCTGGGAGTAGAGGAGTCATAGCGAAACGGAAGATTGCAGAGAATGAAGTGTGCATGAAAATCCCATCTAAATTGTTCATTTCGGAAGCATCCGTGAAGGAAGACCCAGTTTTGGCACCGATCTTTGCGGAACATCCCGATCTCTTCACAAGGGATGATCCTCTACTTTCGACATATTTAGTCTACCACTTTCATCTCGCTGAAGCGTCGTTCTTCTTTCCCTATTTATCCATATTACCAGAACCCGAGTCGATACTCAATTGGAACAAGGATGATCTCATTCAACTGCAGGATACGTATGCGACTGATTTCTTTACCATGACACATAACTCATGAAGGAAATTGTTGGAGGCTGTTAAACGTCGCAACCACGAAATTGAAGACTGGTATACACGTGTATCGACCAGACTTTTCCGATTATATCCTGTACGATCTATTCAGCAACCTTGTTTATTCATACTGTGTGTTTAGGACCTCTTTGACACCTCTTCATTTACACCAGAAAGGTTTCGCTTCGCTTGGCAGACTGTCCAAGCACGGACATTTGGTACTAGAAACGTAACATCGCTGGTAAAGTATGTCTAGGTCGACGGCTTCCGTGGACTGCACTAGTTCCGTTTGCTGACATGTTGAATCACGCCAACGTGGCCACTCGATATGATTACGACATAGATGGCAACAGCCTTTTTCAATGGCGCTCGTCACAGAGCCATAATGCTGGTGACCAAGTTTTCAATTCGTACGGAAGGAGACCTAATCGTACGTGTTTCATCTGAAGCAATGCATCTTCATATTTCAAATTTCACTCATAGAACATTTGCTCCTTGACTATGGCTTTGCGCTTCCTCAAAATGAATGGGACTATGTCGATTTTGATATTTCATTGATGGAATACATCTTACCCAAACCTGAGAGGCGGCGACTCTTCCTCGACGCTCATATCATGCCATCACCGTCAAAATTGCGTTTAGTGCCTGACACGACTCTGGACGAAGTGTTGCCTTTCTATCGATGTGCATGTCTGACCGAGGTGACTCAAGACACATCTCTCTTGGAGGTTCAAGACACTGCGGTTGAAACACAATCGTTATATCTCCTGCGAGATCAACTGACATCTCATTTGACCACTTACGTCACAACAATTGAAGAAGATGCGTTTCTTCTCAGCGACAATAATGTACAAGCAAATCTTCGAACATCTATTAAGTATCGATGGCATCAAAAACACATTCTCCACAGAATTATTGGACTTGCTAATTCCAAACTCTGTGCAGAAGCGACAACACCCATGGAATAGACGGTATGTTTCAAGACTTAAAGGATTCTTTGACAACCCGAAGAAGCTCGTCGCGGACTGCACTGTCTGTAAATCCAAAAAAGCGCTTCTCTATTGACAAGCAAGATCATCGAGAGTCGATTGGAACAGCGTAGAAATGTCTGAATTTACCTTGATAGGATTCGCCTGTGTTGCCCAAGACGTAGAAAATATATGGTGGGTCATCTGACTTTCGTGCCATAAGATCTGGAATTTCTTTTATATCCTCTTCACTGTCAATCTATTTCCACGATATTGTTACTGCATTTTCAACGAGGGGATAGAACTTACTATAAGTTGACCCAGAGGAGGCAGACAAGCATCGGCATCTTCGACCGATTTCCAAAAGATAAAACGACATGGACGATACACGAGGCACATGATCTTGACTCACAATCATCAGTACAGACTTGCCAAAGGACGTTTTACCTTCCATACACGGTCATTTTCCATCTTGGCGACCACCGTGCCGAGCCAAAGCGCATGGTATTTCAATCGTCTACATCCTTGGCTTTCAATTTGGTCAATCTTAGAGCGCTGCTCGACGTAAGCTGTGCGCTCTCGGTCGTAAGCCTAAACATTGAGACAGAAAGCCACGTAAAAATTGCTGGTATACCTGGATCAAATCCATGTCCGTTGGAAGAGACGAGATGAAATTCCACAATATGTTGCGAGCAGTATTACTTGGTGGACGATCTTCGCGTAGCCCAGCGATAAACTAAAATATGAAGTTCTTCATCGGGCCATTCAATGATAAGATTCCACTTACTTCCATGAGCCCTCCAGCCAAAATAATATACCGGGCTGGAACAATTGAAAATAAAATCGCGCCAGCAAGACAGACGACAAAGACAACGGCGGTTTTCCATGGATGGGTCCAGTTGAAGAGATTTTGAGTGCAGACAACCGTGGCACAGAGTCGACCGATCACATTTTGGACCATTTTCGTTGTGTCTTTTGCCTTCCACAGCGCTCCAAATAGGACTGTGCCAAGCGTCGATGTCTTGTCTTTCTCTGCCAGTGCATCTCGAACGAACGACGACCATTTTTTTTCTTCGGGAGCAGGCGTAATGACTTTTTTCGGCAGTTTAACTTGAAGCCGTACCTAGTTCATAACTTCGTCATCCACTCACTAAAGAGATTGATGAACCGTCAAGCTTGCATCATCAGATTGGCCTTCGACTAACTCAAGCGGCAAAGTCAATGTAATTTCACTTGGTTCAATTAGCCGAACAATTGGTATTGTTGCCGCTCCAATGAGTGTTTCAACCGCCGCGGCGTCATCGTTGTAGCTGATGACTTCAAAACGCAGTAGGCCGGGAAATGCAGTCCATGGCACCAGCAGTTCACGTCCATTGTCATAATGTTTAGCAGCTTGTAGCAATGGATACACAATCGCGTGGTAATCTACTCCCGGCGATGTAGAGCATGTGTCACAAGCGCAGTTCTGATGCGGCCATGATACATGCGCATTTCGAAAAGCATGTTCTTTCTTGGGTGGCATATTTGGTCGAACAAGACCGGGCGGGTTCAAATGCGAAATTACATTCGATGCATCTCTCCATTTCGGATGGGCAGTTGCTCGTACTGCATGCGTTCGGCCGACAAGAAATTGATCGCCGCCTGAAAAGACAAGGCCTAGAAAGCCGTGGAATGAGTCATGATATTCTTAACTTACCCATGTCTTCTTGATTGGCGTCGTTGGGCAAGTAGATAATCTTGACGTAGACATATTGACCATCCTTCTTTGGCGGAGGAATAATCGCATCGACAACTGCTGTATACAGTGCAGCAACAGGTCGAAAGAGTCGCGTCTTCTCCATAGGATCTTCGTCATACGCTATCCATTTGGTCAAGTACGAGCCATCAAGGCGCAGCACAAGCGTGTGAAGCATATAAATGAGAGCCAAATAGAAAAAAAGTGCTGGCATGTACTCGGCATTCAAGAACAAGCACGTGGCTGTGAAGAAAACAAGTACAAACCCTGATCGAGCGCGGTGTTTCCATGTGATGATGGCAATATATTGATGTTCCAGCCACGGCACAAGCTGCAATACTCGAACGAGTCGATCCATGTTGGTTCGAAGGGTTTCTACAGCAAATTCTTTCTCTTCACGGCCTTGAAGTACCATGCGTTGCTTTGGAACATACAGCAAAAGTTTCTGTTTCTCTTCGGCATAGTGGAGCACCATGTTGACGTACCCCACGACTTGTGACTTGGCTTTGAGCATGTAGCGATCTCGTACAACTGGCACGGAATCTTCACGTCGCAGTTTGGAGGCCACAACTTGTACAACATGATCGGCGTCTCTTTGGAGCAAATCAAACAGAGAGACTGTCATGCTCCCAACGACGACGTTCGTACTCAAATCCACCAGCTAGAGCCAACCATCTTAATCAATCAAAAGCACAAAGAACGTCCATCCTACCTCGAGTTGGAATGCTGTGTCGCGATGACTAATCACAAAGCAAGTCTTGTCGTCAAAGACAGGATCAGCTGTCTTGTACACTTCTTTCGTCTCGTGGGTTACACCGTCCACACTTAGTCGGCAGTACGTATCACCGTGGAAAACATTCGTGGCATGGTCGTCGGCTTTGCATTGCCTCGTACACATGTGGACGCCTCGGAGGTTGGCAAAAAGTTTACCAAAGGTATGACCTTCCTTCTGAACAGGTTGCAGAAGTCGATAACCCGTCGAATTATCGATTGGACACGTCACTAAGCGATCTCTACAAGAAAATTAATAAAAAAGTGGCGGCACCGCGAGGATTGTACCTCGAGATTGTGATGGCGTCAATGTCATTCAAGCTATCACGAGTTGGGCAAGGTAGATTTGTGTTAGCGAGCATCATGCAAGCTTTGTGTACATCGATACCGCAATCTTCACAACGATAGCCCCATTGCGTCTTAGTAGTGCTCATGATGATATGTTCACAGACGGCACAAGCAAGAATGCGCACGCCCACAGACTTCAGCGAATGAACTCGAAATTTGTGGTCTCGTACAACTTCAGTAGCATCCACAGCCGAGACAAGCCTTCGTAGACGTAGTTGAGGTTCAAACTGAATGCGAAATAAAACTCGAGCTCGCTGGCTGGTCTTTGAAGAAAGAGTAAACCACCTTGCAGCGTCAATATTGGGATGGAGGAGAAGCGGAGCAGTTGACACGAGTGTGCTAGCAAGGAGATCGTGGTTCATCATGTAGTTTTCATTCCAGATTTGGATTTCCAGTGTTGGAACCGGATTGTTGGAGCTGTTGCACCGGTGCTGAAGGCGTAATTCGTTGGCGTGGTCGTCGTTCCAAGTTGGATTCTTGCCGCCACTCATAGCAGCTTTTGTTTGAACTGGTTCGTTCCATCTAATGTGATGTTAAGACGAATAGAGCTATTTCAACTCACGGAAGAAGGGCAAGACGAACATAAGGATCCTGGCGACCGATCCAGCGCACACTTGGAAGATCGACGGCTTTCTCGACAATGATTTTGAACACGCCTGACTGGTTGGATTCAGTTTCACTGCGGTACTTGAGATAGTCAGCTCGACTTCGAATTGCAGGATGGGCTCGAACAAATGATGCAGCAAATTGTAAACACGATTGATCGCATACAATTCCACTTGGATGGAATTCAAAGAGAGCTGCAGCACTTTCATCTATTGCAATCGATCGAGCTCAACATAGAAAGTTCACTCATCTACCTGTCCAGAGACCATCGCAGAGATCACAATTTAAGTCGGCTGACGCAATCAGCGGAACGATTTCGTTTCTCTCAAGCATTAATGCAATGTCATTGTTGAGCTTGATGTCTGCATCTGCGGCGGAACTACTGCGCCGCCGACTTCCACTGCGTCCGAGAGGGCTCTTCTCAACGGCAGATTTCAAATCCTTGGCTAGGGAGAGGACGAAAATAAGCTTGCGTTTTCATATCCTGAGGTAAACTAGCATACCTGACGTATCTACGCTCAATCCAACGGACCTCTTCCGAAGCTCCATGTTGATTGTGCCTGTTCCGTCTTGCGATCGTGAAATTTATATGACCGAAATCAGAAATTAATTGAATAAATGAATCAATCTATTAATATTTGAATATTTATGGAAAATATATTTTGAGCGAGAAAGTACAAATTAGTTGAAACATGGAAATATTTCGACCGCATATCAGGAATTTTGTTGAGCGTCAACATGGCGCCTGGGGTTCGGACGATAACCCACGGCGAAACGAGCTGCATCTGCGGTACATCGCTGACTGAGAGAGATGCAACGTTTGCAGTGAGCGATGGAAGTCGTGTTCGCATTTATTCAGCCAGCGAACTTGTCCTCCTCCACGAATTTTCGTCGATTCATGGCCGCATCTTGGACATGCATCATACGACGTTTTGCGATGCCATTGTGACTCTCGAAACGCATGGCGCTGACGATGACGATGGCGATTGTTACCTCTGCGTCTACCACGACTGGCGTTCGTCCAATACCCCCTCGCCGTCGCAAAACCTCGTGCGAGCATATACACTTCCCCTTGCGATTGCAAGACCGGAATCTGTTTGTCTCTCCGTGTGCAGCTTCACAGGCCGTGTCGCGCTCGCGACAGCGGATGGGTTTGGCGTCAACATCTGGCAAACCAGTGATGGCTTTTTCGAGCATGTCATGGAGCTCAAGGTGGATCGAGATATTCAATACGTTTCTGTCCATGGAGCTTACGTGGCTATTGCATCGACGACTGAAGTTCGAGTGATGGAAATTATCGTCGAACCAGCTTTCGCAACCTCTGGAAGCAAAAGCAATGGAGGAGACGTCAAGCCGAAGTTGCTGGAACGCAAGAAAGAGCTCATCTACAACACCCTCGAGAAAGATTGGATTCCAATGATTCGAATCCCAAGCGTCAGTGGCACCTCGACTGCGGTAGCTCATGAGGCCGTCGTTCAAGTCATGGGCAAAGACGACGCGCAACTCGAAGCATACAATCTAGCTGGGCTTGTCCACGATCAAGACATCCGTGTGAATGCCGCTTTGGAGTAGGTCCTCACCTTAGTCCGAGTAGAACCTCACGTCATTGATGCTTAGATATGTCCACAGTCGAGTCCAAGTGTTGCTTCAGCGCTTTGTTCCTCCCAACCATGTCATCTCTGCATTGCGCTTCCTACCAGAGACGGTCGATCCGAGCCGCGTTGCTCAAAGCCGAACATATGCTCGACTTCTTGTGAGCGCGGCGACTGAATCTTTTCTTTATTATTTTATTGCGGACGAGGTCGACGCAACCCGTGATCTCATGGCAAAGAAGGTACGTAATTTTGGCTCTTAGAGAATCTAACATTGCGTCTTTACTTAGATTCTTCGCCGCGAAGCTGATCCGATCCGTGGTGTCATCGAACCGATAGCCATCACAAATGGGACATCCAATGCAGGTTTCACCGAGTCAACAAGTGCATTGGAGACAAGATCTGGCCGAGTGGCAATGATGTATAAATTTTCGGCACCAGTGAATTGCGTGACTGCAAACAGCTCGTTTTTGTTTGCAGCGACGCTAGCTGGCCTTGAAGTCTGGTCCTTGTGGAGTCCATGCCACCACATTGCTGCAAAGAAGGCTCTTGATTCAACTTTTGCACCACAGCCTACTCAACCGCAGCTTCTTGGTGTCCATCCCCTCCCCAACGAACCAGTCGCGAAGAATATCGTAGCTCTTGACAGCTACGTCGCTGTACTCTTACAAGCTTCCCTAACTGAAGAATCGCATCCGCTAAAGAACAGTTCTGCAATTGCAAGACGCAAAGCACACGCACTACCATTTGAAATGCGACGTCATCAAGCCCAAGTCAAGATGGCCGATGGAAGTGTCGTAGTGTTTCCCCAGAGCCCGCCTTCGACAATGTTTGAAAAAGCCAAGGTACCCGTCTAAAACCTAACCAGTTCTCATTAGTTTCTGTAGGTAGAGACTTCAGGGAATCACGTTGTCACGAAAGACCAATTGGATTTATTGCTCAGTCTATTTTCACTCTATCGATTCCGTGCCGACGTGGGGCTCCATGCGCTCCACGACATGTCGGGATTGACGAAAGAAACTCTGGCTTTGCAGTTTGAAATCTCGTTATATGATTCTTTGGCGCGCGCATGTGCTGCTCATATTGCTCATTTGTACACGACACCAGCGTTTCGCAACCTAACAAGGGCAGCACTGCTTTACGTCGCTTCAAATGTTCCTTCCCGCGATGTCCTGGTGAAGTTTCGATCGGTCGAGACGGCAAATGACCCAACAGATGTGATTGATGCCACGGCAGTTTACCTCGAAGCATTTTTGTTTCCACAGAAGGACCCAGCCAACTACTTGGGACTTTATCTCCCCGTAGAGAGAGACGACGACAACGATGTGAGCTTTACCGGCGTAGTCTTGCGCCACTATGGAGATCACGCCCCCGAACAACTTTCTCGCTTGGCCATTGATTCCTCGCTGACTTGGACGCTCCTTGACATTGATTACTGCTTAGCCAAGCTACGATTTGCCGAGCACAAGAGCGTGCTAATTCGGATTGGCATCCTGGTACTTCTAATACGAGCGACAGGACTTCCCGACTTGGAGTCATTTGTTCAAGCCAAGCATGCTGTTCTTCCAGGGGACGATGAATACAGCGACGCGTCAATTTCAAATCGCATCGAGTGGCTTGCAGAGAACTACCCCGAGCCGCTCATCCATTTATGTGTGACACATCCCGAGTTCCTCATTCAAAAACACCGCCGCGCCAACGACGAAGACACAGTGGCAGTTCCGCCAATGTTTTATCGATCAATTTTGGCCACCGGTTCACTCGCAAAAGCACCAACCAAGTTGCTCAGCGCACTTGAATTGATATTCTACAGCGCTCTGGGACACCAAAATGCATTTTTGACAGCTATGTCCTTTTGCTTGGGAGTTCTTGGAGGAGAGGATGCCGCCAGCCGCATTCGAAGTGGTCACTCCAATGTATCTGCTGCGCAACCGTTGGAAACTTCTGAGGTGTACGTCCTTGGCGCAATGCACTTTATGCTACTCCATATGAGCAAATATCCAGGAGGTGATACAGCAATTCAAGCGTCTCTCGCTCTCGAATACATCCACGTGTGCATACGACTGAGTTTGGTGTCATCACCAAATGCCAAAGCTATGCTTACTCATGCTCTGGCATCGCGATCGAGTCTTCTTCCCAAGAAACAAACTCCCGTTCCTTCTTTTGTCGAGCCGTATTTGAATGCAACTGCAGGGTTAGCCAAGAATTCCCACATTGATCAAACTTTGCACCAACTTTACCTATTTGCTTGCCAACTGGTGCCAACTGTGGATGCAGCAACTTTGGCGACATTGTGCGCATTCTATAAAGATGCTGGCCCCATCCCAACACTCATGGAACTCCTCATCTTGCCTCGAGTCGATCGGTACAGCTGCAGTCTTGTAATTGCACTCTCATGATGACGAATAGGCTGGAAGATGGACTGCGCAAGATCTATGGGAATCCATTATATTACGGTTACTTGGTTGGATATGCAACAGCGTTTTGCTACTCGTTGGATGAATGGATGACATTCCTTCACATTGTACTCGACTCAACTTCTCCACTATCTCCTGAGGTATCTCTGTTTATTTCTCAAGGAATGACTCATTGCTGTAGTTGTTATCGACTGTTCAAGACACGCTGGACCATTTGGCACTCACGTTTACACCTCAAGAATTTTTAGCAATCATCCCAGACCAAGCCGACGCAAGCGTATTTCTAGATGCTCTTGCTCGATGCGTGCGAAAACACGAAATAATCTAACACATGACATTTATTAACTCATTGTTTCTTCCACAATCGTCGTGACGCAAAAGACCGAGTAGAGGACCATGAGGAAGAGTCCAAACCACTTTGTGAGGGATACATGAAGCGTATACTGACAGCAGAGAACCACAAGAGACAACAAGCACAGACTTAGGACGACAAATCCACTGCGAAGCGTTGTCTTGTCGGATGTCGTGCCGAGGGGAACCATGTGTTCGACAGACTGAGTGCATCCCAGAAGAAGTGAAAAGCCGCCGCCGACTAGAGTGTTGAAGATTGGCCCTGCAAGGCAAGCTGCAGTCGCCATTTGAGCGTGGCCTTGGCGCGCCAGTGCTGCATTGCCGACGAAATCGCCGATGGAGTTGCCCCATGCCAGTACCAAGATGCCCAGAGTGCTTCCAGAGATACCAAGGCTCACACCGACAACATGCAACGCAGCCACGATTTCATGGCCGACGACAAAGACCCACATGGAAGATGTCACAAGAGAGATGACAGTACAGCGGAAATACCACGAACGGTTGACGTACAAGTAGGAATACACTGCTCCAAGAATACTTGCAGAAGCAGTCAGGGCAAGCAAAGGCTCTGAAGGAGCGGCAAAGTGAGTGCAGACTCCGACAAGGAACGGAGGGATCCAAAATGCCCAAGACACCACATCACCACGATGGACTAGGAGGTTGTCGTTGAGAGTTGGCACGGTAACTTGACGTGCCCATAAGATAGGGAACAAGATGACAGTTGCAAACTTGCCAAAAAAGCTGGAATTGGTCCACCCAGTCATGCTGTCCATGTATTCTCCGAATGTTCGGCTTGGCATGAGATTGTTGACCTCAACACTGCTCAAGGACTCATCGTCTCGTTCAGCCAAGGACGACTCGCTGATTTCAGTTGGTGTATCGATGTCGAGAGCTTCTTCAAAAGGCGAGTCCAGTGCGACTTCTACGTATTGACCAGACGGCTTGACAAGGACAAGAGGTACTTCTTGCATATCCTTGGGCTCCACGTCCACAGTTTTGGGTGAAGTAGTCTTTGCATTGCCATCTTCCAAGGAGGGTTCCAACTCAGGTTCTGGAGACAAAGGTGGCGTTCCTGGCTCTTGAGGAGTTTCCTGAGGAATAGCTAGATTGTCTTCTTGGGCTGGTTTCATCCAGATGATGGAAATTGTGTACATAGCATAAAGACAAAGAGCCATCAAAGACATAGTGACGGTGACGTAGCCGACTGTGCATACTCCAACGAGGCCAGCAAGCGCAACCAAATAAAAGACAGCGTCCCGCATGAGTGGTCGCTTTTGAACGGGGAAGCCATTCGAGAGGTAGGCAAGGTAGCCAAGGGTAAAGCATGATATAACAAGGCCGCTTCCGAGAAGCCCGCCAACTCCAAAACCCATGTGCTTGCTGCGGCCTGAAAAAGATGCAACGCACGAGATCAGGTCAGGCATTCCATTGGCAAACGCAAGCAATGTTGCGCCGGCAACGCCTGGTTCGATCTTTGTCGAGTGGGTGATGAATGTGACGGCTGGCACTGTGAAGCGGTCGGTCGTATCGGCGACAATGTAGAACATAACGCACAGCATAAATGACAGGAGAGAGATGGAGGCCCATTGATAATCGCCCATCGAGCAGTAGTGGAACGTCAAATAGTCAAGCCACACAGGACGAGTTGCTTGAGCACATGCGCAGCGGTCTTTCACCGGAACGTCGGCGAATTGACTGCGCACGCAGCCTTCTGGAAATGTAAACTCGGCGTGGACAGACGTCGCCAAAAGGACGAGGAGACAGCTCCACCACAAGACGAGCGGCGAGGTCGTCGACCGACCTGCCATTGATTGACGATTGACAAGCAACAAAGGAAAATGCAGAGGCTTTGGATTGGCCCTGCCAGAAACTGATCACAGAAAGTGTGTTATCAAACGTCCGGATAACGCTGACGTGGACAAAAGGCACCCAAAAGAGGAATGCTGAGTGCACCTGCCACGTAGCTCAAAATAGTGCACAAGATAAAATGACTTGCTTATGAAAAACAAATTCAGGTTTCAAAATATACCAAATTAATTGGTCAAAACATATTATAATTAGTGGACGGTAAATTTGCATATTCTTAGTCATCGCTGATTGGAAGGAAAAATGCTTCCATACAATATTCGACCGAGTGTGCGACTTTCGTGCAGACAACGTGATTTTTTCCCCAAGAATTTAGAAAATTTGGATGAGGGGAAGAGGGTTGTGAAGTTTCTTATGAAAATAATTGCTTTGCGACAACGTTGACTATCCGGATATTGGGTGGTTCCTGAAAACACAATTTGTGTCGTACACATTTCAAAAAATATAAATCATTCAGCAAGATTTAATTGTCCCTTGTGATAGGTAAAAAAAATATTGTGCATCACATCATTGTAGTCGTCGTCGCCTACTGAGCTTTGTCGTCAGTCATATGATTGACTTCACCGTGTTTCCGAACTCCTCGGCATTTCCTTTTGGAACACTATGCAGTCAAGCATGACATAACATGGCTAATCCATGCAGAGCAACGAGCTATCGAAGATGATAACTGTTGTGGTGGAGCTTGGCCCAAAGGAGGTGTTCCGACGGAAGGATGGTTGACAAAATGTGTATTTGAGATTTGCGATTTGCGATTTGTATTATTTTAGAATAAAAGTTCAGAAATTTGTGTCTTTTTTGCACAAAATGTGTTTTCAGGAACCACCCTTTATACGTACAAATAAATGTACATAATTCCAATCGACTGGTAACACTATTTCTGTTGCAAGCGATTTGTCATTAACACTAACGTGAGATTTTCCAATAAATTCTGACACCAAGACATTCAGCAAGACATTGCTACTGAAATCGCTGAGACCTCCCCAACAACTGACTGAGCCTATATAATTGCACAAAAAAGACTCAAATACTCCTGATCACTTATTCTCACTTCTCAAAATGCTAAGTAGATGCGACTTCACCATCGAGGGATCAATATCGTCCTTTGAAGTCGCATTAACGTAAAATCTCGCTTAGGTTGCTCCTCGGGGTATCATTGATAATTGAAAAATGGGTATATGTGTACTGTAATTGTCAATTTGTAATGTCCTTGCCGTGGTATTTAGATAAAGCTAAGATTACTCTCGTAGACATTTTCTGTTGAAGCTTTCTAGCCACTTACAAATGGACAATCGACACAAGAAACCAATGTCAGCATAATGCCTTAGCGGATACCCTAGTGTTAGCATAATCTCTGCTGAAGTCAAAAACACGATTTTCGTAATGCCAAGAACTATGACATGAAAGGAATATACTCTGTTGAACAATTTCATATATATAATTCACCAAAATTGGCTAGCTATATAGTGAAATGCTTTGTCGTATTTTGGATATGGAAAGGCATGTTTTGACTCACACAACTCTTAAAAATCGACTGTTGCCTTCTGAGCTCGAGCAGCCACCCAAATTTTTTAATTTATCCATGGAATTTTCTCTGTCGTTCGAAGTCATCTGAGAGAACACCATAATCAATTGACTGATATTATTCAACCAGAAAATTTCATAGATTGATCATGCTGTCTCTGACGAAGCTGCGTTTCAAAACAAAAGCAAATTATGAGGTGGCGTTGAACACATTGGAAGCAAAACTAGCAAACAAATCAATCTACTAGTTGTACCTTGTTTGAAAGCAGTTATACTAATGTATATCGGTGTTTATTGCGCGTCATGGCGTACATTAGCTACGTTTTAAAGAGAAACGATCACTTAGCAATTTCCTTTGAGCTGGGCTCCTTGTAGATCTAGGTGTTGAGTATACCCTTGTTTATTGTTTGCTTTCTGCCTGTGAGATCAGTGTATATGTTCTTTGAAAAAGGACTATTCCTGCTTCTTCTTGTTCCGTGGAACAAACTCTTTCTGTCGATTGGGCTCTCCTGACATTAGACTGGAAGAGAACTTTGTTTTGTGTTGGTTCCAATGTTTCATAAGCTTTCTAGAGGGACTTACTCTAGAAGTGATTGGAAACGAGTTTAGAGTTCCAAGATGTCGTTAGAGCCACATATCGCATATGAGGACTGGCTGTAATGTGTGCCCCCTGCAAAGAATATTGGGAATTCTTTGTCATGCATACAACACAAAAAATTCCGAAAAAGTTCGATTCTATGTTCTCGCCCTTCTTGCTTAGATATGTGCTCAACAATGCCTGATTTTTAGAGTCCTATGCATGAGGTGCGGACTGAGGTGAATAGGTGGTATATGATCTTATGGGATACTCAAAGATAGGTATCTTGATGCTATCTCTGTTATGAAGCTCAACGGCGTTCCAAACGTTTATAATCCTTTCACGACTGGACGCCATTGACAGTGCAAGCTAATTACTGATCACCACTCGTTCTATTCTTGTGGTTACGGCTATTTCTGAATGGAAATTTGACATTAGTGATAATTGAACAAAGACTATACTCACAGTTTTATAATCGAATTTCGTCATTTGACACAAGCTCAAATGCATTTGGGGGAGTCAATATAGGAAAATCGTCCATTTGAAGAATCAAGATTTTGATTTTCCCACTTGAAATTTTTTTTACAAAAGCAAAAGCTCCTCTGGTGGTGCTTTTGCTTTTTCAAAATCAAAATCGAGACGGGAGAGACAGGGCATTTTATCCGGACAATGTCTGGCTCCAATGATGTCAGTCGAGAATCGATGGAGAAGATGGCGTCGTCGAAGCGTTTGACAAGTCTTGAAGAGCGCTATGCTATCATAAACTTTCTGCGTATACCAGACAACTTTAATATCATGACAGGAAGTGCCACGAAGGGAAAATCAGTCCAAGGAGGACAAAGGCTCACCAAAACACACGGATACCAAATGCTCGCAGACTACGTCAACGAAACGCTTATAGGATCAACATGGACGACACGTGAGGCAAAATCCAGGTAGTAGACTCTCGATAGACAGTAGTTGTGTCACAAGCGTGCTCAACGAGTGTATTAGATACGACTCCTTTAAAAAGGCATACCAAAACGCAGTGCAATGGCAAGGAGCTCACAGTAGTGGTCGTGGACTCACACAGAAAGACTTCAAACGAAGTACGTTGCTATTTGATGTGTCAATTTTCTAAGGTCGATGTAGATATTTTCACCGTGCAAGCAAAGATAGAAAGTATTTGGCCACTATTCGAGGAAATGGACTCATTGTTTGGAGCCCGTCCCAACGTGAGACCTCCTGTTCTCATTCAAACTTCATGCTTGGATGGTAATCAAATGAACCTTAGTATCATTCATGTAAAATTAGATGATGGAAACGACGAAAGATCAAATAGTGAATATGGATCAAGCAACGACGAAAATGATCCGACTAACAATGCATACTGGCATGAAAACGACAACGAGGATCCAGGTGTGGATGAGCCGTCAAGCAGAAATGAAGAGAATCAAAATGGTTTGTATGATGAATACAATATGCACTAATATTATATATACTAGAGGGAATGATGAGTGACTATGTGAAAACCAATTGTAAACAAGTTAAAAAGGCACAAAGAAGAGGCATCAAGCGCTCCTCTGGGGCTGTGTTGCCTGCATTTCCCGTCAGTGAAAAGAAGGTCGTACAGAGAAAGGATTTCTCAACCATATACATGGAAGCTCAGGCTGAAGCAAGTCAGCTGGAAAGAGAGAAATTTGAGTATCAGAGAGTCAATGACGAACGCATGCTTGCTACAAGAATTCAAGAAACGAAAGCGAAAATGATTCGTGAGTTGGCAGGGTCAGGAGTCACTGATAGCAAGATAATTAGAGAGCTAGTAGAGATAGCATTTCCAGGATGATAACAGCAAGATTGAAATATCAAGATCATGTTCTTTTTATTAATTGTAAACTCTACAAAACTCAAGCACTTCTTTCTTAATACTCTCGCGCCAAGCTCTTGCTTCATTTGTGGCGGTCTTCGACGATGCGTCTCGCTTTTCATTTTTGTCTGTTGGCTCGACATATACGGGAACGTCGTCAAGGTTGTTTTGTTGTCGATTTACGATATTGTGAAGTACACATGACGCCAAAATCCATTTGCAAACAATTCGAACATCGCCGACGTGGCGAATATCAACAGGCAATTCAGTCAAACTGCACCATCGCCCTTTAAGTATTCCATTTGTATGTTACAAATGACACGCAAAGCAGACAGCTGAGTATTCAAGAGATCATTGTCCGGGTCGAGACTGGAGGGGTGCCGATAAGGCGTTAGCATTCGACGGGTTAACGCAAAACCCGAGTTACCAATAACATATTGATTTGAGTCAAAGAACGCCATAGGACGCAGAAAGGGATCACCAGAGGTCCACACAGTAGAGTCATGAACACTTCCGGGCCACCCCACAATTACATGACGAATTTGTCTTGCAGGATCAACGGTTAGCATCACATTCACTGAGTACTCCTTTTTCCGGCTGAAGTAAACTTCACCATACAAAGACGGCTTTCTATAAAGTATGACATGTGTGCCATCAGCAGTCAGTACACTACCACGGAAACCATAGGTTTCTCCGTGATATTGGGCTAACGCCCTCCTTTCATCACTGTTTGGCCAACGAATTTCTCGTTGAGAAAGCATCACAAGACATGAAATTACTCTTAATGTATATTCCCGAACAGTACCATGGCCAATTCCTTTTCCCATTGTGACCGATTCGGTGCAGTGCAACAGCAAGCTGAATCCAGATAGGACGCTGACTACGATTGCTCGCGCTGGCAAACACAGGAGAATTTTCAATAAGATGTAAAATATACGCAAATGTAGTTTGAGAGACTCTCACTTCTTGCACAAAGTCATTCACAGGAAGAAAGGGCAGAATAGACAATTGCTCTAAGTACTTGGCCAACAATGACCTCTCGTACATATACCGAGCACTCGAAAGAATGAAACACATACGCAATAACTTTTCAATTTCGCGTCTTATCTCAGGAGGCAAAGACGGATTCATGACCACCATAAGCTTGACAATGGCGTCGACATCTCTGAGGACTGCCGCTCGCTCTGAGTGACGAGACATGAAAAGAGAAGTGATTAAGAGTCTATCCGGTCGTGTGTCACAAGCATTCTGAAATTGATTTTGCTATATTGATTCACCTTGAAAATCGGAAATAAGTAATTCAAACGTTGAGTATTATATTTTGATTTTCCGTTAAGTCAAGAACTCAAAATCAAAAGCAGCAAATCTTTTTCTAAACTGACTCCCCCTATTGTCTGATCACTTCCAATACTTCTGTGGGTCGAGAAAACTTCATTTGAATATTTTCAGTTGGAATTCTCGAATCTCGTGACTGTAAAACTAAATAAAGTTCTATTCTAACTTTTGCATAGCTGTGCATAAAAATCAGTTGTTAAATACCCTAGAAATTTGGATTGTCTGCGCAAAGGCCAATCGGAGCTATGTCCGAAACACGAGTCACTTTCGGGAAATAGTATCCTTGTATTCCCACAACCTTGATCAGAGATATTTACTTGATTAACCAAAATAACCTTTACAGCGTTAACCCTACCAACAGATAAAATTTTAGTGTAGTTTGAGACGGCGCATGTCGATTGAACACAGGGGTTTGTTCATAATTTGATGCTTTGTAAGCATATAAGGTTGCAAACTCTCTGTTGAGACTCTAATCTCACTTTCTAGAGGCTCTTCACAAAGGTTGCATCTAGAGAGTCGCTACAACCTTTATATCAAGATTTGGATATGCATGAACCAGTATTAGAGACTCTTTACATGATAAGCTACATGATTAACTACACGATAATTCACATTCCTTTCTACTTCTAAGTGGTTACGAGCCCTCTTCCGCTACCGCCACCGCCGACGACGTTTGACCAAGCCACCGGCGCTCGATCTCTCGTCCTGCTGCCCCGCCTCCGCCTCCGCTCATCTACCGTACCCCTCCGACCAGCCTAGCGAAAAGTCGCCGTAGTGTGCGCAGAAGACAAATCACAGTTAGCAGCACTACATATCCCTGCCTGATCTCCTTTTGTGAAAACTCGGGTGAGTACAATGTGGAAAGGATTGTAAGCTAACTGCTGATTGGCTGAACTCCTTGTTGATTTTGCCGTTTTACGAAGACCCCCGTTTCCACGATCGTCTCGAAGACCGACTGCAACCGCATTCGCGAGAAGAACCAAGTCAAGGCGAAGAAATCTGCGACCCTCCAAGACAAGTTTCGCCGTATCGATCCCAAGTCAACTATCGACAAGATTCACAAGGACCTAGTCAACGCTCTCGAACGAGCAAGCCGCATCACCAAGCTCTTCGAAAGCCGCATTCCCCAAGAATTCCCCGGGAACAAGAATCGACCCCTCGTGACGTACACGCGAGTCCCACTCAAGCAATTCAGCTGGAAAATTGACCAATCAATTGAACAGCCCAAGAAATATTTTTTTACAAGAGGCTGAAACTTTTTACAAGGAAGTCCGTCTGCCTTTAATCAAGTCTCGAGGTTACATTAAACTCGACTTTTTTCCCGACATTTTTTTTCTTTAATCCTACTTTAACTATGGGAGTTAAAGATTACGTCACAACTTTTCTGGAGAGAACTTCCTCCAATGGGCCGCGGCTCATTGTAGATCATGGACACCGCGAGTATACATTGCCATCCAGACATTGCGTACGTCTTGCGATCTCTTGGAATTGTTCCCATCATTCTACCTTGGCTCGTTGGTTGCTGCTCCCTTAGACAAATCTACGCGAACACACAATCGAATGCAAAATGTCTTCAGAAGCAAAGATTGGAGACAGCACCCTGGGAGAGAGCACCATCAAGTTGTTGCTGGCAGTACCAAAGCCCTTCGTTTCTTCTCCTTATGCTGATTTTCCAAGAAAGACATCATAGCATAGGTGCTCTTGAAAAACTTTACAAGTTCCTTGCAGAACTCCGCATACTCAGAAAGAGCTGAAAAACGGTAGCCAGGTGGATAACGAGTGACTCCAATGTCACCCCAGATGGTCTTGGATGGTCGAAATACGTCCTTCACGAGATGATTCAAGCCATGCGCAACGCAGCCATGAAAGAACTTGGTTGGATATGCCTTCTCAAGCATTTTCCATGCTGATCGATTCGCTAAGGTGTTATCTGAGACGTCTCCACAAGCTTCTGCGGGAATTCCCTTGATAACGCGCTCGATATCACTTGGGATCCATAAGGAAGATGAGATTCTTCAAAATGCCTAAAGGGAGTCCCAGTTGCGTAGTAGTACATCGCCAATTTCATCGCAATAGCGCCCCGCTCCATCTTGCTTGTTGTCGGGAAAAAAGAAGATGCTTGCTTTTGTCTGTGTACCCGCTTGGAATGTCACTTTCTTCTTTCCCTTATTGGTGCCAGAGTTGTACCAGTCTGGTCTGGGCACTCATTCAAACGAACCCCTGATACTTGTTTAAAATACATTTTGCATTCCCGGATAATTATCAATATTAATGAGGTATATTAAACTATTGTCCGGATGATTGTCTGGTTAATCCGGATAAAGATCCAGATGAGACACAATGTCAAACGACCCCCCGTTTTTGGTGCGTTTCAAGAGAACCATCCATTTTTAACACTTGCTTTGAGTAAAGTAGTCTAATTAATACCCCGGTGTCAGCAGCCATCCGTCTATAAGTCATTTTCCGATTCACCATACCGTCCGTTTGGGCACGGCGAAAGCGAGCTCCCTCAATTTTGCGAATTTCGATCTGAAATTTTGAGAGTGTATTTTAAGACCAAGTTTGCACGCTGTACAAAATATTGCGCGCATTGAGTGAGAAATCAATGAGAAAAACAAGGTTAAAGACTTGACATTTGTATGCAAATTCTCATGAAAAAATGTTGAAAAATGACTTTTCATGATTAAAATACTGGAGAATTAAAAACATATCCAATGCAATATTTTTATTGTTCACCTTTAAAAGTCAATCACAGTGCAAGAACTGTTTTCGTTAGTCTCAAGAGCATGACGACAGTGTGAAGCTTGGATAAACAAACTCCTGCCAAGTTCAGCGTGAGGATGAAGCCAACGACTCTCTGAGGAAGACTTCTTTGTTCTTTTGCCTCCTCGCGTATCTTGTGTTGGTATTCGACGAACTCCGCTCCGATTACCAATCCCTGGAACGACGGCTCCCTGTGCAGCAATCACTGACAAGAGGTTTGATCCAAAACATTTTGTAATATCCTCAATAATTCGTCGTCCCAAAGGAACTCCTGCGTCATGGCCGAGTGAAGGATCAAGAAGACGGAGGTAAGCTTTATCAATTTCTTTCGGAGTCGACGAACTAAACTTCATAGGCGATCCAACAGGAAGCTGGGGTGTCCAAAAGCGATGCAAATCAAAGGCGTCGTGGACGTCTTTATTCAGTGACGAGTCCCAGCACATGAGCTCAGGACTATTTCCGACAGGACGACCGGCAATAGCAGTTCCATCGTTTAGCCCCAGTACTGGTAATAACCATTTTGATTAAAATCCTTTCATTTTCATCCATTTAATCGTTGACTTACATGCCAATTGAGGCAGCGCATCATGATGAAAAAACCAATCGTTCTGCGTGTATTGTGCCCCTCATAACATCTTGAGACTCCTTCACAATGTATTCAATAAGCTCTGTAATGCAGCAGTGTTGCTTCATCGCCGCGGCTTGTGAAATCATTTTTTCCCAATTGGCTCCGTAGAGCGATAAGTAGGGATTTTCAGCCATACCAGGTTTTGAAGAAGTACACAGCAGCTGAAGCTGTTTGAATTTATATGTTGCCATGATTGAGGTGTCATGAATATGAGCCATTTTTAATTGATAGACATGGATTATTCCAATGGAGTTAAGCTTTAATTTCATCGCTTTGCCAACACCTGGCAGAACTGAAATACAGTCCATATCGTAAATATCTATTGCATTGTACATTATCTTCAGGCTAGACATTTGCATGCAGTACCTTTATCATTCAGACTACCCGACACTACCTATGGTTAGCCTCCAAAGGCTATTTTTCGCACACGATCAATTTCAAACTTTTGATATTTTGAGTAATCGTCTATTGATCGAATACATCGGCCGCTGTAAACAAAAGGATAACAACGAGCTCCTACTTGGCGACCATCAGGAAACTGTTGAATAGCACATCCAAAGGAGAAACGTGCTTCACCAGGAAATTTAACATTAAGATAAGATTTTCGATCTAAAAGATCACCATCGTTGCTAACTCGACCATGTAAATCCCTTTTAAACTGAATTTGCGTCTTTTTGCCCCCACTAGCATGATACCCAATTTCAATTTTTCGATGAGTTTCATCCCAATGTATAATTTGCGATAATTCAAGTTTTCCTGTTTTAGTTGAATCAACACATCAGGGCATGGCCCCATTTCATCAATACTCCATTTCCAAATTTCCAGTCGAACTGCAAGTTGTCTAGAATAATTATATCGAGCATTTGCCCATGAACTTGTGATGTCACAATTTCCTTGTTTTTGTCGTAGAATTGATGATTTAATTGGATTTAGTCGTTGATATGCAGAATAAATTGCTGATAATCCAAGATTTTCAGCTCCAGATTGCACGCGGTAGATATTAACAGCATCAGTTGTTTGGCGAATACTGGCACCCATTTCCATGCAATCGGCAATAAGTTGAGATTCAAAGGACAATGCGACAGGTATCATGTCTATTAAAGGTTTAGTCATAGCAATTCATAAGAATGGCTAATAAAGTTGTCATTGTTCTCGTGATGAAGTTTGCCGTCTCTCCAGCATTCCAATCATCCAGATATTTTAAAACATGTACCGGGGGTTCGTTTGAATGAGTGCCCTGGTTTGTCTTTAACCTTCACTGCTGAAATAAAGGCCCTGGAGTTTGTGCATGACATGAGATGATTAGGGCTCTGCCGTAAGATCCCCCACTTTAATAAATGAAATATTATTTAAAAAATGAAAAAAAATATTAAGAAGTTATAAACTCCAGTTGCTGTTGCTTATAGCTTGGCAAATGCCGGCCATTAATTGTTCGTCACGAGCACGCATGGAAAAGAACCATGAGCGCCATAAATACTCATCAAGGAGCTCGGGAATCATGTCCCTTGCAACACCTGGCATATCCTTCATGTGACGCTTAACTCGCATTTCCCACACGCATTCGATTGTTTGAGTATGGGCTCCATTCGAAGGATTTACAAAGTTCTTCGAATGGTTAGGTTAACCCAGTGATGTGAGTAGTTCATATCTAGCACAATAAACGATTGAATTCTACCTGAAAGTACTGAGTTATTCTCGAGAGTATGCCTCCCATCCGCAGAGACATACGACGAAACATATCCGAGATGATCAGCGTCCCAGGCTTGATGTGTTCCTTTATTATTGACACCAAAGTAGGCTTGGACCTATCATTGTAGACCACACGTCCAAACCACTTTCCTGTTGCCCTGTCAACTCCTCCAAATAACCAGTAGTTGACATAGCGACGCCCTCTATAATATTTTGGCTTCTTTATTAGTGAGGTTTCATCTATTTCGACGATGTAACCTTCACTGCCTATCTAAACATCAGTTAGCTGACATTTTCATGACATTTTCACGTACCTTCATATCGCTCTTTGTCAGCGCATTTGAATACAGGTCGCGACACTTAGCGTACAGTTTCGAAACTGTTTTTTCAGCAACAACAACCTCCTGCGCCGCCTTGTTAATTGGCTGCTGTGCAGCCCAACGGTAGAGTAGTCGGCATAACTTTACTGTAGCCCCGTATCTATTTTAAATACAAAGCGTGTTGCAAAGTGAATCCGGATAATTATCCAGGTAATGAGTCATCATTATCCTCCATTTTCGTTCTTGATGTGTGATGAAAGGAAAACTTTTATTAGAGGTTAGGATTCTTACGTATTGCTATGACTAATCCTTTAAAATACATACAACCTGTTGCCTTGGGAGGAAAGAACCAATTTCTCCACATGAACTCGTCCAGATAGCATTGCAAAAGATCTCGGCGTACACCACGCATCGCCTTAAGATATTGCTTCACACGGACTTCCCACACTCCCTCAATTGGCTGAATGTGGGCACCATTCACAGGGTTCACAAAATTTGTTGAATGATTGACTCACATGTGCGAATTGCGCATGTGGGCAAGTGCAGGACTCTTCACAAGGGTATGGCGTTCGTTCGCCGAAACGTACGAGCTGAGTTTGTCGGACACAATAAGCGTTCCTAATAGTTAATTGATCTAATTCAATTTCAGCCAATCAGACTTACCTTCTGCAATATGATTGGCAATAATTGACAATAATCGTTGCTTCGTTCTGTCGTTGTAAGTGAGAACGCCAAACCATTTCTTCGTCGCTCTATCGACACCACCAAAGAGCCAGCAATCTTCGTGCTTTGATTTCTTCTTCAAAGAAGTTTCATCGATTTCGACGACAGATCCAACCCCTCCTATCTATTAAACTCGAATACAGGGAATGACAGTTAACAAGGTTTACCGAAGTTTTGTAAATGTCCACCTTTTCAATATCTCCATTTCAGCCAATCAAAAATTTAAAAAGAAGAGATAATTTTGATTGGTTGGATTTTCCACACCATTTTTATTTAATAGTTGTCTTTGTAATTTAATAACCTGCAAGAAAACATATGCAAAACAAACTAGTAAATAAAAACTATCGAAGATATGAATCTATAATTAAATAAGCTGTAGAATAATGTTATTTTGTCATGACACAAATACATTATACTTACTGAGCAGTGAGTGGCTAAAATAGATACACGTGTTTCGAAGTACTAAAGCCAATCAAAATTCTGCATTTTGATGGATTTCGAAGTACCACCTAGGCCTTGATAACTGTCGTTCCCTGTAATCAGTAAATCCATGTATAAAAATTGTTTCAGGTACCTTAATAGTGCATGATCGCATTTCCTTCGAGCAAATTTGGCGACAATACTTGTACCATGTGCTCGTCGTCTTGGTGGAGGCTTCTGGGTCCTCCTTCACAGATTGTGACGTCATCCTTGTCGCCCAATAGTAAAGACAAGGGATCAAGGACGCCATTGGCAACCGCGAACGAAAGAAACGCGTATTTTGTCGCATGCTGTGCTCCATGTTGCATGCCCTTTTACGGCAACGCCACCGTAGTAGGCCGTTGCAGAGAGTCATTTCGTCAGAACAAGAAGAACAATGCATTTTATTACGCAATAGCCCAACCTAGCACTCAAGTGTTAAGTGAGATAAATACAGTGTAGATCATCAATACCATCATGCTCCATGCTATCGCTGCTTGCTCGCTGCTCGTCGCCATCTTAACGGCCTTGAACGTGAAATCGGACAAGTCCGACTAGTCGTGCAGACTCTCCATGTCAAAGGAAAAGACAAAATGACTTAAAAACTGTTACTGGATGAGAAGCGGAGGCTTAAGTAAACGGTATATACAAACTTTCATATTAAAACTATTCGTGGATATCGTGGATTTGCTTGAAGCGGGGGATTTGGCGCCATCCAGTTAATATCCATATTTTCCATCCGTGTTGGCGTCATACGGATAATAACCGGATTGACTGTCTTTATGTGTACGGATAATTATCCGGATAAGAATATACAGGGAACGATGTTGAATAACCTTTCGGATCCGTATAGCCAATTAGATTACAGGAATTTGAATTCTTAACGATGATTGGATATTATTATTCGCGCTTCAAATTTATGATTTTGAATTGAGAGAACCTCAAAAAATTAATAACCTCAAATGAGCACTACGAAGACACGAAGGTGTAGAATACATGCGAAGTAAAATGAACGGTTATTAGAGCTTATGTGTAGAATATTAGCGCAATGAAGCAACATTTCAAACTTGATATTATGAGGGAGGAGATGCTGGTGGTATAAGGTAGAGAGCCTGTTGTTGGAAATGTTCCGTCAATTTAATTTACTGAGCTATCAACACCTTAAGAAATGGTAACCTTTTATGTTCTCTTCGTGGTTAATCCAATCTTACTTCAAAAAGGTTGTATTTATTAATCCACTGCTAGAATTTATATATTCCGTTCGTACCTCAAGAATACTTTTAATCACAGACGATATTGTCAATTTCAGTGATATTTGGATTTGGCAGTCGATTGGACAAAAAAACGAAAATCGACTGAGGATGGAATATGACTCGAAATTTGTATAATACAATATATTCAAGTGAACCATCGTTGCAACCGAGGAAGTTATTTCAGCAATGATCTTGAGCCACGTCCATAAAATCATGCGTCCAAGAACACAATCATGCACGCGCTTTATGGTTACTACTACTTGGGCATGAGGCGACAAGATGTGGCTAGAGTCTTTCACAAATCACCATATCCAACTGGATACTAGTACATCGATTCGAGACAACCGGAGATTGGCAACGTACAGTTGACCATATCCAGCTGGATACATCGATTCGAGACAACCGGAGATTGGCAACGTATGAATGGCACTAGCAACCGTAGCTTCACGCAAGAAGAACAAGACTGGATAATACGCTTCTACGAGTTGTCCCCGCTTTCATTCCTTGATGAGGCGAAGTATGCTTTCGAGGCTCACTTCAAGAAAACCATTGCAATCTCCACCATTTGGCGCATTATCCACAATCGAGGATTGACATGGAAGGCGGTGGAAAGACGAGTGATCCATATCAAAGAGAGCGACATCACCCGATTCTTTGAAGAACTGTCGTCGATTGACTGGTCACACACGAGCTTGCAGTTTCTCGACGAAGTAAGTTTTGATTCGCGTGGTTACTCGCTCAAAGGCAAGAAGCTATGTTTTCGCGGCGAATTTGAGAGGAAACCGCGAGTTTCATTGCTTTGCTTTATCGCCGTCACTGGATTTGTCGAGGTTTTCGACACCGAAGGAACTTTTGATCGAGTGAAATTTATTGAGAACTGCGCTAAACACGCGAAGAATGTTCAGCAATACCCGGGACGCGGCTCAGTGTGGATTTTGGATGGTGCAAGTATTCATTGTCACGCTGACATCGTCCACTTGCTTAGATCGCTTGGGATCGTTCCAATATTTTTACCAGCTTACTGTGCCTTCTTCAATCCCATTGAATTTGCATTTGGGGTCGTCAAGCATGCCTTCCGTCGCGACTTCCATGAAACACGACGTCGAATCTCACCCAATACATTTTGACAACCATGCAGAGGTTTAGAAATTTCAACATGAGAAAGACCTTTGAACATTGCGGATACACTGTTCAAGGTCAATTTGATCCATCGCGACGCTTAAGTGATGAGAATCACTTCCACGAAACAAGTCTGGCGATAACACTATGCTTGGGTTTGTAGAATGTCAAACTGATGAATAAGACTAGTGTCATTAAGTCATTGTTACTCTTCTGCATGGTCAGTGTCCTCAACGTTTGGAATTGAATGAATAGCATCGGCAATGTTTTCATCTGAGTTTTGACGGACATCGCAAGATATTGCTTCAATAACCCTCTTTTTTTATTTCATGCTCTCATTCATGGTGTCAACGCGTCGAACGAGTTTTTTTGTTGCATCTTTCAGAACCAACAAATCTTCCAAGCATGAATCCACAGTGTCGGATGACAAATGAAGGTTCTGCTGTACTTGCTGGATGCGCTCGTCTGCTGCAGTGGCAACTCGTTCGAATAAATGAAGCATGTTTCATGGTGGAGGCATTGCCACGAGGCTCGAATGTAGATGCAAGGGCTTCTTCAAAATTCCAGCCGCCCACATACGCCATGTTGCCTCAAAGGCACGATATATATGAGACCATTTCTCTCTCAATTGCGCAACCATGGTCTGATGCCTCGACTCAGCGGCTGCACCTGCTCTGTTTCGGATTGGAACTTGAATGCATTGCTCTTGGAACTGTTGGAGATAATTCGCGTTGTTGATGAGATTTCCCCACTTGAAAACGATGATGGTGAATGTTTGGTTTTGATGCTCCATGAGGTATCGCTGGGCATGTCCGTCACTTGTTGGTTTGAAGGGATTTCGTCCCATTTTGATCGAGACAAAGCAATCAAAGTCGTCATGTGTGGGGGGTTCATCGTCCACAGTCCACATGCGAGGGTCATCGACGTATGACGCCTTCGACTTCATTTGTTGTGCGCAATGGTCAAAGATCTGAGTGCGCATTGAACTCCACGTTGCAGCTTCGAAGACGTGAGGAGCCAGGCGTTTACCGCTGTGGTCTTGCGCGCACACAGTCTCCTTGACATAAATGTCAACCCTCATCCTGTACAGAGCCGATGCTGGGGAGGACCTTGTGTTGTATCGATGTTGTGGTGTCCTTTCGCTTTCGTCTGAGTTTCTTCTCGAATGAATTTCCATCAGCATGGTCTGAAAATGGAATGATTTGATTGGATTTAATTTGGTGACAAGATGATTTCTGATTGGCTAGTCGATCGACCGCCGATTACCCTCCGTCGATTCGATTCGACTACCCAGTCCAATTTCGAATCGAATGCATAATACCACTATTGATTTAATTGGATATATTGGAACATTTTGTTGTCGAATCGAAACCATCCGTGGAAACTTTCTTCAACATCGTTCCCTGTATTTGAAATTGTATTTAAAATAGGTGCGGGGGCTACAGTAAAGTTGTGCCGAGTAGTCTAACAACCTTGCCCATAGCTATATGGAACTTTCCGAAGAATGTTCCTTTCCTTACGCCGAGCTCACTTTTGGCGCATGTGGCATTATTACATCGCCAAGCAACTTGCTCAGTCGCATTGGCTGGCCACACTTCTTGCAGTACATTCTGGCTTTAAGCAATCCAGCCTGTATGCACCATCGAACGAGGCTCTCGTCAGATTTGAGGGCTTCGGTGATTGCAGTACACGAGAAGTTGCTGGCGTTAGCAAGGTTGTAGCCACTCATGAGGGTCAAAAGCGAAGAGAAAGCGGGGGAGAAAGGGGTCTGAGTGACTTCACGCGCCAAAACATTGGCGGTAAAATACATTATCCGGATATGTTTGATAGTATTATCCGGATGTTAATTAAAAATGAAATATTTATGTATTTTAAATAAGAAGTGGGGGGATAGCCAGGATTAGCCACTTGGGAGCTCTTCTTGTGATGGCACACTAACCTTTTGCAGTGCAAACATAGCACTGATGTGCTTAAATGTGGATCCAAGGTATTGATGAAGTAGGCGCCATGCGTCGGATAGATGTCGGTCGCGTTTGCTTTGCTTGAACTGCCGACTTTGTTCTTCGACGCTCGAAACTGATAATGGACTTTGTGTCTGGCCTTTTGAGGCAAAGATAAAACCAATGGGAAAGTGAATTGAATGCCCATGCTTTGTCTCGACACAATGTCCAATGAAAATTCGGATGATAAGATTAATCGTAAGATTACATAAAGTAACTTGAATAAACTATTGACGTTGGTATAGTACTGGATGGTCTTCCGGTAGGCAAAAATCAAAACATGGATTTCACGATCATTAGACTGACAAGAAATATTTTTTTGAATATGTAACCTATCGTGGGAATACCAAAGATTAAATTGTGTGATCCCAAAAAATTTTACGTTCTTTAAACCGAGCAATTTTCACTTAGTTTCAAGATGATATAGTATCGATAAAAACTATGGAAGCCAGTGGTACATTCCGTTCATCATTGTTGGATTGAAGCAGTGAATCTTTTTTCAACCAAAAATATGTATTTTGGATCCCTAAGAGTATTTCTAGACTTCATCAAGCGTAAATAATTCAAAATGCAATCTGCAATGCACCCATGAAGACCATCGAGCAATCTTATGGTAGTGTGAATTTCAAGCGGCGACAAGAACACCAATGTAACCATCGTCGTATATTCAGCCTCCTCAAACCACTTTTTATCGTCACCAGCAGTACGAGCAAAGGTATCGAAAACTTGTGACAACAAGATGAAAACTGGGAATAGGCCTGCGTGGGTGCTGTGAGTGCAGGAAAGCTACAAGACATCTCGCCAAGCGAAAGAAGCCGGGGCGATTACTATTGTCGACCCCAAACCAAGTTGTCCTCGCCCCAAGTAACCTCGATTTTTACACCAAAAAGGAAGATTTTCAAGAAAAAGCATGATAGGAGACTGCGCCAGCATGCCCTCGTGACGCGCATGCTAAAGGCTGAGTATTTTGGGATCAAACATGAAGCCTACACCGAGGATATCGTGTCATATTGACCTAAGAAATCTAATAAAAAACATGTTTACATTGGTTGTAATTTTAAAAATATAAATGAAAAATACATTTAAAAAACACTTTTACCAACTGCCCCACATGCAAATACACGTTCTCCGAGTACATCTCACGCGTCATCACAAATCAAGCAAACGTTGGTGACGATTCGACAATGTCATGTGCCTGGTCTGCAATGCAGAATGCCTATCGATTGCTCCTTCCCACAGTCCAGCCTCATAAAGAAGTTGTCTTCGATGCCTTTCTCCGACGATTGAATTTGCCCCTAGATTCGGGCATCCCCTTACGTGAAATGCGGAGATTTATTCGCCATGTTTCTGCTACTGGATTGCATCTGTGTCTGGAAACGTTTGATGTTGAGCCCTTTCCAGCGCCTCACCCGCGCCAGGAGAGGTTGCATGATGCCTTGGTCACAGCCCTTTCTATTTTCGTCAAGGATGGAGGGATTCTCCTTTTGATTTCAGCCTCTGGGTTCTTCTCACATTGTCGAATCATCCTACAAGACTAGTGTGGCTGGTACGAACTTCAGCCAATGTCGCAAATCTATTCGCTTCAACAACTGGATGTAGCTGAACCAAAGCGCAAGAAGACTCGCCGGGGACTACGATCGAAACAGAACAAATTGTGGATTTCATTCAAAACAATTGTGATCACGGTACTCCTGCGTTTTAAGTCGTGCTCGTGTGGGATGGGCTGTGATCTAGATATGACACCGTCAGCCACATCCTCACTGTTGCTTGACACTACCACTGGCAAATATTCTGTGACTAAAGCTAGTGTCTTGGATGCATCAACAGAAGCGCTAACAAAGAGAGAAATGGTTGGGTGATAGCCAAGCGAATTGAGCAAAGTGGCTTCGTGTTGGAGTTGTTTCACGATATGATCGGTGGAGCCGTCACCAAGTGCTTGTGCTCGGATCGCCTTCATCACAACCTAGTCGAGGCATAATGTCGTTTCAGGGTGTGTGGTGTCCCTACCTCCTTGCCATCAAGGTTAACTCGATAGACGTGACTGAAATGGCCAGGCCCCACTTGTCCTTTCATGTCGATGTCGCTGAAGAGACTTTGCAGCACGATATGGAGTCGGGTAATCTGGTCACTTTGATTGAGTGCCACCGTCACGTACAACCGAAGATTAGCGACGGTGGCGCCAAAGGCAATCTTCACTTTTGCCACAGTCTGGCCGAGCCAGTTTTGTTTGCCCTGCAGCCACAGTAGTACGCGTGTCACTTTACCATTCCATTCAAGCGTGTGTGTCGGAGAGGGCTGGATTTGAAGCGTCACTGGCACTTGAGCGCGATTGATAGCAGCAGCAGGAGACACCAAGAAGTGACAAAAGAGCGATTAGACCATCTGATACGTCTGAAATCAGCGCCACCCGCGCCACGACCGTAAAAATGATTCTCCAAATTCAGCCCCGATGTGACCTGACAATTTCCGACTAGCTGTTGGACAGCCCTCAATTTGTCAACTACAAATACTGTGCTGGTGAATGACGACAAAACGTTTTCGTCTCGCTGAATTGCAGCACTCTCAAAAGACTGTCCACAGAAGAGATCGCATGGATCTTGACGTGACATATCCATACGTCCCGTGTGTTAACGCGTATTATGGACTCAGTTATGAACCATAAATTCTTATTACTCTAGGCTACGCAAAGCATTGCCGATGAAAATTGTATGCTCTGGTTGGTTTGGTTGTTCGAGTCGAAGCTCTGGTTGGTTTGGTTGTCTCTCATGGCTTAACCCACGATGGAAGTAAGAATTCCTACCCTCTTCATGGCCAAATTGGCTAGTGCAAAAATGCGAATATAATTGAAAGTGCACCCAGTTCGAAAGGTAGAGCGCCTGACAAACAGCCAGGAGATACATGGATCGATCCTGGCTCGGCACGCCATATTCTGGTTTAAATCCGTTGGTACGGGCTCCTGGCTGTGCAAAAGGATCGACCTTCTACCGCACGAAAAAACAGCGTGTAGATCTTTATCACTTTTTGCTGCCTCCAATTTTACTCCATGATTTCTTTTCTTTGGCAATTCGTGGTAATTTTCTGATTGGTTGGCGGCACTATACTACGCTACGCTTTACGCAAACTTTACATGATAAAGTGACGATAAATCAAAAAGCCACACAAAAATCAGTGGAAAATGTGCTGACCAGCATGCCAAACCAACAGCACCACCATTACGACCGAGTTTGTACATGCAAGTGACACCTAAATGAGCTCTAGGCCAATGTCCAAGCACTTTAGCAACTCAAGGCCAATCTAAAGTGTCTAAGGAATGACTAGGACGATAAGTCAGTAGGAAAGAAGAGTTTGATTATGTTTAAAGACGATAATGACCTCTGCATTTACTGTGAATGGCCTAAACCTCTCGGTGAGGGCATATCTTTGAGCGAGCGAGTCAACCTAAGCCAAGTGAGTGAGTGTGCGAGTTTCTGGTCTGCGAAAACCAGAGCCTGCTGAGTCGTTTCAAGCAACTCGGCAAACCCACCCCCAATCCTCCACACCAGACCAAGCGACGCTGTGGTCAGACCGCCTGCAACCGGTCCACACATCTCCTTTCCTTTCAAAACCATGCCTGGTTCACCGGGCGTTTACAGCACTAGCGACCAAGACGGCTCGCCAAAACAACCCCCTCATGACAACAACGACCCCCGTCTTCCTCTCTCTTGTCGCAGAAGGAGACACTACTCCCGAGCCTAGCCCCTCGTACTTCCACAAAACCTCAGACGACACAAGTTTTCGTTTCTTTTCGTTATGAAGTATCCTGATAATACGAAGTTTTCGCAAACTCGATTATATTATAGATTTGATTATAGAATATCGATTTTCGAGAGTGTCTCTGATAATTCATAAATCTATAGTCAAATTTTGATGAAAAATGATTATAGATCGCCCTCTATAATCATGAAATATTTCCTTTGTCGATTTATATACTGTGTCATATAATATCGACGAAGTCGCAAATAATGAATAGAATTTGAGAGAATAATCTGCATGGAAACCACCAACCGCTTTGTTCCTGCTTTCATAAATCGAAACAAGGCCACGCAAATCACGTCATTCAAGGGTTCAAATTGAAATCGTTCTTGAGGTATCATTAATCATATAGTTCGAGCAGAAATAGAATTGTCGAGGGCAAACATGATATTCAGTTGTTCAAGCAATCACGACTACCTTCAGAACCTCTGTCACTCATTACACTAGCATATAGTCAAAATCTATAATTCAAATGAACTGCGAAAAGAATTTCTGAGTGTTGATTATACTATAGACTTGACTATGGGCTATACAGTACTGTAATATCATCACATTTATAATCAAAGTTGCGAAAACTCTCTAATCATTCGGGTGTTTTGTTCTGTATCGGGGGACTTTTGTTATTTTGCATATATCGTTCAATTAAATTGTCCGGTCAGGACTGGTGGTCCGTATACAAATAACTCAACATTTTTTTGGTTTAGGACCAAGTGAAAATATCTAATTTATAGAGTATAAGCCAATCGCAACGTGCTTTTTGCTCCGTGGCTTCTGACCTATTGTGGAGATTCATCCATGCGGAATGTACGGTCGCCGAGAGCACAGGGTGCACACTCATTACGTAGTGCGGTCGATGAAATGGAAGCCCACGCAGAATTAGTTTTGCAGCAACATCTACGCGAACAAGAAGCCCTACTGCGAGTTCGCACCCGCAGAAATGACGTTCGTCCAGTCAACACAAAAAGCAATACGCTCCACGACAGAAGGAATACATTGAATGGTGTTTTGGCAAGAACTACCAGAATGATACCGTCACACCGGGACGAATGGTTTTGTTTCTGACTAAGATGCAAGAAAGGCCCTACTGGACGAAAGCGGAAGGTCGATGAAACACACGAAATGCAGAACGCTACAGCCGAAACCACATTGCGTCAAACTAACGCCCCTGATGCACAGTCCATTGGTTATCCAACACTCGCAGCGTATGTGAATGCTCTCATGGACTTGTGGAAAGTCCAGTACGAGCTAGATCAGACTGACAGAGTCCCCATTCGCCCCGCAGCTATGAAGGAATTATTGAAGTTGAAGCAGATGGTCATGGTAGACGAAGAGAACTCTACATTCAAAGACCGCAGAATCGGTACAATGGTTGGTTCAGTGGACCAGACGTCGCTTCGAGAAGTTCTTTTCTGAAATGACGGAGGTCGGGCTCAAACATCGCGCTGACAATCTCATGACTTATGCTCTGGCCACTCGTGGCGATAATATTCGCCGCCTCAAACTTTCCAACATTGGTTTCATAGTTTTTGAAAACGAAGGCGTCGCTGGGGCCAATTTATTCAGATGTGTGTGGCGAAGGTCGAAAAAAACCCAGTTCGGCAACATTGAGGAGTCAACATTTATGCGTCATAAAGATGTGACCCGTTGCCCTTTTGGTGCACTTGGTTTGTATTTATTCTTTCGCTGGCGTATTGGTGGCGAGCCTTGTCCAGATCTTTCTGATCCAGAATTGTGGTACGATATCTATGCATTAAAGGGTGCGAGTCCCAAGTCACCAATGAAGTATTCGCACCCGTATCAAGCGATAAAGAAACAGCACGAATCTCTCGGGCTTCAGTCAACCTCCAAAACGAAAGCAGGAAGAAAATCTGCTGCTGTTACAGCAGAACATGAAGGTGCAAGCGGGCATTCGGTTGATAAGCACGGACACTGGGCCATTCGAACCCGAGACGGCTCCTACGCAAATCACGTGGTGCCATGGGAAACAGTTCGAACGCTAGCCGGTTTCGGGCCCGAAAAAGGTCGATACTATGTTGAAAGAGCCATGGTGGCAGTACCCAAAGACCTACAATGTATGGTGTTCCCATGGATTGAATCCGCGCGTGTAGCGATGAATCTCAAGCGAAGAGACATAGCTGGTGAAAGTTTTTTGCGCCTGATGGAGTACATGCGTGTCGTGATATCCAAGACGCAGCACTTCTCATTCGAATCCCTGGATACAACCAGCACCCCGTCTATCAAATGCCAATATTCACAAACAGCGCATTTATTTCATTCCAACAGCAATTGATTATGGCGGTTGAAACAGCGGTAGCACCAGAGTTCATGGCTATTGAGAAAGCCATGCCACTAGATGCAGATTCGCTCCAAAATGTGCGCCAAGACACAGCTCCCATTCATCGTGAATTGTCCCAGGTCACATTGGGTCTGCGCAAGGTTAAAGAAGTCGTAGAAAACATGGCCAGCAAATGTTGCGACAACACCAACCTCGTTCGACAGCAAGTTGTGGGGGCACTTCAGCAAGCAATTGATGGATTGGCAGCGGCGCCTACCAATCAACAATTCACAAATGACTGCTCGGCTGTCATAACTCAGTCGACCCTACTTGTAGCACCCTCACCTAAAAGCATCGTGCGTGGTCTAACCATGTCCAGGTCAATCGATACTGTTCGTCTTGCTTGGAAGGAATATCAAGTTGGCCTCAATGGAGCCCCTGCTCTGAAGGACCTCGAACTGCAACATGGTGCAAAATGGCGCTCTACTGACGTACTACCCTGGTCCATAATATTGGCAACATTTGGGGTATAATTGGTGGATTAAAGCTGTTTCTACAGTAAAATCGATGCTGATTGGTTTATAAAACAGAGCAGAGAAAGAGCTTTGATTGGACACTTTTTGGTCTTCAAACGGAGTTCTGGTTGTGAATTGACAGAAGTGTAAAAATTCCAAAACTTTTACGACCAGTAGATTATGATGTGCGCCATCAAATAGACGAAGCTTAGACTTATGAGAGAGAGTAATTAAGTAAAGCACACTTTGTACTACATTGTGGTCAAGCTAGAATTGCCGCTCGGAAACACACTACGTTCATCACAGCACAAACGCTGTTAAATGGTAAGGTTTGAGTTTCTCAAGCTTTATTTAATCATCAGACAGGAACCCTGTCAGATCTACGGGTTGTATGCCGTCTATGTGAAGCTAAATAGACCTCTTAACAGCTCCAACAACCAGCTATTGACGACAATCTTGCTCTCATCAACTACGTTGGCTCTAAATAGTACCCAGTGTCACAAATGAAGTATACAAAAAACAAATATGTCAAATACTGTGTAATCCAAATGTTGCTCATAATGCGGGCCAGAGTAGTAGAGCGCAAGTTCTTTCAACGAAGAAAACCATTGTATACAGCAATCGAACAACTAATGGCTGAAGGTATGGAGGAGGCTTGCGCCGTATCGCTGTTGGAGGAGTTGTTAAATAATCTCAAGCGAAACAAGCAAGTCAAGCATATGCGCGGCTACTGCGACTTCATCAAATGCAAAATCAACGCAGTTTCTCCAAGTGGAACGACTTTGAAGAGCATTTTGGATATATCGTGTGACCCAGTTGTATAATCCTTTTGTTAATACATGGCCTCATGCACCGACGATCTCATTGATCTCGATCTTTTGTGTCTCTCACTTCATTTTATATTGATCTGGCACATTTGATGAGTATACTGAAATCAAGTCTATTCAACTAATCAAACAAACACAGTAAACTCTGTCATTGTTCATTGTTTGATTTGGCACATTTGATGAGTATACTGAAATCAAATGAAATTGTATTGAAATCTTTTATCCCTCTGTAATGCAGCTATTCTGGAGAGCTTGACATGATTCACACAAGCATTTCTTGAAACCATACGTGACACCGTAGTCGAAGGTCACTTGCTCCCCGCGTCGAATCACTTCGATTGCAAAGATTCCAATTCGAATCAAGCCCGAGACGGACCATTCTTCAAGCTGAGCATTTGTCGTACAAGAGTGATTGACAAATCGCGAGTCATTTCCGACCGAATATGCATCAATCCAAGTATTCTTGTTGACAGTCACGACGTACAAGTCACGGTGCGCTTGAGCTCTAGCATCCAATTCTTGCTTGGTAATGACTTCGCCGACATATTCGATCAAAAACCCTTTTCGATTCGTTTGGTTGCATATATCCCATACTCGCCATTGCAAGATCTTGTTTCAATGATTTCGCGTTGAATGGGTCGATTGCGGCAGAATTGGGGTTTCACGGCGCAAGTGGAATCGAGACACTCAGTCTTCTCCAAACGGTTCGAGAATTTTTCGCCATATCTAGATTTGCAACGGCATGGAGTACTCGACACTCTTCTTGTGTACATCGCACGCGTGTTTGTGATAGCCCTGCATTGCATTTTTCACTTTTGTCTTCAATCGGTCGCAAATGTTTCGCTTGATCTTGTACGTGACATTGACAAAAACTGCTGGGTCGTGCTTCTCAATATAGTTTTGAATGGCGATAATGGGAACATCAGCCGATTGAAGTTGTCTCTCAAGCCATCCTTCAGTCACGGGACTGCAGTGCTTGCTGACGTGTTTCTTTATCTCAAGCTTCTTTGGCTGATATGGTTCGCTTGATGCCTTGATCCAATTGCGCAGCGTTCTTCCTTTCATGTCTAGACTTTTGGCAAGCTCATCTGTACTGAGTGTGCTGTTGAGTAGACGAGCAGCATGCCAGTCAGCAACGACTTCTTGGCGATAGGTCGCCAGGAAATTGAGCGTGTTCTTCTCTTTCGGCATTTTGGAAAATGACAAGTAAAGGCGTTCTATCAATTTGGTGATTGGTCGAAACTTTTAGTGGACTAGAATAATTGGTATTTTTGATATTGTTTGATGTGCAGACATTTTTCATTTAATATTTCAAATAACATTTGATTTAGTCCGGTCCTCTGGCCCTTGGACATTTAGCATTTCTATAGGACCAAAAGATCTATATATCTGCTGCATGTGTGATTATTCAATTCAGAATTTGTATTGGATGTGATATTTCTTCAATCACACTTGACGTGAATCTAGATTCGATACGTCTCCAAATGACTTAATTTAAGTGTACTCTTGTTCGGGTTGTAAGATTCTTGCCATGTGTGATTTCGTTGAATCACGGATCTACCGGGGTGTCTCATTGGCCATTTTTGTTTTACAGGCAATGCCAAGAGGTCAGAAGAGATATCCCGTAGCAATCGAGGCGACAGAAGATCCGTCTGTAGTCGCTCTGAAGCTCAAGCAAAAGAGAACAAATGACAGTACAAAGCTTACGTACAAGTCTAAGACCAATCGCATGATGACGTGGTTGAGCAGTAGTTATCCTGATACAATCGACGAGCTCGAGAATCGCGTTAAAATTCCGCTGCCGAACGATGCTGTCTTAGTTTTTTTTGGCCACACATGTAAGGATGCATCGCAATGCGACGAAAGCAACACGAACACGGTTACACCTTTGTCATCATCATGTATTAAGGGGTATCGCAGTGCTTTAGTTGATTTGTACAGAGCCCAGTCACTTGAGTTGGATCCTACATTGAATACTGAATTGAAAATTATGCTTGATGGCTATGAAAAATTGATAAATGACTTGAAAAAACGTGGCTTGATGGACATCATGGAAGGAAAGCGCCATTTGAAGTCGACAGGATATTCCTTTTTGGCTCTACACTTGATGCAGCTTTGTCCAGAGAGCAGTGGTCAATCATGGTGAACTACCCTTTTTGCATGGCCCTATTTTGTTTTAATGTGGAATTTGATGCGTCGAAGTGACTCCGTTGATTCTATTATGCTCCAGCATTTAGATTGGCAAGAAGATGCATTAATCATTGAGGAGCAGGGCCATAAAGGCGACCAAACTGGTGCAGATAAATTTGGAAAGCATATTTAAGCTAACCCATACGAGCCACATCAATGTCCTATCCATGCCCTTGCTGTTTTGCTATTTTGCCGTGAAAATCATTCATCGAAAGTTCTCCATCAGTTGTTTTGTGGCACTGACAGCAAAAATAGATTTGGCAAAATACTTCGACGCGTTCTTGATAATTTGGGAGATGATGGCAGGTATGCTCTAGGCTGTCCAGCAAATGAAATTGGCACACACAGTTTACGCAAAGGAAGTAGCACTTATGCCCTTGGGCAGATCAATGGCCCCAATCCTGTTTCTGTATTTTTGCGCATGGGGCAAAGCTTAGGAAAATTAAAAGACAGATACATTCACTTTGGAGAAGACGCAGATCAATTATGTGGTCGCATGGTGTGTGGACTACCATTTAACGATGCGAGTTTTGCTTGTTTACCTCCACACTTTTCTAACGAACTTCTATCTCTTATGGATCTTAAATATTGGTGTACGATTGTCCCCGGCTTTGATAATTATCCACATGGAGTAAAAACGGCATGTCCATTCTTGTTGGCATCGCTCATTCATCATGAAGATTATCTTAGGTCAAAGCTGGAATTATCGCATCCTTTGTTTTAATCAAGAGTCTTTACACACAACAATTTGCTCAATAGTTTGAGCCACAAAACAAGTATTTACATTGGGATATCTCCAGAATTGGGAATTAAATCTACTGGTGTACCACCACATTTAGCTATTGCTGCCAAAGTAAATGCGCTAGTATGTGAATTAAGCTCTCTCAAGTCAAGTCTATCTACGTTTGTTTCCGATCTTTCTGAATCAATGCCAAATTTGATTGCATCGAGGGTGGTTGAAGAGATTAAGCAAAACTTCGTTGTGGATGGAGTTGCACCAGTAACTATCAGAGACATTGATTCGAGATTTGCAGAACTAAGACAAAGCTTACTTGAGAGTATGCGGCAATTCAATACGGCTGGCAATACTGTTGCCCCTACACAAATTGAGTCACCTGTCGTTGAATAAATGGAAAACCTGGTGCTGGAATGACGGACTCATCTGTCATTTTGTGCCCCCAGGATGGAATTTTCCTTCACACTTGACCGTGAAAAAACTTTGGGAGCTTTGGCATTTTGGAGACGAATGTGCTCATATTCGTCCCTATAAGAATTTGGTAAAAAGGGCTGATATAAAGAAACCACACCACATGCGATATAGTCGCGCCAAGGCTGTGGTGGCCTTCGTTGACAGCAAAATCAAGCTCCCACTCGGTATATCGGGCATAAATAGCCTACACGTTGGTCAGGTTGATGGAATATATGAGATTGCATACGCTGAAGTGATAAGCCTGCTCTACGGATCCAAACCCACTCGGCGAGTCGACGACATCACTTACGGCAGATTGTACAATGTCCTCTGTGCTTCAAAAAGCAACAAGGCGTTTCCATTCGTCAGTAATAAGAGCATAATTAACCAATGAACTTTCCTGATTGTTTGTGATTTCAAGTCAATCACACATGCCGTCATTATATACAGTCGTCGCTCAGTTTTTGCACATTCCAATTTTGATAAAGTATTACAAGTTATCACATGAATAAAATATATTGAGTTATAGAGGAAAACAATAGTGTCCATTGGAAACTTGTCAATGCGGCGTGGTCTCAACCAACAATACCAGTGTGCGTCCAGCAATTGCGGATTGTTGAGGATGAAAGCTCATTCCAGGCGTCTGTCATCCATTGCATTGCAACAAGCACATCAACAGCATACAACTTCTTTCCCCTCACCATTGCATTGGTAGGCATATCGATGAGACGAATGGCATGTTCCATTTGACGGCGTCTGTAGGCATGCTTGAACGATGAAATTATTCCAGCATCCATTGGTTGAAGGAAAGCGGTGGTATTGGGAGGCAGCATGAGAATTTCGACGTTGGTAAGATTCACTCCAATGGCTTTGTGGGATGATGCATTGTCCAGTATGAGGAGGACCTTTTTGTCCCGCTTCATCATGGACTCATTCAGATTGCCAATCTGTACTGCTATGCTAAAGACACCACACATTTGAATCTTTAAACTTGCCGGCCATGCTTCATGCGCGATTCAAATGATCAATGTACTGATTTCAAAGAGTACTCAAGATACTTAATCCCTTGCATATATGATATTATGGAGGTTATTTAGTTTGAGTGGTGTGCAAAAACTGGGGGACGACTGTATTTCAATTTATCATATAATCCCATTTTGCGAAAACTCTCTAGTGCCTGCCCAATCATCTGCTTGAAGTTAACCATCCCCAACGTGCAGTCGACTTTTCAGCTTGTTTGTCCAATCCGATGCATATCACATTCAAGGCTACATCTTGCTTTTCACAAACATTTCAGAGCCTACTTGGCCTCTCGGCTGTAGCTTTTATTTGCAGGAATAGCGTCGAGCGATCCTTTCTCGCGCTGATCAGAGCCATCTGGGGTGTTCACGTTCCTCCAAATGAAAGAGGTGGCCTCACTATCCATTTTTACTTTAATGTGACTTTCTATAAATAAGTTTTATAAGCAAAATTAAACTTGTTTAAATACATTAAATTAAATATTAATATAAAAATGACTGAATATTGTATAAATACTTTCTTACTTTTTGAAACATATCCTCATAATCCGTGGTGTATCCTTGGACCTTCTCTCCGAACGGACCAGACTTTGGAGATCAAAGCGTTCCCAGCCTCATCTTGCAAAATGCTTTCTCGTCGGCTAACTTCCCTCCTGCGACGTCGCGCCCGTGTCGTCTCTGCGCCGTCTGTGTCTTTCTCCACCAAGAAATACCACATTGAGTACCAACGCAGTATCACGAAACCTGAGGAATTCTGGCATGAAGCAGCGCAAGACATTCCATGGTTCAAGCCATACACGAAGGTTCTCTGTCAAGAGAATAGCCCCTTCAATAAATGGTTTGTCGACGGCGAGATGAACACATGCTACAGCGCTGTGGACCACCACGTTGAAACTGGGCGTGGCGATCAAGTCGCAATTCACTACAAGAGCCCCATGTCTGGAACCGAGCTTGATATCACTTACCGCGAACTTCAAGACAGAGGTATCGTCCTTTTAGCATTCTCTATGACTAAAGCTTGGTTTTCTTAGTTGCTACGTTTGCTGGAGCTCTGGCAGCTGAAGGTGTCAAGAAGGGAGACCGTGTAGTCATTTATATGCCCATGGTGCCAGAAACTGCCGTCGCCATGTTAGCCTGTGCTCGTCTTGGTGCAGTGCACTCAGTTGTATTCGGTGGTTTTTCCGCCAAGGAATTGGCGGTTCGTATAGATGATGCTCAACCCAAGGTTCGTCGTTGCTTATTCATCATGTTGTCTAAAGTCATGTAGGTTGTCATCACCGCCAGTTGCGGGTTGGAGCCCAAGGGAGAGATCGCCTATGAGCCACTTCTCAAAGGAGCTTTGGGTTTGAGCGAGCATCAACCCCAGCGTTGCATCGTCTTGCAACGTGATCAACGCCAGTACAACATTGACAATCCCCGCGATGTTAGCTGGGATGACTTCATCAAAGACGCTCAGCCACACGGCTGTGTTCCAGTGGTGGCGACGGATCCATTGTACATCTTGTACACGTCCGGAACGACCGGCAAGGTATGCTACACCGTACAACTTGACTCGTATATTCATATTTGCGATAGCCTAAAGGTGTCGTGCGTGACAACGGAGGCCACAACGTTGCGCTCAAGTGGGTCTTCCGACATGTTTTGGGCCTAGAGCCAGGTGATGCTTGGTGGGCGGCTTCAGACTTTGGCTGGGTCGTTGGCCACTCGTTCATCGTGTACGGTCCTCTCTTCTTGGGGTGCAAGGTAACCAAGCTATTGTTACTCATTGATAAATTGTCGTCAGACTGTCATCTACGAAGGAAAACCCATCGGTACGCCTGATGCTGGCGCATACTGGCGCGTCATGGCGGAATACCAAGTTCGCAGCATGTTTACAGCTCCGACGGCATTGCGTGCGATCCGCAAGGAAGATCCATACGCAACACACTTGGACAAAATTTTGCCTGACTTGGGACACTTGCGGTACGTCAAAGGTATGCCACCGTGGATTGACCCTGTTTGTAGATCACTCTTTGTCGCTGGCGAGCGCGGCGATCCAGCCACGATCGACTTCTTTATGCAAAAACTCAAAGTTCCCGTCGTGGACAATTGGTGGCAGACTGAAATTGGCTGGCCAGTCTGCTCTCAAGTCATGGGCATGGACCAGACGAACCCGGACGGATCGGATCAACCTGGCATCAAGTTGGGCTCGGCGTCTCGTCCTGTGCCTGGCTTTGACGTAGTTCTGCACAACCGAGAGGGTCCCATCGAATTCCCCGACGAAGTCCAAGAAGGAAGCATCTTGATCCGTCTTCCATTGCCTCCTGGTTGCTTCACGACACTTTACAACAACGAAAAGGACTTTGTTGACAAGTACATGGCGGAATATCCTGGCTACTACTCAACGGGGGATGCTGGTCACATTGACGCCGATAATTACGTCTACGTATGTGTCGTCAACTCTGAACTTTGTCTAAGCTTCATTGTAGATCATGTCCCGCACTGACGACTTGATCAACGTCGCTGGCCATCGTTTGAGTACTGGTGCGATTGAAGAAGTGGTGCAGACCATCGACAGTGTTGCGGAATGCGCCGTCGTTGGCGTCGCGGACAAGTTGAAAGGCCAAGTGCCGATTGCGCTCGTCGTGCTCAAGTCGAACGCGACCGGCTCCAAGGACGAAGTCATTTCAGACATTGTTCAAAAAGTTCGCCATGATATTGGCGCCTTTGTGTGCCTCAAGGACATCGCGATCGTCGAGCAATTGCCAAAGACGCGCTCGGGCAAGATTGTCCGACGGACGATTCAAACCATGGCTGACGATAAGCCCTACACGGTGCCCGCCACGATTGAAAACGAAGCCGTGCTTGATGACATTGTCCTTGCGCTGCAATCGATCGGCTACGCCAAGCAACAGCTCATTAAACAGTAGAGAAGTTGTGACGCCAACCAATTTTTAATTTTTGTCTTAATCAAATGTCAACAAGTTTGTCTTCGTGACGCCAAACTTTTCAAGCGTCACGATGAGATCGTCCTCGGCGATTGTAATTTCTTCGTTGGCCGCGAGCACCTTGACCTTGACTTGTTTGTTGGCGCGCTCATCTTCGCCCAAGACGACGACGAACGGAATGCCCATGTCGAGAGCGTACTGAAGTTGCTTGATGAACTTGGGGTTTTCGTTCTCTGATGGAAGGACTTCCGCGGCAATGTGCGCTCCCCAGAGTGTACGGCAGACTTCAAGACGAGGAACGAGCAAGCCGGGTGATGTCTGGGCGACCAACACTTGAGCGACAGGAGCCTTGAGACCGTCGCCGTGATTCTCAGCGTGCTTTTGGAGCATGCCAAAGATGCGTTCAATGCCCAAACTGACGCCAATGCAAGGGATATGAGCATTCGTGGTGGAAAACATGCCGACCAAGTTATCGTAGCGACCACCAGCGGCAATCGAACCGACTTGAGCGGCTTCAGAGCCCGTCAAGACATACTCGTAAATAAGACCAGTGTAGTAGTCGAGGCCACGAGCGAGAGACAAGTCAAACGATACGTAGTCGAGCACGCCCATGGCTTCCAAGTACGACCATAAGAGGGCGAGTTCTTTCATGGCTTCAGCAGCAGCAGGGTGGTCGCCAAAGCGTTTCTCGGCGAGAAGTTGGGCGTGCAAAGCCTTGGGAGAGCCCACTTGCGTGACGAAGCCTTGGATTCGGTCAGCAACTTCCGGAGGAATGTCTTTCTCATCGACCATTTCCGAGCGGACGTTTTCCCACGTTTCCTTGTCGAGTTTGTCGATGGCACTGCACGTTGTGCGCAACTTATCGGCGGGGACACCACAGAGTTCCAAAATGGCATCCAAAAGCTTGCGGTGGCTGAGCTTGATCTTGAATGGACCAAGTTCAGGGAATTGCTGCAGTACTTCAATGGCAATCGTAATGGCTTCAGCGTCCGCAAGCATCGTTGGGTACGAGCCAGCAATATCAAAGTCGCATTGGTAGAATTCACGGAAACGACCGCGAGCTGGTTGCGGGTTGTCACGGCGATAGACACGGGCGATGGCAAATCGCTTCATTTTGCCAGGGTTGTGCAACGCCATGTAACGAGCAAATGGCACCGTGAGGTCGTAGCGGAGCGCCAAGAGTTCACCACCTTGGTCAGCCAAGTCGTAGATGAGCTTTGTATCTTCACCGTACTTGCCCGTGAGGGTTTCCTTGAGCTCAAAGACGGGTGTTTCGATTTCAACACCACCGTGGCGCTTGAAAACCGAGCGAATCTTGTGGATGATGCGCTCACGGAGGTGCATTTGTGGCGGCGTGAAGTCTTGAGCACCTTTCGCTACCTTGGGACGGCGTTTTTGGCCACCGGCCATCGCTCCAAGGCGAGCAAACATTTCCTCGAGGAAGGCCACAGTGCCTTGCACGCGGAAGTCGAAAGGGTTTAGCGACGAATCCTCTTGGACGTACGTGCGGAATTCAGAGCTACCGACACCGACCGTCAAGCTGTTCTTTGCAGCTTTCTTGGCTGCTTTTTCCAATTCCTTCTCCAACTTGGCTTGGCGTTTCGCCAAAACCTTGGCACGTTGCGCTTCGCTCATGGCAGCGAGTTCAGCGTCTTCCTTCGCCTTGGCAGCAGCTTGCTTGGCGGCGATTTCTGCTGCTTTCGCATCGTCCTTGACTTCATTTGCACCAGCTTTGTCGTCCTTCTTCGAGTCTTGGGCAATCAAACCTTCAGCAATGTTCAATTCTTCAACGAGTTGTTTTTGGGTGGCTTGGACGAAGGCAAACGTTTGGACTGGGCCGAAACCTTCGTGCTTGGGGGCTTCCACAGGCTTGGACAAAGCCACACGACTGCGGGAGCCTTCCCAGTACGACTCGACGGCACCATGAATAGAGTGCAACAACTGCTTGAGGAGCTCAGGGTGGAAAGACGTGAGACCGAGGACACTTTCGGCGGTGTTCAAGTCAGCTTCAATGGATTTCGCTGCGGCAGCAATAGAATCGCGAGCAGGGCCGTGGTATTGAGGGATGCAACGAAGAGGAACAGGGTCCGCCTTGTCATTTGCAGTGGCAAACTTGGAGTTGTCGAGCATGACACGGAGGTTCGTCGCGACTGTGATCATGCCACGGTGAGCACGATCAACGTCATGAGCTTCTTGGAAAGGGAAGGACGACGCCTTGAGGACCTCGCAGGTCAACGCAGCCACAGCATCAGCGATGGGAGCGATACCTTTGGCACCACAGACGATGGAGGTGACGACAGCTTGAAGCGAAACTGCACCTTGGATCAATGTGGCTTGTTCAATTGAGGTCAAGGGAGCAGGAAGGGTGATGTTTTCTGCAGCAAGACCTTCAGCCAACGAAACAGTCGCAGATCCGTGGAAAGCTTGACCGTGTCCTTTAAGGGCTTCCAAGAGCACCAAGGCAGCAGCATCCACTTCAACAAGGTGGGTTGATGGTGCTGGGAAAAATGGAACGAGGTCGGCATTCAGCAAAGCAGCAAGAAAGTCTGCCGTTTGTACCATCGCACTGGAGCGGCATCCAGCATGCTTGGCAATGTAATTGAGACGTCCAAGCAAGATCGCGCGACCCAAATCTTTTGGCAACGGATCGGCAATGGCTGTTGGGGCTCCTGGGATTGACAAGATCCGCGACGCAACATCCGTGTGGAGTTCTTCGACGGCGAGAGGTTCAACAGTGACTTTGGCGCCGACAAAGACGACAGAGCTAAACTCTTCCAACGAGAGCTTCTTCGAGCCAACGTTCACTCGATTCGCCATTTTGATAGATGGAGTATGAAGATAATGCGACCAGTGATTTCCATCAGGGAATTCTTGTGACGATGATTCATCCGGATAAAAAATTCCGGATAAATAACCATCATTTATCAAAACGTCATTTTAATGTTATTGTCGTTTGGGTCCAAAACTGGAAATTTGGTATGTTTTGAAAATGTTTCAATTAATTAACGCATACACTATTTAATGTTTACGCAAGCATTTTCTCGATCATGAACGTTAAATAGTGTAATTTCAAACGTTTTAAATGTTTGAAAAACATGTTCGAAGCATTCAATTCCTTTTCACTTGAAATTTGTATGCGTCAATTGTTGCGTCAATTTGCTTGCGTCAAAATTTATTCCGCACGACTCCAGGTTTTTATTAAAACCACAATACATTGCAGAAAATAATTTTATTGATTTTGATTGTTCAATGCGGGCGGTTCAGCTTGGATTTACGATATTTTATAAAAATATTGGAAAATAATGTATTGTCTTCAGAATTTACAGTGTGGATTGCACTCGCATTTCTATTTTGTCCAATCCAAATTTATAGTAGTTTCAATTGGCTATATATGGTGGCGTACATCAATGTTGTGCGAGTTGTCCGAGTTCCCTCATCTCACGCTCATGCTTGTCGAGCTACAGCGAATACTTGCACGCCTGTGCTAGCAATAATGATGATAACTGACCAAATAAATTACGATGAATTTACTCCTATTTCTCTGAGTTTACTGTTAACCAACAACGGAGCGATTACAGCATTTCTGAGGGGATGGACGAAGGGCGATAAAGCTATGCCATCACATACGGCCTCGTGATACTCCGAAGTGTTTAAAATCCCGTAGAGATCATAAATCACACATTTAAGGAGACAAGATGATTGTTGATTCCTTAGTATCAGTCCTTTATTCGAGATTGCGTTGCTAAACTAATACAAGTTACATGACCAGCACCAACTCTTCTACATGTATTGTGTCAGTTAAAATGCTGAATGTAGACATCTTTCTATATGGCTAGCAATCAGCGTGTTGAGTTGTAGACTACATATCGTCCCTCGACATGCAACGAGTTTACGTGTGTGTGGTTTTTCATTCAACCTGTTATGCAGTTGAACGTGAGTTTCGTTCGAATGATGTGAGAACTAATTTACTTAGTAAATGTACTGCGATTCTAGCCTGCCTCTGTCACACTAAACACTGTTTCTTAGTTATGAGTGCCTGGTAAGGGAGTTTAGATTAGCTTTCAACTACGTTTTCCTTTGTGTAGCGCTGGGATAAATCATTGGGCGGGGTTCTCTATTTTATTAGCATTTGATTGGACAATGAATCCACAGAGCAGTTTGCTCTGTGATTTCCATTGAGAGGTAAATTCAAATCGTACAATACAAATTGCAAGTATAAATACAGAGAAAAAATATCACTTTATTGGAAAAAACAGTGATCTTTGCACTGTAACCCCCTTAATTTCAATATGTCGAGCACTGTAAAAGTTGATGAATGTGTATTTCTTGGAGGCAAGTCCTACTCTACATTCATTATCAACACGAGGGACGAAATCTATTGTGGAAGAGCTCTCAATTCTTGTGGCTTCTAATATCAAAGCTCTCTTGGTTTCAAGTTGCTTGGATGGACTTCAATCGTATGACTTTGTCGATGACAGAAAAAACAATCAATCAAGTCTAATTCAAACATATACAATTTTAGCCAATTATATTGTGGAGCGAATTTGCTTGACTCTCCAAGCGAGTATTTCCTCACACATACAGCAGATAAAGCGCCACAGCGGTGTAACTTCATATGCGCTAGCATTCATCAGCAATATGTAGTTTTCAAGATGGATCTGCAAGTCTTGCCGAGAGGCACCCGTGCTGCTTGTTGTCAATATTCAATAAAGAAGTAAATAATCAGTTCAAACATAGTTTCAGCCAATCAAATTGTACAACATTTAGCTCCCGCTAATTTCCATTATTTAATTGCGCGCAAAAAAGCATGTCGGGCATTTCAATCGGCGCCTCGTTGGCCGGCGCGATGCCGAAGGAAAGTTTCAAAGCTGTGACGAGTATGGCCATGCATCGTGTGGAGTTTCCTCCCGATGCTAGTTACGATATTGCCCAGGCTATGCTGCCGAATATTGTCGGACACAAAGGTTCAAAGATCACTGCTGCCAGTGTCCAATCCAACACAACACTCAAAGTGAAGATTGCAAAGGCAGGATCTCACGAGAAGAGCTATATATCTGTTTCAGGTGAAAATGTGATGCGTGTCAACCACGGAGCTCGGCTTGCGCAGCAATTGATCGATGATGCCTACCAAGCTGCAGTGTCCAAGAAACGTCTTCTCCCAATTGCTCATCGAATGGCAACCAAACCAAAGGCTGCAGTACCAATATCAAAGAGAGCTAAAGTTGAGCCACCCTATACACCCCCAATGCAACCAAACCGACCGACCTTCGACCACTCTTTTGTCCAACATCCAGTGGTCACGCAAGATCCCATTCCGTTTCGTCAGTTTAGCCCAAAAAGCCGACAAACGACGTCAAGCAAACCTGTCTTTACTCCAAAGCCATCCACACCTGTTGATATCACGCCAAAAACTGCCCCCCGCGAGAGAAATCCCCTCCAAGTGCAAGAAGCCTCGAAGCCAAGGATTATTGCACCACTGAAGGGCCAACCATCACCACGCCCTACTCAGCTCGATCCTTCAGCAAGCTTCCCACCTATCAATCAGCCACCACCTTTCGCCCACCACAGGCCCTCTGGCAATCAACCACCACCATTTGCCCAGCATAGACCTTCTGGAAATTTTACACCGACAATCCAGCCACAACCACATCCACATTTCAGGCCACCAGTCCAAGCTCCATGGGTCGCACAACATGTCTCCCGCGAACGTCCGCAGTTCAGATTGTCTGTTACCCCATTGCCATCACATGGACCAAATGTTACTCCTGAACCCACTTTTCCAACCCCAATTGATATACCTCAACAAAGCCCAGACTTGCCACAGTCAACTGTGAATCCGCCAACGGCAACAATTTCGAACGACACTACTAGAACTAAGTCAAAGACTCGAAGGTCAAGGCGTAAATCGAAAGCGAAGCCTGAAGAGTCTCCAGGAGCACTTGTGCCAGTCATTCCTCCCGAAAATGAAAGCCTTGAATTCGCGTCATCTATGCCAGCACAAAATATAATCGCGACAACTGCTCCTACCTCCAAACAAGCCGTGCAATCTCCAGTCAAGAACATTGAACAGCCTGATAATTCTGATGTTGTTGACTTGACAGCTTCACCGGAGCACCAGCCAAGATCTACCGTCGACGACGATATCGTTGAGATTAAACCTCGCTTTGAGGAAGCACCTAGTGAACCTCCGCGCGCCACAGCACTGACATCTTGGTGCCACGCATTGACCAAGAGCGCTGACTTGCTGACAACTCACGCTGCATCCTATGCTTCTTCGCGAAAGGAATGCCAGGTAGCAAGACGGAAATTTCACCAAGTGAGCAAACGCTATTCACTCCTTTCATCTATTCATGGCCTTGCAAGTCGGGTACCGTTATCCCAGCGTACCAAGGATCTGAGCAATGAAGACCTCAAAACTCTCGAGAGGACCATGCGTGAAGATGCTACGCATGCCGGTATGCCTCCGTTTCTCCGTGGAGTGTTGCCATGGACACCAGAGTGGCAAGCTTTGACGGAACCGTCACCATTTGATTTTCTTGATCCACTTGATGACGTAACTGAATTGACACGCGCCCAGCTGCAGAGAATTATTCAGACGGACGAGGATTTGGAAGAAGTCTGCAAAGCTCATGAGGCGCTAGTTGAAGCGGCCATGCGCACTATGGATGCAAATGATATTGATGGGTGGATGCATACTGTGTTGCACGTGTGCAATCTACTGAGGCGCATAGTCCTTCATCGGGCCGCAACCAAGGAATGGTTGTGTCGTCGATATCCTCCATTGCCATCCTCAGGTCTCCCAAGTGCTGTCACAAAGAAATGGTTGAAAGAATTTGATCTCTGGCGCAGCGAAATCGTAGATGCCGCGCTACCTTCTCAACTATCCCCTGATGATCACCCGATCATTGGACGCACGTGTGCGTATTACCCTTACATTTTGCTTGTCGTGATGCACTGGACGTCTTCTTTTGATTGTACTCGGTATCTATGCAAGCCCCAAGATGAAGACATCAATGAACGTATCAAAGTGTGTCGTATGCGCCTTGGAGCTCTGTTGATTTCGTGTAAAATGCCCTATCACAAGCTCTTGGAGCATGAACGCTCCATTCAGGAGCACGTCAAGGAAATGCTCTCTGCACTGGTGTCTCGTGAATTGAGCGATTGGGCGAAGTTGCTTGATGAGCACCCAGAACTACTGACTGTCATGAACCAACAAGACGGAGAAGACATGAACGACCCGACGACACTGTTGCAGCAATTGCCTGGTTACTCAGTTGCTCCGACTCAGTTGTACGAGACAGAGACAATGCCACCATGTCAAACGCTTCCAGATTTAGCTGCCCTGGCCCACCAATTGACTTTTCCTCACGACACAGTTGACGTGTAGTCTTGTCCAGTTACACCAAACACTTGGGATCTCAAATCAACAAGTCGTCGGACACAGTCTGGAACCATCGTGGTTGATGGACAAGTTTTCTGCGAGTGTTCTCGATTGGCGATTTTATCACACTCCGGTCATTGATCTGTCTGGTTTCCCAAGGCCTAATGCCCTACCTCATTCCTCGTGCAGGAACAATCTTGGCAAGTCAAGACATAGCTCGAAGTTTCATCCAAGGATAACGGCGTGATTTCCACCGTCTTCGTCCGTTGGAAATCAAACTGTAATGCACTAAACCCAGTGAATTTAACAGAACGTTGACTGCGTTTGATCATTGCTCGGCGCGTGAGCTCATGCATGCCGTAAGATCAACGTCGAGGCGACTCGACATGATGAAACCGGAAGTGATTCGTGGCATGACCTTGAGGAGGCGCACATGATGAGGGTGTCGTCACTTTATCATGAAACTTAATACGTGTATAATTCAATAACCTGTAGAAAATAATATGACTAAGATTTCAAACGCACGTTTCAGAGCTTTCTCGAGACAGCAGGTACTGTGACAATGCATGTCGAGTGGGAGTTCGAAAATTCTCGAAGCAGTTTGCAACAGCCAATTAGAATCCAGATTTTCAGAATCTAAGATTCACATTGGTCAGAATTCGAACTGGGAAAAGTGGCTGGGGACGTGCGGTCATTTTCCATTTGATTGTGTCCAAGGAAAGATGTCGGTAATCGGGATCGACTTCGGCAACGTAGAATGTGTGGTTGCCCAAGCCAAGCGCGGCGGTATTGATATTATCCTCAATGAAAACTCGAACCGTAAGAACCCGTACGTGAAATCCACGATATGAGTTTTGAACTCATTTTTGTGTTGTGTAGAAGCATGGTGTGCATGACCGGCAAGCAACGATACATTGGTGAAGCCGCTGTCAGCATGGTAATTTCCCACGATTTGTACAGGCCAAATAATTATTGCGACGACATGTAGGCCCGTACCAACTACAAGAACACGGCGACTGACGTCAAGCGCTTGATTGGACGCAAGTTTTCCGCCCCTGATGTTCAAGAAGAAATTGCCTCGTATGGTTTCAAGTGTGTGGAATTGCCTAACGGACAAGTTGGCATTGTCTTGAACTACAATGATACCCCCACCACATTTTCGTGCGAACAAGTTGTCGCCATGATGATCAACAAGTTGCAAAATATTGCTGCTGTTGCCAATGAAGGCGTCAACCCTGCATATGGTGTTGTCTCCTGCCCTGGTTATTTCACCGATGTTCAACGCCGTGCCATGTTGAACGCCTGCAAAATTGCCGGCCTCAACTGCCTTCGTTTGATGAATGAACACACTGCCGTTGCCCTCAGCTACGGTATTTACAAGTCGATGCGCAACTTGTTCCACGAAACCAACCCTGAACACGTCATGTTTGTTGATATCGGTCACTCGGGTTACACTGTCTCGATTGCTTCTTTTGTCCAAGGCAAATTGCATATTGACGCCGTCGCCTACGATCGATTCTTGGGCGGCCGTAACTTTGATTTGGCTTTGGCGAAGGATGTTGCTGAAAAATTCGAAGCCAAGTACAAGAAGAACCCCTTGGCCGACGCTAAGGTATGTCGATATTTTGTGAAGGAGATCTTATTGTATTTTTAGTCGCGTATCAAGCTCTTGTCGGCCTGTGAAAAGACCAAGAAGAATTTGAGTCCACAAGGTGTCAACTCGTCGGCACTCAACATTGAATGCTTGGTCGACGAAATTGACTACAACTCGAATGTGAGCTTGGAAGAATTCGACGCCTTGATTGCTCCTTTGTTGGACCGCTTGGAAGGACCAATCAAGTCCGCCTTGGCTGATGCCAACATCACCGCCGACAAGCTCTCCTCTGTTGAAATCGTCGGTGGTGGCGTGCGCGTCGCCTCTGTCAAGCGCCGCTTGGCAGACATTTTGGGTTTGGACAAGGAAAAGCCCAACATGGGTCTTAGCACGACTTTGAACGCTGATGAAGCTGTCAGCCGTGGTTGCGCTTTGCAATGCGCCATTTTGTCTCCCCTTTTCAAGGTGAAGGACTTCTCGATCACAGACATCAACAACTTCCCTGTGCGTGTTTCGTGGGAACACACCGAAGCCGCGGCTCCTGCCGACGACGAACACCACGACGACGAAGATGGTCCTTCGCACGCTGCCAGCAGTAACTCGATCTTGATTTTGACCCGCAAGGACGACTTCCCAACAACCAAGCGCGTCACTTTCCGTCGTGCGGAACCTTTGGTTATTGAAGCCAACTATGACGAAACTGCTCTTCCATACTTGCCCCCCAGCCCATACACGAACTTGGGCAAATTCACGATCACTGGTATGACCGCCGGTGAAAACGGAGAAGCTCCTCGTATCCGTGTCAACATCCGCCAAGATATCCATGGATTGATTGAAGTTGCTTCTGGTCAAATGATGGTCGAAATCAAGGAAGAAGAAAAGAAGGAAGGTGAAGAAGCCAAGGAAGGCGAAGAGAAGAAAGAAGAAGGCCCCAAGAAGAAGCGCTTCCGTAAGGTCGAACTGAAGGTGGAATCGCAAGTTGGCGGTATGACTGCCGCTGAAGTGAACAAAGGAGCCGAAGAAGAATTGAACATGGCGCAACAAGACCGTGTGATTGAAGAAACTGCCAACAAGCGTAACGAGTTGGAAACCTTTGTCTACGACATGCGCAACCACTTGAGCGACAAGTACAACGACTACGTGACGTCTGCCGACAAGGAAGTCTTCGAAACCAAGTTGAACGACATGGAAGATTGGCTTTACTCCGACGAAGGTTTCGACTCGATCAAGTCGGTCTACCAAACCAAGCTTGACGAATTGCGCACGTACTCGAAGCCCATCGAAGCGCGCTACTTGGACAACCAAGAACGTCCTGCTGCTCAATCTGAATTGACGGCTGTGATTGAAGAATACAAGAAGTTGGCAAACTCGACCGACGAAGCGTACTCGCACTGGACGGACGAAGACTGCAACAAGATTCGTGACGCCGCCACGAGCGCCGAATCTTGGTTGTTTGATCAATTGAACGCCCAAGCCAACACGCCATTGACGTCTGCTCCTGTCGTCACGGCCGCCCAAATCCGACACAAATTGGACGAATTGCGCGCCTTGGCGTTGCCCATCATCACGAAGCCCAAGCCTTTGCCCAAGGTGGAACCTCCGGCTGCCCCTGTCACGGCGCCCGAAGATGAAGCCGCCAAGGAAGGCGACAAGATGGATTTAGATTAAAAGAGTACTAGTACGTCCCAGTTTAAACAATGCACTTTTTTAGTTTTATGTTTCAGAGCTATAGCTTCGAGGATGACGTGACTGCGGCACGCAATGAGTTGGCCATCTTCTCCAAGGCCCATCGTGGCATCTCAGCCGTCACAGGGAGATACACAAGGCTGAGCATGACCTTCTTGGACACGACGGGATCACGCGAGTCATCAGTTGGACTACAAGAACAGCTTAATCGAGGCAACTCGATGGGGAAACATACTGAGGAACAAAGGCCAACTGCGTCGCACCGGCTGTCACATCAAAGCCATCCTTGACCATGGCAGCGACAACATGTTTTGGATCGGGCACGAGGACTGGAAAGAGCCAGTAGTAGTGATTCCGTGCCAGTACGCCAGGCACAGACGTGTTGGGGACATCGCGGATCAATTGCTCGAGTTGTTCGCTCTTCGACCTAACGGCAATTGTGTGAATGGGCATTTGTGCATTTGACAAGGACGTACTTGCGCTTGGCGACGTAAGCGGCGTCAAATGTAGTCAATTTACGGTGGAGAAGGAAGAGCAGCGGCATGGAAGGACGTTGACGGATACCAGTGATCAAGTCGCCAGCAAAGCCTCGGATTTGAGACGTAATAACTTCATCAGCGCTGTCTATTGAGAGGAATTAGCGGGTGCATGAGGATGAGGAAGGAACGTACAGCCCAATTTAGAGATGGCATTGAAGAAAAGACCAAACATCGCAGGGGTTGTGAGAGTATGGAGAGCAGAGTACTTGATCAATCGGTGCAAGAAGAATTTGCGTGACCGAGGTTCGTACGTGTTGTTAATTGAGCGCATCTTGTGACGAAGCGCGGGATCGTTCACACGAAGCATGCCACCGCCAAATGCAGTCGATGTCTTGATAGTACCAAAGCTGAACATTGAAACGTCAACACCTTCGTGGCCATTGTATGCTGGACCACAATACGCTTGCGCACAATCTTCGAGGAGAAGCAACGAGTTCGCTTTAGCGAATGCTGCAACAGCGTCCAACTTGTTGAGAGTGCCAAACACATGAGCAACCAAGATGAATTTCGTTTTCTATGCATGAGCTTGTCATCATGGTTGCATGAAGGATTGTCTTACGCGTGTGACAGATCGCTCAAGGACTTCCTGTTGCATGGCTAATGTCGATTCATCCAAATCGACAGGCACTGGCACGAGTCCATGATGACGGATGATTTTAAGCATGTCTGGGATTGTAATGGAAGAGCAAATGACTTCACTTCCCCGTGGAAACTGCATGGCTTGCAAGAAGAGGTCAAAACCAGTCCTGCAAAAAAGCGCTCATTCCATCTCACTGGCAGCAAAGCAGGCATACCGCACAGAGAGAACCGCTAGAGCTCGTCCTTCGGGGTCGAATACCGTTTCCAAGTCCGTCGTAAGCGTCTCGCGGTCTTCCTCTTTAAGAGAGTAGCACGACACGATGGCGGACGTGATGTCCGAGTACGTGATATCCAAGCGTTTGCGCGGAAAGATCGACCATGGCAAGCGACCACTGTGCTGTTCAAACTTGCCTACAAGGGATCTCTCAGTTCCTCGCATTTCCCAGCCAGAGCCGTCGTCGCCGTACCGAATGGTTTGAGTGCCATCTTGCTGGTTGCAACGGAAATGCAAGAATGAAAAGTCTGGAGGGGCATAGTACAACATGAGATCCCAAATCTCGTCGTCTGACATATTTATTTAAATATTCTATATTATCAATGTAATTGTATAAACATTAAATTATGATTATTTTATTATATTACATACTGGGGATTCATAGTCGACGGCGACACCACATGCTTCTTTGGTTTACGTACACATTGCGGGAAGTAATGCGGTGATCTCGGTGAACTTCACAACTCCACTGCGACGTCCGCTATGTACAGTATGCCATCGAATGCATCGCCATGCAGTCCTTTGAGACACATGAGAGCTTCGTCCACGAGAAAGAAAAGCTCCTCTGGCCAGCTTGACAGCTTTGAGTGAGCCACAAATGAGCAGAACGACATGAGAGTTATGAAAAAAGATATTCCTGCAACGATATGTTGCCACGTAATATTAATGCCTTATTCATCAAAGGTGTGACTCTTGTTGGCGGTGGCCGACGGCGGCGTGCCTAGTTCGCTCAACCGAAGGGTTTCGAGCTCGTCCGATTCACTTACGTTGCTGGCCCCCCTAGAAAGCGACTTCAGTAAGTACAGAGAGAAAGTTGTCATACTTACGATTTGGATCGCATACGCAATGAAGGACTGCGTTTCAGTCCTGCAAACGACAAAGAAGACACCGACAACCTTTCAAACGAGTCGCTGACGCTGGACTTGCGACGCATGAGTGACGACTGGAGTTCCTTGATCTTGTCTGGCGACGGGAAATGGATCTTGCGCTTGATGTCTTGCATCTTTTGTTTGGCCTGCGTTGACCGATGCATTAAATTCGACTTCATCGCGCTGAAGGTAGATGCTTTCTTTGGTTCGTCCGTTTGGTTTTCCGAAGGGACTTCCTCGGTCCCTTCAGTCTCTGGCACGTCGCCGTAGACGTAAGCATCTTCCGCTTCGTCCTTTTCTTCTTCTTCCGTTTGGTTTGTCGTCGGTACTCCAGGTACTTCTGGGCTGTCCTTGCAATCAAAGTACGGTGCCAAACCATTTTGAACGCGAACGACATGGCACTGGAAGAAATAGTTGCCCCAAAAGACATCTTCGGGCAGTTTGTATGACAATTCAAAGTGCCTCTGGCAGGATGTCACGCAATGCAATCAGTGGGTATATACCTGTCTTAGCTGAGCATCAAGGGCAAGTAGTTCTGGTGCCACTTGGACGAATCTCTAGAATTTGGGGTTTAGAGTCACGGTCGGATCCATTCCTCATACATCAATATCGAAGATAGGTGACAAAAAGTCGAGCGACAACTGTTTGAAATTGGCTTTCTTGCCGCTGATGGCGAGTATTTCGTCTTTGACCTTTTCAATCGCCTCTCCTGCCTAAAATATGAAGATAATGGTCACGCTTGTGACGATGGGACGTACGCTATCAATCCATGGCAAATCTACGATCAAATCTATCTGTGGTTCATTCGTCGCTGTTTCAAATGCATCCGCTAGTGATTCTTGTGCGAGGAGACTTGCTTTTTCCACCACTTTGGTCGATTCGACTGCCAAATATTTTGCTGTTTCGACTGCCGTGTTGGACAACTCCATGGCATCCTGCGTCAATTGACGACCGAGCTGGCTCGCAAACGAGAAGAACCCTAGAAAGCCTGAATACTCAAGACACTTTGGCGGCAGTACAATCTCACCTTGGGATGTTCCATAATCCTCTTCGGTGTCCAGAAGACTCTCCTCGCGGTCTCTCTCTGCATCATTCATCTCTGTTGTCGTGATGCCTTCTGCCGCACTTTGGTTCATGAAAATGAGAAACCCCACGGTGTCCGGATAATTTACCACCACCTTGTCATAATATTATTCTACAAGTATACTAAATTCAAGATAAAATGATTTGTGGCAATAGAATTGTAAGGTTATCCACTTGATGACTGCATTATCCGGATACCTCCAACGACATTTGATTCCAAAGCAACGTCTGTGCAACCAGAAGAGGAACTGGATCGCAGCATGGAGAGGAAGACAATCAAAGGAACGATCAAAGGACGTCTCGTATTCAATAAAACAACATTTAGTGGTCTCGCCAATCTTCCGACTGCAGGTTTAAGCTCTGGAGTGGCACAAGCTCGCGGAGGACACTACAATACAACATGAACTCGCGACAACCACCTAGATACGCACGGATGCCAAACGTATTCCTTTGTCGGATCTTTCTCTTCGGCCATTTTCTGCAGCAGAGATGACTGGACATCGAGAGCCCTGGCTTGAGCCACTTCTTCTTCTAGCAAAGAGACAATCTTGGCATTCGCAGCCATGGCTTCTTGTTGCCTCTGGTTGGCTTCCTCTTCCATACGCTTCGTCTCCATCTCACGTTTTCGCTTGCGCTCTCGTGCATTCTCTTCCTCGGCCGCCCACTGTAAGAAAGACTCAGCTATTGCATGTGAGGTTGACGAACCTCATTGGGATATTTCTGGCGGTGCTCATCCAAGTCAGCCAGCCCGATGTCAATGTTATCGCATTGCTACAAGTAGAATGTCAGTGTCATGGTCACATCGCATGCTTGATTCATGCCTCAAATTTGGCTTCAAGCCTTTCCAGGCCGGCATTCTAGGTAGAATGAATTATATGGCTGGAATTGAACGAGAATGGCTTACTTCTTCCTCCAACTGTGCGATCGCGGTTTCTCGTAGCTTGGTTTGCAGCATTGTGAGCTTCTTCATGTATTTCTACTAGAGATGAGCCTTTGTACGCTTGAGATTTCAATTGACTTACATTGCGGACCGTGAGAATTTGCATCACTTGCTCAACCTTATCACGCAGGTGTATTGGGGACTCCTTGGCAAGAATTTCGTCTGCCGACGTGAAATACTTTTCGGTCGCCATCTTCATCAGGTACTTGTGTTGATTTTGTAGTTGGTCTTCAAGATAAAGGACAACTCGCTTGGCATGGTCAATTTGCTTCAAACAGTCGACAACCTCTCGATAGATAAGTCTACAAGCAGTCTTGCGGTACGTACAGGATGAGCAGCTCGAGCTTTGAGACCCATGGGCAAATCTGGTTCGAGTTCGTTTCCATCTTCAACTTCATCCACGACGACTTCGTCCTTTTCTTCTTGCCATGCCATGGGAAGCGGTTCGCCGGTTTCTTTCCACATCGTTCGAATATGATCAAGGGGATAGAGCATTTGGTCGTGCCACAAGCGGAGGATCTTGAGCACTGTGTCGCGGTCTGCTGGCGAATTGCTCACAAGTGAGACCGCCTCAGGGAGCAGGGACAGGAACGCTTTTTGAAACGACGTCGACTGCGCCTTTGCACTTTTGAACAAGACATGATTAGCGACATACAAGAATGGAATCCGGTCGTGTGTGTCGCTTCCTCGCAAATTTGTCATCCACAACGCCGCAAGCTCTTCCGCATGGGATTCATCGTCCTGGTTGTGCATGAGGAAGAGGTCTGCGACGGCGCTAATGCGCTCATTCGAATCGTCCAACTGGGACAGTTCATTCTCAATCTCTGCTCGATTCCATTGCGTGAAATCTACTTCTTCCACGTCGGGAGCATCTCTATTCTCGACCATCGCGATGGATCTCTCCGATGGATGGCGCAGTCTTCTTTATTCCGGTATCCGGAAATCCGGATAATGTTCCAGTTCGGCATCCGGATAACATTTCCCAGACCAAGTTGAACTTGATTCCTCCAAACCATCGTCTCCTTCGAGCTGCCCAGACGAAGTCCATGGAGTTTGGTCGGTTCCGTCCATGAAACCAAGGCCAATAACAGTTTCCATCGTCCATAATTGCACTCTCTCTTGGCTAGCCACAGAGATAGCTCGTCTGGTGGCCAAGCGAGCTTGTCTTTCAAGCTAGCTTGGCCAGTCCGATCAGTTTTACAGTCCACAAGCCATGGAAGCTTGGCTTTGAGCCTTCATTCGGGCGGTCTTCGTGGTAAAAGAGCTTTGAAATGACGCCATTGTGGCAAGGAGAAGCTCTTCGTGACGGTGTTAAAGGAACGCCATGAGTATTCACTGCCTTTTCAGCTGAGTACAGTACTAATCATCAAGAATCGACTGCACAATCTCGTCACGCATGATCGGATTGGCTTTGGCATCATCTTTAAGAGCTTTATAGACTGAGAAGGCTCAGAAGGGATAGAGCCTTCAACATGGGTGCGATTCAAATTGTTGAATGGCTCCACGACGCAAGAGCCGTCCAACCTTTTCTATGCTGGTGCTTTGTACGTTGCGAGGTTGCGAAAACCAAAGTTCGGGGAGCGACCTTTCCTTATTCAAGTACATTGAACTGCAATGTCGACAGAGTTTAGGTGGTTGCTTTCTTCGCAGTGTACTTATATAGAAGAATTCCAACTCCCTGTTCGCGTTCTAAAAATATACTCTAAGATTCGAGCCGTCACAGCGCAACTCGCCGCCGACACGACAGGATGCAAAAGGATTCGTTGTACGTGCGCTTTGCTGCTGGGGCTGTGGCGTCAGCGTCTGCTGAGATGGCGACTCTTCCCGTTGATATCTCGAAAGTCCGACTTCAAGCGCAAGGTATGGGTGCGCTTGGCGCTCCTCAACCGCGGTACACGGGCATGTTCAACACGATCGGAAGAATTGCGACCGAAGAAGGCGTCGGGGCGCTGTGGAAAGGAGCAAGACCAGCAGTTGCAAGGCAATTGGTCTACTCGAGCATGTGCATGGTGCTCTACGAACCCTTCCGCGACGCCATCATGGCGCTGCAAGGAACATCGCCAGATATTGGAGGCATGTCGTTTGCACAAAAGCTCATGGCGGGCGGCATGGCCGGCGCATTGAGTATCAGCATTGCAAATCCGTACGTCGACTTGACTGTCAAGTGTATGATGTTCTCTTCTTGGGTAGCGTGGATGTCATCAAGGTCCGAATGCAGGCCGATCGCACTGGTGATCTCTATCGCGGACTAACCGATGCCATGATCAAAATCCACCGTGACGAAGGAATGCAAGGATTCCTTAAGGTAGACTTCCGTCATCCCATCATTGACACGACTATCTTAGGGCGTTGGGCCAAATGTTGCTCGAGGTTTCATCGTCAATGCCGCCGAGTTGGGCGTGTATGACCAAGTGTACGCTATCTGTTAATCCCATCGAGTTGCTCATTCTTCCCGTAGGAAGACAACACTGATTTCTTCAGGATTCGTCGAGGAAGGTGGGGTTGGAGCTACGTTTGGAGCAAGTCTGTTTGCAGGGCTAGCTGGAGCAGCGGCGTCGAATCCGTAAGCATGACAAGTAAAACATCGATTGACATGTTCCTCATAGGGTGGATGTCATCAAGACGCGGCTCATGACACAACCTGCCGGTGAAGCGGCGATTTACAAAGGAATTGGTGACTGCGCTAGTCGGACGTTCCGCGAGGAAGGCATACGAGCCTTCTACAAGGGTTTCATTCCAAATTGGATGCGGAAAGCTCCCTGGTGCGTCGTGTTCTTCGTCTCATACGAGGAATGCCGATCCATGATGACACAGGATGAGCCGCTCAATGCTGCCTTTGCGCTTCCCCACAGCCAAAAGAAACTATAACAATTGTTGTACTCGTTGGATGTTGTTGACAGTGACGGCAATAGATATATATGTTTACTGGACTTCCATGTTTTTCCCTCTGAGGTACCATGTTGACTTTGGTGGCTTGAGCATTCGTTCGCCACACGACACGGCTCGTTGAGATCGTGGAAGGCTGGCCAAGAGTGCTTCATGATCAGGAGTCACGATGACTTCAATCTTGGGATGGCTTGTCGGTGGTCGGAAGCTGGCTCGGATGATGGCAGGATGGAGAATCGAGTACAAGTCTTCGCTGTCATCCACATCCTGCGAGAGCCATCGGTCACGAATGATCATCTCGGGTGGTGGCAATGAACATGTTGTGCTCCACACTCGCGATCGAATTCGTCGTTCGGCCGCCGATCGACTGTTCCCTGTGTTGTCTGCTTCTCGTTCGTTGTTTGCTTCGTCGTAGAGCTCGCGTCGCTGCGCTTCACGTTCTTCGCGCCTTCGTTCTTCTTCGGATTGTACTACAGTAGGTTGTCGAGTGCTGTTGAAAGTCTGGAGGAGTCTCTGGAGCGTCATGTACGTCTCATCGACCTCTTCCTCCTCTGGCTCAAGCTCAATCTTCTTGAAATCTGGCGCCCGTCGGTACACTTCGTCCGCGCCAGCTCCTGGTGCTGCTGTTTGAGTTGCCATGATGGGCTTTGGGTTCTGCATCCGAAATGGAAACTAAGCTGGCTGGATATTGAGGTTCAATTTAGATTTTAGCCAATCAAATGCCTTAAAAACGAAACAATCATATCTGATTGGCTGATTTTTCATTGTACAGATATGACACGAGCACAGCGACATGAGTTGTTGAGTACTACAGGCGGCACGGACATGACTCAAAGAACGGCTTTGAAGAGATATCAAGCTTAGGAAAGCATGGAGAAAGGTGATTCTACGTCAGTACTCGATGGGGAACGTGTACTATGTGGCCTTGTGCGCTCGAATCTCGAAGTTCGATGAATTGTGTCGAGTTGTGGGGACGCTCCAGTTCTGTCGCTCTCAATACGCTGTAGACATGGCGTAGCACAATTGACAGCGAAGCTTGGTCTCTCTCTGTCTTGATTCGCCATGGGAGGCTGATCTCATTCTTGAGCACGAGAAAGGATGACTTGGTGAGAGAGTATGGAGTCCAGCACTACGTGCAGCTGCAACTATCGTCGTAAGTATCGGAACTATCCATTCGAGTGTAATAGCTGCAGAACGGCAGATTTATGTCGACCAGTGTCGACATTTCTCAAGAGCGACGAGGCAACATTGCACAGACGGGAGCCGCACGTTCAGCAGAGCAAGATATCCAGAAGATGAGGAAGTTTCGTCCTTGCGACACGATTCGAAGGTGAAATCTTTATGAAGAGTGGGTGAGGAAACTTTGCTGTGGGTAAACGCTGGCAGCAAGTAGCTCAGCAGTCGAGAACCTTAGAGTGGTTGCTTCAGACGATTTCAGTCCCAAGAAGCTCGGCAGTCAGGAGATGCGGCCAACTGACGCGTTTAGTCTCGACTCTGTCGCCCTTGGGGAGATGACGAGAAAGCACTTGAAGAACTCTGTCTTCTTCTCTGGGAGCTTCAAGAGTTGATGTGCGAGCTTTCAGCGTGGCAAGTCAACTGGACATGAAGTGGACAGAGAAGCGATGACGAATGTCAACAAAGTTGACAATGGGTTTACATGCTTTAGACGACAGGGAAGGACGAAACTCATGAGAGCTGTGACCAGAGCGCCAAGGTCTTGAGAAAGCCGAGGAAACACCCAGCATTCGAGTAGTTGACGAGACCGACTTCGCAATCGTCGCCAGGATCTGCCGTGAATGTAAAGTCATCGGGGAGGACGATGTCGTCCATATCTTCTCCGTTGACCACGACATGAATGCGCTTGTCCTCCATCTTGATCGTGACGTCCACCCACTGCGATCTTACCAGCCGTTTGGGTGCACCACGGTGATGCACGCCATGGTTGACGGTTTGATTGTTGAGAGTGACTTCCAGCAGCATGGAATCGGAGATCCACACGCCAAACCATCGAAGACCTCTGCCCATGGTAGTCACCCAGCATGCTCCCAACGGTGCAAACGTCGCGTGCCGCACAAACTTGTGCTTGTTCAACTCGGAGGAGAACCGACCGGCCAACGTCATCAAGTAGCTGTTGTACGCGTCGCCATAGTAGTCGCCATCAAAGTATGTTCCCATTTCACTGTGCGTGAAGTTGCCTCCAGGAATCGCCATTGCTGCTGTAGCTTACCTGACACTGCGTCGACTTGATCTTTCGTCATGTCGGCGTAATTGCAAAGCTGGGGCATGCCACTGACCATCGCCTCAATTTTGGCCATGTGCATGTCGTGGACGCTGGGATCGACCTGCAAAAGTTGTGGCTGGGGGCGAGATGCAGGCGACGTCGAGAAGAGCTCGATGCAGCGCAGATATCCTTGGAAGATTGACGCGAATGAGGTCTTTCGGATGAGGTAGAGCTCGTGTTCTTCCGTGGGTTTGTAGTCGAACTTGAAATGAAACGCAGGTTCGAGTTCAATTGGATCCATGAGCTCGTTCCCCAGCACAACCTGAATGCCACGTCATTGCACGAAGCCACACGCCGCCACGAACCTGAATGACGCCGCCTTTGACATTCACGAGCATGCCAAAGTCGATCCATGTTTGCAAGGTGATCGAGACCGGCTCACCTACGAGCTAGCAGTTGCAGCGAGACGAGTTGTCGAGCTCACCTTGCTTGCGCACGATGAACGTGTCGTTGCCTTGGTTGCACTCGATGGCAATGAACATTTCCTTGGTGATGTGGATGGCAACCCACTGCTTGTAACCTCCACAGAGCGGCGTGACGTCTCCAGCCATGGGCTTCATCTTGAAATTGAGCCAGAAGGCGCCCTTTTCGAGACGCCCACCGAGACTCTGGAGCATCATCATATCCCATTCCTTCTCAATGATTTCCGCAATGTCGCCTTGGACATGCAAGCCTGAAGTAACAGACACGGAGCATGGAGGTTCTGGCCACTTGAGTTCATGGCTCCCGCTGCTGTTGCGGCCATTTGTCTCGAGCTTGTACTTGTACAGCTGAACCCAATCTGCAGGTTTCAAACTTGCTTTGATCTGGTCAAACGTCATCTTGGTCCGAGTTGCAGCATGGACGGGCTCTGGAGCGCTCGCTTCCGCTTGGCTCTTGGCTTCAATGAGGCCAACGGGGACGCCAGCAGCTTTGAATTCGGTGATTTTGTCAAACAAGACGCGCGCTTTCGCCGCCAACGAGACGCCCATCTCTTTCACGTCATCGACAGTAACGACGCCAGATAGCGCCTCCCCGTCGATCTCGTTCTCGAGAAACGTTGCGCTATGTCAAAGCTCAGAATTCCATGCGAAGTTTCAACGAGCATACCTGTACTTGGAGCACGCGACGTTATTCAGTAGAGTGGCAACTTGCTGCTTCGAGAGCGAAGTAAGAGGAATTGTTGTGCTGCCAAACGAGTTGGTGGCCTTGCGTGGTGTTGGATCCGGAACGGCGGCGTCCACGGGAGGCTGTTCTTCCTTGACAGCCTCATGGAGTCCTTGGAAGCGTTGAGCTAGCGGTGAGCCTGCAATGCTGACAATCTTATGATACAATTCGTCGATCCGTGTCGCCATGAGCTGCTCGTCGTCGAAGGCCGCACTCAAGTCCAAGTACAAATGACCGCCCAGGACAAAGCCGACTTCGCCAGTCCACGTCGCTGGATTCTTCAAACTTGGCGATGGATCAATCAGGACAGGGATCATTTTCGTGGCCGTCTTGCGCCGCGCGGCGTAGTTGAACTCCGGCTGGCAATTGTCTTCAGCGTTGCTTCCGCCCACTTTGTCAATGTATCGCTGTGTCACAAACACAACGATCGCTCGTGCATTGTCGATGCCGTGGATCATTTGTTTCTTCACATTGCCCTACGAAAATCCCCCACTTGGTCTGGTGTGGTGACGGCAGGATAGTACCTCCATCTTCTCCTCGTCGAACCACGTCGTGATGCCTTTGGCTTTGAGCAACCGATTGATGATGCTCACTTTCTTGTGTGTGCTGCCGTCCGTGCCTCAGTCATGTGTGAGGAGAGGAATGCATTTGTGATCTGGCCAAACACTTCGTTCAGCTTGGTTGGTGTCACCATGCCATCGACGGCATGCTTACTCCACGCGGCTTCGTTGAAAAGACTCTCTAGAGCGCTTGACATTTTTTCCTTGGAGATCGCGCCAACACTGGCACACGCTCGCATCGTGCTCAATAGTCAATCGTTTTGAAACCAGCAGTCTTTCCAGTAACTGTCGTTGTCGCCTATTATTTTCACACGTTCCAAATGTCCTCATGTAAACTCGAGATGGGGCGAAGTAATCGTCATTCCATGGCCAGGATGCTGGCTCACAGTCTTGTTGGGAGAATTCAGCAACTTGGGAACAGGTCCATCATCGAGGTGAGTTCTGAAACGATGGACGGTATTGAATCTCTACTCTCGAGAAACCAGGTGCCTGGCCCTATCAAAGCGTAGGGCAGTCGGTGGAGCTCCATCAACGGCTCTTGTCAGCACGTTGTCATGGCGAAAAGACTTGGCATCGACACTGAGGCTCCATGAATGTCCTTCAAAGATCCGCGGTCCTTGTGGCCAGCCACGGTGGTGTTGGTTTTGCTTAGCATTAACATCTCCGAGTCGGTGGCACAGTGTAAGGAGATGAAATGACCTTTAGATACGACAACTAGATTTCCAGTATCGACCTCCATTGAATCAAAGCATTAGCAAGTAGATAAACAAATAGAGAATGCAGTTGGAGTCCAATGTCGACAATAAGGAAGCATGAAACATTTTACATGCAATCGACACTTGTGTAAAATATTTTGCTTCGGAGACCGTTACCTTCCAAGACGGTTGAGAATCGCGGCAATCTTGGCTTCGATCCACTCAATGACTTGGTCACGCGACGACCCGCCATTGCTGACCAACTTTTCGATATTTTGCTGAGCCCATCGATCATGAAGTTCGCGACTGTCGTAGTCGTCGTCCGAATCCGACGGCCGAACCTCACAGGTGCCAGTCATATCCGTCAGCGTGATGTCGTATTTCGGTCTCTTGATGTCGTTTTCTTTGAAGAAGGCTCGCCACGTGTTCAAATACCCTTCTATCTGCGCCGTCGATCCAGCGTCATACTTCTTCAGCTCCAGGCCTTTCGACATGACCTTGTTGAGGCACACAAGGACGTGGTCGCACCCGTTGTACATTTGCCGCATGGCAAACATTTCATCCGTCAAAAGTTGCGGCCGAACGTCAAACTCAAACAGATTGATCCCGATCGTGCCGATGCCATAGAGTTCTTGCAGATAGAGTCGAAGTTTGTCGTTCAAAGAGTCACCGGCGGGAAGGTCTACGAGGTACACGCTTCTTGTTGGATGGGCAACACCCTTGGGGGTGTATGGACCAAATTCAGGCAAGTCAGTGCTGACTCGGGGTCCACCATGTTGGCCTTTGATTGCCTTGATAAACCACGATTTGTCGACGCCTTGCTTGCCGTTGAGAACAATAAAGACGAGGTTATCGCACACTCTGCGGCGCTCGACGATCCTTCGAATCACGTCGATGTATTTTGCAATGACCAGTTTGTTGTTCGGACTCACTTTGTCGGTTGTCGCTTCTGTCTCGAGCAACTATTCAAGTGCAAGTGTGTCCATCTCTTTCTTGTAGCTGGGGCAGGCTGCTTCCGCAACAACATCAAGCTGACGCTGGTAAGAGCTGGCCGACTCTTGGTACAGTTCAGACCGAAGCCGGTTGGCAGTGGCGCTGTCAGGTCCGCTCGCAATTGAAAACATGTTGGCAAACGCAGCATATGCTCCCTTGTGTGCCCAGTGGGCCGCACCAGCCCCGACAGCAATGACACCGGTTAAGAGGCCAGCTTCTGCTGCTGCAATACCAACAGGAATCAACGACATCAACTCGACATACCCGGCGACAGCCTCTGCCTGCGCACAGAGCAATTCCGAAACTGGCGATGCCGACGACGCCTAAACCAATTGCACGAGCAATACGTGCAACAGTGCCCATGGCATTTCTCTTGCGTTCGAGTGGATTCTCGGCCAGCATGTTGGCGGTGAAGATAGTAATCGCATTCCTTTCTGTCGTGATGTTCTTGTCATTGAAAGTATTCGGCGTTGTGGAGCTGCCACTAGGAGGCTGCGAGGGTTCTTGATTGCTAGGCGTTGTACATCGTATCCTGAATTTCTTTTGATTTGATGTCCTTCAACCGACTTTCGAGTTTGTTCCAGCCCTCCATGTCACCACGCAAGCGCTCGTCGACTGACTTGCTGCCTTGGACTCGTTCGTGGACAACTCTTCGATATGTCTCGAGAGAAGCCTTGAATGCCAGCAACTTGTCACTGATCTCGGTGACACCATAACTCTTGGTCACAACTGCTGCTGCAATCGCCTTATTTAGAAGCATGGGGAGGAGCGTGGGCGGGAGATATATATGTATTCGGGCGACTTTTGATGATATATTTGGATAAACGGACTTTACTGGATTTTCTACCAGAGTCTACCACCTTCTACCATAAACTACCATCCGGATATTTTTTCGTATATGCGGATATCTTCACTTTTGAAACCGACGCAGACAGGAACGACGCAGACGCCGAGGCCGCATCATGCACCCTTATCACATCGAGGTGGCAATTCAGGCGAAAGCTGATGAAGGTGTTACTTTGCTCTTTCAGCGTTTATCATTTGTTCCAGCTACAGTTGCTCGTAGTCATACAGGGAGTCGATGTTTGGAAGACAACTCAAAGCGAGCATACAAAAAACACATCCGTGGTTTACAGTACTTTTGTCCATTAATAGGTGATTATGACAGCCTTTTGATGCTCCTTGATCAACCACCAGAACCATTTTGTCCATCAATGAGTCCAAATACAATATCTGATTTCATCAATTTCAAACGTCAGGCCACAGGGTCAATCTTCGTTCGTATTGGCGACAACAAGCAATGCCTTGATGTTTTAGGACGACCAATTTATTGCCAGGGTGATTGGAATGACCCCCGCAATGTTGATCAGATGTTATCTGCTGTCACAGTCATACACAGTGCTCGTGGTCAACGCGGAGGATTAATTGACCGTTGTGACGAATGCTCTCAGTTATGTGAACAGAACAGCTATTTAGGATGTCGATTTCACCGTGGAACCCCTCGACTTTGGCGAAATGGATCACCCAAATTGTCTGAGCTCGTTGAAAACACTGCCAAAGGAAGTTGGAAGCAAAGCTCTGACTATGTTGCTCAAGGTGACTCACCTCTATCACCTTGGGAACTAATGGATATTCGCACCCATTTGTTGGCATCAAATAATGATTATGATTTCCAGCTGTTTGTCATGGTGCTTTTGAGTTGCAAACTTTTCCTACGCAGTGAAGAAATTGCCAGAATGAGATTTGATGATTTTATCCCAGACTTAGGAATTGTGACTGAAAATGGTTTTATTGAAGCTCTAGCTGTGAAAGTACAAGGCAAATGTGACTCGAGTCCAGTCACATGCATGATTTGGGCTGAAGATAGTTTGTCTTTGCTGTGTCCTATTCGACATTTATTGATTTGGATTTTTCGACGGCACAACAATAGCGGCGAAAATTATCTTTTTCCTGGAAATTATGATGGTCATATATCACCTGAGGCATTTCATGAGAGATTTAAAGCAGTTTGTACAAAAATTTTGGATAGAGATGGCCCATTTGGATCTCACTCGTGTCGAAAAACAGCTTATTTACTTGCTGTTTGGGGTGGTGGTGAAGAGGGCGACATGATGTTGAGTGCTCGTCACAGAACTATAAGTCAAGCCATGAAATACAAGCGCGATGCATTATTTCTTTTAAATGTCGCAAAGGCCAACAACCGACACATTGATCATGTGGTGCCAAAATGGAAACCCATTGTGTGTAAAGATTTGCAGATGGGTCGAGCAAGTAATATTGGTGGTGCATTTGAATGCAAAACATTAAGGTTCTTGGCGTCTAATTTTGTTGGTGTTGTATGCAAATGTCTTCCATCGTCGAGCATCCTTCGTTTGCTCGAATCTGTGATTCAAATGAATAAGCCGACTACAACTCTCCAATCCATTACCAATTTCTGTCAAGATCATTTGACACCAACATTACAATCGCAATTGATGGTTTTGTTGGAAAAATTAACACTCGAAATCCGATATTCCTTATCTCAAACAAATGAAATTCAGACGGAGGAAAACACAGAGCAGACTACAATTATATCAATGGAGTCAAATACTAGCTCGAATATCAACATGCTGCATGTGTGCAAGGAAGTCAATGAGAGTAAAACCAAGTCGAAACGTGGTGGGACATTCGACTTCGACGGGCGACTTCAACTAAAAAAAATCAAGTTGGACCGTGAAAAATTGTCGAAAATACTACAGTATCAAGCTATCATGCCACCAGATGCGTCGACTATGACAGAAGCTGCCCGAGTTTTTGCCATAACTTCCATCGTTCCAATCACTTCATGTCTGCAACGCCATTGCAATGGCGATATAGACATCTTCTTGAATCGTTGGAAATCGTTCAACCACTCGAATTTTGGCAAGCGGTGCTGCTCTGGGAAAGAGGAAAAATGCAAGTCCGTTGCATCCAAGTGACATTCATATCACCCAAGTAACTAATGATTGTGTTGTGTTGTCAAAATCCGTACAATCCGGATACGATTTCTACCACACTCTACCACAGGATACACAGTATATATCAGGAGGTACCAAGTATCGTGCCGCTGCCACTGTCATGTGTCTGTTGATACGAAGCGTCAAATCCACGCTCGGCTTTGGAACTTCCACAGCTTGATGCATGTGCGATTTGTAGGCATTCTTGAGACTGTGTGTCTTCATCATATTGTCGAGAGCGAGAGCGACGAGGAAGTCAGCCGATTTGAACCAAGTAAGAGGCTCATTGATGTTGCTTTGGGAGTATTCAGTGATGGAAAAGGGAACCCCTTCGTTGTCGTGGTGGATGACTTCTCGTTCGGATAGTTTGGTCCATTTGCCATAATAAAGGTATTCCCCCAAAGGGCCCTGCAGGACTTCAACAGCCCGCTCCAGTGCGAACGCAATGTCAAAATCCACCAAGTAGCGAACAAGACCGATTTTTGTGGTATACTTTTCTCTCGCTTGGGCAGCGAGTAAAGATTTCACAGGTGCTGAGAATAGCGCCGGCACGACGTCTCGCTCTGCCACGTAAGTGAGAAATCGATGCTCATGGTTCGCGGCTGGTTGCTGGCTTCGAAGGAATGGCGTCGACCCAAACGCGACCGACGTTTTTTCCTTCTTCTTGTCGAAGCAAAAGTTGGGGTTCGTAATCAAGTTGTAGTGCACGACGTGCACGACACTGCCTCCACGACTATGACCACAGAGCACAACCTTGTCCAGTTCATCCATTCCGAGCATCGCATGCACGAGTGGCACCAAGCCAAGTTCAGTCACGTCGTTCACGTACATCGTTGGAGCATCGTCATGACCTCTCGGGACGATTGGATGTGCATGAAATGCCAAGTTCTCGGCGTGTTGGTCGAGTGAGTTGGTTCCCGTGATGCAAAGCCGACGCCGCCATGGTTGGTCACAATCACGCGGATCTTCTTGTCAAAATAGGCGATGTATGGCACCTGGCTGTACGTCTTGGTGTCGATACCAAACTCCTTCATCATGGTGTCATACTTGTCCAAGACGTGCTTCTTGAAACCTGGGTACGTCATGTCCGCCTTATTCTTTTCGTAGCTGAGGTCGCACAGAGCTAGGGCCATGTTGAATTCATATTCCGTCAACGGCGGGGATGTCATCGAGGAGTCTTCGCCAGTTCCCATCGGCTTGTTCGTTAGACGCTGAATTGCAAAATGAGGTCTTGAATCGGGTGGCTTCAAGCGCAAGGACTGCAAGATATCTCATCTCTTGGTCGATTAGTCGATTGGGTCGAACGTGTTCCATTGAGGGATGGCCATACAGAACGTTCATCATTCGATCAATGCAGTGTGCGTTCAACCAAAGAAAAAGAATGTTACAGGAGTTGGCCCAGGATGCTGCCCGAGGAAGAGTTGCTTGACTGATCCAGGGGAGGAGCTGCTAGAGTACTGTAGTCTTGCAACTGAGGAGCGGTTTGACTGATCCCTAACTCTTCCTTGGCAAGCATCCTTGGCCAATTCGTCATATCATCGCATTCTTCGGTTGGATTCACCTCGTTAGACCACAGAATCATGGACGAACAAACAAATCGACCACCCCTCACTGTCAGTCGACCAAAGATTGGAAAGTTACACCTGATGGCCCACAATACTTGCCGAGGAAGAGTTGCGCGACTGATTCAGGGGGAGAGTACAGACTGTACGCCATCCGTGAGTGGAACACATTCGATCCCATCGACCAAGATGAGGTATCTTGCAGTCATTGCCGAGTAGTCGCCAGAATCAAGAGGACGCCGCAGATGCAACCCAAGTGCAGACGCATCAAGCATCGACTTTGGTCATGCGGAGTTTGATTTTGCTCTGTGGCCAGCTGCTCGATGTTTTGAGGACTTACCCCAAGATACGTCAAGGCTTTGAATGGTGAACATGGAGGACGACTAGTCAGTCCTGATTTGCCCATGTTTGGTCCATGTATCCCCAAAAGGCGTTTCCCGTCCAGCTAGACGCGTGCACCTTGTCGTGGCCGCACGTCACTCGCGCCAGTCATATCCGTCAACATGATGTCGTGACTTCACAGCCTTGACGCTGTTTGAAGAAATCTTGTCACTTGTCCAAATACCCAACAACTGTCACCGCCTTGGACCGAACGTCAATCTCCTTCAGCATGGAGCCGTACAACATGACCTTGTTGAGATATGACGTGGTCGCATCCATTGTGCTTTGCCGCATGGCGATAGTCTCGTTCGTCCAGGTTTGCGGTATCGTGTCAAACCCTGGTGGGACTGACGCCACAGGGTTCTCGGAGATAGAAGAGCGAGGAATTCTCTGAGAGCACGAGTGATATACATGTTGTCGACAGAATCCTCTAACTCCTCCTCCTAGCACGACGCCTGCAGATATCTCATCTCCGTCACTTGATCGATTGGGTTAGCGCAGGTTGCTTGCTGGGAAAGAGTTGCTGGATCAGTCAAACCGCTCCTCAGTTGCAGGACTACAGTACTCTAACAGCTCCTCCCCTGGATCAGTCAAGCAACTCTTCCTCGGGCAGCATCCTGGACCAACTCCTGTAACATTCTTTTTCTTTGGTTGAACGCACACTGCATTGATCGAATGATGAACGTTCTGTATGGCCATCCCTCAATGGAACACGTTCGACCCAATCGACTAATCGACCAAGAGATGAGATATCTTGCAGTCCTTGCGCTTGAAGCCACCCGATTCAAGACCTCATTTTGCAATTCAGCGTCTAACGAACAAGCCGATGGGAACTGGCGAAGACTCCTCGATGACATCCCCGCCGTTGACGGAATATGAATTCAACATGGCCCTAGCTCTGTGCGACCTCAGCTACGAAAAGAATAAGGCGGACATGACGTACCCAGGTTTCAAGAAGCACGTCTTGGACAAGTATGACACCATGATGAAGGAGTTTGGTATCGACACCAAGACGTACAGCCAGGTGCCATACATCGCCTATTTTGACAAGAAGATCCGCGTGATTGTGACCAACCATGGCGGCGTCGGCTTTGCATCACGGGAACCAACTCACTCGACCAACACGCCGAGAACTTGGCATTTCATGCACATCCAATCGTCCCGAGAGGTCATGACGATGCTCCAACGATGTACGTGAACGACGTGACTGAACTTGGCTTGGTGCCACTCGTGCATGCGATGCTCGGAATGGATGAACTGGACAAGGTTGTGCTCTGTGGTCATAGTCGTGGAGGCAGTGTCGCGCACGTCGTGCACTACAACTTGATTACGAACCCCAACTTTTGCTTCGACAAGAAGAAGGAAATCACGTCGGTCGCGTTTGGGTCGACGCCATTCCTTCGAAGCCAGCAACCAGCCGCGAACCATGAGCATCGATTTCTCACTTACGTGGCAGAGCGAGACGTCGTGCCGGCGCTATTCTCAGCACCTGTGAAATCTTTACTCGCTGCCCAAGCGAGAGAAAAGTATACCACAAAAATCGGTCTTGTTCGCTACTTGGTGGATTTTGACATTGCGTTCGCACTGGAGCGGGCTGTTGAAGTCCTGCAGGGCCCTTTGGGGGAATACCTTTATTATGGCAAATGGACCAAACTATCCGAACGAGAAGTCATCCACCACGACAACGAAGGGGTTCCCTTTTCCATCACTGAATACTCCCAAAGCAACATCAATGAGCCTCTTACTTGGTTCAAATCGGCTGACTTCCTCGTCGCTCTCGCTCTCGACAATATGATGAAGACACACAGTCTCAAGAATGCCTACAAATCGCACATGCATCAAGCTGTGGAAGTTCCAAAGCCGAGCGTGGATTTGACGCTTCGTATCAACAGACACATGACAGTGGCAGCGGCACGATACTTGGTACCTCCTGATATATACTGTGTATCCTGTGGTAGAGTGTGGTAGAAATCGTATCCGGATTGTACGGATTTTGACAACACAACACAATCATTAGTTACTTGGGTGATATGAATGTCACTTGGATGCAACGGACTTGCATTTTTCCTCTTTCCCAGAGCAGCACCGCTTGCCAAAATTCGAGTGGTTGAACGATTTCCAACGATTCAAGAAGATGTCTATATCGCCATTGCAATGGCGTTGCAGACATGAAGTGATTGGAACGATGGAAGTTATGGCAAAAACTCGGGCAGCTTCTGTCATAGTCGACGCATCTGGTGGCATGATAGCTTGATACTGTAGTATTTTCGACAATTTTTCACGGTCCAACTTGATTTTTTTTAGTTGAAGTCGCCCGTCGAAGTCGAATGTCCCACCACGTTTCGACTTGGTTTTACTCTCATTGACTTCCTTGCACACATGCAGCATGTTGATATTCGAGCTAGTATTTGACTCCATTGATATAATTGTAGTCTGCTCTGTGTTTTCCTCCGTCTGAATTTCATTTGTTTGAGATAAGGAATATCGGATTTCGAGTGTTAATTTTTCCAACAAAACCATCAATTGCGATTGTAATGTTGGTGTCAAATGATCTTGACAGAAATTGGTAATGGATTGGAGAGTTGTAGTCGGCTTATTCATTTGAATCACAGATTCGAGCAAACGAAGGATGCTCGACGATGGAAGACATTTGCATACAACACCAACAAAATTAGACGCCAAGAACCTTAATGTTTTGCATTCAAATGCACCACCAATATTACTTGCTCGACCCATCTGCAAATCTTTACACACAATGGGTTTCCATTTTGGCACCACATGATCAATGTGTCGGTTGTTGGCCTTTGCGACATTTAAAAGAAATAATGCATCGCGCTTGTATTTCATGGCTTGACTTATAGTTCTGTGACGAGCACTCAACATCATGTCGCCCTCTTCACCACCACCCCAAACAGCAAGTAAATAAGCTGTTTTTCGACACGAGTGAGATCCAAATGGGCCATCTCTATCCAAAATTTTTGTACAAACTGCTTTAAATCTCTCATGAAATGCCTCAGGTGATATATGACCATCATAATTTCCAGGAAAAAGATAATTTTCGCCGCTATTGTTGTGCCGTCGAAAAATCCAAATCAATAAATGTCGAATAGGACACAGCAAAGACAAACTATCTTCAGCCCAAATCATGCATGTGACTGGACTCGAGTCACATTTGCCTTGTACTTTCACAGCTAGAGCTTCAATAAAACCATTTTCAGTCACAATTCCTAAGTCTGGGATAAAATCATCAAATCTCATTCTGGCAATTTCTTCACTGCGTAGGAAAAGTTTGCAACTCAAAAGCACCATGACAAACAGCTGGAAATCATAATCATTATTTGATGCCAACAAATGGGTGCGAATATCCATTAGTTCCCAAGGTGATAGAGGTGAGTCACCTTGAGCAACATAGTCAGAGCTTTGCTTCCAACTTCCTTTGGCAGTGTTTTCAACGAGCTCAGACAATTTGGGTGATCCATTTCGCCAAAGTCGAGGGGTTCCACGGTGAAATCGACATCCTAAATAGCTGTTCTGTTCACATAACTGAGAGCATTCGTCACAACGGTCAATTAATCCTCCGCGTTGACCACGAGCACTGTGTATGACTGTGACAGCAGATAACATCTGATCAACATTGCGGGGGTCATTCCAATCACCCTGGCAATAAATTGGTCGTCCTAAAACATCAAGGCATTGCTTGTTGTCGCCAATACGAACGAAGATTGACCCTGTGGCCTGACGTTTGAAATTGATGAAATCAGATATTGTATTTGGACTCATTGATGGACAAAATGGTTCTGGTGGTTGATCAAGGAGCATCAAAAGGCTGTCATAATCACCTATTAATGGACAAAAGTACTGTAAACCACGGATGTGTTTTTTGTATGCTCGCTTTGAGTTGTCTTCCAAACATCGACTCCCTGTATGACTACGAGCAACTGTAGCTGGAACAAATGATAAACGCTGAAAGAGCAAAGTAACACCTTCATCAGCTTTCGCCTGAATTGCCACCTCGATGTGATAAGGGTGCATGATGCGGCCTCGGCGTCTGCGTCGTTCCTGTCTGCGTCGGTTTCAAAAGTGAAGATATCCGCATATACGAAAAAATATCCGGATGGTAGTTTATGGTAGAAGGTGGTAGACTCTGGTAGAAAATCCAGTAAAGTCCGTTTATCCAAATATATCATCAAAAGTCGCCCGAATACATATATATCTCCCGCCCACGCTCCTCCCCATGCTTCTAAATAAGGCGATTGCAGCAGCAGTTGTGACCAAGAGTTATGGTGTCACCGAGATCAGTGACAAGTTGCTGGCATTCAAGGCTTCTCTCGAGACATATCGAAGAGTTGTCCACGAACGAGTCCAAGGCAGCAAGTCAGTCGACGAGCGCTTGCGTGGTGACATGGAGGGCTGGAACAAACTCGAAAGTCGGTTGAAGGACATCAAATCAAAAGAAATTCAGGATACGATGTACAACGCCTAGCAATCAAGAACCCTCGCAGCCTCCTAGTGGCAGCTCCACAACGCCGAATACTTTCAATGACAAGAACATCACGACAGAAAGGAATGCGATTACTATCTTCACCGCCAACATGCTGGCCGAGAATCCACTCGAACGCAAGAGAAATGCCATGGGCACTGTTGCACGTATTGCTCGTGCAATTGGTTTAGGCGTCGTCGGCATCGCCAGTTTCGGAATTGCTCTGTGCGCAGGCAGAGGCTGTCGCCGGGTATGTCGAGTTGATGTCGTTGATTCCTGTTGGTATTGCAGCAGCAGAAGCTGGCCTCTTAACCGGTGTCATTGCTGTCGGGGCTGGTGCGGCCCACTGGGCACACAAGGGAGCATATGCTGCGTTTGCCAACATGTTTTCAATTGCGAGCGGACCTGACAGCGCCACTGCCAACCGGCTTCGGTCTGAACTGTACCAAGAGTCGGCCAGCTCTTACCAGCGTCAGCTTGATGTTGTTGCGGAAGCAGCCTGCCCCAGCTACAAGAAAGAGATGGACACACTTGCACTTGAACAGCTGCTCGAGACAGAAGCGACAACCGACAAAGTGAGTCCGAACAACAAACTGGTCATTGCAAAATACATCGACGTGATAAAAAAAATTGTCGAGCTCCGCAGAGTGTGCGATAAGTTGGTCTTTATTGTCATCAACAGCAAACAAGGTGTCAGCAAGTCGGGGTTTATCAAGGCGATCAATGGCCAACATGGAGGACCTCGTAGCAGTACCAGGTTGCCCGAATTTTGTCCATACACCCCCAAAGGCGAGGTCCATGCCACAAGACGCGTGTACCTTGTCGACCTTCTCGGTGGAGACTCTTACAACGACAAACTTCGACTTTATCTCCGAGAGCTCTATGGCATCGGCACCATCGGGATCAATCTGTTTGAGTTTGACATAGAGCCGCAAATCGTGACGGATGAAATGTTTGCTATGCGGCAAATGTACAACGGATGCGACCATGTTCTTGTGTGCCTCAACAAGGTCATGTCGAAAGGTCTCGATTTGAAGAAAAACTCTCAGGCCTCCAAGAAAGAGATAGCCGCGTACTTGGACACGTGGCGAGCCTACTTCAGAGAAAACAACATCATGGCACCAAAAGACTTGGAACGCAGTCAAACGGCTGAAGAAGACTTGGATTCGGACGATGATTGCGAAAAGTTTGATCGAAGGGCCAAGCGAAACATCGAGAAATTGGTCGACAACGGTGGGGCGTCTCGTGACCAAGTCATTAAGTGGATCGACGGCAAGATTGACGAAATTCTCAACCCTCGTCAAGATTAGCGCCTTTGAAGGAGAGAGTGATGCATATGCATTGCCGTCGCTTGTATATTGTAGTTATAAACTCAAATTGCATTGTATTTTTTCGTTTCATGTTGTCCACGTCGTCATGAGTTGATTGAATGGAGGCCGACAATACGTCACACGAAGTGACTTGCAGTTCTAGGCTTCCTTCCAACACGCAAACTTCCACCACATAGGAACGTTGCTTTGAGTGATTGGAAAGGAATTGACCTAGAGAATGACTGAGATGAATCGTTCAGAGTCACGAAGAGGAGGCATCACGTGGAACTGACCACCATCCCATCAAGAGCGTGTCATATATCCGTTGCTACGAAGCGTCAAACACCAAAACCACAGTGGTTAAGTCACGATGATTCAAGCGGGAATGCATGGGCCTTGCTTTGCATTGATGCCAAGTTCCTTCATCGCGGCACAAATGCCACAAGATTTGACGCCTCTCATCAACAACTTGCTGGTTTGGCAGACACATGTGAAGCATTGTTGCCAGACGAAGTGATGACGTGGCGTTCGATATGCCACTGCTCTCGCAGTTGGTGGAACCGCTCAGCCAGTGGTGTGCAAGAAATGCTATTCATCTTTCGACTTGTCGTGCATCGACTGTTTCTCTCACAAAGAACGACGCGCCGACGTCTGTCCATGCGTCGCGCGCCATCATTGATCTCAGGCTGGCAACCATCTTAGCAGTGCTCCCACCAGCTTTGCCCAACGGTGCTTCGTGCATTGTCGATGCTGCGGACTCGACAGATTTGATAGATCCGCAGTGTGGATCATTTGTTTCCTTGCACCTGCAAGAATCCCCACGTGGTCGTGTCCTGGGGCCACCTGGAACCTTCCATCAATGTCATGCTTGTTTCGTTGAGCAGATCTCGTAGAGAGCTTGGCATTGCTCTTTAAACGTTGCGCCGACGCTCGCACCCGCATCCATCTGTCGCAATGGTCAAACTGGCTGTGTAACTGGTAAATGAAAATTCATCTAATATATTTCACATTTCTCAAATGTCTACAATTCTCATGGTGGCGTACTGTACACTGCAAATCAAAGGAATTCTTCAACCCAATCTTCAAGAAGCGACGCAATGCCGCTCCCGACTGTCCGCCACGAGAACCCATACGTCGCTGTCCAGCGTTTGGTTGAGCTCCCTGATGAGGAATACAAGGCACCACCGCCGCCTCCGTTTGATGACTCGTTGGAAACGTTCCAGCGGCCGTCAGTCCCGTACGGCCATGCCCTCAAGTCGATGCTCTTCACTTTGGACCCGACGATCACGATGCTCAATCACGGAAGCTTTGGTGCGTGCCCAAAGCCTGTCCAAGCTGTCCGCCAAGCGTACATGGACTTGCAAGAGTTTGAGCCCGTCAAGTTCGTTGAAGATGAATCGCCGCGTCTTGCGCATGTTACTCGAGTGGTAGCTAATTATGTGAACGCGGCGCCGAGACAAATTGTCTTGGTGCCAAATGCATCGGCAGCGTCGACAAGCGTCCTTCGGTCGTTTCCATTCACCGCTGGCGACGTCATCGTCTCGTTCAATCTTGAATATGGCTCTGTGGTGCACCAAATCCACCACGCGTCGCCGAATCTCAAGTATCATGAGATTCAAGTGACGGCTCCTTTTTCAGCGGCAAGTATCCTGACTGCTTTTCGTGAAGCTTTGGACTCTCTCGCTGGCGAAAAGATTGGAATGGTTGTTGTGGACCACATTACAAGTGAAAGCGGGCTTATTATGCCCATCGAGGTAAGAATACCCCATCGAGGACCGCATGATTTGACACCGAGTTCTTAGGAAATCATTGCCATTTGCAAGACCCAAAGCATTCCCATCCTAGTGGATGGTGCCCATGCCATTGGACATGTTCCACTCGACCTGAACCTGCTCCAGCCCGATTTTTACTTGTCGAACTTCCATAAATGGATCCTCGCGCCAAAGTCCGTCGCTTTCTTGTACATTCGCGAGCCCAACAAGTATCGCATCGTGCCGCCGATCATTAGCCACGCCGATAAGCTTGGCACGAACGCTGAGTTTAGCTTCATTGGTAATGGCAAACTGGGCAAAATCTCCTCACGTGATGCTGTCTAGGCACGCTGGACTATTCTGCTTACTTGTCCGTCCCAGCGAGTCTTGCATTCCATACGAAGATGGGCGGCCTCGAGTTGATGCAGCGCAACCATGACTTGTGTGTGAAGGCGGCGCAAGAACTAGCCAAGGCTTGGAACACAAAGCTTTTGACGGACGAAGTTGACACGATGATTGGCAGCATCTGCGTTGTCGAATTGCCACACGCTTTGTTTGAAGGCGTCGACGATGTTGACCAAGCTCTCCTCACGCTGCACTTCGTGCTTCGCAAGTACTACCAAATTGAAGCCAAGACCGCCCACGTCGGCGACATCCTTGGCCTTCGCATCAGTGTCCAAATGTACAATGAACAAGCCGACTACGATCAGCTTGAAGCTGCTGTCTTGGACATCGTGAAGAAGGATCCCAAAGAGTTGGCGCTGGAATAGTTCTGCGTTCATAGCTTTGCCCTCTAATGACTGCAAGTAATAAATGGATTCTTCGTGTTTCTTCATGTTCATCCATGATGGAACTCATGATCACAAGATTTGTTTGCCAAAGAGTGCTCTGTAGTCAAGACAACTCTCGATCTGTAGTTTGATTAAACACTTGCATTTTTACATGGTTGTATCACGCTTATCCTATGCATTCTCGCTCTGCATTCTCCTGGCGTCAATAAATTTCGTGCTTTCGGTCGTTTTCCCTCAGCACACTGCACGACACAAAGTCTCTTCTCGCTCTATTGCCATGCGCGTGAATTGAGAGGTCCACGGGACTGGCTTACTTTTTGGTAAACATGAGCCAAGATCGGTCAGTCGACTACATTTGGCACGGCATACTGCCACGAGTAGTGTGTTGATTCCTCGTCAGAGTCACTCACAAGATCAGGCAAATCGTCTTCGTCTCCAGCCGACAATTCGCGTTGCATGGCTTCTTCGCTTGGCATGTCTTGCATGATCGCACGAATGACATCCGGTCGAATGCCGTGAATGAATAAGTGGTGCATGTTTGGCACTTGGAGCTGTTGGATGAAAGCGACAATTTCTTCGTCCGAATTGTCATATTCGTCGTCGTAAAAGTTCCCCTCCGAGTCCAGGAAAAGCTCTGAACTGTCTGAGGATGCATCGTCATCGTCAATCTCGGCGTACAAATAACCATCCCAGTCCAGAAACAAATCTCTGTGGATTGAAGAGTGTGCAGCTTGGAACTCCAAGGGAGTCACCATCTCGTCTACGATAATTTTAAGCAAGGGACAATCTAGAAGTCAACTTACCATAGGCATTGAATTGGAATGGCTGTTGGCCAAAGTTGACGGTGATGGGGACGTCAATATTGACGCCAACCATAGGATAGAGAGCGGCGCCACGGCAGCAGCTGAATTCGCCATCTAGTCATTGCGCTATGAGCGACAGGAGGAGGTAGATAACCTAGATTACCGAGTCTCCGCCCATTCTTTGTGAAATAGACCCAAGCTTGACGAGTGCGGTATTGCAAACCGCAACCAATCGTGTCTCCTGGCCCGAAAGTTTCCAAGTCTTCCACCTGCCACATCTCCATTCAGCAGCCCATTTCGTCGTGAAAGTACCTCGGGTTCGGTCATAAAGACGCCTTCTTCGCCATGGTAGCCGTATGAAAAGGATTCCCAGCCTTCCAACGAGCAATAAGCAACAAACCATGATAAAACGAGGCACCTGGATGATTTTCAATCACAACATATCGCCGTGGTGCCAGACCGATGGAAACAATATCCCATGAGTTGTTTTGATCCCAAGGGTTATCACGTTGTGGTCTAGAAACGTCACGAGTAAGCATTGAGAAATTGCTTGAGGGAGAGTACGTTGAGCTCGATGTTCCAATTGTCATTTCGAAATACATGGACGATGTAAGGTCAACTTGCCATTCCAGACCATGAGAGTGTTGCTGTCTGTGTACCACAACTGTGGGGATGAATCGATATGGAGCATTGGCTCGGATGCTGCGTCCATACGATGAAGTCGATAAGTTGGATGTGTCCAAGCGAAACTGAGGCAACGCCTGTGAGTGCGGGACGAGTGCCATTCTACGCACGATGCAAGGTAGGCATAAGCATTCAGAGATGTGGTGGGGAATACTTATAGTCATTTGGATCGTCTTCGTCGTAAGCCCGATCATATTTCATGTCAAGATGAGACGGTATTTGTTGGACTGCTTGACAGAGGAATCGGAACGCGTCACTTGCACTAGATCAAACCAGCACGTGAGTCACATCTGTCTAGAAAACGAAGCAAGCACCATGGATACTGCTGTTGTAAATGGGACGACAACACCATGGCATCCGTCGGTCCAATGTAGAAATTGAGTGTGTTCCATTGATATCGAAATACGCCTTTCCAGATCTCTTCATGCTTCTTGATCAAATCGCAGAAGCAGCGGGAAGCTACAGATAGCGCTCGGAGTTCCTTCGAACCAAAATTTTGGAGGATCTGAAGCAAGAGTTCGGCCGGAAGCGCCGTCAAGCCCATTGTCCAAAGCAAAAAGAATTCAATATGTTTAATATCCGGATAACAATCCGATATACCGGATAATTTAAAATATTATCCGTATTATCTGTATATCCGGTTATTGCTGTGGACGCAATTTTCACATTCAACCAGAAGGAGAACAGTAGGATCCGGATAGTGGTCAAATAATGTATCCGGATAAATTGTAAGATCTTCATGTTGCATTTGATGTTACAACTGTCCATGACGATGGAATCGCTTAAGGTTGGGCGAGTTGATTGCGAATGGCTTCGATAAGCACGGGCACTGCTTCTTCATCCACGTTGTTGCGCACACAAAACTGTGTCGCCACGTCGACTTCATCGTCGCCGGCGTAGTACGGCAGCGCAGCGTTCTTGCCTTCACCCAAGTCAATGTCGAGCGTGAAGAGCAACTCCTTTGCTTCAGTCGACGCGACTTGGGGCGGTACCACAGCCTTGGCTTCCATTTCGTCGAGCGCACGAGTGAGTGTTTGAAATACGACGACTTTGCACTGCTGCATTTCTTCAGCGGCGACGGTTCGGCCCATGGCTGAGCTCAGAGCGGTCATCTTGGATGTGCAAAACTCGGTCGCGATGGCGGCAGGATCTTCGTCTTTATGGTATGCAATGTCGAATGTTTCGTCGCCAAGTTTCATCGGCAGGGTAAAGAGGGGTTCTCTTGGCTTGGCCGCAGCCGCTGCGGCTTGGATCTCTTCAACACCCTTGCGGATACGAAGAGATATTTCTTGGACGAACGCGGCGTAGTTTGGATTATTGGTCAGACCATTTGCTTCCAAGAAGAGCTGTGCTGTAACTTCGGGACTGTCGCCTTCAAAGTAGTTGCATGTTTGTTCGCGATCTCCGATCGTAATAGGAAATGACACGAGCGGTTTACGTGTCTCCTCTTGGCCCAGGCGACTGTTGATGAGCTCCACGATTTGTGGGAGATACGAGTCGACAACGTTTGCGTCAGTGATTCCATTCTGCTGAAGGAAATTGACAGCTGACTCGGTTGGAGTCATCCCTTGGTAATGGACGAGAACGACGGCTTGGTTGTTTACCGTAAGAGGGATCGAGAAGAGTTCCTTCTTGGCTTCTGCTTGAGTTGATAGACCATCGATCCTCTTTTGGATTTCGCTTGCAACTTGTGGTAAGAAACGAGTGAGGACATCTTCATTGGTGATGCCAAGCGAGGCTGCAAACGCTCGAGCTTCCACGAGAGGATCCACTCCTTCGAAGTGTCGAACGGTGGTGGCGCGACCATCGATCGTAAGGTCAAATTCAAAGACAGGTTCTTGACGGGTCTGGCGCAATTCAGCGAGCCTGGTGCTGATGAGTTGGTCCAATTGAGGCCTGGCTTGAGCTCTTGCATCTGGAGATAGTCGAGCTTCATCGAGGAAACGCGTAATTGCGTCAGATGGCTGTTCACCTTCGAAGAGCGTGAGTCTCAAATCCGCTCCTGCGATGGTAAGCGGAATGGTCAAGATTGCTTCCCTCGCAGAATTGAGCTCGGCAACTTTGTTGGAGAGCAGCTGTTGAAGCTCGCCACGCACTTGATTCCTGTCAGCATCTGCAATGGAGAATCCACCGAGGAATCGCTCCACTGCATCAATCACAGACTGGCCTCGAGAGAGCGTCAGAGTAGATTCGACTCCTCCAAGAGTAAGTGGAATGGACACAAGGACCTCCTGAGGTGGTGGTTCTTGCTGGCTGGAAGACTCGGCCACCTTGTTTGTGAGAAGTTGAGCAAGCTGAGGCCGTGCTTGAGCCTTGTCAGCGTCGGACAATGGAAAATCTCGGAGGAAGCGGGTGACTGCGTCGTCGACCGTCTCACCACGGTAAAGTGTGAGGGTCGACTCGACACCAGCAAGTGTCAACGGCATCGATACAATGACTTCTTGTTGCTGAGTGTCGGCATTCAATTCAGTCAGCTTGTAATTGAGCAGTTCTAATAATTGTGGATGTGCTTGTAGCTTGGCATCTTCTGTCATGGCAGCGTCCCGAAGGAAACGCGCAACAGCATCAGGGGTTGATTCATCGCGGTACAGCGTCAACGCTTGCTCGACACCGTCGATAGTTAGGGGTACCGACACAATTATCTCGCGTTGCTGTGCCGTATTTTCACGAAGCATCCCAGCCAACTGGGAGATGATTTCTTGAGATCTTTGGGATTCGACCCCGTCGGATATCAATCCATTCATCTCCATGAATGACAAGGCAGCCCGCTCAAACGTTTGACCGCGCATGAGCTCGAGATTCTTCAGACTTCCGTCTACATTAATAGGTAGTGACACTAGCACTTCGGCAGCTCCAAGCGCCGGCAAGGCAAATAGATGGTATAGCTTCATGGCCAGGGGGGCGATTCAGGAGTGAACGAAAGATCGCAAAATATAGAAATCCAAAAGATGGCCAATCATTTGGATCTATTTCTTACAAAAGGTACAATTAAGTGATGTACTTGGCATACTCTATTGCATATCAACAATACACTCAAGATGTGTACGTACTATCGTACTTCTAAGTTTTGGTTAAGATCGCGAGCCTCTTAAGCCGCACAGCAATTCAAATCTACTAGACAAGCTGAATCTTCTCTTCTGTACCATTGAAAGATAATCTTGTCGTCGCGCATCCCTTGAATGAGGAAGATAGTGCAAGGAATTCGGACGGATTGCGGTCGTACAGTACTGGATTGCTCAACCCGTTCGTTTCCTCCATATTTTATCATGCCAAAATTTCCTACTTTATCAGGTTGATATGCATTTTCAATGTTGAGACTGTCAGGTGACAGAGTGAATTTTACATAGCGCTCAGAAGGGTTAATAGAGACATTTCATTCGTGTGAAGTTCAGCTTCCAAGGTGACTTATTGTGTGACTGCATGGAGGACGCGGGGATTCTTGACCCACTCGACGAACGAGCGAATGGTTTCGTCCTTTTCTGGCTCGGCAAAGATGTTGTGGTAGTTGCCAGCCAGTGACACGTACGACTTGTTGGTGCTTGGAATCTCTTCGTAGAACTTTTTCGACACGGTCGGGCTTGTGACGACATCTGAATCGCCTGGAAGATGACAATCGTCACGTTCTTCTTGAGGATTTCAAGAGATTTCATCCCCTTGGCGATCTCAGCAGCGAGGCGCATTTTCAACTTGCCATGGGCATTCAATGGATCCGCTTCTGCATGATGGATAAACGACTTGTTGCGAGAAAGCACTACAAATAAAGCGTGAGCTAGCTCATCGCGGATGGAACGTACTGTTGATGTCGACGGCAGGTACGATGGCTGCAGTTGGGACGACAGACGACAAAGCTTCGGCAAAATACACTTCCATGGCAACGATCGGCGTGTAGTCGAGTCCGATCGCTGGAGCTGCGAGGACGACGCCGTCCCATGGATGGGTGCCGCTCGCTGCAACATGGGCGGCCAACAGTCCTCCAAAGGAAATACCACCGACAAAGTAGAAGAAGTCCCTACAGCAGAAGCAGACATGAATGTTCGCTTCGTAGGAGATGGACATACTTGTCGGCGTGTTGATCGCGGATCTCCGTGGTGAATTGGTTGATGTCCAGGACAAAGTCTTCAAGTACGTTGCAGCCATGACGCTTGCCATCGCTCTTGCCATGGCCGTGGTGATCCATCGCGTAGATTGTAATGCCTTGGCTAGCAAACGTCGCAAACATGCCGTCATAGCGACTGCAGTGCTCCCCAAGGCCGTGGAGGAACAGCAAAACGCGGTTGTACGAGCTCGACGGGATGTATTGCCGCGTGTAGATCTTTTGGTCGCGGCCATTCACAAAGGACGACTCGCTAAAGGTAAACGTCGTCTGGGGATACAACCGCCGAGCACTCAAGTCTGGGAGTTGATGGAGTTCACTGAGCCAGTCGAGGATGATGCTGATGTTGGCAGCTTTCTCGGGCTCGTTGAAGAGGCAGTGGAACTGGCTAGGGCGACTTTCATACGTCTTGTGCTGGCTCGGCAGTGCGTCAAAGAACGCCCGCGAGACTTTTGGACTCGTCACTTTGTCGGCATCGCCGTGGAGGATCAAGATGGGCACTGTGATATGGCTCTGGATGGGCTCGAGTGTCTTCATGCCTTTGGAGATTTCAGCAGCGAGGCGCATCTTGAGATTCCCATGGGCGTTCAATGGATCCGAGTCGTAGTCCTTCACAAAGTCCTCGTCGTGAGAGAGAACTACACAACGAGAGCTTCAGCGAGGAAGGCAGAACAGAACATACGCTCGGATTTGACCGCTGGAACGATCGCAGCCGTGGGAACGACGGCAGACAATGTCGTTGCAATTAGTGCTGGAGTCCAACGATGGGCGTGAAGTCAAGGCCGATGGCGGGAGCTGCCAAGACAACGCCATCCCATGGATGTTCACCACAAGCTGCCGTATGCGCTGCCAAGAGGCCGCCAAAGGAAATGCCGCTGATGACATACTTGAGAAATCTACAGAGTGCCGTAAGTTAGCCTGCATTGAGTCGGCGTACGGGCGATCGACGTGTGCAGTGCGAATGATCTTGGCAAAGGCATTGATGTCATCGACAAAGTCTTCAAAGAGATTGCAATCGTGGCGTCGTCCTTCGCTCTTGCCATGGCCATGGTGGTCTAGCGCGTAGACGGCAATGTTTTGCTCGGCCACGGTGCGGAAATAAGGATCGAAGCGAGTGCAGTGTTCACCGACGCCGTGGAGGAAGACGTAGACTAGCTTGAACGTGTTGCCGGTCGGGATGTATTGCCGCGTGTAGATGCGCTGGTTGCGCTCGTTCACAAAGGACGATTCAACGAGTTCAAACGAGGCCATGTTGGACGGAGTGGAAATTGAAAAATGATTTGGACCGGTGCAAGTCTAGCCGGCCGTGGCAAGTCGATGACGTCGACGTTGTGTTGAATCGTGCACGTCGTCCGCAAGCTCGAGACGAGCGTCCGGGTTGTCGAATGAACCTCTTCGTTGTCGCCACTGCGATATCAGCTGAGAAAGCTACAAATTGTAACCCTGACGTCGGATTGTCAACTGCGATTTCGGCGTCATGATCAATCCTCTGCGGACTTTTGATGATACAAGAAGCATGCATTGGACAAACGACCCAACGAACGCATGACGTAGTCAAACTACGTTGATCGTGGTTGAATCGAACTGCGAGTTTCAAAGTTGACGGCATTTCCGGCTACAGTGTGTGGTCTAGCTGAGCCGTACCTTGCTTCTTTCATTCTCGACGGAACTTCCCCGACGACTTGTTTATACTGCACGCATCTCCAGTGACGACTCAACGCCATGGACGCACTTGGTTCTCGAATTGAAGCCAAGGAAATCCACTGTAGCTGCCACAGCTTTGTCCACCGGCCATGGCCTACATCTCGTCATCAAATCAGCGACTTCTGGTGGATATCTCTGGGGTGCTAGCTCGAGATGTCCATCGTCGCATGTGTCTTGAAGCGCTTTGGCGCCATTTGCAGCTACAAGGAGAGACCGTTAAAACTGTATAGATGATAGAAATTGGCATTATGAAATCGACGGTTTCAACCGACTTGGTTCACTTGGTCAAGACAAACTTGTTATCGTGAGGGCGCGGGGATTTTGAATCCAATCCACCAGCGTGCGAATGTGCTCATGCCTTTCAGGCTCGTCAAAGACGGCGTGATAGCTGTCAGTGACGGCCAGAAACGTCTTGTTGGTGCTTGGGATCTCTTTGAAGAATTTCTTGGACACGTTGGGACTCGTGATGCCCTCGGTTTCTCCATGGATGATCAAGATGGGTGACTTGACATTCGAGTAGAGCGGCACGAGGTCTTTCTGTCCTTGCGTGATGGCATACCCAATGTGCAGATGCGCATGGGGTATGCCATCATGGCGCATCTTCATGAGTCCATGAGAGTTCAACGGGTCGGCTTCAAAGTCGTTGACGATTGCTTTGTTTCGCGAAATCACTAGAGACACAAGTCACCACTCCACAGTAGTCATCATGCAGCGTACAGTTTGTGTCGACACCAGCAACGATGGCTGCAGTGGGCGCCACGGCCACCAAAATGTCGGCAAAGATCATTTGCACTTTCAACGAGAGCGACAAGTCCAGGCCGATCGCTGGTGCCGCCAAGATAATGCCGTCCCATTGATTCGCCTGCCGCGCGGCGATATGACAGTTCAAGTCAGTCATGCGCATGCGTTTTCTTGCAACGTACAGTCGGTTTTGACGCCAGGGAAGACGGCGGCCGTCGGCGCCATTGTAGTAATAAAATCGACAAGGTGAGATTGGTATGACGAGAAGAGCGAGTAATCAAGACCAATGGCTGGTGCCGCCATGATCACACCGCTCCACAGATTAGCCGTCTGCGCGGCAATGTGCGCGGCCAAGAGCCCTCCAAACGAGAAGGCGCAAAAGAAGTATTTGACGTTTCTACACTGCGCTCAGCAAGAAGATCGTGACTGCAACTTACTTGTCCTTGTGTTTGTCGTGGATCTGTTCCGTGAGGAGATTGATGTCTTGAAGATAGTCTTCAAACGTACGGCAGTCGTGACGGTCTCCTTCGCTCTTGCCGTGGCCATGAATGTCCAAAGCAAAGACGGCGATGCCTTGACTTGCCACGATGGAAAACAAAGCCTCATAGCGGGAGGAGTGCTCACCGAAACCATGGAGAAACAGGAGCACGCGGTCGTATGAAGCCTTGGGAATGTACTGACGTGTGTAGAGCTTTTGGTTGCGATCGTTGACGAGCGACGACTCCGAGAAGTCGAACGCGGTCTTGGGATGGAGACGCAGCGCCGTCAAGTCTGGAAGCGCGTCAAGGCTTCGGATCCAATCCACGAACATGCGGATGTTCTCTTCCTTCTCAGGCTCGTTGAAGAGACTGTGGAACTGACCAGGCCGACTCACGTACGTCTTATGTTGGCTCGACAGTGCGTCAAAGAATGCCTTGGAAACTTTCGGACTCGTCACTTGATCGGCGTCGCCATGCATGATGAAGATGGGCATCTTGATGTTGTCTTGGATCCCCGTGAGAGTTTGCATCCCTCGGGATATTTCAGCCGCCATGCGCATCTTGAGGTTTCCGTGGGCGATAAGAGGATCCGCGGCGTGCTCTTTGATGAACTCAGGATTACGAGAGAGAACTGTCGAGAGAAACATGAGTAGACGATTGAAATGGACGCGTACGATGGGGTTGAAGGGCTGGAACGATCGCAGCCGTTGGAATCAAGTACGACAAAGTTGGAGCAAAGAATTTCTGCACGGCAAGAACCGAATTGTAGTCAATGCCAATGGCTGGAGCGGCCAAGACGACGCCATCCCATTCGTATTCGCCGCATGCTGCAGTGTGAGCAACCAAGAGGCCGCTGAAGGACATACCGCTGATGACATACTTGACGGATCTACATCAATAACTTGAGCCAGAATTGAAGTGGATGCACGGCTTACGGACGATCAGCATGAGCTGCACGAATGCGCTTAGCAAAGTCGCTGACATCTTCGAGAAAATCTTCGAAGACATTGCAGTCACAGCGGTCGCCATCTATCTTGCCGTGACCGTGATGGTCTAACGCGTAGACGGCAATGTTTTCTGCCGCGACTGTGCGGAAGAAGGGGTCGAGGGGAGTGCAATGTCCGCCGATGCCGTGGAGAAAGATGTACACGACCTTGAATGTATTGCCGGCTGGGATGTACTGCCGCGTGTAGATGCTCTGGTAGCGTCGGTTCGTGAATTTGGACTCGGTCAGTTCAAAAGATGTCATGCTGGGCGAATCAAGTAAATGGAAAATGAGATGCACCTGAACCATCACGGCATCTTCCGCGTGCAGTGTCTTCAGCTGGTCTTGCGAAGTGCGCGCAACATGGTAGGACACAGCAGCCATGGACGTCAGTCGAACGTCACAATCCATGTCCATCCAAGAGTTGAGTCACGAGTCCCACCATGTCGCCACCAGTTCTCCTGTGGCATTCCATGCAGATGGAAGACTTTGGCGCAGTCTTTAAATGCTTTCGTGGGTTTTCTTTTCATAAATTGCACGAGAGGTGAGATTCTGTGTGTGTCTTTCCAAAGTCCTTTGGCTTCTTTGAATGAGTGCAAAGATGTCAGAAAAACTCTTCCATGGAACCCTTCACCTCTACTTATGCAATCGTCCATTGAAAGTTAGAGCATGAAATTGAAAGCGAGCAAACACTACAAGACGGCGTACTTTGTCTTGTCATCATCTTCACTGTCTTTGAGAAGTGGTTGATGAATGGACTCAAACGTCGGTTTGGACTGCCCTCCTTGAAGAGCCACCGTGGTGAGGATAGTGCCTTGGAGTTTTGCTTTCGACGAGAGTTGGCGTTTGAAATTTTCGAGCTCAGCGGCGTGTTTGTTGGCTTCCACTTCGATGTGCTTGGCACCACCAGCAGAAGCAGATTGGGTAGAGACCTTGGTTTCGCCTTGGGCGACCATGTCCGAAAAGAGACTGTCCGGCTTATCCACAAGCTCTTGATAAGTTCCAGACTCGGCAACGGCTCCCTTGTCCAGGACCAAGATCAAATCAGCATTGCGAGCAGTCGACAATCGATGCGTGACCTAGCCATAACGATGTCAGATTGGGTTTTGCCACGAATCCACAAACCGAGATGATTGTAATTTTGTACTCGCTTGCGAGGGTTTCCAATGTGCGAACGACTGATGCTTCAGTTTCAGGGTCAAGCGCACTCGTGGCTTCATCAAGCAAGAGCATGCTGGGTTTGCGGACTAAAGCACGAGCCAAGCAAATGCGTTGGACTTGACCTCCGCTCATGTTGCACGTGGCGTGCTGGCCCATGACAGTGTCATAACCTTGGGGCAATTTCGTGACAAACTTATCTGCTTCAGCCCATTTGGCTGCTTCAATGCATTCTTCGTCAGTAGCATGGAGGTTGCCAAAGCGAATGTTGTCCAAGACGGTGCCGTTGAGGATGCCACCGTCTTGAAAGACGACAGCGATTTGAGCCATGACGCTTTGCTTGGAGTAACTACAGTCATGGTTATTCCATATTTCATGATTCAGCGAGAGCATACTTCTTAATGTCAACGCCATCGATAGCAATAGCACCGTCAGTAATGTTGTTGAATTGCATCAAGCAGCTCAAGAGCGAGCTCTTGCCGCAGCCACTTGGACCCACCAAGCAAGTGTACGCGCCTAAATGAAATCAGCCCCCAAAGAGTTGACGACTGCGACTACCTTTAGGAATGGTGGCGCTGAGGTTATTAAGGACCTTGGCGCCGTCTTTCTTGTACTGGAAGCTCACATTTTCAAAGATCACGGACGATTGCATCGGTGGCAAAGTGGCCGTTGAGGAGGTCGACGAAGCTCCCGCCTCACCTGAAGGCAAAGCAAGAAGCAGATCCAAGCGTTGCAAGCTAGAGGCATTTCCAATAGCCACACGCATGAAGCCACCTATCATTAACCCCATCAACTCAAATTTAAATGTCCACTTGCATACCCAAGATAGTCACGGGCGACGAAACGCGAGCCAACATGGTGACATAGGCAAAGAATTGACCTGACGTGAGACTGCCATTTCGCACTTGAATCGCAAGCGACGCTGTCATCACAGCGACGAAAATGTACATGGCGGATTCTACATAGATCTGCACAATGCCAGACCAGAAATCCTTGCGGAACTGAGCACTCTTCAAAACTTCGACGACAGCGTGGAACTTGCCCATTAAAGTGGGTTGGATAGCGTAAGCACGAACGACCTGTTTGGACTCTTGGGTCAACTTGATTGCCAGTTGCTATCATACCTTTTGGCAGGACACAGCGTTAGCGAAATCCGATGCAACGTAGGCATTCTGCGAGCCAAACGCCTTGGATTGTTTAGCTGCGTAGCCTTGAGGTCCAGACGTAACGAGAACAAATGCAAATGCGAACGAGAGAAGACCAAGAGGTGGTAGGGAGACGAGAAGATAGCCAAAGCCAAATAAAATGGATACACAAGGATTGATCAAGTTCCAAAAGACGGCTTGCCACAAACCATTGACGCGAGCGAGATCTGATCCAAACAAGTTATTCAAGTCACCATCCGAGCGAGTTGCAAAGAATGATGATGGCTGGCTCAAGATCTTTTCCAGCAAGTCAGTTTGAAGCTGGGCAATGGCTTTAGAGATCATCTTCGATTGGAAAAATCTAAACACAACCTCGAAAAAAAATCATGAGTTGATGGGCATACCCGATCATGGCGTCGCCAAGCGCAAACGGAATGCAAAGTGCGAGTAGACCCAAAACGCCATAGAGGAGCGCTGTGTCTTGGTCCAAGCCTGGGGATGGCCCAGCTTGGAATGCACGATCCGAAAGCAAGTTGAGGAAAATGGCTTGGAGAGGGTTGATCGAAGCATTCATGCAAACGACCAAAACCACCATGAAGAGATCGCAAGTTTGGCTGGACCAGTGACGCAACGTACTCAAGACGACATCAACTGAGCCATAGGAGTAAGTTGAAGCATCCAAATCACGCAAGTAGCTCAGAAACTCCGAGACAGAGCATTCCTTTGGGCGGTAAACAAGTGCAAGTTCCAAGAACGTCATGAGCTTGGCACGGGACATATCGCCGTCCGTCACACCTGCAATTTGTGTCAATTTGCGGCTCAATGTTTGAATATCCGCTTCCTTCATGCCTGATGAAAAGGATGTTAACAACATATAGAATAACGAAAGGTAGACCTGGAATTTTGTTCAGACTCGCGCGGACACTAGAGACGGAAATGCGAATCTTTTCGAACCCCGCGCGAAACTTGTGGAACTTCTTGGAGAAAACGCGGGTTTTTGGCTTGAGAACGATGTGCAACGCAGTGAGCAAAAAGGAGCCCATAGTCCACCAAAAGACTGTGTCAAGGTGCCAGAAGCGAACGTAGAGGCATACATTGAGGCCGCACAAGACGAGGAAATCCAAGATAGCAGAGGACGATTGCAACATCGCGCCACGGAGCGAGACAATACGCAACATCATGTCAATGACGTACAATACCATGCAGCCCGCAGAGACAACCCACGTGATTTGCACATAGAGCGCATAGTCCGCAAGTTTTTGAGATGCAAACGACAGAAATGCCATTTGGACGAGAAAGTCCAGAAACAAGACCAACATGTACGTGTAGTGCCACTTGCGCGTATCCACGACATGCAGAGTCACAGCACGACGAGCCCATGAATTACTTTCCAGAGCCTTGGACGACGTCGTACCATACGTTGTTGAAGCCGACGCTTGGAGGTTGAGATCCGCAGGTGCGTCCGACATGCCAGTCAATGAGAGAACCGCACAATGAAGTGTCTCTCCAAGTTGACTGACAAAATATGTAAATACTCCATTATCCAAAATATATTTAATTTAAAACATTCTAAGTAAAACAATTCAATGAAATTGTAGTTTAAAATAATTTAAAAATACAAATAGATTGCATATTTTTGTAGCTCACATAGTGGAGTATCATTTCGTATATCACCATATTTCCGGATAATTCACAGACAGATGCTGAAATTTAACAACTTCATCCGGATGATTGATCTTGAAGTGCTGGCAGCAATATTCAGCGAACGCAACGTTGAAGGTGTGTGAACAATGACGAAAACGATTCCAGGTGCGAAGGATCAAAGCTCAGACGCCGTGCTTGTAGCCAAGATACTGCCTGCTTTGAGAGGATTCGATGCGACATGCTCGCAAACCATCGCTTTCGTGTGGACCCAATTGCGATGATTTGCGATCACACGTTGTGAGAGATCGAAGATCAAGAAGCAAGTCAAATGCACTATCATTTCGCGAGTTTCATTAATGGTTTGATCAACTATGAAGGTGTGAGCTGTCCAAATAAACCTTGGCTTAGCTCGGGCATAAATGCAATGCGAAGAGCTCTTGAAGAAACTCCTGCTGGGTCCAGGGTATGATAAAGAAGTTGTGGATCCTACATAGAGATATGCACGCACATCAAGCAACTAATTTTCGATAGCGGACTTCTAAATGACCACCAGCGTGACGTGAGTTGCTGATGGATCTGTGTCTCTTCAAGATCGTCATTCCGACAGACTTTGGTCATCCGGATAAAGTTGGAAGTCCGGATGCAATGCTGTGCATTCTCCCCTGTTCTCTCGTGTATCATGGTGGCTGCCGACGATGGAAGCTTGGAACAGTTCACTCTGCTCGCCAAAACAGCACGTGGCCGAGCCTGTGTTGCTCTTATTCAGCAAGTTCTGAGCAACAAGAAGCTTTTCGTGTTTGGTGAACTCCTGGACATGCCAAATGTCAAGGCATTGGCTGAAAGTGATCAAGCTGATTTACAAGGACATGCTCGTTTGTTGGCGATCTTCGCGCATGGACGATATCTGGAGTATGTTCGGCAGAAGGAAGACCCAAACCTTCACATTCCAGAATTGAATCCCGCCCAAGCTCTCAAACTGCGGAAGTTGACTGTCGTATCGCTGTGTCAAGAGCACAAATTAGTTCCTTATCGTATCTTGATGGGGGAGCTCCAAATTGGCAGTGTGCGTGAAGTCGAAGACATTGTGATTGAGACGATTTATTCTGTACGCCTAAGCTCGCGTTTCTTTTGCTAACTTGCCTCGTATTGTTTAGGGCCTTGTTGAAGGCAAGCTTGACCAAAAGAATGAACGATTTGAATCAAGTTATGCTGCTGGCCGCGACGTCCAACCTACGGACATCGATGTCATGATCGAGCGCTTGACTCAGTGGTATATACACGCTAGAATGCTCTATCTAATCGTTGTTTCCAGGCAAGAAGATGCCAAAGTGGCTTGTCGCCAAATTGAAACCATCCTGAGGTACATCCTCACTTCGAACTCGTGCATTTAACCATTTGCCTTAGCAATGCCACCCTTCAGGAAGAACAAGAAGCGCAGCTTGATGCGGCCATCAAGAAGACTGTCTCGTCGGTGCGTCTGCAAGCCAAGGACCGCCCAGTCGGCAGTGATTTGGACCCCGAGCTCATGTGGGGAGACGGTCCAGTTGGTGGTGGCTATCCTCGCAGGTACAACTTGTCATCCACCGATGCATCTTATCTCACACTACCGGGTCATAGTTCTGGCAAACGCCGTATGGGCCCAGCCACGACTCGCAAGGTCCCTCGCGTGTAGCTACGGCATTAATAATCACACTTTATTAGCTTATTATTAGCTTAAATATCAAAGTTGGCAAGGCGGCATAACAGATTTAACGAAGGAATTGACCATATTCCACAAGTGGTCCACGACACTTCGAGGTTTGTACTGGAAGTTGGGCCACGGGTGACCTTGCAGTTCTTTCAATGCAGCGTTGCACATATCACCTACAATCAAGCATTGTCAGTATTTACTTCGATGAGGTGCTTCGTACTCGTAGGAGGAGGGCATTGGAATGGTGTTCGGCCACAGTTGAGCCGAACTGTGTATTCTGCGTCGATTCCTACGACAGGATACAATTCTTCATGGCTGCATGGGAAAGATGGCTCTACAAAGCTCCGTAAGTCTCCACGTTTTCGTTGAAAGTCTATACCCAAGCGAACACCATTCTTCGTGAAATAAATAGTCGATTCGTTTGAGTTCATCTTGCGTACAATGCCACAACCAATCGTATCATGTACTCCAAATCTCATTGAGAACGGTCTTGGCTAGATGACGACAGGTTAGCACAAAAACTGGGAAGAGTACGAATACCTGTCCATTCGTGAAGAATTGTCCATCGTCGCTATGATAGCCGTACGAATGGTCATCCCATCCTGTCATGCTTGTCAAACGTGCTCGATTGAGTGCATCAATACCTGGTTGTTGGTCGACAACTTCAAAATCTTTCGTTGCCACGCCGATTGCGATACACATGTCTCGAAGATCACTGCGCATCCATGAGAAACTAAAAATAAAATAATAGATGTCATACTGCGTGGGCTGATGAAGTGGTTCAGAGATGGAGATTTCGAAGTACCCGTCATACACGACATCGACCAACCACTTGCCGTCCATTGTGTTGAACACGGTAACGCGCGGGGATGCTTTGAACGGAACATTCGCACGGACGCAGCGATTGCCACCTCCAACCGCATCTTTCGCCAGCGCCAATGTGACAACTTGACCATTATCATAGGCAACAGGTTCAATACTAGTAATCACAACGTGAATCATTTCTTCACTCGCGCGATCGACTGTACCGGTGGTTCATGACCGACGACGTGGCGTGTGCATTCGTCAAGCAGATATCAGCAAACGACGGGACACGTTCGACACAATGGGTGAGGAATCGGAATGCATCGCTGGATCTACTCAGGGAAACATGAATCCTTGCACATTCAGAAACTCAAGTACCGTGGATAGGCCGCACGAAGCGCCGGCGACAGTTCAATTGGCATGGTCGGATCCATGTAAAAGTTGCAGCGGTTCCAATGTGTTCGAAAGAGCGATTCCCAAACAAGCTGGTTGTCTTGGATCGAGTTGTGGAACCGCGAGACCTGCGCCATGGCGCGCAAGTCAATCGCGTCGAGGTACAGCGAGATTTGCACGAGCGGATCGTGGGGCAGTGTTTGCATGAGCTGGGTTGTTCGAATATGGAGAAGAAATCCCATCATCGGGTTGTTGCTGAACTTCAACCGGAATATCCGGACACTTATCCGGATGCGGATTGTTACACCTCAGAAAAAAGTTTGTCGAGAAGGAAGAAGATCCCACGACATGGAGACCGATCTACTATTCAGCGAGAACTCTTCAGGCTGAAAGAGCTCAGGAGAGCTGTAAGATGGGAGTGTTCTATCGTGGAAGAAGTGACAAGTCATGGGTGTCCATCTTTGCTTATGCGTCTCGTTTGATGATGTATACGGGATGGTTCAATTTTTCATCATGGTTGAATTCTAACGATTGTTCTTGGATGCGAATGTCGGCACATCGTGGCTACGATGAGGAGCAGCAGTTCGATTGCATAGAAATGAACGGCTTGACGACAGCACAGAGCCCTTCAGCTCTCTAGCTATCAACCTCCAACTGAAAGCAGGATGAACGCTCTGGATGAAGACGAAGACGGGGAGAACCACTCGCTGAGCGATTCATGGGGGGAGAGCAAGGGGGTGAAAACTTTATGGAGGGCAACGAATGTATCCATGTTGAGTGCGACAAGCGAATCAACGATTGGCAGACTGGAATTCATTGAGCTGCACGCGGTGATGTATCTCAATATCCTGACGACTGGAAGATGCTCCCCTTCTCGAACGTTCAAGCTTTGCATATCGCATCGAGACATGAGCGACACATCATTCAATATGAAAAGTTGAAATCATCCAACGAGGCACCATGCAGATTCTCGTTCCCGATACACTCCACGTACGACCAAGGACAAACGTCCGTCTTCCTCCATGAGGATGCTGCTGCTTACCCACAACGACGCTTGCGACATGGTGGTAAAATAATGGCTCACTGTCAACACAAACCAGCACAAGATATCATCTTGGAGCGCCAACACTCTCCCTCGTCATTGACAATCAATGCATATAACAAACACCGCACAACAACGTGGTCTTGCTCCTAACAACATCGTGGACTCTCAAGGCGTCTAGATGTCACCGTGGCCTTGACAGCGATCGGGATCGCGTTCTCAGCTCCTTCGCCTTGCCTTTGCCTGACGCCATTCTCTCGTGGCCGTTTGTGGGGCGAAGAACAATTGAGTGAATCCTCCCAGCATCCATCCATGTTGGGTTGATTATCTCTTGAATTCCGACGAAGAATTGTTTCCGGCGGAAACGAAGGCCATCATGTTGCCAATGCGAAACCCGTAATCCAGCCAAGCCACATTGTCAACGGCGTGGGAAAAACCCGTATACTTTTTATCCTGCGAAATGTATCGTCATCAACATTCTCGTGTCCATCTAGCTGGACTGTCGACTTAGCAAAAACGATGTGCCCTCCATCGCGCGGGGGCTTCAATACCTTTGTCCTGAAGGCTAGAGCCTAGTTCTATTTCGAGGACATCGTCGCGACAACTATTCTGTGAAATGAATCAAGCGCGATGGATTCTCGTGCGTCGACCACGTAAATTGTATACCAGTCGTGGCGTTCTCAACTTGAAGTGACGCGATTGCCTCCGTTCCGTCAACGAGGCTGTGGGATCCAACTTCCTTGTTGATCCCACATCTCCATCATTTCTCTATATCTCTGAGCAATGACAACTCTTTCCATCACCATTCCTTGAGCTGTGGAGAAACTGTGCCATGATGCTTGAGTTCTGGTCGAAATATTGTGCTTTTGATACAAAATTGTGAGGAGTTCGAATCGATTCCGAATCAAACGGGCTTCTCTGATTGGCTAGAATTAAACATTAAAATTAGTCAGCCAATCAGAATCGATCAGTCACCTGACTCACACAAAACACACACTGACACACACCACTTCAGTATTAGAGTAATTTTGCAAACAAGAAATGTCCTGTGAAAATTTACTAAAAACTCATTCACAAGAAAGTGTCGGATAAAATATGACGAAATATCGGAATCGTCGGAAAAATAGTCGACCCTTTTCCGATAATATTTTTGTGATGGGTATACAAATCTCAAGTCATAGAGATATTACACATGAAATTGTCGGAAAGATAATCGGTGCTATTTGATTGGTAGTTAATATAAATTCTACAGGCAGTCGTTACCATCAAAAAGGGATTTCATGCTCCACAATTTCAAGGTGAAGATTACAAGCCCCATGCAGCTATTACGATGACTCTAAACGTCTCGTAGTTGATCGTTATCAACATGAATATTGATCTAATTTAAATGAATTGAAATAAGCTTTCAAGTGCCGGTACTTGTGTAGGTTGAATTGCTGTCCAAATATCTTCGGAACTATTGAATCACAAATAAACGAGTGAGGTTTATCTGAATACATTGTATGTAGGATTGACATGCATTAGTACCTCTACATGCCTTTAAAATGTTCGTTATCCTCCCAGACAAGGAGTCATTTTACCATTTTAGAATCTCAACCTTGTTGATCAAACTGCATTACGTTTGCAGACAAACTCAAATACTTTAGCTTGCAACTGAATAATAATATTTCATGTTTAATCGAGCGCAACATCTCAAAGCTCCCTTTTGCGCTGGAATTGTAGGACAACATGCTATTCAACACATACACTTAAAGTCTCTCTCTAATTCAATATCGCTTCAATTTACTACTCTGACGGGATGTAAAACACGTCAAAATACTCACTATTTGAAAATAGTGGCTGTGATGCATGTCGCTGCCTGATATTTGGCTCACATGAACTCCATGAATAACTTAAACCTCAGAAATGTCCAAGGCGATCATGACATTCAAATTTATTTATAATATTAACCAATCACATCACCAACGTATCAATTCCGAAACCTCGTCCGACAAATTCCCAGTACAATACAAAAGGAAATATACTGTGCATTTCAATTTTGCTATCGCTATTTTCCTGTGACCATCCAAGTGGGTCGCGTTATCCTGAAGAAGGCTGAGATAGAAACAACAGACCCTGTAGAATCCATCATTCACTGCATGTGATCGATAATTAATGTCATGGAATCCTCGAGTCGTGATATTCCTCTCTTATCACTTGTGATGACTGAGAGTCGTATTCGTCTCACAAGGAAAATCTCTTCCTTGTCAGATTTTCACACAGTGAATTTTCTTGGGCAAAGTTTCCTGTGACAACCATTACTCACACCACAAGTAAATTTCACAAGGAATTTCATGATAGCAAAATTTGTCTATTATGAAATCGATTTGAAAATGAATTCGCATTTTGGTCAAAACCACAAATTTGGTTGAAAATGACAATATTGTTACATCTATTATATAAGGCTCTAACGCAACACGTAAGTACGAGACTAAGTACGAGAGTAATCTATTACTTAAGGCTCTAACGCAACACGTAAGTACGAAACTAAGTACGAGAGTAATTTTTACATACAAACGTCAAGTCAACAAATGAGCAATTTTTATATACTTTATCCAAGTACAAAATGAGCAATTTTTACATACAAACGCCAAGTCAAAAAAAGAGTGATTTGAGACAAGTTCGTTCATGCACCCATGATGCTGGACGTGGCAGTTGTCGATAATATTAATAATCATTCCACATACAAAATGAAAATATTGTCCTACTATTTAAAATAATACCTGCCAAAGACGATTGAATGGCAGTTGGGTTTTTCTGGGACGATGCAAGGTGAGATGCATGTCTTAGGATAGCTTCACTCGGGCAGAAAAGGCCGCTGAATAAGCGGTCAACACACTGTGCAGTAGGGTGACGAGCCCTTTCTGCCACTTTAAGCCATACCCTGGCCAGAGGCTTGGACTCCGAAAGGCGAATTCCGACGCGATATGCGAATGTAACGAAGTAGGGCCTTTTTGGCTCGAAATACCGGACATTTTCATAGAGCAGCCAGGGACAGCTAAAACGTGTGTTTTTACTGTATTTTCATATTGACTTTGGACGAGTAAATCCTATCCCCATAGTTCAACTTTTTTACAGTAAGGGGACAATGTGTAACGTTGGTTACCACTATTGCAACTGATGGTGCTACTTTTTTTGACGGAGTACCACTGTTGATAGTGGGCCTACGGCGAGTAGATTGAAACACTTCAGGGGTGTTTCATGATACTTAGCAGGTGTATTACCCAGTATCAAAGTTTCAACTCATTGGATGTACGAGTTCAATACGCGATATTAAACAAAGTGATGTTTAATAAATACCGCGAACTCTGTACGATTTATGAAAGAAATGAGTAGTATTTTCTGGCAAACCACATTATGTTAAGCTTAAGTGGCGGGACACATATCCACAGTATTTTTACGATCCAATCACATTATCATTTTTGTGTTGATGTTTTTGTATGAACATTTGTCTGACGCAGTTTTCTGCGTAGAAAATAACAACTACTCGGCCTCTAAGAAAGGCAAAGGCAATCATGACAATGACAATCAAGGACATGCGATCGATAACTCCGAACCTGGCAAGCAAGCAGAGCGGAATGAAATGCATACTACCGAACAAGAGTCTGCATCAACTGGAGCTACGATGCCTTGAATCAGGGCAATATTAATGACGAGGCGGCTATGAGAAAGGTCAAGAAGGCGGAGTACAACAATCGTGCTCGCGAAAAGAAACGGCAAGCTCTCCTAAAGGCGGAATACAACAATCGTGCTCGCGAAAAGAAACGGCAAGCTATCCTGGATAAAGTTGACGGAGAGGTGGCAATTGAAAAATCCAAAAAGGCGGAGTACAACAATCGTGCTCGCGAAAAGAAACGGCATGCTATCGTGGAAGACTTCGACAAAGAGGTGGCTATGAAAAGATCCAAGAAGGCGGAATACAACAAACGTGCTCGCGAAAAAAAGCACAACACTGAGGTTGCGAATCAAGGGCGGGGTGCCATCATTTTGCACCATACGGACATGGATAAGAGCGACGAAGAGGAAACCAAGGAGGGAGAAGACGGAATCCATTATCACGCTCAAAGTGATCATCATCTCAAGATTCTGGCAGCTCAGGAGCAAGAAGATCGCGAGCGCACAGTTGACAATCGAAGGATCTATGCTGCGCTACAACCTAACCGTATGAATGAAGGAGGTGAAGAAGTAGCCAAGGAAGAAGATATTTCCGATGGAAATGTGGATTGCAACACTGACAATCAATTACTTGCCTTGGCAAATGCTGATCCTCCGCTAAACGTGGATGTGGATTTGATTGATGTACCTCCTCGCGAGCAAGGACTAAGTCTCCGGAATAAACCCAAGGGTCGCCCGAAGAAGAAGAAGAGTGCTCACAACAGTGCACGCGTCAGTTTCGATGACTTCGATGAATCATTGGTGCCTCTTCATACTATTGAGCAGCGTTCGATTTGCTGCCATTGCGAAGCGAAGATTTGGCCAGGCGAAGAAAAGGACTGCTGCGGTGGAGGCACTCGAGTGCTGCCTGTTGCTACCTGGCCTGACACACCCGAGTTTCGCGAATACATTGCTTTGTTCAAAACCAGAGGGTTTGTCAATAACACTCGCCGGTACAACGTCCTCTTTGCCTTTACATCTATTGGTACCCAAGAAATTATTCACGGCAACGGTGGGCCGAGATCTTATACAATCCAAGGCGATTTGCATCATTCAATTGGACCACTGTTGTCTGCGGACGAAGAACAAGCCAGTTACGCCCAGATCTACATTACGGATCCTGAAACGCAAGCAAGCATACGACGAAGAATGCTTGGGGGAAATCTTAATGTGTCAACTGTGACGAAAATCCAGCGTCTACTACTAGAGCACAACGCGTTCACCCAGCTGTACAAGCATGCGAAGGATATTCCAAAGGATGACGACATGAGATTAGTGCTCACTGCTCAGCCTCGAAGCAACAGCCGAACGCATAACCTTCCTACGTGTTCTGAAATCGCTGTTCTTTTTTCAGAAACGTCCAAGTCAGGGCGTCATGTCTTACTGCATGGTATTGATGGCCCCGTACTCAGCGAAGTTCAGCGAAACTATCACGTTGGTAAACATGTGCGTTTGGATCGACAACCTGGGGGACAACGCTTATTTCGCATTAAGGAATTTCATTCGGCATATGACCCGCTTCAATACCCTTTGCTCTTTCCCACTGGGACTTTGGGGTGGTCGTTTGACAACAAGAGCGGTCGCAATCATGAAAACGTGAGTTTGAACGATTATGCTCGGTACCATTTGCACGAGCGCGGTGCATTTTCTCCATTACATGCCAGCGGACCTCTATTTCAAGTGTTTGCAGTCGACAATTTTGCAAAGGTGGAAAACCAAAGGCTTTGATATATTCGTGACCAAACCAACAACCTCCGCAGCGACACGTACCGCGCACTTCATGACGCTGTTTCGCATGATGTGGACCTCAAAAGCATTGGAAAAAGGATTGTTTTGCCGTCATCTTACACGGGTGGACCTCGGTACATGAGACAACGTTACCTTGACGCCATGGCAATTGTTCGCAAGTTCGGTCGACCAGACCTTTTTATCACTGTGACATGCAATCCAAAGTGGGTTGAAATCGACAGGGAGCTGGAATTGGCGAAAGACGACTATGGATTTAAACGATCTCCAGCTGATCGACCTGACTTAGTGACGCGCATGTTCCGCCTCAAGCTCTTAGCCATTGAAGCCATGCTGTACAAGGGGGCAGTTTTGGGTCGACAAGCTGCGTGTGTTCGTGTTGTCGAATTCCAAAAGCGTGGTCTGCCTCATGCCCATATGTTGGTCATATTCACTGGGGACGACAAAATCAAGACAGCTGCCGATATTGACAGTATTATCAGTGCAGAAATCCCCGACAAGGAAAAGAATCCAAGACTGCACGAAATTATTACAACCTGCATGATTCACAAATGCAGCGACCGATGCCTGGAAAACGGGAAGTGCAAGAAAAACTTTCCAAAAGCATACTGCAACGAAACATCAGAAGGCAGTGATGGATATCCACTCTACCGTCGTCGCCGCTCTTCGGCAGAGCGGCCCTCTGAGTATACCAACCAATATGTTATTCCGTACTGCCCAACGTTGAGTGCCATGTTCGACTGCCACATCAATGTCGAGGCGTGTACAAGTATATCTGCAGTCAAGTACCTGTACAAGTACATCTACAAGGGCTCAGACCGCTCAAAATATCAAGTTGAGTCCGGTGAACTTGACGAAATCAGGCAATACCAAGATGCCCGCTATGTATCGTGCTGTGAGGCCCTCACATGCATTTTCTCTTTCGACATGTTCAAACGATCTCACGCTGTCGAGAACCTCGAAATACACTTGGAAGGTGATCAAGTTGTATGCATTCCTACCGACCGCCCGATGAGCCCTCAGGAATTGGCAAGGACGAAACTCACCGCGTTTTTTTAACTGTGCCGTGAAAACAGTGATTCACAAGCACTTGCGCGTGAATGTCTGTACCCCCCCCCATGATATCCCCGAGCATTTCGTATGGAACAAAAAGCTCCGCAAGTGGACATCACGTAAAAGGGGTGGTGATCGTATGATCGGGAGGATGCTGACGGTGTCACCCCGCTCGGGAGACTGTTTTTTTATGCGAATGCTCTTATGCTACCGACGAGGTCCGACATCGCACGAAGATTTGCGAACCGTCAATGGCGTGGTTCATCCGACGTTCAAGTCCGCCGCACTTGCCCTTGGCTTTCTTGAAAATGACGAGGAATGGCTAACCTGCATGCGAGAAGCAACTGAAACAGCAACTCCCTATGAGCTCCGAACACTTTTTGTCAGTATTCTGATTCACTGTGAACCTGCGGATGCTCGAGGGCTATGGAACAAATTCGAAGATGAAATGAGGCAAGATTTTCACCGCATGTACCCCGACGATTCTCAAAAATCTACAGCTTTCGCAATTCAGGCTTTATCAAGATGCCTCGAGTCGAATGCATCAAGCTTGGATCGTTTTCCGGAGCTTCCACAGCTTGCACATTTCGAACAATATTTTGCTCTTGAGGAAACAAACAGGGGGCGTCAATCCAACCGATTAGTGGCTGTGGAATCTTCGCACAACCAAGAACAAATCCAAGGCATTTTGGAAGGCAAGTCTACGATGACCGAAGAGCACGAGGTCTTCTACAACGACGTTATGAGCGAGATTACGAAGGAAAGTACTGTTCGAAGAGGCAAAGTATATTTTCTCGAAGGTGAGGGCGGCTCAGGGAAGACGTTCATCTCAAACATTTTACTGGCTCAAGTGCGCTCAATGAACAAAATTGCCTTGGCTGTTGCTTCGTCCGGACTTGCTGCTCTGAATTTGATCGGAGGTACAACTGCGCATTCGAGATTCTGTCTTCCAAGATCATTGCACGAGCTTAGCCGATGTGACGTTCGGAAGCAGTCACATCTTGCGGAACTTTTACATCTCACAGAACTTATCATTTGGGACGAGTGTTCGATGATGCACAAGTATGCTGTGGAGGCCGTTGATCACATGCTACAAGATTTGATGGACAACGCGCTTCCTTTTGGTGGAAAGGTCGTCATATTCTCGGGCGACTTCAAGCAAATGCTTCCAGTCATTTTGAAGGGCACACCTGGGCTAATCCTCGAAGCGTGCTTGAAGAACAGCTACCTTTGGAGAAATATCGCACAGTTTCATCTGACGGTGAACATGAACATGAGGTTGACCAACAACAACTCAGAGAGTGTTCGAGAGTTTGCTGCATTGCTCAAGTCTATTGGTCATAGAACATACCCCACATGTACCGAACTCGGTGCCGATTACATTCGACTACCTGATGATTTGGCGATTCCATACAAGTCGCCTGATGATTTGGGGTCATTTTTAAACAACGTCTATCAAGACATGAACAACCTGCGCATCAATGCACTTAGATCGTACTTTGGATGTCGAGCTATCCTTGCACCCAAACATAGTGTTGTTGCTGACATCAACACAACACTTCTTGAGCGACTCACTTCCGACTGCGAAATGACATATTTGTCCGCCGATTCTGTTGCTGACAAACCCAACTCGGACACAAATGCATGCGAGTTCCCCATCGAGTTTCTGAATTCTATAGACATCAACAACTTCCCCAGCCACAAGCTGCATTTGAAAGTTGGTTGCCCCATTATTCTGCTTCGTAATTTGTGTACTTCGGAAGGCATGTGCAACGGAACACGTTTAATTGTTCTTGAGCTGAAAACACGATGTATCAAGGCTCAAATTATGAACGGCTCCCACACGAACAAGATCGTTTACATTCCCCGAACTACTACAATTCACGATGGTGAGCAAAGCAATTACCCATTTGAGCTACGCAGAAGACAATTTCCTGTTCAAGTTGCCTTTGCAATGACGATTCACAAGGCTCAAGGTCAAACGATTTCTCACGTGGGCGTCTACCTTCCAGAACCCGTCTTCTCGCATGGACAGCTTTACGTCGCCATGTCAAGAGCCCAAGCAAAAGGCAACATTAAGTTTTTGGTCGCCAATGGACAGTACGATGGACTGCCTGGAATCTACACGAAAAACATTGTGTATCAAGAAGCATTACAATAGGCAGGACTCCATAAAACTTCATCCATAACTAACAAACGTTATCATGTTCTTACAAATATATACACTGTGTTGTTGTGGAATTGCCGTGACTTCCTGGATCAAGTCCAATTGCATCGTACCGATGAATTGGACGATAAATCCTCGAGATTAGCTAACCCCAAACTACGCACCTTATACTTAGATTCAACGTTACAGTATTACAAGAGGAAGAAGTAGGTGGTTGTCAACCAACGATGACCTCGATCTACTAATCGATCGCACAGATTGTGCAATCTGAACTTGGGTATATTCTGCTTAGATTCAACCTCAGCATTAAAATGGGAGAAGCATATCGAACAGCGGCAAGCTATAAAATTATCAAAGAGTCTGCTTCTTGGAAACAGTCTTTTTGCCGTTCACATCGTGCGCAAAGTTGCCGCAACGGGAAAAATCTCTATACCAGCAGTACAACCAGCTGCTGAAACTTCGGCATCTAAATTGACCTTCTTGACCGTGCTCCTAGAACCTCCACCCACCACATGCCACGCTCACATTGGACACAACCGTAGATTACCATCGAAGGTTCGCCTTTCTCTATCTAGATATACTATGTCTCCGACATGTTGGTAGTCGCCTTGAGCATCATCTAAGCGCATGGTCATCATTGTCTTGCCGTCAAATGCGCCGTGAATAGGACTGGGTACCTCGAGCGTCTGTATTATCACTGATAAGTCGTTCGTGTTATCTGTGCAAGTACTGGCATTTTTGCACAACAAAACAGGGAAACTATGGAGGCCAATTCGAAGTAAAATAAGAAAGAAGTGAATAAGGAGTGCGAAGTAAATACCGTCTCCTTAGTTTCAAAATAATATGATCTCTGATTGGATAATTTATTCTTTCGGTACGAGTCGACGGTTTTGTGGTCAGGACATGATTTATCTCCTGACGAAAAAAAATATTCGTCAGTCAACAGTAGCCAATCAGAATGCTCGGCGTTAACTTAATTTTTTACTTCGAACTGGGCCTGAATCAAATTCAAAATTCATAGTATGGCTTCAAACGTTTCATGTGTGTGAGCAAATCTTTGTTATTTCCAAAGCAAAACGCTCCACCCAGGGGCGTAGCCCTGGCCTCACCCTAGTCTATTACTTAAAGCTCTAACGCAACACGTAAGTACGAGACTAAGTACGAGAGTAATTTTTACATACAAACGTCAAGTCAACAAATGAGCAATTTTTATATACAAATTCCAAGTACAAAAATGAGCAATTTTTATATACTTTATCCAAGTACAAAATGAGCAATTTTTACATACAAACGCCAAGTCAAAAAAAGAGTGATTTGAGACAAGTTCGTTCATGCACCCATGATGCTGGACGTGGCAGTTGTCGATAATATTAATAATCATTCCACATACAAAATGAAAATATTGTCCTACTATTTAAAATAATACCTGCCAAAGACGATTGAATGGCAGTTGGGTTTTTCTGGGACGATGCAAGGTGAGATGCATGTCTTAGGATAGCTTCACTCGGGCAGAAAAGGCCGCTGAATAAGCGGTCAACACACTGTGCAGTAGGGTGACGAGCCCTTTCTGCCACTTTAAGCCATACCCTGGCCAGAGGCTTGGACTCCGAAAGGCGAATTCCGACGCGATATGCGAATGTAACGAAGTAGGGCCTTTTTGGCTCGAAATACCGGACATTTTCATAGAGCAGCCAGGGACAGCTAAAACGTGTGTTTTTACTGTATTTTCATATTGACTTTGGACGAGTAAATCCTATCCCCATAGTTCAACTTTTTTACAGTAAGGGGACAATGTGTAACGTTGGTTACCACTATTGCAACTGATGGTGCTACTTTTTTTGACGGAGTACCACTGTTGATAGTGGGCCTACGGCGAGTAGATTGAAACACTTCAGGGGTGTTTCATGATACTTAGCAGGTGTATTACCCAGTATCAAAGTTTCAACTCATTGGATGTACGAGTTCAATACGCGATATTAAACAAAGTGATGTTTAATAAATACCGCGAACTCTGTACGATTTATGAAAGAAATGAGTAGTATTTTCTGGCAAACCACATTATGTTAAGCTTAAGTGGCGGGACACATATCCACAGTATTTTTACGATCCAATCACATTATCATTTTTGTGTTGATGTTTTTGTATGAACATTTGTCTGACGCAGTTTTCTGCGTAGAAAATAACAACTACTCGGCCTCTAAGAAAGGCAAAGGCAATCATGACAATGACAATCAAGGACATGCGATCGATAACTCCGAACCTGGCAAGCAAGCAGAGCGGAATGAAGTGCATATTACCGAACAAGAGTCTGCATCAACTGGAGCTAATGGCTGGGCTGTGGATGACGATGCCTTGATGCCTAACGACGAGGCGGCTATGAGAAAGGTCAAGAAGGCGGAGTACAACAATCGTGCTCGCGAAAAGAAACGGCAAGCTCTCCTGGAAGAGGTCGACAAATCCAAGAAGGCAGAGTACAACAATCGTGCTCGCGAAAAGAAACGGCATGCTATCGTGGATGAAGTCGACGAAGAGGTGGCTATGAAAAGATCCAAGAAGGCGGAATACAACAAACGTGCTCGCGAAAAAAAGCACAACACTGAGGTTGCGAATCAAGGGCGGGGTGCCATCATTTTGCACCATACGGACATGGATAAGAGCGACGAAGAGGAAACCAAGGAGGGAGAAGACGGAATCCATTATCACGCTCAAAGTGATCATCATCTCAAGATTCTGGCAGCTCAGGAGCAAGAAGATCGCGAGCGCACAGTTGACAATCGAAGGATCTATGCTGCGCTACAACCTAACCGTATGAATGAAGGAGGTGAAGAAGTAGCCAAGGAAGAAGATATTTCCGATGGAAATGTGGATTGCAACACTGACAATCAATTACTTGCCTTGGCAAATGCTGATCCTCCGCTAAACGTGGATGTGGATTTGATTGATGTACCTCCTCGCGAGCAAGGACTAAGTCTCCGGAATAAACCCAAGGGTCGCCCGAAGAAGAAGAAGAGTGCTCACAACAGTGCACGCGTCAGTTTCGATGACTTCGATGAATCATTGGTGCCTCTTCATACTATTGAGCAGCGTTCGATTTGCTGCCATTGCGAAGCGAAGATTTGGCCAGGCGAAGAAAAGGACTGCTGCGGTGGAGGCACTCGAGTGCTGCCTGTTGCTACCTGGCCTGACACACCCGAGTTTCGCGAATACATTGCTTTGTTCAAAACCAGAGGGTTTGTCAATAACACTCGCCGGTACAACGTCCTCTTTGCCTTTACATCTATTGGTACCCAAGAAATTATTCACGGCAACGGTGGGCCGAGATCTTATACAATCCAAGGCGATTTGCATCATTTAATTGGACCACTGTTGTCTGCGGACGAAGAACAAGCCAGTTACGCCCAGATCTACATTACGGATCCTGAAACGCAAGCAAGCATACGACGAAGAATGCTTGGGGGAAATCTTAATGTGTCAACTGTGACGAAAATCCAGCGTCTACTACTAGAGCACAACGCGTTCACCCAGCTGTACAAGCATGCGAAGGATATTCCAAAGGATGACGACATGAGATTAGTGCTCACTGCTCAGCCTCGAAGCAACAGCCGAACGCATAACCTTCCTACGTGTTCTGAAATCGCTGTTCTTTTTTCAGAAACGTCCAAGTCAGGGCGTCATGTCTTACTGCATGGTATTGATGGCCCCGTACTCAGCGAAGTTCAGCGAAACTATCACGTTGGTAAACATGTGCGTTTGGATCGACAACCTGGGGGACAACGCTTATTTCGCATTAAGGAATTTCATTCGGCATATGACCCGCTTCAATACCCTTTGCTCTTTCCCACTGGGACTTTGGGGTGGTCGCTTGACAACAAGAGCGGTCGCAATCATGAAAACGTGAGTTTGAACGATTATGCTCGGTACCATTTGCACGAGCGCGGTGCATTTTCTCCATTACATGCCAGCGGACCTCTATTTCAAGTGTTTGCAGTCGACAATTTTGCAAAGGTGGAAAACCAAAGGCTTTGATATATTCGTGACCAAACCAACAACCTCCGCAGCGACACGTACCGCGCACTTCATGACGCTGTTTCGCATGATGTGGACCTCAAAAGCATTGGAAAAAGGATTGTTTTGCCGTCATCTTACACGGGTGGACCTCGGTACATGAGACAACGTTACCTTGACGCCATGGCAATTGTTCGCAAGTTCGGTCGACCAGACCTTTTTATCACTGTGACATGCAATCCAAAGTGGGTTGAAATCGACAGGGAGCTGGAATTGGCGAAAGACGACTATGGATTTAAACGATCTCCAGCTGATCGACCTGACTTAGTGACGCGCATGTTCCGCCTCAAGCTCTTAGCCATTGAAGCCATGCTGTACAAGGGGGCAGTTTTGGGTCGACAAGCTGCGTGTGTTCGTGTTGTCGAATTCCAAAAGCGTGGTCTGCCTCATGCCCATATGTTGGTCATATTCACTGGGGACGACAAAATCAAGACAGCTGCCGATATTGACAGTATTATCAGTGCAGAAATCCCCGACAAGGAAAAGAATCCAAGACTGCACGAAATTATTACAACCTGCATGATTCACAAATGCAGCGACCGATGCCTGGAAAACGGGAAGTGCAAGAAAAACTTTCCAAAAGCATACTGCAACGAAACATCAGAAGGCAGTGATGGATATCCACTCTACCGTCGTCGCCGCTCTTCGGCAGAGCGGCCCTCTGAGTATACCAACCAATATGTTATTCCGTACTGCCCAACGTTGAGTGCCATGTTCGACTGCCACATCAATGTCGAGGCGTGTACAAGTATATCTGCAGTCAAGTACCTGTACAAGTACATCTACAAGGGCTCAGACCGCTCAAAATATCAAGTTGAGTCCGGTGAACTTGACGAAATCAGGCAATACCAAGATGCCCGCTATGTATCGTGCTGTGAGGCCCTCACATGCATTTTCTCTTTCGACATGTTCAAACGATCTCACGCTGTCGAGAACCTCGAAATACACTTGGAAGGTGATCAAGTTGTATGCATTCCTACCGACCGCCCGATGAGCCCTCAGGAATTGGCAAGGACGAAACTCACCGCGTTTTTTTAACTGTGCCGTGAAAACAGTGATTCACAAGCACTTGCGCGTGAATGTCTGTACCCCCCCCCATATCCCCCGAGCATTTCGTATGGAACAAAAAGCTCCGCAAGTGGACATCACGTAAAAGGGGTGGTGATCGTATGATCGGGAGGATGCTGACGGTGTCACCCCGCTCGGGAGACTGTTTTTTTATGCGAATGCTCTTATGCTACCGACGAGGTCCGACATCGCACGAAGATTTGCGAACCGTCAATGGCGTGGTTCATCCGACGTTCAAGTCCGCCGCACTTGCCCTTGGCTTTCTTGAAAATGACGAGGAATGGCTAACCTGCATGCGAGAAGCAACTGAAACAGCAACTCCCTATGAGCTCCGAACACTTTTTGTCAGTATTCTGATTCACTGTGAACCTGCGGATGCTCGAGGGCTATGGAACAAATTCGAAGATGAAATGAGGCAAGATTTTCACCGCATGTACCTTCCGAACGTCACATCGGCTAAGCTCGTGCAATGATCTTGGAAGACAGAATCTCGAATGCGCAGTTGTACCTCCGATCAAATTCAGAGCAGCAAGTCCGGACGAAGCAACAGCCAAGGCAATTTTGTTCATTGAGCGCACTTGAGCCAGTAAAATGTTTGAGATGAACGTCTTCCCTGAGCCGCAGTCACATCTTGCGGAACTTTTACATCTCACAGAACTTATCATTTGGGACGAGTGTTCGATGATGCACAAGTATGCTGTGGAGGCCGTTGATCACATGCTACAAGATTTGATGGACAACGCGCTTCCTTTTGGTGGAAAGGTCGTCATATTCTCGGGCGACTTCAAGCAAATGCTTCCAGTCATTTTGAAGGGCACACCTGGGCTAATCCTCGAAGCGTGCTTGAAGAACAGCTACCTTTGGAGAAATATCGCACAGTTTCATCTGACGGTGAACATGAACATGAGGTTGACCAACAACAACTCAGAGAGTGTTCGAGAGTTTGCTGCATTGCTCAAGTCTATTGGTCATAGAACATACCCCACATGTACCGAACTCGGTGCCGATTACATTCGACTACCTGATGATTTGGCGATTCCATACAAGTCGCCTGATGATTTGGGGTCATTTTTAAACAACGTCTATCAAGACATGAACAACCTGCGCATCAATGCACTTAGATCGTACTTTGGATGTCGAGCTATCCTTGCACCCAAACATAGTGTTGTTGCTGACATCAACACAACACTTCTTGAGCGACTCACTTCCGACTGCGAAATGACATATTTGTCCGCCGATTCTGTTGCTGACAAACCCAACTCGGACACAAATGCATGCGAGTTCCCCATCGAGTTTCTGAATTCTATAGACATCAACAACTTCCCCAGCCACAAGCTGCATTTGAAAGTTGGTTGCCCCATTATTCTGCTTCGTAATTTGTGAACTTCGGAAGGCATGTGCAACGGAACACGTTTAATTGTTCTTGAGCTGAAAACACGATGTATCAAGGCTCAAATTATGAACGGCTCCCACACGAACAAGATCGTTTACATTCCCCGAACTACTACAATTCACGATGGTGAGCAAAGCAATTACCCATTTGAGCTACGCAGAAGACAATTTCCTGTTCAAGTTGCCTTTGCAATGACGATTCACAAGGCTCAAGGTCAAACGATTTCTCACGTGGGCGTCTACCTTCCAGAACCCGTCTTCTCGCATGGACAGCTTTACGTCGCCATGTCAAGAGCCCAAGCAAAAGGCAACATTAAGTTTTTGGTCGCCAATGGACAGTACGATGGACTGCCTGGAATCTACACGAAAAACATTGTGTATCAAGAAGCATTACAATAGGCAGGACTCCATAAAACTTCATCCATAACTAACAAACGTTATCATGTTCTTACAAATATATACACTGTGTTGTTGTGGAATTGCCGTGACTTCCTGGATCAAGTCCAATTGCATCGTACCGATGAATTGGACGATAAATCCTCGAGATTAGCTAACCCCAAACTACGCACCTTATACTTAGATTCAACGTTACAGTATTACAAGAGGAAGAAGTAGGTGGTTGTCAACCAACGATGACCTCGATCTACTAATCGATCGCACAGATTGTGCAATCTGAACTTGGGTATATTCTGCTTAGATTCAACCTCAGCATTAAAATGGGAGAAGCATATCGAACAGCGGCAAGCTATAAAATTATCAAAGAGTCTGCTTCTTGGAAACAGTCTTTTTGCCGTTCACATCGTGCGCAAAGTTGCCGCAACGGGAAAAATCTCTATACCAGCAGTACAACCAGCTGCTGAAACTTCGGCATCTAAATTGACCTTCTTGACCGTGCTCCTAGAACCTCCACCCACCACATGCCACGCTCACATTGGACACAACCGTAGATTACCATCGAAGGTTCGCCTTTCTCTATCTAGATATACTATGTCTCCGACATGTTGGTAGTCGCCTTGAGCATCATCTAAGCGCATGGTCATCATTGTCTTGCCGTCAAATGCGCCGTGAATAGGACTGGGTACCTCGAGCGTCTGTATTATCACTGATAAGTCGTTCGTGTTATCTGTGCAAGTACTGGCATTTTTGCACAACAAAACAGGGAAACTATGGAGGCCAATTCGAAGTAAAATAAGAAAGAAGTGAATAAGGAGTGCGAAGTAAATGCCGTCTCCTTAGTTTCAAAATAATATGATCTCTGATTGGATAATTTATTCTTTCGGTACGAGTCGACGGTTTTGTGGTCAGGACATGATTTATCTCCTGACGAAAAAAAATATTCGTCAGTCAACAGTAGCCAATCAGAATGCTCGGCGTTAACTTAATTTTTTACTTCGAACTGGGCCTGAATCAAATTCAAAATTCATAGTATGGCTTCAAACGTTTCATGTGTGTGAGCAAATCTTTGTTATTTCCAAAGCAAAACGCTCCATCCAGGGGCGTAGCCCTGGCCTCACCCTAGTACACTCTAAATTGTGAACGGGGTGAAAATGTATCTATTTTTCCAAATCTATTTGAAATCTATAGCTAATCAGAATCGAGTATTTGTCTTCTTGACAAAAACGCACACAAAACACACATTCAAAACTTTACTTAATTGAATGTACTTTCATATTACACTTGAACTCACTATACCTGAATAGTATTTGAGAATATTTCAATTTTTCGTCAAAAATACAAATTTCAGTGAAAAAGACAATAGCTAAAATGGATTTTTCGCTCGAAATTGTGAGGGGGTCCGAATAACTCCATTAATCGCCTGGTACAGCGACGACCTAACCCCATAAAATTAGTTTTAATTGGATAAAATAGTTTTGATGAATTATTGTGTAAATTCACTTTATCTGACCAATCATACTGTCAAATTACTAAAAAGCTCTAAAAGTAGAGCCCCACAAACGGAACTTGGGCAGTTCTTGCACGTTTATAATGGCTGAGCTTCATACCACGCGGACGACGTCAGACATCCGCCCAGAAAATTGCGCTCACCGAAGCGAAGCGGAGGTTGAGTGGAAAATTTTCTGTAGGCGGATGACTCGGAGGAGGGAGCCCCCAACGTGCACCAAAAAGGGACTTCTTTATATTTACTCTCATCGGGAAAAGCGGCACGGCCTTACGGCCTACCTGCCGCCACCCTGATGAGGCCTGTTTGAGTTCTTGGCCTGGTCGTCTTGACTATTATTGGTCAAATAGTTGCCACATACGCGTCATGATTGGTAGATTATTTTATCCAATGAATTTGACTATATTTAATTTTATAGGGCTAGGTCGTCGCTACCGGGCGATTAATGGGGCTAGGGGTCCGAAATGTATCGATTTTTCAAATCGATCTGGAAATCGCTCAGCCAATCAGAATCGAGTATTTACCTAATTCACGCAAAACACACCCAGACACACGTGTAATTATTAATTTGGGACGTTTGCCATACTTTCCATTTATACTTGACTTCAGTATGATCGAATCGATTTGGAATAGAATTCGATTTTGGTAAAAAATACAAATTTGGGTGAAAAAGACAATAGAGAGGTTTCGCAAATATGTAGTATAGTTCCCGAATGTACTAAGGATATGCTATACTAGATTCATGTATGACAGGGAGAGAAAGCGTTTCGCGACCTCTTTGTAGTATAGGTTTCAGTTCTACAATGGATGCATCATGGGCGGTCGCTCTCTTTGCCTACTCTGAAGGATACGATGCCCTTGTCTATGCGCTGCTGGACAGATCGATTCGTGAACGTATCAGCATCCCAGTCCTTCGCTTTGACATTGATTCGTACAGTGAGACCAGCTTTATGGATTTATTCCGATTCCGAAAGGCAGACTTTTTTTCTTTGGTCAACAAACTAGGATTGAGCTCGGTCCTGATCCTGCCATGTCGAACAAGAGTGACTCATGTTGAAGCGTGTTTGATCCTTTTACGCCGACTCACGTATCCCAATCGATGGTTCGACTTGGCGCTAATATTTGGACGCTCCAAACCTGCACTTTGTCGTATATTCATGTTTATGGTAAAGCATTTGTATGATAGATATCACTCCAAAGAAGCGTTTGATCGACATGTACTACAAATGTATGGCCAAGAGTCTGTGAGAGCGATCACCAGCAGGTCTGGTGTTCCATTGAACTGCACTGGATTTATTGATGGCAGCGTTCGTCCAATCTCACGACCAAGTCGACATCAACGCCAGGCATATAATGGCCACAAGAGGGTTCATGCTATAAAGTTCAAAGCGTCGTCCTTGCAAACGGTCTCATCGCGTCATTGTATGGACCCATCGAGGGTCGTCGCCATGACGTTGCACTCCTACGCGAGAGTGGACTTGGCGCTAAAATGCGTTCCCTTGGAGAGAATTTCAGGCTGTATGGTGACCCAGCGTACCCCTTGCTCAATTGGCTTATTGATCCATACAAGTCATCCAATCATAGCCGTGGACAATCTGAATTCAACCGGCGTATGAGCCGCGTTCGAGTTTGTGTTGAATGGTGTTTTGGAGACGTCATTCGATCATGGGCATTTCTCGATTACAAGAAAAATTTGAAAGTTTTCCTATCCCCAGTGGGAAAGCTATACATTATTGGAGCCTTCTTAACAAACTGTTTGGCATGTACTCGAGGTGGAAACTTGACAAGCAAGTTCTTTGGTACTCCAACACCAACGCTGGATGAATATCTTGATGACATTTAATCATGATTAAGTAATGGAAGAGTCTAAATGTGAATTATGAATTTATCATGTACCGTTCTAGCCCTTTGAAGTGAATTGCTTCATGATTTCCATCATGCTGTTCTGGAGCTGAAGTGCCTTGGCGTCGTTTTCAGCCTTTCGCAATTCCAATTCAAGGCTTTTTGCTTCATTCTCCATCATCCGTTTCTTGTACGCCGCGTCCTCTGTTATTTGGATTTCTTTCAACTCCAACTCACGTTGTCGAATTTTGAGCTCGGCATCTTTCGCGTCTGTCATTGCTCGTAGGACCGTGTTGATATCGATCTTTTCAGACTTCTTTATTTGTTCCTTCACCATTCCACACAGTGCAGCTTCACATAGAGCTGCTCCACCTACTACGTTAGCTTCTTCGATAGTGTCCATTTTTGAGCGCTTTCTCTTTTTTCCTCCTTTGCATCCTCCAAAGCTTCATGATACTCCGTGAGGAGCCGCTTGATTTCCGTCATGTCTTCGGCGACTCCACTCGCAGCCTTCGATACTTTCTCTTCTTCAAGGTGGCCTTCGTGCAGCAAACGAAGACGACACTGTAAGCTGTGACTGGACGCATCAATTCCAAGGCCACGTAAAGTCTTCTCTATGGTCGTCCAAGCTTGAGCTTTCGTAGTCGATTTGTTGAAGATGCCATCGTCTCCGAGAACTTCTAAAAGCAGCCTTTCGTCGTGCTCTGGCTTGAATGAAAACCGCTTCTTCCTCTTCGGAGCATCCTCCTTTGTTTCATTGTTAAGCTGCAACTCCTCGTGACCGATGCATTCCTGCGTTGTTGTCATCTCGTTGCTCATTTGCGCGACTGTCTGTACGACAACTGCACTGCGATGTTTTATATTGTTCGTGCAAGTTTCTACGGGTTCTTCTATGAGAGAGCAAGGTCATATAGACGAAGGCTTTTATGACATTTTCACAAGGCAAATATCATATCGAGATAATGTTTTGCAGTACCCTCTATGAATTAATAAATTCAAATGATATTTTATGCTATACTACCAGTTGCGAAACCTCTCTAATATCTCCCAGATGTAAAATATAGACGTCAAAATAGCTCTGGAGATAATTTGACGAGTTCAATCTGACAAACTGATTGGCTAATAATTTCGGATAATCTCCACTATCCCGATAATCGGTCAATCGGCTATTTGACTGGTGGAGACAAGATCGACGTTGCATCCAATCGTCATTGCAGCATCAAGCTCACTTGATAGAGATGGCGGCCCCGGAAGGAAAAACGAGCAAGAAGCGTTCGGCCACGGATGCCAACATCAAAACTGAAGCGAACAAGGCACAAAAGTCTGCCAAGACGGGCAAACCCAACGGAGCCAGCAAGTTTCAAAAGAAGGGAGGTGCGAATGGAGACAAACCTGCTGTGGATTTCAAACTCCAGCGCAAGATGAACCGTCCGCACTATGAAGTGGTGAAGCGTGCAAAAGAAATTTGGAATATTATCCGAGAACGCGATGTGGAAAAGGCCAAACGAACGCAGCTCGTGGAGGAATTGTTCCACCTCGTGTCGGGTAAGATTTACGACGTTGCAGCCAAGCACGATGCTTCCCGCGTGATTCAATCGTTGCTTAAATTTGGCACACCAGCTCAACGAACCAGTGTGATCCAGGAATTGCAGCCACAATTGCTCGAGCTAGCCAAGCTCCAATATGGTTGCTTTTTGGTTACGAAGATGCTCAAGTATGGCTCCAAAGAAGACCGTGCGTTGATTGTTCGCGAAATGACAGGCAATGTGGTCAAGCTTGCGACGCACAACGTCGCAGCCAACATGCTTGAATCCGCCCACGATTACCTCCAACCTCGCCAATTGAGCGGCCTCAAGCTCGAATTTTATGGCAAGGAATTCGCATACTTCAAATCCGAAATGGAGGACAAGAAGAAGACATTGGCCGACATCATCGAACACTCGCCATCGAAGAAGGAAGAAATCTTGACCCACGTCGCCGATCTCCTCAATCGCATGGTCGACAAGCAGCTCCTCGGTCTTGCTTTTGTCCAAGCTCTCATGCTCGAGTACTTGACGGTCGCCTCGACGGAACGAATCAATGCGATGGTTCCCAACATCCGGGATGCCGCTGTTGCTCTGTTGGCCGCTCGTGCTGGTGCCAAGGTCGTCGTGATTTGCTTGTCAGTGGGCACACCAAAGGACCGCAAGCGTATCATCAAAACCCTCAAGGACAAAGTGTTTGAAGCGTGCAACCACATTAGCGGCTACCTCGTGCTTCTCCGCATCCTCGACGTCGTGGATGATACCGTCTTGGTGCAAAAGAGCATTCTCTCCGAACTCCAGAGCCACTGGCTCGAAGTTGCGCAGCACCAGAACGGTTCCAAGGTGCTTCTTCAGCTCTTGTCGCCGCTCAACTCGAAATACTTCGGCCCTGAAGAGATCCAGCTCCTCCAACCTCCGATGGTCGACGACAATGGCGAGCAGGTCGTCAACTACAAGAAGGATCCTGAAGTCCGCCGCAATGAACTTTGGAAAGGTCTCAAGTCGACGATTGAAACCATGTGCAGTGAAAATGCCACGGCGTTGCTCCGCTCCAAGTCTGGCGGCCACGTTTTGTTTGAAGTCGTCAAGCAAGCCGACAGCGAAGACTTGACTGCTGCCGTCGTCGACGCTGTCATCAACGAGGAAGCTCAAGATGGTGTTGAGCCTCTCTTTGCCGACTCGTTGGCACACAAGCATCTCCAACGCTTGATTGGAATTGAATCGTTTGGCAAGGCATTGCTCAAGGCACTCCCGAAGCCTGCCATCAACACGTGGGCCAAGACAAACCGCGGCTCGTTTGTCTTGCTGGCGTTTGTCAAGGAACAAGTGGCAGGAGCCTCCGCGGCGCTCAAGAAAGCCCTCGACGTCAAGAAACTCTCGGCCACTGAAAAGGTCCACGCCGGCACCAAGTTGTTGGTGGAAAAGTTAGAGTTAGCCTAGGTCAACTATTTACTGAATGAATCTTTTTGCACCCAAGTCTCTAAGTCTCGCTGTCGTTGTCGCTGTCGTCCGTGGTCGCTGTCGGGGTGTCCAAGTCGCGGCGATTGGCTTGGGGAATGAATTCTCGTGGCGAAAGCTCTTTCCCTTCAGCTTTGAGTTGAAACAGCCGCGCTGTCGTGGTGCGATGGCGAAGATGAGCTTCCTTGGCAGGGCTATCTCCAAACTAGAGCCAAGACGTGGATGGCGCATGAAGTGGAGGCTAACCTCGTTGACTTGCGTGATCACGTCTAGTTCACTGCATTCCATGAGGACGTGGCAAATGTTGTCCAGGCCGGCGCTAGCTGCATAATGCAAGACGTTCATCCCTTGGTACTAAAGGCCACCCATGAGAGATGAAGACCGAGGAGACTCTCCATACATCTCGAAGCTTTAACGATGCGTCGGCGTTGATGAGCATGACTGCGAACGAATGCATGCCAGCGTCTTCCTCGACGCATTGCATGAGCGCTGTTTGGCCATAGACCTACAAAATGCCAATGACCAAGCCATGGCAAGGCAAACGAACGTTGCGTGCGTTGATGTTGGCTCCCAATTCGAGCAGACACTGCGCCGCTCTTCTGCTCTTCCCAAGCACCGTCAGCATGAGCGGCGTGGTGCCCCACGTGTCCTTGGCATTCACATCCGCCCCTGCTTTGACAAGGAGCCGCACGACGTCGGTGTTTCCCATGCGGCTATTTTGCTTGAGCTCGCAAGAGTCTAGTCGATGGCATCACTGTACCTGGCCCAGTGCAGTGGCGTCCACCCGTCTTTCTATCATGATCGAGCCATCATCAAGCCGTGAGCAAGTATTCTTACATCTTTCTGGCTGATCTTGGCTCCCTTCTTGAGCAAGACGTGGACGACCGTGCTTCGGTTGAGAGCGCACGCCCAGTGGAGCGCATTGCGACCGTCGGAGCACAGTGCATTCACGTCAGTCTTGGCGGCAATCAGTCCCAAGACTTCATCAAGATCATCTACGACGCCGTGATTGGAATCCAAGAGGGACGACGTGCCTGTCTTGGCGGCCAGGATAAAGCCGTCCATGTACGCTCCACTCGCTTTCGCCAGCTACAGTAGTTGCATCATGAGGAGCTCCATGGGGCGAGGAGTACGAGGATTTGATGAACATGCCGCCACCACCAGAACAAGGCCAGGGATAAGATTGTGTTGCCGATAAAGATGTAGAACGCCCGTGCTGTGTTGATACAAGTCCCCCCATTTGCGACGAGCTTGTCGGCAAGGCACGTTGCCTCCATGGCCTCTACAAGCCATCCCAAGTCAGTCCATCGGAGCAGAAACCGTGTACGTTGCGCCAGCGGCCACGCAAGAAGGCCAAGCGTATACGCCACGCCTTGGCAAAACGACAAGAAGGTTGCCCACGGCAAGGATGCACGTCTGCCTGTGCCATCCCAATTGGGGAAGCGCCATGAGAGCATGGCAAACGTGCTCACGACGAAGGCGATCATGCCAGCGATGAACCCAACGACATGGAAGAAACGTGCGGCATTGGCAGCAGAGCCACACCATGGATCATGGTCCAGAACGGACTGAATCGAGCTACAATCGACTGGAGATTGACGAGACAACGCGATTTCGCACGAGATTACCAGTACGTCTGGTACGTAGCAGGACGGACGTTGGGCGTCACGACATCGTAGCCGAGTTTGTCCACGCCAGCGTTGGCCAACTTGATCGAGACACCAGTGCCAGACAATGTCCACAGCCCAAACGACGTCAAGCTCGAGACGTCGTAGCCCCAGCGCGAATCCAGGAGGCTTACCCACGACAGCACCATGCTCACGGTGCTGGCAAAGAGTCCTACAATCGACGATGAACTCTATGGAGAGCTCGGAAATGCCGGGTGTACCGATATATTGCGAGCCATGCATCCACGTCCGTCCTGTGGTTGAAACGGTTGCACTGCGCCAAGGAGCGTTTCGTCCAAGAAGCGCGGCGGCGTTCCAAGCCTCCATGCACGCCGTCGATGCTTTCAAAGACGCGGGAGAACGAGTGTACGCATAAATATATCTACACAAAGTACTGCTCATACTCGCAGTCTTCCTGTGGCATGGAGTCAATCGTGAAGGAAACGCGGTCGTTGTCCATCGTGGGCGGACAGACGTCGTCCAAGCCGATGCGTTCCAGTCGGAGCAAGACGTATCCCGCCGTGTGTTTCTTGCGGTAGAGCGGGAACCATCCTTCCGTCGCTTGCGTCTTGTTGAGCACGTCCGAGAGCGTAAACTTGGCTTTGCCGAGGCTTTGCGGGAAGATGACATTGCGCACTTCGACTTCGACAAACGCGCTGGGCGCTGCGACTTTGTGGAATTCCATCGTGGCATTCCACTTGGGTTCTAACCCTCCTCGGAGATGCGGCTTCGTCTTGTGGCTTTCATGGCCCACGCGGACGACACAGACGGGCGTTTGGCGGCCAATCTTCTGCACGTTGTCGAGCTGGACGGCGCGCACGGCCGTCACGCGGATGCTGCATGGAAATCCCGGATTCATGCTCACTCTCTCCCTTCGTCCGATTGTGACTTGGTTCACGTGTCGATTCTCCCGAATTACTTGGATTCACTATACTGTACTTTTCAAAATACATTCTCCGGAAAACATCGGACAAATATTGCCGTTTGTATGCATCCACAGAAAATTTGTCCTGTATTTTCCAAAATACTCAAAATTCTTTGCATGATTTAATTATTTGTAGTACTACGTTTTGTATGAAATAAAATAAAGTTTGAGTGGAATGCGAATGGAATGCAATCCACAGAAGGATTTTTCTGCGGGAAAATGAGCCAATCACATTTCGAGAATCTCAAAAATAGCATCAAGAGAACCAGGGAACAAAACACAGTCTGACCTTGACTGACGACGTTTGACGAGTCGTAGATAAGGTGCAATATGATGAAGAATCTATTGCTAGGAAGCGCAGCACAACAAGCTAAGATAGTGAGAAGCGTTGAGCAGTTGAGGTATTGTATTCCCTTTTCTTTCTGTCCACGCAACGCGATGTTTCATTTCAACTTATGGCTGGAATCTACTAGCTTGGTTTTATCACTCATCGTTATATTAGAGATATGTCATACGCTACTGCGAACCTTTAGAACTTATTGAGATATAACTAAAAACATTGAGAAAAGCGTCGTTATCATACGTCAACATACAAAACAAGGGGGTAAATTGCTTTTGCTACGAGCAAGCCTGTAGTGAGTGATTCATACGATGAAATGCCACAGGAACTTGTCCAGACATCAGATGTGCCATGAGCCATACGCATATACTCAATCGGCCATCGTGTGGTGTAATTGTAAATTGATATCGTTTAGGATAATCACTGGATACACTTCTCATCACTACTGAGCTTATATAAACTAACGTGAAGGTCTACATGCAAAGTGTGTTTCAAAAGAACAACAGCTAGTACGTGTCAACATGCAGCATTTTCAAAGAGCCAATTCAAATTCAATTTTGTCTCCAGAGTCACTTATCATAACAACTTCATTTCAGGCGAAAGTTAATTACCATCAATTTAAACACCCTTAGAACAAACACTAAACTCTAAGGTAGTCTCAAGTGTGCTGATGATTGCCTGCCTTTTGAAGTCAATAAAGGCATTTTCGATTGCCATTTGAGACTTGCACGTAAGAGTCGCTGTCTCATGACTTGTGTTTTTGGCCAATTAAACACCGCACAACTTTTAATAACTATTGATTGGCTGAAATATACATAGTAGGATTATTTTTCTGTGAAGTTCGAAGACAAGTCAGTAATCCCCCAGTTTTCGCCAAACTTATATCCTGTATAATATTATTTTATTTGAAATATTTATTTTGACAGTACCTTATATTAATAGAATAAACCTTTGAAACATAATACTTCTAATCATAATACCCTGATATAAATTTTGAAAAATGCATGAGGCGAAAACTGGCAATTGTACAGTTGAACTCGAGAAATCCAGTGCACTTTGCACTTTTTTGAGAAATCCAGTGGAGTCCACCCGTGATTCAAGCGAGTTGCGGCGGTGAGGCTGGAGCTCAGAGAAGAAAAGCATAACGTGGAGAGTTTGATGTTGTCTCGACCTCGGAGTTTTCGCTCGGGCCTGTGGGTTTGGTGACGGTGGAAACAGCCTCTTCGAGCCAACAAGCAGGTGTCAACACGATTAGCCACGACGGAAACGCTCTATTGCGATCGCGGCACTCGTCGTTTGTCAGTTGTTCTCCACGAGATCCAACCATGAATCATGCGAGTGCCTCGACCACGTTGCGCGCTTTCTAGCGGGTTGTTCGTGGCGTGCAGAGCTGAAGAGTGAGAGCTCACTGTCAAGACATTGGCGTCGAGTGCAAGTGCGTCGTATTACCAAGCTTAACTCTTATCGAGACTTGCGCCGCCGACATTAATCACGCCAGCCATTGTCTGGAGAGGCCTCTTTGAGGAACCACTCGTCGGCGTTTTCAGTGCCGCCGTGCATGTGGTCAATGAGTTCGTCCGTGTTGGAGTAGAGCAGTCGCGGGGATTCAAACTTGCCGGAAATGACCAACTTGGACATGTTGACCTTCCCCATGTGCAAATGGCGGCCCCACGCGGCCTTCTCGCACACTAAAATCTTGCCGACATGTTCGCGATGGACAGTTTTGTTCTCGAGATCCACCAAGTCGGGCAAGTCTGACAAGAAGGCGACAATCACCTTGGTCACATGGTCCGCTTGGTACGCCTTGACGGCATATTCCGTCACTACAATCGTTCGTCAACATCGAGTTCCTTTAGGTTGATCTACTTACACTCCTCAGGCTCCATCGTGTTGGAAGCATCCACCAAGAGAGCGAGACCGTAAGGAGCGCCTTCCATGTACTTCAACGCTGCAATTCGCAGAGCGCAGTGACAGCGATGGAGTTTGTCGTCGTCTTCGAACGAAAGCCCCCACCGACGGAGGAGTTCCACAGAGTCAAAGTAGCGCAGCAACATGGCAAAGAATCTCCAACTGATCGTCCAAGGCAGAAGAGCGACAGCACGTGGTCCAACCCAATCATCACTGTGGATTTTATGCATTGCACCGTTGGGTTGCCCATTCTCTTTACGTTGAACGGTTGAAAGCGATGCCGTTGCGGTACTTTGACTCGGTCGATGCGCTCTATCGCTGGGGTCTTACGTTTGACGACGACAACAAGCTCCATCGCTGTCGGATTGCTCTGCGCCTCGCGGCTCTCAAGATCCCTGCAGGAGCAACTTACGGTCTTGCGCTGCTTGTTGACGCAGCCAACACGATGGAACTCGTGGAATGTCGGTGCTCGCGCTCCTTATCAGCACAACTCATGGATCCATTGTAGTGACGGATTATGCAGTCCAAGCCTACCACGCCGACGATGCGACCAAAGTTGTCGCCGCGTTTATCACGGACTATCCACAGTTGGTGGAACCAGCTTTGAACATTGTGCATCGGCAGCACGTCGGCGAGCTCTTGGTGAGTGAAAAAGCCGCGTGGGGGCGTCATTTGCACATGGGTCACTTGAATATGCCCAAGTTGTTGATCTCCGGGCGCTTTGAAACCCCAAAGTTGCTCTACTCGACGGTGGCGGAGCTCATGCATCACATGCACGGCGGCACTGAAAATTTCGACGAGTGGTTCTTGAAGGAATTTACTCCCAGCAGCGACTGGCGCTAGCAACTCGATTCTCTGTCCACCTGAAGTCATGAAGCGTTAACGTTATGGACTGTTGTCTAGCTTGTAACCTGCCTTGACTGGAGCATTAACTTGGACTGCGAGCTCCAGGACGTCTTTGAGGAGGAAGTGACGGCGATGGCCACCGCGCAGACTCTGGATGCGACTTGGAATCGTGTCTAATTGCTTGCGCTTCAGGCTATACATTTCCATCACTTCGGTGTACGTGACTTCTTTGTACTCTGGTAACTCGCCACAGCGTCCACACACTTTAAAACTTCCACGCTGAAGTCGCAATGCGGCAATGTTGCGATTGCAAATTCGTCGGCAATGGCGGCACATTCGCAGCGCCACCACGTACGCCACTCGACGACGCGGTTTCAACTTGCTGTACGTCACGCCGTGCCGCATGTGGATCAACTCGCGCGAGTTCAAAATCGCGTCCCAATATTTGTGGTCCATCGTGTAGTAAAAGCTCCGGGACACCATCGACAGGGTGAGCAAGTCGCGCAAGTCAAGAAGGCCGGCAGACCACGACAAAATCTGCGTGAACACGATGTCATGCGGCAGAGGCTCCAAGAAAGTCCTTGTCTGTAGAGTTGGAGGTCGCCGAAGTAGATCCATCATGCGCTGTTTCTTCTTGGCAGGTTTCTCCTCTTCCGTTGATGACATGATGGAAAATGAGACGACAATTTTTCTGAATAGACATTTGAAATGTGTGAAATACATTTTCAGTTGTCAACTGTAGCTTGATAACAAACGGTTCTGTCAGCCACAACAAAGACACAAACACGACGACTCTGCGCTCATTCAGGCCGCTTTCCTTCCTTACTTGCTGCTTGGATTGCCCAGCAATGCCGATGTCCTTGGCGCTCTAAGCCATGGACATTTCAAACGTGTGAAATACTCTACTGTCCACCCAAACACGTTGGAGACGGCTCGATGGCGATCGACTTGCAAGAAAACATCCCATGACTTCTTCAAAGCATCACTGCCGCAGCAGAAAGCATGAGCTGGTTGAGGTCCCTCCATGGTTTTTACGACGTAAGAAGACGGGAAGACTTGGAGTTGTGGGTATAAATATTGTTTCTTGGTTTTGTATATCTAAGTGGCTTGTGTTTGGTTTTGAGCCATCGTTGTCGTGTTGCGATCAGCAAGCATGTTGTAGACGTAGTCCACGGCGACGCCACTGTAACTCTTGCGCAAGAGGTCTTCCATTGTCTTGGGTTCTGGGGCAGGAGCCGGAGCAGCACGAGGCGCGGAGTTGGTGTCTCTGCCGAGGGTTGTGCTGTGGACACCAAAGTTGAGCGAGCCTTCGCCGAAATATGTGGTTGGTTTGGGGCGATTGACTGGAGGCGGCGGAGCATGGCATGGACTTGGAGCGCTGAAGATCGACTGCTGCGGGTGATGGTTTGGAGTGGTGGGCGGCGTGGGGTACACCAAGCCTCCACCACCGTGTCGGTTTGGGGTTGTTGGGACACTACGAGGAGTCTTTGGCGTCTGCGGCAAGTAGGAAAGATCGAGCTTCTCCTGTGTGCGCGGTGTGAACACTGAGTTTGTCTGTCGGGGAGTCGTCGTGCCGCTTCGAGGCGTGGTCGGGGTCTTGGGCAAGTACGACAAGTCGACAGGCTTTTGACGGCCAGAATGGAGCAGTTCTTGGGACATAGATCGGCCCCACGATGACGTGCGGGCCATCGCCACGGCAGCAGGGACTGGACCTCCAGCTGCCTGGAGGTGACGTTGGTACTCGGTACTTGTGCTTCGGAAAGAAGCATTCGAAATATTAGAGCCATTCGATGCTGTTGAATAGGCACTCGGGGTATTGGGGCCGTTCGCATTGTACAAGTCAAACTCGTTGTACGCCTGAGTTGCACTCGAATTGACCGATGCCAACGACATTTCCTGCGCGAGGTCAACGTCGCCGCCTTTGTTGATGCCCATGTTGCACAGTGTGCAGACGCGAACTTTCTTGATGTTGGTACCAGGCACTTCGACAGCTCGATAGAGAGAGCATTTACCGCAGATGACTTCACCACACGCCCGGCAATGATGGCGGTGGCGAAAGAGGTTGAACGAGCGACCACAGACGACACAGGAGACGCGGGACGATGATGGAACCTATTAAGTTTAGGAATCAGAAAGGAGTGGACGAGAAAGGTCTTACCCATTGCGTTTTCTCGACCAAAGAGCACGCCGTCATTTGGAGCTTCTCTATGATCCGCTTCAATTGCACCATGGACGTGACAACATCCTTTTCAGCAATTTTGTAGCTGAGTTGAGAGGGACAATACCCATTCGGGTCAGAGCGCGACACGTGGTGCATCCGCACCATCTTGACCTCGACAGTGTCCATGCGGTAAATGTATCCCGCGAGAATTTTTCCACGCACGAGTCCATGGGAGTTTTCAAGCGATGGACACTCTGGAATGTCGATCGATGATAGGACGCGCACAAACATGTCGTTGCCATTCGTATCGACAATGCGATCCATGACTTCGAGGCAGCAGTAGTCGCGATTCGTGACAATCATGCTAGCCGATTTGACTGCAAACCATTTGATCCCCACATAACGATACGGACTCGTCGGTGTTCGCGGGACAATACTCTGGAGCACAGCGGCGTCCAAGACACGTGGATTCAGTTTCTTCATCAAGCGTCGAAAGAGTCCGTCGTCATGGGCTGAAAAGGCGCGGCAAATGTCATCCAACGATGCTTGGATCGTGCTTTTGCATCCGACTTCTGCAATGTTGCTTTTGCTTTGTTGTGTCGCGCCGTTTGTGCGAGGTTTTGGTGCATTGGTAAAGTTGCGGAAGATCGACACGCCTTTCTTTTCCGTGACGGGGACCCACGAATTCTTGTGAAAATCCGACAGCGCAAACACTTTTCGAATCGCGCTGTCTGCGTACTCTGCGTACTGAGTGCGCTCGGCCTCAGTAATGCGGCTCATGTCAAAATATCCCTTCGGAAGCGGCAAAGCACCCGTCGTCATGGCTCTGGGATGTCGAAGCTGGACTGACTTGCGCACATGTGCAACACATGGATCGCCAACGACCAATACCATGATATCATGTTTTATACAATACAAATATCAAGTTTAAATTTGGTCGTCAGTTGGTCGTAGAAGGGACGCTGGCCTCGTTTTTATACTTGAAGTTTGTATGGTTGGTGTGTTCTGTCCCATCCGGATATGAAGATTGCATCTGCTGTTTGTATGGACCGAGACCAAGATCTTTGGGCATTACGTACTGCTGCAACCGGATTGCGCGCGCGCGAGATGGAGAAGGCGCTCGTGGCGAGAAGAGACGTAGAAAGAACATCCAGACTGGCGTCTTTCTCGCCGTGAAGGGCGAAGGAGAACGAGCGCGCCATGCAATTCTATGTCTCTCACTCGCATTCCCATGCATGTGATCGAGATCCGGTTCCACGTGGCCAAGATCGTAGCGAACACACCAGATGCGACAACGATAAATCAGTGACAACAAACTCATGGCATGCAAGATGAGGACAGAGAGTGGTGAAGCAGGAAGGGCACCCGAGCAAGCTGCGTGTGATTCATCTGAGGAAAGAGATTGAAGACAAACCGAGCGGGAAATACCTCTGGACACATGGCTGCTTGATGAACAGCGACACTGAACCATGTATGGGCAGGACATGTCATACAGTGTAGTTGGTTCATGACGAGATGGGCGGCACGAAGAGGAAATGAATGGTGCGTATGGATTACCCCTTGGATCTTGCAAAAGACAAGCGAATGTATCACCCGGGTACATCAATCACGATGGGTTGCCCTTGGCTTGGTCAGTATGGAGAGCGTGATAAAAGACCAAGTTGCGTTTGGCCTCTTCGTCCATGGTGACCTCAATGGCATGATCAAGGCGTAGAGGAAATTCCTTCGTGACGTGGCACGTCTCGAGATCGCGCCGTAGACTACGAACGATGCGCGAACCTTTCGTTGGTCCATGTGTTGCTTCCATAGCCGATACCACATGGCCCAGATGGCGTACCAGGGTTGCCTTCCACTCCGTCATGTAGCCCTTTCTATCGACCACCCGCCTGGACGAAAGCCCTCATCTTCGTCACCAAAATGACAACTCAACGTACCGCATGTCCTCGAGCTCCTTGAGCCACGATGGTTTGATGGCTTCCAATGAAGAAATCTTCCGTGAAGTGGCGCTGTCTGGAGCAGCAATCGTCTTGGCTCGATGGAGAATGTATCGAAGCCGCGATTCCAAGTCGTCTGGGCTATGAGATGCATAGACTGCAAGAAGATCTTCGACCTCTTCCGTTGCTTCGTGCTCATTTATCGATTCCATCAGCCGCTCCTTCATCTTTTCATCTTGTGGCTTTACAACGACGGGTGATGTTGCGCCGACCATGCGTTTGGCTTTCTTTGGCTTGCTTTTTGTTACTGGAGGACGTCGATACGTCCGAAAACCACCGGCCGCGATTTCCATCCAGTATCGTGGTCTGTCGTAGCGCCACGTCAAATGCCGTCGAAACACTCGAACGAGAAATGCCACCGCTTGCTTCTCAAGTCCAAATGAGCTGGTGATGTCCGTGCGATGGAGTTTGACGCAAAGAGCTCGAATGTCTTTGTCGTATCGCGCTGCCGTGGCCATCGCAAGATCGAGGATAGCGTTAATTGTGTCAAAATCGGGCTGAGGGCGGTGCAGCATGGACAGAATGTACAGATTGAGTGAAGCTGCGTCAGGCTCCTCCATTGGCATGGGAACGACATGAAGAATCGCTTGTGGAGAAGGAATGGCTTCGGCAAAGAGAAGAGCGGCAAATGTCCATAGACCAGCAGCGAAATATTGCCGCGCCACCCACTTCCATGTTGCTGAAGACTCTAGCAATGATTTCCAAAGACAGCCAAGGCTTTGACGCCATGAAAGATGAGCTTGAGCCAAGTTGTCACTACAAGCTTTTGCGTACGCCTACTTAATGCATCAAGATCTTCAACAGCCAAAGTAACTACGAGGAGGAAGAGTCCATCTTGACGAGTCAAAGGCAGTGGCATGCGATGAAGGATTGGCTAGACGTATAGAGTTGGTGACGCAACGATGGAGTTTTTTTTTACCAAGAGGCAATCACAGCATGCTGCAAACTCTCCAGCCTCCATCAAGAGCGTCATGGAAACAAGCACACGATCGACATACGCGCGGGACTGAAAAGTCGTTTGCTCAACCAGCCGTGCCTGGAGGAAGAAGGCTTCTGACAATTGTCCTGACGATGCACACGCTCTACTCTCTTCGAGTCAATGACTGGGACGATGCAGGTGTTGGTACCTTGCGACCTCATCAGCTTGAGAAAACGCTTCAATAGGCAGTTTGGACTGCCGAAAGAGGGCAACAGTCGAGTTCGCCGTGGTCTGGCCGCCAACTCCATTGTCAAATGACTCATGATCCACAATCATGGAGAGAAATAAGTCATCAAGAACGGTTTCTCGTTTTGATTATTTCGAGTAACGTATTAATGCAGCTTGTTTAGATCATCGCTGGCCGACGTGATAGTCGCCTCCGTGTTCATTCCTCAACAATGCGTGTTGTCTTGATCACAAGACTAAGTGGTGTCCGTGAATTCCGTTTAAAATTCTATCGATTCTGTCTCGCCAACGGTCGCAATTGCATAAGGGCGGATAAATATCTCGTTGAGACGTCTTAGAGCCGACCAAGCTATTCATTTCATGGCTGTGGAGCTTTGGAATGCCTCCGATCAGCATGTGCGCCATGGAGAACGGCGGCATGGCCTGGTCATGGATGCAAAGATCTCGACAATGTGGAACGGTTCAAGATTGTACGGTTGTACATTTAATGTCTGTACTGTCTCACAATGCATACTGAATTAAAGTTGGGAATGTACGTGACTGTACAATCTCCTACATTCATGTACATTGATGTACATTTGCCAGATGAAAAATTGCAGTGGACGACAAGATGGACATTGGCAGCGTCCAAGTCTTGGTGGAACGCCATGACGCGGCCTGGACACCGCCCGCGCGCGAAACAATCTATCGTATCAATAGCTCTGACGACGCTGATGCTATGTTCTGGCCCGGATTTCCACTAGATCAACCGTTGTGGAGAAATCTGCTACGAATGTTAGACGAGGTCGATGTTGTTTTGGCGCTAGAAGTGCAAGATATGGCGCTAGAAGACTCTGCGTTGATCTTGGAGGCGCATTTACTATATGTCGGTCAACAGGCAAAGAAGACCGCGTGGATTCGCACGTTCGACTACGTTTTGCAGCATTTTGAAGCCGCGCTCGTCCCACGACGGTCTGTCACAACACCAGCGATGCTCGCTGACGCACGCGCAGCGGAATGCCATGTCATCGGCTGTCGTCTCCATTCTCCATCGCTTCAATCGGCCGTGTCATCGCATTTCAACCTTCCTTCTCTCTTCAAGAGCTTGGAGAGTCCTCTTGAAGCGATTCGTATGAACGTTCGACCCGATGCTTCCTATGTCGACCGCTTGGCTGCCGGCTCCACGCTCGTGCTCACAGATATGCCCATGAATACAATTTGGGAAGTTCTCAAATACTTGAACTCGCGAGATATCGCCCGCATGAGCTCGGTGTGCTCCTTGCTGCAGCACGTGACGTACGACACCGTGCCAGGACTTCGCTTGACGTTGTTTCCCCATCAAAAGAAGGCGCTCAAGTGGATGCTCTACCGCGAAAGTCAATCAAATGCTCAATTGAGGTCCATCGCCGCCATGTTTCCCAACTAACTTGCGTCTTGTAGGCAGTTGGAGCATCCTTACATCGTCGGACAATGGATTGATCCCGTCTTTGGTCGAGTGGCGATGAATTGCGAGTCCCAGGACACGCGCGGCGGCTTCCTCTGCGATGAGCCTGGTCTAGGCAAGACCATAACGATGATATCGCTGCTGCTACGAACACAAGGAACTCTCGCGTGTCCAACAAACATCATGCCGACAGAATCATGGAACAACTATGGCCTGCGTTCCAGGTACGATCGTTGCTCTCTGTGAACGCGACCGACAAAGACACTCCCAGCAAGCAATCTGGTCGCACCGTCTCGACGGATCAACTGCGAGCGTCGCGAGCGTCCTTGATCGTCGTGCCCGACACGCTGATGGCCCACTGGACGAATCAATTCCAGCTCCACACGACGGGCTTGAACGTTCTCTTCGACACATCCAGGACAGTTCCAGACGCCGACATCTTGGTGCTCTTTGATGTCGTCGTGACAACGTTTGGCCGTCTAGCCGCCCACTGGATCCACCGCCGCCCTCTCAGTACACTGGAAGCCCGTGCACCAGAACGACTTGGCCGCGAACATCAAGTCACATACGCTGACGGCGTCGAGTACAAGGCGTTGTCGCCGTTTCTTCAGCTGTATTGGGTACATGACGGCGCTGTCGAAGATCTTGACTGGTTGTAGGTCCGTATTATCGTCGACGAAGGCCACAAACTCGGCGGAAGTCTCGTCACGAACGCCATGCAAATGCTCTGTGGCATTTCCGCCGAGAAGCGATGGATCATGACGGGAACTCCAACGCCGCACGTCGCTCAAACCGATGGTCTGCGCCATTTGCATGGACTTCTGCGTTTCCTGCAGGAAAAGCCGTACGGAACCGACGACGACAAGCCATGGTGATCCCCTCCGTCGATTGTTTTCCCACTGAGGTCGTCGTAGGTTGCAAGCCATCGCGCGGCCATTCGAAGCCAAGTGCTTGAAAGGTTATCTGCGGCTGGAACGCTTGCTGAACCGCATCATGCTGCGGCATGTCAAAGCCGACGTTACGACAATTCCAAAGCCAACGTATTTACGCACGGTGGTCGATCCAACGCCAGTGGAATATCGCATTTACAACGGCGTTGTCGGCGTCGTCCGCGGCAATCTAGTCGTACGTCGACTGCGATCTCTGTAGCTCGAATTCTCACGGAGACCATGGACGGCATTAGGTCACGCGATGGGATCCTGAATTCCCAGGGCCATTGCACAAGGATAGTCTGCTCAATCCTGCTAATCGGTACAAAGTCCTCCAACGACGTCCTGACATGTTTGCAACAGCAAGGATGCCATGACGGCCGTGGCGAATCTGCGTCTCGCAGCGTGTGGTGGCGGCAGCATGGAAGTCTTGCTCTCGACAGCGCATTTCGTCGAGACGGTCAACTATATGAATGACTTTGATGTACGTTTTTCGCTTTCTTCGTCGATGGCATTGACGCTGTTGGCGCTGTCTAGATGCCATGGGAACGCCGTCCAATTGTCCAGCAATACATGCGCGATGCCCAGGAAAACAAATGCACAGCGTGTGAAGTCTGCCGCCGCGAATTGCAGTTCCTCATGGTGACAGTGTGCGGTCACTTGATCTGTGCCAACTGCATCGAGGCGTACGTCGAAGTCCACGGCTTCAAAGTCGGCATGCTCGTGCCTTGCGAAGTCTGCGGCGCGATGTACGACTGGGAAGAGTTTCAAGAGCTCCAGCCGGGGTTTCATTATCAATGGAGCGACGACGAGCGCAATTCCGCACAAGCGGCGGTCGCCGCGGCCCCTCATGGCATCCTCAATCCGGACGAACACGTTTGGTCAAGCAGCAAAGGCCTCTACGTCCTCGAGCGCATCCAAACGCTGCTCAAGACACCCGTGGCCGAGTTGTCGAGACCGATCAAATGCATCATCTTCAGCGATTTCAAAGAACACATTTTCCGCATTCGACCAGATTTTACCCGCGCGGGCGTCCAGCACGTCTCATTTGTCTCGGGCGAAGTCAACATGGCCAAGCGGATCAAACAGCTCGCGGCGTTCCGAGCCAACGACAACATTCACGTCCTCTTCATGACGGAAATCGGCGCCATTGGCCTCGACTTGTCGTTCGTGACGCATATATTCCTCATGGATGAAATTTGGGACAAGAGCGTCGAGCAACAAGTGATTGCCCGCGCGCATCGCATGGGTGCGACCGATTCCGTCGTCGTGGAGCAGTTGGAAATGCGTGGCAGCATGGAAGCGTTGGTGCGTCTCGACGCAACATGACGTGGATTGACACTCGAAGTAGGTCCGAGAGCTCTACAGCGTGCCGCCCGATCCGACCAAGAAGCGAACGCACGACAAGGCTCGAAAGAAACCAGCGACAAAGCCAAAGAAGAATCTCTTCAGCGTCATGAACAAGGAAAGCATGTCGAGCATGCGGATTTACCACGTCCTCCAAAACGCGAGCATGATGGACGAACCAACCCACGCTCGACAAGCGTCCACCTTGGACAGAGACGACAACGACCAAGTAAACGCGGCAAAGAGGGCCAGGCGGGATGGCTAACCAAGATAACACAGCAGCTCTTGTACATTCGCAGGCATCGTTGGCGTCCTCTCGACGTCTCGAGCCGCTCGTTGGTCAGTCCACGGCGGCGAAACCACATCTTGCCGCTCTTTCAAGGAATTCTAACGACGCCATAGCGTCTCCAACGGAGAGCAGTAGCTGCCACTCATCAGAGAAGACGCTCTAGCTCTCAACTAGCTCGGTAGTTGCATCGTAGCGACGAATATTTCATGCACAACAATGTATCTTATGCTGCCGTCATCCATCATCGATAGACGCCAATGGACCAGCTATTCCGAATCCCGATTCAAGTTGTCGACCCCCAAGTTGGCCGTGAAGCAGCTCTCACAGGTCGAATCCCAAAGTCAACAAGAAAGCGGTCGGTCCAAAGAACGGCAAGGTGAACAAGCACGCGCCAAGAGCACACCTGCAGCCAGAGTCACATCCATCTCGATTGAAAGGCAGAGCAGTCAAGCCGCTCTCAAAGAAGAATCGCCTCCGAGGCGTCAACAGACTCCTAGCATTCTTTCTCTGTCATACGACAGACTTTTTCATGCCTAGACTTGATGCTGACATGGTCAACTTGCGCGGCAATTGCTTGATGGACGTCCCATGGGCTCGAGTACAACGCGATGTGGTGGTCGATCGAAGTGGCAAGTTGTGGAGACCGTCCATCCTCACGCTGTGATATAGAGGCGAGTACTCAAGTAGTTTTATGTGGATGGCTGCAGCGTGGATTGGGGTTGAGTGCGACTTGGCGATAGAACCACATGAAGAAAGAAACGCAAGCAAACAAGTTCGTCCTAGCTCGACTTGAGACTTGTTGGAGACACAGCGGTGCGCATGCTAAACTCGTCCTAAAACTGAGGTCGATAGAACGACGGCTGACGTTGTGGGCGTGGTGGTTGTCCTTGCTCTTGGCCACCGCCGCGTCGAAAGCTGCGACGACGTTGCGAGTTCGATTTTCCAACTCCATGCCTCCAACACGGGCAAGAATGGATGGACTCAAGCCAGTGCTCCAGCTTTGCTTCCTCGCTCTCTTCTTTCGCGATGGTCGACCTCGAGACTTGCGCCGGGTGGTAGACTTGGAGGGTGTTGATGTCCATCTTCCAAGCTAGCGGATTGGGCAAGTTGACCACTCTCTTGGGCCAACGATGACGGCTCGTGCGCCTCCATGGATGGCGCTGAACCAGCGGCGAGAGCAATCACAGCAGCAGCTACAGCAATCAATACACGCATGTCAAAGCGAATTTCAAAATGATTAGAGCGCAAGAACTCCCGTGTCAATATTTGCTGGACGCGCCTTTCGCAGCGCATGTTGCCAACGATCTTGTATCTACTCACACCCAGACGACCAGGCCAAGAAAATCCATTGCTAGTTGTGACGAACGACAACACGATGAACAACATGAAAGTGGACATGACTTTGGTTGAGCTGGACAAGATGATAGTCTACTTGTAGACCACGCAAAGCACGATGCAAGAGCGCCGTGACGCTTTACGGAGGACGGTGGCGCACAACGACTAGAATGGGAACGACGTGGACAAAGCCACGGAACAGAGAGGGCGCGTGCGTATTTGAACAAAGCGGGCGACGAAATTTGCGCGGACATTTTTGACAATTGCATCGAGAGAACTCTGGACGTTCAATACTTTCGTCGACAGGCGACATGACACATACTACAACGTAGGCTGCAGCGTCGGGAATTTCAAGGCTCCGCGACGACAGAAATGGAGAGCAACGTCCTTGCATTTCAGAGACGTTGCTCTCCGTGTCTTTCCCTTCATGCTGCTATTGTTGGTGTTACCAATGAGCAGCGTCACCATTTCCGCAAATTTTTCCGAATTTTGCGGATATTTTTTAAAAATATGCGGAATTTTGAAAGCCCCTGTGGGAACGGGAATGTAGGTCGTAGCCGCAAGAAAATTAGAAGGGGTTGAAAAGCTGGATCTTAGGTGGGACCAAGATCAACGCAGACACCCGAGGCAGCAAGCAAGGTTGATGGAGGGCAAGGTTAGGCAGAGAGTTGGAGTCGGATTCTTCCTTGGAGTCACGCAGAGACACTCGCGTATGCGTGAGACTTCGGAGGAGGTTGTACTATGGCCCGAGTACTACGTCTAGCTGTGGCTGACGCTGATGCAGGGCAATGGGGGAAGGATTCAATCGGTGTCGGCTTCTCTCGAGGCAGCCGGCGGAACTCTCAAACTGTCTTGGACTTGGGTACACTTCTGGCCACGCCGCAAACTCACAGGATTGGTAAGCGAGGCAAAAAGAAGAGTGAATTCAAAGTTAATCTATCCTGGGTTCTTGTTTTGGTTGGTCTGCGCGGCTCACGCTGTTCGAATGTCTTGTTGGGTGCAACATGCTGTTTACTCAAATTGCTTGGTGGAGCAGCTTCATCGCGAAGTCTGGGGGATCTATTCGGTGGCCATCTGGTGGAGTCTGACTCCATGTGGTATCCATATCTGGCGATATCTTAGAGTTTGTATGGTTCATGGGGACGCTTGACTAAACCGCGGAATCTCGCCATGGATGTGGAGTCCAAGACATACGGTCCTTCCAAGCGCTGGCCCTTGGCTAGCAAGGGCACCTTGTAGTCATTGTTGGCTTGACTTTTCCGGCATCACAAGCCACCCTGGTCACCTCGAGACACGCGGAACGAGTGAACACAACGGATGCCAGTTTTACCTTCGCAACGCCAGTCTCGTATCGCTCGCAGTCATTCTGTGCTGACGAGTGACTCATCTGATTTTGAAGCAAAACGTCCGATGTCTTCGCAAGATGACCTCAGCAAGCCACGGCGCGTATCCAAAAGGGTAGCCAGTTCGTCTCAAGCACCTGCTTCATCGAATGACACGGCGTCCCCAGAACCTCCAACGGTGCTGCACGAGGCTTCTTCAGCTCCTGCCACTGCTCCTTCGTCGACGGATCATACACCGTCTCGTGGGACTGAGTCGGCCGAGAAGCGCCCGACTCCGGGGATGAGTCGAGCTCCTTCAACACAGGAGGAATCGGATACTCAGAGCGACTGTGAGCCCGTGGGAGCTGGTCCCAGTCCTTTCAGCGAGGATGTAGCTGAGGAATTGGTCAACCAAGCGCGTTACTTGGTCAATCTTGAACGCCAATCTGATATCCATCGGGCTGCCATAGAGAAGTTGATCGAAGAAGTCGGCCGGCTCAAGCTTGCGGTGGACCAATTGACGGCTGTCGGACGTAACGGATTTGCGGGGTGTTGGATCTGGAGTCTGGTGAGATGTGCCTTGAGCCATACGATACATGTCCCGCGCGCCGTGCGGGCGACCACCGATATCGGGTCCGAGGAAGTCGCTGCAGTGGTGAACTCTGCGGTATGTTCACCACCAAGCGCAAGCCTTGCGAGAACTTGAAGTCTACTTGCCCGGCGCGTCATTTGGAGTCAGATAATTTTGACCAATACATTCTCGTCAATTCCCGGCTGTTGGTGTCTTTTCTCTTTTTGATCTCGGTACGTGTCGAACATTCTTGATTTTCATGTCAGCTCATCAAGAGACCAAGCCAACTAAGTCTGCACACCCACCCAAGGCCGGTCAATGGGCGATTGATGCGGTTGCTGAGCACATGGCCCGCTTTCGTCGTCAGTCGCTTCCGGTCCTGGTGGACTCTTCCGTCCAGTTGGAGTCCCAATCATCTGCACAAGTCTCGCGCCGTTCCAGTCTTTTGGGCTCTGTCCTCTCTGGCATGCGTCCGCCCCCGGTAGTCCTCGGCTATTCAGCCAAGGGTGATTCATACGATCGTTCGTCGAGACGACGTCATGTGACGAAACGAACGCCTGTCACGTCCGACTTTGTCTTGCCACCTCTGTTGGCTCTTCCTCCGGCGCCACCATATTCAGCGCCGTCCACTCCGTCTTCATCGGCGTCTTCTTGTGATGAGTGGGTGTACGATCGTCACGATCTTTACCGGCCAGCAATTGAGATCACCGAAAGCGAGGCGGAGATCTTTGGTTCGCCCAGCTCCGATACGCCTGGCCACGAGTTCGAGTATCGGCCCAACAGAATTGAAGCGAGAGTGTTTGATCCCGAGGTGGACCATCCTTGCGGCTTTGCGACGTCGCTCCACACTCTTCGAAAGTCAAGGGCGCCATCGTCGTCTGTGTTGGATGTTGCAGCTCCTCCAATCTTTTGCATCAAGGAGGAGCCAGTCTCTTCAAGTGCACATGCGGAAGCGCCCCTCGAAGACTCCGATTTCACGGTTTCATGGGAGGATGAGTCAAATGCCGAGGAGGCGGATGCCGAAGCAAGCATATTGGCTGAGCGCTCTTGGCGGGCCGAAGTCGAAGACTCCTTGACAACTGCCACAGTCGATGGTGAGGTGATGCTGCGATACTTGCCACGCATTGTGCCGGCCAGTGCTCCTCCGACGTCGGCTCTTTCAACCACAACTGCCAAGGATGGAGCTGGGCTCTCGAGGAAAGGAGAAGACTCCAAAGCGGAGGAGTCCGACTCTGGTACTTTGGAATTGAGCGAATCGGACGGTGATACTAGTGGCTCTTCGAAGTCTCTGCCGACCGTTATGATCGCTGACCCACAACCAATCATGCGGGGCGACTTGATAGCTGGCTGGGAGAGATCCTTGCCGGACTCGGACTCCTTGCGTCCTGCCGCTCAGGAGATTGTGCTGGCACAGCGAGCGTTGTTGCAGACTGCCACTGAGTTGCACGAGCAGGTAGCCGAAGGCTTCGATCAAGATGTTGTGCGCAAGAAGTTGAGAGCCCTTCAGCAAGCCTCCGTGGCCCTGTCTGGCAGTGTGGTCTCTTTCTCGGCTAACGTCTCCCTCGAGGTCGAACAATTGTCTGGGCGTTTGGATGCGTCCGAGAAGGCAAACGTTTCCTTAGGCTCGCGTTTGGCTGAGTTGGAAGCCCAGTTCTCTGCAGTGGAAGCGTCGCGTGCTCAGCATGTGAGTGGTCTCTCTTTTGGCTTTTGGTTAATCTTCTGATAGGACCAGGAAATACTCAAGAAGATCGACACCATAAATGACATCTTGGGCCAGATCGGGGCTCTTGCGCCTTCTGCCACGGCTGTCCCGGGTTCTGTAGCATCCACCTATGAAGATCGACTGAGGAAGCTGGAGGAGACTGCCCGCGCGTGGCCACAGGTTGCCGCAAAAATGAATGATCGTCTCGGCCAGTTGGAGCAGTCATCATCAGTGGTTCAGTCTTCGGCTCTTCCGCTCGCGGCGCCATCTGCCCCGGCTGAAGGAGGATGGCAGGACGAAGTCGCGTCAGATTCAGCAGTGGCATCCCCAGCTGCCGGTGGTCAAGACAACTTGCCGAGCGAGCCTGATTCGGAGGAGGATCCTTCTGGGTCTTCTCAAGTGGAGTCCCTGCCTGTTCAAGCATCCAACACTGGTGAGCAACCAAGCGCCTTGTCTGAGCACGACTGGGATGTTTATTCTCGGATGTTGGGTATCTCGGCTGACGAGCTGAAGGCCGCGAAGAATCTTCCTTTTGAACCAAGCGCCAAGTATCCCAACCGTGTTCGTTGCGGCTTCGTTGGCACAAGTCGGGTTGCATGCCTGAATCCTTTGGGAAGTTGCGGAAAGCACAAAGCCGAGGAGCTCCTTCCTGCGGAACTAGAGCGAGAACGGCGGCGTCAAGTGGCGAATTGTATTTTCTTGCTGCTGGTTCCAGTCACTCGGCGAACGGCCGCTATTAAGCGAGAACGACGAGCGGCCAGAAAGACTGCTGCAGCTGACGGTGGTAAGGGATCTTCCAAGAAGTAGGAGGTTGAGCATTTGTGAATAACTTCCATTTTTTTGCCTTCTTTTGTCAATCGTGGGTTCCTCAAATTTGCCTAAGTTTTGAGCAATCCGCCTCCTGCGCCCGAGTTGGCGCCGTACGGCTTGTGCAGTACGAGGCGGGCTCCATAGGTTACACCGTTGTAGCCGCTTCTTGAAGAGGCCCTTCAGGAGCGGTGGGGGCTGGGTTCAAATCATCATCGACCATCCTTGTTAGCCGACTCCACCCAAGTCGGTCTCTATGGAACTTCCTCAATTCGGGGGTGGACTCCAGCAGAGCTTCAGGCTCCCAAGTCCATGGTCCATCATTGATCAACTGTACTTCTAGCTCTCGGATGCCACCATTTAGACGAGTATTCCTCACAGCCACGGGCACCTGAAGAGGAGTCCCTGGAATGGGCTGTTGCCGATTGGTAAAGGAGGTGTCAGGCAGTAATTCTTCGTCGAAGTCGACTGGAGGCATGTCTTCTAGTAATTCAGTTGGCCTCAGGGGACTCAGTCGTCGTGTCTTCAAGCGAGAATCATGAATAGTCGTGTAGAAGCGATGGTTCTTTCCTGATTTCAAGCTTATGACTTCGACTTCGCTGGCGTAATTTTTCGGTCGATTCACCACTCTGAATGGTCCATGCCAGAGGTGAGCAAGCTTGAGCTTGACTCCTGGCTTGACTTTGTCGATATAGACCCATACTGCGTCGACCACTCTGATTCGAGTGTCAACATCAGCCGGGAGTCCTTCATTGTGTCGTCTGGCTCGTTCTTCCACAGCTTGTTTGACCAGTAGACGGGCCATGTCCATACAATGAGCGTATTGGTGGTAAAGTTGCAGTCTCCATTCATATGAATCCAAGTTGGCGTCCGTCTTCACGGATGGTAAACTAGCCATCATGGTGGTGTACGGATCCCACCCATGCATCAGGAAGAATGGGGCCTCCTTCCTGGTGGCCGACACTGAGGTGTTCAGGGCAAAGACCATTCGTTCGGCTACGTCGTCCCAGTCTCGTTGGTGTGGGTCCTGGATGTACAATTTCACCATCCTTGTGATAGTCTGGATTCCTCGTTCAGCGGTACCATTGGCTTGAGGTCGGTATGCAAAGGTAGGAGACTGACACAGACCGAGTATTGCTGCAAAGTGTTTGAGTACCTCACTCATGAAACTGGGTTCTCGGTCATGTCTGAGCTCTCTGCAGGCACCAAACCTTCTGAAGACCGCCTATTCATATGCTTGAGCAATTGTGTGGGCATGTCTGTTTGGTGTAGCCTTGACCATGACCATCGCTGTAAATATATCTTCGAAGAGGACTAGTTGAGTGTTTCCGCGGAAGGACTTAGGGAGGTCTGTTCCAATGTCGAAGCATACGATGTCCATGGGTCTTTGCGGCAGAAGATTGCCTGGGCATGGTGCTTTGATGTGCGGTGAAGGAGCGCCAGTAGCGCAAGTTTCGCAGTTTTCGCAGTAAGTTTTGGTATCCGCATACATCGAATCCCAGTAGTAGAAGGCTTTGGCTTTAGCGTAGGTCTTCATGAACTTGAAATGTCCTCCTTGGACTCCATCATGACATTGCTGGAGGATTTCAGTCACTAGGGATCGTGGTATGACTAGTGACCAAGTGAGTTGAGGAGTCGGACTCCGTTTGGTTGACCAGAGGAGTAGGTAGAGGGCTCCTTCTTCGCATATATCGAACTGATGCACCGTCTTGGCCATTTGTTGACATTCTCGTTGGGATAGACCGTCAAACTCGCCTCTGATGTACTTCTTCATGTTGGCCCATTTCTTTTCTCGATCTTGTGCGCGGGATATTCGTTGAAGGCGGATATGTGCCAGGGTGTCGGACTCTTGTCTTTGGACTACTAGAATGGTTCCGCGTGAGGCCGTGATAGCAAAAATTGATGGGGGGGTATCGCCAGGCTTACACACGACGCCACCCCGAGACCGAGACGACGCCGCAGTGGAGTCAGGTTGAGCCAAGTATTGTAGGTGCTCCGGGAGTGGAAATCGGATGTCGTGGACAAGGTGCGGCAGCCAGTTTAAAGAGTGCAGTAAATCGAGCGTAGAGGGATCGGTCACCTCACCTGTCGTCCGGTCGGTTAAGCCTGAAGCCAGGTAATGGGCTGCACCGTTCCACACGCGTTTCACATGATGGAATGACGGACTGGCAAGCTGGTTGTTGAGCGTGTGAACTTCAGCAAGCAGTGTCTGCAAGTGGGGCTTGGTACACCTCATCCGATTGAGTACCTGCTGGATAACAAGCCGTGAATCTCCAAAGACTCGGACGCTGGTGAGGTGGAGGCGGATAGCTGCTGATAGTACCGCGAGGAGACCTGCATATTCGGCCCCATTGACTGTAGTGTCTGTGACAACGCCATATCCGGCCCATAGGATCTTCCACTCGGGTAGCTGCCACAGGATCGCACCAAAACCACCCACTCGTTCAGAAAATTTGATGGAGCCGTCAAATGTAGCTATGACAGCGGACTCTTCGGCGGTGAAACACGGTAGGCTCTGTTGCACTGGAGTCAGAGATCTCGTGGACTTCAAAGGGGTGTATAGTGTAAGATCGTCCATTGTAGAGTCCGATGGCGGGCAAAGTGAGGAGGCCAGCATCATCGGGATGCCATCGAGTCCTTGAAGGTTGGAGGAGTCCACCACTTGAATTGTCCATGGAGATAACATTGCAGCCCAGGAGAGGTGGTCAGTGCGTCCTTGTTTGTCCTTTCGGATCCAATTGATGATAGCATGCTTGGAGTACACTGTCAACGAGTTGTTCCGTAGCTCATAGAAGCAGACCTTGAGGGCGTGTAGTAGAGCCAGGATCTCCCTTTCCCAGTGCTCGTTGCGAGGTTCGCCACCTTTGAGGACACGTCCACAGAATCGCACTGGATGGAGGAGTCCATCATGATCTTGATATAGGGTGGCCGATATGGCCCAGTTCGTGACGTAGAGCAGCACGTGGAAGGGAAGGTTCGGGTTGGCGTGCTTGAGGACTGGAGTGCTAGCGTAGGCACGTTTGAGCTCACCGAACGCAGCCAAAGCAGCCGAGGAGACAGACCCTTGGCGCAGCTGGTCATCTGATATCTCGTATAGGCAGCTGGCTTTAATGGAGTAGTTCTCGATGAACCTGGAGTAGAAGTTGATGGATCCCAGGAAGGATTGCATGACTCGAAGCGATTTGGGGAAGGGCATTTGCAGGACCTGATGGAGTCCTCGGGGCTTTGCGTGGACTCCCTCCCGCGAGATAAGATGCCCCAAAAAGTCGACAACCGTCTTCCCGACCTTGCTCTTGAGGGCGCTGATGCTGATGTTGAAGTAGGTTAGTCGTTGCAGAATGCGATCTGTGAGGTCCACGACTCCAGTCCACGTATCCGCCCCATCGCTGATGTCATCGACAAACGAGGGTCGGTTTGCTGGGGCTGGCATCGAGGAGGCATCGCGCACATGACCGATTTGGAACATGTCTCGGGGCTCACCGTCTTCGTCAACCTCGTTCATTCCCGGCTGCAGATCGACAAAGCCATAGAGCGCATTAGTGATCATTCTTTGATAGATCATCGGCGCATTCTTCAATCCTTGACCCATACGTGTCCACTCAAAGTGTCCCAAAGGGCAAATGAAAGCGCTAATGAGTCGCGCTCGTTTGGTTGCACGCACCACCCAGAAACCACTGGCATTGTCGAGGGATAGGAGCCACTGCACCGCATGGAAGCCTGATAGCATGGCGTCCAAGGTAGGCATTGGAAACCTCATCAGTTCCTGGAGGTCGTTGATTCCACGGTAGTCGATGCAGAGTCGGATATCAGATCTACCCTTCTTGAGTACGATTACAATTGGGGACGCCCACTGAGAGTTGGAGAAGGTGATAAGTCCATAGCTGAGGAGTCCTCGGAGTAATTCAAACAGCTTTTGGAGGTGTTCAGGGCGGACTCGTCTCGGCCGGTGGGCGATGGGTTTAGCTGATCCCACGTCAATGTCGCAAACAGTTCCTCGCACTGGAGGTGGGAGGCCGTTCCCAGACTGGATGAAGTATGCCTTGTATTTGTCGAGCACTTCGCGCATCTGCTGTCGTTCTTCTTCGGATTGTCCGACTTTCCCGTAGTCCAGTTGGTCCATATCGAAAGGCACTTGAGGGGGAATCTCTGGAATGAGAGCTAGCTGACTCTCCATCTCTTCTGATGTCAGATCGACCCCTTCTCTGATGACCACTTCCGAAGGTAGTGTCTTTTGATCAAGATCAGGAGGAGGCGCCTGCAAGGTAAAGATACTTGGAGGAGGGAGCCCATGGTGATGTTCTATGGTGAAGTATGAGAAGTTGGACTCCTGCCTGGTGGAGTCGTCCACCAGTACTGCTTCATGTCCGTCTCCTCCAACCAAGTCTTTTCTTGCGTCGACGTCTCCAGGTTTGGCGTCAGCCTCTCTTTGGGTCAGTCTTCTAATTCCTGACTGGGTTAGGAGTGCTTCTGGGGGAGCTCTTGGTGGCCTGTCCGTGTAAGGCATTTCAGGGCAGTCACCCGCCATGACTTGGTCTCGCATTCGTTGGTACCGTGTTGAATAACTTCCTTCGTAGGTTGCGGCCTTCCATTCCTTATATCGCAGACTGTTAGTGCGCACCATGGTGTGGTCATTGGGTCGGTCACCTGGAGCGGAGATAGCTCCAACAATTGAGTGGGGTGGTAACACAAGTAGCGAATTTCCCACATTGGTGACTCGATATGACCTAGGAGTGCCTGAGTCGTCGACAATGGCCGTGGTAACCCATCGGGCTCCTCGCTGAACCCAAAATTCTGGTGCGTTGGTTAATCCTGGTCTTGGAGATGGTAGTTTGATGCAGATGCTGTCTCCAGGCTGAAGTTGTATTTGCCGTGGAGTCGTGACAGTGTCGACTCTCCCTCGTCGGTACTTGATGGGCTGCAGTACTAGTGGGATCCAATTGTCATCCGGGAGTTGGATCTCTCGCTTCACAGTGTCAATAATCATGCCTGCCTTCTCCAAGAAGTCCATGCCAAGGATGGCGTGGAATCCGACTGGTCCAAAATCGCAGACTGCAATCGTGAAGAGATATGTCAGTCCGTCTCCAATGGTCAGCTTGATCGGGACAGTGCCAGCGGTGGTGGCCGATCCATTTCCAAACCCATCGATTCCCGTTTTGGTGGAGGCGTCTACTCGCAGACCTAGCCTTTCCGCAAATCGGGTGTGTAGTACGCTCATGTTGGCACCAGTGTCGGCAAGGACCACAGCAGGTTCGTTCAGAATTTTCGCGTCCAAGAAAGCTTGACAGTGAGCTTCATGATCCACTTCGCTGGTTCGCCAGAATCCAAGTCGTTCTCCCGCGAGTAGACTGAGTTGCTGAGGCATAGTTGCGCTATCCTCGTTGGCGAAGAATACTTGTGGAGCAATCGTAGGGGATGGACTTGATATATTCCAGATTACAGGTGTAGGAGTGCTCAAGCTGTTGGCATTGGATTCTTCTGAGATGACGGGTGGAGTAGCGGCCGATGCTAGCTTGGAAGCTAGGAGTCGGACGCTGGCTCGCAATCGTTCCTCATATTCGTCCAGAGCCATGGCTTGGTCTCTTGTCTGGGGTACTATGACGGGCTTGAATGCATGTTGTTTCTTGGTTTTTCCTTGGTTATCTTCTTTTTTCGGTTTTTGTTCAGTGGTGGGTAATTGCAGTCGATGTCCGGCGCAACTGGGGCTTTGCAGGTCCCCCAGACTTAGACTTTTAAACAATCCAGGAGATCGCTCACGTCGTCGATGCCCATCCTCTCCAGGTGGTCTTTGAGTTTCGTCATCTGGGCCTGGCGCGGGCAGAAGTCGGTCTTCAGGTGAGGAACATAACTTGGAGTCTTGCACATAGCGCATGCCTTGAAGCAATTGGAGTCAGGGTGACCTTTGCGTTGGCATAAGGAGCACATCGTGTTGGCCCAACACTTCCCATCCGGCTTGTAGTGTTCTTCGCCACACTCTTGGCATAGTTCTCGTTTGAGTGGGCCTCGTCCAAGAGCGTAAACCTCCGCTCGCAACGCTTCAGTTAGATCCATTGAGGAGTCCGATTCCATGTAGGCAACCTTGCGTTTGGTTCTGGGGAACGGTGGAGAGGCGGACTCTTTGATTCCATGTTCAAACGCCTTCATGGCTTCATTTTCGCGCTGAGTGTCGAGATGCTCTTCAAGTTCCATCATGGATTGGAATCCGATGGGCAGTAATGTTGCGCCAAATGTCTTATCCATTAGTGCTCGGGCGTATCGCTTGATATGGAGCCGAAGGTTCCTTCGATTGTCCACGTAGTCTAGGTTGATCTTTCGTGCAGCGGCATTGAAGCGGAATAGGTAAGCTTTGTTGGATTCTCCAGGACGCTGCTTCATGGTGTAATAGATCTCTTCGTTTGGGATTAGACTCTGCACGAACTCCTTTACAAAGCGGATCGGATGGTGCCCCATTTGACTTTGTAGCGTGGATCCAATTGTGCAAACCAGTCTTGTACTGGTCGGGCTGCATGCAGACGAAATCGCCGTTTCGTTTCCACGTCGGTCCACCCACAGGAGACGGCTGTCTCTTCAAATCTCTGGAGCCAGGCTCCAGCGGCATCTCTTCCTTCTGAGTCGCCTTTGAACGTGGGTAAGGACTCCACTGGTAGGATTTGGACTTGGTTTCCTTCGATTCGTCGTCCAATTGGAGGAGGCTCATCGTCAGGGTCATCTGGGTAGTCGAATTCATCATCCAGGGAATGTTTTCGGGAGCGTTGAATGAGTGCAATCAAATTCTCGCTCTGAGCACGGAAGAGCGCAAGCATATCGGCGCGTGCAACGACGTCACCCGGACGCTGGTGGTCATCGTGCTCGGATGCAGCAAGGCTGCCAAAGTTTCGACGCGTGGCGTTGGACGCGAGAGAATGTCCATTCATCGTCGAGGGGATATTTTGCACCCAAGGGTGCGAGGGCACGGACTCTTCTCTCAAGGGAGCGCGTGGGTCATCATTGGAGCTCACACTGGCGTGAGGGTTTAGTTCGGCTAAGAGTACTTCAGCCGTAGACAAATTGTGATTTGTGATAGCAGAATCAACCATACTAGTTGCAAGGGGAGAGCTACTCATTGATCCTCGGTCCCGGTTCGTGGCACCACTTGTGGGAACGGGAATGTAGGTCGTAGCCGCAAGAAAATTAGAAGGGGTTGAAAAGCTGGATCTTAGGTGGGACCAAGATCAACGCAGACACCCGAGGCAGCAAGCAAGGTTGATGGAGGGCAAGGTTAGGCAGAGAGTTGGAGTCGGATTCTTCCTTGGAGTCACGCAGAGACACTCGCGTATGCGTGAGACTTCGGAGGAGGTTGTACTATGGCCCGAGTACTACGTCTAGCTGTGGCTGACGCTGATGCAGGGCAATGGGGGAAGGATTCAATCGGTGTCGGCTTCTCTCGAGGCAGCCGGCGGAACTCTCAAACTGTCTTGGACTTGGGTACACTTCTGGCCACGCCGCAAACTCACAGGATTGGTAAGCGAGGCAAAAAGAAGAGTGAATTCAAAGTTAATCTATCCTGGGTTCTTGTTTTGGTTGGTCTGCGCGGCTCACGCTGTTCGAATGTCTTGTTGGGTCAGCTAACGTGACCAAATTTGAAACAAAATTTTTTGTCCATTTTCATTGATGTTCGTTTGTAATTCATCAATTTTCGCCAACAACACTATGGTGCATATCCAAATCAAATATGCAATAATTCTCGGAAAAATTTGTTTCGAACTATTTGGATCAAAACAAAAGACTTAAATTGAAGTTGATATTATTAATAGTAGTGCGCTTGAAATTGTTCTGATGGTATTCATTTGACTCAATTTCTTGCAAACCTTAGATGAATTTTTACAGTTAATTCTCCCAGATTAACAAATGAATTTTTTAATAATAATTATCATTGGATAATTATATACTTTAAATTATCCATATAAATTTTCGTGTTTCGTTTTTCCTAAAGTTTTCCAGAAGTTAACGACGATGCATCAATTTCCTCGCAAAGGTAGAACAGGCCCTTGTTGTACTTGATGTTATTCATATTTGCAGTTAATCATTGTTGAGTCGCAGTGAGACTGCGCCTAAAGCGTAAGCGGTCTACAATAAAGATCATTTGGTTAACACGAGAGGCTTAGATCCGCGCTCTCGTCCGGCCGCGCTTGCGCAGACGGCCTCCCGGGCGCTCGGGGCCAACACGAATATACCCACCTTGTGCCTATACAAACCACATGTATGTCCGAGCATATTGCATATTGTCCAAGTGTTCGGACAAAATATGTTTCCGTTAAGTCCAATACAAACGTCAAGTATGTCCGAGGATTCATTCTCATATATTGTCCGAAAAGTGATCATATTCTACCATACATTTGGTCACAAAAGTGACCTCAGGAGAATCACCATTACTCGATCAATTCTTTGAAAAGAGCAATTTCAAGCGGTAACATGCCTCCCTCTAATCCATATCTATCGATAGTACCGCTTTTCTTATCGTTAATTTGACTCTGCAGAAATTTATCGACGGTCAAAGTGTGACTAAAATTCAAGATGGTACGCACCTTATGACAGAAATCAAATCTGATTGGCGAAAATTTGGAAAAAGAAATTTTCTTATTGGCTACTAGAAATCGTCGAGATTAATCGAGTTGGTAAACGTTTTGACATTTTCAACCAATTAATGGGGTTTAAATGCAGTAATTAATATTTTCATCCAATTGAGAGGTAATTTTACTCAAAATTGGCCTTAATTTCATCCAATTATACTTTCCGAACATCATTTAAGGACAGAGTAGTACAGTGTAATGTCGAAGAGAGATAATAACGATGTTTCCAAGTACTGACTTGGGATGAAAACAATGAATCCAATTAACAAGCTGTCGATAAAATCTGGGATGTTGTGCATGTGGTCTTTATACCAAGCCTCCTTGGTTAGAAGAGGGGTTTCATAGCCTGCACAAAATAAAATATGCAAAAGACCAGCTTCCTCTGTGCATCGCACACTAACCAAGATCGATCTACCTTACTTTCCATTGATGTCGGAGCGACATTTTGCGGAATGGCCTTCCTCAACTTCCGCATTTTGCGGAAAAAGTCTGCGGAAAGGGGTGTGATGCCGGAAACGTCAAGCCAACAATGACTACAAGGTGCCCTTGCTAGCCAAGGGCCAGCGCTTGGAAGAACCGTGTGTCTTGGACTCCGCATCCTTGGCGAGATTCCGCGGTTTAGTCAAGCGTCGCCATGAACCATACAAACTCTAAGATATCGCCAGATATGGATACCACATGGAGTCAGACTCCACCAGATGGTCACCGAATAGATCCCCCAGACTTCGCGATGAAGCTGCTCCACCAAGCAATTTGAGCAAACAGCATGTTGCACAAATTCCAATTAGTTCTGTTGACTTTGAATAAAATTTGTGCTGCTCATTTATATATTATATGCGCTGAGGAGAAGAAAATGAACATCACAATGACTATTTCAAATGAGTCAAACTAACTTGTCAAAATATCGCAATATTTTTATAAAAGAATATTATAAAAATCACTCTTCTCACTCACACAACATATGCTACAAAGAAATTTCGAATTAAAATTATTCGTATTTTTATATATACAAAAATCAAGTCTAATGGGGACAGACAACACCAGGACAAACCCCACCCAAAATCTTCACCCTGGAGACTGCGAATTTTATTCTGCCTACCCGAGAGAAGAGGTCACACAAATCCACAACAGGCATTTGTACCGCGTATCACGAAGCAGAGACAGAATGTCGCGAGCCTTCACTCGCACTGGCTCGCTCTTATCATGGAGACCTTTCGCCAGGACGTTCCTGGTGCCTTCGACGTAGGGGTCCAAGTCGGCTTGGGACCACGATTTCACAATGAACTCCAGTTGGCTCATGATGAGCAGCCGTACGTCATCTACGTGCAGCACGTGCTTAAGATTACTACATTCGACGTCCACGCACCTTGGAGTGAACAACTCCAAGCCCTCGCGGACATCGAAGCGGTGGTCGAACAAGTCCTCCAAGTGGACTCGCTCGACGCCGTCGTCAACACATTGATCATTCTCACGGTAATCCTTGTCGCGCATGTCCTTTGATTGTTTCGAGTATGTAGGAACCTTTCAAGACTGACTGCTGGATCGAATCGATCCGCGCCGACGTCGTCCATAGAGCGCGTGGATTCCTCTGCGGTCTCGCGACCACGTGCGGCTTTGCCTTGGGCCAGTTTGTCGACGATATGATGGTGTCGCTCATCGACGCCGCACGGTCGCACGTCCAGAAGATCTGCCAAGCCGGCGACGATTGTGTGGTTGTGTTGGCGAGTCCTTCGCGATACGATGTCAACAAGTTGATCCACACCTTTGACACGGTGCGTGGAGGTACGTTTGCTAACACATTGTTCTATCGCCTCACGGGAACGCACGTAGATGACGTACGGCTGCTCATCATGAGCCAACTGGAGTTCATTGTGAAATCGTGGTCCCAAGCCGACTTGGACCCCTACGTCGAAGGCACCAGGAACGTCTTGGCGAAAGGTCTCCATGACAAGAGCGAGCCAGTGCGAGTGAAGGCTCGCGACATTCTGTCTCTGCTTCGTGATACGCGGTACAAATGCCTGTTGTGGATTTGTGTGACCTCTCCTCTCGGGTAGGCACGAGACATTCCATGGTGTTCTGGAGACGGCCGTCAAGGAGAGCCGATGTGACATTCTCTTTATTACCAAAGATCGTGACACGATTTACTACGAAAATGAATCGGAGAATCCGTCGGCAGTCGACTTTGCTCATGCACAAGCCGCATTGGCTGCCGCTGAGCCTGCCACTGAAGAAGTCCCAGAAGAAGCTGAAGCGACTCCTGCTCCTGTCGCCGCTCCTGTTGAAGTGGCTCCTGTCGTTGTTGCAGCCCCAGTGGTCGCTGCTCCTCCTGCCGCTGCACCTGCTGCTGCTGTCACGGATGAACCCGTGAGTGTCAACCACGTGCTCCGTGTCTTCTTGGCACACCGCTTCAAGAAGCAATTGAGTGAAATCGATGACAACGTTACCATTCACGGTCTTGCTGCCGGTAAGTCGGCCGTCCAAAATGAAGTCGTGGGTGAGTTGGAAAAGGAATTCGGTGGAGGTGTCGATCGTGTGCCTGAACTCCCAGTGTCGATTTTGGCCACGTCGTTCAAGTCGTACAAGCAATTCGGTCCTGTCTTCACGACATTGACCACGGACTTTGTCCGCAAGCAACTCCCTGGTGGCTTCAACATCTCGCAAGTCAAGAGCTATTTGTCGTCTGAGTTTGGCCTTGGCGCCGGTCGCACGGACAGTGTCTTGATGCACTCGCTCTTGTTCCCACGCGTTGTGCGTTTGGCGGACAAGACGGCCGTGGCTATCCTCGGCGACAAGGCTTGGTTCACTTTGGCCGCGAACCAAACCCTCGCAGCTGGTGCGAGTTACAAATTTGATCTCAAGAGCTCGTACGTGTATGCCGATGGCCATTCGACCTTGGCATCGTTCGATGTCCAAGGTTCGGTGTACGGTGGCCCCAACTTTGACCAACTTGTTGGTGCGGTGGCAATCAATGCAACTGGTTTGCCAAAGGACCCCGTGGCATCGTACTTGGACCGCGTGGCTCCTATTGCGACCGAAGGTGCCAAGACACAATGCAACTTGCTTGCCACTCCCGTGACGATTGAGATTCCCGTGTTTGCTGGTGAATACGTCCGTGCCTCGCGTGATTTGAACCCCATCCATCGTTGCGCGTACTCCGCAGCCTTTGCCAACTTGCCTAATGGCCAGTCCATCATGCATGGCATGTGGACGGCCACCAAGGTCCGCAACTTGATGATGGATGTGATGCGTTACCAGTTCCAAGTCACTCAACTCAAATCGTACCATGCCGACGTCAAGGGCATGGTGTACAACGACGAACGACTCTTCTTGCAAGTGACTCAATCTGGCGTCAGTGACGGCTTGATCTTGTTGAATGTGAATGTGGCCAACATCCGTGGAGAGAGCGTGTTTGGCGCGAAGGCCAGTGTGTTTAAGCCAAAGACGGCGTTTGTGTTCACTGGTCAAGGTTCGCAACAAGTTGGCATGGGCATGGACTTGTACGCGACGTCACCTGTCGTGCGCAAGATTTGGGATGATGGTGACAAGCATTAAAGGCAACTTTTGGTTCAATGGCTCTGATTTGTGGCATCTTGGTACTCAGTACTTGGAGGACTTTTTGCTTGAAAACAGGTTGACACTGACTTGGGAGCTAGTTTTGTATTTGAAGCGTGATTCAGAATTGCAGTCAATGTGCCTTGGCAACAATTATCTGCGTACTTTTGCAAAGAGCTCGCTTCCACACTCACAATGTCTTTTACGTTCCAAGATACAATTTTGTCGCACATATTGTTGAAGACAGTCAAACGAAAGAGAAACGTTTGCTTTGTTTGCAAGGGTAGTTTTTCAAGCATAGCCAAATCTTCATTGTCGGCATCAATGTCAATGAGGTTAACCCATTTACCAAATTCGCCGCCCGACCGCTTGACAGCAGACTCGATACTGTAAATCCGAAGGCGAATTTTCATGGACTGTGATTTGGATTGCAATGTCGGCATTTTTTCTTTAATGTCGTCCATAGATTCGAGGGTAGAGTATCTTGGTGAGCTAACTCTTGCTTGAGCTTGGTTTTATTTCGTGTGCCCATGGCGGAATGAAGAGAGAGAACTTGTGAGTTGATTGTGAAGAAAAGCTATCAACTGCCACATCTTGTTTTAAGGTCTTTTGGAATCTACTGGATGGAAATGCTCGGGGTTACACAATGCATGGATAAATATATGATCAAAGGCAGTTGAAAAACGTCGTTATTTTGGCCTCTTGCATGTACATTAAAGCTACGTATTTCACAGCATTACAACTTGGAGATTGCCGGAGCCGAGTAGTCTATTTTCTATTTTCAAGTATCGCACGACATAGTCATATAATTTTGAGATGACAATTATTGAACTGAGTATAGTCTAACTTTGACGTTAAGCATGTGTCATGCTTGTTTACAGTGCCTTATTGCTTTGATGTCGCCAATCGAGTTGTTCTGTATAGAGAGCCAATGTCTTGAGCCCAAAATCTTGTGTGATGCATTCGAGTAGTCCTTTCAATCCAAAATGAAGTTATAATTACATTTTCAGAAAATAATGTTATTATTTCGTCTCATTAACCATAATATACTGTCGTGAATTCGACTCATTTTGAGATTCAGCCATTTTTCTGCCTGTCTGAACCAATAGATTTTCATTCACTTTAACAATATACTCCGGAGTAATTCTGTGTGAAAGACAGTGGAAATAATATAGAGCCATTCTTTATGACATTGATCTTAACACCTCTTGAATGACTACATTTGGGGTCCATAACCCATCCTGACCCTCAATACGACCGTCGTGGAGCAAGACGTGGATATTCTTCTTCGACGTTACCCGCGAGAATGCCACATACAATTGACCATGAGAAAATTGGATCTTGAAGATATAATGAGACGTATTTCACAGTTTGGCCTTGACATTTATGGATTGTCATTGCAAACGCAAGTCGCACGGGGAATTGTCGTCGTTTGAGTATAAATGACCAGCCATTACTGGGATCACTGCAGAGATCAATACGGGGAATAAGAACATCTTTGTTTGCATGGATTCCCGATAAAATTCTTGCTTGGATTACGTTTTGATGTAGCTCAGTGATAATAAGTCGTGTCCCATTGCACAGTCCACTGGCTGGACAAAGATTCCTCAAAAGCATGATCACACCACCAACTATAAGACGGAGAACATGGCATGGAAAGTTGTTGATTTCCAACGTGTTCAAAAACTCGACCGGAAAATTCACTGCTGCTTGGTGCTCTTCGGCGTCATTTGAAACATCACCAACAGAATCGGCAGAGATGTACTCTTGTAGGTCAGTGGGTAGCTTGTCCAAGACCCTCCGATTCAATTTTGTCACGACATCATGTTTTGGAGCAAGTAGCGCTCTTTCAGGAAAATACTCCATTTTCTTTTCCAACGGCCAAGACTGGTATGCAGTAGAATTTGCCAGATCACCGTAGATGGTGTCCACCAAATCGTTGACACTTGTCTCGTCCACGTATTCCTTTGCAATGCCGTCGGGAAGTCGCACTTTCCCATCAATCATTGTCGCTGTGCCCTCACCCAAAGAAATCAAAAATCTTGCAAAATCCTCCATCTCTCTCTTTTCCGACTCAGGTAAACCATGCATCAGTAATCTCATGTTTGTGGTCAATCGACATCGGTTGGAACGAAGGCTTGACCACAAATAGCTGCGTGGCAAAATGGCTCGAACTGCTGCTCCTTCATCTTCTCCAGGCATCACTGGAAGGAGCTGTCTGAAATCGCCAGAGAAAATGGTAACTTTGCCACCAAATGGTTTATTACATTTAGTGATATCGCGAAGCATTCTATCGACAGCCTCAACAATGTATCTATTCACCATGGAAACTTCATCCCAAACAATAAGTTTAGCTTTGGACAATACTTCAGCCATGTCGCTCTTGACACTATATGTACATGACATTGTTTCACTTGGTGGTGTGATTGGGATATTAAAACGGTTGTGAGCTGTGCGACCACCCATCATTAGTAAAGCAGCCAACCCAGACGACGCAACTGCAATGGCTACATTCCCCTCGACTCGAATATGGGCGAGAAGAATTTGACAAATGAAAGTTTTACCCGATCCACCCTCGCCTTCCAAAAAGAACATATTGTTTTTCGTGGGATCTTCGACAGCTGCATTGACTTTGTCGTAAAATGCTTTGTGTTCAAGGGTTGCCGTTTGTAGCTGATCCACGATATTTTGTACTTCTGGTCTTTGGAAGTGAGCATACTTGAGCTCCTCAGCAAGAAGAGGATTTTCGCTCAATTTTCGAGGCCATTGAATGAGGCAGGTACAGAAGGGAGCATACCTGCAGTGACATATTCTTCCAACGATGAGCCCATGGATAGCAAACATTGGTCAATGTCAAGCAAAGTAAGCCCAAGAACTTGAGTATTGAGCCTCTCTTCATCGTTTCGGTAACTGTTGTCCCTCAAAAGTCGGTAATTGTGTTCATTGGAGAGGTGCTCATAATAATCATTCCATAGTTTACCAACGTCAGTTGGGTTGCAATGTCGTAAAATGACACAAAAGAGATTTCGAAAACTTGCTGGCATTGCAAAATTCGCTGCTTCCGCTAAACATCGATCCCATTCAACATCAGAGGCCAGAAGTCCAAGTTTGATGCAAGCTTCTTTGAATGTTGGGCATACAACACCATCAACAGTCCTCAAATCTTCGAACGACTTGGGACTTTCTTTGTGATGCAACAAAATTCGAAGAACATGCCGTTCAAAGTCTTTTGGATTCACTGTATGAACCCGTCCAATAATTTTTGTTTTACGTTTCCGCGGTGTCCAGTCTCGTTTTTGGGTATTCCAAACAAAGTGGTCAACGACATCAACATACTTGAGCTTCGCAACAATTGGATCATGCTGATGCTCACGACAAATTTTGAAAAATTGTGTCAACTTGGTTGATGCACCTCGTGATCGGATTACTTCTGGTGTATCCTCTTCACACCAATGGACTGCCTGTTTTCCCAGTAAATGAACAGGCAGGGCTTCTACAGCATGACTGGACCAATGTAGGTCAAATCCAAAATTTCTCCAAATTGCTTCGGTCGAAGAAACATAGCGCATGGACTCGTGCATGGTAATCTCGTCGTTGACATCAACTTCAATGTCGGCACGGTCATGTCCTAGAGATATTGTCAATTCTCTGTCGTCTGAACATAGTGTACCTTTAAAGATGTATTTATACATGTATTTGACGAACTTCACCGAGGTGCAGACTTCAACATTAATGTGGCAACTGTACCTCAATGATAGTTTGCCACAGTAAGGAACAACACGGCTATTTCTTTCGTCAGTGTTTCGACGACGATACAATGGATACCCGTTTGTATCAGTAGTAGTTTGGTCGATATATGCTTTTGGAAATCTTTTCTTGCATTTTCCATGATGATCCAAACAACCATGATTGCAACGATGTAAATTGTTTTTCAAAATAATGTCGTATAACCTTGGATGTGTACGTTGATTTGGTATTTCAGCTGACACAAAACAATCGACGTCAGCTGCATGTTCGATCTTCTTCTTCAATCCAATCAACATATGAGCATGAGGCAATCCTCTTTTTTGAAACTCTACCACACCGGTACAATACTTTACTTCACCAAAAATATGATTCTTCATGATATCCTTCCGTAGTTGATCAAGTTTCATTTTGAAAACACGATCAACAATGTCCATGCGGTAATGAGTGTCAGGATTTGCTTCCAGACCACTAAATTCTTTGATAAACATCAGAGCATCTTCAATTTCTTTCCATTTTGGATTGCAGGTCATGGTAACAAATAAATCTGGCTTGCCAAACTTACGAACCAATGCCATAGAATTCTGGTAATTGCAGCTTGTGTGGCGATCACCACCATGGAATGATGCGGGCAGAATAATTCGTTGGCCGATTCGAGTCGGATCAAAATCATTTGGCGCAGCGTCATGGACATTATTATAGACGTCAGCACGAATTTTTGTCTGATTTTCACGATACCATCGAAGGTTGTTTGTTACCCGTCGGCAGTATTGATCGGTCCAATATTGCAGTCCAAGTTTGCCACCTTCGTGTAGAGGGGAAAATGGAAGACGATGGTATTGTTTGTATTTGATATACTCTGTCAGAGTAAGTCTCTTCCTGGGATCTTTGTTATTTGATGGTGTGGCAGAGTCGGTCATAGGTTCGGTTGTAGTGTCGGTCATAGGTGCAGTCATAGATGCAGTTGTAGGTGCAGTTGTTGTTGTAGGGACTTTTACCATATTATTAAAATCCCAACCACTCTCAGCCAAAGGAAACAATAACGGGTATTGTAAAGGATCATATGCTGCCGCCACTTCCGACACTTGATGAATTTTCTCACGACGTGGCATCACAACAATATCTCTGCCGACTGAATTTATGTCGTAATCCATACAAATTGCGATTTCAGCCACGTCTGGTGCGTTGTATGTTCGACTATCTCGACCATGTCGAGGCCGAATCGAAACACGCACATCATACTTTTCGAAAGGCTCGTCTTGGTCATGTCGACTACGAAGGCTTTCAACAACATCCGTTAATGATTTGAATCTATCCATGCATATGGATTCAGTGATTTCTCATTGATACATACGATTTAGCAAAACTGTTGTGTCTCGTCATAATACTTTGAATTCGCTTGGCCTTTTCCATTTGTCCATCATCAAAATGGAAGGATGCAGCCATGTTTGATCGTAGGTCTTGTTTGTCTGAATCTAGAACATAAATTTGGCATAGGTTTGTGGTTGCGACCCAGGTGGTTCAAATGCGCCAATGTTATGGATAAGTTGACCTCGAATCTTGTACGCAGGTGGACCTGGTGGAAGCTGCTGTTCATTTGTACCAATCGAAGTGTAAGCAAACAATGCATTGTACCTAAAGAGTCTTGTGAGTGTAAACATATTCAATCAGTTCGTACTGGCGAGATAAATCTGGAAACGATTCATCTCGAAAAAGGCTCATGTACCATTTCATGTCGGCTTGGAATACTTGTTCGTCGCAAGCATCCAAAACGGGTTGTCCGCGATGGACTTGTTCATATATATTGAGCCATTCGGGTTCTTGAATGCTGGTAATGCTTCCGTTTATACAACATGGTTGTCATTTTGTTCTGCCTCTCCGCCTCCCACAACAATGCCTTACAATCTTGACATCGGGAGTCTAATGACAGGGGAGGCAAAATTTCGTTGTGCGGAGTGTCGGCTTCGTCCGGTATAGCCAAAGATGGAACATAAGGAGGGTCAACTCGTCCTGTGTTCGATTCATCTACATTTACGTCTTGGGGATCATCCTCCGTGTGATGTCTACTGAGTCAAAGTGAATTGAGTAACACAGCTGTTATGTACTTGACGCCAACCGATTGTGTATTGGATACTTCAATGTCATATTGCTCTCTCAGATTTTCAACAACTGATTGTTCTTGAGTCAAGGTAGCATTTGGCTCCATTGAGCTCGATGGTTGAACGCCATATCTCTCTCTCATTGCGAGGACATCAGCTAAAAAATCAGAAGTTTTTATTTCTTCTTCACTACAACAAAATAAGATGTAAGGAGCTGCCTTGTTGACTTACGTATTCTGTCGCTTTTGTTTTTGTTTCCCACGTTTGTTCGCTGACATGGGTTTCATGTTGCACTTTCAATATGAAAAATATCAATTGATGTTTCTCCATGGTAAGATATAAGGCAGTTGATTTAAAGTCTCCCTATGAGATGTGGCAGTTGATAGTGGGCCATTGAAAACTCAAAATGGGAGAGGGAATCACAGTGGAAATCGACCCTTCTCAAATTCAGCCATTTTTCTGTTTATCTAATGCATTGGAGTTCTTATATCGTGATTTTCTCGTTGATATACAGTGTACCTTATTTGTGGGGATACTATGCTGCAATCGATCGATGATTGCCAACATAGAATGCAAATAAATTTTAATCGACAGCCCAAGTGTCATATTCAAGTGCAAAATGCATGCCAGACGCTGAAAGATAATTTACATTGTTGAAGCCATACTTGTCTAGATCGTAAGGAAGATGCGATATGGAAATCGACCCCTTTTCAAATTCAGCCATTTTCCTGCTTGTCTAATCCAATGGAGATATTTTATCGAGGTTCGGATGTCGATGTACCTGGTCTGTGTGGACACCATATTCCAACAAATGTCGATGATTGTCTACATGCCATGCATGAACGCTTTGAACACCGCAGAGCTGTTATGTCGGCGTGCATCGTGAAACTGCTTCCTGTTGGGAAACCTTTTTGTCATGTCTAGATTCATGTCATGATGTTGATTTGCAGTCGATATACCTCGATCCAAAACACCGTCTGCAAGGTCGATATGTCAGCGTGCAAGGAGACAGTTCCTTCGTGACGGAACCACTTCCTATCGAGAAACGTTGCTGTCATGCCTAGATCCATATATCATGATATCGATTGGCAGGTCATATACCTTGATCCAAAACACCAACTGGAGGATCGATGTGCTCTCGCCATGCGATCAAGTTTGAGAACGATCCTGTCTTCTCATGGAATGTAGACTGTAAACCCTATCCAGTGCATGATGACACGATTTCCTGTTGAGATACCTTCACATCATGTCTAGATCACGGCGTTGAGATCAATACGCCGATGTCCGAGTGCGGGATTGATCGCACGACATGCAATGCGGCATTTCAGATTTGTGAACGATGAGGCAGTTGGACATGTTCGGGCTGGAAGGTCCAACAGGCGCGATGACATCCGAGTCCATCTAGATGCGAAAACATAACGAATCGACATCTCACAATAAGGCCCTCTGACGGCGTCGAATAAAAAAATTGCAGTTTTCGTCATTTTATTTTCAGTTGTTCCATCCTGATGAACCGCCCAGTATAGTATGTTCAAGATATAAAATTAAAATGCACGATGAAACCCATGAAACGCACTTCCGCGGCACCATTGAATAAAAATACAATTTTGACTGATCGTTTGAATCCAACCACCAAAAATTTAAAACGACTTTTTCAACGGTCCATCGTACTTAATATTTGCGTTAGCCCAATGTATATATAAGTACAAGAAATTAAGGTTCTGCCGCCCTTCGGGCGGCAGGAATCAAATGACAAACCAATTCAAGGTTGATTTACATCGGTTTGAATATGGAATTGACATCTGGAAATGATGGTTGGTTATTTTGATTTGTTTATAACCAATTGAAATTAATATTTCGTCAATTTTTTAGATTAAGCCAATTTTCTACTTGTCTCGACCAATCAGCGACGTTTTTGCTTGATGTTTTGATTGTAATCGGAAGCGACTAATCGTTCACATTGACTGAAGTGGGTGACTGTCGTGAGACCCAGCAAGAGATTTCCATTTCCAGCTTTTGAAAAGATATCATTGATTATTTTAAGAATTTAACTATTGGCTAGAAAAGAGTTGAATGGAGCAATATTATGGGGTACATTTTTCATTTCAAGTGGAATGACGACGCTTTTGTACTTGAAGACAGTAAACCCATACTTACTACAGCACAAATAGTCATAACAATTTTGAAAAACAAAACAAAAATATCGAATGAAATGATTGGTTGTTTTGATATAATTGTGATCAATCGGGATGAATATTTCGCCATGTTTTCAGATTAAGCCATTTTTCAACTTGTATCGACCAATCAGGTTATAGTGTACAGAAAAGTTATAAGCAGTGAGTCGGATGTTCCATGGTTGTTCATTAAATTATGTACCAATGTAAATACATTATTCGTCAAGTTTTGAGATTCAGCCATTTTGCTGCCTGTTGGGACGAATAGAAACATTATGATGTATTTCTTTATGGGATAATTCGGGCTATAAGTTGTAAGCAATTGGAATTTCATTTTGATGGGCTTGATAGTTTGAACAACACAGATTGTTGTTTTGGTTATGTCGAGGTGAAATTAGGATGTAGTACTTGATGTTTTTACTTGATTTAGTGATTAATCGTTCGCATTGGCGACGTATAAATCATTATAATTCGATTGTTGAGCAGTATTCTGATTCATCCAATCTTGAGATCTGGAATGGGTTTGCTGACGCCTTTAAGAAAATGACATCGATGTTATAGATGAGCAATCTCTGTTCTGTTTGTTTTCTTTAGCAGCTCATGTTTGAAGAAGAAGACATTTTGAGCCGCGACGCAAGGTGTGGGGCCCATTCTGTTGTGAAAATGGCGTGAAATGGACGTTATCGGAAGGGTAATGGTTGAACGCGGCGTGCGTTGATCCAGTTGTAGCCACACACACGCAGCCTGCAGAGATTTCTAGCGTGTGTAGATGCCACTGGGCATGCAAGGAAGGAACGTTTGGCCAACGGTGCGATTGAAAGACGACTGTGGGCGCGAACGCTTTTGAGGACAGCCGTCAAAGTTTTCGTCTCTTCCATCGCTGGAACCATCTCAAGAGCCAGACAGTCGCCAAGACGGGGACTCTCCTTTTGTCCATCTCCATGCTTGCTTCGAATGGCAAGCAACTACATGGACCACGTCAAAACACAACGCAATTTGGAAAGGATCACGGCATCTTTTACTTATTTTCGAGCGCTACCCCATCCTTTGGCGACAGACGACATATTTGAAGAAGAAAGTTGTGTCGTAGATTGTTATGTATTCATTGAAAGAAATTACTTGTGTCTCTGTAATGGATATTTTGAGCCATAGGTAGTAAGCAATTCACAGTTCATTGCAATTGGCTTGATAGCTCGTACAACACAAATTGTCTTGATGGATATGTCGAGGTGACGTTGGGAGTTTTTACTTCGTTTTTTCCCTGCTTGCGCTCGTAGTGCAGTTACGACAGCTTGGGAATCGTCGACATGCAACTCACAATTATTTTCTTGAGGTGTATTTGCTCGATTCACCAAAGAGCCAAACCCGAGACCTGGAGTGGGTTTCTTGATGCCCTCAAGAAAAATGCCTTCGTTGTTGTCGATGAGCATTCTGTATTCTCCGTTGCTGTCCTTTGGTAGCTCACGTTCGAATAATAACGTACCATCGTAGATTGTCAAGTATTCACCGCGTATCAATTGCATGCTTGTAAAGACACCATTTCCAGCATCTTTGAGTGTGGACTGCTTGATGTACAAAATGTACCTTTCATGCTGAAAGATGCCGAGTCCATTTAGTACGTCGTTCAAATCAAATGGTGGACGAAGAGGGTTGGTTGGTCTCGCATGACGAAATCAGGATTCTCGATATAGAGTTGATTTTGGCGCAATTCTCTTTGTCGTGCACAGGCAGAAGCATACGTTTGTTTATTTCGAAGGGCTTTTCGATGTCTTTTTTCATCCTCCGTTAGTTTTTGCTTCCGAATCGTGTATCCAAGGTGATGTCACTGAGTGTGCTTGCGAAGGCTTTCAAGATTGAAAGTTTTACTTGTGCATGACTGAAACGGACACACGTAATGTTTTCTTGATGAGTCAACCGGTACAACTTCAATAACTTGTCTTGAATTTGCCGAAGATGGACTCGACTTAGCAGTCGTCTCGATAGATGGGCATGAGGGTAAGAGCTTTCGCAAAGACATAGCTATGTCGAAAGTGAAGGAACGTCACTTGAGTGTGAACGTTAGGTATGATGGTATGCATGAATTTATAGTAACATGAAAGGCAGTTGGAAAAATAGACCATACAGGAACTTTCACTACTGTTCGTGCTTACTATAAAGACGGCCATTGCATTATCTAAGGCTGGGAGTAAAATGGCATTTGAAGCGACCAAAAGATTAATCAATTGAAGTGCAGCTTGCCGATATCGATGTGTGATGTACATCAACATGAAGATAGAGATTTTATTGAAACATACATGGATGGCTTGTTAAGCGTCGGCTTTGTTGAGCGGATCTTGATGTTTGGCACTTCTTTTTGTTGGCTTTGGATCCGTGTCATTTGTCAGAGATCGTTTTTTGACATTGCTTGCTCGAGTTGGCATGCTTTGAGAAGCTGTTTTTGGTGGATCTTGGGATCCGTCTGTGTCGGGCATAATAGTTTCTTGTGAATCCTCGTTTGAGTCAACTACAGCTTTGTGTGGTCCTTGAGTCATTGTGTCGTAGTCCTGAGTACTCGTGGCGGCTTGTGGTTGAAAAATTGCAGGCATTTGCTTGTTGGTTCTTTTTGTATGATTCACAATTGCACTCAATGTTCCTTGACAACAGTCGCCTCCATATTTTTGCAGAGAATTCGCTTCCACGGTGACAATGTCATTTCCCTTCCAAGATGAAATTTTGTCGCACATGTTGTTGAAGACAGTCAAACGAAAAAAGAAAGCCTGCCTTTTGGTCCCCATGAAGAAATTGGAGAGAAAGCAATTGTGAGAGGGTGAAGAACAGTTAATAACAGTCGCATCTTGTTTGAAGTTCTAGGAGAATTTAGCGGTTGTGAGTTTTGAAGGCTCTAAGGCTGTGATGCATTGGTTTCAATGCTCCAGTTTAAGTCCTACATGGTCATTGGATGTTTTGTAATATTTTGTACCAATGTAAACAGAGTATTCGTCAACTTTTGAGACTCAGCCTTTTTCCTGCCTGTCTGGTCCAATTGAAATTTGTTAAACACTTGAAATTACAATCATGAATTATTGAGACTTCATTTGGGTGCCGAACTAAAAAGTTCAAAGTCTACAGTAAAAACTATCATGAAAAATCATGACGAAATAGAACAACATTTGGGGTCCATAAACCGTCTTGGCCATCAATACGTCCATGATGGAGCAAAACACGGATGTTTTTCTTGGATGTAACTCTGGAAAATGCAACATAGAGTTGATCATGCGAAAAAATTGGATCATGAAGGTACAGCAAAACATACTTGAGCGTTTGGCCTTGACACTTATGTATTGTTATAGCAAACGCCAGTCGAACAGGAAATTGTCGTCGTTTCAATGCAAATGGCCAGCCATCATTTGAGTCACTATATAGATCAATCCTGGGGATCAAAACATCCTTCTCTGAATGAATTCCCGATAAGATCCTTGCTTGGATAACATTGTGATGCAGTTCAGTGATGATAAGTCGAGTTCCGTTACAAAGACCACTTGCTGGACAAAGATTTCTTAACAGCATGATGACAGCACCAACTTTTAATCGAAGGACGTGCTGTGGAAAGTTGTTTATTTCCAAGGTGTTCAAGAACTCGACTGGAAAATTGACTGCAGCTTCATGTTGTTCTGCATCATTTGAAACATCGGCGACACAATCAGCAGAGACGTATTCTCGTTAGTTGGATGATAACATGTCTAGCACCATTCGATTCAATTTTGTCACGACGTCGTGTTTTGGTGCTAGCAGTGCCCTTTCTGCAAAGTACTTCATTTTCTTTTGCAACAGCCAAGATTGATATGCTGTCGAATTTGCTATATCACCATAAATTGCTCTGACTAAATTTGTAACGCTTGATTCATCCACATATTCTGTTGCAATCCCATCAGGAAGTCGAACTTTTCCATCAATTGACTGCGCTGTACCTTCACCAAGAGAAATCAAAAACCTTGCAAATTCTTCCATTTCTCGTTTGTCAGATTCGTTCAAGTCTTGCAGCAGTAATCTCATATTTGTGGTCAATCGAAAATGGTTGGCACGAATACTTGTCCACAAATAACTGCGCGGTAAAATGGCTCGAACTGCTGCACCTTCATCTTCTCCCGGCATCACGGGAAGCAGTTGTCTGAAATCACCGAAGAAAATAGTGACTTTACCACCAAATGGTTTATCGCATGAAGTGATATCGCGAAGCATTCGATCGACGGCTTCGACAATGTATCGATTTACGATAGACACTTCGTCCCAAATGATCAGCTTAGCTTTGGACAACATTTCTGCCATATCACTTTTGACATTATATGTGCAAGACATTGTCTCAGTTGGCGGTGTAATGGGGATTTTAAAGCGATTATGAGCCGTGCGACCACCCATCATAAGTAAAGCTGCTAAACCGGATGACGCGACAGCAATTGCAACGTTTATCTCAAGTCGATGATGCGCGAGAAGAATTTGGCAAATGAATGTTTTACCCGATCCACCTTCGCCTTCCAAAAAGAACATGTTGTTTTTCGTCGGATCTTCAATTGCTGCATTGACTTTGTCATAGAAGACTTTGTGCTCTATGGTTGCCGTTTGTAGTTGTTCCATGATCTTTTGCAACTCTGATTTGTGGAAGTGGGCATATTTAAGTTCTTCTGCGAGGAGAGGGTTGTCACTTAATGTTTGCGGACCATTGAATGTCGGAGGAATAGACGGCAACATACCGGCAGTCACGTATTCAGTCAAGGACGATCCCATTGACAAAAGACATCGATCAACATCAAGAAACGTAAATCCAAGAACTTGGGTATTCATACTGTCTTCATCATTTTGATAAGCAGGATCGTTTGAAAGTCGATAATGGTGATCATGGGAGAGATGCTCATAATAGTCTCGCCATAACTTACCGACGTCTGTTGGGTTACAATTTCGCAGAATGACACAAAACAGATTTCGAAAACTTCCAGGTATGACAAAGTTGGCCGCCTCCGATAAACATCGATCCCATTCAGCATCAGAGGCCAAAAGTCCAAGTTTGATGCAAGCTTCTTTGAATGTTGGATATAAAATGCTATCAACAGTTCGTAAATCTTCGAACGACTTGGGACATTCTTTATGGTGCAATAAAATTCGAAGAGCATGTCGTTCAAAGTCCTTTGGACTGACTGTGTGAATTCGTCCGATAGTTTTGGTTTGATGTTTCCGTTGAGTCCAATCCCGTTTTGATTTATTCCACACAAAGTAGTCAACAACATCAGAGTACTTGAGTTTAGCAACAACAGGATCATGTTGAAACTCACGACAAAGTTTGAAAAATTGTGTCAATTTGGTTGATGCACCTCGTGCTCGAATAGCTTCCGGGGTATCATTTTCACACCAATGGACTGCCTGTTTTCCGGGCAAATGTACAAGCAATACTTCGACAGCATGACTACTCCAGTGTAACTCAAAGCCAAAATTTCTCCAAATGGCTTCTGTCGACGAAACATAACTCATCGACTCATGCGTGGTAATTTCATCGTTGACGTCAACTTCAATGTCAGCGCGATCAGGTCCTATCCATTTGTTCATGATATCTCCTCTTCAGAAAGTATACCTTTAAAGATGTATTTATACATGTATTTGATGAATTTCACTGATGTGCAGATTTCAACATTGATGTGGCAGTTGTATCTTAAGGACAGTTCACCACAGTAAGGAACGACACGACTATTTCGTTCATCATTGCTTCGACGACGATACAATGGATATCCGATTGTGTCAGTGGTCGTTTGATCAACGAATGCCTTCGGAAATCGCTTTTTGCATTTCCCATCATGATTCAAACAGCGGGAGACACAGCGATGCAAGTTGTTCTTGAGGATGATTTCATATAACCGTGGATGTGTTGCTTGATTTGGTATTTCAGCTGACACAAAACAATCGATATCCGCCGCATGTTCAATCTTTTTCTTCAATCCAATCAAGATATGTGCATGTGGTAATCCTCTCTTTTGAAACTCAACCACCCCTGTACAATATTTCACTTCGCCAAAAATGTGATTCTTCATGATATCAGCTCTCAATTGGTCCAGCTTCATTTTGAAAACTCGATCGACAATGTCCATGCGGTAATGCGTTTGAGGTTTCGATTCCAGTCCACTAAATTCTTTGATAAATTCCAAAGCATCCTCGAATTCTTTCCACTTTGGATTGCACGTAATAGTCACGAATAGATCAGGCTTGCCAAATTTGCGGACCAATGCCATCGAGTTTTGATAATTACAACTTGTGTGACGGTCACTGCCATGAAATGACGCTGGTAAAATAATTCGCTGGCCACTTCGAGGTGGATCGAAATCGTTCGGTGCGGCATCGTGAACGTTATTGTACATGTCGGCGCGAATACGTGTCTGATTTTCGCGATACAATCGAAGATTATTCGTAACCCGCCGACAAAATTGATCCGTCCAATACTGTAAACCAAGTTTGCCAGCTTCGTGTAAAGGTGAAAATGGGAGACGTTGGTATTGTTTGTAATTTGTATATTCCGTGAGAGTAAGTCGCTTGGAATTGGCATTGTTTGATGTAGCCATAGGATTTTGCACTATATGAAAATCCCATCCACTTTCTGTCAGAGGAAAAAGCAACGGAAATTGTAAAGGATCATACACTGCAGCCACTTCAGACACCTGTTCAATCTTTCCTCGGCGTGGCATGACAACAACATCTCTGCCAGCTGAATTCAAATCGTAATCCATACAAATTGCGACTTCTGCCACGTCTGGTGCATTGTGTGTTCGACTGTTTCTCCCAGACCGTGGACGAATTGCCACTCGCACATCGTAATTTTCAAATGGTTCGTCTCGGTCATGTTGACTACGAAGACTTTCAACAACATCCGTTAAGGATTTGAAACTAAACATATCAATGTATCTCATGTATACTTACAAAACTTACGTTTTCGCAAATCCATTGTGTCTTGTCATCACGCTTTGAATTTGTCTGACTTTTGCCTTCTGACCATCATCAAAGTAGAACGAATCCGCCATATTTGATCGCACGTCGTGTTGTTTGTCGGAGTCCAAAACGTAAATTTGGGCGTACGTCTGTGACTTGGAGCCTGGGGGTTCAAATGCACCAATATTGTGGATAAGTTGGCCTCGGATTTTGTATGCGGGAGGACCCGGGGGAAGTGTCAGTTCATTCGTACCGATCGAAGTGTAAGCAAACAATGCATTGTACCTAAACGACATGAAGCTCACAAAGTTTCAGAGAGTTCGTACTTGCGAGATATATCTGCAAACGATTCGTCTCGGAAAAGAGTCTTGTACCATTTCATGTCGGCTTGAAATACTTGCTCGTCGCAAGCATCCAAAGCATATTGTCCTCGACGCACTTGCTCTTGATATATACGGAGCCATTCGGGCTCTTGAATGCCTGCAATTTTACCGCTTATGCAACACGGTGTCTTCTTCTTGTGCCTCTCCGCCGCCCAAAGTAATGCGCCACAGTATTCACATCGAGAGTCCAAGGAAAGTGGAGGTAGAATTTCATTGTATGGCGTGTTGGCTTCGTCTGGTACAGCCAATGTAGGAACTGGAATTGTGTTTGTTTCTTCGTCTGTACGATCGATCGTGGGAGTCCTGAAGAGTTGTTGTGACTTATACCACATCGATATCGTGTACCTCAATGGAGCCGATTCCACCTCTCGTTGTTGCAGGCCACATGCTGTCTAAGATTTTAAACAACCGTTTGCTCTTGAGTCAAGACAGCGTTGGATCCCATCGCGCTTGACGGTCGAACACCTAATTGCTCTCTCATTGCATGAATTTCGGCGAAGAAATCGGATGCTTTCGTTTCTTCTTCTTGCTTGCTACAATGACATGCATCAATGACATCTCGTAAGGACTTACATCTGATTTGCTCGTTGCCGCTTTTGTTTTCCTTGCTTCGCGGTCGATGCGCGCTTCATGATGATATGGGAATGTCGACGAACAATGTGGCAGTTGATTTACAGTCATGGTGCAAGAAGAGGCGGTTAGGAAGAGGCAATGAAGATGAGGCAGTTGATATTTTAGTGCCGCGTCCCTTGCCGCTTGATGCTTGCATTCGTGCGGAGCGGTGACTACTGTGTTCAGTCAAGTCCGAATCTCGTAAGTGAGGACAACATGCATACGGTACCGTTTTGACGTCATAGAATGCAAATGTTCATCTTTCGACATAAAATATCCGCGTGTGCCGTCCGCACATACGTCCGGTATATGAAGTCCAGCATATTTAATGTTTTGTGGATGGAAAGTAAAAAATAATGACTTTAATGGGCTTTGATCCGCTCGATTAGAAATGTCTGTTTGTTTGTATTCAACCGCCAATTTTTTATCGATTTTTAAAGTTCGTTTTACGTACTTAATATTTGAGTTTGAGTAATGTATATATAAGTATGTTGATGCCCCGAAATCAGGAAGAACGAGACTCCACAGCATGTTTCGAAATCCCATCGATGTCTTGATTGGCACTCTGCAAAGGTAGTTTATATGATTGTCTTGTGTAGTGGACGCCATAGTGGTCTACGACTGCACACCGGAACTTTTTTCATGATTACAGTAGAGTAGTCTGTGTTTAAGGAGTTGTTTCTCTCAATTGAATTTGATTCAGAGCACTTGCAGATAGTCCAATCAAAGAGCACGGTTATTACTTCATAATGAACCAATCAGGGGCCCAAAATACCCAGAAATCAAAGAAATTTTGCCAATGGAAAAACTATGTGACAAATAATGTGGAACGGAGTACTGTAGTATTGAATTTGAGAAAAAAATATGGAATAATTTCTTTGCAAATAATTTTTACGGAATGTCTGGTCCTGATCGCTGCTTTCACTCCCTCCTCGGTGTTGTACTTTATCTTTGGCACTGAAATCTTGAAGGAGCCATAGGTCAGGTGATGAGCCCTCTGTGTCCGTCAATCCCACGTCTTCGATATCGTTTTGCACACCGACACAGACAACGTCAACATTTGCGAATTGAGGCTTTCTCGTCTCATTGACCCAGAAACCCTATCAATGACGGCGAAGGTACCTATCGCATGGAAATGAATCACACATGACTATAAGGCTGGAACTCCCATGACCATTTCTGGTGCATACCTTGACTGATGCCTATCAATATACTTTCAGTAACTGGGCCGAGCAATGTTGAAAACATCCGAGGATCCACATGAATACGAAAGGTGACTTTGCGATGCTGATGAGCAATGGTCACAGCAAAGTTATCCCACAAGGCACTGCATATATCTGACTGAGAGCCTAACTACGTACTTGTTGATCCATATCGTCTGCATCTCCACGAGCAGAAAGCTTTCTCCACATTCACACAAATTCCTCCAACAACGATAAAGACACGCACGAGATTCCCATTTGTACCAATCACAGTGAATGAAGTGACCACGACCAAGCAACACTTCGCAGGGTTGTCAACTGGACGCACTTAAAGATTTGCATCATGAGCAACGCGTTCGTTGACTTGCTTGGACCAACCCTTCTCAAGAAAGAGCCCATGCCGGCTGACACGACGCATTTGATTCCACCCAAACTGAGCTATAAATGGCGTGGAGTGACGTGCGACAAATGTAACAAAACGGTCGTCGGCAGTCGATTCACATGCAAAGACGACAATTTCGATTTGTGCCATGAGTGCCTTCCCTTTGGGTTTGAGCTTCACCCTGATCATATCCTCGAATCTGTGCCAATCCCAGATCAACCTCCGAGAGCTCCCGTGGATGAAGTGTCCACGGAGAGCGCTCTGTCGAGTAAATATGTTCTCCTCTATTTCAGCGGCGATTGGTGTGGTTTCTGTGCTCCTTTCACCGAGAAACTCGAAGAGTACTACGATACGTTGCGATCCAAGGGCGTGGACTTCGAAATTGTCTTGATGAGTGCCGATCAAGATCAAGAGAGGTTTGATGACCACTATGGACACATGCCATGGCTGGCTTTAGCATACAGCGAACGGGACAAGTACGACGCGGCAAACAAATCTCTATCAGTTAATGGTGTGCCAACGGCCGTCCTTTTGGATCCGCAAGGACAAGTCGTGACAACGGAAGGCCGATTCAGAATTCAAGCGGATCCCGAAGGTCTCTTCTTTCCGTACGCGAAGAGATCCTTACCTGAAATCATTGGCAACGAATTTATCCGTCGCGATGGCTCTACCTGCGATGCATCAGTCTTCCAAGGCAAATATTTGGGTCTCTACTTTGGAGCGTCGTGGGAAGAATTCATCGGACGCCCTGATTCTCGCCCAATTATTGAGAAAGCTGTCAAGGTTGTACGTGCAAATGGCCATGAATTAGAAGTGCTGTATTGCTCTGAAGAATTCGATCCCGACAGCATCAGGTCATACTTTGAGGGAACCCCATGGATTATGCATCCTGTGGAGAAGGCTATGTATGCAACTCTTGAACTGCGCGAGTATATCAAGCGAGACGACAACTCTCAATACTGCTCGGGATACAGTCCAACGTTTGTCTTGTTGGATCCAGATCTACAAATTGTAAACGTTAGCGCTTACGCTACGATGCTCAACCAAGTTGTGGCGTTTCCATGGCAGCCTTTGCCAGTTGTCGACATCCGGGATGGCAATTATGCTCGTGGTTATTTCCTCGGCGAGAAACCATCTCTGATTGTCTACTGCCATGGTTTGGAAAACGACGCCGTCGAAAAGATCGACTTGAGTTTGCAGACTCTATCCGACGAATTTCACGATGTCCTCTTTTTCACCAACAAGCGAGCTGGCAACAAAGATTACACTGACGTGGGGTACTTGATTCAAGCTCATGCTGATGCTACAGAGATTGACACCAACTCTCCATTTGCATTGCTTGTGAACAAACCCAAAGACGAATGCTATGTTCACCAAGATGATGTCGGCGAAGAAGGTCTTCGTGGCCTCTTGACCAAGTTTCTTGCTGGCACTTTGGAAATGAAGCCTCTTGATACGCAGAAGCAACCATAGTCTAATCACTTCAAGGAAAACAATCAATTTATCCACCTCACTTGGACGACTATTCTACTAGCAACGACTAGAATATGCTTCGTGGCAAGCATTCTTGCTTGCAGTTCTACTGTAATCGAGTTGAGCGAAGTTGCTTGATAGCTTAAAAACTCTGTTGGTGCCGCGGAGTACACAGGACTGAGAACTCGTAACTTTTCAAAACACTAGCGATGAAGGACAAACACGAGCTCATATTTATCGTCTCAATCAGTACTGCATTGCCTTGTTGCAAACGCGCGCCCAGCAGCAATCTGTCGGATGTGCTGCCCAAAGAAGGTCGATTCCGAGTCCAAGCGGACCCTGAAGGTCTCTTCTATCCGAGCGCAAACTATTTCATTTGGTCTGATCCATTCAACAAGGGGATAAGTCGGTCAAGAAGGGCTTCGTGAAATTTGGGCGGATGTTTTACTTGCGAAATGTCTGTAAGATCATTCGCAATCCTTCCCAACAAACCTAAAGACGGGCAGCAATTACGGTAGTCGTAGATTTTGCGACTTGTGCGCTTGAATATCTTCGAAAGTGCTTCGCGATTGAAATTCAGGACGTGTCTGTTCCAAATTGTGTTATTCCTGCCTGGCAGTTTCGACGCATCAAGCAATGTCGTTGGTCGCCACAGTGCTATTTATGCCTGTGAGATAGATGGCCGATGTCACGTCGAACCCAACCACACCGAAGTCGCGATACCGAATCATTCCAGACACAAAAGGCGATGTCGAAGTGCACATTCCGGTCCATCGTAACTTTGCTGTAATCATTGCGCTGGTCTTGGCGGGGGTCGCGATCGGCTATGGACTCATCTTCCTTGGGCTCTCGGTGCTTCACTCAAGCTCAGCCATTGCCATTCCAATTGTAATTGGAGTCTTGATCGCTGCATTTACTCTCTCCTCGGTATTTTGGCTCGTGTTTGGCACTGAAATCTTGATTGTGGCCAACGTTGAAGGAACCATAACATATAGGTGGCAGGCCCTCTGTATCCGTCAATCCCGCGTCTTCGAGGTCTCTCGCATGGGGCCATTGCAAAAAGTTCCAGCGATGAGCGGCATGAAAGTGTCATGTCCGACGTTTGGCTTTCTCTACGATGGTCTCATGTTTCGTTTGGGTCATGCACTTGACAGGAGAGAGGCCAGAGATTTTCTTCTTGACGTGGCTCCGTACTTGCCAGAAGCCGTGAGACCATTTCAGTTGCAACCAACAAAGATCCACGACCAAATCGCAACCATGGAAGCTCGTCGATCTCTACGGAGAGATAGCACATCGAAAAAGACGGAACAAGCAATTGAAGTCGTCGTGTCTGAGACTGTAAGCCCACGCGCATATTTTTATTGACGTCAGTCCGCGATAGGAGCTAAATCTTCGAGGCTGAGCCTGCCGACCCACTCAACGGAGATACGAAAGATGCCAGCCTAAGAAATCTACGCAGCAGGATAAGCCATAGAATAAAGCGCATAGAACACTCAACCTGATTACAATCACAATTTGACCATTATGAAAGAGCTGTCGTGATGAGTTTGGGCTCGCGAAAGACGATATGGTCAAGTAGGAGAGATCTCCATGGTCGTTCGATTTATCCATGGATAGCAGAGCGGCTCCAGTTGTCATGATGATAACAAATGACAATCGAAGTGGTTGACTCAATCCCAATGTTATATACAGTGTAGACAGAATGCGGACGAAGCATATCACGGGATGACTTGTTCAGCGTGCATTGTGCCTCGATATTGTCCAAGGGGAAAGGACCACCACATGTTAAACCTGACCCTTGACAACCAAAATCCTCTGACAATGAATCCTAGCGAGCATGTCGCGACAGTCTTGGACCGCCTCATCATGGACATGCATTTCCGCGTGACGCTCGTGGATGAGCAATGCCACACGCTGCGATCTTGCTTGAAGACGTGTTCAAGACAGAAAGAAGAGCAAGCCAAGTTGTCTGCCGAGAGGCTTGCTGTCGAGGCGCAAGAGGAACAGGATGCGAGCGTTGCGCAGGCCGAGACAGCGCTACAGGATGCGTTAAAGCGAGCGAGGAGTGCACGAAATGCTCAAGCAAAGCACAGTCGTTCCAAGTCGTCGGTCGACGAAAAGCCCTCCACCAAACTACCTCCTACTCCCTCTGGACCTTCAACGTCATCCGTCCAACACCATCGTCTTGAACTGCCTCGGGCCATGCAGTCACAAATACAAGAAGTCCTCGACGCTAAGGTGACGTGGGAGACGCTGCGTGATGCTCCTCCAGCAGCTTTTCGAGCCAAGATGAACCAGATTCTCTCGCAGAGAGACACAACGACCAATGTTCAGATTCCATACCGCGAGCAGCTCTTCCGCTTGGAGTATGCATACGCAAGAGTCTTGCATGTGCTTGAGAAATGCATCAATTCGCACCAACCTGACAGTCAGCCTACACTTGCAAGAGTGTTTCCCATTTGGTTTCGGCTCCATAAGATAAAAAAGCTGCTCGACGAATTGAACAACGAGCTCTCCAACCTCATGCAACGAATTCCTCCGCCTCCACAGCTCTCTGAGGTACGACGCTCGAGTTATCGCCATGAATGAGTCGAAATGAAGGCGACCGCTGAGAGAAGTGCAAGGTTTCTTCAAGCGATCTGTCCAGCATACAAAGCGTCCGACGTCGACAATCGACCGTTGGTTGCAGCCATCAAAGCCCAAGATACCAAATGGACTCAAGCTATGGACGACTTGTTCGTGAGGCTACAAAATGCATGGAACGTCAACGAGTATGGCTCTACCGCCTTGCAAATCGGATTGGAAGAATCATGCGGCACCTTGATTCCAATTGTCCATGAGCTTCTTCAGTCTGACAAAGTTACCAAAGAGGAAGTGATGGATGGGCTCATGGTTCTTCGGTTGTTGCATTCCATCACGTGCTGCGATGGACTTTTGATGCGGAGCTTCGTTTCTAGCTGAGTAACAAAAGCAATCGTCCAAGCAGGAGCTTTCGTGTAATTTGTACACGAGACGTGCTTACAACTAGCCTGGTTCATCTCAAATCAACATAAATAGAGCTCGCAATAAATCACGTCGACGAAGTATACTTCGTGACGGCTTTTGTACCTTCTGAGACGGCGTGTTTCGCCAACTCGCCAGGGAGCATCAAGCGCACGGCAGTTTGGATTTCTCGCGACGACAATGTCATCTTCTTGTTGTATCGACTCAATTTACTCGCTTCGGCGCCAATGCGTTCGAAGATGTCGTTGATAAACGAGTTCATGATGGACATGCCGCGTTTCGAAATTCCCGTCTCAGGGTGAACTTGCTTCAACACCTTGTAGATGTATGTCGAATACGACTCTACGCGTCTTGTCTTGCGGGATTTCTTGTCGTTTCCACTCTTCTTCGGAGCTTTCGCCGTCTTCTTGTTTGGGGCTTGCTTGGCCATCTTGAAGTCGTCCAAATTCCAAAATGGATTGGAATTTGCGAGCTTACAACGGGAAATTATCGGATTGGTTGAAATTAATTTCGATCAGCCAATAGGAATATTCTAATAAATAGAAATAATTGGATAAAATTAAATGATATTGTCCAATTATTTATTTTTCATAGTAAATTTGATAAATGCTGGAACAATTCCGATTTTTAAATACAAATTTCAAGTCTAAAATATTGGTTAATTGATTAAGTCAATTTTATTTTTAGCCAATTAAATATTAGAATATGTCGGACGGCGCACAACAAGATTTCGAATATCATGGACGCGCAGCGAGCTCTCCTCGATGAACTGATGGGTCGCAACCGCGACGGAGACAAGCCCGAGGAGGATATCCGTGACTTCCGTGACTCGCGTATATGCAAGCGGTACTTGTGTGGTCTCTGTCCTAACGACTTGTTTCAAAATACGAAAATGGACATGGGCGAATGTTCTAAGCTCCACATGCCGAAACTAAAGTTGGCGTATGAAGAAGAGAAGAAGCGGACGAATCGCGACTATGGGTACGAAAATGAACTATTACGTGAATTGGAACGCTATGTCTCGGATGTGGAAAAGAAAATTGCCCGCGCACAGAAGCGACTGGAGGAAGAAGACGGATCTAGAGCCCCATCGTTAGTCGACGTCGAGAGCAACAAAGAGGTCTTGCAAATCACTGCTGAAATTGCTGACATGGTGCAAAAAGCAGAGGATGCCGGGAACGAAGGAGAGGTGGACTTGTCCATGGAATTGATGGCCCAGGTTGAAACCCTCAAACAAAAGAAAGCCCAACTGCAGTCGACTCTGTCTGGTGGTAATTATGTTGAACCTGTTATCAACGATTACGACCCCAGGCAATTGCATCTCATGAACTTGCTACCAGGCAATCCCATGGCCATGACAAATGTCAATCAAAAGCTTCGAGTCTGCGATATGTGCGGCGCCTTCTTGAGCATTTTCGACAGCGACCGACGACTTGCTGACCACTTTGGCGGTAAAATGCATTTGGGCTACATGCAAATCCGAAAGAAAATCGCTGAGATGAAGAAAGCGAAAGAGGAAGCTGCAGCAGCGGCTACGGTCGCGAATGCTTCAGGCCAGGCTGCATCCTCGGGAGATGCTAATACCTCGAATCCCCAATCACAAGGTGAGGAAATCCGTCCACCACGACGCGATTCGGACTCTCGACCAAATCAATCTCGCTCAGCGTCCAGAGAACGCGGTGGTCGACGATCCGATCGTGGCCGCCGTGATCGCAGTCGAGACCGCGATCGTCGTCGTCGTAGCCGAAGCCGCAGTCGAAGTCGTGATAGACGTCGTCGTTAAGGTCATCAATACATGTTTCGTTTTTCCATTTTTGTCTTTGTCGTAACAGTCGTCATCTTTAGAAGGGCCATGAACCAAGACGACTGCGTGCATGTCTGCGTCCGCATTCGACCGACGAGCAAGAAGGAAAAACTCGACGCGATTGCGAGCAACAATTGTGTGCGAGTGCCACCAACAGCAACTGGCTCGCCTCCTACGCAGCTCGTTGTGGGGAAAGACCGCTCGTTCACGTTTGACATCATTCACACGGTTGAAACGTCGCAAGAGTCCATCTACAAGACGTCTGTGACTGCATTAATCCAAGGCTTTATGGAGGTAGCTCAATATTCTTAAGCTCGTGACGGTTGCTGTAGGGATATAACGCGACAGTCTTGGCTTATGGCCAAACTGGCACTGGGAAAACATACACGATGACTGGAGGCGCATCGTACAGCGCAAATATCCAAGAAAGTCATGGCGTCATTCCTCGTGCAGTTTGTCATGTCTTTCGTCTCATGCAGGAAAGGCACCAGGTTTGCCTCTTGGATGTGAATGGTTCCATTAATTATGAACTCTCAGACGACAGAATGCCTCTTACGCATCGAATACCTCGAGATCTACAATGAAGAATTGCGCGATTTGCTCCATCCTGAGACTAAATCTAAGGCATGCAGACTGCACTGCGAGCTCTCATGGCTATACTGTAGCAACTGTCCATTCGCGAAGACGCTGATGGCAATATTGTCGTTGCTGGAGCAAAATCTCAAGCTGTGCAGCGGCCTGAAGATGTCATGCGCTTGTTGTCAATGGGGTCGGCTTCCCGCGTGACCGGTAGCACCAACATGAACGAGCAATCATCGCGGTCGCATGCTATTTTCACGCTCATTTTGCAGCAAAAGAATCGCCTGACGGGAGAATTCACCCACGCGAAATTCCACCTCGTGGATTTAGCAGGCTCAGAGCGGGCTAAGCGAACGGGAGCAGTTGGAGGACGATTCAAAGTAAGAACCGAATGAATTGCCACACTTATAATCTATCCACAGGAATCAGTAAACATCAATCAAGGCTTGCTGGCTCTTGGGAATGTCATCTCTGCTTTGGGCGACGAAAACAAGAAAAAAACTCACGTTCCATATCGTGATTCCAAGCTGACTCGACTACTTCAAGACAGTTTGGGCGGCAATTCAAAAACTCTGATGATTGCATGTGTGAGCCCCGTGGCTGCAAACTTTGAAGAGACACTCAACACGCTCAAGTATGCCAATCGAGCGAAGAATATCAAAAATCGCCCCGTTGTCAACCACGTGAAAGATGCTGAGACCGACGAACAAATCCAGCGCATGAAACACGAAATTCAAATGCTTCAGAGCCAACTCGTTGTCAAACCACAAACGCCTTCGGAGGACCAGCAGCAAATGATTGATGACTTGATGGTGTGAAGAATTTCAATTTCTCGCCTGATGTTGTGTAGGCGAAACAAAAAGTTTTACGACGAGTCATTCATACTGCCAAAGGTGCTGCAAAAGAAAGCGCAACAGCTTTGATTGCTTTAGAGCGTGATATCAAAACCCTTGGACGACCAGTGCAGCAGAGGTTGAACGACGTTGTCAAGCAACTCAATAGTATTGTCCTTCTGCCTGCCAACGACGGACCAGAAGTGCCTGCAGTGCTCACAACAGAAAACGCGCCCTCAGAGGAAGAAATTTCCCTTCGATCACAGATCCAAAAGCTCGAAGAAAAGCTCAAACAAGACGTTGAAATCTTTGATTTGAAAAGCAAGGAACTCGAGCAGTACCATCAACAGCTTGCTCAAGCCCAGGCAGAAATTGAAAGTCTTCGTGCAGTGAATTCAAAACTGACAGAATCTTTGTCACGGACACGATCTGAACGACCTGAAGAAGATGTGGTCGAGGAGAAAACTGTCAGGACAAGTTTATTTAGACAACGGAAGCCTCGAGAAATCGAAGAGGACGATCAAGCCCTGATTGCTGAAACAGAAGTTTTGCCAGAGGTGCTCTCTTACAAAACTACTTGTCGTTCTCACTTTCGTCAAGACCCTGTCGGTAGTTACCAGCTTGCAACAAGAAATTCTTCAACTCAAGATGGAATTGGTGCGGCGTAATACCTTTGGATGAATTTACCGGTTTGTAGAAGAAGCAATCGTCTCAAGAAATCCTAGTTACCAGCAAGGAAGAACAGAAACCAACCGAGTCCAACGTCTGCAACTCATTAAAAATAATAGCACTCACCAAAGCGTAGATACCAAAACTTCGAGCTCAAACAGCTCAACCGACTCAACAAAGGAGCACTCTTAAGTTGCCGATGCCTCCTAAGACTGCTGATCCCTCTGCCGTTCCGCTCAACAAAACATCGATTCATGCAATGTTTCAAACTCAACTTTTGGCTGCTGTGGAGAATCACATGAAGCATGCTCAAGTGGCAAATATCCTCCACGAGAAAGAAACCACGGCAAAGCAAAAGGAGGACATGGCGAGGCGCAAGCACGGACTAGAGATGGAAAAGCTCCGACAGAGGTTTGCGCGTCATTTTTGCCGGTCTAGATGAATCGTCATAGTCTGTCGGTGCAGTCGAGCATTACCGATTTATCCCAATCGATTCAAGCAATGAATAAAAAGATGCATGCTGCGTCGCCAGATCAAGAAGAACTTATTCGTTTGAAGCGTCGGAAGGACCGAGCGGAGAAGAAACTATCGCTACTAATGCAGAAAATTGATAACCAGGTACTTGTACATATCCACCATATTGCTGTTCTTGTGACCATCCATTTGGCAGTCTTACGTTGAGCCTGCTGTCCAAGAAGAATTGACAGCCCTCGAAGAGCAGATAGAGGACTTGACGTCTCAAATATTATTCCAAGATGCCCAGCTCGAGACCGTGCAAGCTTTGATCCCTGAGGTTTTGAGCGTTGACCATTTACTCAAGCATGTTGGTGGAGAGTTCGCCGACCCCAAGCTCAAATCGTGGATTGAAATGTGCTGGACGGAGGTGAGCCTCTCTATTTTTAAATGCTTCGTAACTATGGACAGTTGGTTCATGCGTCGGTGGAATCCAAATCAATGCAGTCTGCTCTACAGAACCAAGAGGAACTGGTGGCTCAGCTAACGCACAACCGTGAGCAACTGGAAAATGGATTGAATGCAGCTCGAGCCGAGTATGATCGCCGCTTGATGCAGTACGAAATGATTCATGTCAACGACAAGAAACAAATGGAAGAGTTGACAATTTTGCTTGCGGACAAGCAGAACCAAATGGATGATCTCCGCAAGCAAAAGGACACTGGAGACATGAAAACAATCGCGGATTTGAATCATTTGGTCTCTGATCGACAGAATGAGTTGGATCAACTCAAGAGGCGCTTAGTCGAAGCGGAGAAAGGTTAGAGGATTACATTTCAGTGCTGAAAATTGTCTAGATAAGAAGAGACTGGTTGAGTATGATCGCTACATGTTGGAGCGTCAATCTGAATGGGAAGCAAAGCTCACTGAGCTCCAAAATGTACTGGTCGTCGAGCGCCAAGCTGCTCAAGCAACTATCGACGATCTCACGCGGCAACTACCCGCCAAGCCCGAGTCGTCAAATCAAGATGAAGTGACGGCGTTGAAGGAATCTCTGAAATCTCAGCAGGAGTATGTGGTCAACTTAGAGAAACACGTTGTGCTTTTCAAAAACAAGGCCAAACAGACGCAGTTGCAATTGCAACAATTGATTCGAGACTCCTCGTGTAATCAAAGCAGCGACAGAAGCGATGAGAACCAACGAATCAAGCAATTGGAGGAAGCAAACGATACCCTGATGAAAGAGAATGCGGCGATGAAAGTTCATGTCCGAGCGCTAAAAGGAGCTGAGCCATCCGAGCCACATGTCCGCATCCGCATTCCAAAGACTGAGCTGAAAGAAGTAGAGCAGCCCAACCGCGGTGATCATTGAAAGCATCGAGAGCTATTGATTAAATAGATGATTATGCTGCAGTTAAACTCTCGACGCCATGTTGTTCAAATTGCCCAAGGCAAGGCACACCACAGTCAAGATCATGTACAGTGCAAGCGTCATGAAAGCTATAAAGTGGCTGTAACCACCATAATGCTTGAGTGTCAGGCAGTCGCGACGGTGGTAAGGTAAGATCTACGTCCACGTTAATCCAACGCGCAACCCACAAACAACTTACCGACACGGACAAAAATCCCAGCAAATTGAGTCCCAGCACGATGTACATTGGGGTTCTGTCCTCCAAACGAGGCCATTCCGCGCCGTGGTCGACGGTTGGGTTGATCAATGCTAGGATCAGCGGGTGTGCGAATTCACCAAACGACGAAACGAGAGCAAATGTTGTGGCTTCGTAGCCCGTCTGAGCGATTTCGATCACGGGAAGGATGCGCAGCACACAAAGTATAGCAGTAGGAAACGCTTTGACCGCTGAGGTAGCAAAGGAGATCCACACATTGCTGTGGTCAGCCATGAGCAAGTTGCATAAATATATTCCTTCGATGAGGACATTTGTTCCAGCGGCAGCGGCGAATGAAGTGCGCCACGGCCACTGCATCCCTTGAGCTTTAATGAACGCAATCGAGATTGCAAACAGCAACTGGAAGACCACGCTTTCCAATGAAGAGTGGCCTGCAAGTAACAACGGCAAAGGCACAAAGCCTGATGTAGTCACTGACATGGCAGCAAACATGCCTGAGAAGAGTTGAAAGGCACAGAGTTGCCAAATCTACAAGGTTTCATCACTTCAGGCTGTGTCGTCTCTCTTCTTACCGCTCGATTTGCGATGAGCCTCCAGCAAGTATGAAATCGACGGCGAAACTCACAAGCAGGCACTATATTCGACTCAAAGAGACCAAAGACGATTGTCAAGGACGCGACTAGCGCCAAGATGCCAAGTCCAAGCATCACTACCGTCGGATCAATCGTCCAGTTGAACGATGCTCCAATTTCTGAAGTGTGCCACGCGACGCAGACAAACAGAGATGCGATAGAGGACGATAGCCACCGCACGCCCTGTAGAGCCAATGCAGTGTGGCCACGCTCTTCAATCGTTTCACGCTGACTGAGCTCGATCATGAGCCCATCGCCAGCGATTTTGGTCATGAGGGAGCCAAAGAATGCGACGCTTGCAAGAATATACACGACAAGCTTCCTACATAAACGTCGGGCAATCATAATGGCAAGGAAAGCTTACGAGGAGGACGCTAGCTGTGATAGAACGATGCAGGCCATGGCAGTGATAAACCAGCCAAAGGCCATGTATGACTTGCGACGGTGGCTGAAGAATCCAATGCTGTCGGAGCAAAACGCTATGATGAGTTTAGCTCCCCAACCAATGTTGGGAAGTGGGTGGGCGTAGCTAGGCAAGCTTGAGAGTGTTACGGGGAGGAGCGTGGATACAAAGCCAAAGCACGCATATGACAGCACGAGACCAAAGTGATCGCGGGTGATCAATTGCACGGGACCACCTTCCCGCAGCGCCCCAATGTAGTCGTTCAAAGGGTCGAATGGTTTGTCATTGCGCCACGCATTGTCATATAAATCCATGCTTTTGCACGTCTGGACAAACATTTCAAACGGATGGAGACTTGGTAGGTTGGCCATGCTGCCCTGGCTTGAGCTCTCCATGATCACGACGGACGCGCTGTCACCCGACCGTGCGGGTGCGTTGGCTGAGATCGCCATGGAATGTATGCAAGTGTGGTAGGACGTTCGTGACGAGAGAGATAGAGAGTCCACTGACCGTCCTCTACGACAACGATTGAAACTAACTTACCATTCCTCTGGATGTCCAAAGCATATGGAGAACGACGCAACTCCAGTCATGTTGCCATTTGATCATCTACTCCTCCATCAGCGCTGAACTCTTTCACCACGACTCTACCGCCGTAGCTCCTCCACCTTGGATGCATAGTCTATCGATGGACGGGAATGGTCGGCGGCGATTGCCCCGTGCTGGCATCTGCTGCTCCATGGATAAACCATCTACTCGAGTCTTATCGGCCCTAGCATCAGCTCATCTATTCATGGAAACGAAGCATAACATGCGACGCGAAATAATTCAAAATGTCGAGCTGTAGGAGGACACGCTCGCTCGTTATGGAAAGGGGAATTTAGCTCTTCTCCGAGTCCTGTCGGGGCTGTAAATGTTCGATAAATGCCACGTCGATCGTCGTTTCAATGCGTCGAACAACATGGTGTTCCATTCTTTCATTGACCGACGACATCATGGCTCCACTCTGGGCGTACGTTGTCCTGGCCGTTGGCATTGCCACCATGTCATCTGGAGGGGTTTGGTTTGCTCTCCTCGTCGAGACGCCACCGCTGATGCAAGCTTGTTGGCGTCTAACGCTCACAGCCGTCTTGCAAACGTTTGGCGTCTTGTACGAGCTCCGAACGGATCCAACGATCATGGGCGTGGCCTTCCAAGTCCGCTTCATGAAGGCGATTCCGCTCGTGATTACCATTGGCACTGCTCTTGCTGGCTATTTTGGAAGTTGGGGATGGAGCGTTGCCCATACATCCCTCGTCGACTCGCTTCTTTTGGTTTGCACGACGCCATTGATATTAGTTGCCGTCATGTCGCTCCGTTGGTTGTATCGACAGACTTGTCGCCATGAAGACCACGAGCGCGTTCCATTGTTCACCTCGCAGTACTCGCCGTCGTTGTTTGAAATAGTTGTGTGCCCCAAGGACGCAAAACTGCCAACGTTGATGGAAGCAATCGGCGCCGTCGTCGGCTGCCTTGGCGTCGTTGCATTGCTCGCCACGTCAACTGAACAGAATTCACAGCACGCCACTCTCGCCGGCAACGTTGCGGCTCTGTGTGGCGCTCTTGTTCTTGTCATTTATCTCGAGGGAAGCGCATCATGCCGCTCGTGGATGCCGCTGTTCGTCTATTCCCTGGCGGTGACTGCTTGCGCCGCCCTTGAGTTGGGTATCGTTTCGTTGATGCTGGAGCCAAGCACGACTGTGTGGGGAGTCGGTCCTACTGCTCTCTTCGGCTTCGTTGGCGATCTCAACCGCTTCCGTTTGGTCTTTGGCGCAGCTTTCATCGCTGGCTTCTTTGGTCACGCTTGTGCCAACGTCGCTGTGGTCCACGTGAGTCCTCTCGTGATCTCTGTCGCCGTCTTATGGGAGCCTTTGATCGGTGGCGTCTTGGGCTATCTCGTTGGAGTCCAGGGTCCACCTGACATCATGGTCATCGTTGCCGCTGTCTTTCTCCTAGGCGGTGCGCTTTTGGTGACGATGGGAGGTCGGGAGCACGACGCCACCACTTCAAAATCCATCGACAATGACGTTTCCACTGAGCACTCCAAGCTCTTCTCTCACCCAGGCTCGCCCGACGGCACATGGCAAAGCCATCAATTCGATGCCATCTCGTCTCCAGTGACATGACATATACTGCAGCCGTCTAATAGAATTTTCATCGCTTCCATAGCTTGCATTCCTCCGTCATGGCATGGATTTCGCTGTGCTGAGTCGTCACATGCAGTGTTGAGCGCATCATCCATCGAACTCTTCACAAGAAATCTCTTGATTGCGAAATTGCAACGTTGTTTATGCTAAATCCGTCGTGACAACCACCAGATGGCATCCGTCATAATCAATGGATCGCTCTCCACCTTTTGCTCTCGATTGACCATCGATGCCCGCCTTCGACCAGAGAAGTTCAAGCCAATGTCTTGTTCATCTCCTAGAGCTCTCTCTGGTCCATCCCGAATGGCGGCGTCAAAACGCGGCGGCAACCTCTAGAGAGTGTACAGTATCCCGTCATTTTGAGATTGAAATTGCACTCGATGGGGCAATCTAAGTTGCATGTTCATTTTTGGAATTTGACACGTCATGGCACCGATCTGGGCTTACATTGTCTTGGCGCTTGCGATTACAACCATGTCGTCCGGTGGGATGTGGTTTGCGCTCTTTCCAGAGACACCGCCATTGATGCAGTCGTGCTGGCGACTCTCACTGACCTCCGTCATGCAAGGACTTGGTGTCGCGTACGAGCTTCATTCCAAGTCCGCATCACTCGATGAACTATTTTGGATCCGATACCGTCAATCGATTCCGTTGCTCATGGTTATTGGTGTTGCCATGGGTGTCTGCTTTGGAGCGTGGGGATGGAGCGTTGCCCATACGACGCTCTTGGACTCGTTATTGCTTGTGAGCACGACGCCGTTGCTTTTGGTCGTCGTCTTGATTCTCCGGTGGCTCTATCGACGATCCTTCACGTCCGTCCAGCGTGAAATTGTTGCAGTGTCCAAAGAAACGGACGCAATCCTGGGATCTTCTCCATCTCCATCTCTCTTTGAAGCAGTCGTGTGCCCAGCGGAAGCTCATCCGCCATCATGGAAGGAAGTTGTTGGCACGATTGTTGGATTTTCAGGCGTAATTGTTCTCCTGGTGGCAACGACGGACGAAAATGCTACGAGCACTCAGGTGACGTTCGCTGGGAATGTGTCCGCATTGATTGCCGCTCTTATGAACATCGTCTACTTGGAAGGCGGCTCGTTGTGCCGCAAGTGGATGCCTCTGTTCATCTATTCTCTGTCTGTGACCGTCATTGGCGCAGTGTCTTTGGGCACGGCGTCGCTCTTGTTTGAGGCGGACACGACCGTCTTTGGACTAGGATCAACATCATTGTTTGGTTATTTTGGAGACAGTCGGCGATTTGGCTTTACCTTTGGTTCGGCATTTGTCGCGGGCTTCTTTGGCCATGCGTGCATGAATATTGCCGTTGTCCACGTGAGTACTCTGCTCGTGGCTGTGAGTGCACTATGGGAACCATTAATTGGCAGCTACATGGGATACCTCGCTGGCGTTCAAGGCATGCCAGACTCCACGACGTTGATCGCCGCGCCATTACTATTAGGGGGAGCACTTCTTGTGACCTTGGGTGGTCATCAAGCCAACGTCAATGCGATCGCCCTCGAAGGCGGAGTCTAGCTAACATATAAGTTTAATTTCTCTTTGTGCATGTACCTTTGTTTGCACCTTGTGGGGACGAGCTGAGCCTTTCAGCGAGTGCATGATTAGATTGATCGACCACGAAGAGTTTCTTTGAGGCATCACATGAAGTCTTGCTGCATTTTTCGGACACCGGAAAAATAATCCACGGCGACAGAGCCATCTCTGTATTGTCCACAGTCTCCACAAGATTATTTCCAAGCTGAAGAGTGCGTGGTTTGACTTGGATGAGACATCCATGCTCATGCGAACACACGCTTGAATTTCCATCCACTTCGTCACCAAGATCACGTTTTTTCGGATTTTTGCAAAATTTCACAAAAATTTCACCAAAATTGTATCAGAAAATGTATCAAATTGGCACCAGCAACATGTATCACTTTGCGATATTCTGTCACCGAAATCGAGACCTGGCACGCCGCCACCGTGACCAAGTCGCCGCTCGTTTCCCATTGGAAGCACATGAGCTAAGCCTTCTTAAACACGCTCTTGTCGTCCAGAGTAATCTCCATGGAACAACGCCGACCTCACAATCCATGTCGTACAACCTTTTTTGATCCGACGATTGGCTGGCTAGACCAGTTGTTCCAGTTGGAACAGTTTCAAAACAGAACTCATTTGCGAATTCGACACCTCCGCATGGCACCTATCTGGGCGTACGTCGTCCTGGCGCTTGCGATTATCACCATGTCGTCGGGCGGCGTCTGGTTTGCCCTCATGACGGAAACGCCACCCCTCATGCAAGCATGCTGGCGTCTCTCCATGACAACCGTCATGCAATGTTTCGGTGTCGCCTACGAGCTCCACGCGAACAAAGCGACGTTTGACGAAGCGTTCTGGCTACGCTACCGTCAATCGATCCCATTGCTCCTTGCGATCGGTGCTGGTTTGGCAGCTTATTTTGGCTCTTGGGGCTGGAGTGTTGCCCATACGTCGCTTTTGGACTCGCTCTTGCTCGTCTGTACAACGCCATTGCTGCTTGTGATCGTCATGACACTGCGATGGCTCTACCGTCGATTCTTTCCCAATCGCCGTCAAGCGTTTGTAACTTTGCATCAAAGTGCTTCTGCCAAGGAAACAGACGCCATCCTCGGATCAACTCCACCCGTGTCGCTGTTTGAAGCAATTATATGTCCTGCCGTCGCGCTGCCACCCACGTGGATGGAAGTTTGTGGAGCAGTCGTCGGCTTTTCTGGCATCATCGTTCTCCTCGCGTCAACTCCCGATGATCATTCTGCCAGTCACCAGGTGACGCTGGCCGGCAACTTGTCATCATTGATCGGTGCCCTCGTCCTTATTGTCTACTTGGAAGGTGGCTTGATTTGCCGCAAGTGGATGCCTCTGTTTCTCTACTCTCTCTCCGTAACCTCAGTTGCGGCGTTTGACTTGGCCGTGGCGTCGCTTCTATTTGAGCCTTCGACGTCCATTTTGGGGCTGGGTCCAAGCGCATTGTTTGGATATTTTGGAGACAGCAACTTGTTCCTCCTTGCGTTTGGTGCTGCATTCGTTGCTGGCTTCTTTGGACATGCTTGCATGAATATTGCCGTCGTGCATGTGAGCACTCTACTCTTGGCAGTATGTGCTCTGTGGGAGCCATTGATCGGTAGCTACATGGGATATCTTGCTGGAGTTCAAGACATGCCTGACTCGATGACGCTGATTGCCGCCCCATTGCTCTTGGGGGGAGCCCTTCTTGTAACATTGGGTGGCCGACAAGAGTACTCCACCATGATCTCATTAGAAGGGGGTGTCTAGATTGATTGAAATAATTCATGTGAAGTCTCTTACTCGTCTTCTGCTTCTATTCCCACAGTCGATGCCATCTTCGTATTCGGGGGCATTCCAAGGGCAGCCAGGGGCTCTGTTTCTTTTCACATTTCGTGACTCAGCCTGAATCTCTACAGGTAGTTCGTGTGCAAGGCCGGTATCTTCATGTGGTACTGAACTGTTCAAGCTTCGTGGCGCGGATTGTCCCCGAGGTTGTTTGCGCAATGATCCCTTGTAGCCTTCACACTTGTTGTGAGGCAAAGGTTGAATTCTTTAAATATTAAAAGAATCATTTAAAGAATTATTTTTTCGATTAAAATAAACCTGGATTAATTCCCGGATAATTGGCATTGGAACCGGAAAGCCGAAGCTGGGATCGCGCGGACGATGCTGGTGACGTTCGTTGTCGACACAAGTGCGTCCATGGGACAGCGCTCGGCATGCGGAATGACCTTGATGGACTTTGCCAAATCTGTTGTCGAAACCATGGCGAAGAAACTGCTCGCTCGGACGCAGAATCGAATGAACTACATGCACTTCATGCTCGTGACTTTCAGTGGTGTCGTCGTGGGGATGGAAAACTCAACCAATCGCGAAATGTTCTACCGGGAACTAAAGTATTTGGAGCCTCGAGACTTGAGCGACGTGGGGACTGCTCTCAGCACTGCTTTTGATCTGATCAATCGCGAGCGGGCCAAGATCTTTTGCGATAATTATGGCCTTGGGCGATTGCCATACAATGCACATATGACTCATATCGTGCTGGTTACAGACGCTGGTGCAATCACTACTGTGGACGGAGTGCAAAATGAACTTGTCGTGCCACCTACGAGTCTGTCTGCTGTGGATCTCACACGACAGCCCTTTCGATGGGATCAGGTAGGCAAATCGCCCTTCTTCAGATTATTGACGACCCCTTAGCGCCTCTTCACTGTTGCAGTACAGCTGAGCGCTGATAGTTCAGTTTCGAGCAAAGCACCACCGATCAATCCGCCATTCTATTCCTCGTTATGTGAAGAAACGGGTGGTGTAGTTCATCTCTTCAACAATGGCCGCGTCACCAAGGCAGCAGTGGAAAAAGAGTAGAAATATTCTCTTTGCTCTTGACCTCTCATATTTCCATAGAGTCGACATCATTATTGGCCGCATGAAGCCTGGGGTTCTCGTCCGCTTCGTTTGTGATCCATCAGGCTCAGTCACAGCCACAGCTGACAGTGAAACCTTTGGGATGACAAAGAACCTTCTCTCCACAGCTACAACTGTAAATCGTGAATTTGTCTGGCCAATTCCCGAGTCTTTTTGGGTTGATCGTGCAACGACAAGTCTGCCTCTTCGCGACGCTCACCCAACTATCACATTCAAGCGCACAGTTGAGTCGCAAGCAGAAAGCGCAACCAACCAAATGGTGCTGGAGACCCTCAAGTTCCCTGCTGATTCGTACTTGGTGGAGTCAGTTTTAAATCCTCTTCCTCCTCGAAGCTCGCGCTGGATGGTCTACATGGTTGGCAGTCGCGGTGATGGTCGTTTGGGTATTAAGTTTGATTTATGCGGTGTATATATCACATGGTTGTAGGCGAACCCTTTGGTTTCTTGAGAACCACCGTGTCCAACGGTCTTTCGAGCACAAGATTAATTGTTCTCCCGTACAATTACCCAGTTTTGTTTTCTCTTTTGGTCGATGCTGCTCGGCAGCATTCCGCGAACCCGAACCCAAATCCAGCAAATCCGTGGCACTTTCAAAGCAAAACCATGACTGCAAGCTGGCGCGATGCCTTTTCAACTTACCTATCTACCATTCCAATTTACTATCACGCTCCATTGAAGAAGGTCCTCCGTCGATACAATTTGCATGATTTGGTGCCAGAGGCAGCGGATGGTGGCAGAAGCTATCAGGTTACCAACCAAGTTGCTCGCTTGAAGGATATTGCCATGACGGAATCGGAAAAGCAACCTCCCCCATCCACTCGAAGCAATTCAAACCATTCCTCGCCGTCGTCATCTGCTCCAAACTCTCCATTTAATGTGAAGAAGACTGTGACTGTGAGGTAAGTTTGGACTCTGCTGGAACCGTTGTGCTGATATGAGTGTAGCCAAAATGTAATGCAAATATCCCCTGCGGACCTTGTGAGTCTCTACGCCAAACAGAAATTGGCTCTAGTTTCTCACAAGCCTGACACTCCATTGTCTGCAGCTCCACTATGGACTGGCCCCCTCGCTCATTTGACTCCTAGCAAGACTGCGCTTGCGATGGAACATCCAACGAAGTTCTTCTTGTCGGTCGATGTAATGGGAGATTATATACCCACTGCTCTCAAGACTGAGCGACTCCGAAATCCATTTAGCGAGCCTGAGAAAGACGATCAAACCCCAGAGGGTGTGCGTCGTCGAAAACTGGAGTTTTCGCTCGACTTTCCCTACAAGACAAATGCCTCGAGCAAAGGTGGCAGCACGGGACTCGATGATAGCTACGCGGAGACTGCCGATGAAGCCGCTGCGCTTGGAACTTCCAACAACATGACGTCGTCGAGCCGGCGCAAGCGGCAAAAGTTGAAAAACCGCAGACGCGACAATTCACCATCGCCAATTTTGTCTTCACCAGAGTCTTCTCCTCAAAGGCTAGTTCAAGTTCCAGTGACGAAAGAAGGCAGCGAGAATTTGATTCAGCAGGAGACAGCTCAGCGTTTGGGAGTGACGGAAGAGCGCCAAGATGGATGGAGCCAGCAGATATACCGAATCATGGTTGAAAACAGCGTGCGATGGAAGGCAATTGTCGCGTTGATAAAGTCCCGCAACTTTCAGCCCATGGTAAGCCCTTATCATGTCAGGGAAAGCATTCACGGTACCACGCAGGATGTGACCAAAGTGCTCAAGGCTCTTGGAGACATGGCTGGAGACGAAGCTATTCGTCGAGGGTACACAACGCTGGCACTGGGACTCGCAAAAGATTACAAGCGCGCGATGCTAATCAAAATGCTCAAACCGAAAGATATCTAATCCATTACGAGGTTACGTTTAATGAATTCCGAGTACTCAACAATTCATTGTGTTCTCAATTGGCAGGTGATGGGTATGTCCTGGCAAGCGAAAATGGCGACTTTGAGGTCTTCCCAGCCTTTCAACACCTGTCAATGCATGAGAAATGTACACAATGTTCTTCTCTGATCGTGTCCAAGTTGCTGTCCATCACGTGCAAAACCATTCTTAATGGGAATTCATCTGTCATGAATTTCAACTTTGCGATCCTCACGCAGCCGTGTACATTTTGTCGAACCTACTCCTTCGATTCCTGACGGGTTTTCTGCCTTGCGACTTTGGTAAGAGTTCGACAAGCAGCTCACCTTGCAATTCTCTGCTCTGCTAACTTTGCACGCAAAGAGACACCGAGGAAAGTTTGCAAAATGATTGTTGTCCCTGCGTGCTTTCGATAGCTCAAAAATAGTTGCCGCTGAGCTCATGTCGACAGCTCCGAGGTGTACTCACGGTACAACATCCATGGCCGTCGTGGTTTTTTTGACAAAAGTGTCGCATCGAGTTTTAATAAATTTTGTTGATTTTAGATTTTAATTTTGAATTAAATTTGAATTTTTATTTTATACCGATTATTCCAAAATGAAGATTCCTGTGCGGCCAATCGTGGATGTTCGACCAACGTTACAACGCCAACATGTCCAGCAGCTGGATGACTCGGAAGCAACCATTGTGAGTTTTATCCAATGCTCGTAGGTGGTGGCAGCACTGCCGGCCTCGTCGTGACGCTCACCAAGGCCGTCGTGACGCCGAAAATGCCAACGCAGTATACGCTCTCGATCACCAACACAATCACGGATGCTCACTCTGTCGTCGTTCGCTCCGACGCGGACTTTAAAGCGTTCCGGCAAGGTGTGAGTTCTGCTCTTGAGCATGGACACTTGTGCGATGCAGAGTGTCCATGGCTCTATTTCCACGTACAAGCCGCGAAGCCTCGCCAAAGTTTGTTCCGGTCGTCGACACATCCACGACAAATACAGGCCAACTTGGAGCAGCATCAAATCCTCGTCGACCTTGTGGTGCAATTCATTAAATCGTACAAGAACCAGTCCTGCTACCGTGCATCGACCCTCACGCCTCAAGAGCTCGTGCTGTTCCTCTTTCCAGGCATGGACGATGATGCTGTGAGTCTCTACATGGCAACACCTTTGCCCAAGGTCCGACACTCGCTAGTGAAGGCTCTTGTCATTGACAACTGCCCCATTTGCGCTCAATTCATGGATCCCGAAGACCCTTCATCGTCTGCGTTGACTACTCTTCGATGCGGCCACGTATTTCACGACCATTGTATCCTGGAAACTCTGGAGAAACATTTAGCGTGCCCAACTTGCGAGGCCGCGCGCGCCGCTCGGTGTCGTGAGGTACCGAAACAAGTCTAATGTTAACATCATCACATATTTATTGGTGAAACCCTGCCGCAATCCTAAGCCAAAGCTTTATGGAATTGAAACCTCAATTAATTTAGTACTTCTACTAATGCAACGACGCCTGGAGGGACGACGCTGTACATGTTTGTTGCATCTTCTTGGTCTTCTTGTTTCCAAACTGTCGATCCAAGTAGGCTTCAAGATCTTGCCACAGTCGACAGCTGATCGACTTGGCCTTAAGAGTCAGTGACGGAGCATCCGATCCCGTTTCGCAGAGGCTGCGAAAGTAGAGGCTTCCGGGGGTAATCGATGTCGTCTTGAGAGTTCCGACAAAAGCCATCGATGTCTCAGCTTGAACGCATGGCGGTGACTCTGCCTTGATTACAGCCGTAGGCCATTGCGAATACGTTGCTGTCGTCGCATTCACATTGGCTTGCGCCTCACGAACGACACGAATGCGGCGTTGAGCTTCCAAGTCGATGAGCAGTCCAAAGATGAAGATGCTCACGATCAAGCAAGCCGAGACGACGATTTCCGCCAGAGGCACCATCAGAGTTAGCACAAATTTACCAACTGAGGCCCCATTGACATGGCGTGCTATGATTTTCAACCGACACTTGGTCTCAATGGTATTGGTCACTCGCGGAAGCTAAAAATAGGTGTCAAGACCAAGTGTACGCTTATAAATCATCAAATTTGACCAAAGGATAGACGGTGAAGCCTTGTCAAGGGCCTTGCTCCATCAAGGGAGCGAGTAGTTTTACAATCGAGCCAAGATCTTCTCTAGCTTGGGCTGGACTCGTGGTTCGACAATGGCAGCAGTCATAAAACCGCTGTATGTGGCAGCAACGATGCCGAAATTCAATGCATCTTGGCCAGAGAGGAAGAGTTTGGCAATTGGCGTTCGTGGGTTGACGACGTCAGATGCATAACGAGCTGGAGTGTGACCAAGACCGTAGATTGCACCACGATGGGTCCCCAGGTAGTAGTCATTGGTGAGGGCTGTGCCGAGCTCTGCGACTTCGATCGAGCCACGCGAGATCTTTGGAAATTCTTTGAGGAATGCATCAAGCATTCGTTCTTTCCAAGCTTCCTTCATTGCTTCGTACTCGGCACCACGGTGCTTCACCTGACCGTCCTTGAAATTCTCGACGTGCTCGAAGAAGCTTGCAGCGACCACAAGACTGTTTTGCTTCCCAGGACATCTTGAGGCGTACGTTGGATCCTTCGTTGACGAAAACGACATGAACAACGCACTGAAAGGCGCATCTGGGGATTTCTAAACACACACCGTCATGGAAATCACTCGCCGCAGCAAGCTTACTTTAGCAGCTTCAAAGTTGGCGTCGTGTTCCCAAGAAGGAAACTTCCAAATGTTGTGTGTGGGCAATGCCAATTCTTCGGCGTCTCCTTTGAAGCCGATAAATAACGACATGGCTGAGCAGCATGGATGTAGAGATGGCTTGGCCAGCTCTTTGATTTGCGTCGCCACACGATGTCGATGGGCCACTGGAACCAGCTTGTTGTAAGTTTGTGGAGCACCGATCGTACTGATAACTGTCTTTGCAAAGATGTGTTTGCCCTTGACGAGAACACCGACAGCAGTGCCCGACTCGTCGATCAAAATGGGTGAAACAGGAGCGCGCACGAGCACTTTGCCGCCATACTCTTCGATTGTCCGTACAATCTTCTTGGTAATGACACTTGCCCCTCCAATGACGTAGTAAGCACCGCCTCGGTAGTGGCTGAGGATAGCCGCGTTGATATAAAAGGCTGCACGAGTCGGTGGCTCTCCAATGTCGCCCCAAGAGTAATTGAAAATGCCCATGAGTTCTTTGTTCTTCGTGAAAGAAGAGACAACTTCCATCGTGGTCTTCTGCATGTACTTCAACTTGGACGCATTCAACCAGCGGTAGATGCCACGAGCCCACGTCGGGCACATTTGCAGGCCAAAATAGGCTCCAATGCTGCGGTTCGCAACGTTGACTGTGTCAAAGAAAGCATCAATCGTTTTTTGCTCATCTGGGAAGCGCTTCTTCAAGTATTCCTTGAACTGCGCCATATCAGCGAGAAAAGGCACTTCATCTCGAACGCCACCTTCACCTTCAACCACCGCAACGTCGACAATATCACCCAACCGTTGAAACGCAAGACGCTCATCGGAGAGGTAGTCAAAGTGTTTGCGGCTGGAAAACTTTTTGTTGTCCAGTTTGCCTCCAATGTAGTGGAACCCCGTATCAAATTCGTATCCCTTTTCCTGAAAGGTATGGGTATTGCCCCCCGCGATATCGTGCTGCTCAAGAACGAGCACGCGTTTGCCTTCTTTCGCCAACGCCACTGCAGCAGCAAGACCACTCATGCCAGATCCAATGATGACGACGTCGACATCTTCTGGGACTTTCTTGGCTGCAAACCCTTGCTTGATCAAATCATCGTCGGAAATCTTGGAGAGACCCACACGAGACGACGAGAGTGTAAGACGGCGCGGCTCGTTCTGCTTTCCATAGAGAGCAAGCCAAGATGCAGCTACGACTGCCACGGCCGTCGCTGCGGCATATAGCGAACTTCCTTGTGTGTACAACTCCATGAATTGGAGAATGATTTGAAAATGCTTGTCTGGGATGTGGACCTTCCCTTCAACTACCGTGTGACTTGAAATTTGTATGGTCTAAGCTGTAGATTCCGTCGTAGCGCTCGCTACCGGGAAAGCCGCCGACTCTCCGACGTGCGCCTGTCGAACAATGACACTTCAGTAACGACATCCTTGAGCGTGACCCAAGTGACACGCGGACCAGCTTTCCTTCAGTCACTTGAGCGCTTCTTCAGCACACGAAATCCAATTGTTCAAAATTTCAGTTGCATTTGATATTTCCTGGACGGACGACATGTTGAAATGACACCGCCTTCGACTACGAACGGCTGACGATCTTGCTTAGCTTGGTCAAGACACTGGAGTCAACGATGGCGGCAGTCATGAGACCGCTGTATGCAGCACCAACAATACCACATGATAAAATATCTTGGCCGGACAAGTACAAGTTGGCAATCGGTGTCCGGGGGTTGACTACGTTGGAGGCATATCGAGCGGGTGTATGGGCAAGACCATAAATGGCACCTCGGTGGGTGCCCAAGTAGTAGTTATTTGTGATCGCAGTGCCAACATCAGCCACTTCAATGGAATCGCGCGAGACTTTGGGGAATTCCTTGAGGAAGGCAGCAAGCAAGCGTTCTTTCCAAGCTTCCTTCATCTTTTCGTATTCGTCGCCGCGATGCTTCACACGGCTATCTTTGAATTTCTCGACGTGCTCAAAGAAGCTGGGAGCGACAACAAGACCAACTTGCTTTCCAGGGTATCGCGTCGCGTACGTTGGATCCTTGGCGGATGAAAATGACATGAACAAGGCGCAGAACGGAGCATCAGGCGATTTCTACAAGACAGTCAGCTTCACAATCAAGGAATTTGAGCACCTTGTTGGCTTCGAAGTTGGTGTCGTGGTCCCAAGATGGGAATTTCCACACGTTGTACGTTGGCAAACCCAATTCCTTGGCATCTCCTTTGAATCCAACGAACAATGACATGAGCGAGCAGCACGATTGAAGGTCTGGATTGGCAAGCTCTCGAATCTGTGCGGCCACAAGATGACGATGCGAATCAGGAATGAGCTTGTTGTACGTCTGTGGAGCGCCAATGGAGCTGATAATTGTCTTGGCGAAAATGTCCTTGCCCTTGACGTTGACGCCGATGGCAGCACCAGAGTCATTAACTAAGATGGACGACACGGGAGCACGCACAAGGACTTTGCCACCAAGTTCTTCGATGGTGCGCGCGATTGTCTTCGTAATCACGCTTGGTCCTCCAATGGCGTAGTACGCTCCACCGCGGTAATGGCTCAAAATGGCAGCGTTGAGATAAAAAGCAGCACGCGATGGCGGATCGCCGAAATCTCCCCAAGAATAGTTGAGGATACCAATGAGTTCCTTGTTGGACGTGATCGACGACACGACTTCCAATACAGTCTTGCGCATGTATTCAAATTTGGACGCATTCCACCAACGGTAGAGACCGTGGGCCCACGTTGGGCACATTTGGAGTCCAAAGTAAATGCCACTGCTGCGATTCGCGATTCGCACAGTTTCAAAGTATTTATCAATCGCCTTGTGTTCGTCAGGGAAGCGCTTCTTCAAATACTCTTTGAATGGGGCATGATCTGCCAAGAAATGGACTTCATCACGCTTCCCATTTTCATCTTCTGTGACAGCGACGTCAACAATGTCACCCAAGCGTTGAAATTCAATGCGGCCATTCGAGAGGTAGTCAAACACTTTGCGGGTTGGGTATGCTTTGTTGTCCAAGTTGCCGCCAATGTAGTGAAATCCCGTGTCGAATTCGTATCCCTTTTCTTCAAACGTGTGGGTATTGCCACCCGCCACGTCGTGTTGTTCCAGGACGAGCACGCGTTTCCCTTCCTTCGCAAGCGTCGCTGCGACAGAGAGACCGCTTAGGCCGGACCCAATCACGATGACATCAATATCTTGTGGAATTCTCTTGGCCGCAAATCCTTGCTTGATGAGTTCTTCGTCGGTCAACAAGACATCAACGCTGGCGGGCAATCGGGAGACTTTCTTCGGTTTCGAGTAGAGAGCAAGCAGCGAGATAGCCGCTACTGCGGTGGCAGCAGCAGCGGCGTACAGCGTCTTCTGGTCTGTGTACAACTTCATCAGAAGGAAAATGCTGCATGGATTGTCCGTGGTGGGGCTTTGTGCTTACTATTGAAGCTGCCAAGCTCGTAAACAACTGATCCCGTTCTAATACCCGGTATTTGGTCGTAGAATGGGTTTTTGGACGGGTATTTGATAATACACCGTACATAAGTACAACTCGCGACAATGCAGCAAAATCGTGTAACACTGAGGGATTCAAACGTCTCAGTGGAGTTGAAAGCAGGAGCTTGAGGCCATGAGAGCTTGGCGAGAGATCGGATCGCAAAGCTGGAGCATGCTGGCAAAAGGTGAGGTATAACGTTATGGACAGACTGTCTGTACTGATTTCCCTCCCAAATCGAAACGGTACATACTCGATAATTTTTATAAATTTATACTATCAAGTTTCATAGTAATTTCAATGAATGGGTTGGATGAAGCGGTCTTTGATAGTTTATAACCTTCAAATATTGTTGATTTGATACGAATTTCCAGACCCCATCACGCCGGCGGATCGATTCACCAATCGACGGCTGAATAAAATTTTAAAGAAAGTACAGTTCCCAGTACTGTTCTAATTTTCATTCATCCAATGTATTGGCGCGATTGGAGATTGATACAAAAAACGAATCCAAATTGGGAAATTTCTAGCGAATCCACAATATAATACACTTTCTACTTCTATCCAAATAGCCCGTTTCGAATTCGGAGGGAAATCAGTATAAGGTTACTAAGTACTTAATATGTTAATACCTTTAATAATTGATAGAATGGTTTATCATTTTTAAGAATAAATATTAAATTAAGAGGTTAATCAGCATGGTTGAAACGACAAGGCGACGTGAAATTGTCGACGAGGAGACGTGAATCATGGCCGATGAGGGGACACTAAAGAACCCAAGAATCGATTCCATGAAGCAGGATGAAGGCAGATTGGCATTATTCCATTATATGTACAAAACTACAAACAAGGATGACACTGCTCGCGCGAATCTAGAGCTTATGGGCTCAGAAATGGAGTCTCTGAAGATCGTTGAAATGAATCCAAGGAGATATTGACGACGCTATCGAGTTACTACTGTCAAACATTGAACATTGGATGCCGTGGTGGAATTCCGTGCGATGTGGATGAAATCATGAGGCGCAACCATGATATTCAGACGATTTGGGAACCTCGTGGAATGTGTCAGCACTGCCGGGTGAATAAGTTGATTGGAAGTGCACGTGAAGACTTGATGTGGAATGCAAATATATTAAAGATGGCATTACGATTCCGATAATATCTTTCCCAACTTGGAGAAGACACTAGGTTGGACCACCGCACCGGTCATGAGGCCACTGTACGCGGCGCCTGTAATGCCACACGACAATACATCTTGGCCCGAAAGGAACAAGTTGGAGATTGGAGTGTGTGGATTGACGATGTTCGAAGCATATCGTGCTGGAGTGTGGCCAAGACCGTAGACTGCGCCGCGGTGCGTGCCCAAGTAGAAATCGTTCGTGATCGCCGTGCCCAGTTCCACGACTTCGATCGAGTTGCGCGAGATCATTGGGAATTCTTTGAGTAAGGCTTCCAGCAAGCGCTCCTTCCACACTTGCTTCATTGCTTCGTACTCGCCCCCTCTGTGCTTGACACGACCGTCCTTGAATTTATCGACGTGTTCATAAAAGCAAGGCGCAACGACAAGACCAACTTGCTTTCCAGGGCATCTTTCAGCAAATGTTGGATCCTTTGCTGACGAAAACGACATGAATAATGCACTAAATGGGGCATCAGGGGACGCCTAACAAGAGCAGTCATGACTCACAGCGACTTGTCAACATACCTTGCTAGCTTCGAAGTTGGCATCATGGTCCCATGATGGGAACTTCCACACGTTGTGCGTTGGCAAGCCCAATTCCTTGGCATCGCCTTTGAATCCAACAAAGAGCGACATGAGCGAGCAGCAAGATTGAATTTCTGGATTGCTCAGCTCTTGAAGTTGTGCGGCGACACGATGGCGATGCGCTTCTGGAATGAGCTTGGTGTACGTTTGAGGCGCTCCAATGGTGCTGACGATTTTCTTGGCAAAGATGTCGGTTCCCTTGACGTTGACGCCAATGGCATGACCCGAGTCATTGATCAAAATGGACGAAACGGGAGCTCTCACGAGGACTTTGCCACCGAGTTCTTCAATGGTGCGCACGATTTTCTTGGTAATCATGCTCGGTCCTCCAACGACATAGTAACCTCCTCCTTGGTAATGATTGAAAAGCGACGCATTGAGATAAAATGCAGCTCGAGATGGTGGATCTCCAAAATCGCCCCAAGTGTACGTGAGGATGCCGGTGAGTTCTTTGTTGGCCGTCAGCGAAGACACAACTTCCATCACTGTCTTGCGCATGTACTCAAATTTGGCTTTGTTGAACCAGTGATATGCCCCACGAGCCCATCTTGGACAAACTTGCAGCATGAAGAAGGAACCACTGCTGCGACTTCCATTCGTTGTCATCTCAAAGTATTTGTCAATGGCATTGCCTTCGTCGGGGAAGCGATTCTTTAAATATGCTTTGAGTTGGTCGTGGTCCGCAAGGAAGGGCACTTCGTCACGGGGACAGTCGTCTCCTTCCGCCACGACAAGGTCGACAAGATCACCCAAGCGTTGAAACTCAATGCGTTCGTTGGAGAAGTAGTCAAAGATTTTACGTCCAGGGCTCTTCTTGTCGTCCAAATAGCCGCCGATGTAGTGAAGACCCGTGTCAAATTCGTATCCCTTTTCTTCAAACGTGTGCGTATTGCCACCCGCCACGTCATGCTGCTCGAGGATGAGCACACGTTTTCCTTCCTTGGCGAGAGTCGCTCCAACAGCAAGACCGCTCATGCCAGACCCGATGACGATCACATCAATCGCGTCGGGGATTCTCTTGGTCGCAAAGCCTTGCTTGATCAGTTCTTCGTCACTCAATTGGACTTGCATGGTATTTGTATTTACTTGGCGAATTGAAAAATGACCACACGACTGCGACTGATGATTGAGTGCCATGACATAATCACGCTCCTTGGATTTGAATCAGACCAAGTGACGCTCTTCCACGCAGAATTTGCCATAGACACGCGAACCACTTCAGAATTTTTGGTGTTCCCAAGCGTTCCAGCGGGATGTGTTCCCCCAACTCTAGGATATCCACTCGATTCTTGAACGTCCTGCGCCACAAATCTGCCTAGGAAACAGGTAAACATGAGTCGAAAGCTATCCCAAGCCCATGGAATTACACGAGGAATTCATGGAGATGCGTTACAAGATGATGGTGAATCCTTGATCGCGTCATGACAATTACTCGGTGTGGGTGATTGCCATGGGGTGTGAGTGCTCTTCATGAATAGAAGCACTAGACAAGCTCCATTTCTACGCAAAATTGTCCAAGTTGTGGCCTTGTTGACTACAGACACTGATGAACAGGTCTTGTAGTCATCATGAATCCACTCGAGTTCCTTTCCTCAACGAACATCAAGCACAAAAACATGCCCAACATTGAATTCAAGTTAAAGCCCTCACTGTTGATGGAGTTTGTGTGGCCACCATGGAAAGAAAAGCGATGTCTCGGCTTGGTACTTGGCATACTCGTCGCCGCGTTTCTTGAGGGAAACTTGCTCTGCCATCCACGCGCCTGTGAAGTAGACCAAGTAGTAATACGCGACGCCTGGTAACAAAAGCAAAAGCACCGCTTGGCTTGGCGTCGCTTCTGGCAATGTCATGACAGAGTAAGCAACCCACAAGCAGAATTCGCCAAAGTAGTTTGGATGCCGGCTGTATCTCCAAAGACCGTCGCGCATGACGCCACGGGATCGATTCGCGGCTTTCCATGCGGTCAATTGCCTGTCGGCAATGTTTTCAATGATGAAACCAGCGATCCAAATCCCAATGCCGATGAGCTCCCACGCAGATAGCACTGGAGATGGATTCGTCGCGGCAACATGAAGCGGCACAGCCATGAACAAGATATTCGTCAACGACTGGCAATGGTAGAAGCAGAAAAAGTTGATCGGCACCGACTTGATACCAAAGAAACCTCCATGTGTCGTCCAGTAGTTGCGCCAGTGGTTCCATCGATGGTCTTCTCTCGTCAAGTGGCCACGCATAATCCAGCCAAACATGAAGCGAACGCCACAGAGGATGTACATGGAGGAGAGGACCGCGCGATGAATCCAAGCGCCAGTGCCATTCACGAGGTACCACACAGCCATGACTGTAAAGCCCGACGGCCAGCCAAAGTCGACCATGGAGCCGTTGGTGCAGACCATGTTGATGATATACATGATGGTCATCCACATCAGTTGGAAGGCCGCATTGAGGACGATCGCGTCAGCGTCAAAGGATGAAAACGGCATGGCCCAGTGTAACCGGGCGCAGAGGATATCAGGCGCGTGTGAACTGCGACTGAAGTGTAAGAGTGAGTTAAAGTTGAAGCAACCTAAGAGGCTGGTCGGGGAATGTCGGTGTCGATGTCTGTCAGTGTTTTACGATAAATCCAGCCCTCTGATTGGCTAATTTGTCAAATTTCCGGATAATTAACAGCTTTGCGGTCTGTCGATGTTTCCAAGCATCGATGCAGTTTCCCAGGCATTGATGATGCATCAATGCCCGTGAACGCGCCTGGCAATGCCTCAGGCACTTTTTCAGAAAAAACGAAGAATTAATCACAGAAAAATTTGAAAAAGTAACACGAAGACGTCCGGATATCATCGATGCCCAGACATCGACACCGACATTCCCCGACCAGCCTCTAAGTCTTGTTCCTATCTTGTTTCTCGTTGGCTATCGCACAGCCTCGCTAGGAGCTTCAACTTCTGTGGCCTCCCAAGGCCAGTCGTTCACACAGCAGAGCGCGGGGGAACCGCTACTGCAGGGCGCCAGGTCAAAGCGCAGACCGCGCTTTCTTCTTACTCGAGTATGTACCTGCTAGACATGACACGGTTACACCCAGACCAGACGATGCTTGTTCCTTTGGCAACACTCACACCAATTCCAAGTAAGTTGCTATTGTCCTTTTCAGACTTGGCAGGAATCGCATATTAATCGACTAAGCTGAATTTAATATGAAATATTGTATAGTATAGAAAGTTAAGTACAATTTCTTCCGTCCACTAACACCTGCATCCCAGAATACCGCCATGTATGATTTCTACGCCCACTACTACCTCGCTATGAAGCGTCAAGACGCCGCGCGTATCTTCCGCGAGTCAGCGTCTATCATGGCCTCTCCCCGTGGCTTTTCCTCAAGTCACAAAATTAAGGTGATTTGATTGGTCAAAATATGGAAAATACTGATAAATCATTGGCTAGTCGATTGTCAGTCGATTCGATTCGACAGCCACAGTCCAATTTGGACAGAATAAATATTATTCAAGGAAGACGAAAAGGTCGTCGGCAGAGCCATCCATTCCATCTTCCAGCCTGGAGACTGAGGCTTAGCGCCGAAGCCCTGAAGAACGAAGCAATGCCTTTGGTGTATTATGCAAGTTAAAAGTGTCAACCTCTTGCTCGTGGCATGACGTGGAGTAAAGACTTGATCATGGAGCAACTGACGGACGAGAGAGAATTTTGCCAAGCATGGGCAGCACACTGGATTGAATGATGGCTGCAGTCATGAGGCCGCTATATGCAGTGCCTATGATCCCGCAGGCTAAAATATCTTGGCCTGACAAGTACAACTTGGCAATGGGCGTCCGCGGGTTGACAACGTCCGAGGCTTAATGTGCCGGTGTATGAGCTAGACCATAGACTGCACCGCGTTGCGTGCCCAAGTAGAAGTCGTTCGTGACGGCTGTGCCAAACTCAGCCACTTCAATCGACTCTCGCGAGACTTTGGGGAACTCTTTCAAGAAAGCAGAAAGCAGTCGCTCCTTCCACACTTCCTTCAAGGCTTCGTACTCATTCCCGCGGTGTTTAACTCGGCAGTCATTGAATTTCTCGACGTCCTCATAAAAGCAAGGCGCGATCACGAGACCAACTTGCTTTCCAGGGTATCGCGTCGCAAAAGCTGGATCCTTTGCTGACGAAAACGACATGAACAAGCCGCAAAACGGCGCGTCAGGAGCGATCTTGTTGGCTTTATAGTTGGCAAGGTGATCCCATGATGGAAACTTCCACACGTTGTGCGTCGGCAAGCCCAATTCCTCGGCATCGCCTTTGAATCCAACAAAGAGCGACATCAATGAGCAGCAAGATTGAATCTCAGGGTTCATCAGCTCTTGAATTTGCGCAGCGACGCGATAGCGATGCGCTTCTGGAATGAGTTTGGTGTACGTTTGAGGTGCTCCAATGGTGCTCACGATTTTCTTGGCAAAGATGTCGGTTCCCTTGACGTTGACGCCGATGGCATGGCCCGAGTCATTGATCAAAATGGACGACACGGGAGCTCTCACGAGGACTTTGCCACCAAGTTCTTCAATGGTTCGTACGATTTTCTTGGTGATCATGCTTGGCCCCCCGGCGATGTAGGAAGCTCCATTTTGGTAGTGATTGAAGAGGGACGCATTGAGATAAAAGGCGCCTCGCGTTGGTGGCTCTCCGTAGTTGCCCCAGGAATAAGTGAGGATGCCAATGAGCTCCTTATTCGACGTGATGGACGAGGTGACTTGCAGCACTGTCTGGCGCACGTACTCGAATTTGGAAGCATTCCACCAGCGGTAGAGACCACGAGCCCATGACGGACACAATTGAAGGCCAAAGAAGACCCCAATACTTCCCTTCGCCTTGTTGACAGTCTCAACATACTTGTCGATCGCTTTGTGCTCGTCTGGGAAGCGTTTCTTCAAATATTCCTTGAAGCGAACATGATCCACGAGGAACTCCACTTCGTCGCGGACGCCGTTGTCTTCTTCCGCCACGACAAGGTCAACGACGTCACCTAGGCGTTGAAATTCAAAGCGGCCATTCGAGAGGTAGTCAAACACTTTGCGGCTAGGAAATGCTTTGTTGTCAAAGTTGCCGCCAATGTAGTGAAATCCCGTGTTGAATTCATAGCTCTTTTCTTCAAACGTGTGGGTATTGCCACCTGCCACGTCATGCTGTTCCAGGACGAGCACGCGTTTACCTTCCTTAACCAGCGTCGCGGCAACAGTAAGATCGCCCATCCCAGATCCAATCACGATGACATCAATATTTTGTGGGATTCGCTTGGCTGCAAATCCTTGCTTGATGAGCTCATCGTCGTTCATTGAGACTTCGACACTGACGGGCAATTGGGGGGTGTTTGTCTTCTTTGTATAGAAAGCGACAACCGAGATAGCCACGACTGCAGCGGCAGCAGAGGCCGCGTACAATGTACTTTGCTCCGTGTACAGCTTCATCGATTAGAAAATGAAGAGAAGGGGGCATTATCATCCACACCGAATGTTTGTCTCACATGTCAACCGTGTCATCTCCAGACCTTCTGTCCATCAAATGAGCTTGAGAGACCGCCCAGAAGGATCGAAAGTGTATGGTCTTGCACCTTTGCGAAGCTTGTCGTGAAAACTGCAGCGGAAGAGCGTCATGAGGCGGCTTTTCGGCCGTCGATTACAACTTTTACGTTGGGGTAACACAAACAGATGGAACTTTCACACTTTCCAAGCGTCTCACCAATTTCCCAACTCACGGTTAGTTATATGTGATTTGTAAAAATGTTACAGTGGTGAGAAATAGGGTGTGACATTTTGAAAATGTGAAAATTTTGGACGAACCCAGAATTGACATTGCGATGAAGACATCTCGACCAGAATCTGAATTGTATGATGGAAACGATGTGGCTATGGTGTGGCCATGGTGTGGCTTGGGATGCACTGATTTCAATAGAAAGACACGCGAAGTTCCTTCTAATGTCCTGGGTTGGGAGACTGTTCTGCTGCAGGAAGTCACTGTCAAGTCGTTCGACACTGGGGCTCACGATCGACAGAACCTTTCCCAATGTTTGTTCTGTTTAAACAACTAAATGATGAGCGAGTTGGTACTTTAAAATGAACAAGCGACATAAAAGGCCTTTGGCATTGAGATGGCGAAATGGCTACGCGACAACGAACTTGGCCATCATGGTGTTTCAGTAACCTTGGCCAAATACTCATTGAAGCAAGTGGCCTCGAAGCCCTCTGTATGCTTTTGAAGTGACGCAGAAATAACAGTGATGCGATATGGGTAAAGGAACTCCATTCGCTCCGATCGGGCGCACTACAATCCGCAACAATTTGGCAGAGATATGATGCTCCAAAGACAATCGACGAAGATGAGTCCCTTTGATCGCTGGATTAAATAAAAGTCTATTGAGCTCTAGCTGGTGGCAGCGATAGCACACGACGGACATGTCATGTGCTTGTTAAGTTCATCGAGAATACACTCGTCGTGGAAAGCGTGGCCGCACTTGAGCGTCGTCACGTCGCTGGAATGCGGCACTGAGCACAAGGAGCAACGGAGGTCTTGGAAAGAAAGACGGCGTTTCGTCGGTGGTGGCTCGGCAAAGACGGCCGGATTGACGTCGTCGATGTGGTTGAAGAGAAAATCAAGAAGCACGTTCGGAATGCGAGTGGTCGCTCGGTGGCATGTCGTGTTGGCAGTCGACTGGAGAAAACTTCGAACGGCGCGGAAGAGATCGTCAAACGTTTGCAAGTTGCGTTCGACCGCGACTGCGTCTGGAAGAAACCAATTGTGCTTTGGCCTTGTGCTCGCTTTGATGTGTGCAAAGAACCAAGGACAAGTTGCTTCGCAGACGTGGCCAAGATCGAGCGCGGCACAGAGATTGACGCCAAACTTGTAAAAGTCGTCGGTGGTCTTCGTCAGTGTGATCGTAGCTCCGGAAGCTTTGTTGCCAACCACGACGGTGTAGAGCGTTGGAGCAGAGCCACGGAGAGGAATGGAAGCAGCAGTGACGGCAAACGTCATGGCCTTGAAGAGTCCGTCGGAATAGAACGTCGGCTGCATGATATGTCGATGTGCGTGGGAAAATCAAGAATGAGCAGAACCTACTCGGCGTGTGCTTGTTCCAAGCTGGGATGCATATGGATTGCAAAATGTTGTTATGGATCGAGCTAGCTAGTCACACCAAGTGGCGGTCATTCCAGTGATACATGCGTGGGTTTGTTCTCATTTGGTCGTTTCAACCACAGCAACGACGGCCACATCCTCCCGCTGCGAGGCTATCACCTCCTAAAGCCTCCTTCAATTCCGACGAACGTCGAAAGCCTTGGCTATATCGCTAGCGAATTCACTAAATGCCATTGAATGTAATACAGTAGGCCGAAAAATTCAGGAAACTTACGAGGAGGCACGCGGTCGTCATCGGCTATAACTTACGAACAAGCACCAATTGAAGTGTGGTCCATGAGACGCATGAACAACGCGTGGATGGAAACGTTTGCAAGATCTCGTGCATAGTTGCCACCACCATTAGAAACTATCATGGCTTGAAATGCGTCATCAACGTGACTCATATTCGACCTACACTAGAAGACACGCTGGGAAGATTCGAGCCGACTTAGTCACAAAGCATGATGTCGCAGCAGGCCATGAACACCATGACTACTGAATATACGTACTACATGCTTTCGAACATCCTGGCGTCTTCAGGAAGGATGCATTCTTGATGAAGAGGAGCATCTTCCATGCGTCTTTCCTCGATGAAACCGTTTTTGAAACGACACGTTTCACTTGAAACTTCGGTCAAAATAACCCAACTCTCCCATGTTCATTCGGGGCAAATTTGCGCAGTCAATTGTCGAGTCTTTTCAGCGATGCAACGACAAGACAAGATGTTGTGAGCACGTTTTGCAAACTTTCCAATAACGTCATACAATGGGAAATGCTCACAGTCTTGTCAAAAGTTTGGTTATCCATTTCACCTTTTTGCGATGTACAATTTCGCTCATATTAATTTTATAACATAATAGTACTCCCTGAGGTTCTTCATTACCATTGCAGAACTCTTGAGAAGCGAGGTGAACACTTATCGTCAGCAATACCCCAAGTATGGTATTCAACTGTAGTTTCAATGCGCTGATGCACAAACAGCAGGGATTCATGTCCGAGAAAGCAGCATTTTAGATGAGGAATTTCTCGTAGAAAACGACTTGTATGGAGTATTTTGACCAAGTTTGGAATTATAATAATGTTACAATTGTATTTTCAACCAGATGGCAACGAGACGAGCGATGCAAGTCAATCCCACGACGACGGCCGTCCACACACAAGACTTCTTCTGGCGTCTCAAAGAGTGAAATATGCGCCTCGTCCATCTCGTTGCCGCGCTCGGCGCTCTCTCCGCCAGTGTTGCTAGCGATCGCGTGACGGAAGCAGCATCAATGACCCTCAAAATCAACCTACAAGCTGCCGACCCGTCTGCTCTGCCGCGACACCTCGACGAAGTATCAAGCATCGCTTCAAAGTCCTACGGCCACTATTTAAGTCGCGATGACATCTCGTCAATTGTGGCACCGTCCGAGAAAGCAGTAGCAGCAGTGCTGGCGAATATTACCGCCTTCAAACCGAATGTGACTGGCCCTCGCATTGTCGTGGACCTGCCAGTGGCCACTGTGGAGTCTCTGTTTCAAGCACAAATCCAAGTAGTCAATTTGGATGGAAAGGCCGTACTGCGACCACTCAATGGAGTCTTCACCGTCCCTATGACGTGGCAGCCGCACGTGATGCACATTGAAGGCCTTGACCATATTCCGCCTCGACTTCAGGCACTTCAAAGCTCATCGAAACGTCTCCGTCGACGCTTAGACAGCTCGTTGCTCTCCAATACTATGAATCTAGCCACTATTCAACGCCTGTATAATCTTCCAAATGACCTGGACAGTAGCTTTCCCTCCAACGGTGTCGTCGTTGGAGCCTTCGTGGATCAAAACTACTTGAATGACGACATTGCAACCAATCTTGCCTGTAAGAACATCCCTCTTACTCGTCCTTCTCACTCATCTGTAGACAATACGATGCCCAAACTCACCCTGTTCCCGCAAGCCTTTGGATGTGACGGCGAAAGAAGCACAGCAACTTCAGAAAACTCATTAGATATTCAACTCTTAGTCGGTCTCACACGCAGCAATGCCACTTCCGTGTATTGCTACAACAGCCTTCGTGATCCAACACGAGATCCATCCGACGATAATCAAGAGGTACAAGGATAGCAATATGGACAATCTGACAAGTCTCTAGCGTTTCTTGGACTTCCTCCGTGATGTAAACGCTATGGAGCCTGCTGCTGGTGTTGTGTCTATCAGCTATGCTGACGATGAAATCGCAGTGCCAGCAAGCTATCGCGCTGTTCTTGACCGTGAATTCATGATTGCTGGACTGCGTGGCACGACCATCGTCACTGCCAGTGGCGACAATGGTGTCGTTGGAGCTCGGCAACTTGACATCTATGGTCCACCCCGTTGCCAGCGCTTTCAAGTACATACTTCTGCTAATTCTCTTTGCTCATAAAATGCTCAGGTGTTGTACCCAGCTTCGTCTCCCTACGTGGTGTCGGTCGGGGCAACAGTTGTGTCAAACGACATCACCTCGTCCAAGATAAATGAAGTTGCAATTATGTCAAGGCAAGGAGCTGGAGTCACGACGACTGGCGGCTTCAGCGACTACGCAGTGCGTCCATCATTTCAGGTACAGATGATAGACCCAGACTTTGAATCACACTTTCATAGGATGAGCACGTCACAGCGTACCTTAACCTGAAAGGAAATACCTCGTCCGAGCTATTTAATATCCATGGTCGGGCCATCCCTGACGGTATTTGTTTTACTCATCAATGTGTATTGACACTTCTGGCCGATAGTTTCTTTCGTTGGACACAATATTCCAGTTCATGTCAATGGAAGGCTCACTATGGTGGATGGAACGTCCGCCTCGTCGCCAATTTTTGCTGCAATTGTTTCGCACATGAACCGCGTGCGTCTTTCTCTCGGACGGCCCAAACTTGGTTTCATTCTGCCTTACTTATACGAGGTATGATCAGTTGTTGATACAATCGTGACAAGCCGCGAAACTTAGCTCCACCGTGTCTGTCCTCATATTTTCCGAGACGTTACAGAGGGAAACAATGCTTGTGGAGCCCCAGATCAGACGTGCTGTCAACCTGGCTTTGATGCGACAGAAGGATGGGATCCAGTCGGTGGTATATTATCTATGTACGGAAAAACAAACTTGACATGACATAGGCTTGGGTTCGTTCGATTTTGGGCTTTGGAAGACTAACATGGATGATTGTGAAGCCAAGATGAGAGGGAGAAGCGTTCATCGACGACACTACACGAATTAAATCAAAGAGACTAGGCGTTTCCTTGCTATGTTGCGCTTCGTCCGTGTCATGACAGCTGCCTTGCGAGTTGAAGGCGAGGGTTGTACGGGGGAATTCTTGCTGCTGTCTTGAAAACGAACGAGGCATTTCCTTTCACGGAGGGACTGCAATGTTACTTGGATTTGGTTGCCACATAAAAGTTCCAAATGCATCTGGTCACTTTCAGAGAGCATGTTACGAGGAAAGCTTACGATGGTATCGTTTATCCGATGAATCGTGCCATAGAATTCTTCCTAAACGAAGCGTGGAATAAGCATGCAGTTCGAGATTTTGTTCAAACCTGTGCGATTTCAGACGTCAGAATGACTGGATCTTCAGTTGTCAAGGCGAGATTTCCCACGTGGAGGACGTCTGTAGCGCTATCATAATGGCAATCAAGGTCTAAATAGAGTGATGAAATGAATCAATGGATGGAGCTCTACGCGTTGCTACTTGGACTTTTGAGTTGACAAGTTCGAGTGATTCTCGTAGAGAGACACAATGTGACAGTATGTCATCGGCCCGTGGCAAGCACGCTCTAATGTGATCCAAGCTGAAATGACTGTATTTCCGCAGCGCAGACTCTTGGAATGCTTGAAGAAGCTGTGCATCTGTGTCAATTGTCAAGGCTGTTTCAAAGTCCGCCGGGGGAGGCCCTTCAATCTCAATGACATCTGGAGGATGGGTCGAGAGCGCTTCAACAGAGGCTTCAAATACATCTTGAATCTGCTGCAGGTCAAAGTTGAGCAAGTCTTGGATATTCCGAAGGAGCAAATCGCGATGTAGTTTCGCCATATCGATCGCATTGTTTTTCGCTGCTTCAAATTCACGACAACGCTCGACATATCCTGAAAATGAGCCATTCTGTACTTCAACCAGTCGTTTCTCCAACGCACGAATGCTTTCCTCGTACAATTCCTTCTCCATCGCCATGCTTTCGTCGATCGTCAGCGACGACGTTCCTTGCGGGGAATCGGCCATGGCTTTGATGAACCTTAGAGATATTTTAAGCGAAAATTATCCAATGGTGAGCTATTTTGACCGAAATATTGACTAATAATATGCAGGCTGTGTGGTTGCAAGCAGTGGTATATCAAGGCATGATTGAGCATTGACATGAATTGGAAAGTCTGTGTACAGCAACAGAATCACCAAGAGACTGCTGCTGTACACAGGTTTTGAGTTTCCTGCCTGTGCTCAATGGTGCTGCGGCATACATTGGAATGCTAGTTATAGCTTATTGCACGTTAAAGGAATGAGATCTTTGCGTTTACTTGTGAGTGTGAAGTAAGAAAGAGCAATCAATGGCAGTCGGAGGTTGAACAATCAGGTATTTTAAAATTTTTACCAAAAACGGCTTCGGCGGGACTCGAACCCGCAACCTGTGGGTTCGTCGGCAGGACGCCTAACGCATTGGACAAGACGTAGAAGTTCTTTTATAAAATGAGATAAATACAATAATTACAATGAATATATTTTGACCAAGTTTCACCTACCCCTGGTGAATAGATTTGACCGACGACCCTCGATGGTGGTGAGTAGATATGAACGAATCCACTCAGCCTGGTGAATAGATGAGAGCTGTCAAAACAAAAAAGTGACTTTTTCAAAAATTTGAGAATATGAGTATGCAATATGACAATATACAAAAAATTACGGTGAATCCAAAAATAGTACTTTTATAGGCCAATTGCGCTTCATCTTTAATATTTCTGCCTTTACATAATTTTCATTTCAGCCAATAAAATAAAGAATTGCTTAACATTATTTTTTCAGCTTGTAAAAAATATACTATTTATGAAAGGTATTGTTAATATAGAGGTTTTCTTATCAGACCACTCATACTGAAACTTGCCAACAACGAAGGAGTCAAGCGATCGTGGATGAAGAGCACAGCAATACCATGGGAGCTAGGTCACGCCAGTCCGTCTAGCTCTTGGAAGTAAGCATACCATCAACTCTATGAATTATTTCATTTACATTCTAGTGTCTTCTCCTCCGCCTCTAGGTCGTGCTGAACTCTATATACTTTGGAAGGTTTCCATTCGAATATTTGATGAAAATCTACCCATACTATTGGACATATTATGGATTTCATCTCCAATCATATGCCTTTATTTGAGTCAAATGATTCGGAGGTGATTTTCTCAAAATGATCAGAACACAAAAAGTCCCGTTTTTGTTTTGGCAGCTCTCAGATATGAACTTTAGCCTCGTGGTGAGACATGAATACTTGTGAGATAATAATATGACCGAGACGGTAATAACTTTATTTACGGATAATCATGTTTATCCGGATCATTTGTTGAGCGATATTATTGCAGTCGAAATAGTCCAGCTTAAGATAGGGCTATTTTAAGCAGAGAATCTTTTTGGCATCTTCAAGGTTCTCGACCTCAACAAAGTTACATAGCCCATGTCGCATTTCTCTCGATGACGGATTCCATTTGACGATTTGCATTGCGCGGCATTTGTTGCAAGAGTAAAAACGCTCGATGAGATGGGGAGACAGGACTGCGACCGGTGGATTGTGTGGGGCCGCTACGAGACACTTGGAACGACCTGGCGTGTTTCAAAACCGCTCAAACGCAACGTCTCGCAGTCTTGGGAGACGAAAGCATGGAATGTTGAACTGCTCGGACACGTACAGGAACGAGAAGAAAAACGTTGTGGCGCAGCCAACTCGGTTCAGTTCGAGAGTGGGAGCGATCGCAGTGTTCCTCGAGTCCAGCTGGAACATGAAGTACCAACCTGTCGAGTTAAATTGTTTGTTGGAAATTGATGGAGATTCACTATGGAATGCATCACAAGGTGAGGTGCTTCCACCGCATGGATGTTTTCTTGGAGCGATGTGGACTCGAGCAGGAAGCCCAACGTGATTACAGCAAATTTGATTGTAGAAATCATGAAGTCGTGTCCACTCTTATGCAACAACGACGTGCTCCATCATGCTCCGCGCCTTACATATTGCGCACCTTCCATGCTCCCGACGACGAGAGTGGATTTCATGAAGATCGTGAATGGAATGGACAAAACTGCTGGGTTGATTAAATAAGTCTATAATAATGTTCGAACTATGGCGCTTACGAGGAGGCGCAGGTTGGACAAAGAAGTGACGCGTTCAACGCGGTCACGATGCAATCGTCGTGGAAAGTGTGTCCGCATGGGAGCGTTGTGAGGCCACAGCTGTCCGATGTACCTTGGCATAATGTGCAGTCAAAGTCGAGACAGACGGAACTCGAGCAGGAGCTGACAGTACTGGCAGACGAAGGTCGTTGCTTTGGCACACACATCATAGCAGGATCAACAGATTCAGTGCCGAAGAGGAAGTCGTAGACGACATCAGGAACGCGTTCGGTAGCGCGGTGGCACAATCGGTTGTGGGACGAGTTGATAAAGGCCATGAGGAGGTCGAACAACTCTTGGTACGCGCGAAGGTGCGACTGGACAACCTTCACATAGGTCGGTTTGCGGAAAAGGCGCTTCTTTGGGATCTTGTGTTGGACGTCGACAAAGAACCATGGGCACAAAGCGTTGCAAGTGTGTCCGCGTTCAAGCGAGTTGCAGATGCGCGCGATGAGTTCCGCGAAGTCGTCGTCGTACTTGGTCGTTGAAAGCGAAGCCTGTGACTCTTTGTTGTACACGACAACAGTGTACACTGCGGAGCGCTTTCCACGCGGGGAAGACGTATCGATCGTCGCTTTCGTCACAGCGATCGAGAGGTACTCGAACAAGTCTATGTGCATGACAGGTCGTGCGATGGGCGATGCAAAATGTTGAATGATACTGGGCGACTGTTGTGATGAGGAGTGGTGGTCGTCGGAGCAAGTTTATCCCATCGAGTACACAACCTGTCTATTTTTGATTGGTCAAATTCATATCAATCGAATTAACGCAAACCATCATATTATTGTATATCAGCATTGTCATCTAGTCATTTAATTGGTTGAAAGTCATTCGTAATTCAAGCATAAATCCATATCATTGGCTATAATGTAGCTCCACAAAAATGATCCATACTTTCATTCCTACAGTGTTCACTATTTCCTTCTCAGGACAACTTGGACAACATAAAAGTGCCAATCGATAAAGCTATGTATATAATTCATTAGTGTCATTTAGTTTATCTATGTATTTAGAATTGGACCTTCTTACGCTCGTGCGAATTTGATGTGATGATCGAAAATAGAATGAGCATTATACTGATAGACTTAATGGTGAAAGATCGGAATGGACAGTTTGGATTGGCTGGTTTATAGCCAGTGGTTGAGATTCTGAGACAAGTTGGGCATTACCTATGTTTGTCCCGTGTTTACTCTTGGAGAGGGCGCCATGAACATCGTTGGAAGTCTGATGACGACAGGCTTCCAACGATGTTCATGGCGGGTGAGCTTCATTCCGATGTTCAGGTATCCTTTGATGGCATTTTGATTGGTGGCACCTTCAACAAAAGAGTGGATTGCGTGAGGCCGTCGCGATGGAAGAACATGTCTGTACTCGCTTTCATTTCCATGCTCCCTGTGCACGGGACACGCTCTCCAGGCTTGGGAAAAAATATATCGATAAAAAATATACTACCTCTGTTTCACATTACTGTGTGCATTTGACTTCTACACGACCCCAAAAATTCATTTCATGACGAAATTCAATGAGCCCTATCACGTTAAAAAGGATATCGAAAATGGAAGGTACTACTCTGTTTCTCAATGATTGTCAGCCGAGATTCGTCTAAATACTTAAACCAAGTATATTGAATCAGTAATTAAAAAGTTATTCGAAGCTGACATTGCCAAAGAGACTCGCTAGCGAGTTCATTCTTTCCTCCTCCTCGATGCGCATATCGAAAAGATCCAAGGCAAGAGCTTCATCATCAGTCTTCTTGTTTCTTGGAATTTTGAAGCGATTGTCACCTTTAAATTCTATAACAGCCTTCATGACACGATGAAGTGTTCCAAATGTCTTTTACAACGTCACCCGATCGAGAGCCTTATACGAGGCCTCCACAGCCCCAACTAGATCTTCGATTGATTGACATTCCATGCTTTGCTGCAATGATTGTATCGCGTTGAAAAAACCAAGATCCAAAACATTGAGATCTGGTGATTTTGGCGGCTGGAAACGCATTTGAATATCCCAACCGTCGCATTGACATGCAGCCGAGATTTCATCTTGGCGGAGGGTCACATGAGCGGGAGCGTTGTCGTGCTGGACAAAAATTCTTCCACGACATTCAGCGGTTGGCCAAACCCACTTGCTCTTAATTGCAGGTAGTAAAAATTCAAAAACAAATTGACGATATCGGGCACCGTCAACGTTGAGAGGAGTCCAAACCAAATCACCAGCTTTTCGATTTTTGCTTGTTCGTTGTGCTGGGATCTTGGTAACGAATGGCCAGCAACCAAGTTTGCCATTCCAATGTTGTCTTGGTCTCGCGACGGCAACCAAGAACATCACCTTTGTGATATGTGATTTGTTTTGGATATGGTGGGGCACCAACTCTTCGTCATGCCAAAGGATAAATTTGCGGTGAATTCTCGTCATAAAAAACCACTTTTCGTCGACGTGAACAACGTCGAAAGACTCATTGTTCACGTCGACAAAGGACTTGCAAAACTCGAAGCAGGAAAGCTTTTGCTGTTCTGTCAAAGCTGGCCTTGCCCAGTTGGAACGTCGGGTCATCTACTTTTGTTGAACGTATGACCACAGCAAGTGCACGGACAGACCTGTTTCTTTTGCGAGCGACCGATATGTTTGTCGCTTGTGCAGTGCGGTGGACTTCACGAGCTCCTCAATTTCAACCGGATCGTATGTCTTCTTCCGGCCGCTACGGCCCTTGATTCTTGCTCGGACGTTGGCAGGCTCGTGAACGGAATGGCTTTCATTGCCTCTTCTCCAAATCCGCCATCCGGTGCGTGCAGTGACCGAGAACAGTGAGCAAACTTCATCCATAATTTCACGCGAAACACTTCCATTATTGCTTCGTTTTGCGACCTCTATAAACAGTGCCGTGCGCTGATCATCGGTCAAATTTGGCTTCCCCCTTGACATGACGATAACTTCTTCAAATCGAAAATATAATTAACAAAAAAATACGTCAAGACTCGTCTCGATGAGACGAACACGATCCACTAGCTTTTCTACCAATCAGATCAGTCTAGTCGGTTTTATGGTGTTGCTGACTATCATTGGGGAACAGAGTAGTAGAGGGGATTGGACGAACGACAACATGCTCGATTTGAATGGTCAAAACCGACACCGTCTAAACGCCATCCAAATAAAAATACAAAATAATAATTATATTTCACAAAAGTCCAGGACTTCAGACTTGACATTTCCGCAATGGACACCCTGAGCACACGCGTCGGGAGAGAACTCACGGAATCCGAGAAGATAGATGTCATCCGGTCGCTCCAGAAGTCCATGCGTGGCGACAAGCTGCCGCATGGAGCAATACAGAGCGTTGCGGCTAGCTACAAGGTCCATCGAAATACTGTCGCCAAACTCTGGCTAGCCTTCCACGAAGGCAACCTCAAGTCCAAGAAAACAGGTCGCGTCGGTCCAAAGTCGAAGTACACGAAGGACGAGATCGAGTCCATCATGAAAGAGGTTCCGCAGAGCCAACGTTCTACCATGCGTGACGCGTCGGAAGCGACGGGCCTTTCATTTTTTTAACATCTATGATCAGTCGGTGTCTCAAGTCTGGATTCATACAACGCCGGCCGTCTCGCCTAAAGCCGCTCCTCACGGACCAAAACAAGCTGGAGCGCATGATGTTTTGCGCGTCTTTTGTCCGATTTCGGCGATCACGAAGAATTCGAATTTTCGGATATGTGGGACACGATTTATCTTGACGAGAAATGGTTCAACGCGGACAAGGATAAACGCAAAGTTCATCTTGTCCCAGGAGAGCCTTTACCGCGCCGGTCAACCAAGTCGAAGCGCTTTATACCGAAGGTTATGTTTTTGGCCGCTGTTGGGCGCCCACGCGACGATTTTGACGGCAAAGTGGGAATGTGGCCCTTCGTTTAGCAGACACCAGCACTGCGTTCGTCTCGAAATCGACCATCCGGGACTTTGCAGACAACGCTCTTCAATGTGACGGCTGATGTATATCGGCGCTACGTTCTCAACTTTGTGATTCCGGCGATCAAGGCTCGACTTCCAAGCAAAACCAAGAGGGTTGTCATTCAACAAGACAACGCTACACCACACCGTTCCATCTCTAATGCCGCCCTGGCTTCCGCGTCGACCGATGGCTGGACTTTCGTTGTTCGATGCCAACCTCCAAACAGCCCAGACCTCAATGTGTTGGATCTGGGCTTTTTGCGTCGATACAAGCGCTACAGTACAAGGTAGTGAGTCATTCGGTCGACGATTTGATTCACTCCACCTTGCTCGCGTTCCGCATGCTGAGTGCCGAGAAGCTTGAAAATGTCTTTCTCACTTTGCAAGCAGTCATGCGCCTTGTGTTGGAGCATCATGGAGGCAACTTTTTTAAGCTGCCCCATATCAAAAAAGATGCAATGAGACGCGCGGGAAACCTCTTGTCAAATGTGACTTGTCCTGCATCCATTCTTGATGAAGCTGAACTGATACTCCAACAGCAAGGAGTCCCACCGGAGCAACCATAGTAGGGAGATTTATAACCAATTGATTCGTTGTATATTCAAATTAGCCAATCAAAATAAAATGCACACAGAAATGCGGAAATAATGATTTTTCAAATGCACACAGTAATATGAAACAGAGGTAGTATCTTTTATCTTATTAAAAAGATTATCTAATTGAGTGGCAGAAAGCTTGCCGATAATTTATCTGACTGGCTGCTAGCCACCGATTATTTATCACAGCGATCCTCGATACTTGTACATATCGTTCACATTTGACAATATCCCCTCTCTCAATGCCGGCACGCGATCTCATCGCCTTCTACTTCACAAAAGTGTCCCCAACGGGCTATAAGTGCAAGATATGCACTGTCGCGCCACCGCTTTGACTCGTTGATGAGCTTCTTGCTTGTCCCACACAGCACTTCACGATGTTGTGTCGCGTCGAGGTGTTGCTGCCTCACACGGAGGCCGCAGAGCGTCCTTGTTGCGGTCTTTTGACCAATGAGAAAATGCTGAATCCAACTTGCATTCGTTTCATTTTAGAGCATCCCCAACGGTAATTTTTATTTCTATTTCTAATCGAAGTTACGGATAATATTTAGCAATTCATTGGGTTATCCGAAATATTTATGGTTGACGTGTGAAGTGGTTATTTTTCCCCAAAATAACAACTCGAAACATGAAATTGTTCGGATAACCAACTTAGTTGCTAAATTTTATCCGTAAAACCGAAGTACCACGGTATAGAAATTACCGTTGGGGATGATTAAGGTTGCAAAGATACAAACTACTTCGAAGTAATTTTTCTAGATATGCACCAATCATATAACGATATGGTACATTCCTTAAAACAATGAAACAGTTCCGATAATCGGCCATGATACTCTTCCTTTATACAAAAGATAACCTACCGTCTGACACATCCTTCGCAAGATAGTCTATCGGGATTGCCAGCGAGGGGAAGATCACAAAAGATTATATTGTTCCCAAGCCTGACGCTCTCCAGGCATCCATTAAGAGAAAGGCTTTGTCGCTCGTTCTCGTGGTGTTGTTTTTATTTCTCCTTCCTGTCAAACGGATAATCTCTCGGAGGTAATGTCTGCTCTCGTTGCATATGTCGGGGACTTTGTGGAGTCCTCTCAGGATCGTTGTCCAACGACGGCACATTGGATGCGCATTTTGACTAGGAGATCGAAGAGAAGATCGCAAAGACATTCATCACTGCGCACGGTTGTGCATTCCCGATCACCCGTTGGAGAATTTTTCACACGATGACTTACATCGTATCGACCGCTTCACGTCCCAAACGTGGGAGACTCTACTTGAATGTTCAAGAGGGGGAACGATTACACTCTGATCGAAAGCGTGTTCTCGTTTGACCGTCGCCCATCCATCAGCGATGGGCTCCTATGGTAAAACGTCCAAGGTAAATCGCCTTGGGGTTTCACCCTTTGATCGGCCATGACTGATGGGACCGCCACTGCAAAAACGAAACCTTCTCTGATGTGGTTGGTGAAGGTAGATTACGACTTGCACTTGGGCGTAATCACAACATGGATCCGACGTGAACCCATCACGAAATCATCGATCGGTTGGAGGCCATGACTTTAGTTGCACAGCAACACTACAGTACAACTTCAGAATAACTTTCTAAGGCATTGGTCACTCCTTGATGAATCTGGGAGGTGCCTCTCTCTTGTGCGTATCTCGACCGCACACAGCAAGCACCTCATTCTCGGTTGCCAACGATCACGATACGATGAAGTAAGATCTATGTGCAGTACGACTAAGGCGAATGAATCCTGCAGGATTGATCATTGGAGCCATCACGTCAGGAGGTTCCAATGCTGACGAGTGCGCAACAAAGATATGATTCTCGAGACGAATAAATTAGAAATAACTTAAAAGGCTTCCTACTCTAATGCTTGGCGGCGTGGCATTCTGGGCATGCCACGCTTTTGTTCAAAGCTTCCAAAATGCATTCGTCGTGGAATACGTGGCCACACGGCAAGCGAGTCCAGCTACTCGATGCATCGGAGCCGTCGTCGCAGAGCGAACAAGCACAGCCGTCTGATTGACTCGAGCGGGAGGATCGGGTTGAACCTGTCGAGCTGCGTTGCTTTGCGCTGGTGTACACCGCAGAGTCGACGATTGAGCAGTCTCGGAAAAGAAAGTCGAACAAAATGTTGGAGACGCGATCCGTCACTCGGTAGCACGATCGGTTCTTCGACGAGATGATGAACGCTATAAGCATCGAGATGAGCTCGGGGTATGCCGTCAAGTTGGCCCGAATGGTTCGCTTGTGGGGTTTGGTGCAAAACACGGGGATCTTGGGGAGCTTTTGTTGAAAGTCAACATAGAACCAAGGACACAACGCATCACACGTGTGGCCATGGTCGAGCGCGTTGCAAACCGCGGTGTGGAGCGCTTTAAAATCGCGGTCAGATCTTGTGGTTGTCCACGACGTTTGTGATTCCTTGTTGTTGACCACCATGGTGTAGGAAACAGTAGCATGGTTATTCTCTGGAGATCGACTTAATGTGGCTTTGGTCACATTGACCGAGAGAGCTTTGAAAACTCCGATTTGATGCATTGTGGACAAGTTGATGGAAAGAATAATGACGTCGTGGCATAAGGAATTCCCATCAAGACGGGAACTCAAAGTGTTGATCCTGTTATCCTCGTAAACATTAGCAATTTCATGTTGATTGGCTAAAATGACTTTGAAACTGCCAAAGTCATTGTCGTAAACAGCTTATAGATGTATTACTACACAATCCAAGCGTTTATTGCTACGCAATTGAAAATGGTAATCAACAGGTGGTTGGTGAGGGGAGACAAAGCACAGCATACAATTGCCAAGTACGTTGGCCATCGATTTGGTCATCTGCCCCGAGTTTGTTGTGTGATTGGATGGTCTAGACGGGTTTACTGAGCATTGGATCGCAGTAAACTCACAATTAACACTGGTGACAAGTACGTTCAACAGGAGGGGTGTCACTATTGCCGACCAGAGAAAGTATGATATCACATTTTGAAATTCCTCCCGTCGTCAATCAATCAATATTAACTATACTGTCGTGTGGGATCATGAAGCTTGTCGGAAATCAAATTAACTTGGTTAAAGTATAACATAATTTAGTCAAGCATAATTTTTTTTTTCCAATCAATGTGCTCGATATCATATGGTATCCTCCAATCAATTTACAGGTAACCAACGAGCATGACACTTGCAGAGATAATAGAGCCACAGTCTCGTGAATTGACCGCCAGGATGCATTGGAGATGACTTTCGCTTACATCGAACACGTTCTTGACGAATTTCATGGCGCAAAGAGATTTCCTCGAGAGAAACACGAGCTGGACTCCCTGAGCCGAGTAGTGAGTGTTCTTTGGTCAGTCGGGTAGCAGCAGAAGTCTTCGATGCCACCTGCAGCGATGGCTGAGATCGTCATCTACGCTCTTGATGCAAGTTTGATTATAATTTGAACGAAGTTGTCAGTAAAATTATGGTATTGTAGTCTCTCAAGGCAGAGCACAAGAATCTGTCATGCCCTGAGTGCTCCATCCACTGCCATGTTATTCTAATTGATATTTGCCCCTGTGATGAAGTCCATTGCGGATGCTATTCATAAACGTAGGATTTTCAGGAGGCTGTTTGTGTTAGTCTTAAGACTTGCCTGTTGGTTAATTTAGTTGATGGATGTATTTTCAAATGATAACCGACCAGAGAATCCATGATGTCACATTTTAAATTATCTCTGGTTGTCCGTCGTATTTCGATTTTCGTGATATCACACTTCAGAAACCCTCCCGTCGGCCCGCTGAACGGGGGATCATGTCTGACAGATTTATACTTGAAGTTTGTATGAGTGACACCCCTCCTTCAACTTGATCACAATGGGTGTACACTTGGTAAGCCATCAGTAGACCGGCCCCCATGCAAAGAAAGGGGTTACATTGGATTGTTGTTTCGTGCTTGGAAGTTTGTTGCTTCGAGGCAAAAGAGGGGGCTCATAGCTTGGGAGAGAACTTCGGAGGAATGCTCTAAAGTGAGACATTGAATGAATCGTGCTCTCCAAGCACAATGGCTTCCACTAAAGGACGGCCAAGTGCAAAACACGACTAGGACGTCATTCGTATCAGATTGAGTTACGTTTGCTAGCGAGTGATTGAAGCAGAGTTGTTGTTGGCAAAGTTCCTTTGACAACGAGAGCGTAATAAAGGCCAACACTATGACGTCTCATAGTTTGTGGCATAGAAGTACATGCATGCCTCAACCCAAGGATTATTCGGCACACTATCCAGAGGTAAGAACAAGGCATTGTCCTGTGCGTCGTGTTGATGCGACAGGTGACGTGAGCACATCGAGGCTCGTAGAGCTGCCAACTCATGCAGCTACCAAGTGTTGACCAAGTCACTTCAACTTGATCTTTCGCATTTCCGGTCGAGTGAATCGCCATGTAGATATTTGGTCAACAAAGATTTGATTCTCCAGTCGAATAAATTAGAAATAACTTAAAGCTTCCTACTCTAATGCATAACTCAATGGCATTCTGGACATGCCACGCTGTTGTTCAAAGCTTCCAAGATGCAATCGTCATGAAATACATGACCGCAGGGCAAACGCGTCCAGCTGCTGCAAGTATTCGAGCCTTGATTGCAGAGCGAACATTCGCAGTCGTCGGATTGACTCGAGCGGATAGAACTGGTCGAGCTCCGTTGCTTGGCGCTGGTATACACAGCAGCATCAACGACAGAGCAGTCGCGGAAGAGGAAATCAAACAAGATGTTGGACACGCGATCGTTGGCTCGGTAGCACGATCGGTTCTTCGACGAGATGATAAACGCCATAAGCATCGAGATGAGGTCATGGTAGGCAGCCAAATTCGCTTGGATAGATTGTTTGTGTGTACGCGAGCGAAAGAGCGACTTCTTGGGAAGTTTTTGTTGAAAGTCAACATAAAACCAAGGACACAACGCATCACACGTATGGCCATGATCGAGCGCGTTGCAAACCGCAGTGTGGAGCGTTTTGAAATCACAGTCGGATCTTGTGGTCGACCACGATGTTTGCGACTCCTTGTTGTCGACCGCCATGGTGTACGTAATGACTGGATGGTCGTGCTCTCGTGATTGACTGGACGTAGCTTTGGTCACTTTGACCGAGAGAGCTTGGAAGACACCAATTTGATGCATGGTCGATGACTTGGTGGATTGAATAATGTGGTCATGCCGAGTGCGAGTTTCCTGTCTGGCACTGTCAAAATGTTGGTAAATTGAATGTTGGACATATCAAATCCTCCGATATGATTGGCCAGGACAACTTTGAAAACATTTTATTGTTGGTCGTAAACACTTTTTGGAGTGAGTGCCTCAAGGGACAGTCGATTGCTACAGAAGCGGAGCATGGAAATCACCTTGTGGTTGGAGAGGGAAGACAGAGGAGACCATACAATTGCCCAGTGATGTGTCCACTGTAAGATGTCATCTGCCTGAGATTTCGTTGTGTGATTGGATTGACAGACGAGTTTACTGAGCAAGTTCTCGTGGTAAACTTGGAATGAACCATGGCGATATGCAGGTGTACCGGTACTTTGATCGCGTTGTGTTTACACTTGGAGTGCCAAACGTAGACCGGCACTCACGCTGACGAAATGGGATGCAATTGGAATTGTTGACTTGCTCATGTTTATGGCTGCCAAGAGTGGAGGAGAAATCTCCTGTATGTATGTTGAGAGAGAAATTCGTTGATGAACTCATGGAGACATCGAACAATAGGATTATGAGACTAGGACGATCCCCCCGACAGGAAAATGGCTGCACTTCCTTCGTGCACGTGCTCTAATCACGTTAGAAAGCATCAGTCCTTACCGAAGGTGCGTCTGGGCATACTATAAACCTCAGCTCATAAAGACCTTTTGTGGTATAGAAGTAATAACCAGTCTCATGATGAACCCGTCACTGTGCGATGCACAACCCTGAGGTGGGAACAAGAGATTACCGCGTAAGACGTCGCTGATGAGACTGATGCCGTGTCTCCACTTGTTTTCATCTGCTGTAAACATTTTCTCCCTTGTCAAACCTTCTCAACATTAGAAGCAGCAAGTGTGACGATGATCCACGCGGTATTTATAAATAAGAAATAACTTCATGGGCTTGCTCCTCTAGGGATTGGGCGAATCGCATTGTGGGCATGAAGCGCTTTTGTTGAGAGCCTCCAAAATGCATTCGTTGTGGAAGACATGGCCGCACGACAACCGAGTCCAGCTGCTCGATGCATGTGAACCGTCTTGACATAACGAGCACGCACAGTCGTCTGACTGACTTGAGCAACTTGAACTCGATGAGCTGCGTTGCTTGGAGCAGGTATACACAGCAGCATCAACGACAGAGCAGTCGCGGAAAAGAAAGTCAAACAAGACGTTCGACACGCGATCATTGGCGCGATGGCACGATCGATTCTTTGACGAGATGATAAACGCCATAAGCATTGAAATGAGCTCGTGGTAGGTGGTCAAGTTTGATCGAATGGATCGTTTGTGGGTGGGCGATCGAAAGAGCGACTTCTTGGGAAGCTTTTGTTGAAAATCAACATAGAACCAAGGACACAACGCATCACACGTGTGGCCATGGTCGAGCGCGTTGCAAACAGCAGCGTGGAGCGTTTTGAAATCACTGTCGGATCTCGTGGTCGACCACGTCGTTTGCGACTCTTTGTTCGCAACTTCCATGGTGTACATGATGACTGGATGGTTGTCCTCTGGTGATTGCCCTGAGGTGGCTTTGGTCAAGTTGACCGAGATAGCTAGGAAGACACCAATTTGATGCATGGTGGATGTCTTGGTGGAATGAAAAATGACGCATCCGTGCCTGGAATTCCCGTCATGGTTTGCACTCATTGTGTTGATCAAGTTATCCTCGTAAGCAAAATCATGATCGCATCTTGATTCTCCCATGCAAAACCTATTTGGGTCTTTCAAGGGATTAACAACATTCATGAGAATCCACATTCACTCTTATGAATCTACCTCATTCAAAATAGTTGAGGTAGATTCTAAAAATCATGATTATCCCACCAAAGTGGATTATCCCAGTGTTCCTTGAGGAACGAAAGGAAATTTCGCTAATTCACATATGGTTTGTGGTCGTTTTCTATTGGATAAAATTTGTTCAGAATCAACTTGAATCATGATTCTTTGCCAAGTCGAACACGGCCTAATCTTTCGAGTCTGATTGGCCCATTCTACAATGAAAACGCTTATGCCTTGATGGTTTTTGCGGAGACAAAGCACACGATACAATCATCAAGTCCAGTGTTCATTGCTCCATAAGTCATCTGCCGCAGTTTAGTCATACGATTGGATGGCGAAAACGAGTTTACCATGCGTCGTCTCGTAGTAAACGTGTGAAGAACGCCAAGGATTGTTCACAGACTTGATATCATGTCGAGATGACAGTGTGAAGTAGAACGGGAGACCGCCACTCACGGAGTGACATGGAGTGCGTTCGAGTCGATTTCATGAGAGATTTATGCAGGCAGGAGGGGAATCGAAGGCAAGAAAGTCAAGTGGACACGTTAGAAGGTGTTTACTCGATTAAACTTTTCAACGATTTGACGAATGAACGACTGAACAGGAAGAACATTCCAATGAGCTTCCATGGAGGATAAGTTAGACAAGACCAATGAATACGAGTAGATTTATCACTCGATGTGCGAAGTCCGTCTATTTTGGTCGATTGTTTCGTTATCGGAAGGCGCCCCCCCCCTTCACTGGTTCGTTCGTACATGTCTCGACAACGAGGAAACCTGTTTCTTTGCGTGCATTTTGGGCGTAAGTTCCTCTGATGTGAATGAAATCGTCCATGCAAACTGATCGAAGTGGTGGGCATTGACCTTTTTGGAGCAGTGAATGCATTGGGGCTTTTCATAGAGATACCATGATATCATAACGTTGGTCTATGTTCAGCGGCGATTACAATGGCCCTCGAGAAGGGCCGATTGCGATGATGAAGAGAGAATCAGTGAAAATTGCTGACTTGGTCATGCCATCCATGCTCACGGCCATTTCCAAGGCTCACACAGTCGTCGTGCTTGCAGCTTCACTGAGGTCTTCCATAGCATTGGCGGCAAAGCGGCGCTGTCGCCGTGGATGAAGACATCGATCATATTCACATTCTGAATAAATAGGGACAACACCACAGGTCTAGCTATGTGTGGGATTGCATTGTGGGCATTCGACACACTTGTTCATGGCTTCCACGATGCACTCGTCGTGAAAAACGTGTCCACAGGTTAATCGCGTCCAGCTGCTCCATGCATGGGAACCTTCGTCGCAAAGAGAACACACACCATCTTCTGGCTGGCTGGAGCGGCTAGAACGGCTTGAGCTCGACGAGTTGCGTTGCTTTGCGCTGGTGTAGACAGCAGCATCAACCACTGAGCAGTCGCGGAAGAGAAAGTCAAACAGGATGTTGGACACACGCTCAGTCGCTCGATAGCACGATCGATTCTTCGACTTGATGACAAACGCCATAAGCATTGCAATAAGCTCATGGTAGGCGGTCAAGTTGGCTTGGATGAATCGTTTGTTGGTCGGCGCGCGAAAGAGCGGTTTCTTGGGCAGTTTCTGTTGAAACGCAACAAAGAACCAAGGGCACATTGCATCACATGTGTGTCCACGGTCGAGCGCTGAGCAAATCGCAGCGTGGAGTTCTTTAAACGCACTGTCGGAGCGGGTTGTCGTCCACGACGTTTGCGATTCCTTGTTAAAGACCTCGAGGGTGTATTTGACGACAGGATGGTCAACCTCGGGAGTCTGGTGGAAGATGGCCTTGGTCACAGTGACCGAGAGGGCTTGGAAGACACCAATTTGATGCATTGCTTGGAGAAATCAACAATGAGTCTCACACAAATGCACAACGACAGCGCGGACACAACGTTGGTCATGCCAATATTTTCGAGTGTTGGACACCCAACTGGGCTAATTTTCACTTTACAAGTGGACAGCGTCACCAGTGACACTGACAAGAGCAGATGGTGCACACTCCACTAGGGTGCGCTGTGGCACACTACGTATTAGGGCCAGTTCCAAGTAAAATTGAAAAGAGACGCGAAATCAGTTCCAAGTAAAATGCCTCTGATAGTTTGTCAGTCATGTCATTGGCCAATATATAATGTGCTATGATTGGTTGTGTTTAATCTCATGTCGTCAGAGCCAGAAATTCCAAAGCGAACGATGCCTTCAAGTCGAAGACAAGGCAAGACGCCAACAAAGAAGGAACTACAAGACCAAGTGACCTCCATGCAAGCCAAGATCGATAGACTTTGTGATGGTGGCACTCTTAGTGTGCCGATGGAACCAGCTTTGTCGAATTCAATGGCCCACAATGCTTCCTCGAAGGCTGGAACAAACGTCCTTTACACGGATGAAATGGTCCGAACATTGCTCGAGCTACGATGGTCCTTTTTCAGAGCTCGATTCCAGCAATGTACAAGTCACGCTCAGCGTTCAGTCCTTTGGGAGAAGCTCACTCTGAAATTCAACATTCTCGTCGACAAAAAGGTATATATTCGACGGCGTGATCATGCTCCTTAACATACTTGGTCACAGATAGGATCTCTTTCTCTTAAGAATAAGATGCATAATTTACGTCGAGAGTACGTAAGGATCAAGACGTCGTTTGAAAATACTGGGAATGATACGGACATTTCAATTTCGTTGCCGAGCTATTGGGACGATCTTGTTCAATATTTTGGTGACAAGAAGGGGCTTGGCGATCTTGAGTTTGGTGATGAAATTGGATCAGCATTGGAGAGAGATCATGATTCAAGTGAAGAAAGCGAATCTTTGACTGAAAACAAAACAAGGAAACGACAAATACAAGAGGTGATAAAACAACAAAGGAAGCAACCCGAGCCAAGAAAACAAAACAAAAACGATGTGGCCAATGGATTGGTCTCACTTGGCAATACTCTAGCCAAGGGTCTCGTTGACGCAGCGTCGATGTCTGCAAACAATGATGACGTGATAAAACCCTTGCACAATATGATTGAAGAAACAAACAAGCAGCTTGCGAACATAGCCACATTGTTGGTTGAGACCAAACAAACGCAAGATAAAGCCAACAACGTTCAAGAGCAGCTATTGCAATTTATGAAAGACAAATTGCAGTGATGTAGATGTAGATTCTCATGGAGTTTAGATATGTGAAGCAATATACAATTTAAGTTCATGTTAACATTGTTAATCGACAACTACATAATCATACAAGTAATCTTTGATTGTATCTCGTGATGCTCTCGCTCTTGGACCGTCAATCAAATTGATTTCGTCTGGGTACACTAAATCTCCTCCGACGTGCATCCATTTTTTCTTCTTTGGTATCTTCAAGCCATCAGTGTCCAGCTTGAAATCAATAAACCAGTTGTGTAAAACCAGCGTTGCTTGAATGAGGTGTGCCATTTGCTCTGGCGTACCATGCAGTAGAGGAGTCTGTCTTGAAAATACGAAATGTATTCTTCCACAATCCAAACGCTTGCTCTACAACCATCCTCGTCCTGCTGTGAACCAAATTGAAATGAGACTCGTCGTCGGGCATTTCAAAAACGATCGGATATGGCGTGATGATATGCTTAAACAACTTATAGCCAGCATCGCCCAAAAAGCAGCCACCCGGAGGAACAATGCGATGACATTTCTTACCAAATTGAGAATTGTTGAAAACGGCTTTATCGTTCTGGGAACCAGATCGCAATGAATACGATCTAAACCTGAGACGCGCATCAACAACACTTGCATGTTGAAAGCGGGGAACCCCTTTCTACAATACCATCCATCGAAATCTGCAAAACGCTTGATGTGAATCAAACTCCCATCAATCGCACCATAAACATTGGGAAACCCACAGAGAGCTTCAAACTCGGCGCAAACTTCATCCCATTCGTCTTTTTTGGATGGCATTCGTATAACATCATGGAGATAGCAAACGTTCAAGACAGCGACAACTTGATTAACGTAGACGTAGGCTCGAGTTTTACTTGTTCCAAAGACCGAAGCAGTTTGGTCGTATCCATCGGTGTGAGTAAGATAGTGAATAGTTATGGCAACACGGTCGGATATTCCAAATAAAGCATTGTGGTGAATGCTTTCGTGAATGTCATTCCACTTGTCTTTCACAAGATCCACGATGATTTCAAATACGCGCTTTGAGCAACGCAGATTTCGCTTAAACCAACCGCTTGCCGACTCGTCGTTCTTTATAGTCGTCCATGTGTCGGTTCTGAACGAGTACGTTTGAACAGAACCTGATCGAAAACTTCGTCCATCCAAAGTCGCCACACAAGCGGCGGCGGCGGCTATTGCTGCGGCTGTAACAGCAATGGAAGAGCTCATTGCGAAGACTGCCAGTTCGCAGTCTTGCCGTGTGTATAATAGGCGGAAAGGAGAAACACTTTCAACCAATAGTAGGAGTGTCATCCTCTATCAGACGATTATGACCTCTCTGACCTGATAAAGTCAAAATAGAAATTCTATCAGACGGGAGCGATTTTGATTGGCTGCGTCTGATTTTTCGTTTACTTGGAACTGGTCCCTACACTCCACCTGTTGACTCGAGTCGATGGTGGAGTAATCCTGGAGCCAAAAACTTGCTCCTTGTCGAAGGCAAGCTCGCTCTCCGTGAGATACACGCATGCAACACTTCCGACCTCTTGTCTCGCGTGCTCCGAGACTCCAAGACGTGCACCATACCTACTACGTAGCATGACCGGCTGACTGTTTATCGAAGGTTCGATCGGTATAAACACGACAGGCACAAGCTTTGCTGCAGTAATGACCGCTTGACAGTTGTGGCCTTATTTTCATTCACTTGAAGCACGATTCCAATGCTGCTGAAAAGATGTAGATTCATGTTGTGCTTGGTTGTATTGTTTCGTCAATGTGGTGCCACGTGCAGGTGCCTTTGGTTCTCTGCTGCGCCATGCTATGCCATGTTGATGGACAAGCGATGACAAGAGGTCTTTGTAGATACACTCTGGAATTATGAATTACGAGATGGCCATGAGTTCATTGATTTCGTTGTCAACTTGAGCATTTTCAGACTCTTCGTCCAAATCCAATTTGACTTGCACGCAAAAGACTGTTTGCTTGGAATCGCCTTCTCCATGTTCGCTCGTCAAATAAACTTCGTAGTTTCCTTCAGGGGCAATCTTGGGCAAGTTCAAAGACACTTGGAGGTTGTCGAAGTTGCCGGCTTTGACTGGGCAATTCAAACCCGTCACTTCAATGTGGCCCAAGCCAAGGGGCAATGGAATATGCGTCTTTCCGCAGACACTGCCGTAATGACTGTAAATCAATTGACCGCCCAATTTCACAGCAATGTTCAGGTGGGCAGAGTCGAAGTCGGCCTTGATTACTCCATCTCCAAGGAAATGAATTGGCTTACCACGCGTGGGGTGTTGTGGCGTCACGGTGAGATTGTGGAAGGTGGCCAATTCAGATTGCAAGTCCCCGCATTGCACAATAACCACTGAAGTACCAGCGTTCACAGTGACAACTGGTTCTTCTTGCACAGTCACGGTCGTCTCTTCTTGTAAATTCACAACAGTTTTTTCAGCGACTTCGTCAGAGATTACTGAGGCAAGGGGATAACTTGGAACCATAGCAATACCGCATTGACCTTGTTCAGTTCCTGCCTCCCGAGTCAAGTAAATGAAGCCGGCATCACCCCACTTTTCACCCCACGAGTTCTTGACCTTCCAAAACTTCTTGCCATTTTCTTTTCCATAGCCAACGACCAAGACACCGTGGTCTAATTTTGTGCCACAAGCTTTGTCAAACACACCTGACTTGTAAAATTGGAATTCAGGTTGATCAGCTTCGATAGCCACTGAAACAGGTTGCTGGGCGACGGCGGCACGCAATTCTTCTTCGTCATTAGCCGTCACATCGACAAATCCAGTAACTTTGGTCGCAGGCTGACACTTCGACTTGGCACAAGCTGACACGTTTGCGTGGTAAGTGTAATCCTCTTCTTTGCACAAGCCTTCGTGATCTTTGATCCATTTGAAAGCATGGTCCATCAAACCGCCGTTGCATCCCATGTCACCATTGTGGTCGCAGTCAACCAATTCTTGCTCTGATAAGCTTACGAGCTTATTGCTGGCGACGAAAGCAGCCCCTTCGATAGAGCCAGTGGTAGAGAAAGCCCAGCATGACCCACACATGCCTTGATTCTTCACGGGGCTCACAGCTCCCTTTTCAACCCAGTCAATGGCAGCAGGCAATGCAGAGTAGTCTCTAGATATTACGTACACTTGTGATCTCTTGAGTCGTTCTGCGATGTAGCTGTTTGAGATGCGAAGTCCCGTGTGTCTCTTCTTGAATTCCGCAAACGAGAGATGAGAATACATGTTGTGGCCCAAGACAAAGCTCGAGTCGCCCTTGCTATTGTGGGCCTCAATGAATTGGTCGTTCACGATGAAATTCTCAAAGCGATGGGCCCATTCCGCAGGGCTGAAATCCATTCCATGCTCTTCCATCCATGCTTGAAACTTGGATTCATATGACAATCCAGACACAACGGCGGCCAACGCAGCAATACTCAGTCCCTTCATCCTTGGCAAGTCTTCAAATGAACTCTGACGCCACAGTTGGGGAAAGAAGATCTTGATTCGGAAAATCCTTTTAAAAAGACTTAAAAATTTTCAATAATTAATTTGAATTGAATTTTATTTTTGTTTTTTAAATTTCATTTTCTGTGTTCGAAATGTGGATTTTTTTCTTAGAATCAGCCAATCAAATGCATTTTCTCGACCTGCATTCTGACTGATCTTATTTGCCTTCTGACTTTCTTGGATGTCGTTGACGAAGCAACATGCTGAGCAAAGTTTACGTCTGTTTCTTTAAGTTTTCTGGTTTATGATCCTCACGAGACTATACAAATTGATCTACGACGTGGCCGTGAGCTCGTAGACTTCAGTGCGCTTGATTCCCTCGGCTGAGTCTGACAAATCAAGCTTGACTTGGACGCAAAACACTTCTTGCTTGGAGCTGCCGTCTCCCAAGTCACTCGTGAGCAAAATATCGTACTTGGCCTTTGGCGCAATGGATGGCAACTTCAAGGACATTTCCAAACCATCAAACTTGCCAGGCACAACGGGGCACTTCAGTCCCTCAAGATCGATGTGTCCCAAGCCGAGAGGCAAAGGCACATGGGTGCTTCCGCAGACATTGCCATTGTGGCTGAAGACAAGGCGGCCACCCAATTTCACGGCAATAGTCAATGGAGCAGTGTCGAAACCGGTCTTCACAACGCCACTTCCGACCAACTGAATGGCCTTACCAGGTTTCGGGTGAGGGGGCGTGACTGTAAGGTTTTGGAACGTCACCAGCTCAGAAGTAATATCACCACATTGCACAATGGTCACGGACGAGCTGACAGTTTCCTCGTTCAACTCAGGGATATCTTTCGCGACTTCGGTTGGAGTTGATTCCGCGACCTTTTCAACCTCGTCTTGAGCGGAAATCACAGCGGCAAAGGGATAACTTGGAGCCATGGCAATACCACATTGACCTTGTTCAGGTCCTAATTCACGCGCCAAGTAGATGTAGCCGGCATCACCCCAGCCCGCACCCCATGAATTCTTCACTTTCCAGTACTTCTTGCCACTCTTTTCACCATAACCGACAACAAGCACACCATGATCCAACTGAGTACCACAGGGCTTGTCAAAGACACCAGACTTGTAAAATTGGAATTCGCGCTGGTCAGCTTGGATCGCGACAGCGACTGGTTGCTCAGCGACAGCCGCCTTGAGTTCTTGTTCGTCATTTGGATCGACATCCACGTAGCCAGTAACTCTGGTCACTGGAGCGCAGTTGGACAAAGCGCAAGTCGACTGGTTTGCGTGGTACTTGTAGTCGTCTTCTTGGCATAGACCCTTGTGCTTCTTGATCCATTTGAAAGCGTTGTCCATCAAACCACCGTTGCAACCATTGTCGCTGTCGTCGCAGTCAACCAACTCTTGCTCGGACAAGCTCACAAGCTTGTTCGTCGCCACAAAGGCTGCACCTTCGATAGCTCCAGTGGTTGAAAACGCCCAGCATGATCCGCACATGCCTTGGTTCTTGACTGGGGTCACAGCACCCTTTTCAACCCAGTCAATAGAGTCTGGGAGATTGGATCGATTTGCACGAGGGGAACGTGGGCTTGCTTGGCGAGCCGCCAAGTACCCTTTCGGAAAGTGAACTCCCAAGAGCTTGGTCTTGAATTCGTCGTATGTGAGATGTGAATACTCGTTGTGGCCAAGCGTAAAGCTCGTACCGCTGGCTTGGTTGGATGCCTCAATGAATTGGTCGTTCAGGATAAAGTTTTCAAAGCGGTGGAACCACACCACTGGGCTAAACGTTATGCCATGGTTCTTCATCCACGTGCGAAACTTTTCCTCGTACGACGCGGCCGACGCCACCGCCACATAAGCCAAAAGCACGCCGATCTTCATCTTGCAAAATGTCCAAATGACACTTTATCAACCCCACACGACTGTGTTCTTTGCGGGATTCTGCTGGACATCCTTCTCATCCTAAACTCCTGATTTGTATTTTAATACATTTATATTTGAAATTTGTATGTATATTTGAATATGTTTAAAATATAATTCGGAAGATAGGGTCTCTAAGCTGAGAATTAGGAGCTTTAGCGAGTGTACTTTTCAACCGGCCAATCAAATTGCGTGTATACAACAGTCATTTGTGACAGCAGAGAAAAACTTCAACATGACTTCAAGTCCAGCACGACACCCTCGCAAGTGTCCGTGCCGGCAGGACTGTCGTGTTGACGACCATGGGTAATCGAGTGACACCCAACAAGATATCATTGTCTGTCTGGAAAAGCAGCCATCCTGCTCGGGATCTTTGATTGGCTAGGGGTCAGAGACAGAGCTTTTGATAGAACTCCCAACATTCGAAGATCTTCCAACTTCTTTAGGCTGAAGACAGACAAACGCGAGCACTACTCGGGGAAGCAAGGCATCATGATATTGCATTGTGGAGATCTCAATGGATCTAGTGCTTGACTACCACCATGAACGGATTGGAAAACCATCGGCAAGGGCTGAAAACGTAGAGATGTCGCTCGTTTTTGAGGACGTGTGAAACTATCCTGAGGTATTTGTACTGTGGAGGTCGATGAGAAATGTAGTGGCGACAGGAAATATGGACACAACTGATAGTTGTTGGCGACTCCTCTCGTCCTCAATGAACAATAGTCGAAGCAAAAGCTTTCAGAAACTATTGTTGCCGAGGGTACCATCCTTTCAAGACAGGAAGCACAACTGTACTCAAATTCTACCCCCAATAAAATCACTCTTCCCTACAATTGATCTTTCCCTTCGACGAGGTCTTTTCGCTGTAGCTTTCGTTGCTTTTGCCGAGGGACTTGGACGAATGCCGTGGTGATCTTCCTAATCTCCTGCATGAGTCGACGGAAACAAAGTCGTGGTTGGGACATCCGGATATTATCCGGTAACGATATTTTGCAACACAGCATTCAAAAAGCCAGGGAGAGTTCCTTGAGGGACGCAAGATTGTGGCGCCATGGATACAGAGACCCTGAAGCACGAAGTCTTTGAGGACACGAGCGCAGCAACAAGCAGTATCCATATTCGGAAAAATGGGCGACGTGACTCCGGGGATGATGAGACGACGCTTCTTGCGAGACAAAATTCCGACGACGAGACCAACAAGCCAGCCAAGGTGCTGGATCTCGAATCTCCACGTGAAGATGGCAACGACGACACCGACAAATGTGCACCACCTGTTGCTACTGGGTCGTTGTTGTCTCGACTTGTGGCCTGGGCTCGCAAACTCAGAGAGACCTTTGGGCTGCCCTTTTTATTCTTGGTAGGCACGGTGTACTTTGTCCAAGGTTTCAACAGCTTCAGCTCCTTTGCACTGGGATATTTGATCAAAGACGTGATGAAGCTCCAACCTGCCGATTCGCAAGCAGTCATGACTTCTGCAGGGATTCCGTGGGGGATCAAACCATTATATGGAATTATGTCGGACAGTTTACCAATCTTTGGATACCGACGCAAGTCGTACTTGGTTATCATGAATATGGTGGGTATTGCGGCATTTTATGGTCTGTACTCTTTGACGCCCGACTCCTCGATTCCTTTTCTGATGCTTATTTTGGTCGGTTCGAGTATGGCGACTGCTGTAAGCGATGTCATCATCGATGCTTTGGTTGTTGAACATGCCCGCCTGGATCCCAAGAACGGTAGGACGACAATTAATATCTTTGATTTATGTTGCTTTAGGTGCAACTGACTTGCAGTCCCTCACTTGGTGCATGATGTCTTTTGGTGGAATTCTTGGCTCTCTACTCGCTGGTCCTACAACGAGTCACCTTGGTCCCAACACCGTCTTCTTAATCGCGTCAATCGGTCCGATTACTCTTTTCTTTCTCTCTTGCTCCATGCACGAAGTCAAAGCGTCGATCTCAGAGAGAAAGTCTTGCCTTGACACAGCTCGAGAACAAATCCGTCTGCTCTGCTTAGCCCTCCGTGTACCAGTGGTATGGCGTGCGGCATTGTTTTTATTTAGCGCGACTGCGATTTCGCCATCATTTGGTCAAATTCAGTTTTATTTTGTCACGGAAGAACTCCATTTCTCGGAAGAGTTCCTGGGGAACATGGGTGCTCTTGGGTACTAGTCATCTAGCCATTGCTTTTTCATGTTTTGCCTGTAGATTTGTCTTCTTGATGGTGGGCACTATCACGTACAATTCTTTCTTCAAGGACGTACCTTTCCGCACCATGTTCTTCTTTGCCCACATTGGACTTGCCCTCGTTTCATTTGCTGAAGTGCTCCTTGTGACCCGTCGAAACTTGGATTTGGGAATTCCAGACAAATGGTTTGTGATCGGAGATGCCATCATATCTGACATTATTGGGCGAATGAAGACCATGCCTCTGCTGGTTCTCTGTGCCAAACTGTGCCCCAAAGGCATCGAAGGGACATTTTTTGCTCTCCTCATGTCAATTACCAATATGGCTTGGACTGTGAGCTCCCTGTGGGGCGCAACGCTTTGCACTCACCTTGGAATTGCACGCAATGCGTACACCAACTTGTGGATTGCCATTGTCATTCGCAGCGCAATGAAGTTGGCCCCGATTTTCTTCCTCGGATTGCTACCATTGATTGATCCACAAGATGAAGTTGATGCGATGACTACAGGAAGCGTCTCTGACCTCGAGATGGAAGATCCAGTCGAAGGGGAGGAATTCCTTCACGATCAAACCACGTCTGACGAAGAAGCTCGCGACCATCGAGCTCTCTAGTGTACTCTATAGGTCTTCTTGATTTATATCCATGATATTGCAAAGGTAATCGCATCTTGACAAATGCTCAGGCAAGGCCTGTTCATGATAGCTAGCTCAATAACATTGACGTGTGATTCAGTGGCTAATGTAGTCAACAGTGAGTCATGAGATTTGGGCTGGAAGGCTATTGTTCCCTCGCATTTCACTCCATTGTAACATGTTCACACAGCCGCAAAACCTTCACGTTATGGGTAAAGATGTCCACAGATATCGAATTCTCCAACCCGTAAATTGCATTACCACTCCTCATAAGCATCGCAATTATGCCGACATCGGTGGCCGTCTATTCATTATCATGCAAAGCTTGCAACCACTTGTCGATGTGTTCACAACAGAAAGCAGCTTGTCATTTCAAAAACTCATCGCTATCGTGAGTCTCATTACTCTATCGCGATAATATCCCTCCTGTACAATCTCTTATCCGTGGTGGAGGTGGTCGCATCAAACTACCAGAATGACTCGGAAATTCTGGCGCGAATTGAACTTGTCCATCCTGTCGAGTTGGCGGTCCTAGGCATCCCATTAAGTTTGATCCTTCATTAGTGTATTCCATATCGGACTTTATTGAAGAAATTACGGGGTCCCATGCAAAATGGTAAAAATTTTGATTGGTCGAAAAAAAATAAATTCACAAAATTCTGAGTTTTGATTGGTTGTAGGATATTGGTGGTGGGTCGGGCTAGCAAAGACCATTCATTTGGTGCTGGAGTGGAATTTCATTGTCGCCATAGCCCAAAACTGCAAACGCAAGCCAATTAGCCATGGTACGTACATTCCCATCTATAATGCTAGAGAAGAGCGAGAGATGATGAACACAGGGACAGTAAACTCATGCATATATGATAGTCGCTCGTTATGGGACCCGATTTCCAACATATTCTTCGTATTTTGAATACGAACGTTGACGGTCGCCGCAAGGCTTGGGTCGCTTTGACCGCCGTCCAAGGTATTGGTCGCCGCTTCGCCATTATGATCTGCAAGAAGGCCGAAGTGGACATCACCAAGCGTGCTGGTGAATTGACCAACGATGAAATCGAACGTTTGGTCGCGATCATCCAAAACCCAACCCAATTCAAGATCCCCACTTGGTTCCTCAACAGACAAAAGGACTTCAAGACTGGCAAGAGCTCGCAATCCGTTGCCAACGTCTTGCACACCAAGTTGCGTGACGATTTGGAACGCTTGAAGAAGGTCCGCATCCATCGTGGTTTGCGCCACTGGTGGGGTCTCCGTGTGCGTGGTCAACACACCTGTACTACTGGTCGTCGTGGTGCCCGCAACGCTGTTGGCATGTTGGGTGATGACAAGAAGGGCAAGAAGTAAATCTCGCTCCATTAGTAGACGGGATGTGTGGAACGCAGACATAAGTCGCTTCCTCCTTGCTTTTTGACTTGACTGTAGGGCACAATTATGGCGTTAAAAACAATACTAACATATTGATTTTGACATCACACGATGACTCCACGAAGGAGCGCGACATCTTCCACAGGCTTTCCTAGATCTTAGGCACTTCTAGCGCATCTCGAATGTAGGATTAGCTGCACAGGTCAAATTAGAATGGAAAAATCATTTTTCAATTTTCCACCATGCCTTCTGTGAAGGAGGATGTGGACTCGACGTCTGCCGCCGGAACGACGTCTACGTCGAACACTGTAGCTTCCTTATGTAGGAGGAAACATTCTGCCCGCGTATGATTCGCTCTTCTGACTAGTGTCGTTGTCGCCAGCACCGACAAGCTTGAGCATCACGATCCCGAACTCCACCCCACTCCCGTCGGCGTTCCATGCATCGCTCCCTGTGCTCAACCCGCCACTGTACTTTGGCATTGTCGAGAGCGAAGTATACCGCTCAAACAAGTTTGACAGCTCTTCCTTCTCGTTTATCTCACAACTCGCGCTCAATACAGTTGTGTACCTTTCAACAGACGATCTTGGCCACGAATTGACGGAGTTCTTCAAGGAGAAAGACGTTCAAGTACTTCATCTTGGCGCAAAGTACCGTAGCTCCAAGGGAATCACGGAAGGCATGACAAAGGAAGCAATCGAATGCATCCTCGATCAACGCCGTCATCCCATTCTTGTCATGTGCAAGACTGGAGTCCACATAGCCGGGTAAGCAAACATCTCCCAATCAAGTTCCTCACTCAATTAGATCTGTCATTGGATGTCTCCGCCGCCTCCAGAACTGGGGACTCACGGCCACGATCGACAAGTACCGCAACTTGGCAGGGTTGACGAAGACCAAGTTCGAAAACGAGCAGTTCATTGAGTTCTTTGATGTGGATCTTGTGACTCTACCGCCACACCTTCCCGAATGGTTTATTATAAATCAAAAGCTCTTGGAGGAAGAGCGAGCTGCGATCGCGCGTAATGAATGCTTTCCTGGTATCACTGCCGATCCCAACTCGGACGAAAATGCGGCCCTTCCAGCGTACCAGCGCTACTACTTCAATGCACATGGACCTCTCACATCGCCAACAGTCAAATTCTCGGAAAAGCTTAGCTTAATTGGAGATGATGATGGCGATTAATAAGAATTAAGTCAAATCGTCATGCGCGTCTTCGCCTTGAATGGATTGCTTGACCTTGAGCAAGAGCGACACCTTCCATGGCTCAAGCTTCGTGATCGTGTCGAATTCATACACAGCGTCGGCAAAGCCATCAGGGTTGAACGTTTCATACGCAGTTGCCATGGCCTACATAGCAAGACAATTAGAGACACCAAGAGCATAGGATCATTCGTACCGTCAAGAATTTGCCTTCGCGCGAGTCGGGGAATGTGTAGTCAATGTCATTGAACTCGTCAATTTTTTGCTTGATGAGGACAATGTCTTTGGAAGCCATGGCGCAAATACCAGCGTTCAACAAATGCGACTTGGCGTTATACTTGAGCAAGTTGCTTTCCATGGACGTCTTGGCCACTTTTTCGTAAATTTCGATTGCAGCAGGGTAGCGCTCTAATTCCGCCGAAAATTGAGCGACCTTCAACAGCATAGGTTGTGCCGACGATGGTTGATTTTCCCCAATGAAGTAGTCGGCGGCTTGGCTGTAATTGTCCAGAGCTTCTTGAGTTTGCCCCGCTTGTTCATAAATTTCAGCAATTTGCTTTTGCAATCGAGCAGCATTTGTAAATCGTCCAGCATCACATTGCAACGAAATCGCAGTGCGGTAATACGTGACGGCATCTACATGATTGAGAATGATCTCAGGGTTGTTGAGTTTCGCGTACCGATAGGATTAGCCTTCGAGACCGCTTCAGCTGCTTGCTGGTAGAACTGAGCGGCACGGGACGATTCTTTCAGGCGCATTTGGCAGTCCGCGCATTTTGCAAACGCTTCACCAGATTCTTGCCCTAGTTGAAGAATGAGCGGTTGAACAACCCGAATCGCCTACATTTCTTGGCAATCTTGTACTGATTCGCCGCCTTTTCAAAGTTGTCCGAGGCATCTTCATACTTTGACGACGAGCTGAAGAGGGAGAACTTGTTGAGCGCCTTTTCGCCGGCACGCATGAACTCATCGGCCTTGATTTCCGCTTGGGCTGCCGCCATGATGGTGGTTTTCTTGCCGTCAAATCCAGTGTGACGGCCGTTTCCTCAAATATAAAAACAAAAATCAATAAAATTCGGGAAAATTTATTTTAATTTCAATTTTTAATGCACTTTCTTGATTTTTATAAAATTAGAATGAAAGTGGGAGTTTGAGTAGCAACGTTTGTTGACTTGTTCGCAATTGACCATTGGGCATGTCTGTTTCGCTCGTCTTGAAAAGCTTGGAAGCGAGGTATCGAGACTTCAATGCACTCTTTGGACCTCCCCTGCCTTATCTATTCTCTGCGTGCTTTTAATAACCACAAGTTGGCTTAATGGAATCGAATCTCATCAGGTGCTTCGAGTCATGTTAGATTCACTACATAGGCCATTCATGGATCTATCTTCGCTGGATCGCATGCATCTCTAACTGCAAGGAGCTCTATGGTAGATCCCTTAAGACTTTTCTCTCGACAACAAAGCTTATAGCAGCTGATGCCATCCAAGACGGAAAGTTTAAGCGTAAATATCGACCGCGGCCCCTAGGTGGTTAGAAATACATGGCAAAGTCGTATCATGCTTGAAATATGTTGTACACAGAGCTCTTAATGCTTAGCACGGTTGTGCTTTAGCGGTACGCATTCAAAAGGACGATGGCCAAGCGTGTTCCTGGACAGAGCTAGCTTGGAGAGTTTGGATCGCAACCCTTCATTAAAGTATTATGATTACTTTATTGAAGGCCATGTTGTGCGGTCCAATTTGGTTTGCGGTATCCGGAATATCCGGATATCAGAAGAAACTTGGCATCTTTCATATCTGAAGGAAGAACGACGAAGCATGAGCGAGTTCCGTGAAACGCAATCCCGTCGCCATGAGAACGCCTACTTTGAACAAAGCGCGATGCTCAAGGAAATGGAAGGGGGCTTCGATTTCGCGAACGTCCGCCGCAATGAATTCATCCTCAACACGCAAGCGGGCGACAAGACAAAGAGTGCAGGCTTTCGCGTCCAAAAGACTGGTACAACGATTGTCGGTGTCGTGTACAAGGGAGGCGTCGTTCTTGGAGCGGACACGCGTGCCACAGGCGGAAGCACTGTGATGGACAAGAACTGCGAGAAGATTCACTACATTGCACCCAACATTTGGTGCTGTGGTGCCGGTACTGCTGCTGATACGGAAAACGTGACTCAGATGATTTCGTCGGCTTTGGAATTGCATCGATTGAATACTGACACGCAATCTCGCGTTGCCACTGCCATGACTTTGTTGAAGCAAAAATTGTTCCAATATCAAGGTCACTTGAGTGCCGCCCTCGTCTTGGGCGGTCTCGATGTGACTGGCCCCTCACTCTACACAATTTACCCCCATGGCAGCACGGATCGATTGCCATTTGTGACGATGGGTAGTGGCAGTTTGGCCGCCATGTCGATCTTTGAAGCCGGCTACCAAGATGACATGGACGAAGCATCAGCCAAGAAACTCGTTCAGCAAGCCATTTTGGCGGGTATTTTCAACGATTTGGGCAGTGGTAGCAACGTCGATATTTGCACCATCAAGCGTGGACCTACTGGCGATGTTGTCGTTGAAAAAGAATTCAACTGCATCAAACCAAACGAAGTCAGTGTGTTGCGAAACCAAATCAACCGAAATGTTGTCACGTCAATCCCTCGCGGTGCTACACGTACGTCTCACCTTTGATTCTCGAGTCTGATTTCTATTTGTAGCTGTTGTGCGTCAACATTTCGAGCCTTTGTTGGTTGTCGAAGATGGCACGCCCATGGATCTTTAAATCTTCTCAGTGTTGACATGGCATAGTCATTGATTAAAGTCAAAGGTTTAAAGGCCATTTTCATCACTGAAGTGGAAGTTCGTGTTCATTAAAGCTTAGACGTGCTACAGTATCTGCGCCGTGAGTCCAAGACGCGCCACGTCGTCGTATGGAATGGCAAAGACAGGATGAATCTTCTTGAACGCTGCATATGCTTCCTTGTCTTCGCTGGCATCAAAATAGCCCAACATACTCAAGCCGCAGATGCCAAAGAACGTGTGAAATACATCGCTGACGTTGCCAGGACGATCGGCAATGCCACCATCGTCCTTGTCCTGGCAATTCAAAATGTATTGAATCAGCTTTTCCTTGTTGATCCAATGCAGTTTGCCTAGCCAAACACGTTATGACAGGATTTCAAAGACGACAAACCCATCATAACAAGGCAAGAGATGTTCCACCAGCTGTAGCAGACATCAGCTTGCTTTTCAGGTCGGCCATTGAGACCACCAGAGTCGCATTGGCGTTCACAAAGCCACCAGCCCAATTCATCGACATCGACGTACTATGGGAGGAAACTCGCAGATCATGATTGAAGTGGAGGGAGAGTACCTTGTCAAGTTGGTGGCCCATGGACAAAGCTCCCACGGCGGTGAAAATGTGCCCGCCGTGAGACTCGCAGCCTGGAATGTTCCCGAATCCAGAATCAAAGTTTTGACATGTTTTGATGTATGCCATGGCTGCATCAAGATTAATGCGATGTTCTTGCTTGAGGATCTTGAGGACGCTCAAAGCACAATAAGTGAACTTTGTGTCAACTTCATTGTGGATATCGCCGACAAAAGACCCGTCTGGTTGTTGCAAGGATGCCACAAACTCTGCTGTTTCATCTTGGAGGATCTCCTTCTCCTTTCCGAGCATAACCAACGACAAAACAGCATGGCAAGTGTAGAGCAAATGTCGATCATGGCCAAGATTCCCGCCAAACCCACCGTTGGGATGCTGACATGCAAGCAGCCATTGAATCAATTCGTCAGGGATATGATGCGATTTGCCCAATGCACAAAGACTGCCTGCAGCCCAGTAAAACGCCGAGACACGCAGATGCTCACTGAGGCAGCTCTCCAGAGATTCTTTCTGCTTGGACAAGTTGGCCAAGTACTTGAGATGTGCTTCCAGGAAGAACTTGTCATGGTGGGGTTGAGCCATCTTCGTACCTGGAAATGGGAGGAATGTAGTCAAAATAGCTCAATGTTAGATCCCAGGAAAACTATTTTGACTAGAAATTCACAACACGAGACGAAGGAAAATCAAAATTGATCTTAAAAAGCAGTCAACGTGACAGCAAATCTACTTTTTCATTTTGGAAATACGCTCGCCGATGCGCTTGTCCATTTCTTCTTTCGCCAAGCGCTTCGCTTCTTGGAGGGACAATTTTGGCAGTGTATCTTTGACTGCAAGCTTTCGAGACTTCTTTGCACTCGATGTGGCTGGAACTTCAGGCTTTCGTTTTTTTTCTGGAGTTGCTTTTACTGCTTCCATTGCTGCTCTGGCAGCAACTTCAGCAGCTCGCGCAGCCTGCATATGACCTCAATATTATCCAGGCGTGAGGGCTTACCTGCTGAGCAGCTGCTTCGGCTGCCTCGCGACGAGCGCTTTCTTCCGCCACTTGATCCGCCATTGATCGTTTAGTCTCTTCCATGGCCAGAGCTTGACGACGCCAGTGCTCTCTTTCTTCATCCAAAGCACGGGCTTCATCTTTCATACGCTTTAATTCAAGCTCCAGTTGCTGGGTCTTTCGTTGTTGCTCAGTCAAATTTCCTTTCAATTGCTGGGTTTCAATTGATTTTTCAAGCATCACAGTGGAAATTTTCGATTCGAGTTCTAAGGGAAAATCAACAAAAATATTGTATCACAGTAAAACCTGCAGCTTGGGCTTTATGAGCCAATACATCGCGACTGAGTTTTTCACGCATTTCCCGTTCTTGTTGGGCAATTTTTACGGCCTTCTCTTTCTCGAGCATTTCTTTTCTGGCCAATTCTTTTGCAGCTTCTGCAGCTCGTGCTTCTCTCTCCTTTTCCTACGAATTTGTCAGGCACAAATGCACTCTCATAATAACCTGGAGGAGTTGCTGCTGTTGAAGAAGTTGCTTTTGAATTGCATTGAATTCGGCTTCCATTTGGGCTTCTTTTGCTTTTTGCTCTTCGATAAATCGCTGGGCTGCTTGTCGCTCTTTTGATGCCATTTGAAGAGCTTCTTTTTCCACGCGCTTCTTTTCATCTGCCAATTTTTTCGACTTTTCCTCCCATTCCTGCAGTTGGCGCTCCAAAGCTTGGGTTTTGGCAGCCTGCACCGAAAGTTCATCCTGAAGATGTTTTGACTTGTGCTCCTTTTCCAATAACTGTGATTTCATTTCTTGTTCACGCTCTACAAAATGTTACTCATCCTGCGTACTCATGACATTAAATGAATTACTCGCTGCCAGTGCCTGTGACTTTTGCACTTCATCTGTCAAAGCTTCCACGCGATGACGCTGGTTTTCGGCAGCGCTGGCCAATACAGCGTTCTCGCGCTCTTTCCTACTCGTGTTTAGAAACATTCCCATTTACATCGTACAAGTTTATAGTTTTGAATTGCTCCATCAAAGCGGCCATATCTGCTTTTAAGGACTCAAACACTTGAGCGTGTTTGGTTTGGTTTCCGTCACTAAGTGTCGCACATGTTTTGAGCAGAGCTTCAGCGTAAATCTTTTTCATCTTTTCATCCGACATTGGGATCGCCTCATTGATCACATTTGTCAGATGACGCGTCAAATTATCTTTCGCTTCTTTGTATCGAGCAGCAGCTTCTCGTGAAGCACTATCACGAGATGCCGTTTGATTGTGCTGTCTAACTAATACTTCCATCTAAATTGGCAATTAGACTGCGAGAATAAGCCACGAGTACCTCTTTGGTGTGTTCACTAACTGCATTTCCAAAGTGAACCATTTCTTCTTCAGGAATACTCCATCCTTGCATTTGCTTGGAGATGTCCACAACGACTCGTTCTTTCGACTCAAGAATGCGCGCGTGCAGTTTTGCTTCAGGCATGGGCAACACAATAGCTTGCATTTCTTTTTCTAAGAGTAATTTCGCCTTGGCGATGAACTGTAGCACAATATGTCGAACATGGAGAGTGTATTGCCGTTTGAGATCATCCAACAATTGGGCGTGGTATTCTTGCATTTCGCCTTCAATATCAATTTCGTCCAGATCAGGCTTCGGCTCGTCGAATTCAAAGGATGAATGAACACGCAGCAGTTCCTCCTCAAGCATTGATATTGTAAATGGCATTTCGCTTGCAATATGCTTGTCAAGCCAAGAGTTTCCTTTCGTTTTCAATTGGTTTTTGCACGATGTCAACTGAGACTAAATCACAACCAATCACTTGAATCGACTTGATCAAGACTTACCATGAGTTTAACTGAGCGTTGTCGAATAGCCCGTTCATTCAAATGCTGCAATCTCTCCTTCAAAACATTTCCTTGCTCTTCCAAACGTTGGATGTCGTTTTGGAAGGAGGAACTCATAGAAGTTTTTGGGCAGCTTTGAAGTGATTTTGTTGCCTGGCGAATGAAGAAATCACATTGTTTTGTGAGATCTGCTGGTGGTAGTGGAAGTTTTGACTCCAGCTCTTTGAGGTTATCTCGAAGACCATCGTTTGCTTGATCCATGAGATTTTGGAAGTGTCGTAACACCTATTGAAAATGAGTATTTTCTGAAATAATATCATGAGGACCTTTTCGTTGTTGGACTTTGACGTCAATTCAACCTCACGATCGACAAAGACGAGCAATGCTGCACGACACTCGTCTCGTACATCAGAAGGGAAAGATTTCATGCTGCTCAGCGTTTCATTGATCATCTTCATCATTCTACAAAATTTTCAATGTGGAATAACAAGTTGGTAATACAATTCCCGAACAGACGCAGCAAATTGTTCGGTTGATAATATTTCTGGTTTATCCAGCTGAGCCTTGCAGAAAGTTTTCATTGCTTCTTCTGCTTGTAGCTGAATCTTTTTCCCTTCAGCACGGCGCATCGAGGAATAAATTGACTCTGGCATAATAACGCGATTGTCATTCAAGCTCTATAAAATTCCAGCAAGGTTGATAGAGTGAAGTTACCTCAGCAAACAGTGGCATCATTTCGGCCAACGTACGACCGGTAAGTGGCTGCTGATTGAACAGCATTGGTTCCTCAAGCTGCTGTGAAATTGTGGTTCGAAGCTCTCTCAATTTTTTCTGAAACGATGGTTGCAATTGCTCGAAACGAATCCTCTCGCTTAATTGGGCTGTGCTGACAACCTAAGACCAAGTCAGAGATGTATACAAGAGGAAAAGATCACCGGCAAGGGAAAGAGCCAAATATTGATGCTCTCAAATGCCTCAACTAACTCATGGCGAGCAAGGTTCCGGTTACTGACTTCCCTCGATGTTCCTTTCTCTTTTTTGAAAAGAGTGTCATGGACCTCACTTGGCGTTGTGTTGATAAAATTCCAATCTCGGAACACACTACAAGAACATGTCAGATCAAGTCCTCATGCCGCTTTTGCATCAAATGGTAGGCATTAACCACCAGAAGCATGTCATGGAGAATAAAAATGCTTTTCAATCTGAACAAGTACGTACATATGCAAATGACCGAAGACTTTGCGTGTTTCTCCCTCAGCGAGTTCAACATTTTGAGCTGCTTTAGCAAGGACTGCCAATAGATTAAGCATGCGGTCCGCTTGCAAAGAGTCTTTCCAATTGAAAATGACAACTTTTGACGCCAATAGTACAGGTGACACAAGTCGAGAATCGTCTAAATGCAAATTAGATAATAAGAACCACAAAGAGTATTTACATGTAATGTCGCGATCTCCTTGTCCTTCAGCATCCACAAATCCAACACTCATTGAGCTATTGACCTGTGGGCATCCGTTTATGCTGCTGAAAGAGGACAACGGCATGAAATGACTTGAGAGGTCGACACCTTGCGTACACGGCTCTTTCTCATTGGAAATACGAAAGAGATCTTGTTGGTTGGCTAGCAGGTTCATGAGGAACGACTTTCCTTGACGGGCAGCTCCAAAGATACTGATCAAATTCAAATCTTGATTCTCTGGCATTGCTTGGAGAACTTTCAGTGCTGCTGCTGGGGACACGGTCATTTTCCCATCTTTATCCATTCCAAGCCATTTCACGGCCTATGTATTGAAAGCGTCATGCGTCCAGCTAGCAAACTCCGTCTACCTGCATCGCTTTGACACTCATTTCGCGCCGAATTTGACTTTGTGTTGGGGACGAAATTACACTTTATTTTAACCCTCTTGATAAAATATCAAAAATTCAATCTTTTCATATTTTTAAATTCATATTTTTAAGGGCCCGTCTGGCTACGTCAGAAATATTTCATATCTTTATTTTAAATATTTGAAACTGCAGTTTTCAAAAATGCAGACTCGAATACTTTCAAACTTTTAAAATTGAAAATCTGTGACTCGTCTGGCGTCATTTTATTAAAAAAGATCTCATTGATTTCCACGATTTACAGAGGTTAATTCACCGAACAACCTGTTTTTATAACGTTGATTTGACAGGCAGAATTTCTGTTGGTCAGATATATATCTTCCGAGTTTTTCTATTGGACGAAGTCCAAGCATGAGTGATTCATTTGCACTTTTAAATTGCGCGCGAAGAACTTCCCAACGACAATGATCTCGAAGCGCATCCTGGCATCGTACCTTCATCTTTGGCTATCGAGAGGAACACTCGTGCTAATGTCGACTTTCATGACGTACCTTTACATCAAATACGTACGGAAGAAATCCAAGCTCACGTCCAAAATGACCGGTAAAATGTGGCTTGCCGAAAAATGAATGGGAACGAAGCCAGCTTTATTGAAAGCTTTCGGATTCGATGAAGTGTTTTTAAACGCCTTGCACATGAGCTTGTTGAGCATGGTGGTTTGAAGCGGACAAGCTACATTGATACCTACGAACAGCTCGCAATATTCCTCTACTTTGTTGGACAACATGCCTCAAGTGCTCAGCTGTAATGCCGATTCCAGCATTCAGGAGAGACAATTACACGACACTTGAAGAGAGTTCTAGCCGCATTGATCAAATTGACGTCAACATACATTCAAATACCGAGCGATGATTCCCCAGTTCCAAGACACATACACAACAACCCCAAATTTTCACCTTTCTTTGACAATTGCCGAATGGCAATAGATGGTTGTCATGTGCCCGTTTGGGTTCCTGAAAAGCATGTTGGTCCTTTCCAAGGAAGGAAAGGAGTGACAATGAACGTGCTGTGTGCGTGCGATTTTGATTTGATGTTTACGTATGTGTTGACAGGTTGGAAGTGCTTTGCGATTCTTGATAACTTTGTATTCATAGGTTGGGAAGGATCTGCCGGTGATGGACGATTGTACGAAGACGCTTTGAGCAAGGGACTTACTTTGCCTGCGAATCTCTTCGACATAATGGACGCAGGATTTGGGCTATCGTTGAAAGCACTGACTCCCTATCGAGGAACAAGATATCACTTAAAAGAGTTTGGACGAGGGAAAATGAAGCCACGGTCAAAAGAAGAACTGTTCAATTTAAGGCACTCTTCTCTACGAAATGTAATTGAACGGGCTTTTGGCGTTCTAAAGAAATGATTTCCTGTGCTTACACATCCAGTCCAATATAGCTATTCATTCCAGACGAAATTATTCATGGCTGTATGCGTGGTGCACAATTTCATTCGTTTGAATGACTCCTCTGATGACCTATCTGTGCGTGAAGCAACACGCGAATTACGAAGAAAAAACAAGCAGCCTCTCGTGGCCACGGATATACAGCAAGATGCCGATGAAGTTGTCGAGACAATGGAAGCGAAAGAATGGAGAGATTCAATTGCATCTGAAATATGGCTATCTTATCAAAGCGACTGTAGACGACGAATCGGAAATTGAAGCCAGTTAATCAAAGTGTCGTTGATAATGACATCACACTCAAACCACTTCTCGTATTAATTTGACTTGGCGATCTAGCCAAATTTTACGAGCATTTCCCTTCATTTGAAGAAACATTGCGGCCTTCGTCGGATTCTCCATGACCTCAAATGCCAAAACAAGGTCCTCTTCGTCAAGGGACCTTTGAAACTCATCTTGAAGTACGTTCACAGCTTTCTCGGACGGCGTGAGGTGACTTGAAACTCCACAAGCGTTGTCCAATAAAGCTCTTGTCATTTGCGAGGCTTGTTCGTGCACCATTTCTTTTGTTTCTTTCATTTCTTGTATCATTCTTGAGCCCAAAGAGGAGCGCTGCCTTTTGCCTGGAATAACGGTTGATGGAGCTCGTCGCTTGCTCAAATTGTCACTTGTGTTTTGAGATTCTTTGGCTTGTTGCTCCAAATCAAACGATTGACTGCTTTGTTGTGATTCTTGGGTTGGCTCGTAGTCATTTTCCACTTCATCAAATCCTCGGAATTGAGGGGATGAGAGAATTCTCAATCCTTCAGATGCAATTTGTCCAGAGGATATCGAGAATGCACCAGTTGAAAGAGTTCCATTGAACAATGCATGGCAGAGGAAGTGGCATGGAAATGATTTCCCTCGCCATTTCTTCACTTCATTCGATTTTCCACGTAAAAAAATCTCCCAGCCTTCATCTGAGGCTACAACCTTGCATGTTTCAGCCTCGAAGCCCATGCCAGACGCGTTGGCCATGCTTGAAACAACTCGAAATGTCTTCTTCAAGATGTCGTGTCGTGATCGCAGTTGTGACTGAGTAAAAACGACGTCGGATCCATCATTCAATGCTTTGAGGGCCGCCTTCCATGCTTCTTTTTTGTATCCGCTGTTGGCGCGCTTCCCAACTTGGCCAAATTGACGGATCAACTCATTGAACCACAGCTTGTCCAATTCGTCGTTCCAAAGCACCATGTTCAAGTGTTCAATCGACAGTTCAACGAAAAATGATCCTCCAGAGAACGATCACTGTTCTGTTGAAATATTCATGAAAAGATGAATATTTTTATTGAATATTTTAGAGGCTTTTATTCAATATTTCTGATAAAAAAGAATTCAATAATTGGCGTCCAGACAGTGCAATTCTTCATAATTCAAATTTCAAAATATGAGGAAAGATTATTGAATATTTTCGTAAATTATTCAATATTTGGTGGCATCCAGAGGCGGCCTAAATTCATATTTTTAAATTCATATTTCGCAGATATATTTTTCGGAACTATATGGAGTTTTCTCTGTCATGACTGCGGTCATAGTTCATTTTTGGTCGTTTTATGACCAGGATAAAATATTCTGTTTTTTCATTTTTCTTTCACAATAGGACACCGAAAACCTTGTTTTCAAGCTTAAATCAGGCATCACAAGACATGTAAACTTTGTAATGACCGCTCTAGCAGTCGAGATGGCTCTCATCATGGAGCATGATAGTCTTGACCTTGGCAGGAGTGATGACAACGAGTGTTTGTATTAGCTTAAAATTAGTATGATGACCAGAGTTAAATATATCTCGAATATTTATACAAAAACAGCCAATTTGGAAACTATATCTCTGATATTTATTTTCTTGGTCATGACCAGGGTCATTTTTTTTAATTTTTTTAAAATTTATATTTTAAAATTTGAAATGGGAAATTATAAAATTTGAAATGTTAAATGCGAAAGGCGTTTGTGAGATTTTTGGCAGTCATCCATTGTGAAAGAAAAATGAAAAAACAGAATATTTTATCCTGGTCATAAAACGACCAAAAATGAACTATGACCGCAGTCATGACCGAGAAAACTCCATATAGTTCCGAAAAATATATCTGCAAAATATCTTAAGGAAATCACAATTCCCCCCCCCCTAAAATTCCTTTTTGATACATTTTTGCCTAGCATTTCCGACAATTAGGGGCATGGCCGTGAGCTTCCGCGATGACGCCCATAACTTTGGCACATTTTAAGTGTTGTAAAATGGCGGTCGATTTTGGGAAGCCAGGCAAAATTTGTATCAAAAATGAATTTAGGGGGGATAGTCACTTCCTATCTTAATTAGTGTTGTCGTTTTCTAGGTACACTATTACAATTCATTAAGCTTAAATAGTGTATAAAATATTCTGTATAATAATAGTGTATACAGCGAACCACAAAATTCCGTCGGAGTGTGAAATGCTCACGGACGCAAACGAGACAACAACTCGCCTCTTCTTCGTCACTTGCCAAAGAAACCTATTCTATGATGAGAGTCTATCAGAGATTTATGAGTGGAGCAGAATATTAGGCTTCGATCGAATGGAAGTTGAAAGTCAACGCCGATCAGTCTTGAGCTCTCCATTGACATCGACGACCCATTTCTTCTGAAATTTAGCAATCCAATGAATCTAACATGGATATTGCAAGCGTAAGCATCCCTGTTATCAAGCCCCAAAGTCTGAAGTAACCCTCAAAGACCTCACGAAATTGGTTTCCTCCCTTCATGAATCAGTGTTGTTTTCCACAACACAGAGTACAAGCACTAATCGAATGTGATTGGCTCACAGTGGTGGAAAGCATCGAGGGGACTTCAACAAAAAATATCATATTTTAGGTAAGGTGCAACTTTGAACCAAAATATCCAGTTCTGACGTAACTGTGACAAAGTATACGTAGTTAAATATAAATATTCGAATGTTAATCATATTTGAAGGTTCAAACGATGGTCCCAAGTCCTTCTTAACCACTTAAGCGATCACAAGGCACATGAATATCGTTGTTTATCGGATAAATGCATTATTAGTCTTTTTAATTCATGGATATGTAATTGAATAAACGTATTTTATTGCATATTCGTTCTCTCAATTATCGTCCATCATTTGCAAAATCAAAATAATCGAATATGAGAGACTTCGATCATCCAACTAATTTTTCTTGAACCTCTTGAAAAATTATGTAATCAGTTTTGTCAAATAATTTCAATTAAACAAGTAATAGAATATAAGGATGAAAAATGAATATCAATCTTGACTATTTTTCATCGTTTCTTGTAATCTATGTGGTTTTAAAGGATTGTATTCATACAGTCGTTATCACCAGAAAAAAATGCATAGGAAAACTGTTTTTATTTGTTCCAGAGTGTAATTTATTGGGTCAAAACATAAAAAGTCCCCTCGATGCTTTCCACCACTGTCAATATGAATATTTCATTTGTGCTCCAGGTGACAAGTCAACCACCACGACAGGGACAAACAAAATGACGAAGATTCTGAGCACCTCATTCAAAGTTTGGCGAAGATTGGAATACTATGGTCAAGGTCGAAGAAGATGCGAGTCGCGAGAATGTCGATTCCGATTCGCAGTTCCAAGAGCAAGGCACTCGAGTGCTCGAGAAATATTTGCTCAAGAAAGATCGCGTTCCCAAGCTTCACAAGCTTGACACGCGAAATGGCGACATTGGTACAATCCTCGGCTGAGTGTATGCTGATGTAGCGACTAGCTCCAAATTTCCGTCGACTGAAGGGTTCTCCCATCTATGGTTGTGCCCAACCAGCACTGGTTGAATACATACCCGCATTTGATGATCTAACCAGTCTTGCAGGAAGGAATTCGATATATTCTTAACACTCTCGCCTCAGATGGGTTCACCAAAGTTGTTTGGGTCAACATTCGCGAGGTATTTTCACAAAAATCAATTGAATATCAGAGATTCCTTGTAGGAAGCTGTTATCTTTGTCGAAGGCATTCCATTCACTGCATGTCCAAGCAGCAAATTAAACGAAAACGATATAGTGCCAGATATAACAGGCAACAGTTTTGCAGTTCTTGAAGCGTCTCTCAAGGACAGTTTATTGGAGCAACTTTCTCGAAGTGAATGCAAATTGGAGTACTGGCATGAACCTACGCTCCTGTGCAACGAATTGGTTACTCAGTTGGTTGATCCTAAACAAGTACGTTGGTTTACGTCCTTGCTTGTGCTCAGAAGAAGCTAGGTCAAGACGCTGCACGAGGTAATGGCCGACATACAGCATCCTGGCATTGAATCTGTCATTTTTCATCGTGCACCAATCGAGCGAGGGAATTTCCCCGAGCATCAAACCGTTGATCAGCTCATAGAATGGATTTCAAAGGCCGACTTGAACACTGCAGTTGTGTTCAATTGCCAGGTGTGTTATTATCATGACATGTTAATATTGCTCTAATGTCCACGTAGAAAGGTCGATGTCGAACGACCACAGTAATGACATTGGCGTATTTGATATGGTCAGCCCCACTTCAGCTCAGCATGTCTGTTTCAGAGCAATCCTTCGCCGAACTTATGCAAGCCGCTTCGATGGATTCACAAATTATGGATTACAAACTAGGTCGCTACAAGGTAAATTTATCGTCCTACTTGAAATACTTCACGATGCCAAAGGTTATTTTGGCTCTCTGTGATAAGTTGGCAAACGGTGTACGAAGTAAAGAATGGATTGATCAAGCAATTGACAAAAATGCATTGATTTACCATATCCGACATGTCATCGACGAAAATCGAAAGGTACCTCAAACATGAAGTCAACTCAACTTACACGGAATTGAAAGAAATCTTTGGAAGAACCTCAACCTGCTGATAGAGCCTTCTACTTGGTACGGATTTCAATGTATGGAGATCAGCTCATTTTTTGCAGCATCGAGCTTGCCGTGTGCTCGAGCGGTATTTCTATTTTATTGTATTCGGAAGTTACCTTCTCGAAGCACCATCTGCCGGGAATACATTCACTAGTTGGATGTTGGAGCACCCAGACCTGTGCGATGTATTCGATTCACTGGGAGGAGCAGCAAACACATCGAGCGAAGTTTTTGAGGAAATACTTTCGCTGACTGGCAAATCCAAAGAAATTGATCAATTTGGTTCTCAAGGTACATGGATAACGTCCGTTTCGAGGCATTACACTTTGCACATGTAGGCTGTCAATGGCTAGAAAGATGGAAGTGAAACTCTGACAGCCACGCTCGAAGTGTCTTGATGTCAAATCTTAACTTACACTTTACAGGGAGCGACGTTGAATAACAGCGCGTATGAGCTTTTTGATTGGCCACGAAATTGGACTTATATGGTTAATCATATCGAGCTAATCAAACCCTTGATTAAAAATACGACAGCTGGTTCATTGACAAAATATAAATTGTAGCAGTTTATTTGTTGATAAGAGAAAATTCACATAGATGATTCTTGAATCAACGAAACAGTTAACAAAGGTCACAAGGTATTAAAGGTAGCATATTTAAATCATGCAGAACTTCATTTCATTCGTGAGACAACTTGAGACCTCTGCAATATTATATCTGATGGATTCAGATTTGAAAAGCAACTCAGAGTTCTTGTACCCTGTCAACAATAATATATTCATTATATAAAATGTAAGAATGAAACATTATAGGCGGGATGTTAAGAGTGAGTGGGAAAGGATATTGCTAAAACAACATTATCACTCATATCTCTGTGTGCTGTTTCGCTCGACGCTAAGAAATGGTCGTCAACTCAGCGGTGCAGGCGCGAAAACGGCACCTTTTCTAGCGAGGTGGGAGTGTCACAAGAGTTGCGCAAATTGCTATGCTTAGTTAAATAGTAAACTATGAAAACGCGTACGTGTATTTGTTGTCTCGTCTCTTGCACATTTTTCTCTAAAATGTTCACTTTAATATTTAATATGCTTTGTAAATTGATTTGACGAGACGGTTATGAGTACCATAGTGGATAAGTACACTATAATAGTAGTCCCTAAATTCAAATGGCTACGCCATGATGATTTCTGCGCGTGATGGGCTTGGCTATGGGCAATCATGGTGGCATCTATATAGTTTTATTCTCTTAACTTGTTGAAAGCGGTATGGCTTGCTCTGCGGCGGCGGGAAGTCCAGATAGAAAACTATCAAACTGAAATTTCTTTTCTTGAAAATATCACAAATTCACTTTTCATTAGATCAGTAAATTTTCTATCTGTCTATTAATAGCACTACAATTATTGAAATACTACGTAGTACTTCTTAAATAGTGTTAATATGGAGAATGTACTACTAGTGTATGCTAGAGTTCACAAGAACTAACTGGCGCAATATGTCTTCCAGCTCTGTGAACAGCAAACATTGCGTGCACAGAGTTGTATCCGAGAAAAATTGCTTATTCGTGCTCACAGTCAGTTGATTGCCGATGAGGGTGAGAAGAGCAAGCATCTATTTTCATTTACTAGTACATCTCAGCGATAGGGATGTTGTGAATACTTCAGTACTATTTATTTTCTAACGTGAATGGAAGGCTTCCAAAACCCATTCTTTCTTTTTTGGGCCAACGAATTCTTTTTGTATTTTAATCTTTGAAAAATGCGACGTGCATTTGCTTCGTCTTCGCCCTCCAAAACTGCAGTATTTTTATGCGGCAATACACAGTATGATTGGTTGAAAGTCACATTTCTCGTCGACAAATGTGGTCTGCGCTGGTGGCCCTCGCTGCACGCTCTGCAAAGCATCGGCGACTGCACCTTCTTGCATGCGCCATCCGACTCCGAATGATGATCTGATGATGAGAATGTGTTTGGAGTGTAATCGACGTATATTCAGTTTGGTTGTCTTATTGCCGTTAAGCAGATGCAAATCGGCTCTACTTCATGCCAAACAGTTTTCCAAACAAAGCCATTTGCATTTCGTCGCGGCGGCGCTCACGTTCGGCACGCTCTTCGCCCGCTTTGAGTTTTCTTTCCAGAAGTTCCCGTTGCCATTGGAATTCGCGCATCAATCGACGTACTTCTCTTGCCTCTTCTTGCTCTATACATCGCTCCTCACGAGCAGCAGCTCTTTCGTCCATCAGCATGATTAACGACATGAATTCTGACGACTCATTTTTCGTTTGCATGGCTCCATCTATGAATTTGTCTAAAGCGCGTCGCTTTTTGGCAGTGTACGACATTGTGCTGGATGAAGAAGTTGTGTCTGACAACAACGAATCATTACTATTGCGCAATTCTTTGCTCAATTCGATGAGTTCGTTTCGTGCAACACCCGTGCGGTTGAACTGCTCTTCGCGTTGATGAGTGGGCAAGCTCGTTCTCTCTTCATCGTCCTCTAATTGAATGATTGAGTGGTCTAAAGGAGCAACTATATACCTTCAGCGATTGAGTTGTCATCAATGCTGTGATTTCCAACGTCAACGTCGGGATCATCAGATAGAGGGAGAACAGCCGCATGATTGTCAAGTTGGCGGCATTATGCGCTTGGCTCTTGCGACCTCTGGTGGGCAATCGGGGTCTCCTGTTGGCTTGGGATGGTTCTTCAGCGTCACAAACTTTCGCTTCAGCGCGTCTGCATCACGGGGAACAAAGTGAGAGGCGTTGAATGCTCTTTCAACCCGAAGCCAGCCGTTTTTGCCAAGAGGCTTGATGTCTTCAACTTGATCCAACATGAATGAGATAGAACCCATGCACCACCCCTTCCCTCTTCCGCTCTTCTTACTCATCATGGTGTCCAACAAATGCTCACAAAGCTGACGCAAATATAGAAATGCGAAGACCAAAAAACGGTCTTCGCAAAATGCATTTTTAATAAAATACAGGAAAAAGAAATTGCGAGCCCTCGCAAAAAGAAAAGAATGGGTTTTGGAAGCCTTCCAATGGCAATGAAATATATATTTTTAAGATACGAAAAACTATTGTTGACTATTGCAATAGTATTTTTAAGTTTGTGAATTGAGGGAAGGTCGTCTTCCCCATAACTGCCCAATTCCGGCATGCATGAGCTCTCTGTGCGGCAACAAGACAGAGCCGATGTGCCTGCACTACGAGTTCTCTCCTGTTCGTCCCTCGATCGGTTTGTGAAGCGTCATATCCCGCAAGTATTGGTCGTTTTTATCCTGTGGCGTGATTTGTTTCAGGATTCGCCATGGAAGGCACCAATCAAATCAAACACGACGGTGACGACAAAGATTCCTTGTGCCCCCATTGAAACTTTGGTGCAGTTTGGAGAAAGATGGTCAAGGTCGAAGACGTCGTACGTCAGATATTGGAAGCTGATGATAAAACCATTCCAAGCGCAAGCTTGCTGAAACGTATTCAACCTCTAGTTGACTTGGCCGAATCGCTCGAGGATGCTGTGACAGATCTTCAGGAGCAATTGGAAAATGCACGCAAGCAAGTCACTCTGGGCAATGCCGCTACGTTGATTCAAGCTGGATTTCGAGGAGCAAGGGATCGTGAGATTGTCATGTCAAATAAGCATTTCCAAGAGCAAGGTACTCGAGTGCTCAAGAAATATTTGCTCAAGAAAGATCGCGTTCCTGGACTTCACAAGCTTGACACACCCAATGGCGACATTGGTACAATCCTCGACTGAATGCAAGCTAATGTAGCGACTAGCTCCAAATTTCCGTCGACTGAAGGGGTCACCTATCTACGGAGGTGCCCAACCATCCGAGGTAATTCTTTTCCACGCGAAACCTCCTGAATGTTCATGCAGGAAGGAATTCGGTACATCCTCGACACTGTCTCCTCAGATGGGTTCACCAAAGTTATTTGGGTGAACGTTAGAGAGGTAATTCTACAAATCTACTCGTCTTTAATCGAATTGTAGGAAGCAGTTGTCTTTGTCGAAGGCACTCCGTTCACCGCTAGGCCAAGCGGCAAGTTGAACGAAAATGATTTAGTGCCAGGCATGACTGGCCACAGTATTAACGTTCTCGAAGCATCTCTCAAGAACAGTTTACTGGAACAACTGGGTCAGAGTGAGTACAAATTCGAGTACTGGCATGAACCTACACTACTGTGCAACGAATTGGCCACACAAGTGGTTGACCCTAAGCACGTACCTAATATTCCACTCATATTTGTACTGAATGAAAAAAAATTAGGTTAACACACTGCCCGAGGTTATGGCTGGCGTAAAACATCCTGGTATTGAATCGCTCACTTATCATCGGGCGCCAATTGATAGAGAAAATTTCCCTGAGCATGACATCGTCGATCAGCTTGTGGAGTGGATTTCAAAGTCTGATCCAAACACAGCAGTTGTTTTCAACTGTCAGGTATGTCTGTCATGATGAATTAATATCATTCTTAATGACCACGTAGAAAGGTCGTGGTCGTACAACGACAGCGATGACATTGGCATATTTGATATGGTCAACGCCTCTTCAGCTTCGCAATCCTGCACCTGAATTATCGTCTGCACAGCCTCTGCGAGCAGTATCGATGGACCCTCGTATTGTGGACTATAAACAAGGTCTCTACAAGGTAAAATTATCCTGAATCACGAAATTTTTAAGAGTCCTTGAGGTGATTTTGGCACTTTGCGATAAGTTGGCAAACGGGGTACGAAGTAAAGAATGGATTGACCAAGCAATTGATGAAAATGCGTTAATTTACCACATTCGACATGTAATTGACGAAAGTCGAACGGTAAAACAAAGTTGATGCATCTTGTGTCTCAGTGGAAATAAATAGAAATCGTTGGAAGAAGCCAAACCTGCCAAGAGAGCCTTCTACTTGGTATAATTCCACAAATCTGATGAGAGACTCAAAATGCTCTAGCATCGTGCTTGCCGCCTGCTGGAGCGCTACTTCTATTTCGTTGTGTTTGGAAGTTATCTTCTCGAAGCGCCAACAGCGGATAGTACATTCTCCAGTTGGTTGTTGGGTCATCCTGACCTGTACCGCCTCTTGGATACCTTAGGTGGTGCGACCTACCCATCGAGCAAGGTTCTTCACAACAACATTTTGAAATTCGATCATTTCCCTGGCTTACATCGCTTACCCTTGGTCTTGGGGCCAAACGTTCCCAACTTCCGTCAACTTGGGACGTTTCCACTGTTTGGTACAGCTCAGGTATATTACTTCGAATTCCACAGTTGACTGCTTTTATACTAGTGCTTTGAACAAGGAATTCAAGACGTCTTGCAACATTTAAAATCTATCGGTCATACTAAGGCAATATGGATCAATCTGCGTGAAGAAGTCGTCATGTATGTCGGGGGCAAGCCATATGCAGTCCGCAACCTCGACAATGTATTTCGAAATGCCGAGTACCCTGGTATCGAAGTGAACGAAATCACTGCAATTGAAGCCAAACTCAAGAAGGAATTAATTGCTAAAGTTACCAAGAGCAATGGCCAATTCATGCACTTGTACGTGTCATACAACAATGAATTTTCAATGTGACGTAGGCATGAACCTCGTGAATATGTGACTGAAGAGTCTTTTGATGTCATTTCACCTGAGCGAGATGTTCTTACACTCGAAGAAACATACCAAGCAGTGCGCCGAGCAGGTTATGACGTGCGCTACGCTCGAATTCCTGTTAGGAAAATTATTGGAATGTCTCTCACTAAGAGTTTTAGGTTTCGGATGAAATTGCTCCTGAAGAAAAGGATTTAGATGACTTGGTCCGATTGCTTGGCCCCATATTTACATCGGAAATTGGCAGCGACAATCCCACGGCTATCATTTGCAACTGTCAAATGGGCCGTGGGCGTACAACCACGATGCTGGTCTGCATGTACATGCTACGTGCTGTCATCACTGGAGCGATTCCAGAGAAAGTTGAACCAAAAAATCGTGTACATTTTGCTGTGATTGATGAGCTGGTGTCGACCTTGGACAACGGAAAGGAAAGTTTAGCGTTGGTGGATCACACTGTGGATTTGGCAGACCACATTCAAAATCTCCGCGACTGCATCGACTCGTGCCGCGATTTGACGAAAGAAAATGGTCTCTCAATTGAAAAACAAGAATTTTTCATGCAGCGAGCTGGTATTTCCCCTGCCTCCCTTTCCAGTTTATCATTCATGTGCTTGTAGTGAATTATTTGGAGCGTTATTTCTACTTGATTTGCTTCGCCTCGTATGTGCTGGACGAGCAGCCCAAAGGATTCCAAACTCTCTTCGTCAACTGGATGTGTACTCGCTACGACAACGCACTCTATGCTCTCTTGGACAATTTGAGCTTCGACGACAAGAATGACGACAGCGTCTCCTCCATGCGTTGGCGTTGGCGCCGAAAGCGAAAGTTGGTCTACCGATTGGAATAGAGGAAAACTCATCGAAAATTGATGAGCATAACTTAACAATAACGAAGACAGATTTTCAATTGAGGCATTGACTCTTCTTCAAATCCTTCGCTATTTCTGTTGAAACATTGGCTGACCTCGCAGTATTGCGAAGTAGAATGCCGAAAATTAAGGTATGTGTTCACTCTATTCATGCATTATCACTAAAATTTACGCAACGTCGTTAGGGGTCTTGACATCTTCAGCTCCACGGGCATTCTTATTGAAGAGCATTTCGATGTTTTCCAAAAGGACATTCTTCATCTCTGGGCAGAAGTAGTATACGAAGATGCCAGCACAGGCGCACAGAACAGCGAAGAGGAAGAAAACGCCGTTCACATGCAAGTAGGGGAACAACTTGGGGATCCCAATCATCAGGGCGCCCATGGCCCAATTGGTCATGGTGGACAACGACACGGCCTTGGCACGGACCTTCAAGGGGAAGATTTCAGCAGGGTAAATCCAGCAGACTGGACCCCAACTGATGGCAAAGTTGAACACAAAGAAGGCTGTGGCGACGATCATGATCCAGCCGGCAGTCTTGCCACATCCCAAGTCCGAGTCGTTACCGTGGCAGCCAGCCGAAAATGAGATACCAGACACCAAATGACCGAACACCATGCCAGCACCGCCCAACAAAAGCAAGCTACGACGACCCGTCTTATCCACCCAGTACATGGCTGGGATTGTGCTCAAAAAGTTGATAATTTGCTGAATCAATAGGACACCAATGCCATCACCCAAGACATCCTTTAACATTTGGGCACCATAAGTGAAAATGGGGTTAATACCAGTGGCTTGTTGAAGGAGTTGCAAAGCCATGGCAATGAAGACGCGGCGACGAATCGTAGGGTGGAACACATCCTTCCACGTGGCTTCACCATTGCCTTCTTCGGCCAATCCATCACCAATGGCCTTCAATTCTTCGCCGACATTATCAGTCTTGCGGAGGCGGGCCAAAGTGCTTTCGGCAGCTTCACGACCCTTATGTTGATACACCCAACGAGGACTTTCAGGAACGCAGTAGACACCGAACATGACAATCACAGGGAAGGCCATAGCAACAGCGTTGGTCGTACGCCATCCGTGGGTGGTGTCTTTGACGCCATAGTTGATGAGACCGGCCAACAAGAGCCCAGTTACAATCGACATTTGCATGAAGCCAGACAACATGCCGCGCAATTCCTTGGGCGCCGTTTCAGCACCGAAGATGGGCAACGAGAACGAAGAGTTACTGACACCAATCCTTGAATCACACGGGCAATGAGAGAAAGGACATGGTTGCCCTTGTTAGTGAAGACCAACAAGCACGTGCCGACGCAGAAAAGGAAACCAGCCGTGAAGATCGTGGTACGGCGGCCAAACTTGTCGGCAACGACACCACCAAGGTACGCACCAAGAATGCAGCCGATGTAGTACAAGACGTTGTAGAGAGTGGTAAAGTTGAGCCAGTTGTCTGGGAGATCGGCACTTGCCGCGGTACATTGTGTCATGGTGTTGTTGTCGTAGCCCTCACAGAAGTCTTTCAAGAACGAGTCCATGACGAGGACACCACCGGTCACGCCTTGGTCATATCCAAAGAAAATACCACCGAGGGAGGCGAACTCGCACACGATGACGGCGTATGTCTTGGAGCCTTCCGTGGGGGCTGAGTTGACTGCTCCACTCGTGTCAATGTACGCGCCTCCAGCCATGATAGCAAGTTGTTGTCGATGGCAATGTGGAATATGAACTTTCGAAGGAAAAGGCAACGTCGCCTCATGTGGGATCCAACTTCAACTTGAACTTATCGAAGAGGCGCGACACCATCGTATGCTTGCAATCCAGTCTTCACCAAAGGGGACGCTCAAGTGACATGATTAAGGCAGGTTGTACATCTGGTTCGTTGTGCAAAACGTTGTGCAATCGTTGTAGCACAACGGGTCTGTTGTACTAAAATTGTATAACGTTTTGTTATAAATCAAGGAAAGTTTGTTATATAGCATATAATGAATTGAATATTCAAAGCCATCTATTAACAGAACAGCTTGTTATAAATATTCAAAGCCTTCTTGATTATTAAGAGAACAACTTTTTTATATTGCTAACTTCGTCGATTTGCCGAATTGATTTTGAATGCCTTTTCTCCTTAAATGTATATTTTGCCAATTAAGAGATCCTCCTAGAACCATCAGCTACGCTGGGGATGCGCGAGGTACCATTGTTTCATCTTACCATAGCTTTGACTGACGCTTGTGCATCAGAGCTCCATACACCTTACATAATACACTTCTCCATGTGTAAGGTTCCTGTTGCACAACGTGTTGTACTAACCTTGTTGAGCAAAAACTCAAAATCGTGTTGTACAACATGCCATAGTCCATGCAACATGTCACATGTTGCATGGAAGCAAACTTTGCCTCTACCATGCTCTGAAGTACAGTCGTGGACAGAAGTCGCACATGGGTGCGGAATGAATGGTGACAAGAAGATGCGCTCAAGTATGAGATGCGAAGAGCCGCTTGTTAAGGGCCAGTTTCAAGTAAAAGTGAAATTTGACTTCCATTTAGATTTTCTCTGATATGAGGTCCAATACAGAACTGTTATCTAATTGGTCAATAGCTTTTCGCATGGTTATTGGCTGCATATTATTCATTTTCAAACATTGTGGTGGAGATGGATGGCCGTCGAAGAGGAGGAGCCAAAGCTCCGACCAAGAAGGAACTCCAGCAGCAAGTCCTGATCATGCAAGCCAAGCTTGACATGCTCTATGACGGTGGAGCCAGCACTGGAGCCAAGGAGCCCCGCCACACAAGCTTATGCAACCAAGACACGACTGCAAAGGCCGCTTCGAATGTCATTGGAACCAATTTTTGGAAGGATAAATTGACCTTGTTGTGATGTTTGGGGGGATTACATGGCCATGACATCTGCCAAGAGGTTGGTTGTAGTGTGCCATAAGCTTGGCGGTCTAACGTTACTACCAAGGTAACGTGAACTTTGCAGTGGTATACTATTATTAATAGTAGTAGAATAAGATCCACCACATGTTTCTAGGCTGGCCCGTCACGTCCTCCACATGAAGATTTGTCCAATTCTGCGGTCGCAAGGAGCTGCACCTACCATCGTATGGCGTTTGGCTGCGACAGCCGAGTCCAATCGTGGTAATTTTCTTTTGTTTGGAGACTGTCTATTCTTTGTCTTGGACTCATGTCACGACAATCTCTTCCGTATGGACCTTTTTGAAGCTGGAAGACAACTCGATTTCATCCACAAGACGCCACCTTTCTTTCGGGGGCTGCAATAGTTGACGATGTCGACCACGAGCACAACACCCCTTCTGGCCACTGGAAACAACGACACAGCCATAGCACAAACGTTTACTAACGTTAGTAATATTTCAGCTGGGTAAATCTGGTGTGGGGGGGGCAAGTAAACGATGAACGCAGCGGCTGTAGCAAAGATAGTCCGACATGCGTCGTCGCTGTAGTCCAAGTAGTTGTTATTGTCATGGCGGCCAATGTGGCACCGACCACGCTACCCAGCACCACTTTCCCAGACCCTCTTATCTGTTTCCCACGAAACTTCACACATTGCGACAGCACTGTATGCCTGAGCCGTTGGAAGATAAGGAACTCGTGGCTAATGGCAACTGAGTGGAGCTCTAGATGCAAAATGTTGTCAATTGAAGCTTGCCTTTGGGTCGATTTCCATAATCTATGCACTTCTTGTGGCTATTTGCCTAGATACCAACGAAGTAATCGGACTGTGGAGGAAACAGACTAAATGAGGGGACGAACACAATTGAACATTAGGGCTTTGTGCTTAACACATGCTATTGAGCTACCGCTTACGAAAGATCGTCAGGGGTTTTGACATCTTCAGCTCCACCGGCCTTCTTGTTGAAGAGCTTTTCGATGTCCTCCAACATCAAGTTTCTCGTTTCGGGGCAATAGAAGTACACAAAAACACCAGAAAGGGCAGCCAAGGCACAGAAGAGGAAGAAAACACCGTTCACGTGCAAGTAGGGGAACAACTTGGGGATACCAACCATCGCGGCACCCATCGTCCAGTTCGCGCCGGACGACAACGACACTGCCTTGGCGCGAACCTTCAAGGGGAAGATTTCAGCAGCGTACACCCAGCAGATTGGACCCCAACTGATAGCAAAGTTGAAGATAAAGAAGCCCGTAGCAACGATCATGATCCACCCGGTGGTCTTGCTGCAACCCAAGTCCTTGTCGTTACCCTTGCAACCAGCTGTAAACGCAATGCCAAACACCAAATGACCAAGAGTCATGCCAGCGGCACCCAAGAGGAGCAAGCCGCGACGACCAGTCTTGTCGATATAATACATGGCAGGGATCGTGCTCAAAAAGTTGATGATTTGCAAGAGCAAGAGGATGCCAATGCCATCACCCAAGACATCCTTGAAGATTTGGGCGCCGTATGTGAAGACGGGGTTGATACCAGAAGCTTGTTGAAGAAATTGCAGAGCCATGGCAATGAAAACGCGGCGGCGAACCGATGGGTGAAACACATCCTTCCACGTGACTTCGTCAGCACCTTCTTCTTCCAAAGCATCTCCAATCGCCTTCAATTCATCGCCAATATTTTCAGTCTTGCGCAAGCGCTTCAAAGAGCTCTCAGCAGCTTCACGGCCCTTGCGCTGATACAACCAACGAGGACTTTCAGGCACAAAGTAGATACCGATCATCAAAATCACTGGGAAAGCCATGGCGACCGCGTTCGTCGTACGCCAACCGTGATATGTGTCTTTCACAATGTAGTTGATAATACCAGCCAACAAAAGCCCTGTCACGACAGTCATTTGCATGAAACCCGACAACATGCCGCGCAATTCCTTGGGGGCCATTTCAGCACCAAAGATAGGAATCGAGAAGGAAGAGTTGCCAACACCAAATCCTTGGATGACACGGGCGATGAGTGTAAGAATGTGGTTGCCCGAGTTGGAGAAGACAAGCATGCAAGTGCCGATGCAAAAGATGAAACCCGAGAAAAAGATGGACGCGCGACGGCCCAACTTGTCAGCAATGAGACCACCGAGGACAGCACCAAAAATACAACCAATGTAGTAGAGCACGTTGTAGAGAGTGGTGTAGTTGAGCCAGTTTTCAGGAAGCGTCGCGCTCGTCGACGTACATTGCGTCATGGTGTTGCCATCGTAGCCGACGCAGAAGTCCCGCAAGAACGAGTCCATGACGATCACACCACCGGTCACACCTTGATCGTAGCCGAAGAAAATACCACCGAGGGAGGCAAAGATGCACACGACTATGGCATAGGCCTTGGACCCTTCCGTGGGGATTGAGTTGTCCCCGTCGGTCACTTGAACGAAAACACCTCCAGCCATGGTAGCAAGTTGCGATCGAAGGCAAGTTGGAAAATGAACGATCGAACGGAAAACCAACTTCGCCTCATCCGTGACTGTTCCGCAAGTTCAACTTTATCTGGTTGAAGCGGACGGTCCCGTTCCAACTTGACGACATGGGTGCGAATTGATTGCGGATGCCAAGGCGACACCAACAAGGCGGTGATATGGCCAAGGTTCAACTTGAAGCCAGTCGTACTGTCCTTGTTGTTGTGTCGATGCGGGGGAAATGCCGAGAGCGGCGGGGGGGGGGCATTTCCCTGCCACGACTTTGGGATCTGCAAAGTTGGGGGAGCCGTGTGCACTCTGATCAAGATCAGCCACGTCGTCACGAACTTTCCAGTGATGATGAGGAAAGGCGCTTTTCCCGACCGTTCTCTGAATTGGACCCATTATCCATTACATGAAATATGCGCAGCCGCGTGCGGCACAAGGCAAAACACGACACTCTCTGACAATGAAAGACGCCGCTGTTGATTTTGAATCCGCGTCGAAATCACATCCCCGTTGGTACGCGCTACATGGAGAGCTTCTAGAGTTGTTTATCATTTCTCGTCGTGAAATGTCGATGCTCCGTTCCAAGTTGTCGACATGCAGCATACGGACGACCAAGATTTGCATATGGCACAAGAGTAACGTGATTGGTTTCATTGAAAATGCCAAGGAACGAAACTTGACGCAACTCGTTGCCAGAAGAATCTTCCAAGCCACGGAAAGAGTTGAATGAAACATTCAACTCGCTACCAGTTGCCGGGAAAAAAAACTTCGCGTGGCGGGAATGTACTCAGGCCTCCTAAAGTTTGCGAAATCGCGAATTTAAAGAAAATAGTCTAAATTCGCGATGTCATGACTATTAGATTTGCGATATCGCTATAAGAAGCACCTTAGCACTAAACGTTCATCAGTGAATCTAATTGCTTCGCCTGGAATATGCCTTCAAGCGACAAATCGAGTATCGAAGAACGGAACTCGTCCTTTTTCCATTTTAGGATTGAAAAATCCGAGAACAGAACGTCTTCACATGTTCTATGCGCGACCGTTTGCGCTTGTCAGATCCGTCTTGTTCACGACCGAAGTACTTACACAGTTTGCAAACAACGGAGGTGACATTTCCCTTGTAATCGCGCTCATCAATTTGCAGAGCGTACTGCAAGTCATGTTTCTTCTGGAACTTGACGGCCATCCTTGCAAGCTGTCTGAATTCGATGTCAGGCTAATGAATTCCTGAAATCAGTGAACAGGATGGATCACATTAAGCTCAGAATAGAATCAATTCAAATCCAGTTTACATTTAATGAGCTCGGACGAAAAATACAACTGCAAATGACGCAGGGCGCGCCATAGAAGTTGAGCCTACAAGTGGCGGGGGCACCACAAGTGGCATTTTCAACCCAGCTTAAATTCGCGATTTCGTTATTTTTTGTTTCGCGATTTGACATTCAATTTTCAGGAAATCGCGAATTTTAGGAGGCCTGGAATGTAGTCCTCTTTGATTCTGTAGTCCATTTGTTTCGAAACCGATGGTAGACAAGTAACTCGTCAGACATGAAAAGTTGAACCAGACTATGCGCAATCCGTCGCGACGCTTTGGCTTATCCCCCTCAGCGACGTTTGTTAAAGTGGTTTGTTTGACGACAACCGTGCCAGAGACGACGAAGGATATCTCCAATGTTTTCTCTCATCCAATGCCGGGGCGGCGTCGTGGGTGAGATACAGTGTTCTTGGTCGATAATATCCACGTTGGAGCAAGGCCCACCGTTGTCGGACCATGATTGTTTCCCAAGACAGTATAGACAATGCTAAATATTCAGGACGATCCGTCAATAGCAAGCACTAAGTTCCGAAAAACATATTTCCTGTGTCCGGGGCCAAGCAAGCAGAGCGACCGAAACACTGCGCCGCTGCAGTGACGAATCGGGGGGGGATGGAGGGGGAAATGATCTTATCCATACGTGACCCGAATAAGCTAGCCCTTCAAGACGTATGGCATGTCTAACTCATCCCCACATTGAAGATTCCTTCTAATATCCATCCATTGCAGAGCATAGGTTAGTTGTGGATGCTTCCCTCTCCATGAGGCTTCCATGTTTCCAGCCCAAGGGGGGGCTTGTTGTAAGGACCTCTTCTAACCCCATTTGCATGCTATCGCGTTACCTCAGAGGGCATCATCGAGACTCGACGGCCCTGGCGTGTGAAATACGAGCAACAAATCTCAAACCAGCTGATTGATCAAGTTTTCGGCTTGTGGGTGACCCATCTGTGCTTGTTCTTGGAAGGGATGCGCCCTGCTGATCATCGTGTGTATCGTATTAGTCCATAGTTCAAGGAATGTTTTCGAAGACGAGTGCTACGAGTCTACACGTGGTCATTACTGTATCTTACTATTTTTTATTCTTTGTCCTCTTGGACTGGTGTCATGATCACTTCAACGCTGTTGGCCTTGTCGCCGTTGAAGAGCAACTCAATTTCTTCCAACAAGAGCCCCTTCGTTTCGGGGCAGAAGTAGTAGACAAAGATGCCCGCACATGAGCACAAGCCCGTGAAGAGGTAGAAGACTCCGTTCACGTGCAAGTATGGGAAGAGCTTGAGGATACCAATCATAAGAGCACCCACCGCCCAGTTGGCCATCGTCGACAACGACACAGCTTTGGCGCGAACCTTCATGGGGAAGATTTCAGCGGGGTAAATCCAGCACACGGGGCCCCAACTGATGGCGAAGTGGAAGATAAAGACGGCCGTGGCAGCAATCATGATCCAACCGGCAGTCTTGCTGCATCCCAAGTCGTTCTTGTTGCCGTGGCACCCAATGGTGAAGGCAGTAGCAGCAACCACCATACCAAAGACCATGCCGACGGCGCCAATCAAGAGCAAACTGCGGCGGCCAAACTTGTCAACCCACAACATCGCTGGCATTGTGCTAAAAAAGTTGACGATTTGAAGAATCAAGAGCGACCAAATGCCATTGCCCAAGACGTCTTTGAAGATTTGACCACCATAAGTGAAGACGGGATTGACACCAGTTGCTTGTTGGAGAAGTTGCAACGCCATGGCGATGTACACGCGGCGACGAATCGATGGATGGAAGACATCAGCCCACGTGGTTTGGCCGCTTCCTTCTTCTTCCAAAGCTTCACCAATGGCTTTCATTTCGTCGCCCACGTTTTGCGTCTTGCGCAAACGAACAAGCGTTGCTTCAGCAGCCTCGGGGCCTTTGTGTTGGAACATCCAACGAGGGCTTTCAGGGACGCAAAAGATGCCAGAGGTCACAATGACTGGGAAGGCAAGGCCAACGCCAATGACGGTGCGCCAGCCATGTTCAGTGTTATGGACGCCAAGATTGATAAAACCAGCCAAGACTTGGCCAGCGACGAGGGACATTTGCATGAAACCCGAAAGCATCCCGCGCAATTCCTTGGGGGCCATTTCAGCACCAAAGACCGGCAACGAGAACGAAGCATTGCCGACACCAATGCCTTGAACGACACGAGCACACAAAGCCAGAGCATGGTTGCCCTTGTTGGAAAAGACAAGCATGCAAGTACCAACAAAGACCAAGCAACCAGCGCAGAAAATAGTCATACGACGGCCATACTTGTCGGCTATCACCCCGCCGACGTAGGCGCCAACAATGCAGCCAAGATAGTACAAGACGTTGTAAAGTGTTGTGAAGTTGAGGTAGTCACTTGGAAGGTCCGAGCTTGCGGCAGTACATTGGACCATCGTGTGGCCGTACGGGAGACAGAAATCTCTCAAGAACGAGTCCATGACAATGACACCACCGGTCGCGCCGAGATCATAGCCAAAGAAGACGCCGCCGAGGGACGCAAAGATGCAGACGAGAATCGCATAGAGCTTGTTGCCTTGCGCAGGTTCTTGCTGGAGATCAGCCATGATGTGCTACGACGAGCTTCTCTGCTCGAGAGGATGCAAATTGGATTGTGCCACCAGCCATGGCTCCAACCAATTCGATATTTCTCACAGTTGGACCGAGATTTTCCTTCGCGGCGCGGCGTGGGATTCCTGGACTTGATGGCTGGCATTGAAAGTTACAAATTGTCCCAACGTATTGTCTCACGTGCTCTCGGGGGAAAGTCTCACCATAGATCAACAGCCCCGACGCCTCTACCAGCTCAGAACTGTCCCGAAGAACGTGAGAGAGCGGCAGCCCCTTGCGTCGCGCTGGCAAGGTTGAGACTTGCAGTACAGTGTAAATACACCAAGCTTTTTGCGATTGAAGTCGGATTTTATCCATTAAAGTTGTATTTCGGAAGCGGTGAGCCCTCGAGTTTACAGCCCAAGCCACCGTATGGCTACAGCTCCAACACGTACTAATCTTGCCCACACGACGCCATCGACGCACCCTCACTGCGGGTTCGTACACATGTCTCGCGCTGTGCCTTTTTTTCACCCCAAGATCACGAAAACGTGCAGAGCAATCGCATAGAAACACGAGAACCACGTACAAGGACAAGTTAGGGCGAGGGAGGGGGGCTCCCCCTGCTCGAGCATGGGAATATCCCATGTTTATGGAGCTGCTAGCCCATGACACAGCACATTACATGGAGCACAATGCTGCAGCCGCAAACATACGAGAGGGGCTTCCTTGACAAAGCCGTGACCCCTCAGTAAGACGCTCGTCAGCTACATTGGGAGATGATTGTAATAGGTTATGATTGCGTCGTCTACTCTCCACGGGGTTTGAAGTGACGCTCCACCTGGAGCTTTGCAATCGATTCGAGTGAGTTCTGAGCACCTCATCTCGTTGTAGACTGCTGTATCGGTCGTGGCGCCATCTCGACATTGTCATTCAGCAGAATATCCCACCAAGTGCCAAGATTTCTTTACAGTCTGAAGTAAGGAAATTCCAAATCTTATGGAAAATTCCAATCAACTTGTCAAATCTTACGAATTCGTTCAATGTTGTCAAAGGAATTCACGCAAGAGAACTCGCGAGATTCAACTTGACAGGCTCACTTGGGACACTTAGAGGATGGAGAATGGCTGTGGAACGTTGATTCAACGACACAGACGGCCTGGCGATGAGACAGGAACGCCAGGCTTGTCTAAATGTTCTTAAAGGCACGATGTCGAAACGAGTTTGGGCAACGATGTCCATCTCTTCTCCATCAAAGGCGATGAACAGAGCGGATGAGCATGGCTGATTTGGGTCGATCCAAGCGCTTGGGGAGGTCTCGAGAAGATCGGTTTGGAGCATACAAGTGCCCCGGATAAACCACTTTGAACGACCTGCAAGACCTGAGTTGTACGAATGGGCAAGCTCATGCTACCACGAGAGATTAATGTTTTCAAGCAGTGTCATCGACCAATGTCCATCTTGACAATGTCCATTCAAACAGTAGAGCTGCTGTACAAATGTTGAATCAACAAGCACCGCGATCTCCGCGACGAGGGGCATCAATTATGTAGTAATGATCCAACCTGCAAGGACTATAATTGCAAACATGCCACGCCTCAAAGATTTTGACAAAGATCCCATACCCGTGGCGCAATCTTCAAGCAAATGCCATGTTGATTTGGACGCTTGGAGAGATTCTACCTGCCAAGCAACATATCAACAAGTAAATTGGTCGAAGGCGATGTAGACTCCCCGCACCAAGCTAACACTCTGGTATAATGCAGGACCGCAACGAGAGAATGGTCTGGACAAGCATCCAAGATCTATCAAGGGTACGCATGATGGACAATGAAGACACGGCAGACGAAATTGAACTCGTATGCTTGATTGTGTCAGCGCGAACACAGCGTCGTCATAACATATACACAGCTTCAAGGCACCTGAATTCATATTTGTCGCTGTTCATGTCGTCCACTGTACAGACTTACTGATAGCCTCCGATGACCTGTCATGTCCCCAAGGGGGTGCTTCGGTGCAGAGCGAGGAGTTGAAAATAAAGTACAACTTGATTACACATCACTCATGATTCACTACACTAGGTGGATTTAGAACTTGTCTTCAGCAGGGGTCTTGACGTTTTCGACATCATGACGTTGCTTGTCCTTGTTGAAGAGGTATTCAATGTCTTCCAACAACACGCCCTTCGTCTCAGGGCACATGTAGTACACGAAGACACCAGCCAACGAACACAACACGGCGAACAAGAAGAACACACCGTTCACGTGCAAGTACGGGAACAACTTGGGGATTTCAATCATCAAAGCACCCATCGCCCAGTTCGCAAACGTCGACAAAGACACAGCCTTGGCGCGCACCTTCAAGGGGAAGATCTCGGCAGGGTAAATCCAGCACACGGGGCCCCAACTGATGGCAAAGTTGAACACGAAGAAAGCAGTGGCAATGATCATGACCCAGCCAGGACCCTTGCCGCAACCAAAGTCCTTGTCGTTACCGTGGCAACCAGCAGAAAACGAAATGCCAGCCACCAAGTGACCGAACACCATACCAGCACCGCCAAGCAACAACAACGTGCGGCGACCAGTCCTGTCCACCCAGTACATCGCAGGAATCGTACTCAAAAAGTTGATGATTTGCAAGAGCAACAAGACACCGATACCGTCACCCAAGACGTCCTTGAAGATTTGACCACCATAAGTGAAAATAGGGTTGATACCAGTCGCTTGTTGGAGCACTTGCAAAGCCATCGCAATAAACACACGGCGGCGGATCGATGGGTGGAACACATCCTTCCACGTAGCTTCGCCGTTGCCTTCTTCTTCCAACACGTCACCGATAGCCTTCAATTCATCGCCCACGTTTTCAGTCTTGCGCAAACGGATCAACGTCGCTTCAGCAGCTTCACGACCCTTGTGTTGGTACACCCAACGAGGACTTTCAGGCACAAAGTAGATACCGATCATCACAATCACAGGGAACGCCATCGCCACAGCGTTCGTCGTGCGCCAACCCCATTCCGTGTGTTGCACGCCGTAGTTGATCAAACCAGCCATCAACAAACCAGTCACAATCGACATTTGCATGAAACCAGACAACATGCCACGCAGTTCCTTCGGGGCCATTTCCGCACCAAAGATCGGCAACGAGAACGAAGAGTTACCGACACCAACACCTTGGATCACACGGGCGATCAAAGCCATCGAGTGGTTACCCTTCGTCGTGAACACCAACAAGCACGTACCCACGCAGAAGAGGAAACCGGCCGTGAAGATGGTCGCACGACGCCCAAGCTTGTCAGCCACCACACCACCAAAGTACGCACCGATCATGCAGCCAACATAGTACAAAACGTTGTAAGTCGTGGTAAAGTTGGTCCAGTTGCTTGGCGAATTCGACGAGCTGCACGCGGCGTACGTGTTGCCATCGTAGTTTTCACAGAAATCCTTCAAGAAAGAGCTCATGACCAACACACCGCCGGTCACACCTTGATCGTAGCCAAAGAAAATACCCCCCAAGGAGGCGAAGACGCACACGATGATGGCGTAGGTCTTGGAGCCTTCAGTCGGGGCCGAGTTCAAGTCGACATTCGTATCGACATACACACCACCAGCCATTGTTGTTGGACTCTTGACTTGGAGGCAAAATGAAAAGTGAAGCTGACTTGGGTTTGGAAAGGCTTGGGTCTAAGACGAGCGCTCAGTGTACCATGCGTTGTACAAGTGCAAGACAGATGTCACGCAGTATTGAAGATCTCTCCTCTGAGGCCAGCTGGCAGAGGACATGGATGGTTATTGTAGCAGTAGCCTCGGAAGGATAGCCTGTCCGTACGATGTTGTCGCGACTACGCTAGAGAGCACGGCGTTGTGATGTCGCTGCGTGCTTCAAATCGACATATTTTATTGTGGCATAGACTTCTATTCTAGCAAGAACGGTCATATGAACCAGTGAAAGTCCAAGAGGGGTTCTATCGACATCGAATTGGAATTGCTAGCTTGTGGATTTTTACGAGCAGTTGGGGGGCCTCTCATCCATGTACACCGAGGGTGTCGCCAGATATTTTGTCAAGTCGGTGGAATCCCCATGTCGACGAAACGAACAGCAGAGCCACGGCTGCTCGTATTGTCGACCAGATCGAAAGAGCAGATCGAGATCGATGCGCCGATGTTGGAGCCACAAGCACTTTCCATTCTCAAACTCTACAGTATGGATGCTCGAAATAGAGAACGATCTCAGGTGGCAGGATTGTTTTAGCGTCCCACGAGGGATGTAATATGTGGTTCGAATGACTCTTTTACAAATTGAAGCTAGCGGTCGAACCCACGCACAAGTTGAACATGGAGTGGTAGTTGTAATGAGTATTGGCTGTACAGGCGGCGTGGGGTCCAATCCAAAGAACCACAGGACGATGCGTAATGCAAAGAGGTTCAATAAAGTGAAATCATCCAAATCTCTCAACCCACGCAAATGAATTCAATTGATTACCACATCCACGTTGTTGACCAACTTGTTGGAACCTGGATGCCCCTGCATAGATGGATCGTTTTTTTTAGCATAGGCCAGTGCACGTAACAAAACACGGAGCAGGCGACGCGCACACACACAAATCCGAATACTTGTTTTCGACAGGCTCAGGCAATGATTATTCAACCCATCGCGAGACCTTTAACCATCGTCCAACACTTTATTCCAAACCACTCCCATGTAAACCGTTGATCGTTGGATGTTTGGAATATACAAACGTGATCCGACCAGGTTGGAGCTTGCCATGGTTCAAATTTCACTCTTTGTAACCAGCGTACGAGGGTGCGAACACTGGTGCATACGTCGAACCAGTCATTTCGTAGGCCCACTCTCATATCACGCTGCGATTTTTTATGTGTGTTTGCTCTCCAGTCGCGACAGAGATGACAGGAATCGAATGGCTACGATGGATAACGAAGGAGTGAGAAGGGTACAATCGAACAAAACTTCAAGCGTTTGGCAATTCACGTGGTGGTCGTGGTGCATCCTGTCGTGCTATAGATGAAGCGCACCGACAGTGATAGTCCATGGAATTCTCTGGCCACCATCTGCCATGGGGGGAATTTCCATGAGATGACATTCGTTGAACCACGTGGATGCGACAAGACGCGCATCCGATGCTACGCAACTTCGCACCTTTGATGCGTCCATCTTCGGAACAATAGGGCGAGACGTTTTGTCAGCCACTCGACCAGATTCGAGCGGTAGCTATGCGTCGAGAGCGCATTCAACGACGCGCTCATCTCAAAGAAGATCGATCGACTAATGAGTCTCATTAGTTACACAGGGATTAAAAGCTCATACATCCAGACATACGCGGGATGGGCACAATCTGACGTGTGACAACCACCATGCTTATTCCTCTCTGCCCATACGTAATTCGAAAGAAAGGTGACAGAAGTCGACAACTCGTTGTCAAAAACACGAGAGCGCGAGAGGGAACGAGCGATGCGAATTGACACGACAAGGACAAAACATCTTAGAAGTTGAGGCTCGATCGACGCGCAGTGGGCTTATTCCTGGTCTGGGATACTGTAGGTTGAGAAACCCGCGGATCCCTCTCCGTTTCAGTAGACGGCGCAGGTCCCCAGATAGATTTTGCAATCCAAGCTGTAATAGCTTAGTCCATAGATGACACGAGCTGTCGTTCCAGCTGCTGCATGATCTGCTAGCTCATCATCAATCACCAACACTTGACACGATTGGGAATCGTATCGTATGGTCATTTCTTACCACGCCTCCACTTCCAAGCGCTTTGCCAAGTGCTTGAACATCCACGTTGAAGTTTTTTCTAAGGTTGACAGATGATCGAAACTTGACCTTGCTGACACGAGGCTTTCACTCCACGGTCACTTTTTCATTTGCCCCCAAGTCAAGAGTCCAACAACAATGGCTGGTGGTGTGTATGTCGATACGAATGTCGACTTGAACTCGGCCCCGACTGAAGGCTCCAAGACCTACGCCATCATCGTGTGCGTCTTCGCCTCCTTGGGGGGTATTTTCTTTGGCTACGATCAAGGTGTGACCGGCGGTGTGTTGGTCATGAGCTCTTTCTTGAAGGATTTCTGTGAAAACTACGATGGCAACACGTACGCCGCGTGCAGCTCGTCGAATTCGCCAAGCAACTGGACCAACTTTACCACGACTTACAACGTTTTGTACTATGTTGGCTGCATGATCGGTGCGTACTTTGGTGGTGTGGTGGCTGACAAGCTTGGGCGTCGTGCGACCATCTTCACGGCCGGTTTCCTCTTCTGCGTGGGTACGTGCTTGTTGGTGTTCACGACGAAGGGTAACCACTCGATGGCTTTGATCGCCCGTGTGATCCAAGGTGTTGGTGTCGGTAACTCTTCGTTCTCGTTGCCGATCTTTGGTGCGGAAATGGCCCCGAAGGAACTGCGTGGCATGTTGTCTGGTTTCATGCAAATGTCGATTGTGACTGGTTTGTTGATGGCTGGTTTGATCAACTACGGCGTGCAACACACGGAATGGGGTTGGCGCACGACGAACGCTGTGGCGATGGCGTTCCCTGTGATTGTGATGATCGGTATCTACTTTGTGCCTGAAAGTCCTCGTTGGGTGTACCAACACAAGGGTCGTGAAGCTGCTGAAGCGACGTTGATCCGTTTGCGCAAGACTGAAAACGTGGGCGATGAATTGAAGGCTATCGGTGACGTGTTGGAAGAAGAAGGCAACGGCGAAGCTACGTGGAAGGATGTGTTCCACCCATCGATCGCCGCCGTGTGTTTATTGCGATGGCTTTGCAAGTGCTCCAACAAGCGACTGGTATCAACCCTATTTTCACTTATGGTGGTCAAATCTTCAAGGACGTCTTGGGTGACGGTATCGGTGTCTTGTTGCTCTTGCAAATCATCAACTTTTTGAGTACGATTCCTGCGATGTACTGGGTGGACAGGACTGGTCGCCGCACGTTGTTGTTGCTTGGCGGTGCTGGTATGGTGTTCGGTCACTTGGTGGCTGGCATTTCGTTTTCTGCTGGTTGCCACGGTAACGACAAGGACTTTGGTTGCGGCAAGGGTCCTGGCTGGGTCATGATCATTGCCACTGCTTTCTTCGTGTTCAACTTTGCCATCAGTTGGGGCCCCGTGTGCTGGATTTACCCTGCCGAGATCTTCCCCTTGAAGGTGCGCGCCAAGGCTGTGTCTTTGTCGACGTTTGCGAACTGGGCGATGGGTGCTTTGATGATTGAAATCCCCAAGTTGTTCCCGTACTTGCACGTGAACGGTGTGTTCTTCTTGTTCGCCGTGTTGTGTTCGTTGGCTGGTGTCTTCGTGTACTACATGTGCCCTGAGACGAAGGGCGTGTTGTTGGAAGACATTGAATACCTCTTCAACAAGGACAAGCAACGTCATGATGTCGAAAACGTCAAGACCCCCGCTGAAGACAAGTTCTAAACCCAGGTCGCTATTACACTAGATTATGTTTGCCGTATAATGAAAGATTGTATTTTATCCTGTACAAGTTCTGTGCCTGTCATGTTATGCTGGAAGCTTGGACCTTTCTCTACCTGTTGTGTTGGCCGAACCTGCTATTTCTCAGTGGTTTATTGTACTCCGGTGCACTTTAAGTTCGTCGTAACAACGGCGAATGAGCTCCGTGTTCGGGGTCGTTGAGCTCGTTTCCATTCGGAGTGCTTGACGCGACATCACAGAGGAACACAGGAACGTAAATGACAAAAGGCAAATTCTTCTTTCTTGAACATTCAACGAGAAACGATCGTCGCATGACAGATTCCTAAGTTTGGCTTCAGTATGGAGGGAACAAGGAGAGCTTGCTCATTGCTTTCTTTGGCAGCATTCCAATGCGCAGAAAGGATGAAAGTGCATGTTTTCGAGAACAGTTTTAGACTTGATATCATTTGGAAAGGGTTTGGGTTTCATTGGTATTTTTGGTTTAACCTGTACTATTAATAGTACTGTACTAACCTGTACAATTAATAGTACTGTACTAGTATAGACTTATAAAGATTGTATGCCATACAACTATAAGTAGTATATTTTTAACTTCCTTATGGATATACCAGGTACTAGTATTGTGAAGCAAAGCAAATGGTTGAAACAATGAAGGAAAAGCCTCAACGTTTACATCGTAATACTGAGTTCAATCGAGCAAATGTGAATGGGCAAGTTTCGAGTATCAAGTTGTTGCGATAAATTTTTTATATTGTTTGACTTTATCCGGATCAAATTGGTTTTTCTGACAGTTTACGAAAATTGACATTTTCTTCAGCAGTCTCTGGAAATCGTAATGCAGGGAGAATCACCTATTTTGACGTTGAATGATTGGATGAAAAAGACCAAATGGAAATGGTTTTGCATTGTGTGTTCGGCCATGCGCACACGACGCAAGTCAAGACGCTCTTGTTTCGACAAGGACATATCAAGACAACAAAGAAAAGGCATGAATCCTTTATTACGACAAGAAACAAGGTTTAACTTCTGTGTTATGCATCACGTAACATCTCATTCTCATGTAGGAGGCGACTTATTGTTGAGATTTTCATTTGCTCAAGTCGACGTGGTTTGTTCTTTCTGGTTGTTTTGATTTCGTGTTGAAGAAGTTTGATGGCTTGATCAAACGCCCTCTGTACGACATCGCCGTCCGAGCCAGCCCGTGGAACATCGTGTGATCTCTCCTGTAAGAGATTGACCATTTTCTTCATGACATATTTCCATTGATAGTAAGTATTTCTGACGGTGCGACAGGAAAAATCATGAAACGATGCTTGGCAAAGAGGAGACCAGCGTTGCGATGCGTTGCCACACCACCAAAGATGCCATGCAGCACAGACACCAACACTTGGAAAGACGAATGACTCAGGAAGATGATTAAAACGACCCCGCCAACTGAAAGCTTCTTACGTTGTTCAGCTAGAGCTGTGAGTGACGTTGATTCCAGGCTAGTTGTAGTGTGTAAACAGTTTAATGCACGTGCTAGTGTTGATTCAAGTACTTCCTTTGTAATGTTGCCAGCCATAACACCTTTCTCTTCAAGCAGTTTGGAAATTCCATCAAGTACAATTTGAGGCAAGGCTTCAATTGAGTTGAAATTTTTTTGAATTCCACCATAAAGATGAACGTGTGGTGGTATTCCAGAAGGCTTCATTGGAGACTTCTCCATGTCATTAAGAAGACATGAGCGGAGCATAACAAGCATCCGAGGATCTCGAAACAGTGGAGTTGAGAGCAAGGCATGTGTACTAGGCAAATTGGAAGAAGGGTAAACGGAGTGGTGAACAAGTGAGGCAAGCAAGATTTCAAGCACAGGGACAAGTGATACATGAACAAACATGTTGGGAAACATGAGAGCTAAGGCATTATGGACGGAGGTGGATGGCGTAAATTGTGGAGGGAGAACAGCAAACTCAGGTGAGTCTAGTGGTAGGCCTGCAACGACACGACCACAAAATTGGTCTCCAGCACTTTCATATCGAAAGTAGCGCTCCAGAACATTGCCTAAAGCCCACCCGCAACGCAAGCACACACTTACAATTGTTGGACCTGCTGTGGACCCTGAGCATGCAATGGTCGCCACACCTTTTCGAATGGAGTGGGTTCCAATTTCTTTCTTGGAAGGACGCATATGTGAGTCATTAGAAGAAGAAATAAGCAACTTATCCAGCGATTTGCCGAATCTTTCGCGTTGGTTTGATCCTGGGAACAGCGCACCAACACCAAGTTCTGGATGACATGCCAAATAGACTCCAATGGCTAGAAAAAGACAAGTATGAGGACACATGGGATTTGCATAGCAATGTCGGGGATCTTTCAAGTTTAGACCTAAGAAGTACAATTAATAAACTATAGTTATGATGCATATGCTACCATCTTGTTGTGTTTTCGTCTTGAAGAAGCATATTCCTATGGAGTCATTTTCAAGCAAAATATGATTCAAATGAATTGTTTCTGTTGACTTGGAGCTACACATTAGATTCCACGTAAGGATTAAAAAAAGGTGCGTGAAGCCACCATCTTTCAGGAGCAAGGACTTTTCGCAAAGGTTTGAGTAAAGAGCATAACGAAAGGGTTTCTTTCCCCTGACAATTTTTTCACCAATTTGCAGCTTCTCAGCATGCATTTTTCTAATGCCTAATAAATATAAATTTTTGATGATTACGACTTCTACCTGAGAGGATTTCTTTGAGATCTTCGCCGTAATCGTCTGGAATCGGCATCCTCATGTCTTTGTAGTGTGATTTGATGGAACTTCTATATTTTGACAGCGTATTTGGCTCCAAATCTTTTGACTGCATTGTGTGAATTATGAATTGTTTGAAATGCTCGTAAGTAAAGACTGTGAGGTCAATGATCTCGCCGCCGTTATCATTAACTGTGAGTAGATGAGTCATATTTGTTTCCTACGCGTGGTTTATGGCCCCAGTAACATTAAATTACATACCTTTATCCATTTTACAATCTGTCTGAGACCCGATATGTATCCTTTTCTCGTGCTATCGGAGATCCGCTTGGCTCGCGCGCGTTGGATCGTGAAATCCTCGACTGGCATGACAAACTTGGAAATGACTAACGTGTTCTTTGCACCTGAATTTCAACCAATGAGAGTTTACTACATTTGAGTGGTGCACAGAACCGCACGATTTCCGTTTCCCTATTGTGTTCCTTGTATTGAATACAAAAATTTAAATGTATTGACGATAGATCTACACGGGAAATGGAAATCGTGATGCCACCAGCATTACTCTTGTCAAATATAATACATATGAGCATTACTTTTTATGGTTTATCAACAAGAAATTTCTTGTAAATTTTGACACTCTGAAACTTTCATGGACCAATAAGAATGAAGTATCAGATTGTCATCCTGCATCACAACTGCCGACGGCATGGTTTGCTGCTCGTCATGCCGCAGTGTGAATTGGAAAACCATATTCATATGTGCTGACCACATATATTTCAGGAAGAAATTGACAGCCTTGAGTTCCTCCTAAAAGATAATGCCGATACTGGTCATAAACATCGCCAGCTCGCCAAATAAGTGTCACGCTTGTGCTGCAGAGCTTCACTTCAAATTACAAGATTGATTGTTGTCTGTTCACCAATCTGCACTGGAATCGACTTGATTGTGCTCTTGGCACACTCATATGACTGCAAGCACTATTCGACGAAGGCAAGTTGAAGAAATTTTATCCATTTCACGAAAGTCTGAACTTCCGGATAATGAAGTGGAATTTATCCGTATATATAGCATGGAACGTAGCATTGGTGAAAGATCTGGCATCTTTCTCATTGGAACCAATGTCCGCAGTCGAGAGGAAACGCAGAGATTGTGAGGACGAGAATCTTGAAAACTCGTTCGGTACTGTGGAGTTTGATTACTCCTACTTGAAGTCTACAAGCACGTACCTGGCTTGTAATGCATTGGGAATCTCCATAAGATCGCATTCAATTCCAAATCCTCGGTCTGCTCGATAGCCATGTCTCCTTGGCTGAAGTACTGAATGGTCTGGAGACTCTCAAGGCTGCTTTGCGTATCATCATCACCTCGAACTTGTGGCGCCATCGCAGTTTTTTGTGGTCGAGATGGTCGTTTGCTGGTTGTTTTCTTCGTTCTATGTGCAACTCAACGCAGAAAAGTCTTCTTCAAGTTGGTGATGCCAACGTGCACTTCACACTCCCAAGTTGGAATCCTCTCGCTCCGAACTCATAGTTGCGACAAGGTTATGTCAATCTCGGGACATCAGTCTCACTTCAAGGGAGCCTCATTTTGCGTTTTTCTTCGTTGAAAGATGGCGGATAGCGTTGATGCTGCCGTGGCTGTGCCAGTGGTGTCGGGCTCAACACAATCGAATGGTTCCAATCGATATGCCATCACGGTGTGCGTGTTTGCCTCGCTTGGAGGCATTTACTTTGGCTACGATCAAGGAGTGACCGGTGGCGTCCTCGTCATGAGCTCGTTTCTGAATCACTTTTGTGTTGGATATGGTGGCAACGACTACGATCAATGCACGGCGTCAAGCTTAGAATTGCCGGACAATTGGCTCAACTTCACCACGACATACATGGTCTTGTACTACGTTGGCTGCATGATTGGAGCATACTTTGGTGGGGTCATTGCAGACAAGTTTGGACGACGTGCGGCTATTTTTGCAGCCTCGTTGGTCTAATGTGTGGGTACTTGCTTGCTGTTGTTCACAAACCATGGCAACCACACGATGGCCTTATTTGCTCGCGTTATCCAAGGCATTGGAGTCGGAATTTCTTCCTTTTCGTCACCTATCTTTGGCGCAGAGATGGCCCCGAAAGAACTGCGTGGCATGCTCTCTGGTTTTATGCTCATGGCAATTGTCACCGGTATTTTGATCTCTGGCCTGATTAATTATGGTGTTCAAGACACGGAGCATGGCTGGCGAATCACAATTTCTGTGGCCACAATCTTTCCTGTCATTTTGATGGGTGGCATCTTCTTTGTTCCCGAGAGCCCTCGTTGGGCGTACCAATACAAAGGCCGTGAACAGGCTGAAGCTATCTTGGTTCGTCTGCGCCAGACCGACAATGTGGATGAAGAATTAACGGCAATCGGCGATGTTTTGGAGCAAGAAGGTAATGGCGAAGCGACTTGGAAGGATGTATTTCATCCTACGATCCGTCGTCGCTTGTATATTGCCATGATCTTGCAAGCATTGCAGCAAGCGACTGGTATCAACCCCATTTTCACTTACGGCGGCCAAATTTTCAAAGACGTGATCGGAAATGGCATTGGAAGCTTGTTGATTCTTCAGATTATCAACTTTTTCAGCACAATGCCAGCCATGTACTGGGTCGACAAGACTGGCCGTCGAACTTTGCTCCTGCTAGGCGCCGTGGGTATGGTTATTGGCCATTTGGTGGCAGCAATCGCGTTTTCAACTGGTTGCCACGGCAATGATAAGGACTTTGGTTGTGGCAAAGGCGCTGGCTGGATCATGATTCTTGCTACAGCTTTCTTCGTCTTCAGTTTTGCCATTAGCTGGGGACCAATCCCTTGGGTCTATCCTGCTGAAATCTTCCCGTTGAAGGTCCGTGCGAAAGCAGTCACATTGTCGACCTTTGCCAACTGGGCGTTCGGTGCTGTGATGATTGAAGTGCCGAAATTGTTCCCATACCTCCACGTGAATGGCGTCTTCTTCCTCTTTGGATTTTTGTGTTGTTGCGGAGGCACGTTCGTGTACTATATGTGCCCTGAGACGAAGAATTTACTCCTGGAAGACATTGAATTGCTGTTCACCGTCGGTAATCGGGTTCCCCAGATTGTCCTCGTCGGTGAAATTCCTGCTGAAATTGAAACTCCAGCCAAAGATAATTTGTAGCATCCAGCCAGGTCGACGGGATTACAAATTGATGGCCATGCATTCAAACAGCGTGTCCACGTTGTGGATTAACGATTAACATGAACTCACATCAATCATGTCCCTCAACTCAAGAGGAGCAATTGATCAGAATTTAATGCGCCATCTGAGGGGTCTACAACTATGTGGCTCCTCGTGAGACTTCTTTGCCGTGAGCAAAGATTGAACATCACTGACGTCAGGAAGGCTCCTTTTGCATTCGTGTATGAAACAACACGCGAATGTGAAAAGGGCTCTCTATCATTGTGAAAGAAGAGACTGTCTTGTAAGCATGTCTACATCTCTACTGGCGAACTCAGCAACTTGTTTACTGCCATCACTGTCAGTATGATTGCTGACTGTGCGAAGCCATCAACAAGCTAGCTTTGCTGCTTCATACCACTTGGACGATCCGTGTCGATGCCAATCGCTGGCATCATCGTGGATAGATGAGTGTCTCTGTCTGTCTGCCTTGATACTCAAGCAACACTTGCCGTGCTGCAATGACCTGCACGGGAAATCTAGTCTGAAGTTACAGACGTCATCAATCAATGAAGCCCCTAGACCTCATCATGAAGTTGTTGAGATGGTGAATATGTACAAGCCGTGGCACATTCTCCTAGAGCTGTTGGTTCAATTCGACGCCCACTGCCGTTGTCAATGACTCTTTCCACAAAAGGAGGAAAAGATAAAAGGTCGCTGGTGTGCAAAACGCCTTCCCCGTTGAGATTCGAACCCGCAATTCCGTTTTAGGAATCAAGCTCATTGTCCTCTACGCTATATGGTTCCAATATGAGCCTTCGTTGTTTTTTAATTTATTGATCCGCGTTTTAAAGCCTGAAGTCATCAAAAAACATGAACGACAGAGCACAGCGAGAAAGGTGACCTTCCCTACGTCCAACTCGTCAGGCTACAAGCACAACATCTATTTCGGAGACATTTATCCACAAAATCACGAAGAGCGATGAACGAATGCGTCTGAGCACGAAGGCGTGTATTTTGTAGCCTTGTCTACTGTTGAAATCTACGAAGCCTTGGCAAAATTGTCACTCGAATTTGTCCTCAAAACGCGAGTGTTTCATCTGGTAGCTAGAGTGGTCCATCATACAGTAGTTGTCGTTTGTCCTGGAGTCAATAGCAGTTTGTAACAACATTCACTACAGATGTAACAAGAGATGTTGAATGTTGTTGGAATAACTTGGCATGACACGTTGAGGGAGCTACAATCGCTCGCACCTCTCATTTGCTCCAAAACGAAGTTTTCACAGCGCTTCCCCTCAAACCCACGCTTAAGGATTATGCTTGATCGAACGCCACGATGCTATAAACCCATCTGACAGAACTGTACTTCTTCTAGTCAACACTTCTGTAACTCACCCAACAGTCTTCTGACTATCACACTCCTTATTGAGAGCAGTATGCCATATCTCAATGCAGACTCGTCGATGTTGTGAAGCTCTAGAGCTCATTTGTATTGTGGTTTCAAGCCACGGACGACGTGAGGACCATAAACTCGACTTGGGCATCTTACCAGACTAAGTGGCCACTTCCCAGACCGTCATGAACCAACCAAAAGAAGAGAACTTTGTGAACTACGCGTGGGATTTTTGGATCACCCACGTCGTGCAACTTGTCATTTCCCAAGAAAAGCGAACATGGGAATAAAGAATGATGGAGGTGAGCGCTTGCCTCTCAATTCCCACAAGCATGGAGACCCCAACTTCGCTCAATCTGCATCTGTTCTGAAGCGAATTGTGCTGGTGTCAACCACGGTGCTATTGTTGACGTTGGGTGTCGTGACTACTCAAATAACAGGTGCTTCGCCTTTGTCACCTAATGAGCCATTCTGCGACTCCACAGCGCAGTCGTCGGGGTACATCAAGCTCCCCAACAAGGAAGATACGCACTACTTTTACTGGTTCTTTGAATCGCGCTCCAACCCTGAGAAAGACCCCCTTGTGCTATGGCTCACTGGCGGGGCCGGTGGCTCTAGTATGTTGGCCCTCTTGACTGAAAATGGTCCTTGCACTGTTGCCGACGACGGTTTGACGACTGTGCGCAACCCATACTCGTGGACAAACAACGCCAGTGTGATCTGGTTGGACCAACCTACCGGAACTGGTTTCTCGTACGGCACTGAAAACGATTTTGACCACGACTCGATTCAAGCTGGCACCAACATGTACTATTTTCTCCAAGGATGGCTGAAGGCACATCCCAAATTTGTCAATCACAAGTTTTTTGTCACTGGGGAAAGCTATGCTGGCCATTACATCCCATCCGTGGCCTCGAAAATTGTCAACACTGAGCCATCGAATGACGAAGTCAAAATCAACTTGCAAGGCATCGCCATTGGAAACCCACTCACGAGTCCTCTCACTCAGGTACTGCTGCATGATGGGATTCAATGGGTCTGAATGGAATTTAGATGAAATACGAAGCGTCGTTGATGCAAAACAACTCGTACGGGAAAATCGTTTTGAACGGCACAGACCTAGCAGAATTCAAGAAGAACGTCACGATCCTCCTTGGACTCATTGAGAAATGCTATGCAAATGACAAGGATGCCTGTATTCAAGGCACAACTCACTTTGTGAGCAATGTGATTTCACCAATTGTGAGCGTGGGGAAAGTCAATCAGTACGACTTGCGAGAGGACATGACAGAGGAGGGCCAAGTCAAAGTGGAGCAACCGAAGAAAGGAGCGTCGAACACCACTCTCTTGCCGGACGATGTTATGAAGAACATCGCCAAATCACAAGTAAGCGCTTTCCTCAACAATGTCGACGTTCAAGCTCGCCTCAATGTTCCAAACAACAAGCGTCCGATCAAGTGGGCAGAAATCGCGCAGTCTGTCATGGCGAGATTACTGCCGGACTTTATGAAGAATTACGAAAGTTTTGTGGCAGATGTGCTTGAGAAGAAGATCCGCGTTCTCATTTACGCCGGAGATGCTGACTTGGTGGCCAATTGGGTTGGAAACCACGCTTGGACAAACGAGCTTGAATGGAGTGGCAAGAAAGCCTTCAATGCCGCCCAGAACGTTCCGTTTAATGTTGATGGCAACGAGGCGGGGTCTTTACAAGCGGCGAACAACTTTGCGTTCCTTCGAGTGTTCAACGCTGGCCACATGGTGCCTCAAGATCAACCTGAAGTCGCCCTCACGATGGTCAATCGCTTTTTTGCAGACGAGCTCGTCCAAACTTAAGACGAGGAGGCCATTCCATTCTGGTTTAATCTTAGTCGGAGAAGTTGAGACTCCTTTGAATAAGTTCTTGGTCCTCAAAACTCTCGCAGTTTGCACATTTCAAACGTCAAACAGGCACAGAAGTACCTTCTGCAGTCCCAATGCAGACAACCTGGGCAAAACTTCGCTATACTTTGCTAAAGCTCAACTACATGTCTTCCCAAAGTGTATTCGTCACATCAGGATTCCAGTAGAACGCAAATGTGCGGGAAAATCGCACTGCATCGAAAAATACAAAGCTCTCGCTCGTCGGCAAACGTCGACGAAGTCATTGTCTTGCCCAACCCGGAAATGTTTCGGCAACATGCCCCCACTTGATGGCCTTTAAACTACACAAGCGCTTGTCATACTCACAATGCAATCAGCACCATATCCACACCATTGCGTAGTCGGCGTAATTATCATGCAGTTGATGACAGCAAGATTCCAGTCTCTAAGAGGTCGAACTTACACTGCATGTCGTATCTTAGAGTAGATTGAAAACTCGATAAAGAGAGACTTCCGAAGTGTCCATGCCAGTGCACGTTCGAGTTGTTTGGCTTTTATACCATGACATGATTCACCTTGTCGATATTCCACCAACAGGCGTGCTAATTGACACTGGAGACGAAGATCTCTAGATCTTAGATGACAGCTACAAACTCGTTGTGCATTGGATCGCAAGAATGTCATCTTCGGACGCATTCAATCGCATGCCATTTTGATGTGATGGCGAACTCACCAATATGGACGATCGCTGATTCGTCAATTTTCTTTTTTAGTAGTATCACATTGGCTTGTCCACTTTTGGCGCCATATCGACGGATGGACCCAAGCGAGTTCGTTGGAGACTCACAGTCGGAAGATGAATCTTTCTGGGATGAAGCTGAAGCTACTGTGCAGAGAAGAGATCAAGAACTACCCAAGCAGGAGCATATTGCTAATACCACAACAAAGGCACAAGCTCAGGATCTCCCAAGGAATGAGGAACCTCAAGTCAATGAAGGAACAACACAGATACGATCTCTGGAGCCAACAATGAGCGAGTCTTCTCCAGTTGCCGATGACACGAAATATACGAGATCTGATCAACCAAATCATGCGCCAACTCCAAGCAGTCGTGCGTCACTAACAGCTGAAGTGACAATTCCATTTCAGCCAAATCACAACACAGAGGAGTTGAGGGCACCAAGCCAGAGTTCAGAGCAAGGCAAATTCAAAGAAGGAGATATCGTTGAAGTGGAAAGTCGAACATGGCCGGGCATCAACAAAATTGGAGGAACAGCAAGAGTAACAAGAGTGTACGAAGAAGATGGTGACACAGTTGTGGACGTTCGGTACTTTTTGGGCGGATCGGAACGTGCAGTCTCTATTGAATATGTGCAAATTACAGACGTTTATGGAAAAAAGCATCGACAGCGCCGATCTAGGAACTTTTTCCATGAAGAGTTTGCGGCGGAGTACCTCCCAACCCGCCGGCATGAAGAATTTCGAGACCAAACTCCAAATATTCCACAACCCAAGAAAAAAAGGGTTGATAATCCTGTCTCCTCTGTGAAAAGTTCTCTCGATCAGTCGAACAAACCAATTTATGATGTTTCTGACTCAGATAATGACGAGACCCCACTGTATCAAAAGTACCGAAACTTGGAAAAGCTTGTCAAACCCGCGACATTGCCAGCGACTGAAATAATTCTCAACGAACCAACGAGCAGCGAATCTGACGAAGACGATGAAGATAACGACAATTATGTTTCGGTGTTAGAATTGCACTCAAAACCGCGTAGCATGGAACAAACTAAAATCCCCGAAAAGAACGTCGCTTCCCAAACTTTGTCACCCATGCTAGATGTACCCCAAGACGAAGGAGATCGTAGCCCAACTGACCAGAGTCCAATCCGTCGCCGAAAAAAGAGAAAGCGATTTGTTGGAGGCTATGACGGTGATAATAATTTCATCCAGCCAGAGGACAACGCTATTGACCTACCCGAGGATGTCCAAATCGATACAGGATTCAAATTGGGAAAAACCTCCAAAGATCTGTTAAAGCAGTATCGAGAGCACTCAGCAAGGTTTGAGGAAGCTCTCCAAACTTTCCAACGCAGAAGGGACATGTATGACCCAACACAAGTTAGTTGATTGCGACTTCATTGTCGTGAGTCTGTTAATTTGTAGCTACAAGAACTCGAGGAATACCACAAACGTCATATTGTACGCGAAGAAGATATTGTCGACGCGATCTTAAGGAAACTGGAAGCGAAGGGCAAGTCAATAGTGAGTATGCTGTTGCCATACTGATTATTTTACTCTTTTATTAGAGCGCCATCGAAAACCTGAAGCATGATCAAAGAAAGAGCCACGTCAACGAACATGCAGTTTGGTTGAAAGGACGGAGAATCACTCAAATTGGCTCGTTTCCTCCTCCACCAGAGTATGAGCCCGTGGCATCCGATTCAGAATCTGAACCGGACATGATAATGAAGTCAAAACACAGGAGCAGAGAACCCAGGCAAAACAAGCGTAAAGTATCTCTAATTATCTCAGCTCAACAAAATGCATACATCGATTCGAGTGCAGATGATGACTATTTGGATCAGTGCGTTCACATCGAAATTTTATATGACGAAATATTTAGGACCACCTTTGCACATGAGACGAAAACTCGCCCAACAAAGTCTCGCGATAAAACTCACGAATCTGAACCCACGTATCTATCAGACACTCCCCATGACTCGACATTGGGTAAGGAAAGTCCCACAAGAAGGTAGATATTTTCACTGCATGATATTTCTAACTCATCATGTAAGAACCCCAAAATTTCACTATAACCGCGTGAGATCATCCTCTCTCGGCGATACATATGATGATACCTTGCATGAGTTGCTTAATACTTGTGGATTTGACTAACAGCGAAACCGTAGATCTTATCGCCCAGAAACAATCCGCAATGTACCAAAATCAGTGCTATCGTCATCCCAATGGAATTGGAAAACACTGGTTAGGCAGAAACGCCGTCGCCGAGAGGCGTCACAGTCACTTCACGCGTTAAATACCGCACATTCAAACCAGTACAAACCAACCAAGTGGAAACTGAGAGTTTACCGAGCTCCCTTGAATCCAAATCCCGTTCACAAGGGCTTATCTTTCTCTTTGCCCAACACCGCCATTCCTACAGAAACATTTAAAGGATCACCGACTACTGACCAATCAAGAGCTGATTCATCACTTTTAAGTGAATGCATTCTTGACTTTACATCTGAATATTGCCCTTATGGATGGCAACTGGAACAAATAGAAATCGAAAAGCTTCAAACACAACTCAGCTCTGAAACTTTCCAAGTATTAGATTCACGTCCATGGTATGCTTCGATCCCCGAGGTACGATTATCCTAAAGTAACTGACTGATATTTTTTAGTACGCTCGAACATCAGGGTTAATTACCAAACTGTTTCGCACGGCTCGCCATTTGCTCTTTGATCTGCAGAACGCCGAAGAAGCATATATGCATGATATATCTTCAAAAGAGGCAAGACACAAGAATTCCTTTGTGTGAATACTGTTTAGGCTGTTAATGTTGCGCAACTAAATCTGCTGTGCAGAGACTGTGTCTTAGTTTGGTCTGAGATTCTTCGATTACACAAAATTCAAGCAATTAGCATAAAAGACGTTCAAGAGTGTGTGAAAAGTGTGTCAAGCATTCAGTCGCTATTGGAATCGACTCCTTCCTACTACTTCTACTTTGAGCTCACCGAAAATGGCATGACGCCTTACCTTCAAGCATTATGTTCAATGCACTGGCGTACCCTCGAAATCGACGAGTCTTTACTTGATTGTACATTGCTTTTTCTCTTGGAATACCATTTACACTTTCCCACTTTTGGAACCCCGGTTACATCTCCAATTCTATCACTTTGGCTGAAAATATTGCAGCTCAAACAAGATCTCTGGGCCTGCTTTTCAGGTATGATTAATAAACCTCAGTGCAGGGTGTTGGCAAGAACTCTTTATCCAAATGCAACCACGTCTGTTATTGACATGGTCCTACGAGAGGTGATTTGGGATATAGTAACATGGTTGTCAGGACTTCCAGATAAATCGTAAGTTCACTGTTGCAGCACTATGAGCTAAAACTATGTAGACTTGCTTCGGGCTGGATGATAGTGGGTGAGCTACTATCCAATTCAGAATTACTACCCTTTTCTCATAAATTTCAACCGTTAACTATTAGTTGTCCTACATCCAGTATCACAAAATATAGAAGACGAATTCTGCAAAGACTACTCGTTCTTTCGGCTGCTTGGAATCCAAGTGAAGGTAGAAAAAATATGCTCAATCAATGTTACCATCTCTCACAGTTCCTGTCGTGCTGATTGTACTTGGTATGATGCGTTTTCCGCCTGCTGCTGAGTCCTCTCGTATGCCACAATTCTACATGGAATTGGCTTTGCAGCCTGACGAAAAAGTTGCAATTTTAACGTACGAAATCGACCAGTGTGGTTGTTGTGAATTACTTGGACGTGTGATAGTTGTACGCAGATCATATTTATAACTTGCAAAACTCATTTAATTGTAGATGCAAATGCTGTCACTGATGAAACCTGCACAAAGAAATCGATTTCGTCACCCCATCTTGACAGCATTAAAACCACAAAAATGCGATGAAAAATGGAACTGGGAAAATCCACAAGCCCCAGCATCAGAATCTCCCCCAAATGTATATCCTGGTATTTGAAGAGGTTCTCAGTTATTGCATCTAGGCCCAAGTGCAATTGATAGTGTTGACTAGTCTTGTCATGGGAACTATCGTGACAAACGACTTCAAATCATTTAAAAAAGATTGGATGTATTATTCTAAAGAAATATTGCGGATAGCACCTGATGATGAAATGTCTGTTGCAAATACCCTGTGGATAATTATTACTTCTGTGCGATCAATGCTTTCATTGACTTCGACTGTTTTGGTGACATACAACGAAGTATTGCTGCTGATGATGAAAAAGAGCACTCTGAATCCAGGTGAGCTTTAATAAACTCTAAAATGTAATTCCCCTGCATAGATGCAATAGAATTTGCATTGCAGTGCCTCTTGCAAGTTTCAAAAGAGCTGGTCAAATCTCATTTTGATGCAACGAACATGGATGATATGGTTGCATGTGTGAAGAATATTTTAGGCACCGGTTTTGAGAGTGTACTTCAAGCCTGCCTAAAGAAAGAGCTTCCGAATTCTGTTTTATCGATGGCAGTTTCTATTTTGGCATGCCTTTGCCCTCATTCTCCGCAACCAGTACAATCATTCCCTACTATAAACGAAGGCAATGAGTTCGACGATCCAGAAGAATGGGCATTATTGGCTTCATTGGATGTTGTTGAAGGAAACGTTGTGAAGTTGCCCTATCACCATGCTCTGAGTGCAAGTGCAGAAAGCGTATTTAAATTGCTCCGAGTATGCTTACAAAAGTTGGCTCTGCTCCAATATGCTTCAACAGAAGCTCTTACGGCTATTGGGGTCTTACTGTCGTATATATCTGTATTCAATTGGGATATTCTACAAGCATCTTCAAAAGGGCCAACTGTATTTGTATTCCCACGGGTGTTGGCGATTGCTGTATCAAACAGTCCGACGAACTACCTTGCGAGTTTTCTTCAAACACATGGAAAGGGTGAGCAAGCACTCATCGAAGTTTGGCTGCTCACATTTTTGGATGCTTGTGGTGATTTCTGGCTGGCTCTGACTCCCCATCTGGCACATCTACCCCCATCATCTCCATTTCATCCCTTCTTGGATGGGTGTTTTCCATCCTCCATGTCAAATTTGTCGATCGAGGATCGAGTGAAAACCTTTGAAAGATTTTGCCTCAATGTTAGAACTCATCTGTCTTCAGGCGAGCACACAAATGCTATTCGAACTACCCTGCTCGATAAGAACACGGGTATTTTTGCTCGTTGGATTGATGCTTGTAGTGCATCATTGCTCCATATGACAAAGTCAGCAAGCCCCCAACGAAAGTACGTTGATATTTTGAACATTAATACCGAAAATTTCCGGTCACATACATCAAATATCGTAAGCATTTTGATGAAGTCGAAGCCAAATGCCACAGTGTCTGTGGTACTGTACATTCGTATGATGTACACCTACTTGGCAACACTCTTGTCAAGCTGGGGTGTCTTAGTAAGGGGGACACAATTGATGTTTGCAACTTTCCTTCAAGAATTTTTCCCCTGTGCCACGTTTGCCATGCATTCTCAGGCTGCTGAGTCCTTGTATGAATCACAACTGATTTTTCGGACAAAACCAACTGCTAAAACTCAGTGGTTTGGAAGCAAACTGGATAAATCATGGATTTCATTTTTGGAATTCCTACGCTCGTACTTTTCCATCCTAAACACTCCAGCTCTGTTTGATTGGTTGGTGCAGGTGCGTTAAAATTGACTTCCTCGAATGATTTGCACTTCCTTAGACTTCTGAAGTTTATCAGCTGTATACAGGGGGATTCCTTTCATCTCCACTACGAATATTTGTTGTGAATCTTCTTGACCCAGAAGGTTCCTTGGGGTTGTCGAGTTATTATCCCATTGTTGACTCCAAGGAGGCACTATCCCCAGTGAAAAGAGATAGTGATTATGTGGCATGTGCTTTACTCAACTGTAAAGATCATCAAGGCGCTAGTGAAGAAAAAAGCGCCTTTCGACAGTTTTTCCTGTTTAACGTGATTCCCCAACATATCATGTCGCTACAAAGTCTAGATGCCATGTGTCCTGTTCTTCAAGTATTGCGAGCTTGTGCACATCATACAACAGAGTATATGAATGCATTTGATCCTCTCGAATATCTTGTGGCTCTTCAATCATGTGTCGAAATTTTGGTGTGCGATTTTGATTGTGATCTTAGTGCATCTAAGTAAGTGAATATGTTCTCATCGCGTCTTTGACGCTCTCTTTAGATGTGTACTTCACGTTGAATTGATTTACTGGGTTGAAAAATGCCTTCGTGCAAACGAAATTTTATGCGAATTATTGTTTTCTCTTGTTGGCCGCCTTATCCTCTTGCGTTCGATCGCTTTACGTTCTGTACTTGAACCGGGCAAATTTGTTGTCTCGAATGAACATCAGCAAGAATTTCGTGCTTGCCAAAATTCTCTCGTTAAGGAGTACGGTTTTAACTTTGGAAAATCATTCAGCGAGTCGTCAGTCCCTGTGGGCTTAAATTTATTTCGTGCTCGCGGAGACTTATTGGTTGCAATTCAGTGCTTAATGCAATGCACGCGAGCTAGCGGAGACATGAGTCTCCGTAGTCTTACACCAAGCGAGAATTGAACCCAAAACGCTATTGGCATGTAAAAACTTATTTTATAGTGTCCACCCGGTGATTCGAAACGATATGGTCTTTCTTCAGCATTCCGAGACCGTACCCAAGATATTTTGAACCAGAGATGTTCCTACATTCGCGTAAAAGACCACTCGAAAATGTTGAATACTGAGCATCAAGGTTGTCAACATCGATTCCCCTACAATTCCTCTGCTACATTTTGGTGAACAATATAACTACGTACTTATCGCTCGCATTTAACTTGGCAGGAGCCGAATGGCGACTATGTTCGTGAGTTGTGTTGGATTGCCCAGACTGAAATGGGGAAAGCGTTATGTGTTCAATTGGTCGCCGATGACAACTCTTGGTACCAAGCGAGGTGTCGGAGCCACTCCTTGAAACTTGGTGATTATGTCTTGCCATGGCTCTGTCGGCTTGCGCACCATTATGCTTTGCTGTGCCTAACGATCTTTAGAATTTTATTTGCTGAGTCGGATGTCCAGACCTCCTTTGGCGCACAAAAATGGCTGTCGTTGAATTGAAACAGGCTCGCCAGCAGCCTCTGCAAGCACAATACCATAACCTCTCTATCCAAATTAAACATCGCCAATCTATTGCGATCATGCATACCATTAATGCCGATTCTTTTGCACTTGCCCCTGGAGAAAATCGTCACTGTATTCCCAACATATTCCTGGTTTTACCAATGGACGATCTAGTGAGCTTTACTTGAGCCATGTGCAAGTCAATCATGGCTTGGTTGTATCGATCTGTCCAAACGTTTACTTCCTCCGTTTTTTTCATCAGTTTTCTGTCCACATGCATCGATCACAGAGTAGTTCGTCCTTTGCATACCGACGTGTTTCGAGGAGCTGTATTTGAGTATGTTCCAATTCTTTATGTGTTGTGAGAAAATCCTTCTCAGCGATCTTCAAATCATTTCAGACATGGCGATCGATTTCTATTTTGCTTACGTGCAAAAGCTTGGAGCTCACTCGCATTGATGCACGTAAGCCGTTTACCTCAGCCCTGTTCTCTGCTGCTTCATCGTTTGCCAGCAATGCTCCTTTAGTTGCTACTGCCTTTACGGAAATATCACTAGAAATATTTTGGTGTGACCGACCGCTTCTCTTGCAAGAGCTTGCATCTCTCTTTCTCGAATATGGGCGGCTTCAATCTCAACAAGGCGTTGTGTGCGCTCTTCTTTCAGTTGTTCGAGCAATTTATTCACTTGTCGGTTGTTTAAAATGGCCTCTCTACGGAAATTATTGTCATCTCATTAGGTCCCGACGATGAATTCACAGCTCAGCTCTTTCAGCTGTCAATTGCTCCTTGAGTTTTTGATTTTCCTCTTCCATGGATCTAACACAGAGGCTTCAGTTCAGCGCGTATATCATCATATCCACTTCATGCGACCAGATTGCGCTACACCGTCACATTAGTAAATCTTGCCACGAATGACGATAGTACATTGATAGCGAAGTCGTGCCATCTCGAGTGCATCTTCCAGCTTTTTAATTCGTTCCTAGACGTGAAGCTCACTTCCATGGAATATTCCTTGGCCTGATGCAACCTCATATTGGCGGCTCTGAAGCGGCATGAGAGTAGCCAAGTGTAACTGTCACGTCGACAAATCCAACCTTTGTCAACTAATGACGAAGTAACTGAATGTAGATTAAGAGCGTTCGAGAATTCCATCGTAATGCCTTGTTGCTTTGATCTTCTTCTCTCTTTATCACCCAGGAAGCGACGCAATGATTCATGATGGAGATATGACGAGATAGGTCATCCGGATAATTTAGTGGCCTTTCTGCACTGCATTTGTCAATTTTATGGCGACGTTATTTCGTTATCCGGATTCCAGGAGAAGATTCTAAAAATACGCCATTTGTAACTTATCCAGAGTGCAGAGCCGCAGATTAAAAATCGGTGATCCTTGCTGTGCACCAAGATGGACCCTTCCAACGATACGACCCCACAATCGCCTACATCTGCCACTGTTGCGATTCCGCGCCAGAATTCGTCGTTGCAGGTCTTGCAAGATCAGATGGGCCCGAAGAAATGGGAGAATCCACTGGTCCCTGATGAGATTCGCGCGAAATTTCGCGAGGCAGGTCAACAGGATGTGTTCCAGGCAAGGCTTTGTTATATTGACCTTACATCTAAGTATGAATTTAGTTTGTGGACACGGAAGGAATGGTGCAAGAATCCGATGTGCTGGCACTCCTCGATGACGTAAAACCACACAACTTGATAGCAGGCCTCACAGTTATTGTAGGTGTCGCATTTGGACTTAGCACACATTAAAAAAATTTACACCGAGTCATTGTTGTTCGACTCAGGTGCCAAGTCGAGCTTGACCAATTGCTCCATCGAGCCCTTGGACCAATTCGACTCGGTATTGACATCGTCTCCTGAGGTCATTGCAAAATGGCACGCTTTGGGATTTGATGCAATCAACCGCGGTGAAGTTGCTGCCATGATTTTGGCTGGTGGTCAAGGCACTCGACTAGGTTTTGATGGTCCCAAAGGTAACTTTGTCTTGGCGAATTGCAATCACACTACTTCTAGGCATGTACGACATTGGTCTATTGTCAAAGAAGAGCTTGTTCCAACTTTTTTCCGAACGTATCATTCGCGTCCAGAAAAATGCTAAAAAGCACGCTCATGCCGCTCACGATCCGGTGATTCCGCTTTTTGTGATGACTAGTCGTATGAATCACGAGACAACCCAAGAGTTTTTCAAAGAAAACAACTACTTTGGATTAATCTCAACTCAAGTGCACTTTTTCCCTCAAGGAACGTTGCCATGCTTGACCAAAACAGGGAAAATCATGCTCGAAACCCCTTATAGTATTGCTCGGGCTTCAGATGGCAATGGAGGTTGAGTTACATCCTATATTTGGCGGAGCTCACGAAAGTTGTAGGCGTATTCACGGCTATGTTGAAACACAAAGTACTGGACAAGATGAATGGGTCCAACATTTTACATTTACATGTTTTTTCTGTCGACAATGCGCTCAACAAAGTGGCTGACCCCATCTTCATCGGATATTGTATCGAAAAAAAAGCCGAAATCGGCAATAAAGTTGTGTGGAAGACCAGTCCAGACGAAAAAGTTGGCGTTGTAGCCAAGAAGGACAACAAATTTTGTGTCGTAGAGTACAGCGAACTTGACGCACAAAACGCTCAAATGATGGATACTGCTACTAATAAATTGCTTTATGGAGCTGGCAATATTTGCAACCACTACTTCTCTGTGTACGTCAACCATGAATGGCATGCTTGAAATATTGACATCTCATCTCATAGGCCCTTTTTGACGCGAACTCTCGCAAGTCTCGAACTCCCGTACCACGTTGCAATCAAGAATATTCCATCTGTGTCTCTCAGTGACCCATCGAGCAAAAAATTTCCTGGCATGAAGTTGGAAGCCTTTATTTTCGATATTTTTGCCGCTGCGTCTCAAATGGCAGTTTTGGAGGTTGCTCGAGAAGACGAATTTGCACCTGTGAAAAACGCCAATGGGAATACTGACAAAGGCTACACAGCTGACTCTCCAGACTCAGCGCGCTACTTGCTCAGCGCACAAGCAAAACGATGGATTGAAGCCGTTGGTATGATTTTGTAGCAACACAAAACGACTTACTTTTATATAGGTGGCGATTTGAAATTGCACTTGATCGAAAAGGGTGAAATTGAAAAGCAAGGCAAGAGATTGAAGCGATGGACGAAGCGACTAGTTGAATTCGACGCGGCTACAAATTGCATCACAACATATAAATCCGAGGAAACCAAGACGATTAAAGGAAAGACTTCCTCGGTCGTGAAATGTGAAGTGGAAGAAAACAATTGTTTGTCGGTTCTGTTGGGTAATGGTAAGCGTTTGAAATTGAGGTGCTCCACCGAGGAGGAACAATTGCGTTGGGATCAAGTCATAACTGCGGCGCTACAACCAAATGTAGCAAATGAACGATTGTGCGAAGTAATATTTCCAAAATCTGCCATGTCGTCATATGTGAAACGTAGGTGTCCCCTTTGGTATCGTACGAAGGGGAAGGTTTGGATCACCTGAAGGGAAGACAATTTTCCCTCCCTTGCCATATTTCTGAAGAATTTGCACGCCGGTTGAGTTTTCATGCACCATCGCAATCCTTCATTTCTCACGCAAAGATGAAGGGTGTTATTGCAGATGGTTCAAAATTGGTCGTTGCCAACGATAAAATCAAACCCGAAGTTGAGAATGCACATGATATCATCATTGAAACCAAATTTGCTGGCGTCTCACCTTTGGATTTGGCTCTACGAATGAAGCAAGCTGATCGAGTGCCAGGATACGCTGTATCTGGAGTTGTAACATCAATCGGTGACGATGTGACCAAGTTCAAGGAAGGAGACCGCGTGTGCGCATTCGTTGGACAAAACGGTTGGAATGAATATATTAAAATCCAAGAAGATGGCTGCATTACCAAGCTACCTTTGAACATGTCACTGGCTTTGGCCGCTCAAATTCCAGTAACTACATTATTTTCGCACTCTTTAAAGAAACACGTCCAATCTGGTGACCGAGTACTCATTGTTTCTTTTGGCTATGGTGACATTGGGTAAGTCTTACTGCTTGGTGTGGATTGTGAGTGAACCATTGTAGATATGTACTAGCGCAACTCTCTGCGGCTCAAGGCGCTGCTTGGACTGGTGTTTGGACGGATAAACCTGAGAAGTTTGAAGCACTTCATGTGCCTGTGGTCACAAGTTTGACGCAAGCTCAAGAACTGGCTAAAGAAGCAACTAAGGAGGAACTAAACCTCGTGATCGATGTCAGTGTCGTATCTCAAGGCACGTTCCCTGTAAAAACGGCGGGAATCCAATCTTTGGTGGATAATCTGCCATCATTTGCGGCGAGTGATCTTGGCTACATGGTCGATAGCATTGCCAGTGAAACTCTGAGCTTCCCCTCAACTTTGGCCATCGAAAAGCCGTTTGAATTCTTGGACGATGTTCTGAAACCCCCCTCATCAAGTGTTTCTCTGCGTGTGAATATCCCAGTCATTCCTCAGTCGCTAATCAAAAAGTTTGAAGAAGCCAACCAAGACCATGTCTTCAAGGTATCTCAAACTTTCATAAACGCATGATGCCATTACGTAATAGTTCTACAAAGCTGGCACTTTGACGAACGCCGAGATCGACCAATTGGTTCAAGATGTAAGTCAATGGTAGGAATGATCTCCTGAGAGCTCTGTAGCTGGAACACCTTGACTTGGATCACTTAAGCTCTATCTTCCAAAAGAGCATGCACTCCGACGGAGCCGTCGTAACTGGCTCGTTGGAACCTTTGGATTCGACGGACTCTATTGAATCAACTTCAGCCTCTGCAATTGAGCAATGGAAAAAAGTTGGTTATGAGGCTATTCGCCAAGGAAAAGTCGCAGCTCTGGTCCTTTCCGGTGGACAAGGTACTCGATTGGGCTTTGCTGGTCCCAAAGGCATGTACAACATTGGGCTTCCGTCGGAAAAGAGCTTGTTCCAATTATTTTGTGAACGCATTTTATGCCTTGAGTCGTTGGTGGGAGATGGAGCAAAAATCCCCTTCTACATCATGACAAGTGTTATGAACCATGACACAACAGAGGTTTTCTTCAAGCAGCATAATTATTTTGGCTTGCAAGCCTCCCAGGTTATGTTCTTCCCACAAGGGACACTTCCGTGCTTTACCACTGAAGGTAGTATCGATGGCATAGGGCTTCATCCAACAAGTTTGTAGGAAAGTTAATGCTTGAAAGCGCCGGCAAGTTGGCAACTGCTTCTGATGGCAATGGTGGTGTCTACACTGCTCTTGCAAAGAGTGGAGCACTGGCTCGCATGGAAAATCAAGGAACTCAATATTTGCATGTTTTCTCCGTCGATAATGCAATGTGCAAAGTTGCGGACCCTGTGTTCATGGGCTATTGCATTGAGAAGAACTCCGACTGTGGTAACAAGGTCGTCTGGAAAACTCGACCTGAAGAAAGTGTTGGTGTTGTTGCGAAACGTGCTGGCCAATTCTGTGTTGTCGAATACAGTGAAATGGACAAGGCCGCGAGTGAATTGCGTGATCCAAAGACAAATCAACTGCTTTATGGAGCAGCCAACATTTGCAATCACTTCTACACAGTGTATGTAGTCTCATGTGACACTTTCAATTCAGTAATGCTGGTTATAGGTCATTCCTCAGAGATGTTGTGTTGCCAAACATGAGCTTGCAATACCATGTTGCCCACAAGAAGATCCCCATGGCTGATGAAAATGGCGTCACTGTCACGCCTACTTCCAACTCAGGCGTAAAATTGGAGTCATTTATTTTCGATGTATTCCCCTTATCTCAGCGGATGGTAGTATTGAGCTGCAGACGTGCTTACGAGTTCTCACCAGTGAAAAATGCCCCTGGGAATCCTATTGACTCCCCTGACTCTGCGCGTCAAATGCTCCACGACCAAGCTACTCAATGGCTCAATGCCAAGTTCGACTATCTGGAGATTTCTCCCTTGGTATCGTACGCCGGTGAAGGATTGGAGGAGTACAAGTCAGACTTGCCCTTGACAAAGATTTTGTCGCTTGACTCAAAGAAGTATATGGCAAACTCGCATTGTGTTCCCACTTCACTCCGCCATCGCCTGGAAGAATTTAAGCAACAACACGTATTGCACTTCATTGATCAAGGCAAAGTTACGAGGTAAGATCTCTTCTTGAAAACGTAATTGATTATTAAGTAGATATGACGCTCAGTTGTTGCTGCAGGACCTCGCCTCGATTGATTTCGATCATTTAAAAGCAAGCTTTGAACGATCCATGCATGGCCCCGCTGCAGATACATCTGCTGCTCTTGAGCCACTCACGGATGAAGTTACAAGTTTGGCATCGTCCGACAAAGCAGACAAAGATAACTGGACCAATATCGGCATTGACGCCATTCGTAAAGGTCAAGTGGGTGCGTTGGTGCTGTCCGGCGGCCAGGGCACCCGATTGGGATTTTCGGGTCCCAAGGGTATGTACAACATCGGCCTTCCAAGTGAAAAATCCTTGTTTGAATTGTTTGCTTTGAGATTGCTGAAACTACAAGAAGCAAGCGGTGGCACCATCCCGTGGTACATCATGACAAGTATGCTCAACCACGAAACCACTGTTTCCTTTTTTGAGAAGAACTTGTACTTTGGCTTGAAGCGCTCGCAAATCATATTCTTCTCGCAAGGAACTTTACCTTGTCTCACTGTTGAAGGTGCCTCAATTTGACACTAAATCAGTTATATGACTGATCTATTGTAGGCAAGTTGATGCTCGAAACACCCGGCAAGCTTAGTCGCGCACCAGATGGAAACGGTGGCATCTATCGGGCCCTTGTGGATTCTGGCGTTCTCTCTCAAATGGAATCGACTGGCGTGAAGTACTTGCATGTTTTCTCCGTCGACAATGCCATTTGCAAAGTGGCAGATCCCGTTTTCATGGGATATTGTATCGACAAGAAAGCCGACTGTGGCAATAAAGTTGTGTGGAAATCTCGCCCTGAAGAGAGCGTTGGTGTTGTCGCCAAGCGTGGTGGCAAGTATTGTGTTGTCGAATATAGCGAAATGGATCAAGCGACGAGCGAGTTGCGTAACTCTACGACCAACCAATTGCTCTATGGCGCAGCCAACATTTGCAATCATTTCTACTCCTTGTATGTCTTTTCCTACAATGGCATCTCATGAAGGAGCTTAGGGATTTCTTGAAAAAATGCTGCAACGGCGACAACATGACAGTATATCATGTAGCTCACAAGAAGATCCCGTACGTCGATTTGGAAACGGGAGAATTGGTCAAACCTACTTCGAACTCGGGAATAAAGCTCGAAGCTTTTATCTTTGACGTCTTTCAATTTGCCACTGCAATGCAGGTACAAATTTACTTCAACTACTTGGCTTAAATAATTTCAAACTAGGTTTTCGAAGTCACTCGGGATGAAGAGTTTGCTCCTGTGAAGAATGCCAAGGGAAACCCCGTCGATTCGCCTGATTCGGCATGCGAAATGATCTCAAATGCTTGCAAGAAGTGGATCACAGCCGCAGGTGGATCGTTTGACCCTGAAACGTCTGGCTTGTGTGAAATTTTACCTACTGTGTCCTATGGAGGCGAAGGTCTTGAGAGTCTGGTTCGTCCCAACATGAAGCTACCTCTCTTGTTGGAAAACAACCGCACGAAACCCCGTCGGACGTCGTCAGCTACCAACTTCGGTGCGACTGATCAATCCTCACTGCGTAATCCGTTTTTATCCGAAACTCGTTTGATTGGAAATGACAAGACTGCGTCGATCCCATCGACGTTGAAAAAGAAGTGTGTAATTCAATAAACACGTGTGTATTTGATGCTTTATCAATGTTGTGCTTCTTTAACTCAAGTCTCCTCACATAGCTGTCGTGGCTGAGCTGACACCAGAATTTGCAGTCGTGCTGCCTTTAGCTGATTTCAAATGGCAAGTTCCATCAGCATATGAAAAAGCTCGGCAGCCACTCGTCATGCGACAATAGGCGCAGCAATCGTCAATCACTGCTGATGCGACCGACGTGAGATCGTTGCCGACGTAGTCCACGCCCACTTCGATGGGGTTGCATTTATTGACTCGCGCCGAAGTCACAATGGCATTGGCATTGGTACCAGCGCGGAGCTGTTTCATGTAGCAGATACCCGACACAGTCCAGCTATAGGCATTGCAGGTAGGCTCTGCAAGGCAGGCAATGCAACAACTCCCAGGCGATGTGGCGGCAACATTGCGAATATCTTGGCCAACGAAGTCGGTGTTGCTCTCCACGGCGCTGCATGTACTCGGTGTACAGGGAACGACGCTGAGTAGCGTCCGATACTGTAAAGTAATATTATTGGTCGTTGAGCTGACCAATAAACACAAAATCGAATGTTTTTATTCTCTGTTCTGAAAACCTCAAATATTTTGTACAAATTATATCAGGATATCATTCTTGAGAGTAAACTTAAAGGTATTTATCGTCAAAAGGTCATCTTTGTCTATCTAATTCTACAGTTAACAAGATATTGAAGTTGCTCATATTCATTTATGTATTTTGCGAGTTTTTCTTTATTTATATGTCAATTGCTGTGGTGTACTATTAATAGTATAGTATTGTGGATTCGCTAGAATTTCCCAATTTGGATTGGTTTTTTGTATCAATCTCCAATCGCACCAATACATTGGATGAATGAAAATTAGAACAGTACTTCTCTCATGGGGACTGTACTTTCTCTCATATTTTATTCAGCCAATCACAATCGCCCAAAATATTTATTAGCCAATAGCGTCGATTGTTGAATCGATCCGCTGGCGTGATTCGATTGAACGGGGTCTGGAAATTCGTATCAAATCAACAATACCATCTCTCACTTCTTGATTTTCGATGTGCTGGAGAATTCATTGCACTGCGTGATTGTTTATTGGCTGAAACTAGACATCAACTGCTACGTCCACGTGGCTCAAGAAGTTTTGTCTGCGTGGTTCAGACACAACGTGACTCGACTGCCGAAAGCAGTCGCACAGTGAATGCCCGCTTCCATTCATTCCTGACATGTAGACGTAGCAGTTGACAGTTAGGTTTATCCACTAAATAATTGCGCGGAACAATTGAGACTAGTGGACGAGTATCCTGTGATGCGAACCGCATCATGGATCGACCACTTCTCCAACACTGACACAGCCCACAGCTTCTGTGCGATTGTTGGTCGGGGACGTCGCTTGATGGCATCAGTGGGCTGATGCGTCACAGGGACAGACAACACGGTCATCGTGAAATCGATATTGAGAGGACATGCACGTCACTATATAAATTAAAATTGGCGCCATCCTTAAAACCAATCAAAACTGTTCATTTCATGAAACTTCATTTGATTGGTTAAAATTTGAATAAAAACGCGCAGACGCTACTTAGCGTCGTTCCCTGTACTTTTCCGAGAGCCTGCACGACGTCCACTCAAAGACACTTTTCCACCTGCAGTGCTGCTCTTCAGGTAGCAGACATTTTGGTACCACACGAATACTTGACAGTTGGCATTGGCAGTACAGTCGGCGCAGCATAAATCGGCGGACGACCGCTGAGTCTGGCCAATGTCATTGCCCACGTAGTCAGTGTCTTCTTCAATGGCGTTGCATCCTGACACTGGCGTTGGAGTCGTTGGTGAAGGTGGAGATGGCGGCGGTGGAGACGTCGTTGTTGTTTGAAGCAAACCAGCTTGTCGACCAGAAAGAGTGGTCTTGGTGCCAATTGCACTCTTCAAGTAGCACACGTTTTGGTACCACACAAACAATCGACAGTTTGGATTTGCAGCGCAATCCGCGCAACAGAGGTCAGCTGATGGACGCGAAGTAGAGCCAATATCATTGCCAGTGTAGTCGGTGTCACTCTGAATGGCCGAGCATTGGGGTTGAACGACTCGATTGTTTGCAACGACGAACTGTTGGATATTTTTGCCGGCTTGGAGGCCGATCTGCATGATGAAGCCATAAGGGTTGACTGTGCCTTGACGCATGAGGCTAGCGTCGGCCACGAAGATATTTGTCGTGCCGACAACTTTGAATGAACCATCCGTGCACCGAGAGGCGTCGTTGGCATTGTTGGATGGAATGCAAGATCCGCCATAGTGGTTGGTGCCATCGATGTTTTTGCGCTCGACAAATGAAGACCCGCTGCTTTGTAAATACGATTGAAATTGATCGAAATAAGCATTGAGAGCGGCGGTATCACCTCCATTTGAGTAGAGTGCATAGTCGAGATTAAAATGGTATGAGCCATCCGACTGGAAGATGCACTTAGTGCGGGATGTGGGATTGTTCAGATATAGTGCAATGCCAAAGTTGGTGGTTGAGCCCCCATTGAACCCATGACAGAAGCCTGTGACTTGAAAATCGTTGCCATTCACTGTTTCATAGCCGATCAAGACAGGATCCGGGCTAGCCCATGGCCCGGAGTGACCTTTGGTAGTGTACTGATTAATCGCCCAGCTCGGTCGAGATCCATGATCAAAGGCGCTCATCTTGGGATTGTCAAAAGTCGCTCTGAGCTGCAGTGAATCAAAGAGTCCATTCCCGACGTTCTCATTGACAACCCTCTGACTCGCATCTTTGCTCACACCAGGAAAGTTTCCTTGGTTGGACAAAAGCTGCAGCTGGCTTTGTGGCCCCACTCCGCTCTGCATGAGCACTTTTGGCGTACTGACAGCTCCTGCGGCCACAACGACACAACCACGCTGACTCAAGTTGACCAAAACAGATTGACCATTTGAAGAATAGACCACGCCAGTTGCAACACCACGAGATTGAACAATGTACGACGCAGGGGCCCATGTCAAGAGTTTGAAGTTGGATCTGGCTTTGGCCGCGCCATAGAACGTTTTCGCAGGTGAGTCACGTAGTCCATTTGCAATGGCAAATGGCGGATGTCCAAATGATTGCGACTTGGAATTGCGGGCTTGGTTGATGCCCACTTCACGGAAACCACGTCCAAGTAGAGCATCGTGGATAATATTGTAGGCTTCCTGAAGGTAGAGTTGGCCGTCGGGTGATGGGATGTTGGTTTGGCTGAACATGGTTTCAATCTCTGCAAAGTTGGCATTGACTGTGGCTGCATCGTATGGCCAGCCAGACGAGCTCACATACGAATCTGGCGTTCGAAAGTAGAGCATTCCATTGAGCGACGAGCTGCCACCGACAACTTTGCCCAAGTAGAGTGGAGCAGGCGACGCCACCCAGTCGATACGATACTGGCTGTTTCCACCGAATGCGGTCGAGGTATATTCTCCTGGAATATCAAATACGGTCCATGATTCCGGTCGAATGTAGCCTGGTATATCGGTGCCACCGGTTGCAGCTAACGAAGGGCCACCCGCTTCTAACACCAAAACGGAGATGGAACTATTGCGGGACAAGTACTCAGCCGCGACGAGTCCACCGGGTCCGCTGCCAATGATGATGACGTCGTATGTATCGGCGGCTCGAATCGTCGTGGATCCCAACAATGCGAATGCACCGACGAGACTGATATGATTGCCCATACTTGTGTCTTGAGCAGTTGGAGGAAAGATTCTGTGTGAGCTTGCCAATGCGACCACGCTGCAGTATTGCTATCTCTGATACAGCACGTGCTGATACAGCATGTGCTGATACAGCATGTGTTGCACATGCAAGGTTTCGCGTGGTTATAGCGTCTGTAACCACTTCATTTGCTTCTGCAGAAGATCGCACCTTCGGGCAGTACAACTTCAGAGCTGAAGAGGATGAGCTTCTAGCATCGGTCTACGTCAAAGTGTCAGGTCGGTCTCAACTGTCTGTTAATACTACATAGTAGTATCAACTTGGTCAAAGGTGCACCTTGCAGACAACGAACAACGGCTCAGTGCCACCTACAGCTCCCGTTGGTAACCGGTTCCACAGCATACTTGAGAAGGGTGCGACGATCAACTCCAACAAAGGGGTAACAAAGGAAGCGATGTTGAACGCCGGGAGCGCACGGCCATGCCTCCAACCATCCCATGACTGTTGTTCATGGCCGTCTTCGATGGCAACAACAACTAGAATCACCATCGACGAAAAGGTCGATAAACTTCTTGAGACGCCTGCATCTCGGGGTGCATTTGAACTCACCAGATGTATGCACCTCGCCAAGTCCAGTTTGCGTGCACCCGAGAACGAGAGCAAATACATATTCATTTTTCGACATGGAGGATGATGAGCTCAAGATCGTGAAGACCCGGCGACGGTACAGCCTCGAGACTAAACGAAACGTTTTGCGTGCTCTGACAGAGCTCACGCAAAAAAAGTCTCAGAGCTTAGCGGCATTTCACTTCGCACAGTACAAGGTTTCGTACGAGAAAAGAAGACAATACAAGAGTCTCTCTTAGCCAAAAGACGACAACACCTAGGAGCTCCAGGCCGAAAGGAAATCCTTCCTGGTGGCGATGTAAGTCAATATAATAAACTTCATTTCATTGTTATATTAGGATTTATAGGACTACATGGTTGCAATGAGGGAAAAGAACTTTCCCTTGACGACTTACCATGTAGTTCAGCAAGTCAAAGCTCATCACCAGGAGTGGTAAATGAATATTCTGCCTCAAAAGAGGATCCATACAAGTCTCTCTTTAATTTATGTAGGGACTTTGTTTACAGGCACGGTTTTTCGCGCCGTAGAGCCTCAACAGCAAAAGCAATGACCACATTGCAGATGCTGGAGGTTCGAACGAAATTCCTTGACGAGTTTTGGGACGAACACGACCATTTCGATGCCAGAGACGTCATTAATTGCGACGAAACTGGCATCTATTTCGATACTCCTCCGCGCTACATCCTTGCCCAAAGAGGCAGCGATGCCAGCATCACCCACGGGGACAAGTCCTGCCGTCTAACCGCCGTTTTAGCAGCGAAACGTAACGGTAAGTTTTTCCAATATCGCTCTTACTAACTCTATTTAGGAGATAAATTACCTATTCTTTTTGTTGTCAAAGGCAAGCCTGGTGGTGTGATTGATGCGAACGAGCTTCGCACGTACCCTCAAGGCCATTTTTATGCCGTTCAGAAGAATGCGTGGATCGACGGCGAAGGATGGAATTTCTATCTAGACACTATTTTAAAGTAATATATTTTATTGATTTCATTAATTAATGATAGACCTGAAATTGTGAGACCTTCGTTGATCTTGATTGACAACTTCGAGGCTCATCGAACCCCAAAAAACATACAGTATATTGAAGAGGAATTGAGCTCAACTGTGTGCACTCTTCCCCCCAATACGACATCTATTCTGCAGCCCTTAGATGTCGGGGTCATGGGTCCTTTTAAGGCCAAATTGAGAAATTTGTGGCTACAAGAAACCTATCACCCTTCAAGCGCTGTTGAGAAGCGCATGTTCTGTATCAAACGGGCAATCAAGGCATGGGAGTCAATCTCCCCTGAAACGATCAAGAAAGCTTTCGAGAAAGCAATTCCCAAGAAGTCTAGTTGATATATCCACACTAAATATATGTTTTCATATACACACTATATAATTATTTTTGTTTGATTTGTCTGTCCTTGAAAGTGAGTCATCTACATCGTCAAATGTAATATCATTTATATTTATTGCTTACTGTTGGTGATTGTCTTTGAAGATGTATCATGTTACTGTTTTCCTAGTTGTGTAAATATTTAGAATATTTATTGTAAAAGGGTATAAGTTTTAGTGGACACTGCGAACATTGATAGGGGCGACTTGTCCAATCAAAATAGTGTACCACTATACGCTTATATTTACCAGGCCTCTGTAGACTTCTATCAGCCACTAATCTCTTTCCCTCCAAAATACCATTCTTGTGAAAATTTATAACATAATATCTTAGAGGTCACTAGAATTGGTCCCAAAGTTCAAGTACCACTATACGCTTATATTTACCAGGCCTCTGTACCGTAGAACGTATATCAAACATTGCGTCCATATTTCAGACTTTATACAAAATTTCGAAGGTAAGTGGGACGTTGTTAGAGTTGACAAATCGTATACATGTATTGTAAGTTGCATACAAATTTGAAGATAAACTCTATTTGAACTAGATATCGATTATAAGGAGTATTATTTATTAAGATGATCAATTTCTACAGGATTCCATTTTGCCGATCACAAGGCCTCAGGCATGAAGCCAAGCCAAGACAGCACCCACAGGTGTCTGGACTATGGCTTCGTATGTATCATTCCCGTATTATACAAGTATTATACCTTTTGTAAAATACACACGAAAAGTACGTATAATACATGGTATACTTTAATCAATATAAATCCTACTCCTACGTTTGTCAAGAAAAACATCAAGCATTTTCGAATTGCCGTTCGATTAATCAAGCCACAAAATAGCTGCAATTCAACAAATGAGCAGCTGTCGATTCCGGACGTCTACGGTCTATCGTATCGCAGTGAGAAAGTCGATTCTAAATAGCTCTACAATGTTTCTCTTGGAAGTCTTTGTCTGCAGGTTAGCATGATGCCAACACAGAATGTTCAGGCAGGTTTTGCGTCTAAATCCCACAAATGACGTCTAATTGACTCCATCGACCAAGGTCTGAACAGCACTGCAGGCCTTCGGCACTTAATTTAGGTCCATTTTCTTAAGAGTCTGGTCAGGAATGTCGATGTCTATTAGTGTTTTATGATAAATCCAGCCCTCTAATTGGCTAATTCCGGATAATTAACAGCTTTGTGGTCTGTCGATGTTTCCGGGTAATCTAAAGCATCGATGCAGTTTCCCAGGCATTGATGATGCATCAATACCCGTGAATGCCTGGCAATGCCTCAGGCACTTTTCAGAAAAACGAAGAATTTATCACAGAAAAATTTGAAAAAGAAAGGCTCTTTCTTTGTTGTTGCATTTATACAAATTATATTGTGCCTTGCAAACGCTTTGACGCTGGATTTAAGCTCTCAAAACAACGATACAGTGCGTTACAGAGCCGATTTAATCAACGTTGATTAAGGTTCTATTCTTCGATGATTTAAGATTTCGAACAATTCCAGGGGAGTAAGTTTCCTCATAAAGCATTCAAGAAATCTACAGAAACACGACATGAGCAGTCAAGTACCAATGCCTCAACGAGTTGGCGTGACCCTGGCGGTCAAGATTGGAAAACCTTGTGGTAATAGCCGAACGTTGGCTGAAAAAGAGCCAACAACATTGTATTACGATGTTGCAGAGGACTCCTACGCATCGATTCGATGTCGGATTTCAGAGAGGGTTAAGACATCGTTGAAAGGTACAATTCTGCACACTCAGCAGCTCGGCCAAAATCAACTTTGATATATGATTCCAGTTTTATCGTACAAGTGAAGCAAGCTGTCAACACGAAGCAGGCTGATTACATCATCGCGAGCGACAGCAATTTCAAAGCCACAGCTAAAGTGGCATGGTCAAATCATTGTAAAAAGGCAAATCCGGGTGATTTCTCCCTCGAACTTTTTGTATATCTAGAAAAAGACGACAAAGTGCTCAACAAATTCGACGAGCAACATCGGAGAGAGTTGCTCAAATGTCCCAACGTATACTATCAGTCGAACGACAACGACAACCTGGTCCAAGCGAACTACAGTACCTTAGTACTACTTTTGCACGTCAAATCGAGACGCCAGATTTCGTCAACCTTCCCCAAAATCGAACAACCCAACAACTCCGACATATTGACGAGCAATTAGACCGCATCAATCGTTCACACGAGTCCAATGTTGCAGCTTCCTCGAGTGAATACTGTGAAATTCGAATCGAGTTGAACGGCGTTATCTTGCCAATACGAGTCAACATTGCCGATATTCAAAAATCATTGGGACTTCCACCATATCCTCTGATCGCTCCATTTCGTCCCCCAGTCCACGCTTATGAGCCAACACGGAATATTGATGATGTAGACCATGAGGAGGATCCTGAATATCAGCTTTAAGATGAAATTAAATTTGTATTAGTTTTCAAATGCAAATTTCTCCTTGGCAAGGTCGCTAGCTTCGTAGCCACTGTGGTGGAAAAGATTCAAACCCATTTGGCAAGGCTCATTAGTTTCCATACAGCACGCTAATCCTGCATCAAGTGTTCGTTTGATGTCGTACCTGAAAGCAAGTGGATATTTTTGAATCCAATATTTCAATTGAGCGAACGCAATTTCAATTGGATTCAAGTGGGGGCAGTATGGAGGTAAAAAAATAGCAAAGCTCCCTTGTCGTGAACCGCATCTTCGAGTTCTTTGTACATATGAATTTTTGCGTTGTCAAGAATCAAGATTGATCTTGGCAATGGCCATGGGTTCATGTATGGAATAATTTTCTCACAAAGGACACGATGAAACAAGGATCTGTCAAATGTGCCTTCGGTATAATCCCAACCAAAAAATCCATTGCAATCGAAGCCAGCAAGGATTGAAACTCACTGGCCACGGGAAAAGGGTAGAGTAACAATAGCTGGAGTGTTCCGACGGGACCAAGCAAACTTACGCAAGGCATCTCGACCCTCTTTAGAGGTTTCGTCAACGAAAACCAATTGACTGGGATTGCTGTAAAATGGCTGTAACCTATCGTAATACATTTGAACCTCGTACTGGGAACTTTCGCGTGCACGCTTCTCTTAAGACTTTACGTGACAACCCTAGATCAAAACGCAAAGCTCGGCATATTGTCGATGTACTCGTATTGCCAAGATTCGGAAATGATAAACCAGTTCAGCTCTGAGCTCCTCAAGATAAAAGCATGGATGTTTGGATACGTAGTTGTTCACATAGTCCACAGCTACTTTCGGCCATCGGGAAGTCCTTTTGTCAACTTTTTTCATAATAACATTTCCTGTTTGTTTGAACTGCTGGTTCCAACGAATGATCGAACGTGCAGACATACCCAAGATTACACTTACGTCTTCGATGGATATCGCGTAGACATAGCGTAAGACAATTGATCGCCATCTCATGTCCTTGCTGTGAGTCATCGCAAGAGGGTGATGGTTTGCGTTAAGTAAATTGGGATTGCACTATATTTGGATTAGCCAAAGGTCACGAAGCTTTATCAAGATGACAAAGAATTGCATATTTACATGCGTCAAACGACGGGAATAACGATAAAGCGTTGTTTCAGTTCGATTCTTCCCCAGAACAATTTCACTGCGAATTAGGACCAAACAAACGATACACTATGCTTTATTCTTTGAAAGATATGTATAAAGCAATCGTTACAAGGCAATAAAGGAATGTTTAAAGGTGTCGAATAGCCAAAATCTCTGCAAGGCACAATACATCAAATGTATAAAATTCACGTATACTAGTAATACGTAAAGTATAATTAAATATACGTATAATACGAAGCCAGACTCTGGACGAATAAAGTGTCTGGACGAATAAAGACGATAAAATGATTTCGAGTTTCTGTAATACCTTGTAATGTATAGAAAACTTCTATGAACTCGCGGTAGTCGTCGCTTTGTCTACGATATTGGCGTGCTATCATGGGCTTACGCCGAAGAAAACTAGTCGTCGTCGTTTGCAGGCATGAACAACTGTGTTCTGCCCTTGCGTGTTCTGCTATCATGTCGGCGTCTCCTGATTGATCACTTGTCGGATCGATGAGAATTACCGTCAGCTTCTTTGTTGAGAAAAAAGATGGCTATGGGCATGTCAAAATTTACCCGTCAGAATCGATAAATATAAAATTGGAAAGGTATAGGTCAGACCCAGGTGAGAATAAATTCTACCTCTCATTTATTATATTTTGCCTTCATCAGGTTTGTACAAATTTTCATAGTAGGTACAACTGTGAACTTATAATGTCTTGCAACTTTTAATATACGGACTACAAAGTTCGATCCATGGTCTGTCAGGAGTTTGTCTGGAATGCCAAATCGACATAGGACTTCATCTATAAAGACTCTTGTAAAGGTCGAGGTTTTCAAGTCTGGCACTGGGAATGCTTCTACCCACCGCGTGAAGTAGTCCGCTAATGTCTGAGCCCGCAAGGAAGGATCCGTCCGTTTGATCCATAACCACGGGACGCCCAGGTAGACCAACCCACTTACCCACAAAATTGGCGTCCGTTGACTGTTGCGCTCGCATCCACTCTGGCATTTCGAAGACTCCATCTGGATAGTTAACGAACGGGAATGGCCCCGTCCATTCCAAATGGACCCCGGCTTCGACACGCTTGACCATCTCTTCAACTTCCTGCTTTTTGATCTTGGCTTTCTCCCGCATCCATTTCAACAAGGACCAGCTCCACTGCAATTGCGCTCTGGGGGGCAGATTTGGGTCCATGGTTATCGCGAGCAAGTCCTTTTTGTACAGCAAGTTGGGGAACTGGGCGAAGTCTGGCCATCGCTTTCGTCCTTGCGACTCAATATACTCCACGGCTTCGGCGGACTTCAATTCCTTCAGCATGCAAGCGGGCATACCAAGATCCGGCCAAAAGGGGTGTATATTGAAAAGCAAATAGTGGAACACTTCGGGACCAGCGACTCTCTCTAGCACCAACAGTAAGTCCACGAAACGCTTCTTCGCCGACTCTAGCCGACTCTTGACATGGTTGGCCTCACGAGGCACCTAAGACCACAATGAATAAGCCAACGGCATGGTAGCCTTACCGTCCATCCTGGCTTGCAATAGTTTCCTGTTCCAACCCAAAAATATCTACCCCACACACAGTCTCCAAAACTCTGCCACCATGCTCGCAAAGCGCAATTCCATTCGACCTGTGCCTTGTCTGTACCAGGCAAAAAGGATTGGAACTTGTTCATCCAGTCCTGCGACCAAACTCGGGCTTCCCTAGCTTTACAGTACGCCTCGCGTACTTCGATTGATAATCCTGGCACATGTGCCAAAGCTCGGACGTCTGCCACCGTGAGTACTCTTATCTTAGGTACACTCCCTCGGGGATACACGTTCGCCTTGCCTTTGCCCTTGGGACCCTTCTTCGTCAACTGCTTTGAGCCCTCCATGGCTTGGCCACGACGATCAAGCCTCTGCCTTTTACTATTCGAGACTTCGGAGTCGAGCGAATCATCAGAGTACGGGGATGACTCAAATTCTATAGGGAGACGGTCGGTTTATTACAGGTTAATTCTCCTTACCACTTGACGATTCATCGACGGAGATGACATCGCCCGCCGCTGCAGCCTCGACTTGCCCTGTTAGATCAAGCTTGTACCCTTGGAATTGGTGCCTTAACCATGCCGCTCTGGCTGGGCGCGAGTCGTTGCGAGCGCAAGCTTCGACAAATGCCTCGATGGCGGCGAGATTTTCAGCCTCCTGGTGCGATTCAAGTTCTTTGAGAGCGATCCTGATCCCTTCCTTCACGTGTCCGAGGCTTGTTTCAATCTTTTCCACCTCCACCATGCATTCGTGGACTGCACGTTTGGCAAACGAGTGCTTGTCTGACTTCGATTGCTTCATTGTCTTGGAGCTGGGGAGACGGAAGGTTGTGCTGTCCTGAAAATATCTGACTGCCTCGACCAGCCAAATTGTCTGATCCTTACATTTGATTGGTCGAAACACACCTGAATTCCGACTCGAGATGGACTGGCTACCATGGACATGGCGGATCTTGCAGCCACACACAGTGCTTCATTCGTTGGCTTCGCATCTCCATCTTCGTTTGCATGCCGCTCCAGTCATTACAACTTCCTTTCCGATCCCTCTTCTATCGATCTCTGCGCTCCAGTCAACGGCGCGCGCACGAGAGGTGGAGGCGTGAGCCACACACTTCCTTGATATGCAAGGCTACAACCTTAGCTTACTGGCTTGGAAAGTCATACACGAGAATGAGGCTGCCTCCGGCCACTCTTACAAGACTTGGCCCCCGTATTGACCGGCCCGCGAAATCGATGCGTTCGTTCTCAACATGTCCAAGTTGCTCCTTCGCCGACAATCACGCAGCCTTTGATTAGTGCCACCACCACGACACTAAGAAATTGTTGGCGCGTGGTGTATTTGTCTGCTCTGCCCGGCAGTGCTCGCAACTTGAACATGATCCGCGCTGTTTGGGAAAACAACCGCACTGTCAACCGTACATCCGTCTTGTTCAAAAACAACTCGGCTGAGATGCATGCTCTCGCGATGGAGTATCACTCTTTCCAAGTATCACTTGTTTATCTACGAGGAGTCATAGCGTCTAGTCCTCCCCATCCGTCGCTCATTCAATTCGACAGGTTGGTCGAATTTTAGCGAGGGGGCTTGTGACGGCTGTGTCGGGTCTAACTCGTGCCGCTGTTGTGACTTTTCGACACGTTTGAGTAGTCGTCGAATGTCTTTGCGATTCCTTCGACTTCGAACATAAGTCCTCTATACCTCTGTATTAGTCTATTTTAGATGTTTAGTCTAGCTAGCTAGACTTCCCTCACTTCTCAAATCACTCGGTTAAGCTTATTAATTAAGCCTAGCCTACCTACTTCTGTCCGCGCCTCGCTGTCCTGAAATCATAGAGTGAAGTTCAGAACGAGTAGAGAGAGATCAAGCCCTGTTGGACTTGGCTGGTTCTGTCCGCTAAGTCACACAAAGAGAAGTTAAGAGAATTCAGCGAAGCTGCAGTAAGGTCATGTTGATGTTGAGACGTCTGCGACACCAAAATCAAACGGTTCTCGAAATCGCCGAAAGTCGAAGCATAATTCTCCATTTGAGACCATAACGTTTGCATTTGGACGGAGACATTCAAAGTAGTTTCACCAGAAGATTCGGGTGTTTCAACTTTCATGTTGTCGCTGGGAACCATTTGCAGAAACAAATCCATATCAAGGCTAGACAAAGGTAACGAAGGTAAATGCTGAACAGACTTGGACGCGGGCCCAGAGATGGAAGTGGTCATTTTGCTCTCGTTGGATACCCCACGTTGATTCAGAGTTGACGAAATTGCCGTAGGTTGAGTAACTTGGCCAGTCTGCGGAGGCAACACTTGGTGTTCATGACCAGCTACAAGGAGAGGCATTGGACTTTAGGTCAAACTTGGAGGAAGCAAATGAAGAGGCTCATGCGAGAAGTTGAGCGAACGAGAAGTGTGGACTTCACTCAAATCTTGAGGTTGAGTCCAAGGCAGCGTGACCGTTGTTGTTGTACTCACAGCCTCTAGAGATGGCGGACTTGAGCTTGGCAACACTGGATAGTGTGCATGCTGCGAAGAAGATGGACTTGAAGTCACTATCGATCGAGTCGTAATTGTTTTTGTTGTCTCGACAATGGCCGTCGAGATTTGCGGACCAACAAAAGTTTCGGCCAGATACAATGCAAGTTCGTTGTTGGAGTTTGATGAAGAGGAAGACTCTTGGTTCACAGTCTCCATGACCATTTCGTCGACCTCATCGAGACCAATTGATGTTGCGCTAGGCGCAGAGTCAGGCCCGTCAGAGTAGTTGAGGTCCTCAGACGAGCGGTATGGTCAAATTAAGGGCTCTTTATGCTCGCTTTTGTATCTCAGCTGTTTTAGACAACCAGCTGGAAAGTGTGTTACAGGAGGATAAATCCTGATGGGAGGGTGCAAATACCACTGCATTTAAACTGTACTAGTATTGTGGATTCGCTAGCAAATTCCCAATTTGGATTCGTTTTTTGTATCAATCTCCAATCGCGCCTATACATTGGATGAATGAAAATTAGAACAGTACTTCTCTCATGGGGACTGTACTTTCTCTCATATTTTATTCAGCCAATCACAATCGCCCAAAATATTTATTAGCCAATGGCGTCGATTGGTGAATCGACCCGCCAGCGTGATTCGATTGAACGGGTTCTGGAAATTCGTATCAAATCAACAATATTAACTCGTTTTTTCTAGCGAGGAAGCGTTGGATGACATTTGTAACGCGAGGAAGCGTTGCATAACAGTTGTAACCCGAGAACGCAAAATTTAGCGGTCTTGCGTGTTGCCCAACACGTGCATGCCCAACTTGAGCTTACTGTTAACAATTCCAGTGGAAAATGGCCCTGTGAATCCATTTGACTCCCCGGACTCTACGCGTCAAATGATCCATGATCAAGCGACTCGATGGCTCAATGCTAAGTTAGACATTTTGGAGAGACGATTTGGAGATTTCTCACTTGGCATCACATGCCGGTCAAGGTTTGGAGAAGTACAAGTCATAAAATGCCCTTGATAAAGATTTTGTCGCTTGCTTCCAACAAGCACATGGCGTCGAATGTCGTCTACGGCCAATTTGGTGCCTCGGACCAATCCTCATTGCGTATTGCTTGGCTGGAAACGACAAGACCACTTCGAATTGAAAAAGAAATGTGTATTTGATGCCTTCTCAATGAGCTCAAGTCTCCTCACATAGATGTCGTCGCTGAGCTGACAGCAGAATTTGCAGTCGTGCTGCCTTTAGCTGATTTCAAATAGCAAGTTCCATGTGCATATGAGAAAGCTCGGCAGCCACTCGTCATGCGACAATAGGCGCAGCAATCGTCAATCACTGCTGATGCGACCGACGTGAGATCGTTGCCGACGTAGTCTACCCCCACTTCGATGGGGTTGCATTTATTGACACGGGCCGAAGTCACAATGGCATTGGCATTGGTACCAGCGCGGAGCTGTTTCATGTAGCAGATACCCGACACAGTCCAGCTGTAGGCATTGCACGTAGGTTCTGTGAGGCAGGCAATGCAACAATTCCCAGGCGATGTGGCGGCCACATTGCGAATGTCTTCGCCAACGAAGTCGGTGTAGCTCTCCACGGCGCTGCATGTACTCGTTGGAGCAGTTGTGACTGGAGTCGGTGTCGTCGATGTACTTTTGCGAGAGCCTGCACGACGTCCACTCAAAGACACTTTTCCACCTGCAGTGCTGCTCTTCAGGTAGCAGACATTTTGGTACCACACGAATACTTGACAGTTGGCATTGGCAGTACAGTCGGCGCAGCATAAATCGGCGGACGACCGCTGAGTCTGGCCAATGTCATTGCCCACGTAGTCAGTGTCTTCTTCAATGGCGTTGCATCCTGACACTGGCGTTGGAGTCGTTGGTGAAGGTGGAGATGGCGGCGGTGGAGACGTCGTTGTTGTTTGAAGCAAACCAGCTTGTCGACCAGAAAGAGTGGTCTTGGTGCCAATTGCACTCTTCAAGTAGCACACGTTTTGGTACCACACAAACAATCGACAGTTTGGATTTGCAGCGCAATCCGCGCAACAGAGATCAGCTGATGGACGCGAAGTAGAGCCAATATCATTGCCAGTGTAGTCGGTGTCACTCTGAATGGCCGAGCATTGGGGCTGCACGACTCGATTGTTTGCAATGAACTGTTGAATATTTTTGCCAGCTTGGAGGCCGATCTGCATGGTGAAGCCATAAGGGTTGACTGTGCCTTGACGCATGAGGCTAGCGTCGGCCACGAAGATATTTGTCGTGCCGACAACTTTGAATGAACCATCCGTGCACCGAGAGGCGTCGTTGGCATTGTTGGATGGAATGCAAGATCCGCCGTAGTGGTTGGTGCCCACAATGTTTGTGCGCTGGACAAATGATGAACCACCGCTTTGTAAATACGATTGAAATTGACTGAAATAAGCATTGAGAGCGGCGGTATCACCTCCATTTGAGTAAAGTGCATTGTCGAGATCAAAATGGTATGAGCCATCCGACTGGAAGATGCACTTAGTGCGGGATGTGGGATTGTTCAGATATAGTGCAATGCCAAAGTTGGTGGTTGAGCCCCCATTGAACCCATGACAGAAGCCTGTGACTTGAAAATCGTTGCCATTCACTGTTTCATAGCCGATCAAGACAGGATCCGGGCTAGCCCATGGCCCGGAGTGACCTTTGGTAGTGTACTGATTGATCGCCCAGCTCGGTCGAGATCCATGATCAAAGGCGCTCATCTTGGGATTATCAAAAGTTGCCATGATCTCTAGCGTATCAAAGAGTCCATTCCCGACGTTCTCATTGACAACCCTCTGACTTGCATCTTTGCTCACACCAGGAAAGTTTCCTTGGTTGGACAAAAGCTGCAGCTGGCTTTGTGGCCCCACTCCGCTCTGCATGAGCACTTTTGGCGTACTGGCAGCTCCTGCGGCCACAACGACGCAACCACGCTGGCTCAAGTTGACCAAAACAGATTGACCATTTGAAGAATAGACCACGCCAATTGCAACACCACGAGATTGAACAATGTACGACGCAGGGGCCCATGTCAAGAGCTTGAAGTTGGATCTGGCTTTGGCCGTGCCATAGAACGTTTTCGCAGGTGAGTCACGTAGTCCATTTGCAATGGCAAATGGCGGATGTCCAAATGATTGCGACTTGGAATTGCGGGCTTGGTTGATGCCCACTTCACGGAAACCACGTCCAAGTAGAGCATCGTGGATAATATTGTAGGCTTCCTGAAGGTAGAGTTGGCCGTCGGGTGATGGGATGTTGGTTTGGCTGAACATGGTTTCAATCTCTGCAAAGTTGGCATTGACTGTGGCTGCATCGTATGGCCAGCCAGACGAGCTCACATACGAATCTGGCGTTCGAAAGTAGAGCATTCCATTGAGCGACGAGCTGCCACCGACAACTTTGCCCAAGTAGAGTGGAGCAGGCGACGCCACCCAGTCGATACGATACTGGCTGTTTCCACCGAATGCGGTCGAGGTATATTCTCCTGGAATATCAAATACGGTCCATGATTCCGGTCGAATGTAGCCTGGTATATCGGTGCCACCGGTTGCAGCTAACGAAGGGCCACCCGCTTCTAACACCAAAACGGAGATGGAACTATTGCGGGACAAGTACTCAGCCGCGACGAGTCCACCGGGTCCGCTGCCAATGATGATGACGTCGTATGTATCGGCGGCTCGAATCGTCGTGGATCCCAACGATGCGAATGCACCGACGAGACTGATATGATTGCCCATGCTTGTGTCTTGGACAGAGAATTGGAAAATGTACCCTTTCGACGAAAGATTCCATCCCGAGCAGGACTGTTTATCGAATGATCTGTCTGCGGTAAAACTTTAAGCGCAACGTGCGTCGTTGTCGCAGAACAAAGAACATTCTTGCCGTGGTGTTGAGAACTTGGCGTCCGAGCGTCAAACAGACTTGAATATTTCACGAATTTGGTCGTTTCTCGTGCAAGGATGGTGGTCTCTTTCAATCGTTTGTCATGGATTCTCATGATGAATGTTTCCTCGGAAACTCATTCAATAAATAGTGCGCATCTCTCCATCTTGACGTTGCAATTGTTCAATCCTTCCATCACAACTTCCATGCATCATTGCTTCATGGATCCAAAGTTCAACTGACAAGAAAACACTTGATTGGTTAAAAATAAACAATTAGAGTCGTTTCATTGGCCAAAATAAAAAATTCTTAAAAGCTGATTTATGATTTGAACTGCCAACGCCGCCGCATTCTCAACGTTTCGTCTTCAATGCCGTCATGGAGCGTTTCCCCGTGTCCTTGACATGGTTCCAATATGGAATATGACAAGGCGATAGAGTCTTTGACTCGACTTGGGTTGGAATGGCTTTTCGCGGCAATTTTCCTCATCACATTCGTCAGGTCATGGTTGGAGAGACCTTTGAACTCGACCGCACAAGACAGCACAAATAAATTGATGCCAGTGTTGTGAGTAAATCTCCATCCAGAATAGTCAGTCCACGACGACGCGTCTGGCAAGTCTCCTCGACATTCGATCAAATTCTTCATGAGCCAAGTGATGGATCGTGATGCCAGACTCCCCGGATTCGCACAGTACGATCTAAGGCAAGAATCGACTCGATGACGACCGTCGGTGAATCAAAATAGCCAAGTCTTGCATTCTACGTTGCGCCGAGGCGACATGGAAAGCACAACTCTTTCGCTTGTTTGGTATCATCAAACGAAGACAAATGCATTAAATTAGTTATGCCTGTGCTGTGGATGATATTCCAGCTGGAGGAAATTTCGCTTGGAGATTTGCGACAGCGCTCGTAAAATCAATCAGCTCATTTTCCGAAGCGCGACTGGTCACAAGGGCAGTCAATGCATCCACGCACTTCATGATACGTCCACGCAGACTGTCGTAAAACATAGGCGTGTCCGATACCAACCCTTCAGTAAGCCATAGGTGCATTGTTTCAAGCAAGTACTTGCGCTTGAGCCAGATATGTTCGTGCACGAGATTTTCAAATCCAACCGGTGGGTTCTGGATGGCATCTGTCCATGCGTACGCAACAGTTCCGAGACGGATAGGTTCCAATCCTCCATTTTCAGCGGTACGTTCAGCATGCAGAGCTTGAGGAGAGCCCCACTGGCGCTCCCGTCCAGGTTCGTTGTAGTAGGGAAACTCGGCACCGAGGATTGCGCCTTGGATTGAAACAAGAACTTGGAGAATCGTGGATGTGACTGGATTCCATGGATCACCTTGCCAGGTTCCCAACAGAGAAAGACAGACTTTCCCGCATTCATACAAATTCGGGCTGAAACGCACAGAGCCCTTTCCTGTCGTCATGAATTGCACGGCTGGAGGGCTCTGAGGGTAATTGCCTGGTACAACCAAGCGGAATTGAAAGCAACCAGAGTCGTACGGCGTCTTGCGTGGCCCTGTAATGAGCACTGATAAGTTGTGTGGATGATCTTCATCGACACGGACAGCAATCATTGAGTCCTCATGGACAGGAAGGTTGTCTGGGAGGGAGACAAGCTCTTGATTCAGGCGACGCATTGAGCCAGGAAGCACAACTATTGAGAGTTCCGGGTGTTTTCGCTTCACGCATTCAAAGTAGCTCGAGCCATAGTTGTACGAGCTAAATTTCAGCGACTCCATTGTCACTTGGTACTCGCCCTTGGGACTTGGAAGTGGTTGATCAGGTCTGACGTACTTGATATCCATGCACCATTGTGAGAAATGTTGCGCAAGCTCATTTTGTTTGGGAAGTGACGCAATGACATGGAAGAACGAAGTCAAACATGTTTGAATCGGTTGAGTGTTGGGAGCGACAGGACGGAGAAAGCAAACCGAGTCAAAGAAAGGATGGTTGTGGAGGTATATGATGAGTGCAACAAGGGCTGAGCAGAGTTCTTTGTGCAGAGCAATATGCTCAACTGTCGGCTCCGATAACCAACGTTCAACAATAAGCGAAAAGCGAGGGTCCAGGATGTGCGCCTTAACATCATCAAAATACACGGCTGACACATTCATCTTGGTGCATGTTTCCAACAGAGATAGCCAAAGCTGCAGTATATGGGTGGCCAATGCAGTTTCTGCGGTCTTTTCAATCGGTTCTTTCACGCACTTTCTTCCACGCGAACCGTCATTTTGATCCAAATAAAAAGGCTTCCACAGCATATTGCCTGGGTTGGACGGCATTCGACGACGTGTCGATGTGGTTTTTGTTGGCGTAGTTCCTTCGGGAGATGCAGATTCTGACTCTCCTGGAGGTGAATTCAACGCAACAAGCGACTGTTCTTCAAGTAACAAGGTCTCCAACTGTCCCAACATCATTTCAAAGACAAACTGTTCTCTCAGGCAGTCAACAAATGCCTCGGGTGATTTACGGCAACGGAGTTCATGACAGTACGTTTGAATATCGTCAATTCCGACACGGCTCTCCGAAGACAAGTGTGGACTCGACTTGCTCTCAATCAACGCCTTGTAGCCTGCTGTCTGAAGGACTTCGTCCATCTTGGCTTTTCTCCCTTGCCTTCTTCAGTTGAAATGCTGGAATGAAAAGATTCGACTATTTTTTTCTGTGTCCATGACCAGGTTATTATAATTAAAAAAAATGTCCTCCCAAATTTTATACAATATTTCATTACAAAAATGATATTGTCTGATTGACTCAAAATTTCCGAAAACGAGTAAGGTGATGAAACTGTGATAATTGATATATCGTTACTCCAGAGTATTATTATAACATTGCCACCGCGACCAACATTCAGCATAAAGTTTTTTCGACGTTGTTTTGTTCCGGTTGCCGAGAAAAGATATGGGACGAACTGGATAAGACAAAATTTGTCTTCCATATTATCGCTCAGCCATGGATGGATACAAGCAATGCAAGTCTGCATATGTCGTGCTACTTGATGGAATGATGGGGGAGGGCTCAATGGTTTCCAGCGTTTGTTGTCGGTTGTAGGGATGGATCTCGTTGTAATTTCAATTCTTGTAAGATTGACATACGAACTAGCTGATATGCACGCCATCGCCTTCGAAAGAGAGGACTGTCAACCCAATTTCATCCTAAGTCATATCAACTTGGAAATTACATGGGGTTCATGAACTTTGCGATATGCAATTGAAATGAATATGTTTAGTCGGCGTTCTCTAAAGGTAATGCCATGTCAACGAATTCCTTGCTTTGGACGATGATGTGGATCTGTCCCCTCCCATGTTACCGACACGCTCATTCAATATTCGATGGCAACTGGGAACAGAAACGAACAGCCTCCAGTGTTATCACAAAGTCACATCGATTGAGTTGAGTTTGAGTAAATTACCTGTTTGTAACATTGCATACTGTACGATCAAACTCAAGCTCGAAAGCTGAGAAAAAACAACGATTTGAAATCGCAAACCTCAAAACAGAGCCTTGTCCTCAGATTGCACGAGTTGGATCGAATCCGCGAGGCAGCTCAAGCAATAATTCATACTAAGACTTACAGTATTCTTTCCCACTCGTTTTGTCCACAGGGCAGTCCATGGTGTCCATCAGAGGAAGGGATACAATACTGCTGGATGCTCACATTTCATTGGTCCAGGAAGTTGACATGCTCCTATTCCGGTTGTCACCCTGCATATGAATCTTTCTTCATTCTTAAATTTGACCGCTGTCCATCCCTCGTCTCGGCTATGACGTTTACGCCGAGATAGCTCATCCACGCTGCATCTATTCACGTGGAGAATCCTTTCTCGTCTATGAACCTCTCAGGATTGTAGATTGACTGAAGAATTCGCTGTATGCAATCATACCTCTTGGTTTGCAATGTCGAGAAGAAAATATGGCGCGAAGGTCGAGCAACTTCAACTCGTTAGGATTCCTCGTTCCTTCGCAAGAGAATGTGTCGCGTGTTTGTGCATTTGCACCCACGTGAGCCCACGAGTGAGACGGCCTTTCACGGACGCCCTCGACTTGGACATGGAGACTCTTGAAGTGATGCCCCATGATGTCGACCGATCTGTGGATCCATCTTCGAAGTACGCCCGATTCAAATTCACCCGCGCCTTTTACGTTTGGCGCCGTTTTAATCCTATCAAATCCACATATTCCCAAATTATCCGGATACAGATTGTATGAATGTTTGTATACCGGTCGAAGCGAAGTTTGGGCAGCTTGGAAGATGATGAATGCTCCACCGGACGACCATGAGGACGCGGAACACGTGCCGTCCATGGATAACCAGAGCGACCATGTCCGTGGTGAGAACGTGAATGGTATGTACAAGGTTGAGTCAATGTCCCCTGAATTGATGGCAGGTGAAAGTTTGAATCAATCGACTGCGTTAGCGCAATCCACGACGAATTTGGGCCGTTTTGGCGCGATTGAAGAAATGCGAGACGTATACTTTCTTATAGCGGATTTCCTTAGGCGTGCGACTCCATGTTCAAGAGCAGCGGCTGTGCTGGAAGAAGAATTGAATTCCCTCGGTCTCTTGCACACAACTGTGAATTGGCAAGGCCAAAATCGACCTGCTTCATACATGGACATGCACCTTCGGCACCGTCGTCTCCCACCAACGCATCTTATCTCACTTCTTCAGAAAAACGCCTCGGAGAAGCACGGCCTCTTGCAGCGGTGTGATATGCCTTCGTCTACAAGCACCGAAAGAAGAAGTGCTTTGGACACTCTTATTCAACTCTGGCGGAACATTCGCACGAACGAGCGCAAAATGAAACAAATCACACTTCTTCTGGAAAGGATAAATTTGCGCAAAGAGCACACTGCCGAACCTGATCAAGTGGACCTCGTGGCAGAGCATCGTGGTGCGAAACAGTTAGTCGAACTGGAAGGCCAACTTGCTCGAGATGTTGAAATGAGCAAATCCGTCTGGAGGCAAGTGGAAACGTGGGGCATGACTCGATCGACGTTTGCTCCTAAAACGAATTATTTCCGACATCTCAGGCAGCGTGATATTATCGGGTATGGCGTACGACAGCAGAAACCACCGCTCTTTACGTACAGCCGATATCGGAAGCTCAAAACACTAAGTGGCCATCTCCAAATCCCAGTCTTTTGCCTTACCTATGATAAAAGCGGCAAGTATATTATCACAGGATCAGATGATCGTCTAGTCAAAATCTGGTCGGCAAGGACTGGTGATCTGCTCTACACTTTGCACGGCCACGTCGGAAACATCACGGATATGGACATCGACCCATCCAATGGCTTGCTTGTGACCTCTTCAGATGATAAGACGGCTCGTGTATGGGAGATCGCAACTGGCTTCACGATTGCCGTGTTGGTTGGTCACACAAGGTAAGTGATCTATTTTCGTGGAATCTCTTACCTTCGTTTTTGCAGTGATGTTAACACAAGTCGATTCCACCCCCGAGAGAAAGTGGTTGTCAGTGCTTCAGATGACGGTACATGTTGCATGTTTCGGCTTCCAAATGTCATTCCTCCGACTGGCCCCGAATCCAAAGTCGAGACGGTTCAACGACTTTTTAAACAAAATGCTTACTGCCTCAACATCAAACCATTTATTGTGCTTAATCACTCGAGTACACGTTTGAATCGATCATGTAAAGTTGGTGCGCTCGCTTTCAGGTAACCCTATTCATGGTGGTATCCAATTAGCAACCTCTTAGCCCTCTGGGAGATGTTGTTGTCACTGGGAGCCAAGACGGTATCGGGCGAGTCTGGCATATCGCTGATTACTTAACACAACCAACACCTGTGGCACCAGAAGTCAACAATGAAGATGTCGACAGCGTCGTGAATTCGATTCCTCAAGAAGCACCAGTCTCTAACGCCAACTTCGTTGTTCAGCAGAGACCTGCCGATGTTCCTGAGCAACCTGGAGCGACCAATCCCCACTGGGCTAATGCTCAAGTGATTACTGAACCCCTTGCAGTTATGAACGGTCACACACAGTCTATTTCAACACTGTTGTTCAACACAAAGGGTGATGCAATAGCCACCTCTTCGATGAAAGACGGTTTGGATTGCTGCAAGCTCAACCAATTGACTTAAATTAGGTACTTCTCGCTTGTGGAAATGGTCCAAGGCCAAACCGTACGAGAAAATGACCCAAATTGTCCTGAATGGCCCAGAAATGCTGCTCTCCTCCCGTCGCACATCTTCAGTCCTGACAACTGACCAGCTTATGTGGACTTGTGATGATTCTCGACTTGTTACTCTGCATAGTCGAAAGCCTGAAGTGAGTGGTAATTGGTGTCAAGCGGTGCGAGTGTGGAATCCACTGACAGGCAAACCGTTATTGACACTATCGCACTCCTCAAAAGGTCATACAAACGCAGTTTTCGCCATGGATACACATCCTACAGATTGGCGAATATTGCTCACTGCTGGTTTTGACGGTCGCATCATCTTATGGGATATCGAAACTGGTCGTATCATGCGATTTTTTCAAAATTGGGAATCTCCAACAAATACTGATGGATGTGCAATTCTTGACGTGAGCTTTTCTCCATCAGGCGACTCGTTTGCTGTGACAGATCGAGCTGGCCGTCTTATGCTTTTCGGAACCGGTCCAGACGACCCTTATCAATCAGTGCCATGCGAGCAATACTTTTCTAACGACTATGCTCCGATCGATTTGGATGCCAATTTGAATGTCGTAGATCGAGAAACTCAAATTCAACCTCATTTGCTCCCCCGGTCAGTTCTCATGGATATGGGTCGGAACGTATATCCGCATCAGCCTCTCCATTTAATGCAACCTTTGAGCAGACATGACTATGCAGCCAACTTGGCCCTGCGACAGAAACAAGCTCTCTCAAATCAAGGTTTTAACAGCATTGTTGACAGTGAAATGCAAGAACCCTTCATTGATGCTAACTTCGTTGAGGAGACTGTGCAGCGCCCAATTGTCAAGTCAACGGCGCAAGTGCAAGCATACCGACTTAATGGTGAGGCTGTGACGGCTGCTGAGTTACGCCGTCCGCGTCGTCAACCACGAACAGAAGATCAAACCGAACGCGACACATCCATCTTGAACGATGTTTTGCCTTCAAGTGAAGACGATGATGAGGACTTTGTCACAGCTCCTGTCGACGATGATGAAGACGAGCTGGAAGATGACGACGATGATGATGACGATGAAGATGACGATCTGGACGATTTAGAGGAGGGTATTGTGATATCTGGTCGTGCTGGTCAAGGTATCTCTACTACTTGTATTAGCTCATTGAAATCGGTAGGGCCGCGCGCACTTCGTAGCCAACGTCGTGCTCGTCAAGACGACAGTGAAAATCCAGATGGTGACGACGCAGGCCCATCAAGGAGTCGAAGACGAATTCGACGAACAATCCTTGAATCCGATGAGGAAACGAAAGAGGAAGTATCACAAGTCGTCGCATCTTCTCCACCTTTGCAAAGAGAAGTTCAAGAAGAGGAATTGATTGTTGAATCCTCGGAGGGCGTGACTGTGTCAGGCAATCAGCGAGACAAATTCGACGAAACCAAGACTTACGCACAGATATTTGCTCAACGCTCCTCCATTGTGTGCGGTTTTTGTGGTCGAGGTGATCAAGGTGGGATGTTTGCTTTGCCAGGATCACTGATGGGTGATCATCCTTTGGTGAACGGCCAGCAGCGGGTGTTTGTTCATGACCAGTGTGCTATAAGTTCCCCTTTGTCTTTCTTTCACGAAGGTTCATGGTACAATGTAGCGAAAGAATTGCGCCGAGGGCGCCTCCTCAAGTGTTTTCATTGTGGCCAGAGAGGTGCCACAATTGGCTGCAACATGGAGTCGTGCAAAGTTACAATTCACTTGCCATGTGGTATGGTCAACGGCTACAACGTTGACAAAGTCCAATACTACTGCAAACAACACGCATCCAAATCGTCCAATGGTTCACCTTCCCCAACATTATCCACCGAGAGCTTTATTCGCCGCATTGGACATCAGTACGACCGAACATACTGCCAGCAGTGGGCTTCTTCACCAAATGTATCAATGATCCCTCAAGTGGGTGATATTTTGATGTACTGCCCCCAAGGTCATGCAGTCTTCTCGCGAAGTTATCCAGTTCCGTTTTTACCCGCATTCAAGCGCTTACCCAAACCTTTTGCCGTGCTCCAATGCCATGTCGTGGACATTCAATACAAATTTCCACCAGTGCAAAATTACCCTCAGCAAAATCGTATCATTATGCATTTGACTCTCGACCTTATCGGTTTGCCCCGAGTGTACTTTCAAGAAGAATCTTTCGGACTGTTGGATTTTGTATCCTTTGTACCTGTCAATGATGAATTCGTACCTGATGAGTCGCCAACACGATCCAAATGGCGCTTTCATGCTCAATATCAACCTTCCGAATGTGCAGAATTTCTTCTGCTCGAACAGAAATTCCTGAGCGGATTTCAAGTTCACTGGGCAGTTGGTGAGCCAGTTCAAATGCCATATCATACTATGGATGACCACGGCATGATTCAAGATACACAAATGGACCAAGGGAAGATTCTTGAAATTTCCCCTCTTGACCCGAATGTTGTGTCACCATGGGAATGTATCATCTTTGAAATAGAAAATGAAGCGCCATGCCGAGTGAGCCCATGGGAACTTGAATCAGACCAGTCGAACTTTTTGCCTCCGACAATGCCAGACGCAGATGCAGTCTTGCAAGGTCTTCAATCAATCCGACAACTCTCCGTTGCTGAAGGATTTAATGAGCCAGTACCGATTTCAACTCCAGACTACCACATTACAATCGCCAATCCCATGGATTTGAGCTTGATTTGCCGACGGGTTGAGTCAGGCTATTACCGGCAAGTCGACGCATTACTCGCCGACGTGAAATTAATGGTTCGTAATTGTGAAACATACAATGTCGAGAGCAGTCTCATTGCACAAAATGCCAGGAGCGTTCTCCACAATATCACAACATTGCTCAATCAAGTTTTCCCGACACATTCGTGGTTACCTGAAGTTGTTGATGATGCGATATTGGTTCCAGAGGAAGCAGCTCCAATGACAACAAACGAGTCTGAGTCGGTGGTTGCCCCTCCAATTGTCCGATATCGACCTTTGAAGAGAGAAAACGACGAAAGCTTCCATTCCAATAAACGTAGCACTGCTGAGCGGGAGCAAAGAGTAATGCAACAACTCCGGCTACCCATGGCGCAACGTGAGGCATTTCAAAATCTTGTGGCTCAAGGAAAATTGGTTGAATGCCTAACTCAAGTACACACTCACGCACAAGCCGAAGACAACTACTTAATATTTGCCCAACCGGTTACAGATGAAATTGCGCCAGGATACTCGGCAATTATCTCAAATCCAATGGATTTTGCAACAATGAAGGCAAAAATTCCTCAATACCCATCGCTCGTGGCATATTACGTACATTTGACAACACTTTTATTCCTCATTATTTGTTCATAGGAGGACTACATGCTTGTGATTGAAAATGCACTCTCGTACAATCAACCAGGCACATTTGTGTATACTGAAGCAAAACGCATGAAGGCAGCACTCTCAAAATGCTTTGGTCGTGTTTTGGGTAGTCTGAAAGGAAAAGGCAAGGCGAAGGCCACGAAAAGGTATATCAGTGACGAAGAGTCCGCCGTATCGAGCGAGTCAAGTGACGAGGAAGAGGAAATTGAAGACGAAGTCGAATCAGAAGAAGATGATGAGGATGATGACGAGGATGAGGATGAAGATGATGAAAGCGAGGATGACGAGGATGATGTCTCAGACGATGACAGTGACAGTGGTCGACAAAAGAAACCCAAGAAAAAAGGGAAACCTGCCCGTCGAAGAGGGCAGAGACAAAAACGTCGGCTTGACTAACATTTTAGACGGTATTTGATCAACTAAAAGTGTGCTGTATTATTAATATTGTCGAGCCGAGCGCTGGCCCCAAAGATCGCAAATTCATCATTCAATAGTGCCATCATATACTGTTTCAACCTTCCATCAAACTCAAAAGAACGAGCTCATTCACATAGCTCAGCTCGTTCTCAAAATTGTTGCGCATGTTCACGAGCGAAATGGGGAGCCACTATCGTACTCAAGGACGCATTGATGCCATGACCGTCGTCGAGCAGAGAACAAGCGACCTCAGCTTGTATACGTTGTGTGATATCAGTACAGTGTAAATCTCCAAGCATCTGAATTCATCCCTTTATTCACCAAGGCCCGAGAGGGACTGTGGATGCCTGAGTAGACTTATAAAGGAAAAACAAGGCAAACCCATCGATGAATGACGTACTCGGACGGCACTTTTGAAGCCCCAAGCGTTGTGTGAGGTCATCAAGTGTACCCAGGTGAATTTGCAGTTTAAATATCTGTCCGTCCGCCGTGTCCGATGACCAGACGGACAGAGCTGTGTGGTACTTTCTCGTACTTTCCGACGTCGTTTTTCATTTATTCATTGAAGTTCTTCGAAGCAGGGGCTGGCATGACGAACGACACTGGCGAACGCTCGCCTCTCGTGGGCTCGAAGAGCCACGAATCACCTCTCTCTGCTACATCAAATGGATGGAAGAAAGTTGCAGTAGCGGCTGTCATGATGGTACTCGTTGCTTTGGGTGTCGTTTCGACAGGAACGACGAAGTCTGTAGCGCTGTCGACGAAACAACCATTTTGTGACTCGACCGCTCAGTCTTCTGGTTATATCAAGCTTCCCAACAAGGAAGATGGTCACTACTTCTACTGGTTCTTTGAGTCGCGCTCGGACCCCGAAAACGACCCGCTTGTGCTCTGGCTGACTGGTGGCCCTGGCAGCTCGAGCATGCTCGCTCTCTTGACTGAAAATGGCCCATGCACAGTTGCCGACGACAGTGTGACGACAGTGTCGAATCCTTACTCGTGGACAAACAACGCCAATGTGATCTGGGTCGATCAACCCATCGGCACTGGTTTCTCGTACGGAACCGTCGCTGATGCCGACCACGACTCGAAACAAGCAGGCACCAACATGTATTACTTCCTCCAAGCGTTTTTGAAAGCCCACCCCAAGTTTATTAAGAACAAGTTTTTCGTCACTGGTGAAAGCTATGCCGGTCATTACGTACCAGCTGTAGCGACAGCTTTGCTCAATACAAAACCTTCAGGCGACGATGTCAAGATCAGCTTGGAAGGCATCGCGATCGGCAATGGATTTACAAACCCTCTCACCCAGGTACTTATCCTCTTTCCATTCTTTCGTCAATCTGATCGTCAATCTAGACGAAATACCAAGCCAATTTGATCCAAAACAACTCGTACGGCATTGTCCTGATGAATGATACTGACTTTGCCGAGTACAAGCAAAACGTCTCGACACTTTTAGCGCTCACTGAAAAATGCTACGCAAATGACAATGATGCTTGCACTCAAGCGAGTGCATTTTGGCTCGCTGGTGTTGTCATGCCGATTGTCACCGTTGCTAAAGTCAGTCAATATGACTTGCGTGCGCCGACTGGGCGAAACGAAGCTGCTGTACAAAACCAACCGGCCTTGAACGGTGGTGCTAAGGGAGCTTTGCCCGATGAGGCCATGAAGAACATTGGAAATCGCCAAGCTCATGCCTTCTTGAACAACATTGATATCCAAACGGAGCTCAATATTCCTGCTGCCAAACGTCCTTACCCCTGGACTGAGCTCTCCCAAGCAGTCTTTGCCAACTTTATGCCCGATGTCTTCAAAAACTACGAAAGCCACGTTGTGGATTTGCTAGAACACGACATTCGAGTCCTTATCTACGCCGGAGACGCCGATTTGGTTTGCAACTGGCTTGGCAATCATGCTTGGACCAACGCCCTTGAATGGAGTGGCAAAGCTGATTTCCAAGCTGCCCAGTATGTTCCATTCACAGTCAATGGCGCTGATGCTGGTGCGTTGCAAGCGGCCAAGAACTTTGCCTTCCTCCGAGTCTACAACGCTGGTCACATGGTGCCTGAAAATCAGCCTGAAGTGGCGCTCACGATGCTCAATCGCTTCTTGGCTGATGAGCTCGTGCAAGCTTAGACGAGCAGCCTCGGTGATATTTGCAATTTACTTGGATTATGACGAGAAGCTATGAATTAAATCAACTATCGTGAATCTATGCTCTTGAGGAAGGCGACGACATGGTCGTGGCCATGCGTTGTTGCGCCGTCGATGGCTTTCTTGGTGTATCCTTCATGTCTGTGCTGGTGTAAGAATGCCACAACTTGTAGATGGCCGTTGCTAGCTGCTGCATCGATGGCCATTGTCGTGCATCCTTCACTGCGATTATTGTGAAGGAAGCGGACAATATCAAGGTGGCCTTGGCCAGCTGCAAAGTCCATGGCTAGGAAAGTCGCTCCTTTTTGGTGCTTGTGAAGAAAGCGGACGACGTCGAGATGGCCACGCAGCGCTGCAAAATCCATGGCGTCTGTCGTACAACCTTCTGATCGAGTCGAATGAAGCCACTCGATGATTTTCAATTGCCCATGAGCGGCAGCGCAGTCCATGGCGTAGCAACTGACGTCGCCATGGCAAGCAATCCAGCGTTGCACGTGATCCAGTCGTCCATTTACGATCGCACGGTGCATCAAGAATGCGCGGTCTTCGATATCGTCGACGAAATAGTCATCCAGAGAGCGGCTAGAAGCATCTCCTGGGAGCTGACACATGGTTTGTTGTCGGGCGGGATCAAACCAAGCATGGATAGACTTCCACGATTGAAAATCCTTCACGAGATCTTCATAGAGACCATGTTGGTAGCCCTGAATGCGGCGCAAAGTGTCCGCATTCAAGAGGACGGAGAGGATTGTCGACGTCGCACTCATCGAGAAATGAAAACTCGCGAATACGGTGTCGTCAGGCTGCCGCCGTCGGAGAAACCCGTCGGAAAATTCATTTCACCATGTTATGTTGGAATAACAATCGACATATTGACAGCTCGACATGGACTTTACAGTTGTCTACTCTGGGCTGAGACGCTCGTTGGCCATGAAGCGATTCATCATGGTGAGCGCGACGGCCGGTTGATTCGTTGGAACCATGTGGCCAGCTCGGAAGACGCGGAAAAAGGTCAAATTGTGCGCTGTGCGGTAGACTCCAGCATCTTGTCCTTGGAGGACAAAAGACTCTTCAGGGGCTTCATTGAATGCACGTTTGCCAGACCATTCCATGTGAAGCGTCCAAGCCTTGCAGCCTTTCCAGTTGCAGACCAAGTCGGCATCGCCAGCATAAACCAGCACTCGAATATGGCGGTCAAGAAGCGAAGCGACAATGTCTTCGTAGTCGACGTTGACGCTCGGGAGCAAATGTTTTCCGACATCAGGGGCGGTAATTCGCCACGTTAGACCAGGATGCACACCCAAACGCTGTTGAACATGAGGCAAGTTGAGGAAATTCTGCGCCGCAATTGTGTCAGGGCGAGCTAACAAGTCTTCAGGGACTGAGCCATTTGGTCCAAACACTGGCGGCTCGAGCATGTTGTACGGGTTCACTCGACAGACCGTCAAGAGCGGCACCATGACACTGTCGCGTCGAATGCGACCCAATTCAGCACACGCCGAGACGTTCTTCCTCTTGAGGCACTCAACTCCAAGCTCTTTAACATGGGTGACATTGGCCTTGTACTGTTCAAACTCGCTTTCGGTCATGAGTGTCAAGTTGTACGCGTTGTCACGCAAGAGATCCGTGTCATGCGCCGCCTACCGCCGTCGCTGCGTCAATGAAATCAACGACACGGTGCTCTTACCTGGATGTCGCTCACATAGGCGTTACCAAGCGCAATGCCTTGCAAGTTGATCTCTGGAAAGGACGGACTGGCGAGGATCGCCGTCGCAATCACGGGAATGTACTGACCGGCATAACTTTCACCAGCAATGAACAACGGTCGTGACTTGTAAGCTGGAAATTGATCAAGCCACCTCACGAGGAAGGCCACCATGTTGGCGCCAATTTGTTCTTCCGTCGTGTCAAAATCAGTCGGCGAGTTGTACGAATAGCCCGTGCCAGTGGGTTGATCTACCCAGAGCACGCTTGCATTGTTGGTCCATGAGATACCCTTGCGCACGGTCGAATTCCCGTCCGGAGCAACAGCGCACGGGCCATTTTCAGTCAAGAGAGCCATCAAGCTGGACGCTCCTGGGCCACCCGAGAGCCAAAGAACGAGCGGATCCGACGAGGGGTTCGATCGTGATTCAAAGAACCAGTAGAAGTAGTGGTCGTCCGTCTTGTTGGGCAGTGTGATGTAGCCGGAAGTTTGTGGCGTTGAGTCGCAAAATGTTTCTTCGTCCAGGTTGATAATTGTCTGAGGGGAGGAAATGCGCTTGGAGCTGAAGATGCCAGCAGTGGCCAGTAGGCAGCAACAGCCGAGAAGTCCGACCGCAGTGAGGAAAGTCGAGCGTCCGTGGCTTGGACGCTGGACAGAGTGCACGAGTGGCATGGACTCGGCATCTTTTCTCGCTGCCGACTTCATGATTGCGATAAAATTGGATTATGGCTTCAGTTTCAGTCCGATGTGCCACTTTTCAAGAGGACTCTTCTCGAAGTCAGTCGATGGGCAATCATGAGCTCTTCAAGTCATGGGAATAAACATTGCTTGAGCAAAAACGATCGCACTCATTGTGCAATCATTTAGTTGTACAGAAGTCCATGGATGATGTCTCCATCGCCAGATTGCCACAGCAGCTTGGGCTTGGCGAGGTCTTGAAAAGATTGCCATCAAGATGTCAAAGCATCGTCAGGACGACTGACAAGGTTTCCAACCAGCAGAGAGCGCTACATACTCAAGAAGGCCTTCATTTAGATAGACTACAGCCGATAGCTATCATAGGAAGCGAGATCTTGGAGAAGAGTCCAAGCATTACCTAGGTGAGTGCTAAGAAATCGTCTGAATTCCTGATCTGCGAGATCCATGTTGCTCTCCTTGATTCAAGGAAAGGGTTGAAGGGGTTTAGGGGTTTGAGTTTGTTGGGGTTGATGGGGTTTAGGGGGTTGAAGTTGTTAGGGTTGAAGGGTTCGGGGTGATGGGGTTAGAAATGAACGAGACAGCTAACATGATTGATTATTTGACGATGAGGGAGGATCTACTCATGGGACGTCAATGGCTCTTGGTGAATGATTCGATTGAGCATGGCCAGCGCTACGACGGGCTGATCCATGGGAACCATGTGCCCTGATTTAAAAAGTCGGAGAAAGCTCAACGGACCGGCGGTTCTGAGCTCCCCCGCCGTTGTACCCTCGACGATGAAAGGAACGCCAGCAGCAGAATTGAATGCATCGCGACCTGGCCACGGTAGAGCAAGCATCCAAGCTTCGATGCCTTTCCAATTGCACATCAGATCGGCATCGCCAGCGTACATGAGCACTGGGACGTTGTGAGCGAGGACTGTGGCCACATAGTGATCGGCGTTTTCAAACATGGCTTGAGAAAAGTTTTCGTTGACGTCGCTGGCAATCACGCGCCACGTTCCAGCTCGATCGGAGGCGACGTGCAATTGTTGCTGGACAGTTTCGTCGTTCAGGAAGGATGTCGTGGCTGCATTGCCGATATCGGCGGACATTTCAGCAGAACGAGCCGCTGAACCCTCTTCCAACGAGACCGTTGCCGAAGGCTTGCGCAGATCAAATCGATCCACAGCAGCAGTCGAGACGAGAGGCACCATCAATTCCTTCTTCCACTGCAGAGACGCTTCGACGCATGCCGTGGCATTGTGGCCGCTGTTGCAGGCATCAGCGAGGACTGCAATTGCTTGCGTGCTGCGCTCATAAGTTGCAAGCGCTTCCGTGTCTTCAAAGATGGTCTTGCCGTAGGTATTCTCGTAGATGAGATCGGTTTGATGTTGGATCTGCGTCAATTTGAGCTCCTCTTGGAAGTGGCAGATCTCACCTGAATGAGCGGGCTCGTCCATCCATTTCCAACGGCAACCCCTTGGAGAGGAATTGCAATTTCGTCGTCGGCTGGCTGTCGCGTGAGAAGCTTGGCGGCAATGGCAGGGCCATGCTGACCAGCAAAACTCTCTCCAGTGATGAAGAAAGGCCGTCTTGCAAACGACGGATGTTCCTTGAGCCAGCCTTGCAGGAAGAGGTACATGTTGTTGGCTACATCGTCCAGCGTGTGGTCATAATCCTCTGGGAGCTGGCCGTATGAAAAGCCGACTCCAACAGGTTGATCCACCCAAATCACGTTGGCGTTGGATGTCCACGAGTAAGGATTGGAAATGGTCGTCTCGCCGTCGCTAGCAACGCTGCATGGACCGTTTTCAGTGAGGAGAGCCATCATGCTTGAGCCACCGGGGCCACTCGTGAGCCAAAGCACCAAAGGGTCCGTCTCGGGCTTGTCTCGCGACTCAAAGAACCAGTAAAAGTAATGTGCATCAAGCTTGTTCGGCAGCTTGATATAGCCAGAGGCTTGTTCAGTCGTATCGCACGCAAACGGAGGTCGAACTGCGTCGAGTTGGGCGACTGGCAAGGATGTCATTTGCCATGATTGAGTTGTCGTCACTCCAATCGACAAGAGCATCGCTACAAAGCACGCCGTGGCGAACAAGAGACGCCTGCTGGTCGCATCATGGTAGAAGATTCGAGCGCCAGTCAGCCGCGTCTCCTCGGCCGTCAGAGGCTTCGGTGGAATGTGGTGGTGCGTCAGGACGGACGTGAGCCCGATCATCTTTGTCGAAAGTGCAACAACACTTTTTTCAACGTATTTTTATGCATTTTTCATAATGTCATTACTAATTTGAAGATAATAAAATAAAAAGGTTTAAAACCAAATTCAGCGAATCTCGGGGGAAGTCCATGAGTCGCGCGGGTCTCCTCTCGACGGCGTTCCTCGCGTCTCACGCTGAGAAAATTAACACTTTCCTACGTGCTTCACGCTCTGCTGTCTTCTCCAAGGATTTTGAACGGCTCCATGTCGTCCTGGGCAACGAAGCATGCGATGCAGACTCAATGGTGAGCAGCCTGGTCCATGCGTTCTCGAAAGGCAGTCGAAGCGTCGACACGACGGTCTTCTTGCCAGTCATGAGCGTCAATCGAGACCAATTCCGACTGCGGTGTGAAACAAAAGCCCTCTTTGACGCTGCACATATTGACATGGACGCGTTGGTGTTTCAAGATGAGATTGATCTCGCTGCTGTCCACACAGCCCACCAGCTCGACCTCACACTCACGGACCACAACAAGCTTAAACGTGCTTACACCCCCTTGGACCAAGCTGTCGTACGTCCATTCGACCTTCTTCTCGACGTTCTAAGGTGGCTGTTTGATGTAGAAATCCATCCTTGATCATCACGAAGATCTTGGTGCCCATGTCCATGTCACTGGCGACGACCGGCACATTGCATTCATTCGTAACGAGCGTGGCGGGGAGGTTCTTGCAGGCTCTTGCTGCACTCTTATCGCTGAACAAGTGGCTAAAGCCGGCCCAGTCTCCCCTCTCGAAGCCACGCTTCTTCTCGCTGTGATCCTCCTCGACAACATGAACATGGATCCCAAGATGAAGAAAGGCACACCGCGGGATTTTGCCATGGTCGAATTGCTGGAGCCGCTGTCTCTGGTCGATCCCTCGTCTTTGTATTCATGGCTCGTGTTTGAGAAGTTCAATCCCGAGAACTGGAGAGCCTTTTCGTTTGGGAATTGCCTCGAGTACGACTACAAGCACTTTGAATCCTCTGGCATCTCGTACGGCTGCAGCTCAATCTTGATCGATCTCGACACGTTTTGGGCTCTTGGCAACAGCCAAAGCGGCGACAAAGACGACAACTTGACTGCGTTTGCTCAGTTAGAACAGTATCGTGTCCGTCAAGGCAATCTCGCCTTTGTCGTTGTGCAGTCCATGATTCAATCTGGCCCTCGTCGGCAACTCCTTGTCTATTCTCCAAATTCGACGCTCCATGCGGCCCTGAAAACGTACTTGAAAAGCGTTGATGTGCTCCAACTCTCGCCGATTGTCGTGGACGAACGCGTCCACGCGTACGAGCAGCACAACGTCGCGCTCTCTCGGAAGCAAGTCGTACCGCTGCTTGATGCCTTCCTCAAGCAATATCAATCACAACTCTAAGTCATCCATAACAATCAAGCCATGCACATGTCCATTTTGTTCGACGATGGACATTTCAAACGTGTGAAATTTCAAAAATGGACGGTCAAGAGCTACCACAATGAACAATCAAACACCTAAAGGAGTCATTCCAAAGCAGAGGTTGATGCATTTGACTGCTCGGACTGCTCTCTCTGCGGCAAGATGGAAAGATCTGTGGGTCGCTTTGGCATTGTCGCGCGGCCTTTGTCGCCTTGGAGCGGTGTTTCATTGGAAATTTCAATGATGATGACATTTCAACAGCATTAGTCGCATGGACATGCAAAACCCAATGCCAATTGTAGTCGCGGTTGTTGCTTAGAGCGACAAGCAAGATGATCTCCAGGCAGGGTCCATCGCCGTTGTGGTGAAGACGTTGTCGCTTCCGGGGTCAACTATCTCCATGACGACTATTTTGATCGAACAACATGCGTTATGTCACCAGTGGTGGTCATGGAGAGCTTGACGACGACTGAAGAATGGAAAGCGCTCTTGCAACTCGCGGTGCCCAAGTTTCTCTCCACGCTGAGCGTCTTCTCGCTCTCTCTCATCGAGATGATCGTCGCGGGTCACTTGGGAACGTCTGAGATGACTGCCGTCGCGTTCTCGCAAATCATCTTTGATTTCTCCATCATTGTCTTTTCCCAAGGATTCAACCGTGGTCTCAATGCGCTTGGATCGCAAGCTGTCGGTGCCAAGAGCTATCACTTGCTCGGGCGATACACTCAAATGGGCTGCCTTGGCCTCACGATCATTACGGTGCCGATGGGAATCTTGTGGTGGTTTGTCGGCGACTTTCTTCGCCTCGCTGGTGTTTCTCCTGCCAGCATCGTCCTCGCCCAGCAGTATGCGCATCTCTCGACCTTGACGATCTGGCCGCGATTGATCTTTCAGTTCATGACGGTCTACTTTGACGCACAGCAAATTGCACTCCCGACTGCAGTCATCTCGATCACATTTGTGCTGCTGCACTTGGGCATCAACGTGCTCTTTGTCTTTGGCGTTCCGGCGTGGAACTGGACTGGAATTGGCTTTCTCGGCATGCCTTTCGCCATGATCGTGACGACTTATGTCCGTTTGATCGTCTACTTGCTCTACATGATGGCCTATCGACAGTATCATCGCGCATCGTGGGTCTGGAACTTGGATTTCCTCGACACAAAGTTCATCATACCGCTCATTCAAGTTGGATTACCGCTCGCTATCGGCCAAACGTTTGAAAATGCACAACTGCAAACGATGGCACTCATGGCGTCGGTTGTGAGCGAGGTACGACGAGTTCGAAGCACATGAATGGCCTTGACGAAGTGTAGATCTCGCTTGATGCGCACAACGCCATGATCGGCTTGATTTTCTTCTTGACGAGTCCGATCTACGGCTTGTCAGGTGCCGGTGTTATTCGCATTGCTATCTACTTGGGGGCGAACAAGCCGAAAGAAGCGAAACACGTCGCCACGCTTGTCGCGACGGCGATTTCCTCCTTCTCTATCGTCACGGCGACGATTCTCCTGCTGAATCGCGAAAACGTCGGCCATCTTTTCTCCAAAGACGCTGAAATCTGGACCGAGATGACGCAAATTTGTACATTCGCCGCTGCGGGATATGTCATCCTGTCGTTGTTCTACTCGTCCATGGTAAGACCATCGTCAATCTCTTTCCAAAATTCATTCAATATCTTTCTAGGCTGTTTTAGTCGCGCAAGCTCGAGCTCTTCCCATTCTCTGTAAGCGTCGACTCTGTTGCCGGTCGTCAGACTCATGAACTTCTTTCGTAGTGTCGTTTTTTACTGGAGCATGGATTGTCGGCGTCCCCGCTGCGTATTACATTGGTGTTTCGTGGAAATTTGGCCTGCTTGGCATTTGGATTGGCATGGCGTTGGGCTACGGCGTCACAACGTCGATCTCGTTGTACGCTTCGTTGACGGCAAACTGGGACGATGAAGCAACCAAGGCGGTCGCGCGAAGCAAGGAAAAAGAGGAAAAGGCTAAGGAAACCACAAGACTCCTCGCAACGCCCTAAAAGCCTCTTGAAAGCTGCAGTAAGCCAACAACATGCACTGATACTCTCTCTGGTCTTGCCAATCTTTTGGCTGTCATTTCGCTGGCGAAAAGATCTTTATGCGACCGACGGTGATCCATCTTGACAACCACTCTGGATCAGTCAAAATAGCTCATCATATTATCCGACTTTTTCATTAAATACCTAGATTTATGACATATTTTGAGCCATATTTATATTTGTTAAATTTGATATACTTAATTTTTCATACATTATTCAAGTAAAATTGGAATAATTTAAACTAAATATATTTTACTACATAGTCAGTGATTTTAGGGATATATTTGAATTAATTTGAGCAATTTCCAAACGTGCAAGACGGATTATCTATATGGATAATTTGACGGATTATGATATATTTTGAGCGGATATTGACCGACGTGACGCTCGACGGCCCTCTCCAGTGTGGAGCGATCGCAGCGATGGCGTTGACCAAGTACGACGAAGCGACGACGCTCTCTCGACTGGCAGGACCGTCGTTTGCGACGACAATGAGCTTGTTTGCGTTGTCGATGATTGAAATGATGGTCGCGGGCCATATTGGAACCACGGAAATGACCGCGATTGCCTTCTCGCAACTCTTGCTCGACTTTTCGCTCAACTTTATCACACAGAGATTTGACAAAGGACTCAATTCACTGGCGTCGCAAGCGTTTGGCGTTTGGCGCGAAGAATTACCTCCTTCTTGGACGATATGTCCAAATGGGCTGTTTGATCGTCACCGTGCCGCTTGGTGTATTTTGGTGGTTTGTCAGTGGCTTGCTTGGCTTCTTTGGTGTCACGCCTGCAAGCATTGCGTTGGCCCAGCAGTACACGCATCTATCTGAGCTTTGGCTCTGGCCACGGATTATGTACCAGCTCTTGCTTGTGTCCTTTCAAACGCAGCAAATCTTTCTCCCATTGGTGGTAATCTCGTTCACATTCGTGATTGTCCATGTTGTTTTGAACCTCTTGCTTCTATTTGGCGTGCCGGCGTGGGGTTGGAGTGGCTATGGCTGTATTGGTATGCCTCTTGCAATGGCTCTGACGATGTATACGCGTCTTGGCGTCTTCCTGGCATACATAATGGGATACAAACAGTACTCCCCCCTGGCGGTGGAATTTGGATTTTTTGCAATGGAAGTACTCCAGCAAGCTCATCGACGTCGGCTTGCCGCTTGCTCTTGGCCGCCTTTTTGAAGACGTCCAACTGCAACTAATGGCTCTCATGGCATCCTGGCTCGGCGAGGTTTGTGGCTGTCATTGTGTGCAGCTAAACTTGGCTTTCATGTCTAGATTGCCCTTGATTCGCACAACTGCACGGTGGAACTGTACATGGTTATCACAAGCATCATCTTGGGCTTAACTAAAGCTGGCGTTGCTCGCATTGGTATGTATTTGGGAGCTGGAATGCCTGCTGAAGTCAATGCGGTGAGCAATCTATTGCTTGAAATCATTGCCACACTGGCAGTCATTATTGCGATTCCGGCAATGCTTGCATTTGTAGTCGATATTGCTGGCGCAAGCTCGTGGCCTCCCAATTCTTGGTATTTTTGCCCGATAAAGAAACACTCTCACTGCTTTCCATAGTTTCTTTCATGACTGGCGCTTGGATTGTCGATGTATCAGGAGCACATTTCCTTGGCATTCACTGGAATCATGGACTTTTGGGCATTTGGTTTGGCATGTGCACGGGATATGCTGTCACATCGCTTCTTGCTCTCTATGCAGCCTGAACAACCAATTGGGAAGTTGAAGCGTCCAAGGCCGTGGAACGAAGTAAGCACAAGAAAGAAGTTGATGAAAGCAGTCCGCTAGTCTAGCTACAGCCACAGACTCGAGCAGTAGACCGCCGCATAATACGGAAGCATCGTCGTCAACGCATTGGGATTGTAGCCTTTGGTCGCCTCCAATCGCTGCAAATCATGATGATGAGCTGAGGTACAAATTTAGCATTAATTAAACACAAATAATGCAATTATTCAATCTCTTTTTAGAATATTGATTAAATTTATATTGAAATATAGCTAATTTAGCTTCTCACATACAAACTTGTAGATCAACTTCAATGAGTTTTCCATGGGTATCTCCTTGTGAGCTACGACTTGAACTCAAAGTCTCGAGACACAGCAGCGGTTCATTTGCTCTGAAATCCCCCATCTCTTGAGAAAACAAAAGGTGTAGTGCCTCGCACTACATCAAGCGCAAACTAGTGGCGACGTAGATGCGACGGGATGCCCCATAGTGACCGTTGTTGTCTTGAGAGGTTGTCTTGTTATCCAAATATTGAAGTTTATTGTCCAATCAAAATGAATTAAAGTAGGTAATTTCAGCCAATCAAAATTTATTTTGGACTGTTCCAAAATGGTGTCGATTAAATTCGATTTATACTGGGAATTGATTGAAAATGTCTCATTGATACTTGACTTTTGTATGCAAAATGTAATGAACTCTAATTTTAGCGCGATTTCAGTTAAATGCGAATTTTGTTAAAATCATGAACCGCCATGGGTTCTCATTTATAGATTTGCTTCCACGTCAAGCTCATGATTCGCTCGTTGACGGCTCAATCTTCCTTGCTCCGCCGCGCGTCCGTGCGATCGTTCTCTGCGACGCCTGTAAGACACAATGGATTGTTGGAAATGCTGACTCTGTATTTAGGAACGTGTACCTCTCTTTATCAATGGCGAATTCGTTCAGTCCAAGACTGACAAGTGGATTGATCTCCGCAACCCTGTATGCACTTGCTAGAGTTGATAGCACTCACACCACGGATCCTCGTAGGCTACAAATGAAGTGATCTTCAAAGTGCCCCAAGCCACGCAAGAAGAAATGCGTCTTGCGACTGAATCGGCTGCCGAAGCCTTCAAGACGTGGAAGGAAGTTCCCGTCCAACATCGTCAACGTGTCATGTTGAAGCTTCAAGCGTTGATCCGTGAACACACTGAAGAATTGGCCCATTCCATCACCTTGGAACAAGGCAAGACCTTGCCAGATGCTCGTGGCGATGTGTTCCGTGGCTTGGGTATGTATTGCCGATGCATCAAAGTCTCAGATTTTTCTCGTAGAAATCGTGGAATCCACCTGCGCCTTGGGCAACAACCTCATGGGTGAAACATTGGGCAACTTGGCCAACTCTTTGGACACCTACTCGTACAAGCAGCCTTTGGGTGTGTGCGCTGGTATTTGCCCATTCAACTTCCCAGCCATGATTCCTCTCTGGATGTTCCCTGTCGGCATCACCTGCGGTAACACCTACGTCTTGAAGCCTTCCGAAAAGGACCCTGGTGCTTCCATGATCTTGGCCCGTTTGGCCAAAGAAGCTGGTGTCCCTGATGGTGTCTTGAACGTCATTCACGGTGCCCACGACGCTGTCAACTTTATCTGCGATGCCCCTGAAATTCGTGCCATTTCTTTCGTTGGTGGTAACCACGCTGGTGAATACATCCATGCTCGCGGTACCGCAAACGGCAAGCGCGTCCAAGCCAACTTGGGTGCTAAGAACCATGCTGTGATCTTGCCTGACGCTGACAAGGAGCAAACTGTGAACGCTTTGGCTGGTGCTGCCTTCGGCGCTGCCGGTCAACGTTGCATGGCTCTCTCGGTCGTTGTCTTTGTTGGCGAAACCAAGGAATGGGTGCACGACATTGTCGAACGTGCCAAGAAGCTCACTGTCAACGGTGGTCTTGAACCCAACACTGATGTCGGTCCTTTGATCACGCCTGAATCGAAGAAGCGCGTGGAGGATTTGATCCAAGCTGGTGTGGACAACGGTGCTGAATTGCTCTTGGATGGCCGTGGCGTCAAGGTGCCCAAGTACCCCCAGGGTAACTTCGTCGGCCCAACCGTCTTGAACAATGTCGACGTGACCAACCCTGCTTACATTGAAGAATTGTTCGGACCTGTGTTGGTCTGCACGAGCGTCGACACTCTTGACGATGCCTTGAAGCTCATCAACGCCAACCCATACGGCAACGGTACATCGATTTTCACCCAAAGCGGTGCTGCGGCTCGCAAGTTCCAACACGAAGTGGATGTCGGCCAAGTCGGTATCAACGTGCCTATCCCAGTCCCTCTTCCTTTCTTCTCCTTCACGGGCTCGCGCAGCTCCATCCGCGGCGACATCCATTTCTACGGCAAGCAAGGCGTGAACTTCTACACCCAAACCAAGACCATCACGGCTCAATGGGAATATGGCAGCAAGACCCAGTACGGCACCGTCATGCCAACGTTGGGAACCAAGAAGTAAATACCTGTCTAATCGAGTCAAGAGAATGCTTGCTTTTGATTTATAAGAATGGTTCTGCTTCGTCAGGCACGTCGCGGTCTTTACTCCGTTGAATAGCTCGGTTCGCTTCACCTTTCCAGTCAGTTATGACGCACGCATAGAATGCAATGGCCGTCGTGACGCCGTATCCTGCAGACATGCCAATCCAAATGCCCAAGAGGCCCATTTTCGCCTTGAGGCCGAGCAAATATGCAGTCGGGACGCCAACGAGCCAAGCACCACAGAAGAAAGCGACTAGAAACAAATCACAAAGTCATTAAACGAGCGGAAGGCAAGCCTTACATAGGAGAGGCACGCCACGGGCTTGTGCGATCAGCGTGGTCTATTGGAAACAGCATCATACTCCATACTGATGAGTGAGGAACGTACCATGGAGGAGTAAAACAACGACAGGAGAACGTAGCCTACTGCAGCGAGCGTACAAATTTCACTCATTGCAGACCACACAAGAGGATCGACGGAGAAGATGTGACCGACGTAGTTTCTAGCCAACAGGAGAGGGATCGCCAAGACGGAAGCGATCAAGAGATTGGACCACGAGAGCAATTTCCACACAAACTTAGCACGACTGGCTTGACCAGCTCCCAAATGCATGCCAATGCGGACGATTCCGCCCGTTGCCATGCCGCTTACTGGACTAGACAAGAGCAAGAAGAGATAAAGCATCGAGTTGTGTGCATCCAAAGCAACTTCACCGACTCTGGAAGCCATGAGGGCCATGGATTGCAGCTGAGCGTTCTCACAGATTTGACCAAGTGCAAGAGGCAAACCCACGTGGAACATGACCTTGAGATTCGTCATGTCGAGGAAGTCGTAGCTCCACACCCACGTCAAAGTATGATGCTGCTTGATGAACATCATGTAGACAAGATACGCCACAAGACGACCATACATGGTGATCGTCATGGCAATGGGCATACCGATAAAGCCAAGACCGCTCCATGACGAAATACCAAAGACAAGGACGTAGTTGGCCACGGCATTTACGCCAACAAAGATGAGTGAAAAGATGGACGACGGTAGAATATTCTCTTGAGCGGCAAAGTAGACAACAAAGAGTTGATAAGTGATCCGTGGCCAGAGCCACATGACAGAGAGACGCGTGTAAGTTTGAGCCAAGTGTACTGTGCTCGCGGCAACACCAAACATACTGAGGAAGTCTCCAACAAACCACCAAAAGCAACCCAATGGAAGACAAACAATCGTGAGCATGAAGCAGCCCAGCTGAGCGTACCGACCGAGAAGCATGTAGTTCTTGGCGCCAAATGCTTGCGACGCGAGGGAATGCACACCTTTCGTAAAGCCTTCCGTGAATACGATGATCGTAAAGTCAAAGATGATTTGGCAAAACGCGACGGCAGTCATTTCCGCAGTGCCCAAGTGGCCAGCCATCACTAATTCGATCGTGGAAAGCGCAAAGAAGCTCATGAAGTACACGAACGAAGGTATTGCCAAGTTAACGAGCGCCAGGAGCTCATCGTACACTGACAAAGTCAACTCGGGTCCATCCTTGTCATGCATTGTCGTGGATTTGACGTCGAAGTCTATCATCCGGATAATATCATCGCTGTTCGTTTCACGCAGGACAGTTTATCCGGACACCCCACATAATCCGGATAATGATGGGAGAGTATCCGGGTATTTTAGAAAGGTTTATCATTATCCGGATAATCCTGGGGATCTTGGGAAGAACATCTTTCTCAGTGATGGAGGACGAGCTGACAGCTTCGCTACTGAACAAGATGGGTCATTCGTCGCTGCTGCCACGACCCTCTGCACATCTCCGTGTATCCGCATACGTCATTGCGTTTAGTTCGTTTCTTTGGGGATATGGCTTTACCGTCTTGAATGTCTGCCTGCCGAAAGATGAACAAGGATCGATCTTGCGGGATTTCAACATGACCGAAGGCGAGATCGAACTCGCTTCGTCACTGGTTCTGATCGGCGCGTGGTTTTCAGCTGTCACAACTGCTTCTCTTGGTGACAAGTATGGCCGTCGCGCCGTGCTTATTGCGAACAACGTCTTGTTTATCGTGGGCGGCCTTGTTTGTGCGCTGACGCCGACCAAAGATGGAATTTACGTTGGACGCACGATCATCGGATTTGCATGTGGGATCGTTACGAACGTGACGCCTATTTTGTTAGCCGAGATATCCCCCGCTCAAATCCGCGGCCAAGTGACAACCCTTCACCAACTCCTGCTCACGATTGGAATTCTCGGCACATCGCTTTTGGGATACGCCTTAGTTTCGAATGTGCCTTCAGGCTGGCGGGTACATATCCCCCCCTTCAAAGCTGTCTTACACGTTGCCTTGTAGTATGTGAATGCATTTGTAGCTGTGCCTGCCGTGCTCCAATGTATGCTTACTCCATGCATTCCCGAGAGTCCGCGATGGTTATTGAGTGTCAATCGCGTCGACGACGTAGTTTGATGTATTTACTACGTTCTCATAGTGTATTGTAGGCCAAAGTTCAACTGCGCTCGCTACGTCAAGTCATCTATGAGACTGAACTCGATGAAGAAATCCAAGACATCCAGCAAGATTTGTCGTCAAACCGTGATCACAATCCCAAGGTGAATTTATGTCTTTCGACTGAGTTGATATGCGCATAGGATGTCACCGTTGTTAGCTTGTGGAGATACAAGAAAGCCATGATTCTCGGGTCCTTTCTCGTCTTCTTCCAAGCGTAAGTCCATCGTTCTGTCTTGCTGGGAGAAATCATGACGTTTAGAATGACGGGTATCAACACTGTGATGCTCTACTCGACCAAAATTTTTGAAATTGCTGGTGTGAAGAGTCCAATAATGGCCACCGCATCAGTTGGGACTGTCAATGTCCTCGCGACAGTATTCTCTGTCGTCCTTGTCGACACATGTGGTCGCAAGATTCTTCTCTTGCTCAGCTCTGGTTTGATGTCAATCAGTTTGGCTGTCTTAAGCTATGCGCTCTTGACACTGAGTGGTGAAGTGCAAGGCATATTGGCCGTTGTTTGCGTCTTGATCTTTGTCATTGGATTTGCGATTGGCCTTGGTGCTGTTATCTGGTATGCCTGATCTTGATGCTACGTCTTTAACTGCAATGTCCACCGTAGGGTTGTCTTGGGAGAGCTCACGCCAAGTTCTATTCGATCGCGAGCTATGGGTGTATTCATGGCGATCAGTTATGCCTGCAACGTCTTTGTTGCGACTTGTACATTGGGTATTATTCAAGCATTGGGTACGGGTAGTGATCCAGACGAAAAAGACAAGAATGGCATTGCCAAGCTCTACTTGATCTGCTGGTACGCCAACATAAGTTCTCTCTTCCCCATACTTATAAGTTCACATAGTGCTCTATCTGTGGCGTGCTTTATCTTCATTGCCCAGTGGCTTCCAGAAACCAAGATGTTGCATGTAGCTCAAGTCGTGGAAGACTCGACACCACGCGCCCGTCGGGATGAATCGAAGGACTCTGGTGCTGAAGATTTGACTCTGCTTGATGAGGAATGAAAAGCTATCCGGATAATATAGTTCTTCCCGGATAACATTATTTTATCCGGATAATTTTCATCCGAATGCCATTTAAGCTTAGAATCTCCGGACAATGTGCAATCTATCCGGATAACGAACATTTTCATCAACGATGATCAATGTAAGCGATGGCGTTCGGCAGGAAGGTCGACGGAAAAGCTCGAGTGTCGTTCCCGAGGAAGGAATTCAGGAAGATCATGTACTCGAGATTGGAGGAAAGTCTCCATCAAAGCCTTTTGCGATGGACTTGATGTTTCCAAAGGTATTTCTCACGACAGAATCGAAAGACAAACAACCCAACCTGTGGCTTCACCTTCGGATGCTCTGTCTGTTTGCATGCTCCGCGGAAGCAATCACGACATGCTTTACTCCGATATGGATCCACGAGTCAACTGGAATCAACATAAGTGCCACATTGCTGAACTTTATTGGTTCATTCTTGGAAGGAGCAGCACAAGAGCTACAGGTTGCAACATCTCATGCAGGATGGAAACGAGCTTGCCATTACTTTCGATCCGTCTTCCTCGGGTAGCGCTTTTCATATGCTCCTACTGAATTGTTGTCGTCATAGCGTCTTCACGTCCTATTGCTACATGGTCGACCATGCCGGCGATCTTTTGGCAAAGAATTTTCTCTTTGGACCGCTCTACATCATTTCGACACTTTGCTATGCTTGTGTTGCCTTCCGCCTCGGACAAAGGTGCATGTTTCTCTTCAAGAAGTATGTCTTTGCTCCTGATAAGCACATGCCAGTGGATGTAGTCGGCTGGGGCCTCTCTGTCTTTGTCCTGATTGTCCTCTTGACAGCGATCTTTGGACGACCTGGCTTTGTTCGGTGGGTTTATCATACTTCTTGCCTCTTTGCATGATTGAATCCATGTAGAGATCCAAATGATGCCCAATTCCTTGGCCCGATACCAGTGAACGATGGCCTTGAGCTTGTGATGGGCATGACCATGTCTTGCGTAGCTTCATGGCTGTCTTCGTTTGTATCCGATGGCTATTACGACGGGATGATCGACTGGGGCACATGGCGCTGCAATTTAGCGTCATGTATCTTGACGGTCTTAGCTTATGGCATCCATTACATCCTTCCTGCATTGGCACACAATGTAGCCGTCAAGAAGTTTGTGTCGTCGTTCTGTGGCTCCTTGTCAGCATTTTCAGGCTCTGTGGCTGCCACCATGGTACTTCCATTCTGCATTGCATGCATTGATAGCTTCTTGTGTAGCTTCTTGCGGACGCAAAGAACCGACCGATGGCGATGGCCAATTTAGCCCTGAATATCGTGACAGGATTGGCCTTCTTACCGTATTTGCGAGCGTAGTATGAAAAAAGATTTGAAGAGGAAGCATCTATTATGTGGAAGAGGTTGATGGCTGAATTACTTGATGTAGTTGTTGACGACAACATTTTCGTTGTCCTTGGCCAACACATTGTCCAAGTCATCCCACCATTGAGGCAACAAGCCTTCCGAGATGAGGCGGAACCATGGCGAAATGAGGAGGCTTTCGTCCTTCAACACACTTGCGAGTTCATCGCGAGCGACGTAACGGACTTCAGCGACTTCATTTGGGTTCAAGTTGTACTTGACGTCGGCACGAATGAGCAAGATGTGGTCGACTTCATATTCGCTCCAGTTTTCGTCGTAAGGAGCACGGTAGAGAACCTTGGTCAAGAATTTGAATTGTTCAGGCTCGAACGAGTCGGTTGGGATGCCCAATTCATGTTCAAGTTTGCGAATCGCGGCACGCTTGACGCCCATGTGATTGACTTCGTCCAATTCTTCTGGAAAGTGCAACGGGTGACTGCAGCACGTGTTAGCCCAGTAACTTGGGAACGTGATCTTTTCAGCAGCACGCTTCTGGATCAAGAGTTGATTGTCCGAGTTGAACAAGAAGACACTGAAGGCACGGTGCAAGACGCCATCCTTGAAATGCGACGCCTTTTTCGAAATCGGGCCGATCACATTGTCTTGTTCATCGACTTGGATGCACATTTCTTCCATCAATTTGACTTGGGTTTCGTCGGCAGTAGCGACAACAGAGTCATATCCAGCGGTGGCAACCATTCGAAAGGGCAAGCGGCGTCGACGGAGGACGTTTACAAGTGATCTGCACCTCAAATCCAGCATGTGTAAGCAGTCTGTTTACTGGTGAGATGAGCTGACGTCAAATCTCACACTAAATACGCATTTTCATATTTTAATGCATATTAAAGTGTCCCAAATTACACTATTACTCTACAAATCACAACACTATTTAGTGGATTTTTAATGTTTTTAATGTTAAAATCATAAAACCCGTAGGACTAAAATACCAAATCTCGCTTTGAATTAATTATATGCTGAATTGATACACGTTGATGACAGAGCTGATATAACAGGAACGATAGCAGCACAGTAGTATGATAGAGTGAGAATTATTGAGAGCAGAATAGGACATCCTCGATCGTGTATCTGCCTTTATCCTGCCTCGTTTACTGCAAATATGGACTATTTCATTTTTATTATCTTTGAAGGATTTTTGTAAATTTTGATATTTTGACATTTTTCTGAGATCTGACTTTCATAAAACGCGACAGGTTTTACTTAAAAATTACGTCGAACTCAACGAGCGATGAGTAATGGATGGGAAGAAAGGCTCACAGCAAATGGGACTTGCGCAACTCTTGGTACTTCTTGTATCCAAAGGCTGCGCCAGCACCCAAAAGCACAACGAGGAGGACGAATGGGACTTTCCATCCACCGCTTTCGCTCTCTCCTTCTTCTAGCTTGGCTTTGAGTGTATCTTCCATCGTGGCTTGGATTTCTTGGACTTTGGTACCAACCTTTTCATCCACCTAAACACATGACAACCGTCAAGACAATTCGTCGCTTCTCAGAGAGACGTACGCGACTGTTGACCCACTTCTCAAGCTCTTGAATACGACGGGAGTCGTCTTCCTCCTGCTTTGCCAATTTTGCCACGGTGTTTGCAGTTTCTTCCTTCAGAGCTTGGTATTCATGCTCGAAGTCTTCCACCATTTGATTGTACAAGCGTTGAAGCTCTTTCACTTTGATCAAGTTGCGCTGGTCGGCATCTTGGATGTGATCCGTGGGAGCAGGGGCTACAAAATAACGTCAAGCTCGATACGTGGCATGCTCATCCTACGAGCTTTTTCAGCTTGAACAACTGTGTCCTTCTCAAAAATGGCCGCATCGTGCAATGTGCTACGAAAGTATTAGAGTGATCCAGCTCCGATGAAAGATACGCACTCATATAGCTCCAAACCGATGACATCGTGGGTATCGGCCAAAGCACCAGTCGATGCCGTGACACCCAACGTCGCTTGAGAGAACCACGTAGGTGGCAATTGAAGAGATTCTTCATAACATGGAGACCACGTGCCGGAATTGGTGGGATCGATTTGAATTTGCACGAAGTTGTTCGAGAAGGTTACTTTCAAACGCGACATGCTTTGAGAGGCTGAAAAGGCGGCACTTCTGGCATGGTAGCGCATGTTTTTGGCATCGCAACCCTTTTTGCCTTCTGGCGCGTAGTTGATATCGTCCAAAGACTTGGTGCCGTCGTTGGCCACAAATGTGACGTCCTTGTGACCTCCCGCTTGTTCCGAGTTGATAAATGTGTCAACAATAACACCAAAGCCCGAGTACTTTTCCTTGAATCCGTGGTTGTCTCCATCCGAATGGCGAGGTTCTGTCGTGACCCAAAGCGCCAAGCCATCCCCAAACCATCGTTCGCCTTGACCACTGATTCGAAAGGTTAGCACGATTGAGAACTCAGGTCTCTTCAAGCCCGCAGCTCCGAGCGTTTTCTTGCTCCAAATGTATCCGCGTTTCGATTGTCGATCAGTTGTGAGCCGCACAAAGTGCTTGTTGACGACAGCGTGGCCTCCAAACGTGTAGTCATCCGAGATAATGCGGACACCATCGGCTGTAATGTCTTCGAATGGCTTTTCGAAGCTCAATTCAGGGACTGGCGCACTCCACACGGCAGCGGCCATCGCCAACGCGGCCAAAGCTTTCACGATCAAGCGCATCGCCTCTCTTCTCGTGGGAAAATTGGGATATCATTCTGCATTGGTGGTATTTTTAGCTAAAAATAATTCCAAATCACTTCAAAATTGTATGCAAAAATAGATTTTTATTTGGAAATGACCATATTTATTCCGCCATATCCAAAGACACGTGGCCATAGGCAGCACGTCAACGAGACGAGACATGGCGGCTCTCGGGGATGTTCTAAGCTGCTGTCTAAGCTTCTTTGCAAGCAATCTCCACACTCTAGAAGTCGAGAATCGATAGGGGCATCCACGTCGTCACGTGATGTCCCTATCGAGGTGAAATGCGTCTTTTCATCGACAATTTCATGAACAATTACAGCTTGGACCATTCTTACTTGCTCGGCCAGAAGTATGCTGCAGTGAGACGACTTCGCAAATGCAGCATGCTTTCATGCACACTATAGAAATCCAAAATCTTTCTCAGGGTTACTAGCATTGTCATGAAGCACAAAGGTTCAATGCGCACTGTCCACGTAGAAAATGCAAGGATAGGAAAAAGACTCAGGCGCAAGGTCATGAGGAAATGAGGCAGTGTTTGCGAGACTGAACATGGAGTGTGATAGAAAGAACTGCTCTGTGGGATGGCCATGGACGATGGAATCATGAGAGATACAAGCTTGATTTGAACAAGATACAAGCAAAAAAGAGTCCTGCAGAGCGGACGGCATGGAAAAGACACAAGATGGAGAGGGCGTTAGGTGTCGACTTATTCGGCCTTCTTCTTGGCTTCGGAAAACATGAAGTCGTAGTCTTGGACCTGAGACTTCAATGAATCGCGATCTTTCGTCAATTCGTTGATTGTCTTCTGGTATTCCAAAACTTGCGTATGAAGTTCTTCGATTTCCTTGGCCTGATCGCCCTTTGCGGTCGATTCATCCAAAAGCTTCATGTACGCTGCGCTTTGGCTGTCCGCTTGTTTCTTCACTTGAGCGATCGAAGCATCCGACGTAGCTACTTTCTTCTTAAGCGCACCAACTTCAGTCTCCAAGGAAGCATTTTCTTTGAGCAACTTTTCCAAAGTGTTGGCGTCGCCTTTGTCGCTTTCCAAACCAACCAACTTCTTCAATTGTTTTTGCATCACATCGTGTTCTTCCAAGAGCTTTGTGTAGCTTGAGCTTGCGCCTTTCGCTTGCTTTTCTAAAGCGGCCAAGCTCTTCTCCAATTTAATGTTGCTCACCATGCTCGAGTAAAGCATTTGCAGCAACAGATTGAGAAAGAGGCAGATGCCGGAAATGTACATATCGCGCTGCGCGGTGAGCAGACGGATGCGAAATCCATCGCTAAGTGTTTCGTCCGACATGTGATGGTTGTATGTCGTTTGCAAGTTGGCTACACGCAATCTTACATCAGAACCATGCCCAAAGGTCTTCCACAACGAGGGGAAGATGAAGAACAGGCAATGACGTACCAAGAAACATGACTCCCACGAGCGCGAGCACGCCGTTTCTACACAAAACGCGGGAAAGTGCAGTCAGACAGACAGGGATGCAACTGAACTTACCCGACCATGGTCAAATGAGACGAGGGCGTGAAGACATTCGTGGAGAGGAAGTTGACCACCGCTTGCGTCGCATGCTTGAAGAAAGGGATGCAGAGGAAGATGCAGATCGCACCTTCCACGCACATGAGCCAGAACATCATTAGGTTGATGAACATCCTGCAGATCTCGTCGAATTATTAGTATAAAGACGGGGTGAGAGAAAAAATAGGCTTCGCCGGATAAAGCGGATCCCGTTATCCGAATGACAAATTCTTTCTAAGCACCATACCACGCTGCCACGTCACGACCACGGCAAACGTGCTGGCAGTCGCTGAATCGTGCCACCTGTGGACAATGGGAAGGCGGGCAAGAACGAGCCTGCATGCATTCTATGATCCTTCATTCCACATACAACCCCCCGCTGTTGTAGTGACGACTGTCTCCACGTGATTCCGTGACCGTCAGGTCCACCTCACGATGGACCTCTGATTTCCATGAATTCTCGGCGGCAGGAGACACGCGAGCTTTATTCACCCGATGGAGTTCCTTTGCAAAGACGAAGGGAAGATGACTGCGATAGAGCTTTAACAATATCCCGGTGAGCGATGCAATCAACAACCGCAAGTCTCTTGACATAGCAAGTCGATATTTCAACCTCAAACTCTGTGAGTTCCATCAAGAGCGTCGCGATCAAAGCGCCGCCTCTTGACCATCTCGGGACGAGAAACGAGATGCCTCATGCGGTGGATTGCTTTACTGCTGTCGTGCGTGAACACGGCGGTGTGAGCACGATGGGCAGTCCGATCCAGTCATGGATTCTTCCTTGACTTCACAAAATGTCGTCTGCACGTACAACCCACAGCACCAAAAAGATTAAAATGACTTGGATTTTGTATACTCTCCATGTCCAGACAACAATTTTTTTGCTGAATTCTCTGCGTCTGTGGGTGAAAGACCCGACTGTCCCTCCTCTTGTTGATACAAAATTCAATATAATTTACAAGAACCCGGTATTTGATGGGTATTTGGACAGACCATCTCCCCGTTCAAAATCGAACAACGTCGTCTCTGGCCAATCGACACACCGTGACCGACTGGCCAGACCCAAATCTTCACGCCAGCAGCCATGTTGCCGCGTCTTGCTCTCTCTTATCTCGGTCTACTGCTTGCCTCTGCCCATGCCTGCACGCTCATGGCCGTCGGATCCAAAGCCACGCCAGATGGATCGGTCTTGGTCTCACATACCAACGACGGCACTGCACACCCGTACGACTTGCGACTTGTGCGCGTTCCAGCCATGACACACGCGCCAGGATCCAAGCGAGCGGTCTACAACTACCTCGATCGTAGTGGATACCCTCGGCTTGTGACAAACGAGCGTGGGCCTGCCTACATGCCAGTGAATGGCACCAACCAAACGCTGAGCAAGCCGAATGGATATATCCCTCAAGTGCCAAAGACGTACGCCTACTGGGATTCATACTTTGGCATGCAGAACGAAGTCCAGCTGAGCATTGGCGAGACGACTACCGCGGCCAAGACCGTTGGATATCCCGTCGATCTTCCGTACGGCAAAAACTTGTTTGATATCCAAGAACTGAGCAAAGTGGCGCTCGAGCGATGCGACACCGCCGTCTGTGCCGTCAAAACCATGGGCGAGCTTGCTGAAAAGTACGGCTTCTATGGAGATTACTCGGAAGATCCTCTCGTTCCAGACAATGCCGGCAGCGGCGAAGCTCTTGCGATCTGCGACAAATACGGCAATGTGTGGATTTTCCACATCCTGACAGGATCACACAACAGCGGAGCCGTCTGGGCGGCGCAGCGTGTGGGAGACGACCAGTTCGTCATGGTTCCCAACACATTTGTGATCCGCGAACTCAATTTGACGGACACCAACAACTTTCTCGCGTCGTCGAACGTCAAAGAGTTTGCCTATTCCAAAGGCTGGGCATCTCCTGACAAGCCATTCGACTTCACGTCCGCCTATGCGTACGCGCCGCCAGGACCGAGCAAACCTCTCTACGGCGGTCGACGCATGTGGCGAGCGTACGACATGCTGGCTCCCAATCTCCATCTCGATCCGGCGCTCGGCTTCCAAGCGCGCGTCCCAACGTATCCCTTCTCGATCAAACCCATGACGCCAATTACTCCGCTCACGCTCATGCGCATCATGAGCGACTACTACCAAGGCACACCGTTCGACTTGACGCAAGGCGTGGCTGCTGGACCCTTCCATGACCCAGCACGCTTCTCCAGCCGCGCAAAAAACGCCACGGGCAACTGGGAACGCTCGATATCTATCCACCGAGCGACGCATAGCTTTGTCCTCCAAGCGCGGCAGTCCGTCCCCGACCACATTGGCGGCTTGGCATGGTACGGCCAAGGTGTTCCCGCCGACACGGTGTATTTCCCCATCGGCTGCCGCCAGAATACCCTTCCTGCCGTGTTCAACAGCGCGCTCCGCACGCGCTTCGACTTCAACTCGACGTGGTGGGCCTTCCACTTCACGTCCAACTGGGCACACATCGAGTACAGCTACATCCACCGCGAGATCCAAGCGGAGCGCGTCAAGTACCGCACGGAAGCGTTCGCGCTGCAGCAAGCCAACGAAGCGGCGTGCACTCAGTTGAAGCAAGATGCGTGCGCGGCGTTGATTGAGACCAAGTACAATGATTTCATCGTCGACACGACCAAGGCGTGGTGGGAATTCGCGTGGCATTTGGTCTCGTCGTACACGGACGGCTACCATTTCTACAACGAGTCGGCCAAGGGCGGTCGCGGCATCTCGTACGACGGCCGATGGGCCAACGAGACAAGCTACATTCGCTACCCCGACGAGTACTACCCGCCAGCCCAAGTCGCAATCGAAGAAGCCGCGGCCAACGCCACGGATCCCGACATCGGCTACACTCCGAATGCTGCCAACACAGTCCTGACGCAATCGTCTGTCCAAAGCGACGTGCTCAGCCTCCCGAGCGGCTTTGTCCTCGGGTTTGTCTGTGGCGCCATGGCTCTCTCCCTTGTCATGGCCGCTGTCGTCCTTGTGTTGCACGCTCGGGAAGTCAAGACAGCCAAGTCGACGACGGAAATCAGCGCCATCAAGCAAGAGATTGTCCACGCGTCCCAAGCTAGCGCTGTTTAGAGATAGTAAAGGTTTGATATCCTTCGGCAGACGATGGATTTCAAAACCATTCCAAACGCACACACATCGTCATGCAACGCTATCACACCACATTTCAAATCATTTTAAATGCTTGGCTTCACACTTCCTGAATGTCCTAAACCTCAACACACTCGGCAGGACGACAGCCTGTTGCTCTCCAACCCATTCGATATCCCCAAACGCGGTCAAGACCAAACGAGTGCTGCTTCATCGAGTGTCCTCAATGCACGTCAATGGATCTATTCCCGAGGTCCTTCTCGTTCAGAGTGCCATGCTGAATAACATGTCCAAGCGATGAGGAACGGGAACACGACACATCGACGGAGTCTTGTGACATGTTGTTCATGCGATTTTTATTCCTCCAACAAGATTGTTGGATTCATCCACAATGCAATGGCTTGTCCCATGGAGCTCTCTGTTGATCGTCGTACTATGTTCGCAGGGTGTTGAATTCTAGGTGACGCATTGGCGTCTTTGCCGTCACTGAATGGTTCGAGAGATGCATAAATTATGAATAAAGAGGATGGAATATCAAACAAACTTTACACTATGCATTTCTTGTGGCGTCAAGTGGAGACGTTCTACTTCTTTGTGGCTGTTTTATCGTCTGGCTGTATCTGTGAAACGTGACGACGATGGCTAGACGACTGGTGATTTACCTGATTATGTCGGTACATGTTCTCAAATGGATGTCCTTACTGGAGAAGCCTGTCGTATGGTTTTGTCTTGTTAAAGAGATGCGCTTGTGTTTTAATCCACTGGACAGGAGAGGCAAATTGATAAGCAATTCGATCACCAGCAACCAAACAAGCTCATCCAAGGGAGTGGTGTCCCAGTTGGCTAACAGAGATGACAGCACTGGACTGCCCGTTAAATCGGCAACTTCTTGAACGTACTCCTTCGAGGTGCTGAATGGTTTGGCGATCAAATTCGGGATGTAGTTGTTCTCCAGAAGCGCTCTGTTGCCATACAAAATTTCCTTCTTAAATTTGGGACGCATTAGCTCTCGGAACGCTGGCACACCACCAAGCAACCATCGCGAGTGGAATCGAACATCGAGCCCGCTCAACGGAATCGTAGCCGTACCACGCTTCAAAGTAAATGGCTTGTCCTGACTCGCCAAAGTATTCTTCTGGGATTCAACAACTGCCAAGGATTCCTGAATCTAACCTTCCAAGCCAATAGAGTCTAATGCCGAAGGTTGCTCACGGACAGTTGTCATAACACGTGAGAGAACTTCCAAGTTGCCCAAGTCACCAGCCACGACATATTGACTGTCTTGGACGTTGAAGTTGACAACTTGACACAGTTTACTCTTTTCAATCAAGTCGACAAGTTTGAACAGAGCTGTCTCGTCAAACAATTTAGAGCCAATACGGCTGGGATTTGCTGCGACCATGTGTCACATGGAACAAACATGTTTGACACTAAGGAGGATTCACAAGACAGTTCTCTTCAAGAAACCGACGGATCGCAAGACGCACCAAAAATATCACCACAAGTTATGTCAACGCGATCGACCAATATCAAGAAAAGACTCTCAGCAAATGACGCGGATGCAAAGCCAGTAAAACGATTTCTCAAAAATCAAGAATAGCTCCATTGAGTGGACACACAAGACATTGACATTTCTGCAACAGTTGAGCGCAACAGCATAACTAATACATTATTTTCATCTTTACGTTGATAATTCATCGTTCATCGCTGTTGTGAAGAGACATCTAAACTTTCAAGCAGGGTGTTTCAACCAGAGCTCAATTCTCATTTTTGTAGAGCTCACGGTCGACAGGTTGGATTCAACATGCTTACTACAATATCGTTCATCGCATTTTATATGCCACAAATCTACCCACTACCTTGAAAATAACCTAACGACATGTAGATAACAAACGACTAAACATTCAACATTTCCAGAGCGATTACAATAGGCTGTTTGAATGTAATATGACTGCATTGAAGTTATTATGGTGCATTTTGACGAATTTGCAACCATCCAGATCAGCTCCATGGAGTTGAAATATACAACGATGTCATTTACGAAACAGTTGAGTGTGACCAGCGAATGAAATACATGTTTCCATTTCCATATTGATAATCTCATCGCTCATTGCAGTAGTTCAAATACCTGCAACCAATCATTGCTCTCAAGCAATGTAAAAGCAATGCTGTCAGTACACTATGAGACTGACCAAATATGGCGACGGGCCATAACAATCAATCCATTTGAGAGCAATAGTCTTCTAAAGCAATTCATGGTGCTACATCATTAAGAGCTAAAGCTGCCAATATTTTCAAGAACAAAGTGACTTTAAAATACAATCAGAACAAGAATAGCTAGCCTACCCCTGCCAAACCGCCTTTTATTACAAGATTCATTCACCTGAGCTTCTAACGTTCAAATATTGTACGCCAACTGAGATATCCTCATGTCTGAGCCGTACATCTTACCCTCTATTGAACCTATCGATACGTCTACCCACTCGAACGCCCCTTTGCCACATTCCAGAGTTGTGATCAAAGTCGCCCCTATCGGATCATCGGGTCGCGTTTACAAATGTAAGTTTAGATCATGCCAGAAAAGAAGGTTCGGTCTCGAAAATCTTCGTAAGCACACACTCAGACATCACCTTGGCCACAAAATCAGCAAACAAAAACTATCAGAGCAAGAGAAAAAAAGCTCGAAAAGCGAGTCGAAATAAAGCGAGCTTATGCAGCTAAATGTGCAAAACAAGTTGAAGTGCAACAAAATCAGCTCTACATTGACAATCCACGTTATCGTCGAGTTAGACCCACTCGACATATGCATGCGCTTCTTGACATTGATGAGGTACTCAAAGGCATCGGTCTGTATCGACATAAGAGGTGTATTTTATACACAAAGCAGTCTACCATCCCAAATGCCGGAAATGGCGTTTTTACCAGTATGTCATTGCTAACTGGCGAGTGCTTTACAACATACGATGGTGAATTGTTATATGAGCATGAACTACCAAAACACGGCAGTGGTGAATACAGAATTCATATTGACAAGAATATCTACCTTGAAGGCATCAATCGTCCCACTCCAGGTCTCGGATTTGGTTCTTTGGTGAATCGATGCAATTCAGATGGACAAAAGAACTGCGAATTTGTTGTCGACGAAATTTTGGCTGATAAAGTTATCTCTGCACTGCGCACAAATGCCGATGAAAGCCACACAGGCATGTCACCGAGTGATTTGGAGAAAGCCAAAGGATCGATCTGTGTTCTACAAACTATTAAGCCAGTAGCCAAAAACTCTGAGCTGCTTACCACCTATGGATCTCGCTATCCACTACTGACAAACATGAAAAAGAAAGAGTCCAAGACAAATCAACCTTAGCTCACTTTGGGCTCTATACTATATGGCGACAATGCACCGTGCGTTTTATGTTCGACAACAGTCGTTAGATAGCTTTTCAAATTTCTAATTGCATGACATGTAATAACAATTTGCTCTATCTCGTTATCATGTCTTGGCGAATAAATGCATCTCTGCACTTCAAATGAATCTGAGCTCACATTGCAAAGCAGCTTAGCTGGCGTTCGTATTTTGACTTTGCTTCAATATTTCTGCCGCCCGAAGGGCGGCAGCTGAGTATCGCTTGTCACTCATACATTAGTCAAGATTAAATTAAATGTTGTACTTTTAGCCAAAAAGTTGAAGTAAAATGTATACTTAATTAAACTATTGCCAATACTTAAAACAAGACAAAAAAATATGACAAATATTGCGGAACGGAGTAGTATTCTATTTTTTAATCAAGGAAAATAATTTATTCTATTCTCAAAGCAAAACAAATAAATTATTCTATTCTTTCGGTCAACAAAATAAATTATTCAATTTGTTGAAATTGAACTCATTTTTGATTGACACTCTGCGTAAGCTCGATGATGTTACGAAAGGTCTCCAGCAGGACCGCACAAGCGTGAAGGATGTGCGTCTTGCGTTTGATCTGGTTATTCAGGATTATCCAATCATGGGCCGTAAAATTGCATCTAACAGTGAGATAGTTCAATCTCCCAAATTCGAAACTGCTATTGTGAAAGTTCAACTTGGCGACGTTTCTAGCTTGACCGACGCCGAACGTGCAACCATTGAGCATTTACGTGATCCTCAGAGCTCTATGCATGATGATGAAGACCGCTCGAATCATCTTGGCTATTTCGAGCGGTCTTCGAAGCGACAAAAGCGAAGTCAAGGCCATGGTTACCTCGATTTGGAGTTTCTGTTGCCCACCTCGAACATTTGTGAACGTTTCTTCTCTCGCGCCAAGCATGCCCTTGGCGCTCGACGAGGCAGGATTCTTCCTCAGAACTTCGAATCTCAAATGTTTCTCTGTGTCAATTCGGAATTGTGGGGTGTCATGGACATTGAGAAGCTGCTTCAAGAGAATCAAGAGAATCATGAGAATAATTCTGTTTTGGACGAATAAATAATTCATTTTGGCAGAGACATAGAATAAATTATTCTATTCTTTCTATGCTTTGAATAAATAATGAAAATTCTTTTCTTCGAATAAATGTATTCTGAATTATATTTTCGAAATGTCTGATTCAGGACCCCGATTCAAAATCCAACTTGCACTGTGAAATCACTGACGCTGAATGTTCTGGTTGTTATATTCTCAAGTCGAAAGCGTTAGAAAGTCATCTCAAACTCGCTTTTTGAATCACACCACAGTGTTTGACAAACTCTGGCTTGCCTCTTCACCTGACTCGAAAGCGAAATCCATTTTCACAGTCCTTGGTGAAAAGGAACGGAATCAATGGGATGTGAAAGTCTGAGAGTCCCTTCGATGGCTCACCAAGTATACAACCTTAGCTGTTTGTTGTACAGCTGTAGCATGTACTACTGAGACAACGAGCAATACTTGGGATTCGTCTAGGAGCACAAACTGCAATAATGGCAGCCCGTCGATAGGAAGTCATATTCATATCTGCACGTCATATTATAAGTCTATATTTTAGTCCTGGTTATTATTACAACTGCCATAGTTGGTGGGCTCGACATAATGGTCTCTGCTATTCAATCGAAACCGACTAGAAATTGGTCGCTCTTCGGCAGTCGTAACCACCTCGTCGTCAGGAGGACATTCCAAAATTGCGGGGTCTTGCAGTTGGAGAGAAATCTCAGGAAATGTGGGTCTTGCTCCAGGATTTGCATCCCAACAAGCGTTCATGAGTCTTTCCAAACCAGGAGGACAATTGATGGGGATCACAGGCCGCAAGCCATTCACCACTGCTGTCATCTAAGTCGCACAATTAGACACTCAATGGTTGGCCTCAATTACCAATTGGAAAGGATTCATCCCTTGATCCCCGTAGGGTTTACTCCTCGACCACATTGAATAGAGCAAAATTCCAAAAGAATAGACATCTCCCTTGGTAGAACACTGCGTTCCACCCATAGTGGCCATTTCTGGTGCCATGTAACTTGGAGTTCCAACCTAATTTCATGTGTGAGCCATAAAGAATCTTTCAGCGATAGATACTTCGGCCGTCATAGATGTGGTCTCAGGGTCAATGAGACGAGAAAGCCCAAAATCGCAAATGTTGACATCGTCTGTGTCGGTGAGCAAAACGTTAGCAGGTTTCAAGTCCCGGTGCACGACGTTGCGGCTGTGGAGAAAGCCCATACCACTTGTTATTTGCTGCACAACTTTCATGAAAAAAGTTGGCTCAAATGGTCCCTTGGATTGTGGATTTTCAATCATGTGGCTGAGGCTCGTTTGACAAAAATCAGTCACAATGTACAATATGCGACTGTAGTAGCTCACACCATAGAAGCGCACAACATGAGGGTGATGCAATTTGCTCAAAATGCTCACTTCACGGCGGAAGAAACTTTGGAAATATTCTTGACCAGTGACTGGGCTGTAGAGACGCTTGACAGCTACAACTGAACTGCCTCCGCCACTGTGATAAAGACTCTGAAACACTTGACCTGATGTACCATTGCCAACTTCCCGCTGAAGGGTCAGCGCTTCAAATGGGATGAGCCAATCACGAGAATCGGCAGAGACAAAAAATTCCAAGTCACTCACATCTGAGATTTCCAAATACCCAGGAAAGGTGCTGCCTCGCCGCAAGATTTGAGGATGGAAAATTTGGGTCTGACGAGCTAGTCGACGCATTGAACACATACAAAAGCCCAAAGTAGACAAGGCAATCAAACCCAGACCGCAAACCATCGCCAGTGGAAACTCGTAAACTTCACAGCCAATGCCACTAAAGCGGGCGTCACATTCGCAAATACCAACGGAATGATTTGCGTGAGGTATACACACACCATGGCCGTTGCACATGAGACCACTTTCAATATAACCGGGGCAGAGAACACAATCTGGTCCAATATAACCTGGTAAACAAGTCGTACATGGATTTTGCGACAACCATGCCCATCCCTCGTCACAAGAACAATTGCCTGAGCCTAGTAGTCCACTTGAACAAGTGCCATGGCCACAGTCCTGGGGACACGCAGTACAGTTTGGACCATAAAAGCCCTCGTCGCAGTTGTAACAATCGCTGCTGCTGCTATAGCCACGACTACATATGCATTGGCCAGATCCATGGATAGAGTCGTCACATTTGCCGTGGCCACATCGACGGCACATAGAGCACTGGGGTCCAAAGTAGCCACTCATACAAGTCACACAATTTGAGGAGTCGCTCCAGCCGGGATCACATATGCAACGCCCATCACCTAGAAAAATGTCAACTGTCTAGCACTTCTCTGAAACGTACCCTCGCCACCGGCATTACAGCGACCATGCGGTGCGCAGATTGGACAACTCCGGCAGAACGGTCCAAAATGATCTGGTGCACATTGACAACTCATAGTGGTTGGATTGAAGTCCCAGCCATCATCACACAAAACACAACGAGACACAGAGGTATAACCAACATCACAGACGCATTCACCGTCGCCCACCAAAGAGTCGTTGCAATAACCACGACCATGACACGAGGCGCAGCGGGAACAATTTGCACCAAAATAGTTGGTAGAACAATTCATACAACGACTGTCCGCGTCGAAACCTTCTCTGCAGATGCATTGACCATCGCCACCAAGGCCATGGTTACATTTTCCTTCATTGCACGACTTGCAAGGGGTGCAAGTATGGCCATAAAAAGAGTCCATGCAATCCATGCAGTCCACAGCAGCACTATATCCAACTGCACACGAGCAACGGCCATTGCCTTGGATACCGTCATTGCAGTTTCCATGAGGGTGGTTGCAATCTCGGCAAGGCAAGCAATCTGGTCCATAGTGCAAAGGCAAACATGCAGCACATCGTGACTCAGGATCAAAACCTGGAGGACAAATGCATTCTCCTGTTCCGTTGATGCCAGCCTGACAAGTGCCACCATTATAGCACATTTCGCACGATTTGCTGCACGAAGGACCGTACGCATTGGGCAAACATCCTTCGCAAGTTGGAGGAGCGTAACCCGCTCTACGTGAATATTAGGATAAACTTAGTCTGCATTGCTTACTTGCATGTGCAGGTTCTGTTTGCGCCGTCCATACCTGCGCAATCACAATGCCCGTGGCCATTGCACCACGTCTTGGAATCCTCGTCCCAACCTGGACACACTACGAGTGCTCAAAATGATGAATACACTGGCACAGACTTACTGTCGTCATCTTGGACTTCATAGAAGAGATCCATTCTTGCCATACCAACGTAAGATACGCCTCCAAATGAGCAAACTGGTTGCTGGGAGTGGTCTCCTGTCCATTCGAATTCAATTTCAAATTCGACAGAATCGCCTTTGATGTAGGGAAGAATCGAGCGTTGGGTGCCTCGTCCAGGCAAGAGACTATTCTCATGCGGAGGTAGGACATCAAACCAATCATCACAGTGGGGATAATTGGCGAGAAGATATGCGTCCGACGGATACACAAACGACGTCAGAAGTTCATTCTGATTGATCTTGACGCTACGGACGAGCCCTTTGCCTGTTGAGTGGTAGCTTTGCCAGTCAATCTGCTTGACGCTCACTGCCACTGCAGCCTATGCATTCGTGACGACTGCACTGTATAGACTCATCGTACCTTACACAGTGTCTGCGTCTCAGGGTCAAATAGCTTTGTCAGTGGATTTGTTGTGTTGGTAAAGGGACAACTAATTCCATTCCAAGCCACACATACTGCCGTGACACTCTCCTGTTGCTCGGCCGCACCTTGAACAAATGGCCATAGATCCATGTCGTACACGATCCAGAGAGCCAGCAGCATATATGTGTACATTCGTGTCATTTCATACCTCCTCATCAGACAAACCCTGTCTCTAGAGGCCAGATCGTACGTGCGTCGGCTGGTTGAGATGAGAGAGATCCAACGTCGTATTGCGATGGGCAAAGATTGAAGACCAAATCACCAATTTTTTTAAAAATGGACATTTCATAAAATAAATGACCAATGTATGGCGGCCCTATGTCCAAAGCATCTATGCGCTGATCGACGCCATTTAGACTCCTCCTACGCACACGCAAAGACTGAAATAGTTTGCATTACTGCTGCGCAATGGGCGTTTGACTAATGCTGTCGTATTTAAGCGAACTACACCCGACATTGCGTACAGAGAGCAATAGACGTGAGAGGAACAAAGTAGAAATTCCAAGGCATGATGCTATAGGAATTAGGTTCAGACATTACGCCAGCAGTCGACGACGCTGGCGTCCTCTGGCTAGTGGATGACGCTTGTAATACTTTCGGTGGACTTCGCGCAAATGATGCGGTCGAATTGGCCCAACTTCGCCATTTCTGTCCATCAATTCGCGCGCTAGGATTACAATCGTCAGAAATAAGTGGATCAAATGGCCATGCGCACCTCTTTCGGTTAGCTCGCCCACAAACCTCTTTGCCAAGCCTAACAAGATCCCAATGATTTCCCTGGCGTATGAAAATTCAATGTACCAGACATGATGATCGCCAAGTTGTTGTGAACTACAGGCTGCCGTGCGTCCTTTTCTGAGCACTCTTCAATGACTTGCGTCATGCACTAGGAATACATTTGTGAGACGGCTGTCTTACCAGATAGTCTTGCTTACTCGTCGGATCACGTGTTTGTCGAAATGTGATCGACGAAATTGTTCATGTTCTCGAGCTTTTGGCTCGGGGAGGTTTTGGATAAACTTCAGCTTAGCCGTGTAGTCTGCACTATCGTGCGGTTCATTATCCTCGTCGCCTGTGTCTTCATCGCCATCATTGTCCCCTCCTTCGTCGTTCATATCGTTGTCTTCGTCCGTGTTTTCAGCTGACCCCGTCGGGTCTGCTCCAGCGCTATCGCCTGCCTCATCGTCTACATCCTCTTGCGTCAAGTCTTCTTCATTCTCTTCTTCTTCGTCATCTTCCATCAAAGCGGCATCGAGTTCATCATCCAAATCCGCCATTCTGTTTCTGCAGATTGTATTTCCCCATCACTACAATAATTATATTTTCAAGTGATAAAATAAATTATTGATAGCCAATAAAATATTAGTCAATTCATAAAAAGGCTTCAACATGGCGTTTCACAGCGCTCGGCGCGAATGGTCGTGTCTGTTACCCAAATCGTTTCGCTTGGAACTGTCTGGGTCAAACCTTGAAGCTGTAGATCACTCTCTACGAAGGAGATGAGCACGGATGGAAAGAAGGTAAGACTTTGTGGAGCTTTCATGTGATCACAATTCAAATTCTCAGGGACCGAGGAAAAAGTCAGTCAAGGTAGCGAACAGGCATGCATCAACTGGCTCGATTCAAAGTGTTATGGAGCAATTGGATCAGTATGAAAGGACTGTATTGGACAACACGAGGAAAACAGAGCACAAAATCCCTCTCGTTGGCTCGCCCACTGTATTATCTCCGTCAAGATCTCGACAGAAGCTCATTAAAGCATCCAACGCAAAGGCAGATTTCAGCCACCCGTCCAACCAACCAGCTTCGACATTAACAACACCGACAGGTACTCTGAGGCCACTTGATCTTGTACAATACCTCGAACATGCAATCCCATCGAGCACAATGGACAACCAGAAGCCCTTCACACGATTTTACATCCCCATTGGACACTTTTACGATGCTGATGATGTTTCTGCTCAAGAATGGATCAAATCAGGTCCAAAAAAAGCGGTGGGAATTTGTGTTAACGACGATAGTGGTGCAATTGGAAACTGGTCACCTTGCACAGTCACATCATTTGATTCAAAGAACGACAAATTTGTTGTGTCCTGGATGGCTGGCGCTCGTATTGGACCTCCTCTTGTGCATCGCGTCCACTTATGCTTCGAAATGGAGTCACGTGAAAAATTTGTTGACAGACTTCTGACAACGATTCGTCGTCGTCAGGAGTCAGAAGCTCGATTAAGGTAAATCAATTCCACAAGTCTAACTCACATTCGAGTAGATTTGCATTGTACATCGAAAACATGCCAAATGATGTTGAAGCACAATTGGATTCAGATCGTGTAAATAGCATTTTGAGCTTTGCACTGTCTTCATCTCGTCTGTCTACCAACGCGGGAACCTCAAAGCTACTAGAGGAAGTCAACGATGATTATATGCGAACCATGAACCTATTGATATTGCAAACGAACATAAATGATGTCCAGTTAGAATTTCCAATGCTTCGTAACCCTGCTCCAAATGAGCCACGTCCACCGCCTGAGAGTGGGGTTGTCGCAGTGCCATTGTATGATTTTAATGACCGCTTTTTCAAGGCAACAGGTGAAACGTTTTTGAGCTCACTGCCAGCTATTCAAGCTCTATTGGATGTGAAAAAATATTGCAACAACATTTCCAATTTATGTTTGATGAAAACCGAGCAAGCAGTGGATACGTTAGAGGGCATCCGTACTCCGAAGTCAGTGACAATGGCTGATTTTGTGGCAGCCCAAAGTCAAACAAACCAAAATGCTGTCAGATACCTCCGAGACAATTGGACGCGCGCAGCGGCAAAAGCAATTCAAAGCCACATGGGAAGTACGTCGTTGTATAATTTGTTGGAAAACCATCGAAATCTATACGAGGCCACTCAGCTTCGATGTATCTTACGTCGTATAAATTTTATGGCCCAAGATTCTCTTCGAGATTTGATCCAGTCATCATTTACAGCTTACACTTCATTCATCGAAAATGTTAGTCTGCACAAAGTTGTTATCAAGGATACAAATGATGTCGATGTCAAGTGCGTGGAAGAAGCTGGGACGAAGGTAAGTAATTACGTCCCTCTTTTTAAAGCCGATGTGATCGTGTCAAGTGATGTTAAAGTACTTAATCAAGCAGAAATTGATGCACGGCAAGACCAAATCAAAGACTGGATGACCGAAAACAAGGACGAAGGCGAAAAATGTCCATTGGAACCAATAAATCTGATTGAAGGTCACGTATTTGAGTACTCTACCGCGCCTTCATCGTTTATTGAAGCAGCAAGCAGTCAGTTTGAAACAGTGCTAACCCGTGTAAAGTCCTTGGAGTTGATAGAACGACTTGTGATGGATCGATTATTTTGGCCACAGCAAGACTGCATTCAATCAGTTGACTTAAAAGAAAATTGGATGCAGCTACTACTGTCTAGGGTAAATGAAAGCTTGGCTCGAGCATTGGCCCCTATGGATGAATACCTCCAAATTGTTAACAAATATGTCCCCCTCCTTAACCTTAATGTTGCTGACTATCTGAGCAGTTTAATCAAATCGCCGAACGAAAAGTCAAATGATGACGATGGTAATTCAGGTGATATCGATGTAACGCCACCGATGGAGCTCAACGAACTCCGCAGAGCTATTCAAAAGCACCGAGAAGCCGAGCGGGCAATACTCGATTGTATTCCTTCTCAGCCAATCAATTTGGGCATCGTTCTAGTCGATTTGTCTAATATTCGCACGATCTTGTCGAAAAAGCACAATGAAATTTACACAAAATTGCTCGAAACGCAAGTCAGCTATTGTTACCGTTTGTCAACAAAACTGACTGGCAATTTTGAAGAAATCAATGCCAATTTAGCAGTCACCCCTAAAGATGTTGAAGGGTTAACTCAATTGCAGGAGTATATTTCAAGCGTACCAACAGTCATTCAACCACTTCAGGAAGAAATTCGTCAAATGCTCAGCAACAATGATTTGGTGGATGAGTTCCAGTTTATTGTGTCAGATGACCATTTGAGACTGAAGTGGAATGTTTTGGGATGGCCCAATCGTATTGCGACACAAAGCTCGCGTTTCAAGTGGGCTTTGGAAGAGAGGAAAGTAAAATTTTCTAAACAAATGGAGGCTGAACAGGATCGATTCGAGAAAACGTTAACTTCCCTAACTGAAGAAATTGACGCGTTTTCTCGCTATGACAACTTGAGTCATGTTGAAGACATAGCCCATCACGCTATGTCTGTGCAAAAGAAACTGGATCAGGCTACGGCAGATGCAGCTCTCTTTAACTCACGTGAAACCTTGTTCGGAAAAGAAATCACCTCGTACGACATGCTTGCTGTTGCGAAAAAGAATTTTGAGCCTTATAACCTCCTCTGGTCGTCATCATACAATTGGATTCAGTCCCGTAAACAGTGGACCCAATGCAGCTTTGCCGATGTGAATGCAGAAGAGATTGAAAAGTCTGTCGAATTATACGGAACATCGATTCAAAAAGCAAGCAAATTCTTTGCCAATAGCGGAAACGATGCCTGCGCCAAAATAGCTGAAACAATCAAAGAACAAATAAACGTCTTCAAACCATACGTACCTTTAATCGTGGCGTTAAGAAATCCTGGTATGCGCCAGCGCCATTGGAATGAACTCAGTCGCGTATTGGGCTTCACTCTTGAGCTGGATGAAAGCTTTACGTTAAATTCAATTTTCCGACTAAATTTGTTGGACCAAATCGACGACATTGTAAAAATAAGTGAGGCCGCAGGTCGAGAATATCAAATTGAAGTCGCACTGACAGCAATGAAAAGTCAATGGGAGTCGATTGACCTTCAAATTATACCCTACAGGGAGACTGGGACGTATATTATCAAAGGAGTCGATGAAATTCAAGTTGTTCTGGATGAGCACATCACAATGACTCAAGCTATGATGTTCTCCTCATTCAAAGGACCATTTGAGGAGCAGATTACTGAATGGAATTCGACACTTCAGATTGTTAGTGAAGTTCTAGAAGAGTGGCTTGCTGTTCAGCGCTCATGGTTGTACTTGCAACCCATATTTGAATCACCTGACATTAACAAACAACTTCCAATGGAAGGCAAGCGATTCGCTTCAGTCGACAAAAATTGGCGCCAAACTCTGAGTTCAGGAAAATCGAAGCCAAGAGCAATTGAGTTTTGTAATTCGCAGAAACTTCTTGAAAAATTCAGAGAAAGTAACATCTTTTTAGACATGGTGCAGAAGGGCCTCAGCGATTATCTAGAGGTTAAACGATCCAGCTTTGCTCGTTTCTATTTTTTATCCAATGACGAACTGCTTTCCATATTGTCTGAATCAAAAGACGTAAAGTTGGTTCAACCTCATTTAAAGAAATGCTTCGAGGGTATTGTCCGTGTCGAATTTCAAGATGATCTCACAATTACATCCATGATTTCGGCTGAAGGGGAGCAAGTTAAAATGCATGAGCCAATTGATCCAAAGGGGAAAAATGTTGAGTTTTGGATGCTGGAAGTTGAAAACATGATGCGAACATCTATTCGAGACATCATGGATCAAGCCATACTTGACTACATTCGCGTTGACAGATCAAAATGGGTCCAAAAATGGCCAGGAATGTGCGTCTTGAATGCTAGTCAGACGCATTGGACTAGGGAAATGGAAGAAGCCATGGATGAATCTGGTGCTGAAGGTGTGAAGTCCATGCTGCAGCGACAATTAGGGCAATTGGCCGATATGTATGTAACACAGATGATTGCATTATGTAATGATGTTGTATTGTAGGGTCAAAATGGTACGAGGAAATTTGGATAAAATGACTCGTATTACTATGGGGGCTTTGACAGTCATTGATGTGCATGCGCGTGACGTTACCAAAAAGCTAGTCGCAAACAACGTGCAATCCAAGGCTGATTTTCTTTGGAGCTCACAGTTGAAATACTTTTGGGACGATGATCTGTTTGCTCAAATGGTGACATCACGCCGACCGTACGGCTATGAATATCTTGGGAACTCATTTCGACTCGTTATCACACCATTGACAGATAAATGCTACTTAACCCTCATGGGCGCGTTACAAATGATTTTGGGAGGTGCTCCGGCAGGACCTGCTGGTACAGGGAAGACCGAGACTACCAAGGATTTAGCAAAAGCATTGGCGAAGCAATGTGTCGTATTTAATTGCTCTGATGGCTTGGATTTTATAGCCATGGGAAAATTCTTCAAGGTATGTCTCCTTTACATACAGTTTCCCATTGAAAACAGGGATTGGCATCTTGCGGTGCGTGGGCGTGCTTTGATGAATTCAATCGCATTGACATCGAAGTACTTTCTGTCGTTGGTCAACAAGTCATGACCCTTCAGGTTCATCGAATAAATTCATCATGTAATATATTTTGTAGCTTGGAATTCGACGCGGTGAACAGCGGATAATATTTGAAGATTCTGATATTAAACTGAGTGACCAGTTCGGTGTTTTTATTACAATGAATCCAGGGTACGCAGGCCGTTCTGAGCTTCCCGACAGTCTTGCAGCCCTCTTTCGGCCAGTTGCAATGATGGTGCCAGACTATGCTCTCATCGGAGAAATTATGTTTTTCGCGTATGGATTTGCGGATGCTCATGCTCTTGGGGCAAAAATGGTTACAACTTTTAAGGTAACATTCTCAAATGACTGTCGATTTATATTCAATAGTTATGCTCAGAACAACTCTCTTCTCAAAGTCATTACGACTATGGGATGCGCGCAGTCAAAACAGTAATTACAGCCGCTGGGAACTTAAAACGATCAGATCCTGATATGGATGAGGACGTTCTCCTTCTTCGAGCCTTGCAGGACGTCAATTTGCCGAAGTTTTTAGCCCACGACATTCCTCTCTTCAATGGTATTATTTCCGATCTGTTTTTGGGAAAATCTCGCCCACCTATTGACCTGGGTGCTCTCATTTCCGTGATAAAACTAAAAACGCAACACATGGGTTTGCAACCAGTTCCATACTTTCTTACAAAATGTATCCAATTGTATGAAACAATTGTAGTTCGACACGGGTTGATGGTTGTTGGTGCAACTGGTGGTGGTAAATCTGTAAATATTGACGTTTTGGCTGAGGCGTTGGGTGAGCTAAAAAACAGAGGTGAGATAGGATTTGCATATGAAAAGGTGATTAAATATCAGTTGAATCCAAAGTCTATCACAATGGGACAACTCTATGGAGAGTTTGATGCCAATACCCATGAATGGCAGGATGGAATATTGAGCACTCTTTATAGAGTTGCAGCGTCCGATACAAAACTGGACAGAAAGTGGATAATCTTTGATGGGCCAGTTGATGCCATTTGGATCGAAAACATGAACACTGTTCTCGATGACAACAAAAAACTTTGCTTAAACTCAGGGGAGATGCTTCAAATGAGCCACCAAATGACTATGATGTTCGAAGTTGAAGACTTATCTGTAGCATCACCTGCAACTGTAAGTCGAACTGGTATGGTTTACATGGAGCCGAGTACTCTTGGACTCCAGCCCCTTGTGACGAGCTGGCTCGAAAAGTTCCCAACCCAATTGCAACAATACGCTATTCATTTTTTGAAACTTTTTGACCTTTACCTCTACCCCACTATATCGTTCATGAGGTCATTTCTCGTCGAATTGGTTCCTACTATAGACAATAACCTGTGTCAAAGCCTTATCAGCATATTGAACTGCTTCCTGTCTCCCTACCTGGCTATCGAGCCAGCAACCCCCGATTCAAATTTCAAGCAAGATATCGAGCCAATATTTATTTTTGCGTTGGTGTGGTCGATTGGAGCGACTACCAATGACATCGGACGAGCCCGTTTTGACTCATACTTGAGAACGATGATGTTGAGTAACAACATGAATCCAACCGTGCCCAGTAAGGGATTAGTGTATGATTACTCGTACTCCATGAAAGAGCACAAATGGATCTTTTGGATGGATACAATAGCTCCATATCGTATATCAAACCAAATATCGTTTGCTGAAATTGTTGTTCCAACTTCTGATAGTGTTCGAAATACCTTTCTATTGGAGCAGCTCGTTAAGATCGAAAAGCATGTCCTCATGGTGGGAGCTACCGGCACGGGGAAAACAGTAAATATTTCTCGTTTTTTGTCATCACTGAACGCTGATTACATGCCAATCGCGATGACTTTCAGTGCCCAAACCAGTGCTAATCAAACCCAAGACTTACTTGACAGCAAGATGGAAAAACGTAGAAAAGGAGTATTCGGACCTCCAGCAGGAAAAAAGTTCGTCATCTACGTCGACGACTTGAACATGCCAAAGCGAGAAAAATATTTCGCCCAGCCTCCTCTGGAATTAATTCGTCAGTGGTTTGATCAGGGTGGTTGGTACGACAGAAAATTACTGCAGTTCCGAACAATTATTGATGTTCTCTATGTGGCTTCGATGGGCCCGCCAGGTGGTGGACGCAATCCAATCACAATGCGCCTACTTCGGCACTTTAATGTGATATGCTATGCTGAATTGAATAATGAGAACAAAACAATCATATTCAGCACAATTTTGAGCAGCTTCTTGAGTACATTTGTGCCTGAAGTGCAAAAGCTAGAGCCAGATGTTGTTCAAGCCTCGATTCACGTATACAACACAATTTGTAGTGAGCTGTTGCCTACTCCGGCAAAAAGTCATTATACATTTAACTTGCGCGATCTTGCTAAAATTTTTCAAGGTTGCTTGATGTGTGATTCGCGCAAGATTCAAGATAGTTCTGGGTTCATTCGTTTGTGGGTGCATGAGTGCAAGCGGGTGTTTGAAGATCGTATGATTTCACAAGAAGATCATAATTGGTTTGGTTCGTTACTGCGATCAACTTGCAAGACATATTTCAAGATAGATTACAATGACGTGGTGAAAACACCTTACTTGATTTTTGGCGATTATTTGGTCCCTGGAGCTGATCCAAAGGTTTACGAAGAAGTTGTTGATGTAACAAAGTTACTGCCTATCATCGAAGAGTATCTGATGGATCACAATGCAGAGAGCAGAACCCCCATGCCCTTAGTATTGTTTATTGATGCTGTGGAGCATGTGTCACGAATATCAAGAATAATTCGTCAGCCCTTGGGAAATGCTTTGTTGCTCGGAGTCGGTGGTAGCGGCCGACAGAGTTTGACGAAGCTTGCAACTTTTATGGCAGGCTACAAGTGCTTCCAAGTTGAAATCGTCAAAGGATATGGAATGACTGAGTGGCGTGACGACGTTAAACGGTGCTTGCTCATGGCTGGACTAAAGGACAGCCCAGTTGTCTTTCTATTTTCTGATGTTCAAGTCGTGAATGAAACAATGCTTGAAGATTTGAATGGGGTATTGAATTCCGGATCCGTGCCAAACTTGTATGGTCCAGAGGACATGGATCAAATTGTAAACGCATGTAAAATCGATTGCCAGAAAAAGCAAATTCCACCTACAAAGACAAACATTTTCACTCAATATGTTGTTCGAGTTCGCAGAAACATTCACTTGGTCATTTGCATGAGTCCTATCGGAAATGCATTCCGTGATCGGTTGCGAATGTTTCCCTCGCTTGTAAATTGTTGTACAATCGACTGGTTCAGTGAGTGGCCTGCTGAAGCACTCAACTCGGTTGCAACAGCTATTTTGAGTGATGGAAACCTGAAGTTAGGATCCAAAGAACAAATGCAGCAATTGGTCGAAGTCATTAAGTCAATTCACCAGAGTGTGGAAGTGAAATCAAAGGAATATTTCTCTGTTTTGCGAAGGTATTTTTACGTCACACCCACAAGTTATTTGGAGCTACTCTCGACATTCAAGAATGTCCTGGTTTCCAAAAGAGAAGAAGTGAATACAATGAAATTTCGATTACAAAATGGCGTGGACAAACTCAGCGAAACAAAAGTTATTGTTGCGACCATGCAGAATGATCTGGTTGAATTACAGCCAGTGCTGGCTGCCACACAAATCGAAGTAGAGCAAATGATGGTTCAAATCACAAAAGATCGTGCTGACGCAGATGTAACTAAAGCGATAGTTGAGAAAGAAGAAGCTAATGCGTCCGTCAAAGCACGAGCAACAAAAGAGATTGCTGACAGTGCACAACGAGATTTAGATGAAGCTTTGCCTGCGCTCGACGCAGCTGTTGCTTGCTTGAATAAACTAAAAAAATCTGATATTGACGAAGTAAAGTCACTGAAGACCCCTCCTAGCGGAGTTAAGCTTACCATGGAAGTAGTATGCCTATTGTTCCAGCACAAACCGACGATGAAAGCGGATCCTGACAAACCGGGTAAAAAGATTGCCGATTACTGGGATGTGGCTCAAAAAGTCGTTCTCGCGAATGCAAATAAGTTCTTGGAGTCATTATTTACGTTCGACAAAGACAATATCGCCGATGCAACAATTGTGAAAGTTCAGCCTTATATCGATGATCCAAACTTCACACCTGAAGCTATTGAAAAATCGTCGAAAGCATGTACTGCAATTTGTATGTGGGCAAGAGCCATGTATACTTATCATTTTGTTGCAAAATCTGTCGAGCCAAAGAAGAAAGCACTTGCCGAAGCTCAGACTGAACTAGATGCAACGATGGAAATTTTACGTGGCGCACAAGCCGGCTTAAAGCAAGTGACCGATCGTCTTACCGAGTTGGAACAGAGTTACAACGCTGCAATTACGAAAAAGGAAGAATTGGCAGCGAAAGTTATTCAGTGTCAAGTCCAATTAGCAAACGCCGACAAACTTATCGGTGGTCTCGGAGGAGAAGAAACGAGATGGAAAGCCACAGTTGCCCAATTGAATGACGATTATACTAATCTTACTGGTGATGTCTTGGTTAGCGCAGGAACTATTAGCTATCTTGGAGCTTTCACCGCAGAGTTCAGAGACTCTCTTGTCTCAAGCTGGCATGTCGCGTTACAAAATTACAACGTCCCTCATTCTAAGGGTTGCGGAATTGTTATTACCTTGCAAGACCCTGTGAAGCTACGAACATGGCAAATTGCTGGTCTACCAACCGACATGGTGTCGACACAAAATGGAATTATCATATCGCGCGCTCGTCGATGGCCACTAATGATTGACCCTCAAGGACAGGCAAACCGTTTTGTTAAAAATCTCGGCAAAGAGAAGTTGCTTTGTGAGAATGGAATGGATGTTGTGAAGCAATCAGATAAAAACTTTCTTCGAGCACTTGAAAATGGTATTCGTTTTGGCAAGTGGGTTGTTTTAGAGAATGTTTCCGAAGAGTTAGACGCAGCGCTTGAGCCTGTCTTATTGCAGCAAAAGTTTAAGCAAGGCGGACAAGACGTCATACGTCTGGGCGAAAACATTATTCCTTACAACGACTGCTTTCGATTCTACATGACAACAAAGTTAGCCAACCCTCACTACCCCCCAGAAGTTTGTGTGAAAGTCAGTTTACTCAATTTTACAATTACGATGAAGGGTCTCGAGGAACAGCTACTGAATGTTGTTGTTCAGAAAGAAATGCCTGAATTGGCTGAGAAGAAGAATGAGTTAGTCTTGTCAAATGCAGAATCGAAAAAACAGCTCTACGAAATTGAGAACCAAATCTTATATCTCCTTTCTCATTCTCAAGGAAACATATTAGATGACACAAATCTTATCGAAACACTTGCGACATCAAAGCAAACCTCAGCAGTAGTAGTCGAAAAGATGAAAGAAGCTGAAGAGACTGAGAAAGAGATTGACGCACGCAGTGATGGCTATCGTCCAGTTGCTTACCGTGCTGCTCTTTTGTTCTTCTGCATTGCCGACTTGTCACGTGTCGATCCAATGTACCAATATTCCTTACCGTGGTTCACTAATATTTTCATCCGCGCTATTGTATCAGCCAAGCCGTCCAATGTCTTGGAACAGCGCCTTCAAAATCTCAATGAATATTTCACGTATTCCATATACAAAAACGTGTGTCGATCGCTTTTTGAGAAACACAAATTGTTGTTTTCTTTTCTATTAACTATCAAGATTCTTCAAGGAAGTAATTTGATTGACCCTCTTGAATGGAGGTTTTTGTTGTCTGGGATGGCCCCTGCATCGATTGCAATGGATAACCCTGCACCTCAATGGTTAGAAGGATATGTCTGGACAGAGTTGTGCAGACTGTCCTCGCTAAGGACATTCGAAGGCTTTGCTGCTTCGTTTGCAATGCACAAAGACATTTATCGTGCTATATTTGACAGCAACGAACCTCATATGGTCATTTTGCCGGGTGGATGGCATGATCGACTTGATGTATTTCAACGTTTATGCGTTCTAAGGAGCTTACGACCCGATAAAATGATGCAAGGAATCCAGAATTTAGTTATTGAGATGCTTGGAAAAGAGTTTATCGAACCACCCCCGTTTGATTTGCAGGAAACATTTGAAGACTCCACCCCTGTGTCACCGCTGATTTTTGTTTTGTCGCAAGGAAGTGATCCTGCTAAAGATTTGCTGACTTTTGCAATTGCAACCAAAATGGATTCCAAATTAAAAAGTATAGCTCTAGGTCAAGGACAAGGTACGCTAGCCGCGCGTCTAATAGAAAACGCTGTGGTCAAAGGGGAATGGGTGCTGCTTCAAAATTGTCATCTGGCGTTGTCATGGATGCCAGACTTAGAGCGTATCTGCGAAGAGTTCGACCCTTCTAAACTTCACGTTGATTTTCGCTTGTGGCTAACAAGCATGCCAACTCCCATGTTCCCTACATCTGTTCTTCAAAATGGAGTAAAAATGACAAAAGAAGCTCCAAAGGGGCTTCGAGCAAACTTAAAAAACACATACTTCAAACTGAACGATGACAGTTTGATGAAGACACATAAGCCAGGAGTGTTTCGAAAACTTTTGTTCGGGTTATGTTTTTACCATGCCATTGTATGCGAGCGAAAACGATTTGGAGCTCTGGGCTGGAATATTCCTTATTCATTCAACGAGACAGACTTAGACATTAGGTTCGTTCCTTTATTTTTATTTCAGTTGACGGCCTTGTAGTGTTGCACAGCTGCAAATGTTTTTAGACACATATGAAGAAGTACCATTTGAAGTTCTCAAAGTAATGACATCTATGATTAACTACGGCGGTCGCATTACGGATGACAAGGACATGAGAACATCTGACGTTATCCTGATGACATATTTCAAGCCTGATATTCTAACGGTAGCCTTCCATTATTCCAGCGATTGACATCTTTTCCCCGTAGGATGGATACAAATTTTCTTCAAGTGGAATATACTATTCGATTCCTTGTGACCCAAAGTCTCCGTACGCTTCCTACATTGACTATATCAACTCATTGCCAATTAATCCTGAGCCAGAAGTGTTTGGAATGCATGATAATGCAAATATTACTTGCGCCCAAGCAGAAACTTATGATATGTTCGACATAATCTTGAGTCTCCAACCTCGAATGAGCTCAGGTGCAGGAAAGTCAAGAGAGGATACGATTGCTGATGCGGCAAATTCAATTGAATTAAGTTTGCCGCCAAACTTTGATTTAGAATTCGTGCAAGTCAAGTACCCCGTGATGTACACAGAAAGTATGAATACTGTGCTGGCTCAAGAGGTCGAACGCTTCAACAAATTACTGAGTATCATGAAAGACACACTGAAACAAGTTCAAAAAGGGCTCAAGGGACTAATTGTACTTTCATCTGAGCTTGAGAGCATGGGTAACAGTCTTTATGACCAAAAGGTTCCCTTGCTTTGGGAGGCTAAGGCATATCCATCCTTGAAGCCATTGACATCTTGGGTAGCAGATTTGCTTGAGCGCCTTTCCTTTATATCAAATTGGATCGACAAGGGCATTCCAACAGTCTTTTGGCTTTCAGGATTCTTCTTTCCTCAAGGTTTCATGACCGGAATAATTCAGAATCATGCACGAAGACAAAAGCTTCCCATTGACACATTGAGTTTCAAGTTTATCATGCTTGATCAAGAGTTAGCTGAGGTCACTGAACGGCCAGCTGAAGGATGCTACGTGTATGGCCTTTTCCTGGAAGGCGCGAGATGGAACAAGGAGATCGGTAGCTTGGACGATCCTCTGCCAAAAGAACTCTTCGCGAAGATGCCATTGATGCATCTGCATCCACAGCAGAAGCGGGAAGCACCCAGTGGTGGCATATACCGTTGCCCAGTCTACAAAATACTTACGAGAACTGGAACATTGAGCACTACCGGCCATTCGACTAATTTTGTTATGTGGATTGAAATCCCCTCAAATCGACCCACAATTTGGCGAAACTCTCTAGTTTCGGAGACCAATGCGCAAGTGTTGTTTTGCGATCAAGAGTATTGGATCAAAGCTGGTGTTGCTTGTTTCTGTGCACTGAGATATTAAACATTTTTGAGCACGCAGATGCTCTGGACGTAGTTGATGTAATTAATTCACTAATAACCTAGTTGTACACTCTTTGGAGTTGTTTCATATCGCAATGCTTGTTTCAAATGCTGTAGATTTGTACTGAGCACGCAGCTTGGTCGAAGCCTAGACATCTTGCCTAGACAACCTTCCGCATAATAAGTACCAACACATACACAAGCCATGAAACCGTTACTGGCGTGTATTTATCAGTTAGGACATGAAAATATTCAATTGATCAACAAGCCTTTGTCAAAGAAAAAGCTGGTTGCTCGACAATTGGCTCCAACGTGAGTTTGGGGGATCGCTTCGCTTGGTCTTTGAATTGCAATTCACGCAAAAGGAGAGGCACCGAGTAAACAGTTTGCTCCTTTGAGCCAAGCACATCATGACGACGCATTTCGCTTGTCAAAAATCGCTTCATCAAGATGTGGGCTTGGACTGAGACCAGCTTGCAGTGGCGATAGAATGAATTCGATAAAATCTTGAGCATGCCCTGAATGTAGGCATGAAATTCCACAACTCGTTGAAGAATGATTTCGTCCGTGTTGAATATCTTCTTTGCGGGAAATACAAGCTCCTTCATTTTCTTTCTTGCTTCTTTGCAGTAGTGGCAATGAGGAGTTTCAAACAACTCGTCCATCGTCTCGCGAAAATAGTGGAACAATGAATACCGACGATGAATTTCCCATGTCACGCCACTTCGGCTGTTTTCAATGACACATAAATATTCCACGTAGTCGCCGCAGGCCGAATTCTTGGGTCGTACGTTGTGGATAAAGAGCGCCTTGAGATTGTCCAATCTGTCCTTTTCTTTCTTTGTCCAGGACGCCAACGCCCCAGCATCTCGCCGAGAGGACGCCATCTCGTTCTTCATTTCATGTTTTTGTTCCTTTTCAATTAGAGCGGACCAACCGCTGTCCATTCCCAAAGAGCGAGGCGCTACATAACGGATCATTCAATGGGCTCGGCGAGGATTGCTGGGGGTGATCGGGACGCGGAAAAACCAAAAATAAATAATTGGGCCGTTTGTGATTCGCAGGTCGAAACTTCAACATGGAAATTACACACACTTTAAACCATAGAAAGACATTTGAAACGCGTGAAGAAATGCGTCGATGCATGAGAAGAAGACACTCACAACGTCACCTGGGCTGATCCATCGGCGGCGCACATCCTGTACAACAAATTGAATCATCATTGGTAGACTTGAAAGATCTTATGCTGACTATGTGATTTGAGTTGGTAACGTTAGTAGGGAAATGAACGGTGATGTTCTATATCGATTGGTCCATCACTCTCTCCGGAGATTCCTACACCGTCGAGTCGTTATTTTTTCTTTGACCTTCTGCAAGGGACTCTGTTCATCTCTGCACAACGGGAGGAACAAGGTTTAATCGAACTCATTCAAATTTTTGACGATTTCGAGGATTCTGACTGGTGAGAAACACGACAACATACGAAGATAATTGAATTTATCTATTAATAACATACCGGTAGATAAATTAACCAGCTCTCATTATTTAGACATGCGATTGATCAGACAGACTTGATCATGTGGAGATTTGTATTTCAATCAGTCATGTGACTCAGCGCATTTCATATTGCTCCAGGTCATGAAACCCACTGACAAGCTCGGCTGCTACACGTACCAGGTCATAGAGCTGTTAATATTCGAATTGAGAATGTCTCTATTTCAACAGTGTCATTTTTTCGGAATAACGTTACTCGAAAACGGCACTTGGCAAGTTGTGATCCGGACAACGAACGATTCGTTCGTCTCCCTCTCTTCTATTCATATTTTCTCCAGTAAGACTTTCGTATTCTGATTTTATTGTAGTGCTTCATTACGATTCCCCAACTTCCCCCCTTCCCCACGTCCCAAATCTGCCAGAATCGTTACCAGACATTCATAACTGTAGCAATATCTCTTGCATCACTGCGAGAATTATCTGGTTCTTCGTCTGTAAGATAAGGAAAAGGGAAACAAGCGGGAGTGTGAGATCCCCATGAGGAATCTCCATAGATTATTGGGAGAATACATAACTTATCCGGATAGTCTATCCGGATAAATTATGCGGATCTCGTCTTGATTCGTCCATTTGAATTTGACCAATGAATTATTTTCAAAGTTGAGCGAGGGAAAACAATTCTCACTCCAGCTTGATCATCTCAATAGAAAGGAGTGAAGTGACCTTGTCGGCCCGGCTAAATGTACGTCGAAGAGGTTATTATTGATGGATTCAAGTCGTATGCGACGCGCACTGTTGTGAGTGGCTTTGATCCCCGTTTCAATGCCATTACGGGCCTCAACGGCAGTGGGAAGAGTAATATCCTTGATGCGATCTGCTTTGTGCTTGGCATTTCCAATTTAACGGCAGTCCGCGCGAGCAACTTGCAGGAACTTGTGTACAAGCAAGGGCAAGCAGGTGTGACAAAAGCAAGTGTGACGATTTTGTTCAACAACGAAGACAGTTCGAAGAGCCCAGTTGGATATGAACAATATAAGCAGATATCAGTGGCGCGCCAGGTCGTGATCGGCGGTAAAAACAAGTACTTGATCAACGGCCACACTGCTCAAGTGAACCAAGTCCAAAATCTTTTTCATTCCGTACAGTTGAATGTGAACAATCCCCACTTTCTTATTATGCAAGGGCGAATCACAAAAGTCCTCAACATGAAGCCACCGGAAATATTAAGCATGATTGAAGAAGCTGCTGGAACGCGAATGTACGAAAACAAAAAACAAGCAGCCCTGAAGACAATGGCAAAGAAGGAAAAGAAAGTCGATGAGATCAACAAAATTCTTGCAGAAGAAATTACACCAACGTTGGAAAAACTGCGAAAAGAGAAGATGAATTACATGCAGTGGGCTGCAAACAACACTGAGATGGAGCGATTAAACCGCTTTTGTATCGCATTCGAGTTCACAAAAGCAGAACAGATCTCTGCCAAATCGTCGTCTGAACTCAGTGAACTGCAAGATAAATTACAATCATTGGGAGATCAGCGAGTCGAGCATGAAAGCCAAATGGAATCTATCCAAGACCAAATTGATAAGATCAACATGAATCGCAACAAACACATGCGTGGCGAATTTCAAGCCTTGAAGGAGAAAGAAGAGTCATTGGGCAAAGAACTTGTGAAGATTAAGACAAAATTTGCAAATTCCAAGTCAACCTTGGAAAATGTAGAGAAGAAGGCACAGTCGATTCTAGACCAACGAAGTGAAATTCAGCATACAATTCGGTCCATGGAGGAGTCCTTGAAGTCCGAAGCAGAGGCATTCAATCAAGTGCAGGCAACATACAATGCTAAGTCCGAAACTCTATCATCTATCGTGGATGAAATTCAGTCGCTCAATGCTGGTGTGAGCACCCACGCTAACAAAAAATCCCTCGGGGAACAATTGGCTTCCACTCAAAAAGAGTTACAAGAACAAACTACTCTGCTTCATCAATTGGATATGAAAATCAAGCATATGACGTCAAATCTGCAAAACAAACAAAAGACTCTGTCCCAAACAAAATCCCAAAATGCAGCAGTTGAAACGTCGCATTCGAATCTGAAGTCACAAATTCGCAGTCTTGAAGATAAAGTCAACCAACTTGGCTTTGATCCGCGTGCAGAGAAAGACCTGAGGGCACAACGTGATCATTTGCAACACAAATTGTCTTCGCTGAATCGTGAATTGGACGAAGCCTCTGCTAGCGTCTCATCAAAGCTTCGTTTTGATTACCACAACCCAAGCATTGACCCTCGTAGTGTCAAGGGTATGGTTGCAAAACTCCTCTCGTTAAAGCATGACTGGAGTGCTACAGCCTTGGAAATTGCAGCGGGGGGCAAATTATACCACGTTGTTGTTGACAATGATAACACAGGCAAGCAATTGCTTCAGCATGGAAATCTCCGCTCTCGTGTCACGATCATCCCGCTCAACCGCATCAGTCGAAAAGTCCTGCCCCAACAAAAAGTAAGAAGGGCGAAGGAAATTGCCTCTTCTGAAGGTGGTCAAGTTTGGGAAGCATTAGAATTGGTCGAGTATGACAGAGATGTGCAACCTGCCATGGAATATGCCTTTGGCTCGACCCTTGTTTGCGATAACAGTGATGTTGCCAAACATGTGACCTTTCACAGAGACATTCAGACTCGTTCAGTCACACTTGAAGGTGATTCCTTCGATCCTGCCGGAACCCTGCAGGGTGGATCAGCCCCTGCTAATAACGCATCCGTTTTGAAGAAAGTGCAAACTTTGGTTGATATTACGCAGGAAATTCGTGCAACTCAACGAGAGCTTGATGATGTTGAGGCCCAATTCCATTCGCTCAGAGAGGTGAGCTCGAAACCTTTAACTTATCATTCTAAATATGAAAAAGGACTCCAAAGCGTATCACAACTTGCAACAACACTTAGATTTGAAAACACATGAGCTAAGACTTCTAGAGAGCCAGATTCAAGAAACATCTTTCGCAAAACTCCAACAAGAAATTCATACTCTTGAAGAAGAGCTCAGCAACAGTCACAGTAAAGTGGAGACCACCAAAGCGAACATTGCCATGTTGGGGGAACGTGTAGCTCAACTTCAGCAAGATATTGACTCGTTAAAACACTCTCGAACTGATCGACTGGCGCAATTGGAGCAACGTCAGAAGCAGGCGAAAATTGATGTTCATGCAGCAGCATGTGTCCTAAAAGAACGTGAACAGGAATTGTCCGAACACAAACTGGAGTTGGAAACACTTCAGCAAGAGTTGACTTCAGCCGACGAAACAATGGAAGCTGTTGAAAAAGAGAAAGTAAAATTAAGCACCGATCATGCAAAATGCGGAGAGAACCTTAGCAAAGTTGAAGGGGAAGCAAGTACCGTTCGAGCACAACTTCAGGAAAAACGAGAAGCTCTGAATGAATGCGATAATGAGCTGAAGGCACTTCAGAACCAGCTTCAAGAACATCAAAAAGGACTAAACGAGTGTGATGTCGAAAGCAAGAAAATTGATCATCGCATTCAGCGCATTCAAAAAGAAACTTCGAATGCCCGTACGTCTGTGGATCACTTATTGGAGGCGCATTCCTGGATTGCTACTGAACGTCAATACTTTGGCAAAGAACACACGGATTATGATTTTCGACAAAAAGATTACCCTACAGCTCAAAAGCGACTTGCAGCACTGAAAGAGAGTCAAGGAGCATTGTCCAAGAAAATCAACAAGAAAGTCATGGGCATGATTGAAAAGGCAGAGCAAGAATATCACAGTCTCATGACAAAACGAGGAATCATCGAAAACGATAAAACCAAAATTACTGCTGTGATTCAAGAACTGGACGCAAAGAAAAACGAGGCTCTCGAAACAACTTGGGTCAAAGTGAACAAGGACTTTGGCTCAATTTTCAGCACTCTATTGCCAGGAACTACTGCGAAATTGGATCCTCCAGACAATGGAACAGTGCTAGATGGATTGCAAGTGAAAGTTGCATTTGGACAAGTATGGAAAGAGAGTTTGACTGAGCTCAGTGGTGGGCAAAGATCTCTTTTGGCTCTTTCATTAATTCTCTCGCTTCTGCTTTTCAAGCCAGCCCCAATGTACATTTTAGACGAAGTTGACGCCGCACTTGATTTGTCCCACACTCAAAACATTGGGCAAATGATCCGTACTCATTTTTCACATTCTCAATTTATTGTTGTCTCGCTGAAAGAAGGCATGTTCAACAATGCCAATGTCGTGTTTCGAACTAAATTCGTCGATGGTGTCTCAACTGTCTCCCGAAGTACTCCCTACACATCCAAAAATTGAATCACGTAATATCACATTTATTTGTGCTTGTCATTGTTACTGTTGAAACCTCATCTATACTCACAGCAACGGCAGTTTGAGCGCAAGGTGATCAATAGAGTATAGGGTAAGCTGTTGGTGGCATTCGCAGCTACATACTAGAAAGAACGAGAACAAATTCAGTTTAGGATCAATTATTACAAGAATTAACTTGGTAGAATCCGACGATTGTCGCTCCAATCTCATCAATGGGACATCCCGACTGCTCGAGATTCAACAACGGTTTCAACTATGAAAAGATTGTTTTCTCCAATTGGTTTCAAGTGTCCGTCTGCATCAGGGTGTGGACAACAGCTCGAATCAAGGCAGGGGGCGAACACCGACTATATCAACACTCGTTCAGCGTGCTGAATGTCAACTTCAATGGAATTGGTCAGCGATGCCTCGCTGACTATGCCACCAAGCAGCCATTTATTTGATGTCACGAATTCGCTAGATTTCGCAGACGGATATGGCACAAGTTTCCAATGTACAAGCGTGTGCCACTTTATCACCATTGCTTTTGCCCTTGCGATCGGTTTATTTCTGGTCTTATTGTTCATCCTTCCTGTGAGCACAACCAAATACGTCAAGTCCACGCGGAAGCGTGTTGTCAAGCGACCCCTTGATCAATCTAACCACCCACGTCTTGCTCAATACAATTCATCCGCAATTGATATTACTCGCGAGACTATGGTTTCTTATTCACAAAAAGAAACGTCGCTTGATGATGAAGTTGGAGGCGACCCAATGCCAGATACATCGCAGTGTGACTTCATTTCCTCCTTGTCCCAACAGCAGCAACAAAAACAGCCTCTACTCAAGTATGCAAGAGCCGCCAACAGCGTCTCCCCTCGCCGCCGCCACACTGACCAGACTTATCCCTTCCAAATCCCAGCGGTGGCCCCAGGGTATACCACTGCACAGGTGCCTCAAGGGGATAACGCCTTCGTCAACAAAGCAGATGGCAACTTTCAGAAAGAAGGCCACGCCTCCGTTGGAAATGCAAGCTACGAAAACTTGCGTGATGATGAGATCAAAGTCCAAGAATATCATGAATTTGTCCAAAGTTTGCTGAAAGGATTTTTAGTCAAGCGGATCAAGTTCAAAGGGCATGCTGTGAAAATATCAAAATGTCATTTCACCGCCACTCCCGACTTGACACGACTCAAGTGGTACAAACAAGAAGGAATGCGTGTATTGAAAAAAATGGAGACCGTGCTCGTAAAAGACATTGTGGGAATCACAACTGGAATGCTGGCTAATGTTGGCACTACAAGCAGCGGCACTATGTATCTCTCTTTGCTGCACGCAGACAATACATCCCTGGATCTGCAAGCCGAAAATGAGGCTATGCATCAAAAACTCTACAATGGGTTCTCTATGTTATTGCGTGAGCAAGTCAACGCGTCCATGGATGCAAAAGTAAATTTAGTCATGAAGAAATAAGCTGCACAAGTTGGCATAAAATGATATCGCCGTTGTTTTGAGTACCTGAACTATATGTCGTGGACAACGAATTTATAACATGCGCGTTTGGAGCAAGTATTATCCTCTTATTATACTTTGAAGTGTAGAAAATGATTTTGTAAAGCCGTGCTGCAACTTCGTCAATGCTCTAATTTGCTTGACTGGAACGTTGTCATAAGCTAAACATTTTGAAGAATATCGAAAAGAACTTTTGAACTGAACACCGAAGCGCAACAAAAATTGAGCTGTGCTTTGATAATGCTCTCCACGTTGGCCACGTCATTGGATAAAACATCAGAATTGCCAAAACCAAGTAACTCGATTTATTGCTTTGCGATCTGGTGGCCTCTTTCGACGCAAAAAGGAGATAATATCGAGCTATCCCTTCCGAATAGAATTAAATGGCGATGATCTCGGCCATACGAGCTCAATTATGAACTCATCTCGGCGTTGAAATTACAACACTACTCCGCATTTCTCAGCAATATAAGATATTATGTACCACCGAGATCGATTAGAATTGGAATTTGTTTCTCCATCGATTTTCATTTTTTGTAAATGGATGAAATTGTGAAAATTGTTCGACTTGAAATGAAATGGGCTTTGCGGCGCAACAAGTATTGTTTCTGTGGCTCTTGAAATCACGAAGTGCACACCTCCAAAGCTGTAGACAATCGCTCTCGTGTTGACACAATTTTTTCCGGTTTCCAATCAACGAAATGCCAAACATGTTTCGTTTTCAAAGAAGAAACTATAGAGCTTCGAGGAAGTTTTGACCACTTGTCATGTCAAATCTTAGCTAAAAGATTTTCAAATCGTAGCTAATAACTTAAACTAAAAGCCACAACGCTCAACAGGTCAGTCCTCTCATAAAAATGGAATGATACATTAGATAGTTAACAGTAAATACATTGGTACAAGTGCAGGCAATACAAAACAAAGCAGCTTCAGCGTCCAATCGGTTCGGCTTGAGGCAACTCTGTCAATGGGTGTGTTCAACGCCTCGCTTGGCGGGGTCGAGATACATGGCTTTGAAAGATTGAAGGAAGAATGGCCGCTACGTTGGATCACCTTTTCGATGCGTCTTTCAGTGATGGTGCCGAGGATCCGACTCACTCTTGGTGGTCTGGTGCAGACATGGAGCATCTCTCGAGGCATTGGAGGAGGGGAATACTGGACGGATAAGCTCTCAAGAACTTTGGATGGTGTCATATCTTTTCGGTGGGTCTCAGGAGTACGTGCCAAAGCCGCTGCATTCGGTGTCTTCTTCAATGTCATCATCGTCCACATACCATGTGGGTGGAGAGTACTGTTGCGGCCCGAATTCTTGTTGTACAATGGAGACTCGAAGGCATTTTGTTGATGGATGGTGGCATTTATGGCTGGCGTGATGCGACTTTCTGGATGGGTCTTCAGGGTCATGTACCCGTGCTCCATGGCCGGTGGTACGTTGGTTGTCAAGCCAGAAAGAACCACGGCCACCACGCATCTTAATATCCAAGGTCGTGACGACATGGTCGCGAGAAAGCCAAGAACAATGAGCCAGACACACGCTTGGATGAGCAGCTCCAACCCACTTTCAAAGCAGGGGGTATTCCATGGCATCGTCACCGACAACGCCAGGAAGATCCACGGCGCCACTCCATGCCACAGACGAAACAACAGTTGAGGATCCCAGCTGAGCTTTGAAGTTGTTGTCACGTCAACAGTGCCTGGCGTAAAATCTCCAACATGGCTTGGACGCTCTTGGCTCACTTGTGAAGTGGCACCATCCTCTGGAGGCTGCTCGCCCTGTTGATCATGGTCCGTCTCAACTGGGTTGTCCACGCAGGAGATTGTCGACTGTGCGTGACGAAGCTGAGCCAACTCATCCACGTATGCGTCAATGGCTGGTTGGGATTGGGGTCGCTCCATGTCATGCTGTCGTTTGGACAAGGCCAGCTGGTCTTGGACAGACAGGAGGGCCTCCTTGAGATGGGCCACCTAAGAGAGAGAATGAGGCGATGAAGAATGGAATTGCGTACCTCGTCTTGAGCACGGTTGACTCTTTCCGCCTTCTCGATGAGCTCTTGCGTCGTTTCAAACGAATCGAGTTGGATCTGGTCCATCTGGGTCTGTAATTCAACCAGCTCAGCCTTCACTTGACGACGCCGACGTTGCTCTTCCTCCAGACGCGCCGTGACGTCATAGAGCGCTTCTTCCAGTGTGTAGGTGTCGTCTTCATCTTCCGTACTGGACAAAGGACTGTCGTCCATGACATCGTGGATCAAAGAGTCGAGTGCTTGGTCGTGGGTAGGTTCTTGCTTCTTCCTCATCTGGACGACCGAGAGCTCGGACTTCAAGTGGACGATTTCCGCACGGAGACGCTCGCATGTGACCTCGAGTTGAGTCTTGGTCTCGTCGTAGTCGGTTTGTAGCAAGATCTTGTCCTCGATGGCCGTGTCGAGTTGGTCTTGGAGATGTTCGTTGGACGCTTGCAAGGCACGGACTTCTGACGCCAGTTGGTCGAGTTCGTTTTCCGCGGCGACTTTGGCCATCTTCATGGCATGAGATGCGTCTTTCGTCACTGTAAGTTGTTGTTGAAGCGCGCCGACTTCGTGTGTGCGTGCTGACATCTTGATACGCACCCGTTGCAACTCTTCTTCGTATTGTTGGGCTCGATGGCGCCACATGGCCGCTTGGTTGAGGGCTTCGTTCACTTGTTGGTCGAGTTCTTCTTCGACTTGGTTGCTCGCCAAGACGTGTTGGTCGTATGCGGCCGTGATGGCGGCGAGCTGGCTCTTGAGGTCTTGGACTTGTTGGTTGTTGGTTTGCATCTTGATCGGTCGAATTGCGAAATGAGCGGTGGGGAAAAAAGTTGGCGCGCTTTTGTCGCAGCGAAAAGTACTGGATTAAGGAGACGTGGTAGCTTTCTAGGCAACATAATGTATGGAGAGTCGCTCGAGCCTGCTCTCCACGCTTGCCACGTCATTGGATGAAACACCAGAATTGGCAAAACAAGTACGCAAGCCATCCTTGCCACAAGACATTCACAGCAATCTGAGATCGAGTTGCATCTTTCAACGCCAACAGAAAATCGAACGGCCCTTCGAAACCAAGAGCATTCATCCCAAGGATCCCCCACCGAGACCTCCGCCACGACTCGAACAGCATGTCCATTTCACCGCTTGTTAAATGTATTGAAACTTGTCGTCAAATACATTGGAAAGCTCCACACCGACTTGAATGGAAGAATGCATTATAGTATTAACAGTAAATACATTGGTACAAGTGCAGGCAATACAAAACAAAGCAGCTTCAGCGTCCAATCGGTTCGGCTTGAGGCAACTCTGTCAATGGGTGTGTTCAACGCCTCGCTTGGCGGGGTCGAGATACATGGCTTTGAAAGATTGAAGGAAGAATGGCCGCTACGTTGGATCACCTTTTCGATGCGTCTTTCAGTGATGGTGCCGAGGATCCGATTCACTCTTGGTGGTCTGGTGCAGACATGGAGCATCTCTCGAGGCATTGGAGGAGGGGGATACTGGACGGATAAGCTCTCAAGAACTTTGGATGGTGTCATATCTTTTCGGTGGGTCTCAGGAGTACGTGCCAAAGCCGCTGCATTCGGTGTCTTCTTCAATGTCATCATCGTCCACATACCATGTGGGTGGAGAGTACTGTTGCGGCCCGAATTCTTGTTGTACAATGGAGACTCGAAGGCATTTTGTTGATGGATGGTGGCATTTATGGCTGGCGTGATGCGACTTTCTGGATGGGTCTTCAGGGTCATGTACCCGTGCTCCATGGCCGGTGGTACGTTGGTTGTCAAGCCAGAAAGAACCACGGCCACCACGCATCTTAATATCCAAGGTCGTGACGACATGGTCGCGAGAAAGCCAAGAACAATGAGCCAGACACAAGTAATAGCTGTTAAAGGTATATCGTGGCCACTTCAAAATTCTCATGACGAGAAGCATTAGTAAGGCATCATCCATTAGCTAAGAATGGATTCTCACCCATTTCCACAACCATACGCTAGAGACACCCTCGAGCAAAAAACACAATTAACACTTGTGGAAGTGTCCAAAGGCAAAATGATCACCACTCAAAGCATTTTGCATCACCAGCATAATCTTGACCTTCATACAGAAAATTTTAAAATTCATTTGATCTTGAACAATAATTATTTATAATATAATGCGATATTCAGATTTACTGTTAACAAATTACCCAATAATTTACGCAAAAACATTGGGGGTCATTTAGCGCTCCAGAAACACTTGATCGTCCTGATAAATTAATTGTTGATAATAGGAATAAATTTGTTGAAGATTATAATATTAAATCATTAGCGAAAGAATTTTTTGTATAAATCGATCGGGTAAAATTGCCAAATAACTGAAATGCGCAATACTTGAAATACACTTTATTACGTTTATTTTAATATGAATACGAACATTTTTTTTGTATTCACTCACGCCCTGGTATTCGCAAGTACTGTAGCCGTCGTACGTCAAATGACAGAGGTAGGATCGCAAGGGTGTAGACTTTTGAGCGCCAGCAGAAACATATATATATATTGATCAATCCTTAGACTTCAATCTCAAGCACATATTGTGGAATCATATTCAAATATGACAAGTCGCACACCTGCTTCAGTCGATCGATGTGCTTGGTCAGAAGCGCAAACTCTTTTTTCACCTCCGGATCCTCAGCATGAGCCATCAAATCTGAACAAGTAAAAATTTTCTTGGCGTGCAACTTCTTTTGCAGGACTGGCCCAATATTTGGAATACATCTCACGCCGGCTCCCATCAAATCTTCCAAACGCAAATTTTGAGAGATCAACTGTTGATTCTTGTACGAGCCGCCCATTCCTTGAGGCACAACAAATATCAGTTGAGCAAAGCGTGGGTTTTGTTTGATCTTGTCAACAAGCTCCAACTTTGCAAACAATTCCACTAATCCTGCACAATCGACTGGATGGTTCATTGATTTTGTAATTTGAAACAACAGCAACGTATGATCCAAATGGATAAATGAGTCAATGGACTTGAATGTTTGAGATATCGGGATTTGATACACATTCTGAAAGACCATTTCCAAAGTAAAGTTTGTTGCAAACCGCTCATAATGCCCCATGGTCTTATTGATCGTCAGCGATTTCTCTTGCTTTGGTTCGTCAAGTTGTGCGTACTTGAATGTATCACCTTCAAGAAATTTTTCATGCACGAGATTTTCAAACAACCACCCATTAAACGTAGACGCCTTTCCTGCACCGTCAAGCCACTTCATCAACTTTGCTCGCTCTTTGCTAAGTTTAACGGCGAGTTGGTTGTAAACCCGTATTCCAATCCAATCCGAACCAAACTCGAGTGTTGCAAATGTTGGATCCTCTTCAGGAATGTAATGCAGCAGTCGATGAACTACAAGATTTAACGGCACAGACATTTCAAAGCACGCTTGAACATCCTCGAACGTTTTAATCTTCTCAATCGCTTGTTGCATGTCGATCAATCCCTTTCGATAGTATCTGGCTGATTTTGCCAGACAATAGCGCGGGACACCACCAAACTGTTTATATCTCTCGGCCAGTTCTTCGTCTGATATCTCCAAATTCAACACTTTGACGGCGTCACCCAACTCGCTCAATTCCCAAACAGGCATATACAGCTCGCAATGAGCTGCGTTCTTCCGCATCGAATCGAGCCAACCAAAATTGGGACTTGTGAAAGTTACCATTTTCGAACGAGCAGGTTCCACCGATGGCGGTCCATCGTAGAGATGGAGTGCATTGGGATATTCATGCTGCAAACGCGCAAACGACACTGAATCAAAAGTGTGCACCACAGGACCTTTTGGACCAAACACGACACACTCCTTCAACTCTCGATCCTTGTTGAAAGAGGCAGTAACAATAATAGCCTCTGGGTGTTCGTTTCGGTATCGAGAAAAGAAGTAGTCATAAAAGATCGATTTGCCAATGCCTACACAAAACACACGCGTCTGTTATCCATCTTTTAATCGTATACAAGTTCAAACCTGGTGTTCCCGTCACTGAGATGTAGTCGTATGTCTGTAGAAGTTCAATTACACGAACATAATACGACGAGTACGATTTTCTCACATAGTATTCTTCCGCGCGATACTTGAAAGCAGTTGGCAAGTCGACAGTCACGTCCTGCACACCTTGCGCTTCGACAGACATGTTCGTCTGCGGTGCAGGAGCTGGGACGGGATTTTGCGCTTTAAAAGCCAAGTTCGTGGTGACGATATTACCCAATCATTGCTTATCTCGTTGAATATTATCAACCAATCATGTGCAACGAAATCAGCGAATGGCAGCAATACAAAATGTAAGGCTGTCAAAATCTCATATTAAAAATGTGTGCGATCTTCGTATTCCAACAAATATTCTTTTCAATTATTTAGAAGCAGTTAATGTGTTTCATAGGGTGTTAACATTAAGTTCTACTACTAACTCTTCTTTAGGTTTTTGGACTATGATACAATGTATATCACAAAATGTATGTAAATTTCCATTTTGACTCCTGCGCAAACACTGCCCAAGTTGTTTGTTTTCAAAAAATTAAAAATAGTGAAAAAACAGTTTGCGTCAATTTTCATCACTGTGGCCCCCATTTTGGACGGGCGAAGTTACCATACTCCAATATCTCACAAGTATGTTGATCCGCATTTGGTGCAAATATATTAAAATTTGTTTTGCAATAAAACATCAAACAATTTGATCATATTTTATATTTATTCAAAACGGGACAATAACAATTGCACCTATTTTAATTATTGTAAAATTTAAAGCAAGATATAGAACATATTTATGTAATAATTACGAAAACCGTGAAATGTTTGACCACGTAGAGATTTATAAAACAAACGATGATGCTTATATTGTAATTACAAGTCCATACGGAGATAAAGATTATGAAGGATTCTATGGATTTAATAAAATCTATAAATTGTATAACGATTGGGCTACTACGTATTTTAAAAGAATGAGTAAAGCAGAAATAATTAACTGTAATAAAATATTTAAAAGCGAGTTTGGATATTAGTATGTTTACATCTGTTTCAGTTTAACTCATAGTCAATGAAATAACCATATTTTTTGTCCATCATTTGTTTGAATTTAACTCAATGTCAATAAAAGACGTGTTTTTATATGTCCATTTGATTGAAAATAACTCAATGTCAGTCATTATATATTTGGTTAATCGGAACTGACTTGATTTATTATTGGAAAAATATGCCGTTTTCCCGACAAAAACCTGATGAACATAACAGACAGTCCAACATTTACTCACAAAAATTGAACATCCAAACTTGACCAATTCAAAAATTCAATATTTAATTAATTTTAAAAATACCTATCACCTATAGAATATATTAAAAATAATGGAATTAAATTTCGGAAAATACAAAGCTAAGACTATTCAAGAAGTTTTTGAGATTGATCAAAATTACTGTAAATGGTTAATAAATCAGGAAATGTTATTGTCAAACAAACCAGAAATTAAAACATATTTAACCGAAAAATTAAAAGATGCTGATCTATCATACAAAATGCGATGGGGTAAACATAGAAATCTAACTCTGAACAAAATTAAAGAAATTGATCCAAATTATATTGATTGGTTAAAAAATAATCAATATGTGATAGAAAATTGCCCAAAATTAATATCTGAGCTTGAAGCATTAAAATAAATTATTCGAAATCGGAATTGTTTAGATTGTGGAATCCATCAAATAAATCCATACGATTATTCTGTTTTGCATATAACCAAAGCATACACCATATACCGCAATATTCAGCATACGTTGATTGATATTGTTTTTTGTTATATTTTTTTATTCCTAAAACCAAAGGCGGTGGCTCGCCCATAGAATCAAAATATTCATTTTTATAAATCGCAGTCCAATGTCCAATTCCACCACCATTTTCTAACAAAATAATATAATTTCCGTTTTTGGGCAATTGTTTTTTTATTTCTTCAAAAGTGTAAATATTTGTTATTTCAACACCCAATAAATTAGATAATTTAATTAACTGATGATCGCTTGTAATTCCTTTTATTAGGTCCATTTAAATAATTTAAAAAATAATCTTATCTGTGGCTGTATATAATTAATAAAATATAATGAGTGAGTATCAATTAGCCGATCAATTTTTATATGAAAGCTCTTTAAAGGGTGAACCATCTATTAGCGTTTCTAAAGGAAAACGAATGGTTGAAGTCCCCGATGTAAATCAAGGTAGCTATCAATCTGGTATTATTTCAATTGATGCTGCAACAAGTCTTCAAGGCGCTAAAGGCTTTGCTTCTTTAAAAGATGCTTATCTTACGCTACCATATATTGTCTCTATGAAAAATACTGGCGCTGGTACATTCGGTGCTATCAATCGTTATTGTACTGCTTTAAAAGCTGGAGTATTTAATATCATTGTTCAATGACAGTAGAACTTAATGGACAAACTATCATTACTGAATCGGATTTCAAACTCTACTGGAATAACATTCGAGCAATGACTGAATGGAGCATTTCTGACCTTAATAAACACGGTGCTGACGCTTTTATGAGCGCGGATGATTGGCAATCTATGTCTTTTTCTTCAGCAACGACTTCGTTATCAGGCGATGGTTTTACAAACAATTTCTCAAATTGCACCGCTACTTTGGGAACTGTACCAACTGAGGCATCGTTGAAAGAAAATAATGGATTTATTTCTCGTATTTACAGCAATCCACAACTTACTGGAAACATTGACTCATCGGGAAACTATACGGGTGGAGTAAATGCCTACAATTGGATTACACAACGATCTTCTGTAGCATCAACCATTGCAGCTCAAAACGGCAAAGGAGCTTTTGTCGTAAATACTGCACCAGTGGCGGGCTCGGTTCTTGGTGTTTGGCATCATATGTTAAAAATTCGTCTTGTTGATCTTCATCCAATTTTTAAAGAATTGGATCTTATCGGAAATCCTCAATTGAAATTACGACTTAAAGTAAATAGTGGTTATTGCGATATTGCAGTTACTACTACTGGGCTAACGTTAGCTTCTACAACTATGACAAGCGGCAATACCGTTCCAGTTATGTTGGCCTCTGCTGATTCTGCAAACGCTCTTGCTGGATGTAATACAGCTTCGACGACTGTTCGTTTAGCATTTGGTCCCCTTCAGAATAACATTACAACGCTAGCCCAAGCTGGGCAATACCTTCCATTTACAACAGCCAGATTAAATATTCCATTCTATGATATTGCTAATCCGTTACCGATTGTAAGTCAGCCTGTAAAGAACGTGAAATATCTTGATTGTTATGCTCAATATTTCCGAGGAAAAGCCGGCACTGGTGCTCTTTCTTCAGCTCAACAAAATGCTACATTCTATCTTCAATTATCTGGTTCTTGGAAAAATATCAAATATGTTTGTTTGGTACCATACAGCGAAACAAGCAGCGGACATTTTGCAAATTCGTCGGCTAATGGTGTAGAACAATTCCAAAGCCCATTTGATAGTGCGCCTTGGACTTGTCAAGCAGGTAGTTCAATTCGTAGCTTTCAAGTTCAAGTTGGAAATGACAACGTATTTAGTAAAACATTGGATTACGACTTTGAAGCTTGGAATGACGAATTTAAGAAACTTGGAGCAATTAATGGTGGTCTTACCCACGAAATTTCAAATGGTTTGATTGATTTTCAAAAGTGGCAAACGATTCAGCGTATTATGGTCGCCGACTGTTCTCGTATTACTAACCCAGACGTTCCACAATCAGTTATCGTAAGCGGTGTCAATGCTTGCTGCCAAGGAACAAATTGCTTGATTTTAGTTGTGTATGAACGAGATCTTTCTGTTGACCGTTTAACTGGGGAAATTCATCATTGGACTTAAATACACCAAAAAAACTACTAAGCGAGCTTAGAATTGCTTTTTTTATTACTAAGGGTCGAGAGACTTCGCTCTATTACAGCAAAGCGCTGCTTTTTGTGCGTCGAACAGGTTTAGTTGTCAGTTGTTCCATCTGCATCTGCTGCTTTCCAACAACTTGAGTAAGATTATCAATTTTCTTAAGCGCACGTTTAAGAGCAGAATGCAGCAATGGTACAATACTAATCACATCGACAACAAGGCGGCTGTCAGATCCAATCTGAATAACATCACCATTAACACACTCAATAATTTCCTCGGGCAATGGTTCATCCGAATCAGTAGCGCCAACTAACACACTCAAACCATGTTTCACGAGTTCTTGTGCACCATAGCCATAATGGCGTTTATCAGGATTTGCCTTATAGCTATACTCGATAGGAGTGATATTACGGACAAATCGCTCGGATTGATCTTGAGATAGATCGATTACATCTGATTTTGTTCTCAGATCTGAAAGACAATCAATTTCACCAGAAGCAACCATAATCCCACCACTCGTCTTAAGAGAGAAGTTTCTATTACTAAATCCAGTCGCATGACCAACTGAACTACTCGTAATGAAAGTAAAGCCCGATCCAGTTGATTGTGAGCCAGTACCAAGGATTTCCAGAGGACATCCAGGATTGTTTGTGCCCACGCCCCAAAAACCGTTAGATGACTTATAGAAGAGTGAGGATTGAATGTTGATATCTTTGTATTGAGACGATGAATAATCGAAGCATTGTAGAATGCCAACACTCGAACCAGTCGAATAATGCATATGCATACCTGGACCTGTGGTGCTAAGATCACCCGCATTGAGACCATAGCAATGAACTCCACCAATAGCAATATTGAGATTACCACCAGTACTCAGCTGCATCTGCTGAGTACCAGTGATAGCCGGCGTAGTTGAGTTGTTGTAAAACCAAGTATGCAAGCCACCAGACGTATAATTGAGTGATAAGCTCGATACGCCGAGCATGTAGGATGGGCTTGTGTTATTGGTCTGAGCAAGACAAATGATATTGTCTTTCGATGTATTAGTTCCGAGATCCATTTTATGACTATTGCGCGCTGAGATACCAGATAGTTGAATCTGCCCATTATTAGCAAACGTATAATATGTGCTTGTTCCTCCATTCGTACTCGATAGCACAATATCGCCTCCAGAACTTGTATTGATAGTCGAATTAACGGTTGCACTATAATACATTGCCAAGTGGTATCCAACGCTTGTAATCGAAAGGGTCCCGCCAGTATTCGAAGTAGAACCAATCGTAGCCGTAGTTGCTGAGATCGATGCGCCAGAATTGATAGCTCCACCAGTATTGATAGCTCCTGATACGCCCATTCCTCCAGCGATTACCAAACTACCATTCGACTGCGTTGTTGAAGCAATATTAGAATTGATATTGATTATACCAGAAGCTGCTACTTCGAGTAATCTGCTACCTCCGTAAAATCCAATTTGAAATCTATTATTGGTTGATCCGCTGCCAGCATAATAAAAGGAAAGTTCAGCTTGATTATTATTGTTGGTTGATTGACCAAGCGTAATATAAGAAGTGCCAGCAATAGCAAGATTATTGTTTAAGCAAGATATTGCTCTTGATGTATCTGTGCTCGTTCCTTGAAGTATAGATCCGCTTACTGATGCATTACTACCTACATACAGTTTCTTAGCAATAGCGCACCCACCATATATAGTCATTGAGCCGCCTGCACTCGAAGATGTAGCATCCGAAGTGCTTAGAAAACCTGTATTGCCTGCAGTGGTCATACTCATCAGAAATGATCCATTCCAAATGTAGAGCTGACCAGGAAGCTGTGAATTCGTCGATCCACGGCTACCAATCTCGAACGTACCTTGGTCATTAATAAATGCGCACGTCGATCTTCCCGCAGTATTTGACGAACTATTTAGATTGATTTGCGCGGTTCCATTAATGATATTGATATCGCTACCGGCATAAATTTTCTTGGACACCGCCAATCCACCTGCAGTAATCATCGAGCCTGTAATAGTGCTTGATGCATCGGTAGTGCTTGTGTTTGTGTAAATACCAGTCATACCAATCGAGTTGATTCCACTTATTGAAAGCCCTGAATCTAAAATTAATGCCTTTTTAGCACTTGCTTGCCCAGCAGTTAGATTACTGATATATGAGACTCTAGGATCACTTTTTCTCAAATAAACATCACTTGTGTAATTTGACGGATTGTATGTTGAACTATTTATAGTAGGTGTATTAGCTATGATTCCACTCATATTTTTAATAGAGTTGAAGACAAATAAGTATATATTCTAAAATATATATAATATTAGCTTTCTAATAAATGAGTTCCAATGAAATAGAGGACTGGGGAGGAAAATTACCTAAGGCTTATAAAAGTAAGTCTCATGGTATAAACAAAGATCTTAAAATTCAGAACCTTTTCAGAGCTATCGTGCTGGGACCCAGCTATTCTGGTAAGACGAATCTAATTTTCCATATTCTCAAGCACTCTCCTCATATTTACAGCCATTTGCATATTATTGCTCGCAATCCTGAGCAAAGTCTGTATAATTACTTAAAAGATAAATTAAAAGACTTCATTACGATTTATGACCCAAATGAACCACCTCCTTCTGTTGACGATATTCCAAATAATGGCTCATTACAATTAGTTATCATCGATGATTATTCAAATGACAAAATGCTTCAAAAAAATATATTTACGCATTATTTCACCCGTGGAAGACATAAATTGTTAAGCACTATATTTTTAGCTCATTCATATTTTGACACATATAAAACCATTAGATTGAATAGCGAATATGTATTTATTTTAAAAGCAAATAGCAAAAGAGATCTTCAAATGGTTTGTAAGGATTTTAACATTCCTGAAGTTAATGAAGACAAAATGATCAAGGCATACAATAAAGCTACTGCAAGCAAAGGCCAAGCTCTGTTTGTTGATTCTGTTAATCAAGAATTGAGGTATAATTTTGGGAAAAAAATTGATTTGAATACACTTTGATAAGCTTGCTTTCAGCAATTAGAGAGACAATTATTTCAATCAAATAATAAATAAATGATATAAAATAACATAAGAAAAAATGAGCTCACTTATTGTTCTTAATTCAACTCATATTGTGAATAATGGCTATAATAATACGCTAAGATATACATTTGGGAATAGTGCAGTCAATTTTAGCAATATGGAAATTGCTGTTGCTGGGATTCAATTGTATAATTCTCAATTCAATATTAATTCAACCTTGTACGGAAATAATACATTTCAAATTATTGTACCATATGGCGCTACTACATCGACCATATCTATCACTTTACCTAATGGTTATTACAGTTATGCTGATATTCAAAATTATGTAGCTTCTAAACTTATCGCGGCTGGTGCATATCTGATTGATTCTAATGGAAACAATGTGATATATTTTAATATTTCAGAAAATTCTACATATTATGGTTGCCAAATTGATTTATTACCTACTCCTTTAAGTTTACCAACAGGCTGGTCGCTACCAGCCAGTGGGTTATATTCAACAGGCGTACCAACAGGTGGCTATGCTCCGCAAATTATCATTCCAAGTGGATTTAATTTAATAGTTGGCTATCAAGTTGCAACATTTCCTCCCTCTCGTCAAACGACTGCTCAATCGTTTTTAAGTAGTTTTACTCCACAAGTAAACCCTGTTTCAAGCTTTTTAGTTCGTTGTAATTTAGTTAATAATCCATACACTTCTGTTCCTGATGTTTTAACGACTTTTACATCACAAAACACCACTATTGGGGATTTAATAGATGTAAGATATCCTGAGTATTCTTGGGTAGAAATTTCTGATGGCTCAAGACCATACATAGAAGTGATAATTTGCGATCAGAATTATAATATTGTCAAGTTTGAAGATAGTCAAATTTTGATTCAGTTGATTATTAGACCGAAAAAAAATTAGCTTACTATTCTCTAATTATTTCTTTCGATCTCTATAATTGCTTTTTTATGTGCATATGATCTTTGATGACTAAAACGATATCTCACGTTTACTGATTCACCGCAATCACAAATGTATCGGTTTCTTTTGTATGGATTCAGATTTCGTTTAACTTGAGCATCAATCATTTCTTGAGTCTTCTTTATTAATGTTAAATCGATAAGCATTGTTGAAAGCACAAGCTTATACTCTATATAGAGGTATTTTTTTTACTACCGATTTTTTACAAAAGCTTGATGTTTTGGTGTTCAAAGCTCATGGTCAAACGTAAAATGGTATATTTATACTAGTCGAAAACTACCACCACGTTTCTTCGCACGAACAAGGGCCATACGATCTTTAGCCGCTTGAGAGCCCTTTTGAAAACCTACGCCGCTAAGTTTACGAATGCCTTCCCTAATAGGGGCCAATTCTGGATTACTATATGCGATTGCATCTCCAACTCCACTTAGTACAGGTTTAATTACACTATTCCAAGCCGTACTCAAACCTGATCTCAAACTATCCCAAATGCTTCCGCCTTGGTGATGGCTTAAATCGTGATGAATTTCCCCTTCAGTAAAATCCAAACGAGCTCCTTTATTAGCTTTTTGAGCTTGAACTATTTTGCTATAATTAGCTGGATGCACAAGCATTGGCTTACTTCCTTTTAAATCATCAGCGCTAAATACAACTGTACCACCTTTGGATGCTTTAGAAAGTTTTTTCTTTGAAAGAGATGATGATACGTGAACTACTTTATAACCTCCTGTTCCTTTCATATTTCGTTGATTTAAACGAAGTCTATATTTTATGAATTACATAAAAAATAAAAATATATTATTAAATCATCTTAAAGAGCAAATGTCTTTGATTTTTGCTCTAATTTCTTTTTTCTTTTATATTCATCAATAGATGGTCCATATCTTTGAAAACTTGATTTTGGTTCTGTATTATCAATGATTAAGTTTTCCATCGTTTCAATTAGTCTATCTTCATTTTCTTTGGCCTTTTTATTATATATTTTTAAAAATGGATGTTTAACATTAATCGTTTTCATAGCTTCTATATTGTCATCATCAAAATATCATTGAATTGTTTATCGCTTAAAATTCCATTTTGAAATAAATGAATCGACATCTTCTTTAGTTCCGATTTGATCAAAGGATTATCATTACCGATCTTGATTTCACCAATGAGCTTATTGAATTCAGCAACATATTTATCACTACCATCTCGTGGATCGCTAATAGTTTCTTTAAACGAATTTAATAGTTTACAAACTTTTAGAGTATCGTAAAACGCAATTTTATCTTTGTTGTCAAGCTGATTATAAAGACTATAATCAATAACTCCATCAAATAACAAGATTTTGATGATTTGAAGTAGTTTATCTGACATTTTTAATCGTTTAAAACAGGAATTACCAGACGGATGGCGTAAACTTAAATATCCTTGACCAAGAGCTTTCAAATTGACATATTTAGCTCCAAGAGGTCGATATAAATAATCTTTTTCAAAATTATGTAAATGCGAAATTCCCGCGCCGATTAAGCCTCGTCCAATGAGTTTTTTACGGGCGATTAATTTAAAGCCTTGGCCTTCCATTTTGATATCAGGTTCGCTTTTAATTGACATTTGAGTAACGCCTTGTCGGATGCCATTCACACGTCTATTTTCATCAATAATTTTGTCAATTTTTTCTTTTGTAGCAACCCAATCGTAATCAATTATACGTTTATTCTTATTTTCATGATCACTCCGTATGGTAAATAGTCTTCCCGATCTTCCCAAGTATACACTCTTATCTTCATCACCATTTAGTAATATCGGAGAAATCTTTCTTGTTTTAAAGAAGTTCCAATTGTCCTTATAAAGTTTTATAATTTGTTCTCTTGGAGTTTTTTTGTTATCCTCTGCGGGAAATATTGGTTTTGACTCTTCGTCGTCTTCATCAGACAAAATTCTGAAACTATTTCTTGTTTCGACAGGGGGCATATTTTCTAATTTGATTTGATCCCTTGTTTTAATTCTGGGTTCGTATCTTGGATTACTTTCATATTGAGTTCCAGTTGTAATACCCATTGGCTCGGTTTGAGCAGATCTGGCTTTCGTATTTCGTTTAGTTTGGGTTTGTATAGTTCTACCGTTTGATTCGGTTTGAACTTCAATGGTTCTTGGGTTTGATGAATCTGTTTGAATTTCAATTGTTCTGCCAATATTTGAAGACATTTGAGGTTTTGGTAGAATTACATTTGATGCAACATCACTACTCCAAATAGCAGTTTCATATGCCTTTTGTTTAATAGCATCGATCTTTTTATCAAGTTTGATTTGATCATAATATTCTTGTAATTTTGCTTTTTTATCAGCGAGATCCTTATAGCTCGGATACATTTTACTACGAATTAATTAACGTATATATATTTGGTAGTTTATATTACCTGTGCAAAATAATTTTTTTCTAATTGACTCATTTGATTTTTATTAAATATTCTTAGATTCTTCTGAGGCTCCCATGATTCACTTCCATCAGCCCATTTAACCAGATATTTGTATTGACCATTTTTTAGTTTCTTGTGACTTAAAATTTTCTCAGCTTCATAAATGTCATTTGCTCTTCCATCAGCGTCAGTAGTTTGAGCTTCTACTATTTTTATATCATTAACTGGTTTATATACGACGTGATTATTTTTTGATCGTAAATGCGTCTTTATCCATCTAATCCAATAAATTCATAAACGGATTTTGAATATTTAGCACCTTCTTTTTGAAATGGATTTTTTGGTTTCAATTTGTAACGTACTTTTGAGCCAATCGGGATGCTTTCTAAGACTTGCTTTGCTACATTTTGGTTATGATCATTTTCGGAAAATATTACTTTTCCTTTCATCTCATTTGGCGTTGCATGAATGGATGAATGTTCCGTGTCATTGTAATTTGAAATTGCATCGTTTAGATGCTTTTGAGTTAGCTTTTTAAAGATTCCTGTCTCGAACATTTTGGTTAGTCTTGATTTTAACGTTCTAATGAATCGATCTACCTTGCCTAGAATTGTATGATCCCCAGACTCTCCAGCGTAATGACTGATATGTTCTTTTGTTAACAGTTCTTGAACTTTTTTATTCATAAACTCATTTCCATTATCTGATGTAAACGAATGTGTTTTGTTTCGAGAAAGAAATTCTTCTATTGCTTTTCTAACTACAGGCGCAGTTTTGTTTTTCAACAATTTGGCGAAGCCGATTCGACTGTTAATATTGATTGCGATAAATATTGGTTGTTTTTGCCAAAAAGCTAAATCCATTTGCCATGAGTTTGGATTGTTGCTTGCAATTTTGAACTCAGGAAATTTCTTGTTTTGAGCTGAATGCTGTTGAATATCAGTTTGTTTCTTATACCAATCGCGAACTTGTTTTAGAGTAATAGAATTATTAAGTTCTTTTGCTTTTTTATACAATGCTGTTGCGCTAATGAATCCAATCTTTGGATCATAGTATAATTTTTTAAGAAGTGCAGACATATTATATATCTAAGCAAATGAAACTTTTCTTGTAAACTTCAATCTCTTGCTTACCTTTTGTGTCTTAGTGTTAATGTCGATTGAACAACATTCGCTTAGATCAAATTCCATTGATTCACCATTATACATCTTCACATACTTTTCGAGAGGATTTTCTTTAAGAAGCTTTCCAGGAATACCCTTCATACGAATATGATGTCCCTCAACATCATTACCATCGCAAGATAGCACATTCACATAGCTTTTTTTTCCTAAGAATATTGACTCCTTAGCATAAACCTCTCCTTTTGAACCTTCAAGACTAAAATCTGTATGAAATTGCCCCATTTGCTTTCCAATTAGTTCTCTTCCATATTTTTCTTTAAAAGCGATTGCCAATTTTGGAACCCCATCACGATCAATCATCATCGAATCTGTATCCTGATACCAAATGTTAGCTTTAATATCTTCTGCAAGACACATAACTTCATTCATAATATGTTTTGAAGAATCGAGTATCTGAACTCCAAGATGAGCTGGTGAATAATGTTCATAGAGATATTTGTGTTCTTCAAATAATGCCAAATCATCAGTAATTGGCGTTCTTGAAATCATTTTATGAATCTTTCGTTTTGTTCGCTCTTTAATCTCGTCAGATCCTTTGACAAGTATCTTCTCTTTTACAATTGGTTTTTGAATTAGCTTTCCGTAAGCGCTATTGAGGAGCAATTTGATTCCTTCTTGTAGAGGATTGCCTTCTTTTTTCAACTTAAGTCGTTCGTTGAATAATTCTTTTACTGCTTCTACTATCTTTGGATTAAAACCTTCATCCCAATAACAACCTTCAATTACCGTATATGTAGCATTTTGAAATTTTACAATATCTTCAAGAGCTTGCTTTCCAATAACCATTGTTTGTCCTATGATATCATTTGTAAAACCACGTGATCCATCTTGTTGAATACTTAAAAGTGGAAAACTTTGATGTTTTCCGATAGAGTTAAATCTAACTCGAGCAATGTAATAATCAGCATTATTCGGAATTGTATCCTTAAAGAATTTTGCTTTACCTTTTACATAACCGCTTAATATTGATTGTCCTGATGGATATAGTGAAACAGCATCAAAATCCGATAATTGATGTTTAATGTGATACTTCTTATTATCTCGAGTCATAACTCGTCCTCCAACAATAGCTTGTCTGATAAATCCCAGAACGATTCCATTTTGTTCATAGCAACCATCAAAGCAACCTTGATTATGTTGAATTGCATAAGCAATTGATGGCATAGACATAAATCGATATACATCAATGTTGAAACGATTAATAAACATCATTCTGAAAGCTTCAAAACAAGTGTGAAGAACATCAACATCGCGATTACAATAATGTATAGCATACTTCTGGATATCGATTTGGTCTTCAATTACTGCACCGATCTTGTTTGCGTTGGCAATCATAGCTCCTTTGTCTTCAAATCCATTGAGATAGCTAAGCTTCCACATTGACTTGAAGTTGTTTTCATTTATGAAGTCATGAGGAAATGATTTTTTTTCTAAGTTAAGATCTTTGCTTGCATCCTTGAACATCTTTGGAAGATTTGCAAGTTTGCTATTAATAAAACTCATTGAGCATTTGACTACAAGTTCAGAGCTTTTATAAAAGCAATGAGCTTGCTTTAGTCGAGTTCCGCATTCTATCATATTGCTCTTTTGAGAAAAGCTTGTTACGTGTTTCATTAGAAAACGCAAATCGAATCCAGCATTGTGAGCCCAAAGTAAATTATGACTCTTTTCGGGAATTGACTCTAGAAATCGTTGAGCACAGTCAAACCCATAAAAGTTTTGTGTTTCGCCTGTTGAATACAGCTTTCTAAATTTATACTTTAGGATCTTGAAAGATATGCAGTAGGCAACGTGCTCGTTATCATTATTTACTAATGTTTCAAAATCGAAATAGATAACATTAAAGTTGATTATTTCTTCATATTGTTTAGTGTATTTATTAATTACTTGATTGAAAGGCGATTGACCAAATTTCATTGTACCATCAACACGTCCAATTTCTTTGAATGTATTCTCATCAAAGTCTTCTTCATATAATGAATCAACTTTTTGATACTCATTGTTAAGTAGTTTAGGAACATTACTTTGAGTAATAGGAATAAGTAATTTATCTCTGTTGTGATATAAATGTGAAATGACTTCAAAACTGTCAAGAAACTTGATTCGTTTTGAATTATAACTAACTCGTCCGTGATGAAGTATAAATTCAGTCGATCCTTCTATTTTTACAATTTCTGGATTATTAAGAGCTGTTAGAGTGATTTTAGTTTCTTTAATAGCAAATACGTGTTTTGGCGTTACTCCAAGACGAATTACATTGTTACTATGAGGTCCATAATTATTAATATTATAACTTTTAACTCCATTATTGTTTTTATAGGTTTTTACTTCCAATCTTAACTTAAACTTTTCTGCTATTTTTTTAAACAAATTAGTTGTAATACCTGAATGAAACATTAGTTGCTTAATTTTATTAACAATGACTTTTGAAACTCCTCCTTGCTCAAGAGCATATAGAAAGCATGGAATTTCTGATTCTTTTGGAAGACCATTTGGTGATTCAGGATATACTTGAAATTGGTCAAGTAAATAATCTGCTTTTGTTAAATAACGGAAAAAGTTTTTGCGAGATGATCTGGATTGCTTTGGATCTTCAATCCATTCTAACGTTATCATTGTTGTTGGAAGAATGTTAAGATCAACATCAGCTCCGGATGTGTATTCATTATTTTCAGTTATATAAAGATTTTCAATATTTACTTGATTAGAATTCAAATGATACGTTCGAAGAGTTGATCCATCTATATCCAGAAAATGAACTAATAAGTTTTTGTCGGCAGGAGCAATGATGTTTGGACGAATTCGCTTAAATTGTTCAAGAAGCAAAGTTGTTGTTTGATAACTGTTAACCTTCTTTAATGCTTTGAAATCACTTAATTGTGATTTAGCTTTATACATCTTAAAGACTGATGCAATTTTAGTCTGAGAGTCAGCTTTACGTTGTGGTTGATTTAGGATTTCTTGGATCTTGGATATTTTCATATCCCATCTAACGGGGAGACCAAGTGATTTAGCCTGTTGATAGACTACTGACTTGGCTCTAGTTGCTTTAATTGCATTATTAGCTTTTGAAGACATAATTTTTCAGATCTATATAATTACAATTTTTCTTTCAAGATCAAATTGTTTTTCTTGAAGATGTATATGAGTTGGAATAAAAAAAATATAGCTTAGAAAATATCAAAATTCTGTGTCTTAAACATTGATTTGTCTTAACAAATTAACTTCTCTTTTGTAGTGATTTCTAGCATTAATTCGATCCAAGATGCGTTGTTGATGTTTGTAGTAATAATCGTGATTCACCTGAACTCTTGGTTTTTTGTCTTCGGGTGATTTCTTTGGTGGAGCCATTTGTGATTATTTGTTGTATTATATTATAAATAATTATTGTTCAAGATCAAATGAATTTTAAAATTTTCTGTATGAAGGTCAAGATTATGCTGGTGATGCAAAATGCTTTGAGTGGTGATCATTTTGCCTTTGGACACTTCCACAAGTGTTAAAAAATTGTGTTTTTTGCTCGAGGGTGTCTCTAGCGTATGGTTGTGGAAATGGGTGAGAATCCATTCTTAGCTAATGGATGATGCCTTACTAATGCTTCTCGTCGTGAGAATTTTGAAGTGGCCACGATATACCTTTAACAGCTATTACTGACACACGCTTGGATGAGCAGCTCCAACCCACTTTCAAAGCAGGGGGTATTCCATGGCATCGTCACCGACAACGCCAGGAAGATCCACGGCGCCACTCCATGCCACAGACGAAACAACAGTTGAGGATCCCAGCTGAGCTTTGAAGTTGTTGTCACGTCAACAGTGCCTGGCGTAAAATCTCCAACATGGCTTGGACGCTCTTGGCTCACTTGTGAAGTGGCACCACCCTCTGGAGGCTGCTCGCCCTGTTGATCTTGGTCCGTCTCAACTGGGTTGTCCACGCAGGAGATTGTCGACTGTGCGTGACGAAGCTGAGCCAACTCATCCACGTATGCGTCAATGGCTGGTTGGGATTGGGGTCGCTCCATGTCATGCTGTCGTTTGGACAAGGCCAGCTGGTCTTGGACAGACAGGAGGGCCTCCTTGAGATGGGCCACCTAAGAGAGAGAATGAGGCGATGAAGAATGGAATTGCGTACCTCGTCTTGAGCACGGTTGACTCTTTCCGCCTTCTCGATGAGCTCTTGCGTCGTTTCAAACGAATCGAGTTGGATCTGGTCCATCTGGGTCTGTAATTCAACCAGCTCAGCCTTCACTTGACGACGCCGACGTTGCTCTTCCTCCAGACGCGCCGTGACGTCATAGAGCGCTTCTTCCAGTGTGTAGGTGTCGTCTTCATCTTCCGTACTGGACAAAGGACTGTCGTCCATGACATCGTGGATCAAAGAGTCGAGTGCTTGGTCGTGGGTAGGTTCTTGCTTCTTCCTCATCTGGACGACCGAGAGCTCGGACTTCAAGTGGACGATTTCCGCACGGAGACGCTCGCATGTGACCTCGAGTTGAGTCTTGGTCTCGTCGTAGTCGGTTTGTAGCAAGATCTTGTCCTCGATGGCCGTGTCGAGTTGGTCTTGGAGATGTTCGTTGGACGCTTGCAAGGCACGGACTTCTGACGCCAGTTGGTCGAGTTCGTTTTCCGCGGCGACTTTGGCCATCTTCATGGCATGAGATGCGTCTTTCGTCACTGTAAGTTGTTGTTGAAGCGCGCCGACTTCGTGTGTGCGTGCTGACATCTTGATACGCACCCGTTGCAACTCTTCTTCGTATTGTTGGGCTCGATGGCGCCACATGGCCGCTTGGTTGAGGGCTTCGTTCACTTGTTGGTCGAGTTCTTCTTCGACTTGGTTGCTCGCCAAGACGTGTTGGTCGTATGCGGCCGTGATGGCGGCGAGCTGGCTCTTGAGGTCTTGGACTTGTTGGTTGTTGGTTTGCATCTTGATCGGTCGAATTGCGAAATGAGCGGTGGGGAAAAAAGTTGGCGCGCTTTTGTCGCAGCGAAAAGTACTGGATTAAGGAGACGTGGTAGCTTTCTAGGCAACATAATGTATGGAGAGTCGCTCGAGCCTGCTCTCCACGCTTGCCACGTCATTGGATGAAACACCAGAATTGGCAAAACAAGTACGCAAGCCATCCTTGCCACAAGACATTCACAGCAATCTGAGATCGAGTTGCATCTTTCAACGCCAACAGAAAATCGAACGGTCTTTGGAAATTAAACGGAAGATGGTTCAGCGGAGGATGTCCCTTTTCGAAATAGGACCCCGCTAAGACCTGTGCCTTGAAAGAGAAGGACTCTAAAATCTCACCACTTGTAAACATATTGAAACTTGTCGACACTTTCAAGTACATTGGACAGTAGAAAGCTCGATACCTGACTCGACTGAAATGGAAGGATGCATTGGAGAATTGACAGGAAAGACATAGGTACAAGTTTGTACGTGTTGTCTTCTGTGAACAAATGACTGTTGTCCATGACGTTGTGGATCTAAGAATCGAGTGCATGGTCGTAGACAGGTTCTTGATGTCATGGAATACAGCCCTTATGTTCACTGAATATGACTACAAAATACGACTAGTCCAAACTGGAAGAAGCGCTCTATGAAGTCACGAAACGTCTGGAGAAAGAGCAACATCGGCGTCGTCGATTGAAGGTTGAGCTGGATGTTTTACAGACCAAGATGGACCAGATCCAACTCGATTCGTTTGAAACGACGCAAGAACTCATTGAGAAGGTGGAGCAAGTCCAAAGAACCAAGAACTACCCATTGACAAGGATAGGCACTACACCATCGCACATCTGTAGCAAATGATATTTAGTGTCACCGCAATATACAGGGGGGGGTGTACAAACGATGCACATCGAATGGGAGGGCTCTTCAAACATCCATAACGCAAATCGCTTCAGAAAATCATCCTGCAGAGGTATTAATATTAATTTGAAGAAGTATCAATACTAAAACCCTCTTCCTATCGCGGCTTGGAATAAAAGGGGCAAAATTTCTGCTGAAGCTCTCACTACGACGTCAACTTAGACAAATTCTCGTCTGTGACGGTATGAGCTCGTTGCATTTTGGTGTGTGTGGATAAAAGTGTCATACCCTGTATAAATTTCCTTTTCACGGTCACTGCCCACTAGACACATAACGAGGGGCTCATGCGCCATTGAAAATGCTGATGACTCGTTGAGACAGACGTCCATTTTTTCAATAGACTTATCTTTGCTGAGTTCGATACTCCCATAAAACTGTACGATTCTCACTACCATCTAAGCCATACCTTACCAGTAAGCTTCGCGAGATTAGAGAAAAAATGCGTGCATGAAAACTACAATCCAGTCTTAAAAGACTAGCATCATCTTTGTCGCCCCTTACAGTTTTGCATGGATTACCTTGTTGCTGATATCATGGGTTGCGCGGGGCTTTGATTGTCAAAAAGCATCCGCAGGTTCAAAAGACAGCGAGATAGAGCAAGGAATTGTGTTAGCATCCTTCACAAATGCTAGTCGATAGCTGCAGCTCTGATCGGGTCACGGCTAATTTTCCTATTGTGTGGCGATATGGATTGTCGCTGGAATTTTCTGCGTCATTTCACGGAAATGCCATTACAGTGTATTAAGACCTGGGGCTGGTCGTGTGGTCGCACCAAAGTTGAGATGTGGCGTTCATGTTCGAGACTGTTAACTCTAAGCAGTGAATTTTCCTCGCCATGCTCAATTTCGTCACAATTGCGTTAACCACAATCTGCTTGGTGTTGATTATTTCCCTCACAGTTGTTTATTTTCATGGTGCAATGGAGGAAGAAAAACCTTCGCAGTCCAAAGGCAAGTCACATAAACATTTTCAGGTGCCCCCTCAAAGCTTGTATTGCAGGAAGTCGCTGCTCACGTTCATTAGATAACCCAAAGTGTCGAAAATAGAAGAAAATGACAACTCATTCAGCTACAGGTAGTTTAAGTAAACACTTGATAGAGCCCAGAGCATCCGTATCATTATTGTTTAACTAAGGAGTGGAGATTGCGTCTCATAAGATTCGTTGATTTATAATATAAATCAACGAATGGCTTAAAAGCATATTAGAGAGATTTCGCAATTTTTGCCATTGCCGTTGCCATAATTTATCCGTACAGAATACGGATATGGCAATGGATATGGCATCCTCAAATACACCATTCTCCGGAATATTTGGGACGTATCATTCAGTTTCAGAGGTTTTGTGGGACAATTCGTCCCATTAATTCAAATATCACCTTTTTTCTCACTGACTTCCCCCCTGTGACTTCGAAGAAATCGGCATCTTTCGCGATTTTGTGGACCACAATCCAACAAAATGGAGTCTGAGAGTTTGGACGACTTGCGCCAAAGAGCAAACGAAATTCGGGCAAACACGGTGTCGAGAAGCTCTCGGTCAGTTTACATGCAATCTTACTCTCGCTTTATTACTTGGGCTGTGCTGAACGAGCCGCACTTGATTACAGTTGAATTCTCTGATGCAGTTGGCGATATGCAGCTCTCTGAGCTCGAGCTCAGAGCCAAAGTGAAGTCGATTCTAGTTCCACGTAGCATCCAGCCCATTTATTTTGATCGATTGGAAGCGACCGACTTTGTTGCGTGGCTCTTAACTCTTAAGAAGAGCGACGGCTCTAGCTTGAGCTACTCGTCTTTAAACACCCACCGTTCTGGCCTCTTCAATTTGTTTCGTGAATATGGTTCTATCATGTCAACAACTCTATCAACTGAATTGGCAAACTACTTCAAAGGATTTAAACGAACCATTGCTAGCAGTATTTCCAATGGCCATGAGAAGATCAAAATCGGGAAATCTCCTATGCCTTTTGAGCTGTACGAATATCTTTGTGAAAACTTGTTGCGCCGCTCTAGAAAAGACACAATATTTGCCCGAACGTACATGGTTATTGCTTGGAACCTAATGTGTAGAGCCTCGAATGCATTTGGGATACGTTTTGGTCATATGGGATGGTCTGGTGATGCCCTTTGCGTGTATTTTGCTCATATGAAAAATGACCAGTCTGGTGACCGTCCACGGGACCCCAGACATATCTACGCTAACCCACTTTGTCCCTGTGTATGCCCTATTTTGGCCTTGGGTATATATTGGAGTTGCTTTCAGTTTGATGGAGCTTCCGACCTCCTTTTTCCCGGTGGAAAGCAATATGACAGATTTCGCAAAGTCTTGAGCACACTGCTTGACGATTCAAGCGTGGTGTGTGATTAGAGAGACGTGGCTTGGACGCGAATGATATTGGTACACATTCTCTGCGCAAAGGTGCTGCAACTTATTGCTCGTCTGGGTCTACAGCGTGCCCCCCTTCTTCTGCAGTCCACCTTCGAGCTGGTTGGTCTATGGGTGGAATTCAAAATACATATATACGATATGAAGGTGCTGGCGATATGTATGTTGGTCGCACAGTTTCTGGTTTGCCCATATCGTCAGCCGATTTTGCAATTTTGCCCCCATCGTTTACAGCAGATCGGAATTCATCAGTGAATGTATTGAGCTAATGTTTCCTGGTGCACCTCTTGGCCTCAGATACATTCAAGAGTTTGCACTTGCATCACTTGTGTTCCATTATGATTATTTGAAATCAGTCCTATCACTTGAGCATCCCTTGTTGAGCACTCCGCTTTTCATGAATATTCAATTGGTCGATCGATTAAAATCCCTTGTGTCATGTGGCAACTACAATCTTGGCTCGAACATTCGTCCCACTGGAATTCCCCCGCATGTGGCAATTTTGTCAGAGCTCACGACTGTGCTGGACCACGTGAAAGCAACAATGACAGCTCTTGAGTCGGCCAAAGGCGAAATCATTCGAAGCATCCATGTTGGTGAGCAAAATGCAAACGACATTGGCTCATCTGTTACCTACAATGGCATTGAAAGGGTAGTTAATGCGTGCTTACAGTCATCTGGTGCTTTAAGACAGCACAATGCTGACGAGCCTCCAACCCCAAATGATTCACAGCCCGTCGATTGCGAGCTTCTCTACCCTACCGTGCCTTCAAACTTTATCGTGCCGAATGGGACAGCTTACTAGATGTGGATACTTTACATGTGTGGCAATCAAGCGAATAGACTGCCCCCACTGCGCCTCATCCGCACCAGAGACCTACCAAGTCGCAATGCCAGAAAACGCATGAGTGACCTGAACTACTTGATGAAACCAATTGCTGACAAAGCTCGACGGACGGGTGTATTCAAGTCCAAACCAACAGAAAAGGAGGCCCATGATATGTACTTGCACTGCAGTGACGCGATCCACGTGGACGAAGTGACTCCGATGCAGCGCAGTCGTCGAAGAGGTCAATTGTCTTGGAAATTGATTGTCAACTTGATGCGAAAAGCGAATGTGAGTGGTAGTTAGGTTATTCGATAAAGACATGGTTTTTCTAATGTTAAACCTGGTGTTTTATCGTTCCCACATTCGTCCCCCATTTTCCTCCTAAGAGTCATTTCGCAGTTTGTCCGTGCCATAACTGAGTGGTTTCATAACGACTAATGTTACTTGCATTTCTCAATATCATGGCTCCTTCTCCATCGACTGACCTTTCGTTCCAAGTGTACGCATGGCTGCAAAACATCGGCGCTGATAGCGACAAGTCTCTTGCAATATTGGAGCATTTTGGACTAATTCCCATCGAGCGACCGCTTGTACCGGACGTTAGGTTTGATCTTCGCTCTCTATCAGACGCCTCAGCGCGTCTAAAGTTCCGCTTCAAAGTACACCAGATTTTGGAGCTTGCATCTCTACTTGATATACCTCACGTAGTCCAAACCAAACATCGAGACCGCCTGCTTGGTGTTGAGTCACTATGCATTCTACTCAATCGTTTACATTACCCAGTGTCCTACAACACTCAAATGGATACCTTTGGTCGATCCCGTGAACAATTATGCCGTATTTTCAACTACACTCTCAAGTTTCTCCATGAACGATGGTCGGCAGTCATGTATTGCCCCTTAGATCTTGTAAAGCATCGTATACGCTTGTATGCGGAAGCTATTCATGCACGAAGTTCCTCTTTGGGCAACGTTTGGACTTTTCCCGATGGAACGAAAATTGAATCATGCCGAATTACTTCAAAATCGAAAAAAAGTGCCGGAAGAAACTTGCAGAAAAGAATATACTCCGGTCATAAGCGGCGCCATTGTCTCAATTATCAAGGCTTGACAACTCCTGACGGGCTGTGTATTCACTTCTTTGGTCCTCTTGCTGGAAGTCGACACGACGTGACACTCCTTCGTATGAGTGGCTTGTTGGAATATTTCAGTCTGCACGAAGACATTTTCTCCGGCTATTTTATTTACGGAGACCCAGCGTATCCCTTGTCTAAATGGATTGTGTCGGGTTATAAAGGAAGTAACCTCGATCCCCTGCAGCATGAATTCAATGCGTCCATGAGCAAATTGCGGGTCGCAGATGAATGGAATTTCGGGCGAATGAAGACTCTGTGGTCCTTTGTCACATTCAAGATGCAGCAGAATATCATGCTTTCTGCTGTTGGACCCATGGTACTTATTGCAATGTTTTTGACAAACTGCCATTGGTACGTCAATGGAGGCAACCAAATTTCAAAATACTTTGGACTGCGACCTCCGTCGCTTAAGGAATACCTCAAACGAAACGTCAATGATGATTTGTAGAAGTATCGACGAAGCTTGTACTGAAGCCTGGTCAAGCGCCCACGAATATTACGATTGCATTTAACAAAGGATAGGACTTTACTAAGATTAAATGCATGATAACCTGCAGTTAAGTATGCACAAAAGATAACCCACTAGCTGTATAACTTTGATTTCACTATGAAGAAAAGATGAACCACTCATTACCATTATAGTAGCTGCACCACAATTGCTTGTTCTGAAGAATGGCTTTGATCATCTCTGACGTTGACTGCGCTTGTATTTTTGCCAATGCAAGCTGGTGCTCACGCTCGTATCGGCGCTTTTCACGGTCAAGATCTCTTTCAAAACGTTGGCTCTCACGTTCTTTGATATCTGCTTCGAGCTGGGATCGCTTGAGCTCAAATTCCTTTTCGCGCAATGAAAATTCTCGGCTTGAATTCTCTGATATAGCCATAGCAAGGCTATCGCGCTTGTTTTCGTTGTCACGGCGTTGCCTCTTACCAAGTGTATTAATAGCTTCGTCTCGAATCAACTTCCAATCTTGCTCAATTCTGTCCTTTTCGACTTGAGCGACACTTGATTTATGGGTGCTTTGGACTTTGATATCGTCGTAGAGTGATAAAAGATCGTCCAGCAGGAGAACCTTTTCTGTTTCTGACTGGTCGACTCCAGACAGTTTAGCACTGTCGTTGTTGTATGATTGATGCTCTTCGATCAAAGCAAGGAACCTGTTTTGGGCCTTTTTACCGTCCAACTCACGACTGAAGCCGGCGCACTGCATTACAGACTGAGCGAGTTCCTCCCATGCCTTTTTTAGCTTTCCTCTCTCCTTTGTGAACGGTGCGTCTGCCGCGACTTGTCTGAGGAGTGTCATGTCCTCGTCCTCCGTCCAGTTGCGACGTCTGGTGCTTGCGACCGCTGGGACCATAAGATCTTCTGGCAAAACTGCCGTACAAGTGGCCATATCCATGGCAAACATTATCAATTTTTGAGGAATTGCCAGAAAAATACTAGTTTTGACAGGTTTTTGTTGTGGCAATGGCAATGGCAGGGTTGCGAAATCTCTCTATTATGCTTTTAAGCCATGCCGCTGTTTTTCATAAGGACCGAGCGTGGACAGTTCTACAACTTGCCAAGTGTATCTGCTTGTCACATGACAAATTTAGCGTATTCAGTGAGATTCGCCAATTTGTGACGGAAGGTCACAAATACTTGCATTAGCTTACAGAAGGAATCTGGGGGAATCCTCCACAACACACCAACACGCTTTGTCGTTTTTCACTCGCCAGAGAGAGCATGTTTTCAAGTTCAGACAAAACAAACCGTATCAAGGCTCCCATAGCGCCTTGCCCCTGCCTCTTCGGCCTGGATATGATGGGCGCATCGCACCCACACACCAGTCAGTTTTTGCGGCATATGGCAAAGTGTAACTCCTGGTCGGAAGGGTCGCCCAATTTTGTGTGGCTCCGCGCTAATATGGCAGCATAAAAACTACACCATGGGCGTCTCCGCGGGAACACCGAAGCGTCATTTGCCTTGGAATGATTTGGATGGACTGATTTCAATCGTGACGTTGGTCAAACAAGACGCACGCAAACCATGAAACGCGACGAGGCGCTGCTTGTCTTAGTTTTTTCCATTACACGAGTCCTCAATTCATCGTATGGTGCACATCACCTACAGACGACAAAGTGGCCAAATTTATTGGACAGAATGTTTGTATTTACAGATATACTATTGGACAATATATGTTTATATTTTCTATAAATAGCCAATCATATTCAAGTATTTCAAAAATATGTTGCTCTTCAGTCTCAAGTATTGACTTCTCTGATAAATCGACATGCTTAAGAGCAATCATCTAAGGCAGAACTGTTAGAACAGTACTACTCTGGTCCGAAATAATTGTCACATTTGACTTTTCAGTGGAGTTTCGTTGCTCCTCTTTGAGGAATTCTACATTTGATTGGTGCAAATGAAAGTGTTTTATCTCCTCTTTGATTGGATATATTTGTTCAGGCAAAATTCATCGCTATGCAGGAGAAACAATGCCTCAAAGTTTGTCCTCTGATTCAAATTACAGAAAATCTTCCGCCAAATCAAATCGCAATGAAACGCGGTCCCACCGCACACACAAATAGATCACTTAGTCTCCGATATATTAACGGTATTTTTGAGAGACTATCGATCTACATGCTCAAATTTGATGCTCACAACTCAAACCGAATGGTCTGGCTCTAAGGCCCTTTTCCGGCGACCCTGTGAGCTCCTGCGTCCGTCCACGCATCACTGGAACATATTGAATAAGTTTGTATGCATTTGCAGGGCCAAATATGGCGCCTAGAGACGTGAGCAAAGCTAAATGTGATGAGGTCTCCAATATCGTTAGGTCATATGTATATTTACTATTTTGTATGCCAATTTTATCTTTTATGAATAATACTTTAATATAAATATGTTCAAATTTGATAAATTCATCAAACTGTTTCATACTAAAACCAAGTTAACAAGAATTGTACCCAAAAATATGCAATATGACAATTATTTCGGACCAGAGTAATATATGTTGAGCAATATTTTCAAAGCGAATTTCTGCTCCTGGAGACTTAATGTAACCGTGTACACGCGCAGGAGGAAGGCTTAGGAAGCAGAGAGAAAGATGAAAAGTAAATTAGCTTTATCCTGCCTAAAGCTAATGAATGCAGAGTCGAACAGGGCTTGCGAGCCAGTGATTATTAATGGCCTAAAAGGCACCGAGCCAAAGAAATGGCAGAGAGCACAGAGTGCTTCACATGCAGGGGAATACAGATGACATGCTAACAGCAGGCATGTCATGCCAAGGGTCAAAGAGCAAGTAACCGGAGCGTCCGGTTACACTTAAAGGCATTCAGAAGCTGAAGCTTGTTGACATTGCAGCACTTGTAATGAAGTCTTCAGCAATTCAGAAGTGGTATCCTGTTAATTAAACAGGCTCCACCTTGCCCATGACTGGAAAAGATAACAATGAAGATCACTGTTTATTTTTCTATTCCACGCATCAAGATGTTAGACTAACTTGTTTCGTATTTCTCGGGCTCGCGAGCCTCAAAGACTTCGTAGGATCATCGCAAGGTGTGCGATATCTCCAAAATATTATACGGATAACAACTCAGATGCTCCGGATAAATTTTGTCAATACAAATTTCAAGTATAATTGACGAGCACCCCTAAGGCCAAAATCTGTCCTTTTCCATACATTTGATCACAAAAGTGACCTCTGGAGAATCACCATAACTCAATCAATTCTTTGAATAGAGCAATTTCAAGCGGTAACATGTCTTCCTCTAATCCATATCTATCGATATTACCGCTTTTCTTATCCTTAATTGGACTGTCCAGAAATTTATCGACGGTCAAAGTGTAACGAAAATAATGTCGTCTCTAGATGATGTGCACCATATTCACGTCATACATATTCTTCCTACACGTAAACTTGCTTTGATTTCGTACTTGATTTAGCCCTCCGTTGCCTCCACGCTGAAAATTGTATCGAGATCACAGGAACACCACGGCCAAATCCCCACCCCACAAATCGGTCGAAGATCACCTTCAACCGGTGTCTCAATAATGGGGAAGATGCCCATGTCAACGTAACAAAAGGATTTTATAATGTAATTCAAGCACATGGTGACGAAAGACACGGAGCTTGCGCCACAAGAAATCTTCCACGGTGCGACACCTTACATTGTGGCGCTGCTTTATTGAAGCTTTGTTTGTCCAACCATATCTTGTCGAAGTTTAATTCTACCAATCAGTATTTAACATGAAGGAGGGGGGAAATTCATCGGAGCATATAGTGAGCAAGTAGAAGTATCACTTGCGGAGGGTTGTGATTTTCGTCATGTTAATTAAATTATAGTGGGATCAAAAAGATCTCCGTGGAGATCTGCCGGACATTTTGTAATTTCTGGAAGAAGGGCAAGAGGACGAGCCATGTTCCGATTGCGAAAGAGCGCGACGCCATTAATCTCGTTCCGACAACGGCTTCTCTCGACAGGTCCGATCGATCGTCGAAATGCACCCAAGTTCGAAAAGCGTGCTGTGCTCGAGCTTTCCGATGGATCCAAGTACCATGGTATCTCGTTTGGTGCAGATACGTCGATGGCGGGTGAAGTCGTTTTCACAACCGGCATGGTGGGTTATCCAGAAGCATTGACGGACCCGTCGTTCCAAGGACAGATCCTCAACATGACCTTCCCAATGATCGGTAATTACGGTGTACCATGCACCAAGACACTGGATCAATATGGCCTCCCCAAGTTTATCGAATCCGACCGTATCCACGCTGCGGGTATGATTGTTCAAGACTACTCAACACATCACAGTCACTGGAATGCCAAATCGTCGCTGAGTGAGTGGTTGGTTCGAGAAGGCATCCCTGCCATTGCCGGTATTGATACCCGTGCTATCACAAAGAAGATTCGTGCAAAAGGTGCTATGTCAGGACGTATTGTTGTTGAAGGATCTGAAACCCCTGCATTTGCCGATCCAAACTTGCGCAATTTGGTTGCTGAAGTCAGCACAAAGACCGTGAAAACATTTGGGAAGGGCAACCCATTGAAAATTTTGGCTGTCGACTGCGGTATCAAGTACAACATCATTCGAGAACTTGTGAAGCGTGGGGCTGAAGTCAAGTTGGTGCCATGGGACCACGACATTGAGAGCGAAATGGATTGGTACGATGGTCTATTTATTTCTAATGGTCCTGGCGATCCGGCTACTTTAACCAAAACGGTTGGCCAACTCAAGCGTGTGATCAACAGTGAGAATGTGAAGCCAATTTTCGGTATCTGCTTGGGCAATCAACTTTTGGGTCGTGCTGCAGGTGCAGGCACCTACAAGCTCCCCTTCGGCAACCGTGGTCAGAACCAACCTGTCAACAATTTGAAGACTGGGCAAAGTTATATTACGTCTCAAAACCATGGATATGCTTTGGAAGGTCATGCGCTTCCGACCGAGTGGGAAGAATTGTTTGTCAACGGCAATGATGGAACGAATGAAGGTATTATTCACAAGTCAAAACCATTCTTCACGGCCCAATTTCACCCCGAACATGCTGGTGGTCCAACAGACACGGAATTTCTGTTTGACATTTTCCTTGATGCAGTACGCACGAAGGAAAAGGGTGCTATTTCAACTCTGGTCCAACGGCCAGTGGTTGACCGACCAAAATTCAAGAAAGTATTGGTTTTGGGCAGTGGTGGTTTGAGTATCGGCCAAGCTGGTGAATTTGATTACTCAGGTTCGCAAGCTATCAAAGCTTTGAAGGAAGAAGGAATTACCACAATTTTGATCAATCCCAACATTGCGTCCGTCCAGACCAACGCCGACAAGACTGCAGCCCAAGCAGACAATGTTTACTATCTACCTGTGAATCCGGAATTTGTTGAGCAAGTTATTCGCCGTGAACGACCTGATGGTATTTTGATTTCTATGGGTGGTCAAACTGCCCTCAACTGTGGTGTCGCACTCCATCATAAGGTTTCATCCACTCTCATCCTCGGAATCACTAACTGTTGGCTTCATAGGGCGTATTCGAAAAGTATGGTGTCCGAGTTTTGGGTACCCAAATCCCAGTCATTGAGGCCACTGAAGATCGCGAAATTTTCAACGATAAGTTGAAAGAAATCGGTGAAAAGATTGCAACAAGCTTTGCCGCAGAATCTGTAGAAGAAGCCTTGGAAGCAGCTGAAAAGATTGGCTATCCAGTGATGATTCGATCAGCCTTTGCACTTGGTGGCTTGGGTAGTGGAATTTGCGAAGACAAGAAGACCTTGACCAAGATGGCGAAGAAGGCATTTGCAGGATCCCCTCAAATTTTGGTCGAACGAAGCATGAAGGGTTGGAAGGAAGTTGAGTACGAAGTCGTTCGAGACAGTGCCAACAACTGTATTACTGTGTGCAACATGGAAAACTTTGATCCACTCGGCATCCACACTGGTGATTCCATTGTCATTGCACCAAGTCAAACATTGAGCAACAAGGAATATCACATGCTTCGCGAAACTGCTCTGAAAGTCGTTCGCCACTTGGGTATTGTCGGTGAATGTAACATTCAATACGCCCTCAACCCCGAAAATGAAGACTACTGCATCATTGAAGTTAACGCCCGATTGTCGCGCTCATCTGCCCTGGCATCCAAGGCTACTGGCTACCCATTGGCGTTTGTTGCGGCAAAATTGGGCCTTGGGGTCAACCTGCCAGAGCTCAAGAATAGTGTTACAAAGTCTACCTCTGCTTGTTTCGAACCCTCTTTGGACTACTGCGTTGCCAAGATTCCTCGATGGGATTTGTCCAAGTTCGAAAACGTCTCAACAGAAATAGGATCAAGCATGAAGAGTGTCGGCGAAGTGATGGCCATTGGGCGCACGTTCGAAGAAGTCATTCAAAAGGCAATGCGTATGGTTGAACCTTCAGTTCCAGGTTTCGAGCCGAAGGCTGACCCTTTCACAAAGGAGGGACTAATTCAATCGCTCGCGAAACCTACTGACAAGCGAATTTTCCACATTGCTCGTGCATTGAACGATGGAATTTTGACGATTGACGAAGTGCACAACATCACAAAGATTGATACTTGGTTCCTGAGCCGTTTGCAACGCATTTCTGATTGTGATGCTAACTTGACAGCCCTTGGATCTCTAGACAAGGTACGGATATAACGTATTTGTCTGATTCAATCATAGGTATCCGACGATCAACTGCGCATTGCCAAGCAATTGGGATTTTCTGACAAGCAATTGGGTCGTATGTTGGGCTGCTCAGACGACGACGTGCGAGCTGCCCGTAAGCAGCGAGGCATTCTCCCTGTTGTGAAGCAAATCGACACTCTGGCTGCCGAGTACCCTGCAAAGACTAATTACTTGTATTCGACCTACAATGCAAGCGAAGATGATGTCGACCTCAAGGCTCCCAACGATGGTGTTCTCGTGTTGGGAAGTGGTGCTTATCGAGTACGTGACGAGGTCTATTTCATCTCTAACCAAAATCCTAGATTGGTAGCTCTGTGGAATTCGACTGGTGTGCTGTGAGCTGTATTCGAACTTTGCGTCGATTGGGCTATCGGGCAGTCATGATGAACTACAACCCTGAGACTGTCAGTACTGACTACGATGAGTGCGACCAGTTGTACTTCGAAGAATTGACGAAGGAGCGAATTCTTGATGTTTATGAGCGTGAAGGTGTTAAAGGTGTTGTTGTTTCAGTCGGTACGAAGGACATTCCTTGCTGGTCACACCTAACTCCCCTAATTAGGTGGTCAAATCCCCAACAATTTGGCTCTTCCGCTGCACAAATCTGGTGTCAACGTTCTTGGCACCAGCCCTATTGACATCGACTCGGCTGAAGATCGCCACAAATTTTCTGGTTTGATGGATAAAATCGGTGTCCCGCAACCTGCATGGAAGGAGCTCACAAGCGTTGAAGCTGCCAGAAAGTTCGCGAACGACGTTGGCTACCCATGTCTTGTTCGACCATCGTACGTGTTGTCTGGTGCAGCAATGAATGTGGCGTACAACGACCGCGATTTGGGTATTGATCAAACCTCGGGCAATGACTTAGTCTTTCTTTGTAGAACGTGTGCTTGGCGAAGCTTCAGCCATTTCTCAAGATCACCCAGTTGTCATTTCCAAGTTTGTCCAAGGTGCTCGGGAAATTGAACTTGATGGCGTTGCTCGAAATGGCGAAATTATCGCCGCCGCTGTGTCCGAACATGTTGAAAACGCTGGTGTTCATTCGGGGGATGCTACTCTCATTCTTCCTCCTGTGACTGTAAGTTCGTACTACGTGGACCGCGTTCGACAAGCTGGGGCCAAGATCGTTAAGGCCTTGAACATTTCTGGTCCTTTCAATGCTCAATTCTTGGCCAAGGATGCGGATGTGTTGGCCATTGAATGCAACTTGCGAGCATCCCGCTCATTCCCTTTTGTGTCGAAGACCGTAGGTGCCGACTTCATTTCCGCTGCCACCAAGGTGTTCGTCGGAGAAGATACATCCAATGACAACTTGCCTCCTCTCTACGGTCCAACGCGCCCAACCGAATATGTCGGAATCAAGAGCCCCATGTTCTCGTACACACGATTGGGTGGTGCTGATCCATTGCTCGGTGTTGAAATGGCCTCAACTGGTGAAGTCGCGTGCTTTGGCAAGTCCAAAAATGAAGCTTTCCTCAAGGCTTTGATTTCCTCCAACTTCAAACTGCCAGAGAAGAACATTTTGTTGTCTTTCCAAGATCGATACTCCTCGGAAGCCATCCACTATGCTCACAAGTTGGTCGAGTTGGGCTACGACTTGCACACGACCGAGAAGACTTATGAATTCTTGACGAAACACGGCGTGAAGAGCACTCTGGTGTCCTACCCGTCTGAAGAAGACAGTACCGAGCCGAATGTACTCAATCTGATCAAGGACGGAAAGATCGACTTGGTGATCAACTTGTCGAACTCTGACTCATTGCGTGTGAAAGACAACTACTTGATCCGACGAACTGCTGCCGACTTTTCGGTACCTCTCTTGACCAATGGCCAATTGGTGCAATTGTTTGTCGAATCGATGGCTGAGCACAAGGAGAAGCCATTGTTGGGTCTTCAATCGGCCTCATTGTTTGACCATTACGACGATGAAAACGAAACTCCATGGACTGGGGTGAACGAATACCATTAATTTACTTCTTGGAGAGTGCAGCAAATGCATGCTACAACGAAATTAAATATACTGCTTGTCGTTCACTTTTTTCTGTTTGGCTTTCGCTTGACCTTTTCTTCCACTTTAGTCTCTTGCTGAATGAGGACTTGACCTCCCTGCATCCATATAGAAATGAGTTTAAATGAAACAAGGTTGCAACCTGAATGTCCCTCTTATGCGCGCTGTTTTCAACTCGGCTTTGTGTGTCCAAGTAGAACATTAAGTCCCGAATCTATCCAAGATGACTCCAAACATGCAAACAGGTAATGCATTACTTGGGACTCCAGCTCATCAACACGTTTTTGTGTATCAGCTTCCATTTTTGCTGTCTTTTCTTCAGCAGCAAACACTCGTTCTTTCCATTGTTGCTGATTATCAATCAGGGATTTGTTTAGCTCCCTACAGATAAATCAGTGGTGGTTCGGAGGATTTGTGTGTACCGAACAAAGTGCAATTCTTCCTCAAGCTTGGCATTCTCCTTGATTAAATTCTCGTTCAATTTCTTCAGACTCTTCTTCTCTTGCTCGAGCATATTGACTGCACGGCGATGCTCTGTTTCATTCACTTGTGACAATCGACGCTCGTAAAACATTCGTTGCTCCTCCAGCTGACTACAACAATGAAGGGTCAGCTATCTATTCTTGCTTCCATGTCAAAGTTGTCAAGCGTTATGGATGTTGTTCTTCACAGTCGTTTGCATATGGTACTTTCTTTACCTTGTCAACAAGAGGTTGTACTCTCCAGCTAGCTTTTCGAGTTTCAAGTGCTCATCTTCACCGCGATTGCCAATAGAGCCATTGGGATCAGGGAATTCAACGAATTTCCCATCTTGCTTGTTCATGATTAATCGATGGACGTAGCTATCACACATGAGTGATTTGAAGTACTTGTAATAACAACAGTTACCCGTCGCCTGCGTAATCCCAGACTCGTTGAGTCTCCAATTCCAGTGAGTAAGTGTGCAAAGTTTCTTGGTAATGCTTCTTGGCATGCTCGTTTGAGTAACGACCGCAGCCAATATGCCCACAAATCAAACAAATCCACAAGTGTTCCGTGGTTTCGCAAACCTTTGCATCATCAGAACTGAAAAAGAGCTGACATGATTACCTCGCAAGCAGAAACAATATCGCCATGACTATATCGACAAACAGGGCAGTTGGATCCTTCCCATCGAAATAAGCAGTCGCAATGAAATGTATGATTGCACAGTGTTGTCAATATTCCGGATGCAGATGTGTCTAGTCGATCCAAGCAGACAGGACAGGTTGGTATTTCCACATGACCATCTGGTGCATCACGGCGATCGTCAGTCGAGAACAGAGGCAGCATTCCATGCGCTGCAGCATGTCCATTGATGACCAACGGCGCTTGATCCTTGATATCATTTATGAACTCAATTGTGTGGACGAACACTAAGCGGCATCTCTCTGGCTCCATCGAGTTGAACAAGGATCCATTGTAGGCTTCATAAAACTGAGCTGCCTTGTTTGCGGACGAAAATTGCATCAACGCCATACGAGTCGAATGTCGTGGCTCTGAATCGCGCAAGAAGCGAATCAATACAATGTCGCTTCGAAAGGCCATTGAGAATTCAATCAGCTCCAGTGGTCCCATATGCATCGGTAAGCTCACAAATCCAAGTATCGTCAAATCCATGCTCAAAATTGCGTCACGAGGAATTGGCATCCATGACAGTGATGCACCTTCTTCCGATTCTTTCGTTTCTTCGCTGGTTGATTCAAGCGAGCGGAAAAGACGAAGACGTCCCGTTAAGAGCTCGACACGTGGATTCCCCACTTCAAATTCAATCGTCGGTGTGTCTTCTGCTTCGCTGCTGGATCCGGATCGCTCGAGGCGCACATGAAACATCGACGTCCTTTTTCTGGCTTGGTTGCTTCAAGATTTGCCTTGCATGAAAATTTCATGCAAGGCAATTCACATTTAATGTTAATTCAAATATTGTCGTTTTGGTCCAAAACTGGAAATTTGATATGTTTTGAAAATGTTTCAATTAATTGACGCTTACACTATTTAAAGTTTACGCAAACACTTTCTTATATTGACCTCGATCGTGACCATTAAATAGTGTAATTTCAAACGTTTTGAATGTTTGAAAACATGTTCGAAACATTCAATTTCTTTTCACTTGAAATTTGTATGCGTCATTTATTCCGCACGACTCCGGTTTTTTATTAAAACGACAATAAATTCGCCAAAAATCATATTATTTCAAATTAAAATATGAATTTCTTTGAATATTTTATTAATTTAACACTATTTATTGAATTATAGGAATTAAATAGTGTATTAATATGCAGGATTGATCAATTCGATTTTAATTGGTTGACTATTTTTATCCAATTAAACAAGATGACCATCCACTGGATCTGACCGCCGACGATGATTGGAGTCAAAACACATCTTGGCTCGCATGGAGGAAAGCAAGCTTATCCAGCTTCATGACATGCTTCAGAGGCTTCGGCCGAAAGGCAAGGTATGGTATTGTCCTTGTTGCGCGATTGAAAATGTGCTAGGGAGGCCTAGGTTCTGGTGGATTTATTACAAAGCAACAAGGTCCACGAGACGATGGTTTGCCCAACAATGGTGCTTTCTGGAGTATTTTGCAGCATCAATTGACTGTTGAATCATAGGTTTGTATGCTATGTTTGTTAGAGAAGGACACGGCATTCACCAGCATAAGCATTTCGATGAATCGACGATCCATGTCGAAGAAGGTGAAGACGGCACCAAAAAGGACAAAAAGAGCAAGAAGGACAAGAAGCGAAAGCGCAAGGAAAACAGTGAAGATGCTAGTGATAACGAAACCACCGAAAAGAAGAAGTCCAAGAAAAGCAAGAAGAGTGCTGAAGTTGATGAGGGTGCGGGGGAGGAAGATGATTCTGTTGTGAAAAAGTCCAAGAAGTCGAAAAAGAAAGCACAAGAAGAAGACACGACAGAAGAACCCGAAGTTAAGAAGGGCAAAAAGAGCAAAAAGTCGAAACACGACAGTGATGAAGATGAGGAAGAAGAGCAGGTGAAAGTCGAAAAAAAGGTGAAAAAGAGCAAGAAGAAACACCAAGAAGAGAGTCCTGTTGAGGAATCAGAGGCGACAGAAGACAAAAAATCAAAGAAGAGCAAGAAAAAGAAGGCCGAAGTAGAGGAAGTCGAGGAAGAGGTAGAGGAGACTCCACGAAGCGTCGAAAAGAAAGCCAAGAAGAGTAAAAAAAACAAAGCATAGACCATTCATTCACTCATTTACTGCCATTGATGTGCAGCTTAAGGCAACGCATGAATGATACAATCAATCCAAAGCACAAGCTCTACTCAAGGAGACCGTGCAATTCTTCCAAACCAAGCGAGAGGTTGATATTTTGGATCGCTTGCGATGCAGCTCCCTTGAGGAGGTTGTCAATTGTGACAACAACCACAACACGGCCGTGCGTGTTGTCCACCGTAATGCCTCCGATTGTTGTGTGATGGAGTTTGGCATTTTGCTTGACTTGAGGAACGTCCGCGATGACGTTGACCATCGGTTCCGACTCGTAGAAGGACTGGAACAATGCGGTAATTTGTTCTTTGGTCATTGTTGGATCATCAAGCTGCATGGACAAAGTCAAATGGATGCCTTGGAACCACGAGGCCACGTGAGGCATAAACGCAACGCGCGTGCCAAGCTGATGGCTCACTTCGTTCTCGTGGATGTGCTGGACGCTCTTGTAAGCGATCAAATTGTCTTCGAGCACTTTGAGATCGTTGTTGGGCGACAGACCCGTGCCAGCACCGCTGTAGCCCGAAACACCGAACACGTGCGGCGCATGGCCAGGCTTCAAGTATGGTAGAAGTGGCAAGATACCTAATTGAGCGCCCGTGGCGTAACATCCTGGGTTCGTGATGCGCTTGGCTTTGTATAATTGCGCACGCTTGCCAGGAGTTTCAGGGAGACCGTAGATCCAGTTATTGTTGAAACGCTGGTCCGCACTCAAGTCAATTACAACTTGATCGGGCTTCTTGAGCTTGTCAAGCGCAAGAGCATAACGTTCGCAGTGACCATTGGGAAGAGCAAGCACCCACACGTCCATCTCCTTGGCAAGAGCTGAAGATGCCAGATCACCGTCTTCAAGCGTGCAGAACTCCAGCTCGGGATGGATATCGAGAGTTTGGGCATTGTCAACTGAGGTCGCTGGGAGGTTTGTGTGAGGGTTAAGTGGTGGAGCCTTGGCAATGTCGAGAACTTTTTGCCCCACGAGAGCTCGAGAGCTGGCACAAACGAGTTCAAGCTCTGGATGGCCACCGATGACGCGAATGAGTTCGCGGCCAACGTAACCACGGGCGCCCAGAAGACCCACCTTGTATTTGTTGGAATTGAATTGAAGAGGCGTGTCCACTGCATGACCTCCACGGACGCAGACAGTGCCAGCGCTGTAATTACTCAAGATTTCTCGGCTCAATGCCGATGCCGATGTGAGAACGACAGACGATGTGCGCGGTAGCGAGTTCAGAAGCAGATTGATTTCGTTCAACTTCAGAAGAGTGCCTTGGCGTCCGGTGTAGTCACGAGAGGCCATTTCCTCGTAGTCTCGGCTCATATCGATAGTTGGAAGCTTGATACCATTTTCAATCCAACCACCTTTGGCATTGATGAAGATAGTCTTGTAGGGCTGCAGTGCGATGGCCAACTCACGAGCAGCAATGTCAGCGTTGATGTTGAGCAACTGGCCATCAAAGGACTCACCAAGCGACGACAAGACGGGGATTTGATTTTCTTCAATCGCTGAATGCACTGCATCGGCATGGATCTTTTCAACTTCACCGACATATCCATAGACAGCTTCATCTCGAATGGAAGCTTCAAACACACCACTCGTAATCGGACGGACGCCAACGCCGGCATGAGCTAACGCATTGACGAGCTTGCGATTTGCCGCCAAGAAAACTTTCTTGGCAATAGCAAGCGTCTTCTTATCCGTGACACGATTGCCCTTAACATACTGAGGCTCGACGCCTTCTTTTGCAAGTTCGTCGTTCATTTGAGGCCCTGCTCCATGGACCACAATGGGAAACAATCCCGCTTCCTTGAGAAAGATGAGCGATTTCACGAGTACGTCCAACTCGCGCTCGACAACTTCACCGCCGATTTTAACCACAGTCGTGCGGCGAATTCCCGGCGTTCCATACACTCTGAGGTATTCTTGAATGTCTTTTTCAGACTTCATGAGCGTGAGCAATTGCTTGACCATTTCAGGACTGCCAGACAACACAGACGTACTCAAACCACGCTTCAATGGAAGCGCCGTCATGGCTCGAAGAGCTCGACCGGTGACAATTGATCGATTTTGCACGCCCGTGGAGGCGGCACGATTCAAGAGAGCATTGACCAGACGGGTTGGACGCAGCATGGCACGCTTGGATGCGGCGAAAGCTCAAATAAAGATTTGATGCCATTGAACTCAGGCTATCACGAAATAAATTACAATTATTTATTATTTCTCTATTTTTACTAATTTCATTTATATTCCAATTTTCTTGCGATTTTCCACTGTGCTTTACGACGGCAATGGCGGGAAATGGAGATTGCGCTGGCTTGGCAACATGGTTCTGCATGCGCTGATATTCGGCAGTGTGTTTTATTCGGGGGGCCATGAACTGCTTTGGTCTTGCCTTTTGCTGTATGCCAGTGGCTTTGGAGTGTCAAAAAGCAGCTGGTTTGTAACATGGGTTAATCCGCCATCGTTGGTTCTTGTGGCCAAGAATTGCAACCACAAGATGTGGAGAACACGTGGGCATAAACGATAATCGACCCATGTGAACCCATTTGCAGCTTCAAGAGCTAAATCAAAGTCGACATAACGTCGAAGATAGCCTTCAGCGTAAAGTCTTCAACCGCATTGTTTCCCCAGCCTACAGCTTCTAGACCATCATCGCATTGTGTGCATTCGATCACTTCATGGTCGGGAAGAGTCAGCAGATTTCATTTGAACCAGTAGAGTTGTAAAGCTTGTTGCCTTCCAAACGAGACTTCATGTTTCAAGAAAGAACGGTCGAACAACAAGAAAAACAGTTTTCAATTGGCCTTGGCGCACCCAATTGACATGACAAGATCGACGGAAGATGTCTCCCCGTTAAGCTAGGCAGAGATCCTTCGGAACAAGGAATGGCCTTGAATACATCACAGCCTCGAACGCATGTGCTAAACAAGGTAGGGATGCTCGTTTTGCGTTGGTTGTCAGTTGAATCCGTGCTGGTGCGGCACAGATTGTGATTGCTTCGAGAAGTGAAGCAAAGCTCACTGCTGTGAAAGACGAAGTGGTTGCGTTATATCCCAACACGACCATCCACGTTGTTCCAGCTGATCTGTCGTCGGAAGAAAAGTCCAAAGCCTTTGTTGCCGCTGCGTTGACGGCCCTCAATCAAAACTTGGACGTGCTCATTCTCAACCACATCATGCCGTCTCCGTTTGGATTCTGGCTTCAGAGCCCAGGGCATCACTCTTTGCTGTCCCAGCTTTTCCACACCAACACCTTCTCGTATATCTGGGTAGCTACCGCCGTCGTTGAGGCATTGGCCTCCCGCGGCTTGCCCCTTCACATTGGTAAGATGCTCCAAGTCTTACGGGATTTCACAACTCGTTGTCTAGGTGTGGTGAATTCGTTGGCTAGTCAAGTGGGGGCAGCTAGAACTGCTGCGTACAGCTCGTCCAAGCACGCGCTCTATGGCTTCTTCAATGCCTTCCGCACGGAATTGTCCATTCTTGGCATCAACAATGTTCACATTACGCAATGTATGATCGGCGCAACAGATACAGAAGGCGCTGCTGAAGCCAAGACCACCTTGACAAAAGTCACGTGGGATCCTGCTGAAGATGCAGCCATTGCGATCGCTCGTGGTGTTGCTTTTGAGAAACGAGACATCTTCCATCCCCATCATCTTGTCTTCCCAGCCATCAAACTCTCTCATTTCGCCCCTTGGGCCATGGATGAGGTTTTCAAGTACAACGTCTCTTAGGATTTTCCAATTTGGTCAGTCTCGTTATTATTGAGATTATAATCAAATGTGCTTTACCATCGAGGTTGACTGCAGGGCCATCTTTCAATCAACTGCGATCCAACAATACTAGGCCAGTCAATTTTAAAAGGATTAACCCTCATGAAATCAACCTTGTGCTTCCAGAACTTGACGTCACATTGAGCTCGGTAATTCTGCATGAACAGGAAGAGATGTATGATTATTCTTGCGCTTGCCAGGCAGGCCACCGTCAGATGTTTCCCTTCACGGACGTTTGATTGTCCAAGAGCATGGAGCAGTGACTGCGCGTACATACTGGTACAGTTGTGTACCACCCCCGGTGGCATGTTGCAATGTTGGCAAAGTTAATCTGTGGGTTGATGCACTTCATGCACGAAATGGCGACGACAATCCTGTGCAGCGTGCCACGCCACCTGCACATTTCATTTTGAACTACGCCAGGCGTCAGATTGATTCATTCTTTCACTCGATTACGTCATGTTTATCAAGAGGTATGTGGTAAACTATGTCTTGTGCCCCTTAACAACTTGGTAGCGCAATTGTTGCAGCATTTGCTGTCTTTCTCGTGTGGCTCATGTTGCCAGTGACGCAATTCTCGGGTGACCATGGCGAAATTATCCGCGGCCAAAACGTGATTGTGACTGGAGCAAGTCAAGGCATTGGGAAGGCGCTAGCATTTGAGTACGCCAAACGAGGTAGAGACATCAGTTGTGTGTTGGTTGTCAATTGTAACCATGCAGGCGCAGCGCAGATTGTGATTACGTCGCGAAGTGAAGTCAAACTAACAGCAGTGAAAGACGAAATCAATTTGATTTACCCAAATGCGATCATACATGTCGTTCCAGCTGATTTGTCATCTGAAGAAAATTCCAAAGCCTTTGTCATCGCTGCTTTGACGGCTCTCAATCAAACACTGGATGTGCTTGTCCTCAATCACATTTTGCCGTCGCCGTATGGATACTGGCTAAAAAGCCCACAAGACCACTCAGTGCTGTCGCAACTCTTCCACACCAATACCTTCTCGCACATCTGGGTTGCTACTGCCATCGTGGAGGCATTAGTGCCCCGTGGCCGGATGATTCAAATGGGTAAAAATGCTTGAAGGCATTCAATTTTCACGCGGTATGTCGATTAGGTGTGGTGAATTCTTTGGCCAGTCAAATGGGTGTTTGCTAAAAGTGCTCCGTACAGCGCTTCGAAACACGCGCTCTACGGATTCTTCAATGCCTTCCGCGCTGAATTGTCTATCCTTGGCATCAACAATGTCGTCATTACACAATGTATGATTGGCGCCACAGACACTGAAGGTGCAGCTGTGGCCAAGAAAGAAATGAAAAATGTCAATTGGGACGCCCCGGAGGTCACTGCAACCGGGATCGCGCGAGGAATTGCATTTCAGAAACGCGAAATCTACCAGCCGCACGATTTTACCTATCCTTCGTGAAGCTCTATCAACTTGCCCCGTGGGCAATGGAAGAGATTTTCAAGTCAATGCTCGTGTGAGCATGTTCTCATTTGTAGTTTTTCATTCTTCTGACTCTAATCCAGTGCCTCGTTGCTCCATAGTACAAAACCTAAACGCCAAGGTCGTAGGTGGACTACATTTGCGTATCGGCGCGTCAAAGTTTGAAGGAGTCGTGGGGGGTCCAGGAATTGTGGAAAAGAATAGGGCAGGGAGATCCATATTTGAAAGGGTATTGCCATACACTGTCCGAGTCCAGAAGCGCCATTGTATGCCGACGGCAACTCCTGTGTGTTCTTCGCTGGGAGATGGTATGCCAGATCTCGGCTACCGGGCAGTTCATTTAATATGTCTCATCTCGCATGTCCATATTTCAACAAGAAATCACTACTTGTCCATAAAATATGTTGATATCCATGGAAGTTTTCCCTCTCACCAAAGTAAGAGTCTGATCGTCGTCCCTACCCCAAGGAGGTTCTTGGTATGTCCATGGAGATTTCACAGTGGGCACCCATTTTCAACACTGGTTCTATGCTCGCATTTCATTTTGACGCAGTCAGTTGAAAGCTGATCCTCCCCTGGCAACTTCATTTTGTCAAAAGGGACAATGTACTGTATTCTTGGTCACGACCTTGAAAATCCACCACCATGTGCAACTCCAAACATATTTGACAAAAGCAGTCGGTAGATTGCCCTCACTTTTCGACTTCATGTTTGTCAAAAGGTACGTCGTCGGCCATGGATCACACGTCATGAGCAAGATGTTAGTGCAATAGTTGCGGCTTTTGCAGTCTTTCTCGTGTGGCTGCTGCTACCTGTGACTCAATTCTCAGGGGACCACGGTGAAATTATCCCAGGACAAAACGTGATTGTGACTGGAGCAAGTCAAGGCATTGGCCGGGCGCTTGCATTTGAATACGCCAAGCATGGTATCCATCAACCAAAGACTTGATGACCAATTATATTCATGTAGGGGCGGCGGAGATCGTGATTACTTCAAGAAGTGGAGAAAAATTAACTGTTGTCAAGGAGAAAGTGAATGAGCTGTACCCCAACACGACCGTCCATGTCATTCCAGCTGATTTGTCGTCGGAAGAAAACTCCAAGGACTTTGTTGTCGCTGCGTTGACTGTCCTCAATCAAAAGCTGGACGTATTAGTGCTCAATCACATCATGCCATCTCCATTTGGCTATTGGCTTCAATCCCCATATCATCATTCTGTGCTGTCCCAAATCTTACACACCAATGCTTTTTCGCATATCTGGATTGCAACTGCCATTGTGGAAGCAATTGCGCCGCGGGGCTCGACCCTCCAAATTGGTAAGTTGCTTGATGTACATCGAAATGTTCACATTATGCTGAATAGGCGTCGTTGGATCGCTGGCTAGCCAAATGGGCACAGCAAAAGGTGCTGCATACAGCACTTCAAAACACGCCTTTTCGGTTTCTTCAATGCGTACCGCACAGAACTGTCCATACTTGGCATCAACAATGTCCACATCACGCAATGTATTATTGGTGCGACAGATACCGAAGGTGCAGCTGAGACCAAGAGATCAACGAAAAATATTCGATGGGACCCTGCCGAGGTCACAGCAACTGGGATTGCGCGAGGCATTGCTTTTCAGATGCGTGACATTTACCAGCCGCATAGTTCTGTATTTCCTTTTGTCAAATTCTATCAAATTGCCCCGTGGGTCATGGATGAAGTTTTCAAGACCATAATGTCGTAAAGCATTTCCACGTTTTGAAGATTTTCATAAGGTCATGACCTTAATCAAAAGCTGTGTTGATCCTTTATAATCCAGGATATTTGCCTCGAAGGAATTTTAATTGCGCATTTCGGAGCGCCTTTTCCAACATCGGTACACCAAGTGGTGGCGGGGGAGTGTACACGGCGTCAAGACGACTGGGTTGAGGAACTATATACTAAAATGAAATGAATGCGACTAAATCAAGCAAACCGTAGGAAGAATGCAAGGACCGTTTTCTGGGGGATGCTCGCCTCTCAACTTGAGCCTGGGCTTCATTGTCTGATTTCCCGCCAGTCACTCGCATGTCCATATTAATCATTCCACTTTTCTGCTTCATTTCTAGGTGTTCAAACTCAAAAGTTGAATATTACCTGGAGGACAGAGCCATGACCATCCATGGCAAGGAGAAGTGCTTGGAATTTATCGGCCGCTCGAGAGGTGGAATCATTTTTTCCAGCTTGGTCGACTGTGAAAAAATTCTCTGAACATCGAAAAAGACACTCGACAAATTCAGGCAGTGTCAACTCTTCATCATTACAGGAGCTAACGATACACGAATAAATTCAGGGGTATTTCAACCGTACCAAGAAGCTTTGAAATGCGCCTCGAGCTCTCGACGAGTGAAAAACTACATGTGATAATCATTTTTGTTTCCTCATATCAATGTATATTACCATTGGAAAGAGTTTCGTTACCTTTGCAACGTAGAGGAAGTCATCTTTTGAGAGTCGAATATGGCAAAAAGTCGTGGAGTGGGTTTTTTTGCTCGGCAATACAAACAACGAGCGAAACAACTTGCGATTTTTCTCCACCAAATTGATGACCGCCACATTCATCATATCTCGCGGTAATGTTTTGTCTGGGAGTGTTGTAGTCTGTGGTCTAAACAATAACAGCCTTTTGAGATTCCAGCAGTCGAGCAAGGATGGCATAGATGTATAACTTCCATCCATTTGCGCAAATTCATAAATTTGGATTTTTGTGAAGACGTCTACGTGTAAAGCAGCGCGATGTTTTGCAACTAAATCCAAGTATCGACAAAACGTTGGTAAATCAACGAGTTTTGATTTAGTTGCAGTCGACACTTGAGTTCCCAGTGCTTTCGAAATGAAAAACTTCGACTCTTTGAAGAAAAAATCGTTATGTAGCCATCCCAACGCCCGAACAGAATCAAAAAGTTGTAGGGCAAGCTGGCCCACGGCGCTCAAATTTGACTCGACAGTTCGTTCAGCATGACGCTGATATAGGGTCGAAATTTCATCATTCCAAGTGACCTTTGGACTGGTAACAATTGTTTTCGAGATAGCAGGGGTGTTAAGAAGGGGAGTTGAAGCAAAGGAGTCTTCCTGAGATGGGCTATCTATCGATTCTTTTTTTAATTGATATGAAGGAGAAAGATCTTCTTGTGATGCTGCCAACGTTAACAGATCGTCGGGGTAATGGTCTTTGGCTTTCACTTTCCTTGTCTTATCGTCGCGCAATTTTGCATGCAGTTCAATCGTCAATTCTTTTGGCTTTATTAGCTCATTTTGTTCGATCGGTTGTGACTCCGTTGGCGAAGTTATCTTAGCCGGAAATGCTTCGGCCAGATCCAATAAATTGGGTGTCAAGTGCTCATTACCAAGATGATATGTTGGACTTGAATGGGCACTGCTTGCAGTTTTCGTTACTCCATCCAAACCGAAAGTTGACATTGCAGTGCTTACAGAAAGCACGACATTGACTTCTTCAATCGATTGCTGAGATATCTCTTGTAGATTAGGGCTATTTGACCGCGCATGGGTATGTATTTCTTGTTGTTCAATTGGACTGGGGGGTTGAATGTTTGCTGCTACTTCATAGCAACTGAGTTTCTGTCTGAGGTCATTTGGTTCATGAGGACTGTGTGATTCTATCTGTTTAACGGTGCGCCTTTGAGCTGAGCTTCGAATGGCCAGGTCTTTAGGTCGACTGACAATTTTTGCCTTGGATGTTGCAGTGTGCATAGTTTCCACGCTGGGTGTTGATCGCTCAACTACTCTAGGAAGACCTGAGGACTTTGTTTTGGCAGGTTTTTTAGCCGCTGAATTTGAAACCATGTGGTCGCTGTGACGAGCAGCATACGACCTCATGGAATTCGATATTCCGTTCTCTTGCTTGGATCGTTGGGATTTAGTCTGTGTCTCCTTCAACAAAAGCGTCTGCTTTCGAACAAGCACCAACCGCCCCCATGTCTTCAAGCATCGACGACATAAATGCCGGAGGCAAAACCAATCGGCCACACGAATATTTATTGTCGCCGTGGACGCGAAGGAATGAAAACAAGTGTACATATAGTACATGCTGGCTAACTTGTTTTGTCTGTTGAGGGTTTTCAATTCAACGAGGTACTGTTGCTTTTGCGCCATAAGCTCGTCTAGTTGTTGTGCAAGTTGAACGGGATAAATTTTCCAATGCTCGAAACACCTCGAAAGTTGAAGGTGTGATCGTGATTCTCGGAATTGCCTCAGTTGTTGCCCAGAAACTTTCAGAGTCAGCCGACATTTCAAGGCAAAACTATTCCATTGCTTGAATATTCGTCTTAATTGGCACGAACCGCTCCATCGGTGAAAAAATGGGCGGCAAACCCTTCGGAAATAGATCCACTTTGCCAGGTTCCGGACTCGTCGAGAAGTGTGATAATGTTTCCAAGCTGTAAATACAACACGATATTTTCTTGAGACGACTTTACAAACGATGCTCTCCACGATGCCTAATTGAAGGCGTCGTCTTGCGCACCAATGTGCCCATTTTGCGAAGTAATCTTTACAGCGGCGTTGATTGGCAACTCTTTGGATCCGAGACGCCAATATTTCTTGAGACCAACGTTTCCTCCAGACTGCCCATGCTCGATAAATTAGAGAACTCTGATGTCTTCGTGTACAGTGTCTCTCACGACTTTGAACTGCGTGACGCACTTTTGTAATGTTATTCCAAGCTCGGAAATGTGCTTTTAATTGGAAATAGCGAGCCATTCGTTGTGCTTCAAGAACAAGAGATCGATGTGACCTTTTGAATGCTACTTGAATCTTCCATCGCTTTACAGCTTTTTTAGCCTCCTTGATCTTAAAGTTCTCGCTTAATGAGCGACAAGATTGAGTAATCACCATGACATTTTTCCAATGATAAAAACATCGGCGGCAAATACTTCGACATCCAGCAGATATTGCTATGGCACCACGACGAGTCACATCAGTGTATTCCTGCCATAACTCGAACCAACGGCGTGCAGGACTGCGGCGAGCCCAAAAACCATTCAAGAGTGTACGCTGCTGCTTCCTATATCCAACAACAGCTTTCCATTTCTTCCACGATTTATTCTTGACAAATTTGTATCTCCACGTAATGGCTTGACGTAATGCCATTCGATACTCTCTATCACTTTGACGATGGAGCCAAAAGCTTGAAAGCGCTCGAGCTAATCTTCTCGTTGCCCAGAAATCGTCAGCGCGTTGATAGAGTTCATGTCGGCTGCGGCACTGCCCGATGTATATGTTCCATGCCAACCACTGCCGCACTCGCAATGACCGTCGATAATGCCGCAAGGCCAGTTCATTTTGTTTTTTTCGCCGACGTCTGTGAAGCGTCGCGCTGCTCAGTGCAATAAGAGCTCGACGAAGAGTCTTTTCAATGCAGAAATCTTTTGCTTGTCGAGTCCATGTCAAATTAATCTTAGCTTCTTGAGCCAACAACTGTAGTGTTTTGGCCATTAAATTTTGACAGTGCATGGCTTTCGCAGTTTTGATGAGTTTCCGCTGGTGGTGTCGCTGTTTTGCTATGCAAATCCATTTAGCTAATACTCGCTTCGTTTTCCAATCCTCCATGAGTACACAGGCAGTTGCTTGGCGAAGCATTACTGATGTTCCATTCCTCCACATCTTCAAGTAGATCTACAAACAAGTAGTGACAAACTATCTAGCATTGTCATTAGCGTACCTTAGCCATTTGAGTATCATAGTGGCGTTTGATGGATTCAACAACGGTATTTAAGTTACAGAGGCGTCGCCAATGTCGGAGATATCGTCCAACAATAATTTGGGCATAAACTTGTTGTATTCGGCAGCCTGCACGACTCCATTGCAGCGCTACATACCATTTTTGGAAAAATATTTTTTGGAAATGGATCAAGGCTCGCTCTAGTTGATGCTTTGAGTTGCGGTTGCAAGCAGCTCGGGTTTTCCAAAGTTGAAGAGCTGCATGAATTCGACGATCACGGAATAGGTCGCTTCCTTCAGCGGCAAGAGATCGCATTTCCGTCCGTCTTTGAAGATATGAGCGCCAATGGGAAAATAACACAGCGCAATTCTGGCGTTCTTTCTTGGATATCCATGCATATAAGATGAAGAGGTGAAATGTTCGACGTAGAAGATGTCGTCGAAGCACCTTCGATAAAACAATTTCAGCTCGTCGGCTAGCACGACTTTGATTCCTGTACATTCTGAAGCTATTTAAGACATGGTGCTTGAGTAAACGGATGTATAGCCGCACTCGGACCTTTGTTTGCCAAAGACGGAGACGTCGTTTGAGATCTGCAGACCTGTGCCAAGCATGGAGGCGACGGTGGATGATATTCGACAGGAGCCATAATTGGTTCAGAGCGCATTCTCGAGCCTTTTCAGTTGCTCGTCGCCATGTTTTCATCATGGCTTTGATAAGACGTGCATTGTGAGCGTGCTCTGCTTTTCTGGTTTGCTGACGTTCAAGTGTGTAGTATTGCCACTGACGAAACACGTCGCGGCGTTTTGAAGGCTTTTCGTGTCGATGTGTAGGCAACGCAAGTGGTTTGCTAGGCACTTCTAGGTCCGTGGGCTTTTCATTAGCCTCACGCGCGACATTTTTCAGCTTCTTATTGCTGTAGCGTCCTGGATTCACTGAAGCCAACTGCTCTAACGCCGCGGTGTCACGTAGAATAGAGCGTTGCTGAGACCGGACAACATCGAGAGAGTTCGTGAGAACGCCTAGATGTGACAAGAGCGCCAATTGCTTCTCGATCAATGCAACATCCAACGGCGGATCATTCAGACCCATGCACGCGGTGAATCGTCAAAGATATCCAAGACGATTCGAATTCTCGTGACAGTTTCAGTTTGATCTCAGGTCCAAGGAGCGGAGGCAAACTCGAAGACAACCTTATACTGCCGAGTTTGTGGAATATTGCGAACTATAACTCAAGTAAGAAGGCTAAGTATTTGATTTATAACATTAATGGCAACTACCACTTAGACGACCATGTATCCATGCTCTTTTCCATAAGTTGTGCCGTAAGGTGTTTCTGGCTTCAAGTGCAAGAGGGATACAAGTTCTTCGTCGGAGGGAAGCTGGGCGTTTCGAAAGCAAGCGTGGGAGACGCAAATAAATGCACTACAAATCATGACAATAATTTCAGGGAATGCAGGCGTATATGAAGCTTACCTTGTTGCCGCAGAATACATAAGCACAGGACCTCCGTAGATCGCAGAGAGGATTATTGAGACTACAAAACTATCATTAAACTGTAGATTGACGATGGAATACCAATTGCCATGATGCCATTGCGTTGCTCAGCTGTGGTGGGCACACCAAAGATGTAAGTAGGGCCAGAGCTTCCAGCCTCCTCGGTAGCCAATTTATCACAATAATACCACCCGCCGCCCAAGAGCACGAGAATGAAGAGAAATTGCGGACATGCCAATCTAATCTCAACATGAGTAACCGCTCTCGAGATTGACAAATCAAGCCTTACGCATTAATCATCGTGACGAGGAAGATAACAACTGCATAATTGGCGACAAAGTAGATGACATTGCGTTGAAATCGTCGCGTCAAGTCACCCTTGGAGCGGGGGAAAGTGTAAGGTTTCTTTTGATGCTCTCCTAACAAATGCCATCATCCAGCTTCGACGTCTTCACAGTTAGCAAGTACCAAGGCCGAGAAACGAGTGGAGGTCTCGTAGGTTGTCGTGGTTAATCAACTTGAGTGGGTTGACTTCAATCGTCGGCGGCGTGCGCGACGCAAGCATCTTGCTCACAGCTGGAAAGTGTTTTTGATTGTTGGATTCGAAAATTCTCGGTATCCGATTAAATGATCCGGATGAAATCCAATCGAACGACGACTAAATGTATGATATCATGCAAAATTTTCATACAAAAACCTTGGTAAAGTACAAATTTTATTTGGTCGTGGAAATATTAAAGGAAGATGTCCCATAACATATCACAATTTAAACTTGATTAAAGTATTCGATTTTTGAGGACGAGGCTGAAGTGGGTGTACCATGTTGAAGTGGATGCACATTGTCATTCACCATACAAAAAGAACAAAGGCGATAGAGCTTCACGCGCCAGTCGAGCTTGAGACCGCGACGAGTCTACGAGGAGAGATACGTCGTCGAGAAGTGAAATTTGCATCACATACTTTGGGTTCGTCTGTGAAATGCTCTGGACTCTCTATGAAGAAATGCCTGAAGATAGAAGTTGGTGAATTTCAGCCAATGAACCTCTTGAAGTCAATTAATCTGCAGCAACTTGACCATCATGCAAATAGAACCATCTTGGAAGTCATGAACAAGAGCATCGACAATGAAAAGTGTCAAGGTGAAGTTTGGTTGGTGTGCTGATGGACAGAATGTTTGGATTACATTGTACATAACTTGGCCCGTGGGGCGTGGTTGACAAAGTTGTCTTGGGACGGACGTCAATTCTCGTCGGCGGAGCACTGTATCGATGATTGAGGGCAGATTAACTTCGAGAAACCGCTTCCACTCAAGCATATACGCACGAAAATTGTTATCATTGCGGCTTGGCAAGTATGAAGTGCTCGCTTCAGCTCTCAAGGAGCCACGCCAGTAAATAACTGTGCTGTGATTGAGGAGAGACTCAATGTCTACTCCTCCAAATGTGTTGCAGTCAAGATGTGAAGTCAGGTCTGCCTCATACAAAACTATGTCATATATTCAAAATCATTCACGCCTTCCTTTCAAAATAACTGGCAAGGCTATTCCCACAAGGTGCATTTGCTGTTTGGGTTCATGAACGTGCCAGATTGACATTGGAAGACTCGAGCAAAGTCGAAATTGTTTTGGAGGGCGCCAAAGACACGGAAGCGATTGGGAGGATGCGGGTCCGTCAAAAAGCTTTCGAGGCTAGCATCCTTAAACTTACCACACCATACTTGAGCCATCGATACGAAGAAAAGCTTTTCACCAGCTTCTTTTGTGTACTTGGACTCATGCGTCTTGATGTACTCTTGATACGCACGAAAACTTGCCTTGACACCACCATTGTCAGCGTTGGTTTCTCCCAAAGTCAATTGTCCATCCACTTTGCCAATCACTTTGCCCGTGATTTCGCTTTGAGCTGTAAAATTGCCATATTGTTCGGCAATGCACTGGGCCTTCTTTTCAAAAGCGCTACTGGTCGCATTGCTCCACCATAAGGCTTTGGTTCCTTCGCCATCGTATAATCGACCATGATTTTCAAAGCCGTGAGTGATTTCATGGCCAAGAACCATGCCGATCGCACCAAAATTTTGCGCTGGGTCTGCCGCCGTATCAAAGAAAGGTGGTTGTAAAATCGCTGCTGGGATAACAATGCGGTTGAGGCTGGGTTCGTAAAATGCATTGACGGTTTGTGCCGAGACATCAAATTGTCAGACTTCCTTGTTCACTTTGGTGCCAATCATATTAATATTGGCGTCGACAAAACTGCGCTCGATCTTCCACCGGTTGGCAAGATACGTGTCGGCGTCAAAATCGAGGTTTGGGTAGACTTCAGGGCTTCGAGGTCCAGCCACTTGGGGAAGAACTGTCGACAGCTTCGTTAGTGCATTTGTTCGTGTCCATCCATCGAGCCAGCCCGATTTTTCAATTCCAGTCTTAAACGAGCTCGTCAGCGCATTCACCAATTCCAGAGCGACCTTGGACGATTCGTTCGACCACTTCTCTTTCAAGTAATACGTCCCCAAGAGGTCACTCAAGAACAAGCTCGATTCTTCAATGCATTTGGAGGCCCGGTCCAGTTGGACTCGCGCTCCTTGAAACTCCTTTTCAAAAAATGTCCAATACGCCTTGTCAAAGGCGGACGATAAGTGGGGAGCCGTACCATGCAGAAGTTTGTACTCTAAGAAGATTTTCAAGTCTTCCAAAGAGGTGGTGTTGAGCAAAACTTCAGTCTTGTCAAAGAAATTCATGTTGTAGAAGACAATGCGATTCTTGGGCGAGATTGGCTGAGGAATCGTCGTGTTGAAGCCATAGTTGTTCAGGATTGGTCCCACCGTCAAGGGATATCTTGATGCGGCTTCATTGAGAGAGAACGGATAATACACGCTTGGCGACGCCACAGCATCCATGGCTTCGACTTCGGAGAACTGTGGATTTGCCAACGCTTTTTCAATTTGAATGACTTTGGCCACGGCGTCCGAGGCTTGACTTGGCAAACTTGAAAAAGCGAGCTGATGTAATTCTTATAGCCAGCTTCAATTGATGACCATTTCGTCTGGTTGACGTAGTGCTCCTTCGAAGGCAAAGACAATGTGACTTGACGTGTAAAGAGAGAGTTAATGGTGGCATCTTTGTCGTCAGCTGAAACGCTCAACGATGCGAAGGAATCAATGCCATACTTGGTTAGCATTGCTGCCACGCGGAGAGCTTCAGTCTTCGTTTGGGCCTTTCGAATCAACGTGAGCGTGTTGTCCACTTGCGATGCGCCAAGCGACTCCAATGTCTTAGTATCCATGCACGACTTGTAGAAAGTTCCAACTTTCGGCGGATTGGACTTCAGGATTTTTTCGAGGACAGTGTTTGTATCGGTACCCATTTCACTGATAGTGTCCAAGCTTCCATACGTCTCAGGAATCGTTGCATTTTTGTACCAAGAGCCGCAAGCATATTGATAAAAGTCTTGACATGGATCGGCTGTTGTGTCGATGCGATTAACCACTGATGTTGGGAAGGTGGAGACTGTCCCAGCCGACGCTACAGCGAGTATGGCGCTGGTTGAGACGAAAACTTTGACCATCGCGTTTTTGATTCGGGTGAAAAAGGGAAAATTACTGCTTATCCTCTCATGAAATGCATTGACGCGAGACAAACGCGCTTTTGCTCATCGTGAGAACGTTGATTCGCGAGACGAACGTGCCAGTTGACAGCGTCTCGGGTTGTCTGGATTCGTGACTGGAACCCAATCAATGTATATTTACTCATTCCATCAAGTCAATTGAAGCTTTCAAGAAAAATGGCTTCACCAGCTCAATCGTCAAATGTAGATGAGTGATAAAGACCAATATTGTATGCGATGACGAATAGAGAGAGGATCAACGAGGGATTCTTCACTATAAATCGCAGGACAGATGTGTAAACTCACTAACATACGGCTCGGCTAGGCCGTTCAAAATCGATGTGGCACGTCAAGCACTATCGGAGGCTCCACACTCGTTCGACTATCATCATGCAGCTTGCCAACATTAACATTGAGGCGCACTATGATGTTGCGGCTTAATCAACCTGTGGTCGGTTGTGACGCCATCCTTACCTCTGCACAATGATTTCGACTTTAAACGACTCATCACACTCTAAATGTCCAACAACAAAACTTCCCTATTTATTCGTCGTCGTTTTCATCAGCTCGTTGGGGGCGAATAATAGATTTCGATACAGACGAGTAGTATCGTTTTATCCATCATAAACACTAAGGTTTTGAGTGAAATATTTTACCAAGCATTGTCAGCAAGTGCCATCAAATGCCTTAAACCAATAAGTCGGGTTATCATCTGCATTGCTGTAGTTTACTTTTATAGTTTACGAATGGATGATCCGAGCAGCAACTAAGCATTTGCATTCGCATCAAGTTCAAGCCACAATAATCAAACATTGATAATTGTGGCCGGACGTTTCGAAATCACTGAATACGCCGAAAGTTTTTGAATCGTGCCGCAAGTCCACCGCAGTTAATCAGCATTTAATTTACACTCAGTGATAACAAAAGAAACTGCATTGCTTGTTCGTGAATACTCAAATGTTGAGGACGCCTAAAGAAGACAACACAAATTTTGAATTACGGAATAGGCTCGAATGCTTATTCCCACAAGGTGCACTTGGTCTTTGGGTTCATAAATGTGTCAGCGGGACAATTGAAGACTCGAGCAAAGTCGAAATTGTTTTGGAGGGCGCCAAAGACACGGAAGCGATTCGGAGGATGAGGATCAGCCAAGATGTATTTGAGGCCGGCATCCTTAAATTTGGCACACCATCCTTGTGTCATTGATACGAAGAAAAGATTTTCACCAGCTTCTTTCGTGTACTTGGACTCATGCGTCTTGATGTATTCTTGATACGCCCGGAAACTCGCCTTTACGCCGCCGTTGTCAGCAATAGTTTCACCCAAAGTCAATTGCCCATCCACTTTGCCAATCACCTTGCCAGTTACTTCACTTTGAGCTGTGAAGTTACCATACTGCTCGGCAATGCACTGAGCTTTCTTCTCGAATGCGCTATTCGTGGCATTGCTCCACCACAAAGCTCTGTTACCATCGCTGTCATACAGTCGACCATGATTGTCAAAACCATGAGTGATTTCATGGCCAAGAACCATGCCGATCGCACCAAAATTTTGCGCTGGGTCTGCCGTGATATCAAAAAAAGGTGGCTGCAAAATCGCTGCTGGGATAACAATGCGGTTGAGACTCGGATCGTAAAATGCATTGACGGTTTGTGCCGAAACATCAAATTGCCAGACTTCTTTGTTCACTTTGGTACCAATTTTGACGATATTGGCGCTTACAACGCTCTGCTCGATCTTCCACCGGTTCGAAAGATAGGAGTCGGCACTAAAGTCGAGATCAGGGAAGTCTTCTGGGTTGCGAGGTCCAGCGACTTGAGGAAGAATTTTTGAGAGCTTTGTCAGTGCATTCGTTCGTGTCCATCCATCGAGCCAGTCGGATTTTTCAATTCCAGTCTTGAACGAACTCGTCAGAGCATTCACCAATTCCAGAGCGACCTTGGACGATTCGTTCGACCACTTCTCTTTCAAGTAATACGTACCCAAGAGGTCACTCAGGAACAAACTCGCTTCGTCACTACATTTCTTGGCCCGGGTCGGCTGAACAAGTGCTCCTTTCAGTTTCTTTTCAAAGAATGTCCAGTACGACTTGTCAAAGGCGGACGACAAGTGGGGAGCCGTACCATGCAGGAGTTTGTACTCTAAGAAGATTTTCAAGTCTTCCAAAGAGGTGGTGTTGAGCAAAACTTCAGTCTTGTCGAAGAATTTCAAGTTATAGAAGACAATCCGATTCTTGGGCGAGACTGGCTGGGGAATCGTCGTGTTGAAGCCATAGTTGTTCAGGATTGGTCCCACCGTCAAGGGATATCTTGTTGCGGCGTCATTGAGAGAGAAAGGATAGTACACGTCTGGAGACGCCACAGCGTCCATGCTTTCCAATTTGGAGTACTGCGGTTCAGCCAGCGCTTTTTCAATTTGAATGACTTTAGCCACAGCATCGGAGGCTTGATTTGGCGAACGACCCACCAATTGAAAAAGCGAGCTAATATAGTTCTTGTAGTCAGCTTCGACAAAGGCCCATTTGTCCTGATCGATGTAGTACTCCTTCGATGGCAATGGCAGTGAGACTTGACGTGCAAAGAGAGAGTTGATGGTCGCATCTTTGTCGTCAGCTGAAACGCTCAACGATGTGAAGGAATTAATGCCAACATTGGTCAGCAGTGCAGCCACACGAAGCGCTTCATTTTTCGTTTGGGCGTTGCGAATCAATGTGAGTGATTTGTTCACAGGCGACGCACCGAGTGACTCTAATGTCTCCGTATCCAAGCAGGAGTTGTAGAACGCTCCGATTTTTGGCTGGTTGGACTTCAAGATTTTCTCGAGGACGGCTTCTGTGTCAATGCCCATTTGGCCGAGCGTGTCAATCCTCCCATACGTCTCAGGAATGGTTGCATTCTTGTACCAAGAGCCGCAAGCATATTGATAAAAGTCTTCGCAAGGATCGGCTGTCGTGTCCATGCGATTGACCACCGACGTAGGGAAGGTAGAGACTGTGCCAGCCGACGTTACAGCGAGCATGGCACCGACTGAGATGAAAACTTTGACCATCACGTTGATTTGGATGAAAAAGGGAAAATGACTGCTTATCCTCTTGTCGAATATCCATCGCGCGAGACAAACGAGCTTTTGGTCAACGTGACTGTCCAGATTCACGACACAAACGAGCAATTGGACAACGTTGACTTGGCTTCTGGTACCCAATCAAAGAGTACTCACCCAACCCACAAAATTCATCGATGCAATTGAAAAAGTCTTATTCAGCGTCATTCAATCTCGGCATGCGCAGGAAAACTGTCGTCAATGCGTTCACAAATACGCAGGAAAGCAAATACTCGGCCTCTCAATTGCACTTGCTCCATCGTAGCAAAGCCATGGAGGACATACCATGCCAATGTCGTTCGATTGTGCACATTAAGTGCAACTATGTCGATGACAAAATGCAATATATTATTTTCTACAGGTTATAAGTTATATGGATAAATATTTCGCTAAAATGATTCAAAGTCAGTATTCGAAACTTAGAGACATTAATATTTACAGTGAGAAGAGATGTTGGTTTGACCATGGGTGAGATGCACTTCGCCCTCACGTTCGTCCTTCATGATCTCGGAACTGACGTGGCAGCTTGGAGTATCTGCCATGAATAAGCATTCGTCCTGCCAAGCACAGCAGCCCCCGCCATCGTCAGTTGAAATCTACTCGTTGCTATATGTATACCTGGGGCAAAACCATCAGGTGGCAGCCATGATATTGTGAGAAGACGTGATGAGGCCATAATGGTGCCATGGATCAACTGGATTTGTTCAAGGTCGCATTGATGCTTCAGAGCAGCAATTCTTGCTTCCATTGCTTGGTTATGAATCGTGAAATAAGTGTATGAAGAGGAATCGGATTGGAATTCAATTCTATATTACAGTGGAGACGACGAGGCTTACTCCCACAGGGTGCATTTGTTCTTTGGGTTCATGAATGTGTCAGCGGGACAGTTGAAGACTCGGGCAAAGTCAAAATTGTTTTGGAGGGCGCCGAAGACACGGAATCGGTTGGGAGGATGTACATCCATTAAAAGGGATTGGAGGGCAGCGTCCTTGAATTTGCCACACCAACCTTGCGCCATGGAGATGAAAAAAAGTTTTTCATCAGCTTCTTTCGTGTACTTGGACTCGTGTGTCTTGATGTATTCTTGATATGCACGGAAACTTGCCTTGACACCGCCGTTGTCAGCAATGGTTTCTCGTAGAGTCAACGTTCCTGAAACATTTCCAATCACATTGCCCGTGATTTCGCTTCGAGCTGTGAAATTGCCGTACTGTTGGGAAATACACTGGGTTTCAAGTTGAACGCGCTATTCGTGACGTTGCTCCACCACAACGCCCTGTTTCCATCGCCATCGTACATTCGGCCACTGTTGTCGAAGCCGTGAGTGATTTCATGGCCAACGTCCATGCCAATTGCACCAAAGTTTTGCCTGGATCCGCTGTGACGTCAAAAAACGGCGGCTACAACATAGCGGCAGGAATGACAATGCGATTGCGAATTGGATCGTACATAGCGTTGACGGTTTGAGCCGAGATATCCAACTGCCACACTCCTTTGTCAACTGTGTTGCCAACTTTGGCCATGTTGCTCTTCACGACACTTCGCTGGATTTTCCATAGGTTGACTAGGTATGCCTCCGAGTCAAAGTCGAGTTCTGAAAAGATGACAGGGTTGCGAGGGCCCGCGATTTGTGGCGATAGTTTCGACAGCTTATTCAGGGCGTTCGTTCGTGTCCATCCATCGAGCCAGTCGGAAGATTCGATTCCAGTTTTGAAGGACGTCTTCAATGCATTGACTATTTCCACGGCCACCTTGGACGATTCATTCGACCACTTTTCCTTCAAGTAGTACGTGCCCAAGAGGTCGCTCAAGAGCAATCCAGCGTCTTGACTGCACTTCAAGGAGCGGGGAGACGGGATCTTGGCACCCCTCATCTTTTGCATGAATAGTTTCCAGTACGCCGTGTCGAACTCGGACGGCAAATAGAGAGCAGAATTGTGGAGTAATCTGTACTCAACGTACGTTTTCAAGTCCCCGAGAGCAGTGACGTTGACCAAGGCTTCCGTCTTGTCAAAGTAGTTGAGGTTGTAGAAGACGATGCGATTCTTTGGACTGACAGGTTGCGGAATGGTCCAGTTGAAGCCAAAAGTGCTGAGGATCGGCCCAACGGTGAATGGATATCTTGTCGCGGCGTCGTTCAGAGAGAAGGGAAGTATGACGGTCGCCTGGATAGGCGCCGTTCGTTTTAAGGGCTCTTCTGTGAGGCTGTCTTGAGTTGGTTGGACCTCCCACGCACACGATTTGGAGTTCAGAACACCTTGTTAGTTGGCTGAGGTTAATTCTAAACTGACTAGCAATCCTCTGTAGCTTCTACATTTGTTCGATCTTGGCGGTAGATAGAAGGATTTAGCCAGTTGGTCAACGTCTTCAAACGTCTTTATAGAACATTGACATTCTGATCTTCAAAACCGTCACAGAAGGTAAATCGACGGCGATGCCTCTGCGTTCATGCTTTGAAATTGGGATAATTGGGTGCTGGCCAACGACTTCTCAAGTTGAATGACCTTGTCCGCGGCGCCAGACGCATCACTAGGCGAACGCCCCACCAATTTAAAGAGTGTGGTAACGTAATCTGTGTAGTTGGAAGCAATGGATTTCCACGTCGTTTCATCAACGTAGTAGTCTTTCTCGACCAAAGGTAGCTGGGCTTGACGTCCATATAGAGAGTTGGTCGTTGCCTCTTTGTCATCGCCACCAACCACGAACGAGGTGAAAATATCGATACCAAAAGTAGTCATTTGAGCTGCCACGCGGAGTATTTCATCCTTGGATTGCGCTTGGCGAATCAACGTCAGCGTGCCGTTGAGTGGTGACGTACCAAGCGCTTCCACTTTGTCCGTGTTCATGCACGACTTGTAGAATGCGCAGATCTTGTCATTACTGGACTCTAATATTCTTGCAAGGATGCAAGGCTCATTTGATCCATGGTGCTTGTTCTTCCAAACGAGTCAGGGATGGTTGTGTTCTTGTATCAAGTGCCGCATGCATATTCATAAAAGTCTTGGCACGGATCCACCGACGAGTCCATTCGACTGACAACGGACACTGGAAAATCGGAGACCGTCCCAGCCGTCGCTGCAGCGAGGATGGCTCCGAGCGTGATGAAAACTTTGACCATTGTCTTGGCTTGTTGGTGAAAAGCAAAATGATCGCGCTTCTCCTTGACACATGGTTGACATTTCGTCTGGCGGAGTGGCAATTGGACGACATGGTTGTCAATTTGAAGTTGACTTTGATCAACTTTTCATGCTCATGCTCCAATCACCACCAAGTCACCCACACCAACAAATTTCACCAAGACAATTTCGTTGAGTCCATGACAATTCAGTCCCTTGACATGCAAATTTCAAGTGAAAGACATCTTGGAGCCCTCGAATGGACAACTTGTCTATGGGCTGTGCATTGGACACAAAACATACGATGGACTGACTTGAAATGCAGTCGACACTGTCGTTCCTTTGTACAGCAGACTACAAATCGTTTGAATTTCGGTGATGCTCTCAACAGCGAGTCATCGGCTAAACGTTGAGTTACCCTTTCCTTTCGTTCCAGCTAGAGGCATTTGTGCATGCCGTCTCGGAGGATAGTCGCTGCTGTTTGCCTTCAAATCACCTCCTGCAAGTTATGTCCAAGAATGGGTAACGATGAGTACATGGTAGCAAACATTGCACAGTACAGTGCACTCCATGGCTGTCGATAGAAAATAGCATGAGATAATTTGGATGAACATAGAGTATGTTAAGTTGGAACGAAGCAGTGGATATCTATCTGGCAAAGGGGCCATAGAATGTGGTTGTAGTATTCACAGCTCAATGCACAAGTCGAGGTCTCTGCGTCTTTGATGTGATGAACTTGAATGCCTCCTTCGAGCTGACAATGTGAACGATGTGTGAGCGAGGAAAAGCGATTGTGGCGAACGATAAAGCCGCAAGTAGCAACGATATCAGCAGTAATAAGGGAGTGAGAGATTTCCTAGATTGATTGGACTGCTCCAAAGTATTTAAAGGATTCGAGGCTGCTGAGTTGGCTCACTGGGGGGTCGTGATAGCGACAGAAACATGGCGTTCATGAAACCGATACCAACTGGTCGACCGCCCCCAATCATTCGCAAAGACTCTGCCGCACTCGGCCAAATATGCTGACTTCAGTATATGCTCTACACATAAAGGTTATGCGGTAGAAGCAGAGCGCCAAAGCAATGTTGTGCTAGAGGGACATAAAATTGTGATTGACGCATCAAGAAAACGGTATGCCTGCTCGACATCGCCGACAAAACTTGGCCAAGTCGCCCTTGGATCGCATCCACCTCCTGCGCTTGCAGGTGCGAGATTTGATGAACCTGAACAATATTCGTGGCTTCTTCAGCTTTTTTGGCTTTGGTACATCATCCCGACTTCAATTGTACGACATAATAGTTTCTAGGCGAAGACCAGCCATTCTTGCTACCCCGTGACAGATGCGAGTTTGAATGCCGTACCAAGTCCAATATGGCCTACTTTTCCGTCAATTACTTTGTCATCACGTGTCTTGTTGGCTTTCAACACGCGTACGATGCTTCATCGATCGGCGATTGTCTAATTGTTTCTCTAGACTGGTCAATCCAGTCTTTATGGTTGTGCTGACAGTAGTTGCTGCCGGTTGGGCATATTGCAACTACCTCACAGCTAACGAAAGCGCTGGTCATCCCGTGATCATCCTTGGTGGGCCAACTACGCCAATGCAGCGTGATACTGTCATGATGCTTAGTACGTCACCCCCGATATCACCTTCCACTAATTGCTTGGTGTAGCTACCATCATATTGATCATCGTCTTTGGTGGTCCTCTCCTGCTCTACACCATGATTGTCAGGTAGCCAACAGACCTTCGTGGCTCGTATTTGTGACGTACTTGTGTCTCTTAGTTTGTTTCTCATCTTGATCCATGCCATCATGCGCAACCAGCCTTTGGCTACATACGACGAACTGGAAGATCGTTACCGCGACTTGTCATCGTCTGACTACGAAGACGATCACGGCCACGAATACCTCATTTCACGAGACGAAGACCATGTTGCGATTTAGTTGAAGCTGAATGTCAAATGAGGGGTTTAAGTTTTTCAGGAGGTTAGGGGTTAAGGGGAGCAGTGGTTTACTTATATTTCTTGAGCCAATCATAAAACGCCAGCGTGAATCCATGAAAAAGATCTGCGAGTTGACACACTTCAAAAATTGACCAAGATGATGGACTTGCGCGATGAACCCACGCTGGACTCGGTCCATTCGATTGACGTAGTAGAGCGTGAGCTCCGAGAGAATACGGAGAAACAAGAGCGAACCCTTGTGCGGAAGAAGCGATGGGCGAGTTTGAGCTACTTCGTTGGTGCAGGTAGAGTGGATAGTTGTCAAGATATGATCAACTTTTTGTAGGTGAAAGACAACCATTCAACGTGCCTCGAATCGATCGAATGACCAGGCGGGCTAAGCGAAACTTGTTCTACTTTGCGTGGATCTACGCTTTGTTCGCCATGCCCTTGCTGTGCGCGGTTGTTGCATTTGAAGCCCCAGCTTGGATTGCATGGTGTTTGGCCAGGTATGAACAGAGCGATGCATCAACGTGACGTGTTTCTGCGATAGTTCTTTCGTGCATGCAGTCCTACGCAATACATACGAGGTTGATATGGAGTACCATGGACTTCCAGATGCACTGCCCATGTGATTCACAAGAGGACGTGAATTAATAAATTAGATATCAATCCGTCGGTCGCGCAGTTTGAACTGCAGTAACACAGGCTGGAGCTTTTCAAATCCTTCCCAAATGTCTTCAATTGTCTAGTCTTGGTAAATACTAGATCGCAGACCAGAACAAACCTTGGCACCACATACGACAACTTTTCCTGACACGAAGACCATAAAGCACATCTTGGGTTCCAGCATGCGATAATATAAGGCTGGAAACAATTCTGGTTCAAACTAATGGGCAATTTAAGTCACTCCACAACATCAAACGTACACTGCAGAAGCGAGCATGACCTTGGAGGAGCCCTTCCAGCCGAACTTTGTGCGGGGCGCAACCTGTCGCTGTAATGTTCTGAATGGTAATCCACCTTGCGGTAGCTTCTTCAAATCCGATTTTCTAACGCTCATGAGTAAGCACACATGGAAGACAGCGGCAAATAAACACCCGGACGATGGATTCTACTTTTTGTGCGACGCGTTCCAATTCTGCTTCTTCCTTTAAACCCACAGCAACAACCTAATGGGTCCAACTTCAAGAACGTCTCCTATGGATATGCGGATGCACCTTTCCAGAGGCAAAGATGATTGTCGTAGCTTTGGGTTCTCGATGACGCATGACGGCTCCATGGAATCTCTACAGTTAGCCAGAGCTTGATCGCGCCTGGGATCCATTCGATCATACCTTTGGATTGTATTCAACGTTGCGCGCTTTCAGGACGAGATCTTTCAGATCGATCTTGGTGGTCAAGTCGAAGGTAGCAACAATATTAACGACTGCGATCTTGTAGTCCCGCAGCGCTTCTCTGGCTTGCTCCTTGAGTGCTTGCTTCAAGTCATCCTCAGTGTCAACTTCCATCTTGCACCAAAGATAAACATTCAAAACCTACAACATTATCCGGATATGGCCATACTAATTCTCATATACTTCGAACACGTCATCGACGCTATCCGGATGAGTAAAATCCACGGAATGCTCATTTCCGCATTTGCGTCGTCAAGTTGAGATGCCGCAAGATTACATCCAAACTGCGTGCTATGCGATCTTGATTGGGATCTTTGCCGCGTCCAACTTTGTCCTTATCCCTGTGAATGTGCAGTTGATACTGTCCGCTACGTCGATCGTGTACATTGGCTCGACGCTGTCGCTCAAGTTGAAGCACAAACGTGAAGCTTCTGGCGAAAAGAATGAAGACGCAATGACGAAAGAGGATGCGTACATGTTTCCCTTCATTGGGTCGGCTATGCTCTTGGGACTCTATGTTGCTTTCAAGTTTTTCGACAAGGAGTTGGTGAATTTGCTCCTGACGACATATTTTGCCCTCCTTGGAACGTACAGTTTGACGGAAGCGTTTTCGCCGATTGTGCAACAACTCGCATTCTCCAAAAATGAAGCCCATTTCATCCGCAAGTTCACGCTGCCATACTTTGGCTTGAAAACCCTTGATTTGACGGCCTCCTGGTGCGTCACTGGTGTGTTCGCTGCCATTTTTGCAGCCACGTGGTTCCAAACCAAGCACTTCGTGTTGAACAATATTTTCGCGACTTCGTTGTCCATCAAAGGCATTGAATCGCTCAGCTTGGGTTCGTACAAAGTTGGTGCCATTTTACTTTGCGGGCTCTTTTTCTACGATATCTTCTGGGTGTTCGGTACGGACGTCATGGTCACGGTTGCCACCAAATTTGATGGACCCATCAAGCTTTTGTTCCCTCGCGCTTTTGCCACTGCCACGGAGAAGGCGAAATTCTCCCTCTTGGGTCTCGGTGATATTGTTATCCCTGGTATTTTCGTTGCTCTCTTGCTCCGTTACGATGCTGTCCGTGCTGGAGTGACTCGTGATGACCAACCATTCCCCCGCCCATTCTTCCATGTTAACATTTTGTTCTACATTCTTGGACTTCTCACGACCGTCATTGTGATGGTTGTCTTTAATCATGCCCAGCCAGCCCTTTTGTACTTGGTGCCTGCTTGCTTGTTGTCGTCGTTGATCCAAGCTCTTGTTCGAGGTGAATTCAAGGAATTGTTGGCGTACAGTGAAGAAGACGAAGATCCTAAGAAGACTGACGACAAGAAGGAAGACAAGAAGGATGAGACGAAAAAGTCGAAGTAGATCATAGAACAGAATTGTCAATTGATTATTCAGCATTCCCCACTATTGTTGTTTGTGTTTCTGACTTGAGCGAGATGCTTCAGCAGCAGAAGTGCCAAATGACTATCATCATTCCAGATTACTGTTGCTTCTTGTTCTCGGTCAGGCGAGATACCTGCCCAGAAAACTTGTTGAGGAAATCTCCTACAACAGTGCGGAAGAGCAGTAGGACTAGCCAGCAAAGGCGTCCACCAAACCAGTTGTAGTCCCATCGCTTTGGAGCGAGCTTTCCGCTCCACTTGACGAGGGTGGAGTTGTCGCCTTGCGGAATACTACTCTGGTCCGAAATAATTGTCATATTGCATATTTTTGGGGGTACAATTCTTGTTAACTTGGTTTTAGTATGAAACAGTTTGATGAATTTATCAAATTTGAACATGAACATATTTATATTAAAGTATTATTCATAGAAGATAAAATTGGCATACAAAATGGTAAATATACATATGACCTAACGATATTGGAGACCTCATCACATTGAGCTTTGCTCACGTCTCTAGGCGCCATATTTGGTCCTGCAAATGCATACAAACTTATTCAATATGTTCCAGTGATGCGTGGACGGACGCAGGAGCTCACAGGGTCGCCGGAAAAGGGCCTTAGAGCCAGACCATTCGGTTTGAGTTGTGAGCATCAAATTTGAGCATCTAGATCGATAGTCTCTCAAAAATACCGTTAATATATTGGAGACTAAGTGATCTATTTGTGTGTGCGGTGGGACCGCGTTTCATTGCGATTTGATTTGGCGGAAGATTTTCTGTAATTTGAATCAGAGGACAAACTTTGAGGCATTTTGTTTCTCCTGCATGGCGATGAATTTCGCTTGAACAAATATATCCAATCAAAGAGGAGATAAAACACTTTCATTTGCACCAATCAAATGTAGAATTCCTCAAAGAGGAGCAACGAAACTCCACTGAAAAGTCAAATGTGACAATTATTTCGGACCAGAGTAGTAAACTGGATGAATCCCTTGTAGTCGTGGAATGGCAATGGCACGCTCAAGATGGTGTATTGCGCGGAGGCAATGCGCTCATTGTCTGGATAACCCACTTGAACAAGCGCTTCGCGTAACAAGCCTCCACCCATTCGTCGAATGCTCCCTTCACGTCCACGTCCTTGTCCCTCATTCTCAAACGAAAACTGGTCCTAGGAGCAGCATGAGCTGACGACGGATTGAGAAGGATTCGATACTGCGAGCCAAACATGCTTGATCCACAAGTCGAACGCTTCATCGCAGCTCACAGACACTTTAGTTTCGTGTGAATATTCGTGCAAGTAGGGCAGTCCATCGATCTCCGCCACCTGGAACTGGTCGAAACTCGCTTGATTAACGTACTCTGTCATGTCACTGTTGTCTTCGTTGTCAGCAAACTTAGGAAATAAGTATTTGCATAGGATCGTCTGCTCCTTACAAGCTTATTGAGACACCACTATTGAGCTACGAGCCTCTGTGATCTTGATTCCATGGCTTGAAGTAGGTTCGTTATATGATTATGAAGATGTTCATTCGCAATCTATGGCTCGGGAAGAGGGACTTCTTCAGTGAATCCAAATTCATCTTCGTTGGGAATGTTCGAGTTGCGGAGGAAAGCGTGGCAAGCAGACAGTAACGCACTGTGTTTGATTGTAAAACATTGCCCAAAAAGCATGATACATACCTCATGGACGCAATGCTAAATAGAACAGAACCTCCGAAGTAAATGATCAGCACGGCCGTCACTGCCAAACATGTAAGGTAAACGTCAAGCGAAAACGACTTACGGCCAATGAGGATCATATTACGTTGGGCGGCATCGATAGCGCGACCCAAGACTTGAAATTTGTTTTCTTCCGTTTCGGTCGATGTAATCTGCGCATTCTGATACCACGCGGCTCCGATGCACATGAGAATAAACAGAAAGAATGGATTCATCAAGCTACACACCAGGTCCAGGTCAAAATTGGATACAAAGATCACATCACGTACATGGAAATGAATGCAACAAGGACAGCCACACATGCATAGTTAGTTGCAAAGTAGAGCAAGTTCTTGCGCGTGCGATTCATCGCCACTTCTTTCGCTGGAACTTGGAAAGGCTTTTGTTCGCCGATACCAAAGAAGATGACCACGCCGCGCATATTCTTGAGTGACACGACATCTTTAAGCTTGGCTTTCACGACGTCAAGCTTTCCCTGGGGCGTCGCAGGAGCTACAATCGAGCTCGTGTCGGGTGTCGGTACTTTCTCGGTCATCGCTCGCGCCGCTGAATTCCACACTGTCGTTCCTTCCTTTTTATACATCCAGAGTCAGGAAAGAATTTTAATGCGTTGGAGATCTCTGATTGGTTCACTAAATTCTTTATAGCCAATAAAATTAAATAATCCGAAGTTCGAGAGTAATATGGAGGACTCCAATGGAGTCGTCGAATTACGTTTCTCCGGGACAAGTTATTCAATAAACTACCTTAAGTGGTAGGGGGGAATAAACTTTTTTAGTAAGTCTTTTAATGCCTTGAACTCATCGTCTCATGTTCATGCTGATCGAAGTAGAACAAATGTACATTTACACCAAATTGAATCGTCTGAATTAGTTTTAGCCAATCAAAAAATTAAAGTTATAAATTTTAAGCCAATAAAAATGTTAAAATCCTTTTTTTAAGCCAATCAATTTTTTTACAATAATTGACGATTTTTCGAAGGTTTGGTTGCTGTAATAGTTGAAGTAAACTTTGCGTCAGTTTACTTTACCAGAAAGTACAGGAACAACACCAATAAAATCGAAAGGATTCAACATGGAAACTGAGGTGGGAAAGTGGTTGCAGCGCGATGTCAACTGCTTGTCAGATCCACAGCGCATGGTGCGAAAGCGCTCTCTGGAGAAGCTAAGTCAAGTCAGTGATTTGGCTGCCAAGTTTGGTCAAGACCAGCTTGTATTGTTCTTTCAAGCGCAATTGTTCAAACCATTGGTCCAATGCATCGCCGATCCTGTCGAGAAGTGTCGAGAATTGAGCCTTCGCACATGCAAAGAATTTGCCAAACTTGGTGCTGTCCACGGCGAAAGCATGGTGAATGATTTGATCCACATGATGCATACACGCGTGGGCAAAACACCGTTTGTTGAAGCTGCAGAGGAAATTCGACTGCTCATCTTAGAGCTCTTGCACGCGGTGGTTCAAAAGACACCACCTGAACAGCTACTGCCAGCAGAAATCATGGACATTTTGGGCAAGACTGCAACTGATCCGTTTCCAGATGCGAAGCGAGCATGTTGCGATGCTACGCTAGCTGTAGCTCAAAAGTGGAAGCCTCTTATCAAGCAACATCTGGGAACAGTCGTCAAACCTCATGCCATGAACCTTGGTCATCAGCATGCTAAGATTCGCCAATGTTCATTGCAGGTATGCTTTTTTCCAGAGCTACAAAAGTGACCCGGCCGATACTAGGCACTGGAAGCTGTTGTACCATGCGGATCTTCATCCCTACCGGAGCTCATGAAAGACATTCTTCTTCCCAATTTTAGCAAAGTTATGTTCGACAGATCGCCAGTCGTTCGAAAGCAATTGGTCCAAACAACTGCTTCTTGGTTTGAACACATTGATGAATTACGTGAATTTGAGGCTCCGCTACTGCCTCTCTTTCTTGCTGGCCTAGCTGACGAGTCACCTGACGTTCAGAACCATTCTCTGCAGTGGCTAGACATGCTCAGTAAAAAATGGGCTATTGACTACGCCAGCGAAGATCATGACATGGAAGAACATGATAATTTTATCGAGTCTCCTCCGTTCATATCTCGCCCTCCCAAAGGTGCTCGACTGAATGCCCAGCGGTAGGCCACTTTATCTTGCAGCGACTTCATCTCATGGATAGTTTGTTGGAGTCGGTGTTGCCGTCATTGCTTGAACAATGCTCTGACTGGACAGTATGGTACTTATGTATTGCAGTTATCTGACATTCTCTGAAGGCCTTGACAAGGCAGAAATCCGCCAGCATTTTGCGTATTTTGTTGATCCTCGTTGAGGATGCAGTCAACTCGCATGTGGATAAAATCTTGACTGCGCTAGCTAAATCCTGCCGTGATGATGAAACGGAGGTCGTGGAAAGCGTTCGAAGTTGCATGAATGTTGTCGGTCGATACTCTCAAACGGACCTCTTTTTCTCTCTCCTTTTACCGTTGGTATGCTCACTAGTCTTGGTGTGTTTGGTGACTTTGACTAGGCTACAGGACGTCTAGCTGGACAGGACACCCCGCACCATCGAACTAATGGACTAGTTCTCTTGTCAATGGGAATCAGTGGTATGGAGGTCAGTCGGATTTTACCCCACATGGAGGTAGATAGACCACCAGGTCGCTAATGGATTTCATGCTTGATTGACTAGGCAATTACAGAAACACTCTCTGAATCTGGTCTTCGGGACACAGAAGTGCCAGAAATGCAATTGAACATGGCTCATTTGACAGCCTCCATCGTTGCGACTGGTGCACCACTCTTCGCCACTCATGATACATTGGTATTCCGTCTCTTTTGGGTTCTGAGTCATCTCGTGGCATCGACAGCTGAGGATTCAGTAGCCCACGCAACAGTATGTACTGGTGTAATAAATTTTCGTGACGTGGTTGCATAGGCTTTGGAAACTCTTGGTGAGCTTGCCAAGGCGTCTCACGTCGATGAAGAGGTACTCTTGTCCTGAAATTGCAGTCTTAAATTGGCCGTTGTCGTCAGGGCTTGTATCGAAAGTTCTTGTCACAAGTTTTGACCGCGATTCGACCAGAGAACAATCAGACTTGGACGAAGGCAAGCTCGAATCGAATCCTCTTCGATTCTTTGTGTCGTCGTGGAGGCCGAGTACGAGAATGAACGTATATTTGATATTTTACCAAGTCATAGGCGTGTGGTGATCAAGTGCACTTGATCGTCCCCATCATCCTTGCACATTTGGACCCGTCGAAAGAACCCGATGTGCGACTTGCCTTCCTTGCACTGCTGGAAACGATGCTTGGCAACGAATTGATTGCTCAGGTACACTAACCAGCAAACTTGACTCATACATGGATTTCGGCTAGTCTTTTCAACCATTTGCATCTTCATTGCTTGTCAAAGGGATAACTCCCAATATTGTTTGGCAGTCAGGAAAGGTTGCGGCAACCGTGCGGTAAATAACATTGCTCCTACGATAAAAAGTTATATTTGTTTCTTAGGAAAGTGGCAATGGCAAGCACATATACACTCCTTCGTCAAGGACTAGCAAACCAGCCAACTTTGTTTGAATCGGCTCCTCAAGTATAGCTTTCCAACGGAGTGCATTTATATCATCGCGTTGTAGATGTTGCCTGTTCTCAAGTCGTGTTTAGACGACACCGATGCCAAGACTCGACAATTGGTTTGTTTATCTCTCCAGCACTTGTTTGTTGCGTTGCCAAATGCTTTAGGAGGTACATGCTTTCCTTTATGTTCAGCGGATTTGAATGGAAACATTGTAGAGGAGCCTGTGAGCCAATTGTACCATGATATTCTCAAGCGATTGGATGACAGCAACGATTTGGTGCGCAAAGCAGCCTGTGCCACGTATATTACTTTTCTCCGCGCGGCTCCCCGCAGTCATTTCCGTGGCACAATCATCGACTACACTATGGACGCTCTCTTTGTACACCTAGACGATCCCGATCCTGAAATTCAGGTTGATATGAACAATCTGTGTCTTTTTCAAACGCTACTTTTCTATTAGGCGGCAGTATTTGATGTCTTGCGCGAGACATTTTCGGTAGATCCAGAGCTGTTGGGCAAGAAGGCAAGAGAGCATAGAACGCGCCACCGAAGTCCGTACTATTGCGATCAACTCATAGCACTCTGATGTAAATAAACTGAGCAACAATAACCTAGTAGATTGTCTGCATATTATTCTTCACTATCTCCATCACTGCCGTTATTCCCTTCGCTACCTGAGTTGCCAAACTTGTCGGCATCAAAAGATGCTTCGGATCCATCGTCGCTATCTTCGACAACAATCGACTTTTTCGTGACGACTGGTGGAGCAGTCTCTCGAGAGCGGCGGGTACTGCGACCAGAATCCAAGATCAAACTCGGGTCAATGCCATCTAGTTCTCTTTCCAAGTCTTTCTTCTTCTTGAGGGCAGCCATATCAAACTTGCTTGGGTACTTTCCACTCCAATGGACATTGACTTGGTCCAAGCGATCCCTCAAGAATTCTTCTGCCTCATCAACAGAGTCTGCTTCTCGCAGTTTGCGATACAAACCAGGCCTACATAAATCAATAAGCATACATCAAAATGTTCAGAAGGCGTACGCTAGCACCCCAGCGATTTTGGCCATTTGCTTGAGAGCTTCAAGACCAGGAGTTGTTGGTACATCTGACTTGGTTGGTTTGGCTGGCACAGAGCGCCGCTTCTTTGATGTCTTTTCCTCTCGTCCCTTGGCTTTTCTCTTGCCTCTCTTCGTCGATGTCGAGTCAGACGAATCCGCATCATCTTCGCTACTCTGAAGAGAACGTAAAGACTTTGCCTTGGTAGACTTAGCATGTTTCCTAGCTCGAGGTTGGTCTTCATCGTCGCTATCACCGGCATCCTCGTCATCACTTTCCTCGACTACGCGTTTGGACATGCTAGGCTTGTTGTGCCTTTTCATAGGAAGTTGTTTGTTTCTTCCATCGCTTGTCTCGTCATCGCTTTGCTCTTTCTGTCGACTTTCGTCAGCTTGTTCTACTTTTTTCTGTGGGGTTTTTGAGTGTGATGGCTCATCGTCGTCGCTGTCGTCGACGAGGACACGCTTGGATTTAACAGCTTTCTTTGGCGCAACATTGAATTCTTCCTCTGAGGCTTCATCGGCTGACGTATGTCCAGCTGTAGCTGCTGGTGAAGGAGCAGCTTCTTTGGCCGTCTTTTCTGTCGGCTTGGATGGTGTAGAGCCGTGGTGACACAGATGCAAGAGCTCGCCCACCAATACTTTGATTAGAGGTTTCCATGCCTTGAGATCTTCTTTCTCCACGCGAAGACGGCGCTGAATAGTCTCAAGAAGGTTGCTCAATGTCACAGTGCGCGCATCCATCGTTGGGAGGACTTTGGTCAGCACATTCGTCAGCACTTGTTCATCAATGTCAACTTGGTCTAGCATGTTCGACTTTGGCGGGAGATGTTGATGTTGTGTCATCCGGATAACTAACACATCTCGAGAAATCATTTAATTACAGGAATATCAACGTTAATGGCTGCAAGTTTTAAAAAATTACAGCCTTCACAGAACTTGTTATCCGGATGATGAACCGGAATTGGCGCTCATTTTCAAATTTGACGTGGAAGCCACACGGGCTCGTCTTCTGCTAAGGACTGAGGGTAATAAGAAAAGCTCGGTCTTGGCTCCATAATTGGAGCACGCTTGGCAAATGTAGACACATTACTCCCGATGACAATTTCTTCAGTGCCTTGCGCAATGTCATCTTCTGACAATTCCGTCGTCTCGTCCGAGTTGTGACCCAAATGACGCAACCATTCAGCAGTCCAAGCGAGCGTCACTTCGACGTGAGGGTGAGTCGCCGAAGCTGCATACCGACGATACAATGCAGCAAGGATTCCAAATGCTGCAAAGTAACCTGTTGCGTGATCGAGGACTTGGACTGGCATTGCCTTCGGAGTTGTGCTTCCAAAAAATTCTGCTTCAGTCACATTGAAGCCTGTAGCTGTCTGCAACAGACTGTCGAAGCCACGCTTGTTTGCCCATGGACCCGTTGCGCCATATGCCGACACGTCTGCAAAGATTAGCGACGGGTTGAGGGCGTGGAGGCTATCTTTGTCAAGTCCAAACGCTTTCAACGCTCCTGGACGGTATGCGTCAATCAAAACATCAGCTTCTTGGACAAGCTTCTTGAGAGTAGCGAGGTCGTCATTAGCACGAAGGTCCAATTGAATTGTCCTTTTTCCACGAGATGTGTCTGGATCAACATTTGGAAGGCTTGGTAAATGCGGCGCAGTGATCCAGAGAACATCAGCACCATGTGAAGCCAACGTTCGTCCAGCAACGGGACCCGCCAGTACTCGCGTGAAACTGAGGACTCTCAAGCCGGTCAAGCAATTCGACAAAATTGAAACAGGAGCATGATTTTCGCCTCCAGGCGAGTTCAACTGTGGCTGAATGTTGAAAGGAACATATTCCATGTCTTGAGTCGTCTTTCGGATATACTGACCCATAGGGTGACCTGCCCACTGACTTGGTGAGCGACAGGCAGCAGCACACATGCCACTCTTCGTCGCTAGGTCTTCAAAGTCAAATGCATCTTTCGTAAGCAGAGCTTTTGCAACGTCACCGCGCTCAGCGTTTGGCGGAAGGTTTAGGAGATTCAAGAGGCCAGCTTTGTGGTGGGGAAAGTTAGCATGCAAGCGGATGTGTCCACCGTTTGCTGTTTCGTAGAGGCCAGAGATGGGATCCCAAATACCCGGAGTTGGTTCACCAGCTCGAGGCCGGTAAAAGTTTTGAGAGTGGAATTCAATGCATGCATCACGTCGATGTACTTGGACTGGATTCGCACTACCGGTTCGAAGATGGTAAATCTCAGATGCCGCGAGAGCACTGAGTGCAATTGAAATCGTAGCTGCTGACGAGACACGGAAGGAACTTGGATAGTAGCGCTTCTCGCCAACGATAGACAATCGCGAGAGTGCAGATTCTGGAAACCCTGCACGGAGCCACAGCCGCGCTATTTCTTCAATTTCGTTCATGGCGAATTCCACAATGACGTACATCATGCTTCAACCAGAATGTTTCTTATGCTCATCCTCGGAATGTTGATTACGCTCATCGACATCATTCGAAGCGCAAACTTCAATGCAGTGGGGAGCACACTCTAGTCATGTACACTCAAAGCCAATGCTTAGTTGAGTCTTCCTAGACGATGACCATCCTCTTAATGGAAGACATCAAACTCTGTTCACCTTGATTGATTTTCATGGACAAGACCTCTATAAATTTTAATAGCATTGAATTATACGGGAATTCAGTATTTGATTTGATTTGATAAAATTATATATTTTTATCCAATAGGATAATTTAAACTAATTTATTTTGAGCCAATCCGAAGAAATCTCGTTTTTCACTGGAGATTGGAGATACTGAGGTTTGATTGGCTGGTTGGGACTAGGAGTAGGGGTGAAAATTGTTGGTGGTTGGCATTGGCGAGAGCAGTCCTCGATCACGGGTTGGCTTTAATCGCAACTTATCATCGCAATTGTAAGATGCCTTCCTACAGCCAAGAACCCGAAGATCAAACCCGTTCTGCCAAGGCCCGTGGCCGTCACTTGCGTGTGCACTACAAGCACTGCCGTGAAGTGTGCCACACGATCAAGGGTTACTCGTTGGCCAAGGCCAAGAAGTTCTTGAACGATGTCTTGGAAATGAAGGCCGCTGTGCCTTTCACCAAGTACACTGGTGGCCCTGGTCGCCATGCCCAAGGTAAGCAATTGAACGCCCCCGGCGACAAGTGCCGATGGCCTCAAAAGGCTACCCGCATCATCTTGGACTTGGTCAAGAACGCGGAAGCCAACGCTGAATTGAAGGGTTTGGATGTCGAAAAGTTGTACATTGCCCACACCCAAGCCAACATGGCCATTAAGCAACGCCGCCGCACTTACCGTGCTCACGGTCGTATTGGACCTTACATGGCCAACCCTGCTCACATTGAGTTGATCCTTACCGAAAAGAAGGAAAACGTGGCCAAGGCTGAAGAACCCAAGGCCGTCAAGGTGAGCCGCAAGCGCCAAGCTGTGCTCCGCTTGAAGTCGGGTGGCGGTGTTGTCGCCAACTAAATTGTTGAGTAACAATTCTTCGATGGACGGGCTGGTAACCTCTAATAAACTTGCGATGCGACGCGATGGCTCCGTCAGGTGCTCTTACAAATCCCGTTGAATGGTGTTGTGCTCATGCCATAAATGTCAACGCTGCTGAATCTGCCTGTCGCCAATCTGGACATGAAGTTTGCAAACACATGAAGCCCTTCTAGGTATTATTTTTCTGGATCAGTCTCCAAACTCCTGCGTCTGTTTCATTGACTTGAAGTGGAAACCCCATCAAGGTTTGGGAGTGCACATGTGGAAATCAGTGTTTCCTTCTGTGGTGTTATGCAGATGCGTGAGGTCTCCGCAAAATTCCTGTGTGTGTTCAACGAAGTAAATCACAGGGTGCACATGCTGAGATGATTTCTTTGCGCTGTGTTCATGTTAAGCGACAGACTGAGCAACAGAAGTCTCTATCTTCAATCACACCAAAGCAATTAATGATTCATGGATAATCCCGCTGATTTTGGTGCCCAGCATGACATCTCCAAGCATTGTAACCAAAGCTGTCATGGTCGCTGGCTGCGAAAATGAATCGTCTACACTTTTTAGAGTTTAGCATCATGTCGGTGCTCCTTCCAGGGCGGATCATACCCATCGTTGTGATCACCAACTGGAACAACTATGGATACGTAAAAAATCATTGTGCATCGATTTGATACAAGACGTACTGTAATTAATCCACCATAAATCTCGTCGCAAGCGCGCCATTTTATTCACATACTCCCTAATTTCTTCACGTTTGGCCACTCGCATTCTGCAATAGCGCCCGAGTCCATCAAGTCAGTCACAAGGCTGCAATGAGCAAAAGCAAAAACTACTGCAGCTAAGAATCATTCGTCGCTCCGAGGCCAAAGTTCCAGTCCCATCAAATAAAGGTTAAACATTCCATGTATCGTTCTTTTCTTCCGTCGCTTCTTGATGTCGAATGAGATACGGCATCTTCCAGCATTCATCTCACCGCGTCTGTTGGCCGTATCCAAATCAATTTTTAATCAGCCAGTCAAATTCAATTATACACTCTCCCGCGAATCCTTTTGATTGGCTAAAAATATTTATAGCTAGACCAATCAGAATTGAAAATTTGGCAATCTATTTTTTGGAGGGAACTGTACAATTTGCTCAAATTGAGATGAAACCAGGAAGTGCGCGCAAGACGCCGCCCAAGAAGGCGTCGACTTCATCCACGCCGATGAAACAGCAATCTCTGCTGAGTTTCTTCTCTCCACCAACTGCAAAAAAGACTGATAGTACTCCAAGCAGCACTGAAAAGACACAAACTCCAGTGCCGAAGACATCGCCCCGTCCACCTCAAGCAACACCCACAACTACAAAATCGCCTCCTCCGGTGGTGGAATTTACCCCAAAGCGAACTAAAGATAGCACGGAAAGTGACTCTGTGACCTCAGACTCGGATGAAGATGTACCTCTTGCGAAGAAACGAAAACGCTTAGTTCAATCGAGCAAGAAGTCAATTGAAGTGTCGGATGACGACGAGGCAGAATGGAATGACAAGGACGTTGACATGGAGAGCAGTGATGATGATGTGAGCCTAGTTGATAGCAATGATGAGAGTGAGGAAGATACGAAGCCTATCAAGAAAAAGCAAGCTCCAGCGTCGAAGTCGTCGAAGACTCCTCCAAAGAAACCTCAACAAGCAACCCACACAGTGACGCCTAATAAACCAAAAGAAGAGTCAAGCACTGCTATGGTTGGAACATTGCGCTTGCACGATTCTTGGCCGTGGTTAAACGCTGATCGACGTGATAAGCAAGGTCGCAAACCTGATCACCCTGAGTATGACTCAAGGACAATACGAGTACCTGAAGATTTTTTGCGCAAGGAAACCCCTGCAATGCAGCAATGGTGGGACGTGAAGCAAAATAATATGGACACAGTGCTCTTCTTCAAAGTGGGCAAGTTCTACGAGCTCTTCCACATGGATGCAGATGTTGGCTTCAAGGAACTCAATCTCAATTACATGAAGGGCGAAAAGGCACATAATGGCTTTCCAGAGATCGCCTATGCGAAGTTTTCTGCTCAGCTTGTTTCTCGAGGCTATCGTGTCGCCCGTGTTGAGCAAACTGAAACTCCAGAAATGATGAAAGCACGTGGTGGCAAATCCAAAGTCGTCAAGCGTGAAATCTGCTCGCTTCTAACACCTGGTACAAACACAATCAACTTCCTTGATGGCTCTCCTGTGGGATCTTCCACGACATCGTCCTACCTGCTGACGATCAAGGAGCAAGTGAAGCCAGAACTTGAATTCGGTGTATGTCTCGTTGACTGCACGACAGGTGCATTCCACCTAGGCCAGTTTACAGACTCCCAACAACGAGACAGACTGCGCACACTCTTGGCTCAATTCCACGTTGTCGAAATCGTCATTGAACGACAAGGCGTGAGCACAGAGACTAAGGCTGTGTTGACCCATGGCGCGAGTCATGCCGTAAGAACAGAGCTCAAGGCTGGCACGGAGATGTGGGACGCTGTGAAGACTGTGCGAGAGATTCAACAGGCGGGCTATTTTGAACAATGGCCAGAGACACTTGAAAGTTGCCTTGAAATCGATAAGAGCGTCAAGGCTGAATATTTGCTAGCTGTGTCTGCGTTGGGTGGTTGCGTGTGGAACTTGCGCCGAAGTTTGATCGATCAAGAACTACTCAGTTTACGACAATTTCACACCTACTATCCTCCTGATACCAATGTTACTGGAGCGAAGAAAGCAGTACTCACGCAACAATACGTTGTCCTGGATGGCCATTCCATTCATAACCTAGAACTCTTGCGCAACAACTACAATGGGCAGCGTCAAGGGTCCCTCTTGGCTCAACTTGATCAGACTGTGACCAATTTCGGCAAACGCCTCTTCGAAGACTGGCTTTTGAAGCCACTCTGCTCCGTCGATGCGATCAATTCCCGTCTTGATGCTGTTCAAGCTCTCATTCCTCAGCATTCACTTGTTGTCGAATTGCGTGCTATCTTGAAGAGCATGCCAGATTTGGAACGACTGCTGTCTCGTATCCATGCTCTTGGCATTCCCAGACAAGATCACCCTGACAGTCGGGCAATTATGTACGAAGTATCAGCGTACAATGTTCGAAAAGTTAAAGACTTTGTCGCTGTACTTACTGGATTCCACGCCAGTCTCCAAGTCGTAAAAAAATTGCGTGACCATTCTAGCTGGAAATCGGCACAGATACTCACTCATTGGCTTTCCTCCTTTCCCGACCTGAAAGACAAATTGGCATTCTTTGATCATGCCTTCGACCAGAAAGTTGCCTTGAAAACTGGAACAATACAACCACAAGCTAATGTCGATGCCGAGTACGACGATGCAATCGCTGAAGTCGCCAAAGTCGAATCCGATTTGGAAGAATACTTGCAAGAGCAACGAAAGAATCTCAAGTGCAAGAACATTGTCTACTGGGGATCGAAGAAAGAAGACCGTTATCAGCTAGAAGTACCCGAATCTGCTGTCGCTTCTAAACAGCCTGCTGAATACGACCTCAAATCCAAGAAGAAGGGCTTCAAACGCTTCCACACTAAGTATATTCGCGATTGCTTAAGCCGCCTCAGTGCAGCTGAAGATCGACGAGAAGCTGCTTTGAAGGACTCAGCTCGGCGTATGTTTGCTAAATTTGACGAATCGTACTCTGAGTGGAAGCAAGCCGTGCACCAATTGGCGATATTGGACTGCCTAATGAGCCTTTCCCTCGTCAGTGGTCAAAGTGAAGGCTATACGAGACCAGAATTTGTTTTGGACGACGAACCCTTTCTGGATATTCAAGAAGGTCGCCATCCGAGTATTGCATCGTCAGTGTCAGACTTTATTCCGAACGATACTAAGCTGGGCAAAGATTCAGGTACGTCCAAACTTGTTCATCGATGTCTTAATATTTACCAGGAGCGATGATGCTTCTTTCTGGTCCCAATATGGGTGGTAAATCGACACTTCTTCGCCAAACATGTACCCTCGTCCTCATGGCTCAAATGGGATGCTTTGTCCCTGCTGCCTCATGCAGATTGACCCCGGTTGATCGAATTTTCACACGTCTTGGTGCATCAGATCGTATTTTGGCTGGCCAGAGTACTCTGTTTGTCGAGTTGGCTGAGACAGCCACCATTCTCAACCATGCATCAAAGCATTCTTTAGTCATTTTGGATGAATTGGGTCGTGGAACATCAACATTCGACGGTACTGCTATTGCGTATGGCGTTGTCGAGCATTTACTACACAACACGGGGTAAGTCATGCGAGTTTTGCGTATCTGATGCATGAAACTAATTTAGAAGCCGAACAATGTTTGCAACTCATTACCATTCACTCGTTGAAGAGTACATTGGCAACCCCAATGTTGTCTTAGGCCACATGGACTGCATGGTAGACCCTGACAACGAGCAAAAGGTCGTCTTCCTATACAAGTTAGCCAACGGCATTTGCCCAAAGAGCTACGGTCTGAACGTCGCCACACTAGCTGACTTGCCTCAAGAAGTGATTGACATGGCTGCAACCAAATCTCAACAATTTGAAGAATTGCTCCAAGATTCAAATGTGGCCATGCAAGTTCGCCAAGCTCTCGATCGAAAAGATGTCAGAGCACTGCGGCAGTTGTGGCACGAACTGTCAGCGAAATAGAAACACACTCAAATCTTAGATTTTCAAGCAGGGGTCTATGATCGATCTTTAATTTCTCAATCGTCACTTTTGTCGTTTTCAAACATGAGCAACCCTTCGTCGTAGAGCGCTTTCACGAGTCCAATTTGATCGGCAGGGTCTTCATGCGGCAAGTCACCGACGCGAAAGTATGACGGGTAGCTCTTAAAGATAAATTCAATGCTCTCGGCATCATCTAGTTCAAATTCCATCGGCGACAATGGATTTTCATGATGTTTTCGTGAATTGTCCTTGCAATGGTAGAGCACGGCTTTCCCTAAGATCGAAAACATCAGCTCGATCAAGATTCATCACACTTACCATCTTCAATTGCAAGCCGCGCGATGCCATAACGAAGCAATTTAAATCGGGCATTCACGTTGATCTTTGGCCGTGGGCTTCCTTCTACTGTGCAATCTTCCTCCTCGTCTTCGAGCTAATTCCAATTTGATCAATTTATAAATTTAACATTAAGTTTACCGCAGGAGGCAAGCGATCAACGAGAAAGTTACGAGCCATTTGATCGCAAGCGGCATCAGCAATATCCATCGCTTCATTCACAACCTAAGCTCGCGCGATGAAATGAAAGCGACAAAAGGGAAGAAGTACCAGACGCATGTGTTTCTTCAATGTTGCCAAGAATTCTTCACGGCGACTGTCACCTTCGAGATCCGAGTACATGACACCCATATAACCCAAATAATCTCGTGGAAGTGATTTACGCAGGTCCACGTTGGAAGCGATCGCGCCAGCCAATCCTTGTGGAAGAATTGTTTCCAACAAATTGCCCACACTGTTTTGTTGGCCTGTTGAGACTGTAACGTGTAATGAATCGACCTACGAAAAGCTTTAGTTGCTAGTTAAGATTGAATCGCAAACATCGTCTGGGCTCTGCGCTTGGTGAATGAATCCTCGAGGGAAGTAGAGCAAATCGCCTTGTTCGAGAGTGATTTCAAGAATGGGCTTGCCAATTTCATCTTGGGAAAAGTTACGGCTCGACACACGAGGCAATGTTTCTTCATCATTCAGGGGGGCATAGACTTTCCAATGCTTTTTGCCTGCAACCTGTAGCAGGAAGGCTTCAATGTCATCATAGTGTGGTGCAAATCCCTAAAGAAGTAGAAATTAATTATGCACTCACAATTAGAGATTGTACTTGAGTCCCCTTGGGGGTGAGGTACGTGTTGGATCCAGCCATGCAGCCCCATTCTTCTTCCAAGATGGAAAGCATTTTCCACATCTTGTCCGAGAACTTTTGTGGGCATAATAGTCGCACTGAGCAGCCATCGTCGAAATGTTTCCACACCTAGTTGACGAAATCTTAGCGGTGTCTCGATGGGTCAAAGCCCACCGTTTTCGGGTTGGCTGAGCCTGTGGGATTCAAAGTCGTGCGCGTTTCATTGACATATTTGGTCAAGTCAATGTCTTCGCCATATTCGAGAGTGTGCTCTTTCAACATGCGCTCGATTTCCTGGCGGCTAAACCTATTGACAGGTCAAAGATTAAAAGTTGTCTTGATTGCAGACATACCATCCGTCATAGTATGAATCGTAATGACGCTTGATGTGCAATGGCTTTCTCTCCCAGTAGTTAGCATAGAAATCCTACAGGCTTGGTCAATCGTTTATTCGTATTTCTCATGGGCCTACTTCGACAGTCACGGGGTAGATGAGCCACTGGAAAAACATCTTGGCCTTGGTTGAACTGTGCAGTCCAGTGTCCATCGAAAGCTCATGAGCATCGACAACATCTTCCGCCTGAATTTCTACACCCGTCAACTTGAATAAATTCATCATTCGCTTTCTGAATCACCTTCGTCGATTACGAGCGGGTGCTTCTCTTCAACCTTTCGGCGCTTGCTTGGATTCGCCGCTGTTGCCATGTTGAAGGTTGATCAAATGCGAGATGTCCAATCACTGAAACAAGTGTCACTGTAGAAACCCCTACACCCCTAAACCCTTCACCCCCAAGCCCATCATCGACAACAGTCGTGGTCTGCCGGCATCTCCTCAGGAGAACTGAGCCATCTTATTACGCTCATCTAGCCCACAAGCTATGAATACGAGGAACCACAGCCTTACAGTCATACCTGCCTCTGGCAATCGACGTAATCGAGAGAAAACCTCGACCATTTGCTGCAACCTGTCCCCCTGATCTATACTGCTTTCTTGTGCCGTATCGAGCAAACTGACCACGACCACACGGAGCAATCGTGGGCAAGTAAGTTAAATTGCCTACCTCACTTGTGTGGGGCTAAGTCATTGAGCACATATACGGAGCTCTCTTGGTGACCGAACTGTTGAAAGAACTTGGGGAACGCTATATCCCGACTGAAAGTTCGTGATAATCCTTTGCGATTAGAGTTTAGAGTGCAACAGAGACACAATATCGCTTTCAAAGTCAAACGGAGGAATCTTTGGGTTGTATTTCTTGAATGGTTGGCCATCTCGTGTGATGAGATACTTGGTGAAATTCCACTTGGGGGCGCCCAAACGTGTGCCGAGGTATTCAAAGATCGGTTGCGCATTGGGTCCCGTCACGTCCGCTTTGGCAAAGAGAGGAAACGTCACTCCAAATGTCGAGACAAATTGTTGGATTTCACCATGTGTGGCAAACTCCTGCTCGGCGAACTGGTGGGACGGGAAGGCGAGGATGCGTAGGCCATGGTCTCTGTACTTTTTGTCCAAGGCCGCCAATTGCGTGTAATTTACCTGCGTGAGTCCGCACTTGGAAGCAACATTCACAACCAAGCATACATAGCCACGGTACTTCTCCATCGACACGGTCTCGCCGTCCATCGACGTGCATGTTAGCTCGAAGAAGCTCGCCATGAGTCTGGTCCGAGAAATGATCTGTCAACATGGATGTCATGGTGAATGTCAAATATAAAATTCTCACCAGTTCTCGAACTATACTTGATAAGGATGTACTCCCAACAAAATCCATCTCTACAGGATCAAGTAAGTTTCACCTCTAAGTTTAAGTCGTATCTTGTTCGTGGTACAACTAACCTTTTGTGTGCATTCTGCCTTTTGATGAACACAGATTTAGATGGCTTGCAAATTACGTCGCGTGACTTGAAGATCCTTGCATTTGGTGTGATGTTGTGGTGACTAATTATAATAAACGGTATACCCATTCAGGTAAAGTTAGCGGTAAAGTACATATTCAGGTAAAGTTGACAGTAACGTACTTATTCAGGTACAGTTGACGGTAAAGTACTTATTCAGGTAAAGTTGGCGGTAAAGTACTCATCCAGGTAAAGTTGACGGTAAAGTACTCATTTAAGACAACTGATGATTTCAGTGACGATGGATGGCACTTCAAGCTGAAAAATTATAATGCTGAATCGAGTTGATAGTCTAAAATCGAGGAGGGCCTTTGGACACAATTTTGGACGCATTCGAGCTCTTAAACTTTGATCCGTCTTGAGGTTGTTGCGTTATTGATGTCTCCTTGGACAAAACTTGGCGAGTTGGACTCAGAAGTTTTTTCTTCTCACTGAGCTTCTTCGCAAGCTCGAGCACTTTTAGCGTGAATTTCTTCCGCGATCGGTTTGAGCGATTAGAGCGCTTCGAGTTATTGTGGTTTGCTATACGAGCGAGTCAGAGTCGGGGATGAATGTATATCGACATACCAACATGGGCGAAGAAGAGGGACATGCGCTCCTCTTCGGAAAACTTTTGATGATACTTCGCGTACAAATGGTAGTATACTGTGCAAACCACTAGAATCAAAATAAAGGTGAGAAAACTCTTTTGGTCGTCGCCTTGGAATCCAATGATCGCAATGGCATTGATGACCCACACGGTGATCGAATAGACAGCGCCAGATTTACCAAGAGGGCTTTGAAATTTACGTTCCATCGTGCGAAAATTCTTTTTGAGATAAATGTAGCCAACACATTGAGACGTATACGAAATACTCCCCAAGATCATGCAAGTATTGAAGAGCATGGCGTCCAGAGAGTAGAAATAATCCACAAAACAAAGAATAATGCTTGCCGTGGAGCCAAAGAGAATGGCATAGACGGGAGATTTGAACGTCGCATTCACTTCGTATAACTTTGAAGGTAGTAAGCCTGAGCCAGCCATGCACGCGATAATTTTTGAGTACGATTGAACAAATCCTTGGCCCGTTGCAAAGGTAGCTGGAATCGAAAACCATCCAGAGACATCATCGGAGCATCCGAAAATTCTGTCAAAGCCATAATTTAACGGAGAGAGCGCCCCCGCAACTTTTGGCATGCCTGGATCGATGCTAATGGCAACCATAAACACCATGATGGCTGTACAAAAGAGTGTGAGAACACAAGAGATTTGGGCGATGGGAACCGACAATCGAGGTTCATACGCATCTGAAACCAAGCGATTGATAGATTCGACTCCAACGTACCACCAAGCCGACAAGGGAAAGACCAGCATAAATTGAGAAATGCCACCCACGACAAGTTGGTCGTGGCCTCCACCAAATTCGTCAATGTCCACATGAGGCAGGGAGCCAAAGACGTAAATAAAGACAAAAGCAATCGAGATGAGAGCGAGCGCCATATTCCACCGCGAGTACACTGTGCCCCCGAGCATAAGTGTAATGGTGGATAGAGCGTAGGCCAAGAACCAAATAAAGTATGGGTGGTCGGCCGCAAACGGCCACAGAGCCCCAAGCATCTTGCCGAAAAAAACAAATGAACAGGTAACGTAGACGATGTACTGGATGGCTTCACAGCAACCGACGATAAAACCAGCGTAGAAGCCCCATGTGCATCTTGCAAGGCCAAACGCACCGCCTTCAAATGGAACCATGCTGGCGATCTCGGCTGCACAGAATCCCATCGAAATGTATGCAAACCCCATCATAACAGTAGCAATGCCGAAGCTGAGAGTTCCGGCAGTGAGGCCAGCGTTCCATGAGAAATATTGACCGCCGATGACAATCGTGATGCCCGCAGCCCAGAGGTTGAAACTCGACCAGAGAACTTTTGGCCAGTCGACAGCGTCTTTGCTCTTGTCCACGCTGCGAAATGATGGCATGACGGGGAAGACTCGACTTGGCATCGGTGATGTTCTGTGTTTAATGGATGAATTTCTCTTGTCAAATCTATTTAAAGTAGATCACTAACGGCCAACATGACAGGATTTGACTGACAATCCACAAATCTTATCCATGTACAGTACGTTGCAACTACATAGAAGCTATCTATTTCTTTTGTCGTCGAGCTGGGGGCTGGACTTCAGTGTACGATTAATTCTTTGACGTCCCTGAGCTCCGCTTCTTCTTTCCCCCACTGGAAGCCTGGGCAAAAACTGCAGCCAAATGCGATGGCCCGAGTGATGTTGTTGACACCTTGCTTGATGCAATTCGCTTGACTAAACTCTTAATTTTTCTTGATAGCTGCTTGCGAGATTGATGCAACCGCTTGGAATTGTTGTGGTTGGCTACACGCACAATGATATCAACTTTGACAGCATTTCAAGGCAAACATACCGACATGGGCAAAGAAGAGGGACATGCGTTCCTCTTCGGAGAATTTCTGCCGATATTTTGCATAGAAGTGATAGTAAAGAGAGCAGATGACCAGAATGACCACGACAGCAATAAAGCTGTCTTGGTTGTCATTTTGAAAGCCCACAACTGCGAGAGCCAAGAGCACCCAGACAGAGATTGAATACACGGCGCCAGCTTTGCCAAGTGGACTCTTGAATTTGCGCTCCATCGTGCGGAAATTCTTCTTGAGGTAAATGTAGCCGACACATTGCGACGTGTACGAGATGCTTCCCATAAACATGCAAGTGTTGAAGAGCATGGCGTCCAGAGAGTAGTAGTAATCCACAATGCACAACGCGAAGCTCACGATCGAACCGATGACAATGGCATAGATGGGAGTTTTTAAGGTTTTGTGCTTTTCATACATCTTGGCCGGGAGAAGCCCAGAGCCAGCCATGCACGTGAGGATTTTCGAGTACGACTGGACAAACCCTTGGCCAGTGGCAAACGTCGCTGGGATGGAAAGCCAGCCTGTGATGTTATCCGAGCAGTTGAACATGCGATTGAAGCCATAATTCAATGGCGAGAGAGCTCCAGCAACCTCTGGCATGCCAGGATCCATGCTAATTGCAACGAAGAATACCATGATTGCTGTGCAAAAGAGCGTTAGGATGCACGTAATTTGCGCTAGAGGGACTGAAATACGAGGCTCATAAGCTTCAGAGCAAAGACGGTTGATAGATTCAACTCCAACGTAGAACCAAGCGGATAATGGAAAGACCGTCATGAATTGGGAAAAGCCACCAACGACAAGCAGATCGTGGCCACCGCCAAACGTTTGAATGTCAACGTACGGCATCGAGCCAAAGACATAGATAAAGACAAAGCCAATCGAGATGAGAGCGAGAGCCAAATTCCATCGCCAGTAGATGTTTCCACCGAGGATAAGCGTCACGGAGGACAAAGCATAGGCCAATAGCCAAATAACGTATGGATAGTCAGCTGCAAATGGCCACAGAGCTCCAAGCATTTTTCCAAAGAATACAAAAGCACACGCGACGTAGATGATATACTGCAGAGCTTCGCAGCAGCCAACGATAAAACCAGCGTAGAAGCCCCACGTGCATCGCGCAAGGCCAAACGCACCGCCTTCAAAAGGAAACATGCTCGCCATCTCCGCTTCACAAAGCCCCATGAAAAGGTAAGCAAAGCCCATAATAAAAGTCGCAATGCCGTAGCTGAGAGTCCCCGCGGAGAGGCCGCCGTTCCATGAAAAGTACTGGCCGCCAATGACGATCGTAATACCAGCAGCCCAGAGGTTAAAGCTCGCTGCAAAGACTTTGTACCAGTTGATGGCTTTGTTGTCGTCGACTTTTTTATCGTCTTTGTGGCGCTGCGACGTCGGGAGTACCGGCGAAACTTGTATCGAGGTCATACTCACCGGCGAGGTCACTGCACTAAGTTTTTTCTCGGTCTATTTTAAGCAACTTGCTAACTGCTCTGGTGCACTGCGGCATGAAATAACCAACGCATTGCCCAACAATTGAGTCAAGCCATTAAGCAAGGCTATAAATATCACCGTCGGCATCAAGTGCCATGAGTTGGCACGCTTGCTAACAACATATTACCGTTGCGTCACTTGATAAATCGCAGATGGAATGGATGCACAGACACAGATAAGTTTGCAGCAAAGCGAACTCTTATTTCCTCGTTTGACCATCTACTTCCTGCCTAGCGTGGTGTTGAGATGGAACCTGTCCTTCTGTTGCCGACGGGGTTTTGGATGTTCCATGAGCAATGGAGTTGGACGGTCCCAGACTTGCTTCAGACTGTTCAACTACAACTCGTTTCTAGTTTCGATTCACGAACCTTCGTCAACTTTTTCGATTGCTGCTCGCGTAGATGGTTCTTCTGCAGGCGTTAATGTAGTTTGCTACGAAGTATTTGTGAGCCAGGAAGACCAACGAGGTCACGACGTACCAAAATGATGGAATGGATGAACACAGAGAAGTCGTCAGCAAGGCTAACTTATTTCCTCGCTCGATAATCTGCTTCCTGCTTGGCATGATGTCGAGATGGAATGTGTCCTTCAGTTGTCGACGGGTCTTTAGATATTTCAGAGCTCCTCTTTTTCTTTCCATCATTCGACGGATGAGTCAACGCTGCCGTCGAGTTGGACAGTCCAATCTTCGCTCTAGCCTTTTGAACTGCTCGTTTCATGAATCTCCTGAACTTTTTCGACTGTCGCTTGCGTATATGGTTGGACTGCTTGGCATTATTGTGGTTTGCTACGAAGTATTTGTGAGTCAGGAAGACCAGCGAGGCCACGAGGTACCAACATGAGCAAAGAAGAGGGACAAGCGTTCCTCGTCGGAAAACTTTTGATGAGATTTTGCATGCAAATGGTAGTAAATTGTACACACCACCAGGATCAAAAGCATCGTGATGAAGCTTTTCTGACTATCGCCTTGAAATCCAATGATCGCAATGGCATTGATCGCCCACACGGCAATCGAATAGACAGCACCAGATTTACCAAGAGGACTTGTAAATTTACGCTCCATGGAGCGGAAATTCTTTTTGAGGTAAATGTAGCCGACGCATTGCGACGTGTACGAAATGCTCCCCATGATCATGCAAGTATTGAAGAACATTGCGTCCAGAGAGTAGTAGTAATCCACAATGCACAACGCGAAGCTCACGATCGAGCCGACGACAATGGCGTAGATGGGAGTTTTTAAGGTTTTGTGCTTTTCATACATCTTGGCCGGGAGCAACCCAGAGCCAGCCATGCACGTGAGGATTTTCGAGTACGACTGGACAAAGCCTTGGCCAGTGGCAAACGTCGCTGGGATGGAAAGCCAGCCTGTGATGTCATCTGAGCAGTTAAACATTCGATTGAAGCCATCATTCAATGGCGAGAGAGCTCCAGCAACCTCTGGCATGCCTGGATCCATGCTAATTGCAACGAAGAATACCATGATTGCTGTGCAAAAGAGCGTTAGGATGCACGTAATTTGCGCTAGAGGGACTGAAATACGAGGCTCATAAGCTTCAGAGCAAAGACGGTTGATAGATTCAACTCCAACGTAGAACCAAGCGGATAATGGAAAGACCGTCATGAATTGGGAAAAGCCACCAACGACAAGCAGATCGTGGCCACCGCCAAACGTTTGAATGTCAACGTACGGCATCGAGCCAAAGACATAGATAAAGACAAAGCCAATCGAGATGAGAGCGAGAGCCAAATTCCATCGCCAGTAGATGTTTCCACCGAGGATAAGCGTCACGGAGGACAAAGCATAGGCCAATAGCCAAATAACGTATGGATAGTCAGCTGCAAATGGCCACAGAGCTCCAAGCATTTTTCCAAAGAATACAAAAGCACACGCGACGTAGATGATATACTGCAGAGCTTCGCAGCAGCCAACGATAAAACCAGCGTAGAAGCCCCACGTGCATCGCGCAAGGCCAAACGCACCGCCTTCAAAAGGAAACATGCTCGCCATCTCCGCTTCACAAAGCCCCATGAAAATGTAAGCAAAGCCCATAATAAATATTGCAATGCCGTAGCTCAGGGTACCGGCAGTGAGGCCACCGTTCCATGAGAAGTACTGCCCACCGATGACGATCGTAATGCCAGCAGCCCAGAGGTTAAAGCTCGCTGCGAACACCTTGTACCAGTTGATTGTCTTCTTGGCATCTGTGAGAGGTTTGGATAGAACGGGTTGGACTGCACTTGACATTGAGATTCATGACACTGCAACCGCCTGTATGAGGTCGAGCGATCTTTAAATAGCTGAAACGGCATCTCCATCGCCAGGGGAAATGAAGTGGAATCAAATCTTGCAACTACAAGGACTGCGTTGTAGCTAACTCGAGATCGACGTTTAGAATAACCAGTGACTTATATCCCCAGAGTCGGTCCTCGCCTCTCTCAGACACGAATGTACGATCGAGAAATACTCTCTGGAAGAAGCTCCAATCATTTGCGTCGGCTAGCCGATAAAGCTGCTCATATTTGATACTCGAGGTCAATTCAAAGACGGATCATGATAACTTCGACAAGCGCGATTGTCATTAGGATCGCCACGAGTGAAAGATTTGATTCTACTTTTTCCTTCGCATTGGCGGGGACTGCACTTCGATCAACGACGGATCTTTCGACACGCCAGAGCTGCGTTTCATTTTGCCAGCACTAGAAGCCCGGGCAATTTGAGTGTTTGAATTGGATGGCCCCATCGAAGTTGATACTTTGCTCACGACCACACGTTTGGCCAAATTGAAAAAACCCCCCGAGTGGTGGCGTTTGCGAGAGTTCATTGACCGCTTGGCTTTATTGTGGTTTGCTACAAAATACATTTTTTATCCCATGGACTCAAGTCTCAAATGGAGAACGTACCGACATGGGCAAAGAAGAGAGACATCCTCTCCTCATCTGAAAACTTTTGACGGTTCTTTGCATAGAATTGGTAATAGACTGTGCATATGAGCAAGATGGCCACCAAGGCGATAAAACTATCTTGATGGTCGTCTTGGAATCCCACCACAGATACAGCTAGCAGCACCCAAACAAAGATGGAACACATGGCTCCAGCTTTCCCGAGTGGACTTTGAAATTTGCGCTCCATGGTGCGAAAGTTCTTCTTGAGATAGAGATAGCCGACACATTGCGATGTGTAGGAAATACTTCCCATGACCATGCAAGTATTGAAGAATATGGCATCGAGGGAGTAGAAATAGTCCAAGAAACACAAGGAATAGCTCACAATAGAGCCGAGGACTATGGCGTAGATGGGAGTTTTTAAAGTTTTGTGCTTTTCGTACATTTTAGCAGGAAGCAGTCCAGAGCCAGCCATGCACGTGAGGATTTTCGAGTACGACTGGACAAACCCTTGACCAGTGGCAAACGTCGCAGCCTGCCTGTAATGTCATCCGAGAACTGGGAAAAGCCACGAACGACAAGCAGATCGTGACCACCGCCAAACGTTTGAATGTCAACGTATGGCATCGAGCCAAAGATGTAGACAAAGATAAAACCAATCGAGATGAGAGCTAGAGATAAATTCCATCGCCAGTAGATGTTTCCACCAAGGATAAGCGTCACGGAGGACAAAGATGCGCCAATAGCCAAATAATGTAAGGGTGGTCAGCTGCAAATGGCCGCAGAGCTCCAAGCATTTTTCCAAAGAATACAAAAACACACACGACGTAGATGATGTACTGCAAAGCTTCGCAGCAACCAACAAGAAAGTCGGAAGTACCAGCGAGACTTGTATCGAGGTGAAGTAAGGCTATCAAAATCATCGTCGGCATCAAGAGCCACGAGTTGTCACGCTTGCTAACGACATATATACCGTTGTGCCACTTGCTGAATCGCAGATGGAATGGATGAACACAGAGAAGTCGTCAGCAAGGCTAACTTATTTCCTCGCTCGATAATCTGCTTCCTGCTTGGCATGATGTCGAGATGGAATGTGTCCTTCAGTTGTCGACGGGTCTTTAGATATTTCAGAGCTCCTCTTTTTCTTTCCATCATTCGACGGATGAGTCAACGCTGCCGTCGAGTTGGACAGTCCAATCTTCGCTCTAGCCTTTTGAACTGCTCGTTTCATGAATCTCCTGAACTTTTTCGACTGTCGCTTGCGTATATGGTTGGACTGCTTGGCATTATTGTGGTTTGCTACGAAGTATTTGTGAGTCAGGAAGACCAGCGAGGCCACGAGGTACCAACATGAGCAAAGAAGAGGGACAAGCGTTCCTCGTCGGAAAACTTTTGATGAGATTTTGCATGCAAATGGTAGTAAATTGTACACACCACCAGGATCAAAAGCATCGTGATGAAGCTTTTCTGACTATCGCCTTGAAATCCAATGATCGCAATGGCATTGATCGCCCACACGGCAATCGAATAGACAGCACCAGATTTACCAAGAGGACTTGTAAATTTACGCTCCATGGAGCGGAAATTCTTTTTGAGGTAAATGTAGCCGACGCATTGCGACGTGTACGAAATGCTCCCCATGATCATGCAAGTATTGAAGAACATTGCGTCCAGAGAGTAGTAGTAATCCACAATGCACAACGCGAAGCTCACGATCGAGCCGACGACAATGGCGTAGATGGGAGTTTTTAAGGTTTTGTGCTTTTCATACATCTTGGCCGGGAGCAACCCAGAGCCAGCCATGCACGTGAGGATTTTCGAGTACGACTGGACAAAGCCTTGACCAGTGGCGAACGTAGCAGGAACAGAAAACCACACCGAGACATCGTCAGAGCAATTAAACATTCGATTGAAGCCATCATTCAATGGCGAGAGAGCTCCAGCAACCTCTGGCATGCCTGGATCCATGCTAATCGCAACGAAAAACACCATCACAGCTGTGCAGAAGAGCGTTAGGATGCAGCTGATTTGAGCAATTGGAACTGAAATACGAGGTTCATAAGCTTCAGAGCATAGACGGTTGATGGACTCGACGCCAACATAAAACCAGGCGGACAATGGAAACGCCAACATGAATCGGGAAAACCCTCCAACGATGAGCTGATCACTGCCGCCACCAAAAGCCTGAATGTCAACATACGGCATTGAGCCAAAGACGTAGACAAAGACAAATGCAATTGAAATGAAAGCGAGAGCCAAATTCCATCGCCGGTAGATGTTTCCACCCAGGATAAGCGTCACGGAGGACAAAGTGTATGCCAAAATCCAAATGATGTACGGGTTGGAAGCTGCATATGGCCATATCGAGCCGACCATTTTGCCAAACGAGACAAAAGAACACGCGACGTAGATGATATACTGCAAGGCTTCGCAGCAGCCAACGATAAAACCAGCGTAGAAGCCCCACGTGCATCGCGCGAGGCCGAATGCACCGCCTTCGAATGGAAACATACTCGCCATCTCCGCTTCACACAATCCCATACAAATGTAGGCAAAGCCCATCATAACAGTCGCAATGCCGTAGCTGAGAGTCCCGGCAGTGAGGCCGCCGTTCCATGAGAAATATTGGCCACCGATGACAATCGTAATACCAGCGGCCCAGAGATCGAAGCTCGCTGCGAACACCTTGTACCAGTTGATTTTCTTCTTGTCATCTGTGAGAGGTTTTGGCAGAACGGGTTGGACTGCAGTTGACATTGTGGCGGCTCGTGACACTGCGACAACTCCTTAGAGGTAGAGCGATCTTTAAATAGACGAAACAGATTCTCAATCGCTAGGGGGAAATTGAGAATCTGCTGCACAAGTTGCCTATTTTACCCTGATTCATAGATTATTTCGGCTATAGCATTTCTCCGAGACAAACTTGGAATCGAAGGAGGATGCATCAATCTATCCTGCGAAAGATTTCTCGTCTTGCTTCACCTCGTGGTTGACACAGTATTGGCGAAATGCCTCGCAGTCGGTTCCAAGCTAAAAAATGCGAATCAAGGCCACTTCGAGGGGTCAAACCTTCGTCTTTATTCTCTTTCACGTGGATCCACATTGCTGACATGAATGAACTTGATATAGAGAATATTTAACAGTCAGGTGACGGCGAGAATACATTGCCCAAGAGTGCTGCCAGTTGGTTCCATGTAAATCTATTTAAACGACCATGACCACGCTGAAGCTGGTTTGAGATCAAGGCTCGCTTCCGTCATGAATGCATATGCGATGAATAATCTTTGTAAGAACTTCGGTTTGTGTCGGCTAGTCGGTGAAGCTGCTCGTGATTGAAGTCAATTGAAAGACGGACTTTGACAGACCCGAGTTCATTTTGCCATTTGGATTACCTCGAGTGACAAGAGTCGATTCTACTTTTTCCTTCGCATTGGCGGGGACTGCACTTCGATCAACGACGGATCTTTCGACACGCCAGAGCTGCGTTTCATTTTGCCAGCACTAGAAGCCCGGGCAATTTGAGTGTTTGAATTGGATGGCCCCATCGAAGTTGATACTTTGCTCACGACCACACGTTTGGCCAAATTGAAAAAACCCCCCGAGTGGTGGCGTTTGCGAGAGTTCATTGACCGCTTGGCTTTATTGTGGTTTGCTACAAAATACATTTTTTATCCCATGGACTCAAGTCTCAAATGGAGAACGTACCGACATGGGCAAAGAAGAGAGACATCCTCTCCTCATCTGAAAACTTTTGACGGTTCTTTGCATAGAATTGGTAATAGACTGTGCATATGAGCAAGATGGCCACCAAGGCGATAAAACTATCTTGATGGTCGTCTTGGAATCCCACCACAGATACAGCTAGCAGCACCCAAACAAAGATGGAACACATGGCTCCAGCTTTCCCGAGTGGACTTTGAAATTTGCGCTCCATGGTGCGAAAGTTCTTCTTGAGATAGAGATAGCCGACACATTGCGATGTGTAGGAAATACTTCCCATGACCATGCAAGTATTGAAGAATATGGCATCGAGGGAGTAGAAATAGTCCAAGAAACACAAGGAATAGCTCACAATAGAGCCGAGGACTATGGCGTAGATGGGAGTTTTTAAGGTTTTGTGCTTTTCGTACATTTTAGCAGGAAGCAGTCCAGAGCCAGCCATGCACGTGAGGATTTTCGAGTACGACTGGACAAACCCTTGACCAGTGGCAAACGTCGCTGGGATGGAAAACCACACCGAGACATCGTCAGAGCAATTAAACATTCGTTCGAAGCCATAGTTGAGCGGGGAGAGGGCTGTTGAGATCTCAGGCATGCCAGGGTCTATGCTAATTGCAACAAAATACACCATCACAGCCGTACAGAAGAGCGTGAGGATGCAGCTAATCTGTGCAATTGGCACTGAAAGACGGGGCTCGTATGCATCAGAGCAGAGACGATTGATGGACTCGACGCCAACGTAAAACCAAGCGGACAATGGAAAGACTTTCATGAATTGTGAAAAGCCACCGACGACGAGGTACTCCTGGCCGCCGCCAAACTTTTGAATATCCACATACGGCAACGAGCCGAAGACATAGATGATGATGAATACAATCGAGTAGAGTGCAAGGGCAACATTCCATCGCCAGTAGATCTTTCCACCGAGGATGAGGGTGAAAGATGACAGAGCATAAGCCAAGAACCAAATAATATATGGCTCGGACTCTGCAAAGGACCAGAAGGAGCCAAGCATTTTGCCAAACGAGACAAAAGCACACGCGACGTAGATGATATACTGCAAGGCTTCGCAGCAGCCAACGATAAAACCAGCGTAGAAGCCCCACGTGCATCGCGCGAGGCCAAACGCACCGCCTTCGAAGGGAAACATGCTCGCCATCTCCGCTTCGCATAATCCCATGCAAATGTAAGCAAATCCCATCATAAATATTCCAATGCCATAGCTAAGGGTGCCGGCAGTGAGGCCGCCGTTCCATGAAAAGTACTGGCCACCGATGACGATCGTAATGCCAGCAGCCCAGAGATTAAAGCTCGTTGAAGCAACTTTATGCCAGTTGATGGCTTTGAGGTCTTTGCCAGGGAGCTGAGGCTTCGAGCGAATAGGCTGCACGGTAGCTGGCATGGTGCTTTTTAGGATATGAGGTAGTGGAAAACGCTAGACCTAAACATAGACGTAACGATAACTTTATAGGTTAACTCCAGACCAAGCTCATGATTACAGTTCTTGGATTGCAATCGGCGGTCTGGTGAGCACAAATGAAATATATCGGCCTTCCATCCACTCTAACCTTCCTTGACGAGGTATTTGCCCATTTTGCAATCCAGTGGATTCACCGCAAGTTCATTTGCAGTGTTTGAAATGGTCAAAATTGTCCATTTGGGGCGCATGTGGTTCGTGGACCAGGAAGACGACTACGATGAGAGAGGATGCTTGGCTTTCCTTTTGACAAGTTTGTCACGTTGATACTATATGTTCTTTTTGCCGCTAGATCTATTTCTTCCTTCGCTGTGGTGGAGCCTGTCCCTCGACAAACGAAGGATCTTTCGACACACCCGAGCTCCGTTTCTTCTTGCCATTACTCGATGCCCGAGCGAGTTGTGTGGTGGAATTGGAAGGTCCCATCGACGTTGAAACCTTACTTTTGGCCACGCGCTTGACCAAATTAAAGAAAACGCCCGTATTGCATTTGCGTGAATTCTTGGACCGCTTGGAGTTGTTATGGTTCGCTACAAACAAATCGATCAAGTTGAATGCTATCGTCGACAAGGAGGAGCGTACCAACATGGGCAAAGAAGAGCGACATCCTCTCCTCTTCTGAAAACTTTTGACGGAACTTTGCATAAAATTGGTAGTACATTGAGCAGATGAAGAGAATTGCGAGCACGGCGATGAAGCTGTCTTGGTTGTCGCCTTGAAAGCCAATGACAGCGACGGCTAAGACCATCCACACAAAGATCGAACACATTGCACCAGCTTTGCCAAGTGGACTCTTGAATTTGCGCTCCATTGTGCGGAAATTCTTCTTGAGGTATAAGTAGCCGACGCATTGCGACGTGTACGAAATGCTTCCCATGACCATGCAAGTATTGAAGAGCATGGCGTCCAGAGAGAAGTAATAATCCACAAAGCACAGCGCGTAGCTCACGATCGAACCGATGACAATGGCATAGATGGGAGTTTTTAAGGTTTTGTGCTTTTCATACATCTTGGCCGGGAGAAGCCCAGAGCCAGCCATGCACGTGAGGATTTTCGAGTACGACTGGACAAACCCTTGGCCAGTGGCAAACGTCGCTGGGATGGAAAGCCAGCCTGTGATGTTATCCGAGCAGTTGAACATGCGATTGAAGCCATAATTCAATGGCGAGAGAGCTCCAGCAACCTCTGGCATGCCAGGATCCATGCTAATTGCAACGAAGAATACCATGATTGCTGTGCAAAAGAGCGTTAGGATGCACGTAATTTGCGCTAGAGGGACTGAAATACGAGGCTCATAAGCTTCAGAGCATAGACGGTTGATGGACTCGACGCCAACGTAGAACCAAGCGGACAATGGAAAGACTTTCATGAACTGCGAGAAACCACCGACGACAAGTTGGTCCTGGCCGCCACCAAACGTTTGAATGTCAACGTACGGCAACGAGCCAAATACGTAGATGATGATAAACCCGATCGAGACAAGCGCGAGGGTCAAATTCCATCGCCAGTAGATCTTTCCACCGAGGATAAGAGTAAAAGAGGATAAAGCATACGCCAGGAGCCAAATCACGTATGGATAGTCGGCTGCAAATGGCCACAAAGCGCCGAGCATCTTGCCAAAGAAGACAAAAGCACACGCGACGTAGATGATATACTGCAAGGCTTCGCAGCAGCCAACGATAAAACCAGCGTAGAAGCCCCACGTGCATCGCGCAAGGCCAAACGCACCGCCTTCGAATGGAAACATGCTCGCCATCTCCGCTTCACACAGTCCCATGCAGATAAAGGCAAAGCCCATCATGAACATTGCGATGCCGTAGCTGAGGGTCCCGGCAGTGAGGCCGCCGTTCCATGAGAAATATTGGCCACCGATGACGATTGTGATGCCAGCAGCCCAGAGATCGAAGCTCGCGGCGGCAACTTTGGTCCAGTTGATCACTTTGCTGTCTCTGTCATGCTGTTTGGGCTGAAATGGCAGGACCGTCGTCGGCATCACGAAGCTTTCCAAGCAGTGGCGACTGATGAGCGTTTCTGTTGTGACGTTGCTCTAAATAGACGCAACCACTGCGGGGTCGTACGTATGCCAATGCTCACGGAATGCGATGGTATGGTGCTAAAGTTAGACTCCTCGGCACAACACTGCCGCTTGTTGACATTAGATGCTGTTACTAGATCCTGGAGTTCAATCATGGTGGAGGTGGATGAGGAGACGCACTGGCGGTAAGACTTCTCGGTGCATCGTGAAAGACATGGACATGTTCTTCAGTCACATAGCCCATGGTGACTCTCTCTGTCCGCGGCGAGACCAGACAGATAGATCGTGTCACGAATTCAGCGTCAATATGCTCAACAATTGGTGGTTGAGCAGATTCCGTTGGGGATGGCAGGCAGCAGACGTACGTGATCACACAGCCAAGGGCTACAGCAGCAAGGAGAGGGGCGAGCCATGCCCAAATCGACGTGGGAGTTGTTCCTGCCGCAGAATTCGCAGCCGCCGCTTCGCAAACGTGAAGCCAATCGAGCGCCATCTCGCAAGTCCCTGTCCCACTAACGACAGGACTCAACAAATATATATATCCGAACGTTAGCATCTTGAACTATAAGCTTTCGACGGGCACATTCGATTCGGCCCCGATGCCAGAGAGCCAAAACCATCGTTCCCAGCCTGTTGCACCAAGCGAATGCTGGTCGAGGGCCGTGTAGTCTTCCGTCTCTTTGGGGGATTGCTTGCTTCGATCCTGCGCTCTTGAGCCATTCTTTGGTGGCGTGGTCTGGCGGTACTGACGTTGTCGTCGCATTGGATCTGTCGGCAGGAGAAGAGAAATGACACTGAGATCTTACTTCCGACACTGCTCCATGTCCGCTCAGCTACTTCAACATGCTCCAAAGTAGCCAATCAAACGTCATCCTGATAAAACAGACCAATCAAATGCATCTATTCTACATTATTAACCAATCAAATGTGAATAAGTCAACATATAGACCAATCAGAACGCGTCATTTCATTGAGTCTATCGAGGATTAGCGAGAACAGCATGGGTTGACGACAGTGCCATGACGTGGGTGCAGTCGTAGTCATCACCAGAGAATCCAAGCACAGATGGGAGATCCTGCGTGGGTTCATGAATTTACCCAGACTCTAGCCTCTTGGCTCGTTTCCTAGCCGTTTTTCCGGCAATATGCTGCTGCGTGGTGCATTTTTATCGCAAGAGGTAGCTGGAGGGAGTTGTAGCCGGACGTGTCCATTGAAATCGCGGTGAAACTATCGGGACATTCGGGAGACCACAGTGGATGAACCTACATAGTCACGATTCGCATGTGGTTGTTTCACACAGATGACTATGCTGGCTCGGCTTGGGGGAAACAAAGTGAGGTTACACGAGCTACTGGTGGCCTGCAAGAACGACTTTGGCTGCAAATTTCGCCAGCAAGCTGACAAGAAATGCAATGAGGAATAGCCATTCATTAGAGCACAGCAGCTCAACAAGCTACAGAGTCGTGCGTGCCCATGAATGAGTCACAGCAGCCAGACAGGAGCAACTATGGCGGCTTTCAACAGATGAGATCCTTGGGGTTCTTGGGGTTGGAATCGACCAAATTGAGCGAGAGGCGTCGGTGGAAGAGCTCGACGAGCGCATCGAAGCAGATCTTAGCGACAGCAGGATCATAGCGACCTAGTAAACCAGCATGATCTATGATGAAATCCACGATGTTGTACCTTTGCTCAACTCATCACGAATGAAGGCATGGTGAGCTTTGAGCTCCATCCACGTGAAGTCGACTCCGGCATCAGCGAGCGACTGGTAAATGCGCTGACGTCCTTGACGAGGCACATGGGGATCCTTTGTGCCAAAAATCATGAGCACTTCGCCCTTGATGTCGTCACAGCGGTCGAGGGAATCAATTTCACCATCCTCTCGTGGCTTGGCTCCCAACGTCTCCGAGTGGATATCAGTACCGAAGTAGCAAACGGCAGCAGCCACGCGTGGATCCATAGCCGCACGGAAGGCCAAATGGCCACCGAGGCACATGCCAGTCACGCCCACACGTCCATTTGAGTTAGGATGAGTCAAAAGAGCTGAAATTGCTGCAGTAGCATCGTCATCGTACGACGAGAGTCGCTTGTCTTTCTTAAGCTGGTTTCCCAAGTCTGTACCAGGCACATCGTACGCCAACACAGTTCCAGGTGACAAGAAGTTGTGGTAGGACTCGCAACTGGCGACGAGGAAACCCTGAGCTGCAATTTGACGGCAGAATCGCGCCACAGGTCCAGTCACTTGGTAAATTTCGGTGAAGACAAGCACGGCGCTGAGCTTTGTGTTCACATTCGCAGGGTCAGCCAAAAGCGTCGGCGTAAACCAATGCAAGCGCATCGGCGTTGTGGCCGTCGGCACATCCGTTGTGGACTCGGTGATCAACATGACAAATAATAGATTTCTGACTCTAATTGGCTAAAATTATTAAAAATATTCAATTATAATTCGTTTAAAATATTAAATATTATAATGTTTTTAATTTTAATTGGCCTAAAATAATGCTTTCTACCAATAATAATTGAAATTAACTATTACAGGACCTCCAAGAATACATTTTATTTTTGAAGGGCATCGGTGGCAAAGGACCGAAAGATCGCCACGGACGAAGCGACGATCGCGTCAAAGCGCGCCGTCTTTGCTGGTAGATCGGACGTCGCGTCGCCCTTTTCCCGCATGCTGCGAACTCCTTTGACTGCAGACCCGACGGGCGTCGCGAGTTCCTTGATATCTTGACCGAGGTGGCAGTCTTGCACGAAGGTGTTGAACAACTTGTCAACTTGGTCCCGACTGAGCGACTGGTTGGAGAACCGCTTCTTGGTTTTCAAGTACAGAGCGATAAACATGACGGCGGATGCTTTTGCATCAATGAGTGGGTACTTGGGTCGCTCTGTGCCAAGTGCAAGAAGCGCTTCTTCCGTCGCGCGCGACAACGCTTGCTCCAATTTGCCAGGAGTCGTCAACGTCAGTCGAGACTGCAAGTCGTCCACGAGCGGTGGCAATTTGACTGGAAGCTCAAGAGAAGTGTACGCTTTGGGATCCAAGAGGAAGCGGCGTTTCGCGGCGTGGTTCACGAAGCAGTAAATTGCCTGGTCAATTGCGGCGAGAATATACTTGTTGCCTTTGCGAATTGCACTCCAATCGTGCTTTCCCTTGCCTTCTTTGAACGTGACTGGACAATAGCCTTGGAATGCAACGTGGAGATCCATGCCATGGCAGAGCTGCGTCCCCATGCCGACATCCCGCACAATTGGAAGCGGCAGTTTAATCGACTCCATGACCGCAGATGGGTTGGCCAAGAATGCCGCGAGATTTTGAGGCGTTGCAAGCCAGTACGAGAACTGTTGGTACTCAGCAAGAAGGTAGCGATCAAGCGCTTGCGATTGACTCAAATGCTGGTGGTGGTTCAAAGCCACTGGGCAATGTGTCGTCAGGACTGGGTGCATTTGCAGCTCCGAATGGCTCAAACGAATGCCGCTTGCAGGCGCAGCGCGGTTCGATGCGAGCGATTGAAAGTATCTAACGCATTCTTTAGCCTCAAGACTGTCAAAGAGAAGAAGAACGTACGTAGCATGGGCGTCGACAACTTGACGGAGCAACGATTGTACCTCAGCCATGACTTTCCACTCGGATTTTAAAGTTGTGTCGACGAGCTTGACGTAGCCCATGCCATAAGTTTGAATGAGCGACACAATCAGCGGAGTCCGCTCAGTGAGCCAGCGCTGCATGCGATCGAGAAGACCAGGAAGAAGCGCTTCCTCGTCTTGTTTAAAATATGTCATCAATGTCGACAACGGACTGTCCAAGCAGACGACGAGCGAAGGGAGAATACTTCGGTCTCGCGTTGATTGCAACGCTTGAAATTGATCCCAAGTCGTTGGAAATCCATCAAGAATCCATCCACGCTGTTGGCACTCGAACGATCGAATGCGGGCGACGATGCAATCGAGTAAGACTCCGTCTGGAACTTGTGATGCGTCTTGAACGCCTTGGACTTGATTCCAAAGCGTCGTGCCGCGCTGACATGCAAGAACCCACTGAATTGCCAGCCACGGCGAGATGTAAATCCATCCAAACGCCCCGCAAATGCCAGTAGCTGCTTTGGTCTTGCCGCTCCGTGGCGCGCCGATTATGGCGCAAGAAACCACGGGAGGACTCGGTCGAGTTGGCGCACTGGCAAAAGCCCATGGCGTCGCCACGAAGGCGTCAAGATTGCTTGGAAAGTAAGCGCGCCCGCGGTACTCTACACAGAATTGCGCGTCTGGAAGTCCAGGAGACGTCTGAACAACTGGACAGTGTGGACCATGATGCCCCATCGTCCAAAATCCAGCGGCGACGAGGGCTTCCATGCGACTGAGAGGAACTTTTTGCACCTCGCAGAAAAAATTCCGCTGCTTGTAGATGCCGCTCTTGTGTATTGCCTTCATGACATCTTTGATCACGCGCTGTGGGCCGCGAGTGGCATCGACGACCGCCGAAATTTGAGCGCCTTGCTCCGTCCAGAGCTCAAGCGTGGCCGTCCACGCTTCAAGTTCTGCTGTGACGAGTTCCGTTACTCGTTCAACCTCTTGCTCACGTGCTGTCGCTTCCTCCGCGGCAAGTCGCGATTTCTTCTCCTTGGGGTCTTCTTTCGTCTGCTCGTTGTCTTGGGTATTGCCATCTTCGTCGTCAGTCTCAGGCTTGGGTGGACGGTAGATCCAATCTTTCATGGCACGTTTGACTGCTGTGGCTTCGTCGAGTTTGAGCGGAACGACGACAAACGGCAGCCACTTACGATCGATGCAGTGCCTGACGAGTTCCACGGATGGAATCCGCGACGCTGCAAAGCCAAAGCCAGGAAGAACAAACGGCGCGGAGCCTGTTGGATCTACATTGCTCAAGGCACGCTCCATGCAGCCAATGTAGAGCTGGACTTTGGTGGCGTCGTCAATCTCATTGCCATCGAGTCGGTACGATTCCAAGGCGACAAGACGATCAAATTCTTCCTGGATGGCGGTGAATGGCAAGGACGAAGCGCCAAGAGCTTCCTCCAAGGCAAGAGCCTACAATACCGTTGTCATTTCTTGAGAAATTTAAAGAAGCGAAGCTTACGACTGACCGACGTCCAGAATTGGACGGCCCCAGCAACAGAATCAGCGGTCGAAAGGTTGTCAACGCTCCTGACGGGATATATCGTCGTGGATTTCGATCAAATGCCGCTTTTTCAGCCGCTCCTGCGAAGACATACCGCTTCTGGTCGACAAAACTAGTCCATTCGGGTTTCCCAGGCACGAGGCGCCACATTTTTGCTGTTGCAAACGTCACGGGACAGAAAGAGCCACAAGCGCCGTTCACGTTGCGAGCTTCCTCTTCAATGGGCGACAGCGGAGCCGTGCCGGCGATGAGGCCTTCGTCAAGGCCGTCAATTTGATTTGAATATGCTGGATCAATCTGTCTTCGAATCGAAATCGCCACCTCGTCAGCACTTGCCAGTGGATCGACTGCACATTTTGTAATGGAAATGCCGGCGTCGGTTCCCACAAGCGTCAGTAGAGATTGCAACTTTGTGCTGAAGTCTTTCGCTCCGGGAATATTATCGTCGACGGCAGGTGGCGGCAAATCCAATACCACGAGCATTTGTGGCAAGAGTCCTTGCTCTTTCATGGAAGTCCACGTCGTTTCCGTCACTGGCACGCCGTGGAGGACCCAACTATCCTTGGAAGAAGTCATTTGGACTAAATCTTTGGCGAGGCGGTCGAGGGAAATGCTGTGTCCACCGCGAAGTATTTCCTCATACTCTGGATTTGAAATGGACGGCGTCAGGAGATCGAAAGGCTCCACTGAAGTTGCAATGCGGAATAATTTCGCTACCTCGTCGGCGATTGTTTTGACTGATGGAGCTGCGATCGCTGGCCATTTCAGCTGAGTCGACACGACCCATAGCTTTTGTGGCAGCGGCGTCGATACGTCTGACAAATTGAGCTTTTTAGCTGGTGTCACAACTGCTTCGAGGAAACGCTGTGGTTGTTTCACGAAATCACGAAGAGCTTGATCGGATGCCATCAAATAGATCTACAAAAAAAGAACGCGTGAGCACTTTGCAAGGAAATTTAACGATGTACGCGGCCTGAAAACAAAGCGGCAAACGCCGGCTGTCCTGTCTTTCCGTTGCGTTCGACAGGACAAATGCTGCGAAAGACGCTCAGCTTGCGAGGTTCTGTCAGTGGCACAAAGGATTTAAATGCAGCGAGAGGACCATTGTCCTGAACGAGCGCTGACCAGTCGCCAAAAAGAAGCCATCGGATTTGTTCGCCACGAGACAACGATGCGATTTCAGGCGGCAGAGCGACATGGAAGGCTGACAGCGATGGTGGAAGTCTTGAGATCGGAGGTTGAGCCTACAGTCGAGCGATAAAACCAACAGAGAGCAGAATCCAGTACGCCAGCAATGGCTTGCAGCGCGACTTGAAGAATTCCAAGCGCCGCCTGATGAAAGACAATCCGCACAATTTGCAACTCTGGTGACGCTGCGGATGTTGTTTTGGCCAACTGCTTCTCAAAGTCAGCGAACGCAGTGTCAAAACGCTCGAGGCAAGAGTCACGAACGCTCAACGTGCGGCCAGGAAGGACTACAGCATGGCGACGGAATTGGTCCTACAATGCTGAATCAGCAACTATATGATCGGGCTATTTCTCCACCAGCGACGGTAGCGGGACGCGAAAAGGAGCATCAGCGTCTTGCGTCACTTCTGGTGGCGGACTGTCTTCGCCTTCTGGAGCCTCTGCTTCCTCCGCTCTGGGTGTTTCATCATCACCATCGGCAGCGCTTTCTCGAGCAGTGTCAATCTCTTGAACTTCTTCTGGAGCAGAAATTTCAGGTTGAATCTCAATGAAGAAGTCGGCATATCCGTCCATGCCTTGAGCGAGATCTCGGACTGAAAACAACTCGCGCCGCTTTGGACACAACGAAAGCGATGCCACATGCTCCATTGCGTTGGCGTGTGTTCCATGGAGACAGATCAAATGTGTGAAATGCATCTACGCCAAGTGGTCAACCGATTCAAGAAGGAGTTGATCGTTCTTACGTCTATGAACGCATCGCTGCCCCATGCATCATGTGGATAGACATCATCGAGGATAAAACCTTGAGCTCCTACAAAGCGCATTTGAGTTTTCTAGCATCGACTGCGACAGTGTCACCGTGAATGGAATCGCCAATGTAATACAGCAGTGCTGAAATTGCTTCAGGTCGAGGAATAGCTCGACCTGCCTTGAGAGCTGCCGCAACTCCTGCTGGCGTTGGGGAATCGCTGGGGGGTAACACTGTCTTTGCAATATGCTCCAAGACGGATGAGATTGAAAAATACGCGACGCCAAGTTCCGTGGCGAGTGCTTTTGCAAGGCGAGTTTTCCCGCAGCGAGGAGGTCCTACGACGCAAATACCAGGTCTGGGGCTTAAATTCTGCAGCAGATTCGCCACTTCAGGGTCCCATGCTTCTTTGCGAAGGTGGTCAGTCATGTACGGAACGCATGATGCACTGGCGGCAGGTTTGGCTGGTGGAAGTGCTGTGACCATGACAGGCTCGCGTATCTGCCGAGACGGCAGGGGAAGCTGGGCTTGGTACAGTCGATATTCCGATTCCATTTGGCCTTTTGCTGTTGCATGTAGTTTCTGCGAGAATGTGCCGAAGACAGCTTCGTGCATGGCGCACAAGCCAGCCTTGAACGAGAGTTTCTCAGCGTCAAAAGTGAACTCCAAGCCGGTGATCCAGTCACCATTGCGATATATCCGCAGTGCTTCGCTTGGCGAGGCATCCATGGCCTTCACAGACAACTTTTTCAGCTCTACGAGTTGGATCAAGCCAACATGACAAAGATTTATCGCTTGTACCGGGCAGAGGACGCCATCGATGCGGCATGCAATCTTTCGCCATGCTATGGAGCTCCGTCGGCGTCATTTGGAGAATTGTGTCGTCGATCTGAGGTGTCGTGATGGCTCGCCTCAAGTCCATCAAGAAGACGCAGTACTACGACATTTACAGCAATGAAACTGGAGCTCTTTCGCACCTCATGGGAGTCAGTGAAGGGGCAGAAGAGGTCGCACAGTTCAAAGAGAGCATCGACAAAGTCCGAGTAGAGCAAATACCTCCGTCCTCGTGCGTCGTATTCCCAGTCGCGCTGCAGATCACGTAAGTTTCCCAAAGCATTGACAAGCTTACTTGGGCGAGGTTACGGGCCGAAGCAATGGTGCTGTTGGTCACAATGACGTATGCAATGCGCTGAAAGAGCTCCAAGTAGGATGTCTACAACGCCGTGTGGTTTATGCTCATGGAGAATTGTCACCTCGTCGAGTCGACCATCCGTGTCTTTCTCCGCAACATGCCATAGGAAATGCGTATGAGCCAGGAGTGCCTCGTCAGTTTTGAGAGCTTCTCGTCGTTGAAAGCTGTACTGGACATAGTTGGCATCGCTAACTTCAGTGAATTTGGCCTCGAGACGCTTCCCGACGAAGAGTCGTCGCATCGCAACGGCGATTGTACTTGAACTGTTGTCGGTTTCACAAGTGTAACTGGCAGTCAACTCAGATATCAATCCTCATTGCATTAACCGTCTTGGGCTGAGCTGCAAGAGCTCACAGCTTTAGCATCTTTAAACTACTTGACGCTTCATCGCGCCTTCAAATCGTCGATTGGGTTGACTAGGACCACAGTTCAAGGACATTTGAATCAAGTGGGATATCTCCAACGTCCCTGCTACAACGACAGCGTACGTACCATGACTTTTTCACATGGTTCCAAGCATTACTTTCAGTCCAAAGCCAACCCCACAGACCGCTTCGAGCGGCTATCCTTCGTCGTGGACGTGCCATCTGTGATGGCATTTGAGAGTTGTGAAATGCAAAACAATTGGCAATGGAAGTTGTTTCTTTCTCGATCGGAATAACCTTCGGGAGAGTACTTCTTCAATTAAATATTTTATTTATATTTCAATATTAATGCTCAGAAAATTTATTAAAAATATGGTCGAGTTGGAGAAATTGAGAATGAGCGCTCTTTTTAATCAAGATATTTGTATGAAATCTCTTTTCCAAAATGACTCTCCTCTAATTTAGATGTTGATTACGCAAAGCACTGCACGAATGTCTCTGGATGGACATGGAATGAAGTCACATCATCTTTGGCTAGAGCTGCCGCCAACAGAGTTCACCGTGTGGCAGCTACAGGATTGAGAAAGATGTCCCAGGCCGTCGAGATTTGCATGGACACGTCCTTGGCATGTGATCTCTACTTGTACAATGACTATGAAGATCTGGATGCTTTCGAGCGTGATTTGATAGCCCAGCTTTGTGCCGCCAAATCGGACGCCAAGGAAGTCGAGATAGAACAAGAAGGTTCATTTAACTGCACGCGGACCGTAGAGTGTCCCGCCGCCGCCGCAGCAGCAGCTCGAGCAGCGTCGGAACCAAAGGAAGACTGTGGTATTCGATTGGACTGCTCTATCTGCCTCGAGAAAGTCAAAGTGCCGACAGCAACGACGTGTGGCCATATTTATTGTCGATGTTGTATCATTGAAGCACTCCGAGTGCAGAAAAAGTGCCCTCTATGCTCGACCAAGATATCGTTTAGGAACATCCATCCGATTTATTTTAATTGAAAATTGCCTCTTTAAAAACTTTGGTCTCCAGAGTAGAAGTCATTGAAATCGAGGCGACGCAAGAGCTCCTATGAAGCAGGAAGGTATCAAGATGGCTGCTAGAAGAGTACTTACACCAGCCGCCTCTGAGGGGTCATCGCGTAGGGCTTGAACGAGATCAGACATTTCCTTTTGCTGGTCAGTAGCATTTTGGAGTAAGTGAGCGAGGACCCGATTCAAAGTCAAGGCACTCGTTGAATTGTTTTGAATAACTTCGACGACGTGTACAACCCGATCAAGGCATGTTTGAATGTTCCGGTGCACCTTCATTTCATCGTGAGTTTGATTGCAGGCATAAACATTATACCTGTTCGGTATTCGTGTCGAGAAAGCACCTATATGGCAGATCACTTGACATCGATCGATCAAATACAAGCTACCTGTGCTCAATCGACATGATAAATGTATTGTGATGCTTCTTGAAGTCGATTGTATCATTGCAGTCGGAAATTTTTTTTTGAAAGCGATGCCATTCCTCAGCAATTGACTAAGATTGTCAGTTATAACGATGAAAGAGAGTGTTGTACTTGGAAGCAGTGGGAGACAAGTGTCGTACATAAATGATATTGAATATGGGCCATGAGATGGCAAGACGTGCTTGAAACATTGTACTTCCGCAATGTATGACGAACACTTTGCATGGAATATGCGATTGCTTTCAGCTGGAATAGATGCGAATGAATACGTGTGTATACACGCAACTTTGGCAAAGGAATCACCACCTCGAGCACTTTGGGCAAGGCGTACACAGGCTCGATGCCACGAAGAACTTCTTGCAAAGGAGGAACTAGAGTCCGATTTGCCAGAACTACATGCCTGAATTAGCTCCCTCCGTCAAGAGATTGGACATACGCAATTCTAGTTCGTCTGTGGTTCCAAATGCAAATAGGTGACTGGCCTCGGTCTGATTGTAGTTTGCTTCGTCAAGAGCAGCAGCCAGCAAGTCATTAAGAGAGCCAGGCACTCCCCAATTCACACGAGTTGAAGCTTCAAGGCCTGCCGTAAATTCTTGCATAAACCTCTCGACCCAAATTCCTGACTTGATATCAATACCCGAATCAAGGAAGCAAAATTTACCTCCATTGAGCAATACCAGATCATGCAAAGCACTCAAGTGGCTCATTAAGTGAACATGCTCTCGAAGTAGACTTAATGTAACAGATCCCACAAAGGCCCTCTGGTCTAGAATAGGTTGTCTGATGCTGAAGGAAATTAATTTCTCGATGGGGGGATATTCGATTGTTTCGTCCTACGAAATTTACAGTCTTACCGATCACTTACGTGCTTACACTGTCCATCAATGCTCTGTAAGCCACAATGGCTTGATCGAAATCGCCTTCCAATCTTGTTGAATCGATCTGCGAAGCTACTATCGATGGATAGGTCAATTCTTGCTTTGTCCTGTCTTGGAAAAGTTTCCACTCGAGACGTATGTTTGATTTCTGGTCTTGAAGGCGTGTCTTGGCCTTCTCCTGCAGTCCACCAAATACTAATTTCGAAACAGTATCATAACCTCCTCCTGACGGGGCCAATATTTTCACACTTGACTTCGAAATACCAAGTTTGGAAAATGATGCGTACAAAGTGTCATTTAATTCGCTGCCATCTCCCCCTGGAGCTTGAGTCACTCGAATGGTGGCTCGGAATGGATCCTGTTCATCGAGTGCCTTTCCATAAAGAATACTACTGACTGTTTTTCCACTACCCCCAGGCTCTTGAACGATGCGGATGTGGCTGTTCTCGACGTATTCATCACCACCTTGGTGAATAATGTTGGCAGCTGATCTGCCACTTCCTCCGGGTTCTTGCAGCACACGAACTGATGGTACATCTGAACGATATTCGTCTTGTCCACGATAAATCGCGTTGTCGGTAGAAGAGCCACTTGCACCAGGCTCTTGTAAAATTCGAGTGTGGCCAAATGCATTTGCTTGCTCCAGATCACCATTATAAATTGTCTTGATTGCAGCTTCTCCACTACCACCAGGCTCTTGTGTCACGCGAGTTGTATTGATATGATTCGCAACCAAATTTTCACCTTGGTAAATTGTATTGAAAGCGTCAGTGCCACCTCCACCGGGAACGTTCAGTAGGCGAATATTGGTGTGTAGATGATTTTCACCAGAGTCTTCCCCTTGATAAATTAGACTTTCAGCAGTGTGGCCGTCTCCCCCGGGCTCTTGAGAAACTCGCACTGATGTATGTGGCATCATGGCCTCGTCAATTGAATTGTCGTGCAGAATATTTGCTGCAGAGTTCCCACCAGGTGCTTGAAGTACTCGAATAGTACTCTGATTCTTCAAGTCTCTCTCATCAGTTTCTACAGCACCAATAGCCCTCTGGTGTTTGAGTTGACCCGGATTTAGGTCAGTTTGGGGGCGAATTTGTGAGTCTATATTAGAAGCTACTCAAATTTTAGTTTAACATCCCAATTAAATGTACCTTGACGCCAATCCGCTATTTCCATATGCAATAGATTTGACAGAGAACTCGGAGCTGTGAGCTTACGCGAGGCTCGAACTTGTTTCCACAATGCTTTTCTGTGTCGACGCTCAGAGTCGGCCATGAGGCCATCATATCTACGAGAAGACATCAGCGGGAACTTCTTGTGAATAAAATCAGAGAACATTTCAATTAATCGCTTTTTGTCGTGCTCAATTTGAAGCTGGGACTCGCGATCTCGGCGAGTAGTAGCCTCATCGTCAAGCAATTCCTGAGCTCGCCGGCGATACTCCTGACTCTTCTTTTCTTGAATTTGTTCATCGAGCAGTCTTCTTTGGAGCTGCTGCTGAAATCTTCTCAGTTGTCTGCGAGCATCTTCATTAGTTTGCATATCCTAAGTTCAAGCTTGAGGCACAATGGCAGAAATATATCTCACGGTTGTTTCACTGCGAGGATGGGAAGCTTTCAAGTCGTATATTGCGTCAGCAAGGATTTCAAGTTGTTCTTTCTTATATTTTTCCATCGCTGCTCTTGTCGTTTGTAAGTTATCGCTGTGCTGGTCTATGTATTGCTGCAAGCCAATGAAATCAGCAAACTTGAATATTCAAATACCTGAACTTGACTCAGATTAGTGATTAGCTGTAATGGCGACCACTTAAACTACAAAAAATGAGTATGATTCTACAGCATGACTTACCGAACTGAGGTAATATACGTGTGTATTAATCTCTCGAGTAACCTGTAATAGAGCGCCAGCCTCTGAAATAGAATCCAAAATGATTCTCTGGTCTGCGACACAATCCAAGCACCTGAAGGTGTTTTGATCCATGAATTCCATCTGCAAAATATATACTCATAATCAACATAATCACTCGTTATACCTGCTCGTCGGTTAACTCCCCCAAGAATATCCACTGCGACAACGCTTGGAAGTATGGAGAGGATATTTGAACAAAAAGCCAGATAAATAGACTGGCTGTGAAATGTTCAGAGCATTGACATTGTATAATAGCGCGACAGATGTGATTCAACATATCAATTCCTCGTGGTATCACTGTCATTATCAACTACTCATAATGTCAGACACCAAGGCAATAGTCAGATTCACCCGACGTTCACCTCCAATCCACAAAGTGTCATCGTCACACATAAATAAGCGAGCGACTTCGAGCATACGAGCTCTGGAGGTACTAGTAGCAGACCACACACTCACCAGGGTCTTTTTCTGTAAACTGAGTATATAAGCCTAATTATAAAAGAAATAAGATGTGGCAAAACTGTCAAGCGTACATGATTACTGGCAAGAAAGGTGTGCAAGGATATTCCCAATGATTGCAATATTCTACCACCAATCAAAGGGCTCTGTCTGAAGAGAGATGATAGAGTTTGTAGTCTTGAAATATAGGTTCCCATCTGTGCGAAAACCTAGTGCCAATTTGAGCGCATGAAGTACAGAGAATCAGACATGAAGAAAGCTACAAGTATCAAACGAAGGACTGGCTTTTAAAAATGTGCTAGATACGACAAATTTCATTGCGTGGTGGTCAAATTGGAAAACTTTTGTTTCGATGCCTTGAAGAACTTTTTGCACCCCCTGTGTGAAAACAGTAATACAAGATTGTTCAACCATCAAATACCTTGACGAGATCAACTTCGGACATTAGCTCTTTGCTGCCGCCTTCAAGTGTTGTTGATGTACTGGTTGAGCCAGGAGAGTGCTCTCCCAGCCGTAAGCGTGGCGCTACTTCAATTTTGTTTGGCCCAAGATTTTCCCACACTTTCATCGGAGCAGCTGTTGTATTATCAAAAGTTGAAGCTTTCGTATTCCCTTTTTCGGGAACCGAAATTTGAATTGCAGTTTTCTGAGACGAAAAGAGTAGGTCACAGTCGTTTGCCGTAGCTCCAACGCTTGCAGTCCCCTTCATGAGATAATGTTCCAATGGTTTTGGTTGTCGTAGTTGCCGTGGCTGGGGAATTCGTTTCGCCCTAAATTCACATTAAAATTCGCCACAAAGTGCATTCGTACTGTAACACATTTGATATGAGGTCCGGTGGACTATCGTCTATCTCAGGCAAATTCAAGCGAATCTGCAACCGAGATGATTTTAGCATGAAAATTGATACTTACGTCAAATCGAACTAGTTTATTGTCAGTTCGATGAAATTTGGTGTGATGTAAGGCCCCGAATAAATCAACAAACTTCTCCATGTCTTTTTCATGCCACAGGTCTCTTTGCATATGACTGTATCCGGGGACGGCAGACATAGCATCCAACATATCCTTACTTCACGAGTAAGAGCACTCGATGCTCATAACTTACGAATCAGCGGATGAAAGGGTGTTGTGCATGTGAAATAGGATGTGCGGATCATTAAGAATCTGAACATTTGACTGCACTATATCCTGTCCAGTCCGACGATTGTACTCAATATGGGTTGAGTGCTTTTTGTTTCGTAGTAACTACATCAAATAAAATGAGTCCATTTATGAGGGACAACGTACTTTGAGAGTTTGTTGTCCAAGTTTTTCATCTGCAAATGTCTGCCCAGAAGATCCCCCTGATAAAGCAAGCAACAGTCGTAATGTTGGCATCACATCAAATGGTGCTTCGACTTCATCTTCACCTTTCACGACATCACCATAGAAAGCATCAAGATTGATATACCTCCCAAGAAATGATCCACGACTGCATCAATCCCGTCTGCAACTTGAAGTCTACAGGACGACTTATCACACTTCGTCTATATTGCATCAACTGTACAAAATAGAATGTTGTCGAATGTAATACACCAATGAAGCATATTCAAGAGTCACATAGTCCTTTTCATTTCGAGCATCCACCTTGACATCACTGGTCGCTGCCTACGTAGATCACTGAGTGGGAAAGATTGATTTCCTGTTTGATACATAAGTGAAGAGCAGGATATCCCATACGCGACGGAGGTTCCTCAAAGTTCCTCTATCTCCAATCTAACAACAAACAACAATTGATACATTCTTTATGCAGGGTGTTTTACTTGTCGTTGTCGTAGTTCTTGGAGAAGATCAATGACACCACGAGCATCTTGCGCTCCCCCGTGCATGATTCAAAATGGACAATTATACGGATCCGAATAAAATACTGACATGTTCCTATTTAAAATTCAAAGTCACTACAGACACTGATGAGGGATGGCCGGACGAATGAGTCCTGCTCTCGAGACGGCGGCGGTCGAAATGTTGAGTTGTGTGGCATAAATGGCTGGCTCAAGTCACGTGGCAGTGGAATCAAATCGTTCCGGGGGGATGATGCTGTGCGGCTCACCATATCGAAGGTGTCGGTTTCTTCGTCGAGGTCAGGAACAACTGCACGAGGTTCTGTGCGACGCCAGGAGTCAGGTCGGCTTTCCATTGAGCCGCCTTGGAAGACGCATGCAGTATTTGTTGGTTTTGTTGGAGCAGTGGGGGCAACAACAGCCTCCCACGCATATGATTCGAGGGGAAGACTATCTCGACTGCTTGGTTGTCGAGATCGTTGGCCGTCTTCCATGGCCAAGACTAAGCCAGGTTGCAGCTTTGCAAACTCATTTGTGGGTGGACTTAGTTCTTGACTTGATAAGGTAGTGGTCGTTGATGACCGGAATGACTTCTTAGGCATCTGATGGTGCTGCAATAGTTGGTGGCTGGAGGGCAGAGGTACAGGTGGCGCTTGAATAGCCTTTGCAGCGACTATATCGTCCAGAAGGTGACGACCACTGCGATTTGACGAGCGACTTGATGACCGAGGAGATGGCATTGCAGTTGATGTAGCGAGTGGATCAATGTATGAGCTGTTGGTACTTCGAAGGTCCCGTTGTGTGTCCATGATGCTGTACTGAATGGAGACAGCTCGACCACTCTTCCGGCTTGTTCGAAGGTCCCGTTGTGTGTCCATGATGCTGTACTGACCGGAGACAGATCGACCACACTTCCGGCTTGTCATCAGCAATCGTCGGTTGAATGTCGACTCGTTGCTGCTTGTGCTGCAAGCCAAACAAGCACGAACAGCCTTGCGGTCAGTCGTGCCGATAGTGAGTGTGGTGGAGCACACATTGCAGATTGCACCAGTGCAAAGGCGGCAATGGTGGCGTCTTCGAAACATTGTAAACGTCTTCAAGCATGTGCTGCAGTGGTGTTCATTGCCGAACTCGTGCTTGAGCGCAACTTGGACTGCCGACACGTCTCGACACTTGACGGCAATTTCGTGGACGAGTGTGTAAGCCATACGATCCATCCATTTCTCGCGTTTCCTGTTTCGGTCAATACAGAGGACAAAGCTGACTCGGCAAACGTCGCGATCGCGCGTTCGTTCGACGAGAAACCCAGAGTTTTTCATCACAGTTCGCTCAGTGTGAGGGCATGGCAGGGGAAACAAGTCGACTGAGTCCCACAGCTGAGTCATAAACTCAATATCATCGTCGCCCATACTGCCGTCGACTTCATCTCGCTGGCCGTCGTACAGTTTAGTGTGGCTGAGGAAGGTAAAGTCCTTGAGATCAGCATCGACGCCCCAAGTCATCCACCGGAAATACATGTCGTGAACTGACGAAGGTTCTCGGAGTGACGAGATAACTTCACCTTCACCAAACCAGGACGAGCCCAACTGAGACATCGTGTCGTTGAAAGCGTTGGTTGTATTCATGTCGAGCATTGTAGCGAGTGGCGCGACGCGGGTTGATGCATTCACTGAGGCTTTGACCATGTATTCGCCAGAGGCTGAATACCCATGGCAGAGCAAGACGCCGTTCTTCTCTTTGTCGAATGTCCACATGCTGTTCTTGGATACAACGGGTGCACTACCGCTTTTGCTGCTACTGTTTTGAAGATGTCGATGATGCGAGGCAACTGAAGTGTCTTGAAAGAGCAGTTCTTGGCTTTTGATGTGTGCTGCATGTCGAAGCTTCTCTTCAATCAATGGCGGGAATCCTTTCGCAGCCACTGAATGGAGCCATCGTCGGTAGGACGGAATGGTATCGTACACGTCGGGCGACGACCGCGCCAGATACATTGGAAGGCTCGAATCCATGAGGTTTCCTCCCACTTGCATGGTATACTGTGTGATGCACTCCAATGCTGCATCCACACGACCCAGACAGTCGCAGATCCGGATGTGCTGCCTTTATCTCGCTGGGAGTGACTTACACATTAGTACATCCATCGTCATGTATACAAAAATCAAGTGATTTTTCGTCGCGACAAGGTTGACAGCCAACAATTGAGCTGAGGCTTCGCTTGGCGCGACATTCTTTCCACAATTTCCGCGCCGTTGATGGTTGTGTATGAGCGGACCGAGTCGTGTCGTGTCTCGGTCTCGCTGCGAGCCTTCCCAAGGGCAAACCTTGGGAGTTGTCGTCGCGTCTGGTCCACAGCCTGAGTACTGTTTGTGAGAATTGCAGGCCAGAGGACCATCCGGCCAGCTGATTCAACACATTATTTTCCGACTTTAAAAAAATATAAGGCGGATTCAATATATTTTAATAAATATTTCATAGAACGAACTTCTCATTGGTTTGAACCGTCCGAAAATGATCCATCAAGAAATTGACGCTGAGAATCGACGCGTGGAGGGGAGAACCCATGAGGACAGCGCGCGACAAAGATAAGACAAAGTCCACCCAAAAGCCCAACGTCCAATTTCTCCATGGCGAGGAAAGGCAGGCGTACAAAACTGGTCCGTTAACAGGTGCATCCTCGAGACACTTGACACGTGTGACATTGTTGACACCTACATCCCGTTGAAAAAGTCGCTGTAGAGGCGCTCGGAATGTTCTTGATTGCAATGGCACGTTCTCCCCAGCTGACCACAATTGTCGAGTACTGTAAGTGCTGGCACTACCGGTATTTGCGGCCGGTCGCATTGTCGAAAAGCGTCGACGACAGCATTTTTAGTGCAGTACAGTATTGTATGTATCACTGGCCTCGTCACAATCGTCAAGCGTGTCCCGCAACGAGAGCAATGTTGTTGTTGATAGCCGGAAGGAACATCCAGCCGAATCAACGTCACCATGTTGTATCGTTCGTTGACCTGGTTCACTGGAATGAATCAGTCTTTCTCCAGTTTTCTACGTCCAACGAATGCTGGAAGTGTATCCACTCAGTCCGTCCTACCTCTTGCTTGACGTCAACCATGTCATGGCAGTCCGATGGAGGGACTTGAAGGCTCTCATAAAAAGTTCATGAATCTCACATGTCCGGATAATTAAGATGCATTATCCGGATAGAGAAGATGCAATGGACTTTTACGAAAAATGTACTTTATTGACAAAAATACGAAACTTTATCAAACGTGTATCTTGAGGAGCCAAGACGATGCCAGGCGCAAAAGCGCCAAAATGCTTGCCTCTGTACCCATCATACATCGACTTCTGCAACAAAAAGAACACCGAGCCGATTGCAGACTCTGCACAAGTCTTTGAGTAGGACGCACCTCGCTTGCAACGTCTTCAATGTTGCAATTGTAGGCGACAATCTCTGCTGCTTCACGTCGATAATTTGGATCCAGAAGAGGTACCGAATGAAGCGCTTTATATGCTTCATAATGAGTCTAGCTGCGTGTTATGTGTGACTTTTTGTCGAAATCCACTGCGGTTGAATATGTGCATATTGATGTGGGAAAAGTTCCCATGAAGCGAGGTTTGTTGCCTGCAAACTATAACATGCTCACGCACGCCACTAGCTCTTCGACAAAAGTTAATGCGACTCGGATTGGAAGAGCCATACGCTATGCTACCACCAGGATATTCAAAGATTGCTCGGTACATGTGTGTCCACTTGACCTTGGGCTCATTGCTTGAATTATCCAGGAGTATGAGTGTGATGGCAGCTAAAGCTACCCATTTACTATCACTCCATTTAATCGGAGTTCATCTCAACGACGAATTGACAGCAGACTTAACCAAAGTAAGTCCAAGTAGCCCTCGTTTCACTGGGAGCTTCAACTTTGTAGGGTCTTGGGCATTGCAAGACTATTCAATCCATTGACTTTGACGGTTCTTCAATGGGCGACTCTGGCCTCGACAGTGCGTAAAATTTCTGCTATCAATCTTACCCCTAGTGTAGTATTGGAGGAAGCATTAGCAAATCGACCGAACCTGTGCCACGTGGGGTTGGCAAATTGCAATCTCACTGATACCAGTGCGCGTCCTGTTGCTCGGATCCTTCGGGTAAGGCGCAAATTCCATTCTGACTCACAATTTTCTAGTCACAAGCCGCTCGTCGAGACGAAGTGTACTGGAGTATGACTTTGAGGGGGCAAACTGTGCCCACACGTGGAGAAGGATGCTTCTTGGTAAATTTAGCCACAAATTCTTTCGGAGATGCCGCAACTGATATTCTTTGTCACGCTTTATACAACGACAGTTGGCTCTACGGTGAGTTGCGTGAAAGAGGTCAATTTATGGATCTGTGCTGTAGGACTCAACTTGAACGAAAATAAAATTGGACCTCGAGGTGTTCTTAATTTTGCCGAAACTCTCCAAACCAATACGACGTTGACCATCTTGCTGTTGAAAGACAACTCGAATACTGGTGGGAGAAATTCGTCATGAGCCACTCACTAACGGTGGTGCCTCTAGACAATCGAGTATCAACATTCATCAATAAAATTCTCCAGGAGCGACAGACTGTGGCGTCTCCTTCAATGAATCATCCAATGGAGCATTTATTGCTGAAAGGTGTGCTGCGATCTTGGGGATGTCACCGTCCTTCAGCCAACGATGTAATCGCGTCAATATTTACAAAAATTCCAACCAAGCCCGATTTGGGTCATAAATCGCACATGGCTCTATCTCGTGGTGGTTTACAGGTACAAAGACGAAATTTTGTCGTGCTAAACTGAAGAAAGACGAATGGAACAAAAAACATCAACACTGAAAAGGCAGTCCAGACATTTAAACGAGTCACCAACTACACCACATTTCAAGTTGCCCCGAAAAATAAAGTTCACGCAAAGTCGAGCAACAAGGAGACGACGAAGAATGCACTCCAGAAGAAAAAACCGACGACACCAACAGTCAAGTCGCGTTCATCAGTGACAACGCCTGAAAATACCTCAGATTTCGACATGTCTGCATTGGACATGCTCATGAATGATCAAATGTTTCGTTCGAATCAAGAGCCGACTCCGGCCAAACGCCTCGACCAACAAATGGTACCTTTGAGTTTCAAAAGTCAATTACTCACGAGAAGTGTAGCTGATAAAACTCATGGAGCGGATATCTACATTGGAAAATGCTCAAGCAAAAGCACAAGAACACATTGACCGAGTGGAGGTTGGACAACTATTTGGTTCAATTCTTCACACCGGAGAGTAGGCTGAAAACTTGTCCTTGAAACAAAAACTCAATCCATTGTTGCCACCACCACCGCCAGCAGCTGAAACAGAAATTATTTCACAATTAGAGACAGCAATTGTCAATCTCACAGAGCAAGTCCAAGATCTTGAGCGGAAACATAAAGTATCAGCCAAGCAGCAGCAGACTAAAGTCTCGTCAGATTGCACAAATAGCATGCTCGATGATCTTACATCCCAGCTGAAGATAGGCTTTGGCCTTGATAGATAAGCAAGAGCAAATCGAGGCAATTCGTTAGTAAACGACTCCTGAACCGTGGCTTCTGAGTAATTAATGCCTCGGTAGAGCTAGTCTTGGTCGAGAAGTGCATTAAGCAAATATTCTTGTGCGTCAGAACATGTGTGGGTTCGAGAAACAAGCTGGAGGGGCTCGCAGTGTACATCGAGTCTTTGATTCGTCTGCATCACGGGTAGCTTTCATTCGTTTGTAGCTCCCAACAGTTCGTCGACGGCTCGCTTGGGTGGAAACCTACATCGTCACCATGATATTTTGAAAAAATTGGTCAAATGCAAACCGAAAATCGGGATTTGGAAAAAATTCATCGCCGACCCATGTAAATGAAATGCGGTGGCTTTTTAGCCAATCTCGCATCGCGTTCCTCTGGGCGTTAGATTTGATGTTTTCCACATGATCACGAAACATATCATTCGTAACAAGGCAACCGTCGTGTGTTCCTGTAGATAATTTCTGAGTCCTGTGCATGGCAGTCTTCACACCCACCTGCATATTGAATGCAATACGAATCGTCATAATCTTGTGGCGGTGTTGCAATCACAAGACGTTCAAGGACCATCGATTGCAATAATGTCACATCGTCAGGGACTTTGCTTGGGCTCACATCAAATCCGATATTGGCCATTCGTTTTTGCACGCCGACCGTCTCGTATTTGAGCAAATAATCAGGCAGAAATGCAATCACTTTGTGGCCACGAGCCAAAAAATAGTCAAAGGCCAAACGTATACCACGGCAAGAAAACTTTTTGTTGAATCCATGGCGCATAGCCACATTAGCAGCATCCACGACGATCAAACACTTCCAGTCAGATTCAAGTGATGCAGTGAAATCCACAGATGAATGGCGCTTAGACCGCACGGCACGTTGCTGGTGTTTTGCACTTTTGGGTTTTGGCGTTTGTAAATTCACTCCAGTAAGAATACCTCGAACACTCGTCGCCTTGCTTGATGGGGTATGAGATGGAAGTGATTCATTTGGACTTTCGATGTTCTCTTCAGAGACCATCTCGTAGCCACAAAAAACGCATTGACATGCATCGAGCGGGATTGAATTCGAACACTGAGGGCACGTAGTGTCGATTTGTACAGATAATCCAGTGTGGAGGGGACATTTACTCTGATGAACGTATTGACTCATCCAACCGATTGACGAAGCAAATGACAAAAAACCAAAAATGCGAGCAATACGTAATGAGACGCTATTGTCTTCGCCTTCTGATATTTGTTGAGAATATCCACATCGTATAACTTTGTCAAGTGGGAGAAATCCACGAATCTCTTTGTCCTCCCACAACGGCACTTGATTTTTCTGCCATATGTTGTCTGATGTACGTTCGTTTGGTGGAATGCGGTCCCACAATAGAGGCAAAAGGGTAGTCAAAACTCCTCGGAACGCAACTACAGTCGGATGTTTCCAGCGAAGGAACCATGGGTGAACTCGAAGCCAATCGAGGAAAACATTAAGCGCCGGCAAGAAAATCAAAATGTTTTGATCTGGTGTCTTTGACGACACGTCAATCAACGCAGTCGCCAACAGAAATGTCAAGTGAAGAGCCCACTGAACATTGTCGTGCTCTGACCAAGAAGGAAACTCGGAGTAAAAAAACAAATCTTGACCCCGGGCAATAGATCCACCGATGGGCACTTGGCAATTGTGAACAGAAAATATCGCCACGACAGTCATATGTAGCAGAAAGGATTGCAGATCGGTTGGTGGTGGCTTCGCGTGAAGAAGAGATCTTAGGCTGTCAAGTGCAGTCGTAATGTCCATTTCAAGCCGTGCAACATCAATTCCCGTGAAAAGTCTTGAGTAACAATGTAACAACAGCGTGCTGCAATGTTGCTTGGCCTCTGTTGTTTTACTTGGTGACTTTGGTGCCTTCGCAGTAGTTAGCGTTGACATCAAATTCTCACGAGAACAAAACGGGGTCGCGCAAGCCAAGCTCCTGCAATACAAGTACGTCGCATCCAGTAATCGGTGTTGATGCAGTGCAAGAAGTGCCAATTGATTGTAAACTTTGCCGTTGGATGGGTTGTGTTGTAGCGCTAGGCGATATTGGGTTTCAGCATGCCGCCAATTGCGGCTTTGCTTCGGTACAATATTTTGGCCGTACCGTGCGAGATCTCCGAGAGCGACCAACGCCATGTGGATGGCGTGGACGTTGGCAGCTCTCTTGGAAGATGAGATAGAATGGAGAAGGCGGTTATAAAAATCAGTGCTTGCAGCCAACAATGGTGTGATAGACTCACGAACTTGATTTAGTTCTCTACTGCCACCGGAATCGATCGTTGAGGATGGTTGATTTGTGATTTGGCGCCACTTAGCAAGAAGTGGCTCGATTTCTTTGTACCAACTCATCCAGAGCCGTTCATTGATATCCTGTACAACTTTCAAGGCACGCTAGCACGGCAATACGCACCGTATTTGACGTCTCCTCAGTGTGGTTCACAAGCAGTTCTTGATAGGATTCGCGACAAGCTTGCCTTAGGCATGAAATGCCTTGTTCATGGTCTGCCACTCGTTGACCACCAAGAAGACGTCTCAGATACTCTTCCCATTTTTTTGTTGATACTATGAGAACCTCTACAGGGGCTCCTGATGGATTGAACCCCACAGGGTATGTATCATTTGGTGTGTCTGTAGGAAGCATAACTCTACAGGAACAATAACCTGACATAAATATTTCTTTCAGCATACCTGGCCGAGTGTTTCACTTTTGCATTGTGTTCCTGGAAAAGCGCATACATGACTTCAGATCGAGAAAGTTTATTGGCCTTGTCATCGTCCGATCGCTTAGTTATCGTCGATTCGCTTTGGTGACGATTCAAATTTTCCAACGTAGTATTTTTGATATCGACTGCCTTGCGGTGTTGTTCCCGATACTTATTGACCTCTTGTTTTCGATTGTGGCATTGCAAGGCAGTGCGGTCAAGACCATTTGTCTCGTAAAGAGCGACATCATCTCGGGTTGGCGTCACTGGGGAATGTCGTGATGGGGTACGTAGCTCTGGAGGCACCAGGTCGTCAACCTTGTCAATCACGATGGATGGAGTGCTTGTGATACTTTCATTATTCGATACTTTCTTGCGGTATCGAAGTCGATATTTCGTCGTCTTTTCCGGGTCTTCTGCCATCTTGCAAGAATTTCCAATAAGAAACCAACTCCACAACATGACATGATCATAAAATACAATTTATTAATTGGCTATAATTGATTTTTTCGACCAATGACATTGCTTAAATTTTTATTCATTCACCAATTAGATGCTTGCATTGCTAAAACATAAGTCATTTATTGGATAAAAATCTTTCATTGAACCAATGAAATGACAATAAAGATTAGTTATCTACCAATAAAAATTAACTCTGTCAATATCCAGCCTCAAAGGTGTCCCAAAATGCCGCCGATTCCTCGCCCTCATGGACAATGATGACATTGGCTTGATCATCTACTTTCTCACTGAGCTTCTTCACGATTGCTTCAGGAGTGCATGATGATTCACGTTCGCGACCTAGCCAAATGTAGCTCGGTCCGTGAGGGACGTTAAGCCAGCCGACTTGATCAGGGACTAAATCGCTGCTGTCGTAGTCGTTCAAGCGTTCCCAAGAGTCGGCTATCGTTGACAGCACACTGAATTGAGGCTTCAGAGGACATTCGCTTTCGTTGATGGGGGCTCCATTGGAGTTCTCGACAGCTTGTGCGTCAGGTATTTTATGCCAACTTTGGTCTTCGTAATCAAAACCATTCTTGCCTTGCTCAATCGAATCAGGCGGAGCTTGGGTGATCTTATGGAACTCATCACTTTCTTCTCCTTCTCTCTCCACAACGATGTGCGGCATGCTATCTACATCGCACCATACATATCGATACCACTACATGACGGCTCGACATTTGTATAACTGCTCAGCTCTTACCTTGCGAATTTCGTCAACTGCGGCGTTGCTGTCAGTGTCAAGCGAATGTCGACCTCTCCAAAGATGAATGCTATCTGTCGCTATGACCACGAAAATGCCATGCGAATAGCAGTGAACTTGCCACGGCTGTGCCAAGACCCGAGTTCCTGGTATCAAACATGGTTTGAGTACCAATGTGGTAGAGTCGTGGGCTGCATGTGGTGTAAAGCGGAACACAGTTGGCCGCTTTGACTCATTGTTCTTCTGAGAGGCAAGTTCCATAAGCTGACAGATGAAACCAGCGTTGGGGCTGCATATATCGCGCGCCGCTTTGACCTACTCGTTGTAAAGTGTCATGGGCTCGGTGTTATTCAACCAACCTGTGAAAAAGCCACTTCGTACGACAGGCTCTCGCGACACATTAATACTGCAATGGCTGCGGCACATGATCGAGAAACACCTTGCTGGCACATGAGAATGACTGATCCACATTTGGTCTCTTCAATAGCTTCCAGGATTCGAGGAAGAAACGGCAGCAACTCCTGTGTATGTCCATCACGCAATGCGAGAGCGAGCTTCTGGCGAATGTGGCCTGGAGGCAAATTGGACTCGAGGAATGGTACTTCACTAGCTAAATTGATCAACGTCGCTTCATGAGAAGGCGGCCACTCGACTTCATGGCCTGCTACGAACAACCACGGGCGGATGCTGGAAAGCAAAGGGGCGAAAATCGCCAATCGTTCCTTTCGGGACAGCAGTAAAACTTCCTCAGTATTTCCATCGATCTTGCGCCTGTAGTTGGCAGGCCGTGCCGGTGCAATCGAAGTAGGAACGATAGCCAACGCATTAGACTCGAGAGGTCCAGACGTGGATGATGCTTGGCCCATTTTCTTTGAAACAAGTCCCGAGTTGATATATTTAGATTATTCACACAACGACCGAAAACGCTTTCTCCTCTGCTTTCTGCAAGCTCACCTTGCGTCCCATCACAATTAGCTTCTCTGGGGCTGTCAAGCTGGCTCTACCGCGAACCCACTTCCAGTATATTGTGACTGCAATACCGATGGCTACAACAGCAAGCACGGCAATGAGAGATGCCAAGATGGCCCCATGGGCTACAGTCGAGCCCAAGACAGTTTGACCGACGCCATCTGACAAATTTTCAATCCTTTCTGTCAGCGATGACAAATTGACGTTCAGTTCCGGCCGGATTTTGTTGGAATCTGTTGTGGATTGAACTGAAACTTCTGCGGATGTCTTCGTCCATAGGACAGTTGCGCAACTATCGAGGTAAGCATTTGCTTCATTTTTGTCGAGACGGCATAAACGGCACGATGTAGACGGAATGCATCCCGCAAGGGACGGACTGGAGTAGCATCTGGAGTCCAAGACACCGATAGCACCTTGAAGATTTACCACCGCAGAGGGAAGGCAAGTGTTGAGCTCGCAAGGGTGCAAGTCTTGAGCACTTGTGAGGTTCAGAAGACATCGTCGACAAGGTGCTCCACTGGACACGCATCCTGTGCCACCAGTAACGGGACACTGAGCATCATAGATAGCTGAAATTCCTTGAGTCGCTTCGTCGGGGAAGACGTACGATTGACAATAGACTTGTGAAGCACGTGGGACTGAAGGATAAGCTGCAGGAGGACACGAGGCGTAGTTGGATGACACCAACGAGTCAAACACTTTGCACTTTCGACAATATGTCTGCGCGACACAATTAGTAGGGTCAGTTGCACACAGTTGGTCCGAGAAGAGAGCGACACCGTCGGTAGCTTCGACAGAGGAAATCAATGAAGCTGCCACGCAAGCACCATTCGTCGTTGTTGGAGCTGACGTCACGACTCCGATATCAAAGTTCGATTGACTTTCTACAACTGCCCCGAGTTGTATCGCGACACTCAGAACCAATATGATCTTCATGCTCGCGAGAAATCAAGTGAGGTTCATGGGCGCGATTCCAGCAGCATGAAACTGCTCCTTTCCGGCATCCGGACCAAATTCAAATGTTACATGATGAGATGCGAATCTTCTCAACTCATGCTGCTTCTTTGATTCGACGCAGAGATGGTATTCCTTGTGCAGCAAGGTTTACGCCTCCAGATGAATTGTAGTTTCCTCTGCAACGTGGCAACATAGAAATAGCTAGGTTGAAACGACATCAAGTGCTTTGGGAAGACCACGTAGATGAAATCTTTCAGAAATTGAAAAGTAAGTTCGGTCAGACACCAGAAACGAAACTGGTTGATCATGACCAAGCTGAATTTTATTTGATTCGCACAAGTGAAAGGCTACACTGCCCAGCAATGGATTGCCAAGAGAGCCATAGCTGTCGATTCTTTCGTTGCTCCAGCTTGACCACCTAAGTGATCACTTAATGCCAAGGCATCTTCATGGAATGAGTCGAAATCTTGAAGCTTGTCGTATGCTTTTGCACGCAAACAGAGACCATTAATATGGTTTGGTTGTCGATTGAGCAGACGTGTTGAATACTTGACAACCGCCTTCATATCATCTTTGTGCCAGCTTGCTTTAGCAATATACTCAAGTAGAAGGCATTGACTAGCTTCACTTAAGCGATCGCTCTGCAATAGATCCACTCCTTTAACAACAACAGCGTCGTATTGCTTCGACAAAAGAAGCGCATTGCATTCTTGTACAGCACTAGAAGCTAGAGTAGTGTTTTGATGAGCTCGGGCTCAGGAATAGTCACCTGAAGCAAATGTTATTGCATCTTTTAAAAGAATTTCGAGGGCAGCGTAGTAAGTCGTGCGATGCCGGTGTACAAGATCGTTATGTCCGGCATTCGGAAGCTGTTGGAATTTCTTGTTCGTAGACGAACATGCTTGAAATAATTTTTTGGCTTGCTCGACTACAATGGTTCAGAGAGCTTATATTGTAGCTTGTGTTTACGTGGCGCGATCTCATCGTCTGTACCATGTATGACCATAACTGGCATTGACTGAAGGTGCCTTATTTTGTCAAGAGAATGGAATATCTCGGGAAGCATATTCAGCATTCCCGCACCACCTGGAAGCATCATTGCCAGTGTCTTGACTGAAGGAAGCTGTAAAATTGCATGAAAGCTGCTCTCGAGAACCAAACCAGAGAATCGGTCGGGGAATTTATTTGCCAAATGAATTGCACATTGAGATCCCAAAGATCTAAAAAGCATGTCAGAGTCTATATGCCTGAAGTTATTCCACTTACCGTCCGAAAAGTACGACTGGGACGGATGGATTCAATTTGGGAACGCTTCCAAGCTGAGATGCGACGAGTTCTGCATCAGAGAGGAGGCTTGTAAGGCTTGGCTCACCAGAACTCCAGCCATAACCACGGTAATCGACTACTAAAAGCGCCGCAGGAGACTTCATAGCCGATAGCTCCTTGGATGCAGAACCATAGTCTGGTGCAATCTCGGCATTTCCGTGGAAGAGCAAAATGACACTATCATACGAATCCGGTTGGGAAGATGGCCGATAGAAACGATATCCCAATGAGATCGTAGATGATGTAAAGGCCCCGTCAATGGCATTAGGCACAAGTGCTGAATTCATTGCATGAGGACGCGGATGGAACGCTACAGAGGTGATCAGGGGCGAGTCCCAGAACGACATTGATTTCGTGTCAAACGATTATCTCACTGGTGTATCACAACACGATCGCAAATACAACCAATCAGAGAACGAATCTCCGAGACTTCATGAAGGATACGTTCATCATCATCAAATCAACAGCCATCACGACATGGCTTTTGCCAAAACACCGCAGAAATCACACTTTTTGATTGCTTGAGAGATATCTTTTCCAGATCAATAGACTCTTGCTTATCCAGAAGGCGGCCTAGTAAACAATGCTAAGAGTTTCATTGATCCTACTACGTGACATGATCTGAAAACCTAGGATCTTGCCACCAAGCATAAGACTATACTAAGTGGAGGAACGTAGTCGCTTCTTGGGGGAGGCGGCACGCGCGCTTTGTCCTCTTGTTGTTGAGGAATCGAAATGTATTTTGACAGGCTTTCCATGTTCCTCCCAAGAATATAAACTCAAAGTGAACAATATTTTGGCGCCAAAAGCTATTACTTTTGAAAGGTTTTGAACATTCTACAACTGCAGTCCCATAATAAGTGTTGCTGCAGAACATGCACATCAAGAGTGTCGTGGTTTGCGGCTTCCGCAGCTACAAGGAAGAAGTCGTAGTGGAAAGCTTCTCAAAAGGTCAGAACGTAGTCATTGGACGCAATGGGACTGGCAAGAGTAACATGTTTGACGCTATTCGTTTCGGCTTGCTCACAGAACGCTTTTCCAACTTGCGTCAAGATGAACGCCAAGGTTTGCTTCATGAAGGCGCTGGTAAGCACGTCATGAGCGCATATGTCGAGATCACATTTTGCAATCGTGATGGACGATTGCCTTTGGATACAGAAGAAGTTGTGCTCCGACGAACAATTGGTGTGAAGAAGGACGAATTTTTCTTGAACCGCAAGCACATTACGAAACAAGACGTCTACCACCTTCTTGAAAGCGCAGGCTTTTCACGCTCGAACCCCTATTACATTGTTCAACAAGGGAAAGTGAACGCTCTCGCACTCATGAAGGATAAAGATCGACTGGAATTGCTGAAAGACGTTGCAGGAACCAAAGTTTATGAAGATCGACGAGTTGAGTCCCTCAAAATCATGCAAGACGCGCAAAGCCGAAGAGAAAAAATTCTGGAAGTTATCTCATACATTGAAGGTCGTCTAAACGAACTGGAAGAAGAAAAAGACGAACTAAAAGAATACCAGGAACTCGACAAAGAGAAGCGGGCTCTTGAGTACATGATGCATGAGAAGGAGTTGCAAAATGTCCGCCTAGAGCTTGAAGCCATCGAGCGAAGTCGTGTTGAAGAAGCGTATATGTCTAACGAGTTGCACGCGAAAGAATTAGAGTTGGCAGACTTGGTGAAACAAGCGAATGAAAACATCCATCGAGTTACTGAAGATTTGGCAAATTGGAACCGCGAAAAAATTGCAATGGAAACTGAACGAAGTGAGCTTATGCAAGCCAAATATGCATTGGAAATGGAAGTGAAAGAATTAAAAGAAGGTGTTTCTCAGGATATGTCGACTAGCAAGTCCTTGAAACAGGAGATGGCTGCGATCCAGAGCCAATGCAACGCAATTGAAAAGGAATTGGCAGATCAATGGATACCGGAATATGAATCTATGACAAATGCCTTGAGCGATGGAAAACAGTCTCAAACAGCACTTTCTCTAGAGGCAGATACCTTAATATCCAAGAAAAGCCGCAAATCACAGTTTAAAACGCAGAAGGAACGCGATGCCTTTCTCACTGCCGAAATCAATGAATTGTCATCACTCATCAAACGCAAAGAGAAAGAATGCTCGACTGTCAACCAATCAATTGCCGCATCTGAAAGTCGACAAAATCAATATCGCCACGATTTGGAAGAGCAAAGAACGAAGATGGAGCACTATCGAAACCAGCTGGATGAATATGGTCGATCGATACTTCAGTTGAAGGAAAAGCGGAACAATGTTTCAGAAATTCGCAAAGACCGCTGGCGCGAAGAAAATAAAATCTCACATGAAGTTAAACACATCAGCGAACAGCTCTCAAAGAGCGAGTCGGTTTTGCAAACTACTATGGCATATGATGTGCGACGCGGTTTGGATATTGTTAAAGAGTGGCGAGACACCGGCAAGTTTCGAGGGATTTATGGACCATTGATTGAATTGGTGGAACCAGTTGATGACCGATTTTGTGTGGCGGTCGATGAAGCAGCAGGCGGATCATTTTTCCACGTTGTTGTTGACACCGACGAAACAGCCACACGGATAATGCGTGAACTTGAAAAACACAACCTCGGCCGTGTTACGTTTCTTCCTTTGAATCGTCTCAAAGTCAACGACGATGTCAACTACGTCACGAACGACGACGTAGTTCCGTTGATCGACAAGCTCAATTTCAGTCGCGAAATACGGAAAGCTGTCCTCACTGCATTTGGAAGGAAATTACTATGTCGCGATTTGGATACCTGTGCTGAGTATGCAGAAAAAACGGATATGGACTGCCTTACTTTAGATGGTGACATGGTGCATCGTCGAGGAGGTTTAAATGGTGGTTACAAAGATCCCAAGAAATCACGCTCTCGGGCACAAATGGAAGTAAAAGCCAACGAAAAGAGGTTAGAATCTGTAAAAAAAGAGGCCAAAAAAGTGCGGATTGCAGCCCAACAAGCAGATCAACACGTTACAAGTATTCTGGGTGAAATTCAAAAACAAGAAGCTGAAAAACATCACTTAGTCCAATTATATGAACAGCTGCAAGACGAGCATGAGAGACTACAGCAACTGGTTGCCCATGACCAAGACAATGTTGAGGAAAAGAAATCTATGCTGAGCACTTGGCAACGTGAAATTTCAGAATTAAAAGCAAAACACGAGGCACTCGAAACAGAACTCACACAGAAGATGCAAGACACATTATCACCAACTGACGCTCGTCGTTTAGAAGAATTGCAAAACATCCTCACTGAGATGAAAGTTCAAGAGCGTCAGCAAAACCAAGAACTTGAAGCAGTTCGCAGCAAGAAATCCAATCTGGAGACGATTCTGAAGGATAACTTGCATCGGCGACTTAAGGAAATTCAAAATCAGATTGCAGCTACAAGTGTGTGGTCACTACACGCCTCAGAGCGAAAAACCCTCGTGGAAATGAAATCTGTGGATTTGCAAGAAGCGACTCGAGCTGTGGAGAGCCAAGACGCTCAGTGGAAGGAAGTTGAAAATCAGGTCACTAGTTGCGAAGAAGAGCTCCGACAGGAGCAACAGAGTCTCGAAAAACTAAAGCAGCAGCTTGCGGATATCACACAACAGCTTGCCGAGGAATCGGTGAAAGCTGACAGAATCTTAACAAAGCGGAGACGTTTGTTGCAAAAACGAGAAGATGTCATGCGTGACATTCGAGAATTGGGGACTCTTCCTACATCCGAACTGGAAAAGTTTAAGAATTTGTCTGTGAAAGATATCTCGAAGAAATTCACGAAGTGCACTGAAAAACTGAAGGGTTACTCGCATGTGAACAAGAAGGCCTTAGATCAATATGTGAGCTTTTCCGAACAACGAAGCACACTGATAGCGCGAAAAGAAGAACTGGATGCCGGCGACGAGTCAATCAAGGAGCTCATTGAAGTGTTGGATAGACGCAAAGACGAAGCAATTCTACGTACTTTCAAGGGTGTGAGTCATCACTTCACCCAAGTTTTCAAGGAATTGGTTCCCACAGGTTGACGATCTTTTTTTCTTGTGATTTCTCACAATTCGGGTAGGCGAAGGAAAGATGTTGATTTTACGTGGAGAAGACAGCCCAAATGAATCAGACACATCTACATTCATTGGCATTCAAATCAAGGTCAACTTCCGTGGCGAAGGGGACTCGTATTTAATGAGTCAATTATCTGGAGGCCAAAAAGCTTTGGTGGCCCTGGCGTTCATCTTTGCAATTCAACGCTGCGATCCTGCTCCATTTTATTTGTTTGATGAAATTGATCAGGCATTGGACTCAACACATCGAGCTGCAGTTGCTGCTTTGATTCAACGACAAGCACACTCTGAAGAGAACCCTGCTCAGGTATTCTTTGCACAGCATACCATCTCTGAAAATTTATGGCTAGTTTATCACATCAACTTTCCGTCCCGAGTTAGTCATGGTTGCAGATCAATTTTATGGCATCAGCCATCAGAACAAGATCAGCAACATCCAACCCATGACCAAAGAAGAGTCGCTTGCATTTATTGGAGACATTATGGCTAGTGAAGAAGCAGTGGAAAATCCTTAGGAATTGAATCCAATTCAATTATCGTTTCAATTCTTGAAACTATTTATTCTGCCGTCTTGTACAGTTCTCACATCCATCAATCGCTCTTGTCTTCATTCTCTACATTTCATTCCTTTGGGAGATTTTCGGACGTTTTGTTTACGGTGTTCTGCTGAAACGATATCACAATCTCCAACCTGCCTCAGTCGACCTTCACGCAATCCCGTCGTGCACCCACTGGAGGTCTTCGTTCCAACGAATTCTCGATTCATTGTGAAGTCACAACTGGAGGTCAGTTGTTGAACGCCCCAAATTGTTGAGACTCAAGAGCAGAAGGAAGAAACCGAGCAGCTCTGCAGTTGCATGGCGCAGATTGGTTGATACTATGTGGTCAATGGCGAAGGTACGAGTACATTATTTTCTTTGTGCAATGTTGCTGAATGAAGTACCTTTTGCAAGGCCTTGCGAGCGAGAATGTCATTTCTATACAAAATCACGTGCAGGAAAAGTCACACAGTGGATCACACCCAAGTGAAATATCCCCACGACATGCGTCAATCGATTTGCAGACTGGAAATTCAACTTGCGACTGTTCTTCGTCTTGCACAGCCATGGCGGGAAAGAGTCACATATCATGCATTCTGAGATCTTCTCGAGTCGCTCTAAAATTCTCAAGACTTGGAACATCCAGCTGAAGGTTGATCGAATGTCGAGTTTGACGTGCACGGATAGTCTGTTGTGATGGGCATTGTACAGTACGTCTGCAATGTTGTAAGGCGGTCAGTCACCACGATGTCTTTGATTTCCTGTCGTACAGCAGCGGACGACTCATGGTATCTTTTTTTACGAGGGAAAGTCAAACACATGGTGGGTAACTTTGATGGCAGCGAGATCACCCAACGCACGCACGCACAAACCAGCTCAGCAGCATCGCCAAAACAACACTCGAGGAGGACGCAGAGCACATCCCTCTTTGGAAAAGCCACACAGATGCAAGAACGGCTCGTTCTGAACCCCTCCACATGTTTTGTACGATGGTATATTCGCTCTTGGTGGGGCATGAAATGCGGGCATGATATTCGTAATGGTACCAAGATATTACCCCCACCTCTCTCGCCCTCATGAGAGAGGGCTCGACTGAAGAGTCCTGCTCGTCTCTCGCTCATATTAGCCGCTGCGCCACCTGTGTGCACGCTATCAAGGATTGCGACCAGATTAATTCCTGTATCAAAAGTGAACGCTCGAAACATGTACTAAACATGGTGTGAGTAATTTTCTGGCATATGACGAGTTTGGAGTTGCGTGAGAGCGCTGCCAGCATGCCCCAGCTGTGTGTATCCATTCTTCTCTATGACGTAGACAATGGTTCGTCGCTGGTACTCTTCATCCATGCGCCCTTTCTTTCAGTGATCTATTGGGTGTGTGTGCCGGTGTGTTCGGCTTGCCCATCTCCACCTTTCCTTCAGTTTCTCCAAGGACGTCGTTTCATCTCCGACTTTCTCACGTCGTTTTGGCATCTATATAAATAACGCTATCGTCAGTGCACCCATGGACATCCGCCTCAGGGGTTTGCGTCGTCATAAAGATCGAGACGAAATCCATGTCACTTCTCCATGTCGTTTTCACGTGGAGGCTCGAGGACGCACCTCCGCAACAGATCAGGGGATCTGGAGAACAAAGTGTGGGACGACGACATCTGCAGAGGAGTCTTCAAATCATCCAATCAAGTGCAAGATTGAGAGAATAGAGACATTTAATTGGTTAATGATTTGTAATTTTATCCAATCAAAATCATTTCTCAGTGCATACAAAAATTAAGTATGAGCTGCCCAGCCCAGAAGGCGCAACTGACTCGTACCAGCATTTGTTTCTGTGCCACTCGAAAGGGACCGACGAGCGACCTCTCTCTGTGATCGATCGCGTCGCTGTCCACGGAACTGACTCAGCGAGTGTATGAACTACGCGAGTTACGCAGGTGTAATCGACAATCAATCTGCTTTCAAAGCTTCAAGTGACAACGACCGCACGCGCACAATTTCTCAACCAGGCATGAGCGTCAGTTCTGCAACGTCGATTGGATCGACAGGAAGCATCCCGACGTCTTCGTCGCAGGGGAACTCTCTCTATTTATTCCCCATGGTCGAAAAGATGTTCAAAATCAAAATCACCGAAGACATTGAGCGAGATTTACGCTACCTTGGACAATCACGCGCCGATGCCCTCATCTCCGAATTTGACATGATGCCTGTGAAAGAACAGAAAGGCGTTCAGCTCTTTGAATTGGTTGAACAAGAATTTTACACGATGCGAGCCGTTGTCTTGACACCAAAAGCTACCATTCACGACGTGATGAACCTCATGGACATGCCAACGACGACGAGTTTTCGTGACACGATGGGTGATATCTTTGGCCCACTTTTCCTCGATGGTGTCGTCTTGTACTCCTCTCCAAAAGACGTTACTCGACCAAATGAAAGCCTCACTGTCAACTGGATGGCCCTCCAAAGCTCCAAGCCACACTTGCCCCATCGCGACTATGTCTTTTTGAAGTATGGTGATTGCTTTGGCCGCGATTCCAGCATGGATGCCGATTTCCAAGGCGGTGCTGGCTCTTATGTTGGTGCGAGTATTTGGGAAAGTATTGAATTTGATGGATGTGGACCACTTCCAGAGTCACAAAACGTTGTCCGCCTCAAGTTTCGACGTTGCGGCTTTGTGATTGAGGATTCCGCCACGAACGACTCACTCAAGGTTTCCTTTTACTTGTCCGAGTCACATCCAGGACGATCAGCCGTGTCGAATTTGACTAAGGCCTGGATGACCAAATTGCTTATGTGTGTCTCTGAAATTTCATCAACTCTGATGACAAAGCATCTCTCGGAGCAGACTTTGTTGGCACGCCACGAATTTACGAAGGACGGCCATTGCTGCTTCATTTGTCTTGTCAAGTTTTCCATGTTGCGTCGAAAGCACCATTGCCGCGTCTGTGGCGATGTTGTCTGCGGCAAATGCTCTCAGATGAAGTCTGTGCGACAGAATGGTGTCAACAGAGATGTGCGCATCTGTCTGCAGTGCTCTAGCGCCTCTTCAGTCACATCTACGACGCGCAATTCAAGCACCAGCAGCAACGGCTTTGTTCCCGCCAAGGCGCGTGCCATGACTTCGTCCAGCTCTAGCAATTCGCTGTTAAATGGCGGTGGCGGCTCAGTATCCTCCACGGACAGCAATGGTCTCGACTACACGGAAGCCTACCAAGCCAAACAAAAAGAGATCATCCACGAAGGGTTCGAGACGGCTTCTCCCAAGGTTATCCAAAATTACGTCCCATCGCCCGTGTCAGCTAACTACCGCAGCCCAGCGGCAGTCGCCCAGACACCCAAGGTCCAATCAACTTCGAGTGATATGATCTTGCTCGACCAAATTGACACGCGCACCCTGCCTTCGACTGTGATGACCTTATTGCCTGCTGCTCCATCGTCATCGGCACCTGTGTCTGATCTCGTGATCCGCGAAAACTCAACATTCTCGTACGCGCTTAGTTATTCGCAGCGACAAGAATGGCCGAAAGCCCCTGTGCCGCGAAATGAAGCCGCGCGTCTTCTCAAAGTTCGCAGCTTGTACTTGATGGATCCAGATAACCAATTCCAAGACATGGTGGACGTTGCTTCGACGACTTTGAGCTGCTCTATTGCTGCCATTTGTGTGATTGGCGACAAGACGGGCTTCATGCTAGCCAAACTTGGACTTGCAAAACGGGAAGTGCTTCGCAACATTTTATTTGACGCGCATACCATCATGAGCACATCGCCGACGATTATCCTGGACGCGACGCAAGACGTTCGCTTTGTGCACAATCCACTTGTTGTGGAAGGCAACATTCAGTTTTATGTGGGCATTCCACTTGTGACGTCTGATGGACTCGTTGTTGGCTCTTTTTCCGTCGCCGACCAAGTTGCTCGCAAAGAATTGACGGGTGATCAACTCAACTTCTTGCAAAATCTTGCGAACCTTGCGTTGCGTGGAATTGAAAACAACACTCTTCGACACAATGCGGAAGCGACCGGCGAACTCACAACGACGACAGTAAGTGTACCCATGACGACGTCTGTGTATTCGCAGCCACTGGATGAAGATTTGGATTTACGGAAGGCAGCGACCACAATGCAGCAACTGCTTAACAAAGCAGCTGCCACTCAAGAGAAAGTGTCCAGCACGGCCATGCCAGCGCCAAAGTAAGCAGTTAGAGTTAGGACAGTTTTAAGTGTGTGGATGTATGCTCTCTTGTGAAACCCAGAAAGAGTTTGATGCTTCTGACCCTGTTGCCACTAACACACGTCATGAACAAAGGACGAAGATGTCTGGTATGCAAGGATGCTAACGCTCACTCGGCTGATTGCTGTGTCCGCTGAACCCCTTCATTACCCATTCCATGCTTTAGTTCATGTCTGCTGCATGGGATCGACAAGCATGCTCGAGAAGCTATTTCGACTCAGTCTAGGAGCATACTTAGCGATGTCGATTGTAAGCTACAGGATCTTGCAGAAATCATTTGTCACTGTCAAAACGATACATAGGACAAGAGCTCAAGGTGCAGTGAGTATTCGGGCCACCAATGATGTGAATGGAGGCTCTGATATAAACACAGATCGAAAGAGGAATGTATTAGTTTTCGTCCTTGATATCCTTGACGCCGGCAAAGAAATTAGCCAAGCCTTCTTCGTCTTCGTCGACCACTTTGAGTTTTTCGTTCTTGAGCTTGAGACCGCTGTCCAACAACGTTTCCAAGTGTGCCTTTTGCTTCCACTGCATCAAAGTTTCTTCCAATTCCATGCCAGCCTTGGTAATAAGCATGTCGACGACACGAGGATCCTTCACGTCAGCATTCTTGCGAAAGAACGCTTGGACTGCCAATCGAGCTTCCGAAGGTTCCATGTTGATATCATATAGAGTCAACACACGCGGCACCTGCTTGGTGATTTGACGATACAAAGTCACGGCAGGGTTTGATCCCCCCAACTTCTCCGCAGCCAAACGCAACGCCATGACCAGCCAGACAAAAAGACAGCAATTGTGTGACCTCAGTTTCCTTCATTCTAACTAATGGTGACCAATAATTGACTTCTTTTTGTTAGTATATACCATGACTATAACAATTAGCGACCAGATATTTTTCAATAAAATCTTCCTTTCGTTATGAGTCGAGCGTCAACTAACATTTAACGACCTACGTAAAAATATAACGTCAAAAATTACTCTTCTAATTTATAAACTGTAATAATTAATATCATGAATTATTCAAAGAACAAATATTTGAATCAAAAATAGCGGTATGAAGTTAAATTATTCGAAACTGTATAAATAAATACTTATAGCAAATATTCACACATAGTACGAGAAGCAATACAAAATATACTCTATATATAGATACTTGTGAAAATATATATATATAAATTTTGTGAGTTAATTAAGAATGATTGACATGGCCATCCAATCTACCTTGAGATCATTATTGAAAGATGTCGAACTTGACCGAGCGGCTTGCCGCGGAATTGAAAGAAATCCAAGATGCTGGAACGTTCAAGAAGGAGCGCGTGATTACGTCTGCCCAAGGCCCTACTATCACAGTGGCAAAGCAAGATGTTCTCAACTTCTGCGCCAACAACTATCTGGGGCTTTCGAATCATCATGAAGTTGTTGAAGCCGCCAAAGCTGCATTGGATTCGCATGGATTTGGACTCAGCTCCGTCCGCTTCATTTGCGGCACTCAAGATATTCACAAGCAACTCGAGCGCGTGATTGCCGACTTCCACGGCACGGACGATACGATTCTCTTTCCATCTTGCTTTGATGCAAATGCAGGTCTTTTTGAAGCTATCCTCAACAGCGAAGATGCTGTCATCTCCGATGAACTCAACCACGCCTCCATCATTGACGGCATTCGCCTCTGCAAAGCCGAGCGCCATCGCTACAAGCACATGGATTTGGCCGATTTGGAAGAAAAACTGAAGGCGACACAGCATTGCCGCACACGGCTCATTGCCACAGATGGCGCATTCAGCATGGATGGCGACGTCGCGCCACTTCGTGGTATTTGTGACTTGGCGCAAAAGTACGTCCATCTTGTCGTGTTCTCAGGAATATTTAATCCTCGATTAGGTACAATGCCCAAGTCTTCATCGATGAATGCCACGCGACAGGCATTTTTGGCGCGACTGGTCGAGGAAGCGATGAATATTGCGGCGTGCGTGGTCGCATTGATGTACTCGACGATGGACGAGACTTTGACTAAACGTGTCGTCATTAGATCATCAACTCGACGTTAGGAAAAGCATTGGGTGGTGGCACAGGCGGCTACACCACAGGGCGACAACAAGTGATTGACATTTTGCGTCAGCGTGCGCGGCCATATTTGTTCTCGAATTCGGTCGCTCCAGCTGTAGTGGGTGCGTCGCTGAAAGTGTTCGAGCTGCTCAATCGTTCGTCGCATTATGTCGACACAATTCGCCGTAACACACATCGTTTCCGAGACGCGATGACGAAAGCAGGCTTCACCTTGACCGGCCAGCGGTAAGGAAACCTCTTAACAAATAGATCTCATCGAAGAATCAAACGTAGGGATCATCCGATTGTTGCTGTCATGGTCGGTGATGCTCGTCTGGCATCCCAGTTGGCGGATGATATGCTCGAGCGCGGGATTTACGTCATTGGCTTCAGCTATCCCGTCGTGCCTAAAGGCAAAGCTCGCATTCGTGTTCAAATCTCGGCTGCCCACTCGATTGAAGATGTCGATCGATGTGTCGAAGCTTTCATTACGTGTGGCAAAGCGCGCAACCTTCTTTCTAATTTGTAAGGATAAACATGCATATCATGTATCTGTCGATTCCATCCCTTTTATACGAACTTGGTCTTACGCTTCGATATCTTGGCAGCCTTTTAGCATCCATGGAACTTGAAACTGTTAATTGCATTGTCGAGAGCAATGAATAATTGCCAGTTCTCTGCCGTTGTTGCCCATTCTACCTGCTGACATCCATTGCCTTGGCGCATTTCGAAGGAAACGCTTCGCCTTCTTCTCATGGCGATCAGCGTGCAATGACAGAGCAGACTTAAAGGATTCCACTCTGCTGCGACGTAGAAAATCTCTCATTTCTTACGTGTCATCCAAATGGCATGGAAGCACTCCTCTGGACCTCTCCAGGGCTCTTGGTTCGCTCCGTTCCTTGAGATCTTCCTTTTGATGTCCTTTCTGGATTTGAGCAAATGTTAAAGTGAGACTTTCATTTTGAAATTTTCAAGCTCAAGGGAAATGTATGTGGATGTTGTGCTTCTCGTGCTGGCAGTCGCTGGCTTAGCGCTCACTTTTGTGACGATTCTGTACGTTGTTGGGTACTTCCGAGGCCAAAGCGAGGCGAGTGAGCGTCAGGATGACCATGCAGACGATTTAGAACGACCAGGTCGAGCAAGACGACGCGGTTTGGAAGGTTTGCGCCAAAGACGTCGTCGACAACACAACCAAGCTGAAATGGACCAAGAAGGAGTCCAGAATGTAGATGGAGACAATCTAGACGATGAAGAAGACGATCTAGGTGATGTTGATCAAGCAGCGAGGTACTGTAATCAGGCGTGTTTGATGCCATGTTGTTGATTCGAGAGGTTTAGAACTGCAACGACCAAGAAGGAAATGCAAAAGGAACTTAAGCGACAAGAACGTGAAGCTATGCGCAAGGTCAAACAATCCTTTACTCAAACGTATTCTTATTGTGATTCTTTCCGTACAGTTTGAAGAATCGCGACGGGAAGAGCTCCAGCGACAACGCGAAGCAAAGGAAAAGGTGCTCTCCATATACATCGTCGGGCGTCACAAAGTCTTCTAGGCTTACAAGGCAAAACTCGACGAGCAAGAGCTTGAAGAAGCCGAAAAGGAACGCGTGTTGGAAGAGCTGCAACGTGCACAGCAAGAGCAAGCACAACAAGAGTTTGACAAGTGGAAATCCATGTTTTCCATCGACGAGGCAGGCTCTTCTATGCTGGAAGACGACGAAAATCCCGCGCGCTTGCAAGACTTCATCAATTACATTCAGGTACACCTCAACCTCTCTCCCTTTCCCTCATCTGTCGAACAAGTCTGCAAAAGTTGTCGTCATGGAGGACGTGGCCATGGAATTCGGTCTCCAAACCAAAGAAGCGATCGCTCGCGTCGAGTCGTTGGTCCAAGACGGTCGTCTCTCTGGTCTTCTTGACGACCGCGGCAAGTTTATTTCCATCACAGACAGCCAAATGGATCGCTTGGCAGCGTATCTGCGTAAGCGCGGTCGCGTGAATCTCTCGGACTTTGCTCGAGAATGCAACCACGTGCTCTCTCTTGCTTGATAAATCTCTCTTAACTGGTTAAAATGCTATTTTAGCGGTGATCTCGGCGGCGAAGACGGCATGGACTGCGGCAACTACGTATCAAAATACCACTCGGACGTCTTTCTTCGGTAGTTGAAGACGGGTGGCTGCTTGGCGAGCGCTGCCAGCTTGGCTTGATGCTGTTTCTCCGTCAGTGTCATACGCTTCATGTCGAGGAATTCGGCTTGCTTTTGCTTCTCGGCCGCGAGTTTCGCCGCGGCTTTTTGCGCCATGAGATCTGCTTGATGGCGCTTTGCTTCCTCCTTGCGCTTCTCCTGCTCGAGCAATTCTTTCTGCAATGCTTCGTCCGATTCCCGCTGCATGCGCGCCATGTACGCGGCGTCGTTGGCGGTATCCTGCTGCTTGATCTGTCCTTTGCGGATGATTTGTTCTTGGCGCGACTGGACGACTTGCGCGAGCAATTCTTCCCGCGCGTCTTGCTCCGCGCGGTGCTCTAGTCATCAAAACAGTTCCATGAAGAGAGCACGGGAGACGAGGGACGTACCGGCATCGCGTTTCGCCCACACTTCGTCTTCCATCTTCTTTCGAATCGCATCAAGATAGCTCAAATCCTCCGCTTCCGTCGCCATTTGCTGCCGCAGCATCGCTTGGTACTCGAGTTGGTCGCGTTTGAATTTCTCCTGGAGCTGCCTTTCCCGCGCTTCCGCGTCGGCTTCTTTCTGCAGCGCGAGCTTTAAAAGCTTCGTGTCGTACTCGCGCTCGCGCCGTGCCTCTCGCTCCGCCATCTCGGCGCGCTTTTGGTTGAATTTCTTGACGTCTGTCGCGCGCGCGATTGCTTTCCGCTTCGCTTCAACTTCCAACTCGGTTTCAATCTGCTCGTGGAGCTTCCACGTCGCGAGCAATTCGCGATCCTCCGCTTCTTTCGCCGCGAGATCTTCCGTCTACGGTACCAGAAACCACAGAGATCAACGAGGAAGAAGGGAACGTGAAGGAGACCTCGCGGGCATGACAGAGCGAAACTTGGACGTCGAGGATGCTCTTCACTTCGTCGTTGTTGATGCGAATGCGCTCCATGTCGGCTTGTTCCCGTGCGTCTTTCTTGGCTTTATCGAGCGCCCATAGCTCAGCCATCTTTGCTTCGAATTCTCGCTCCTCTTGGAGTTTGCGCTCGCGCTCTTGGAGTTGTTTCTCGCGCTCTACACACCTCAAATAATGACACGAGGAATGGAAAGCGTTACCTTGGACGACTTGAGCAACGACGTAGGCGGACTCGATCGATCGATTGTCGTCGCAGCTCTCTCTGTACTGCTGCAAGCGCTTCTCATCCACAAATGCTTTACGAGCGGCTTCTCGTCGTTGTTTGAGCTCTGTGGCGCGAGCGATCATCTTTTGCTTGCGCTCTTCGGGCGTCTCGACGTTGGCCAAACACAGTTGCTTCCATGTTTCCATCTCGGCATTGTAGAGCGCGGCAAGCTGCAGCCGCCGCGACGCAAGATTCGACTCGTCTTGATTCTTCAACTGTTCAAAGACGACTTTGGTCTCTCGTTGGCGCGATTTCTCGTGAAGTTTCGTCTCCCAGTCGGCACGGGCGTTCATGTGCGACAGCCCTTGGACAATGCCGCTATACATCGCAAGAGAATCCTCGCGGTCTCGCCGCTTCATGATGGATTGCTCGCCCGCTCCACGTCGTCCTTGGCGAGACATCGCTCTCAAGTCTGCGAACCGACACGTTTATTTATAGTCAGTCGATCAAAAGTTCTTCTCATCTTCATTCTCCATGTCGACCTCTATGGCATCAGCAGAGAAGGAAAACATTCCCATGTACAAAACCATTCATTAACGCCTTGTTTTCCTACCTAATCTTGCGCTCTATCTTGTCAAACGACAGACTGCACTGCAGCTTGTGGCTGTGGTTGCTCGTCCTCGTCGTCTTCACGAGGCTCCGTGACGACGGCTGCACTGGTAGACACCGTGACGACGATTGTAGCAGTAGTAGCAGCAGTAACAGGGTGGATATTGGCGCGTTCAAATGTTTCCATGGGCGGTAATGGCACGGCATTCATCGCAGCCGCCGCGAGGGTTTCATTGTAGCTGGCAAGCTCATCGCGGTGGTTCAGGCCGTGCTTGACTGCCCACACAAAGACCATCGCGAGCACAAATGTCTGAACGATGTAGCTCCGCACCATTTCGTCGAGCGTTGGCTGAGGCTGTTGTGAGCTAAACATGTACGCGCGGGCTTTGCGGTACTCGTCAGGGTCCCATGATGAGAAACGCATGATCTCGTAGACTTGTTCGATCATGGTAAGAACGCCAAGGATGATCAGGCCGACACAATATTGCCGCACGGGCCGTAAATCCGTGTCGTGCGCGGCCTTGAAGCCAACGCAACCGACGTAAACGCCCCACGCATACGCAGATAGCTTGCCAATCGTTGCGTACGAGGATTCGTCGTACAGCGGTGTGTACTCCATCTCTTTCTTCATGTGTTCGTTCATGCCAGCAGCCCGCTGAGCAGCATAATTCGCTAGGAAGGCAAATTGGCCAAGGAGTTTCATCGTGTTGATGATCAAAATGAACGATGCCCATAGCTTGACGCGGCGCGCAGCCATACCGAGAGGTGTGTCAAGCATAATGGGATCGAGACGCCGAGCGCTTTCCGACGGGAAAACAGCGTTGCGGATCGTATCGGTGGGAGGAGGTACGCCATGAAAGTTAAGTACTCGATGGGAATCGTCAAAATCCCGCATACGGTTCGACGTAGCGCTAGTCGATGTGTCTTCTACTTCAGGGACAGTTGGAACCTGCCGCACAAACAAGTGGATCGTGTGTTCATCTTCGACTTTGTATTCGCTCAAGAGCGACGTGCCTTCCAAGACACGGCCACGGTATATCAAACGTTGACGCGCTTCATCAACACCACTTTTAGCTTGGACGACCCCTTTCAATCGATCCACGCTCCAATCGCTCGAGCACTGAACCAGAAATACTTTGCCGTTCAAATCCAGAATGCGAATGTGCAAGTTGCCTGATGGATCTTCTAGAGGGTGCAGTGCAGGCGTCGATTCTTTAGGGGCGGAAGTTGCGTTTGAATCTTCATCTTGTGTGTTTTCTTCAGCAACAGAGACTCGCGGTGGCGCCGGTGCGCTTGATTTCTTGGGAGACGTGGGCGACTTTGGCATGTCGCTTTCACTTGAATTGCGTCGGCGCAAAAGACTCGTGGACACTCCCGGCGTAGGTGCATCCGAGACAACAACGTCCGCTTGGTCACGTGGAGTGTCTGCCACGTCTTCGTGCTCGTTCGGAATCGAAGTATACCGTCCATTGCCACGAGGACTCAGGAGGCGGCTCATGATGTGTCGCGAATGCAGAGAGGTTCAGAATGCTCAATTCCTTATTTAAAATAACAATTTCGAACGTAAAACCATCGAATTTTTGCTCAGGACGATAAATATTTCAATACAATTATACATAATGTTTGTATGTATCCAGTAAATATTAAAATAATATACCATTGCAGTTTAAACATTTAGCGGTATTTATTCAATCCAGCAACAGTTTGGGGAAATAAATTTCGTTCAAAGTTGAATTCTGCGCTATCTGATGCAGGTCACAGCCAAGAAAGGCTGCCAATAAATTGCAGAAATTTAGGTAAGCTGTAGAACAATTAATGAGGAAATTGGACGGGATCCTTTGTGCCTCGTTCATGAAGTTTTGGATACAAGCTAAAAATAATTACTTCGTGTCCATATTCAAAATATGAGGCTGCAATACAAATGTACTACGGTAGTACAGTAATATTGCGAAAAATAAATACACGATGGGTATAAAATTAAACAAATAATTAAATAGTGTGACAATGAGATAGGCTTGAAATAATGTGAATATGTGGAAATTTAAGCCATTTGACCAAGAAATCCTATCATTATGCAAAATTCTCTCGTCGTTGCTATCCACTGTATCAAGCCTTGGGAACGCCTTGAACGACGCGAGAGCTGTGCAACAAGCAGGCCGAATGAGCTCCTCCCGCTGCTACTTGAATGACTGGGATTGATCCCATGGTTGTTTCATCAATGGGCTCGGGGACAGCGCAAAACTTCTTGACTTCAACGTTGCCCAAACGGCCGTGACTACATCCATGTCGTTACTATCAAGATCAATAGGTTGATGCAAGACATACTCGGTGCGACCACAACTGAATGCTACGCCCTTCGCTGACAAGAACAATGAGTGAGATCCACCTACGACAACTCAGATACTGGAGTGGTGTGTACGCAATACCCGCGGCGACGTCGACGATATGATGGCCAACGAGTGCTTTTACTTTGTAAGGATGGGAATGGCTCTTGCTATCACCAAGACCTAAGCGGCCATATTCTCCACGACCAAAGACGTAAGCTGTGCCAGATCGAGTCACAGCTGCAGTATGCCATCCTCCACACGAAATGCGGCTATTCACGATATGATTCTAATAAGTGCTACCAATTGTACCTGGCAGGTTCATTGTCGAAGAGAGGCACTTTTCGTGGCGTGTGAATGTCTGAAGTGTGTCCGACGCCGAGCATGCCGTAGTCTTCCTTGCCCCAACTATTCACAATCAGGATGACTTGACAGGGGATTATTACGTGAACACGCGGCCAGACTCAGTGATTGCAGCGGTGTGAAATGCACCAGCAGACACTTGGACGACCTTTTCATTGTTGAACTCCGCTGAGTCAATTCGAGTCGGTGAAAGCGTTGCCGTCTGACCGTCAGTATCCATGTCGGACTGAAGCCATTCGCGTCCAAGACCGAGTTGACCGTTGTCACGACGCCCCCAAGAGTAAACGTGACCTTGCTCTAGAAGCCAAATGAACAAGTACAGAGTACAATGCCATACCTGACAACGCGACAGTGTGTGTTCCACCTAGATGTGATACACGAGTAATTTATGTCTTCGGTGCAAGACGTACCACAACTCACAGAGACAATTTTGTCGGTTGAATTGTCTGGCAGAACTCTACAGAGTACTGGTGTAGCTTGATGAACTTCAATACTGTCATCAACTACACCAAGTTGCCCCCAATGAGCTTCTCCCCACATGTAGACAATACCTATTTACCAGTCAATTAATGTACCCGATGAGCTCTCACCAGTGTTCGTGACAGCGCCAGAATGACACCCGCCAGCCGAAATATTCACCAACTGAATGTTGCGGTCGACAAAGTACTCAATCTTCGTAGGCAGCGTTAGACTCTTGTGGTTATCATGGCCCAATTGACCCATTTGACCCCATCCCCAAGAGTAAACATCTCCTTGAGCCGTCAATGCAAGCGTGTGTCGAGAGCCACAGGAAATCATGACGACATCCAGTCCTCGCAAAGCTCCAACTTGCTGCGGATTATTAGAGCTACTCACGCCTTCAACGGAAGTTCCAATGGGTTTCTTCTTCTCGCCACGGCCCAGTTGTCCATCGTCGTTGCATCCAAACGTCAAAATCGTGCATTCCGCGACACCACTCGACATGTCAATTGTCAACCCCGATCCAAAATCACAACGAAGGGGTTGAAGGGGTTTAAAAAGTATTGTAGGGGGTGAAGGGGTTTAGGGTTGCGCACTTGAAGGTTCAGAGGTTTTCGAATCTTTATATTCACACATTTCAAATGTCTACGCATGACCTACGTAATGATGCATCATGCAGAGTTGAAGGCAAGACGCGTAAGCAATCGACTATTAAGCTTGCTCTACTCCTTACAGTTTCGCTGAATAGAAGTGGCCGCTATGCTTTTGTCTGGCGGGGAAGAGGCCTTGATGCTTCTTGAAGGATGCAATGTCCGTGATCGTATGAGCATCGGCAGCAGGCATTTCCGAATTTGGACCAAAGATTTGAATGCTCAGTCGTCGTCTTGTAGCTGGAGCAACAATTGCAGTTTCGAATAGATCAATCACTTCTTCTTCGCGCAAAACTTGGACGATCGAAGCGACTTGCGATCGACGGTCAAAGGCATACATTTCCGACGCGATTTCATTCCACAGGCGTGAACTCTCCTCTTCGTACGTTTTCGGGGCTTCGAGTAGTTGAGCAACGACAGCATCTTTGTGTTTCTACAATATATAGTCGAGTCAGACGAAACTCCACGCGTATGCACCTGGAATGTTTCTGGAGGTAGCGCCGCCCACTGCTGGCGAAACGAAGCACAAAATGCATCCACACGTTCTTGCAAGTATACTGGCGAGTGCTTGTTGGACTGCACTGTGATATAGAACGACACGACGCCATGCGCGATGTGGTTTCCACTAAAGACAATGTAGCCCAATTGTTCTTGCGTTCGAAGTTGAGAGAAGCAAGGCACTTTGACCATGTGAGCCAGCAAGGCGCTCATCGCACGGCGCTCAATAGAGTCTTCGCCGAGTTGAAAGATGACTTGCACCGCTGAATTGGGATTTGATGGATTTTGGTTGCGTTCGTAGAATGTGTAATCTCCATCGAGGCAAATAATTCTCGCTGGGGAAACATTGTGTGGGCCACTAGCCGTCGATCCAACGGCATGTTCAATCATTTCCATCATGCTGAGAGACTGAGCCTAAGTGCATGTCAATAAAGTGGTCCTGAGGTAATCGCGGCTGTACCTGATCAACGTTGCCATAAAAGAGAGACTCCATGAAAGCACCTCGAAATAAAGCCTGGGCGTGGTCGCGAAGCATTTCCCAAGTGATGACAGGACCGTCTTGCGCCGCGGCGAGCTTTTCAAGGACCGTCCATTTTGGTTGATTCAGAATCCATTGACGAACGCTGCTGGCCCATTGATGTGGCTCATCGAGCTTGGCATTGGCATATCCACGCACAAGTTTCTCGAGCAATCGAGGAAGCGATGCTTGGAATCGAGTGGGAGACGTAATTATGGCCATCACGTTTTCAACAACGAGAGGCAGCGTCGCACTATAGCCGGTGACGTGAAGCGTAAGCCCCGAGAGAGAATTGGAAAGGCTGATATCGACGCCAGCAATGTCAGCGTCGTATAGGTCTTCAGCAATGACATCCTTGACGCAGGAGACAAAGAGATCCGTGAGGACAGTGTCAAGTGGAGTGGCGTAAGCTGCTGGAGTGTACCATTTGACATGAAAGCTTGTCTTGGGCTTGTCAAAAGGATTGCCTTGCCGGAGCCAAATGCGGCAGGATGTATCATTTCGAACGATTTGGATCTCAGGCATTGATGATAAGAGGTCAAAGTTGTCGGGAATGAATGGATTTGAGTCTGGAAGATGGAAGGGTGCATCAGAAATAGGCTGCTGGTACAAGGCAAGTTTGTCTTCTGAAAGCGGTGCATCGGAATACGGCGCGTGGAGCCACGGCTCTACATCGGTGGTCTGGAAATGTTTGCTAACGACTGTCACTCGCACTCGGTGGGGCTGCAAGTTTAGCAAGAACTGACGAACCATCGCATCGTTGTATTCATGGAGTAAAGCTAGCCCAGACACAACATGCTCGACGGGATACGACTGCATGTTGGACGTTAGCCATGGAGCATACTCGATCGGACGTTCTTTGTTGCGGAAACGAAATCGAAGAATGGACAACTTTTGCGTTTCACTAAAATGACGAGCAAGTTCATCCGACGATGCGTTTTGAACGAGGGCGAGGTTCTGAAAGCATGCTTGAATGATCGCATGATGATTTTCCACTCCCTAAATACAATGAGATGCATACGTCTCTGCCAAATCATGGAAATTACCTCAGGAGTAAGCGTCATTTTGATTGTGAATTGAGCCCAGTCGTGAAATTCCTTCGTCACACCAGCAGAGAGGCTGTTGGCATACCCACAAGCTTTCAAGTACGCGAGCAGGGAGCCTTTGCCTTCGTGGCCGAGTAAATGCGATACTATTCGTTGAGGTTTGGCGAGATATTTATCTTCCAACGATGGTAGAGGGAATGCTAGCTCAAGCGTACGAAGATCTTTGACAGGAACGACGCAAATATACCGCCCTTGTTGTTCGACATCGTAAGGATGGGTTCCTCCTGACATGATTAGTAGCCTGCTAGAACTGGGTATTATAACCTGAGAAATGTGGATAGAGATCCTTGTTTACCACGGGGAAAACATGGACGTAGCCCAGTCTTCTAGCGTGTTCAAGTCTTCTTTGCCGTACACGACAAGCTTCATGATGTTCGCCGAGTAGTGGCGGTTGTAAAATGCGAGCAACTCTACCGATGGGTTTCACACCGGGGCAATCAGAGCGACGACGATACCATTGCGAATATCAAGGCCTAGCACTTTCGGATTGTGACCCAGCGTGTGCAAATTGCCCGTCCCAAATTTGTGAAATGGGTGCAATGGGTTGGCCAAGCTCTTGCTTAGTTGATAAAGTCGACGCGCGTCATTTTGGTAGTTCTTTGCATTTTCAGCATCTACAGCTTTCATTTCGCGCTCGGCAGCACTTGGTGTGAAGAGAGGAGAGATAAAGAATTGCGAAAATCGATCCAACGCGCCGTACAAATGTGCAGGTCCAACATCAAAGTAGAAGTTCGTGTCGATGGCCGAGGTGTACGCATTGCTTCGGCCACCTACATCAAAGTCATGATCTATACCGTTGCTAAATTCACTCATACCATGGGCACTCAAGAACTTTTTGTACGACGTCTCATCTGGATATTTTTCCGTTCCAAGGAAGAGCATGTGCTCAAGAAAGTGCGCCAGCCCTGGAATATCTGCAGGATCGCTTTGATGGCCGACTTGTATTGCCATTGCAGCTGCAGCTTTCTCCGTCGCGGTATCGCTCACCAGCAGAACTTGTAGCTTATTTGGAAGAGTCAGCGCTCGGTACAACCTCTTATCCTGCAGGGAAACTTCGATTCCATTGCACCATTTGCTCCCAAGGGACCACAAATTTGACGTCGGTCGCATCTCCAACATGGAATGCACCAAAACAATCCGGATAACAAGTTATATCCGGAAATTCCGGATAATTGATCTTCGACAAGAACACAAAAGTCGAATCGATGGCACGCAAGCTCAATTGGGGCGGCATTGCGCTCTCTGTGGTGACAGGAACGAGCCTAGCGGCTGTGTCGGTGATGGGTTATGTCCGTTACCAGCATCCTGAAGAGTTTGCTCAAGGAAGCGTAAAGCAAGCGCGTCCCGAAGCCTGGGACGAGAAGGATACGACTTGGGGTGCTTACGGCAGTGGGCTCAGCAATTTGTTGCCAGCAATCACGTCTTTCTCATTCTTTGACGACATTCCAGAGCGCGTGGAAGCTCACCGTAGACGCCGCAACAAAGAAATTGAAGAAGCGATCCATCAAACGCCGAGATAAGCTTTAACAGCGAACGATTTCGTGTTATGATTTTGTGAGCGGGTACAAAATCGGTGGCAAGGTGGTCGACTCGCTCGTCTCGCCCCGATCGCTCTGTACTTGTTTGCCGGACAGCTCCCAACCGACCAAACGCTTGGTAGGAGATGTAGATTCCCTCAACTTTTCCATCTCGTGCATCTCCTTGACTTTTTGTTCCAGAAGACTCGGGACACGGCCGCCTCCGGGTTCGCGTCGCTTCAATACGCCGTCTTCCTCGACAAAGTAGGCGTCAAGTTCAGCTTCGTCGTCATCTTCATCGTTTTCGTCGCTCTTGTAGTCTGGTGGGGCGCCAACTGACGGCGTGTATTGTGTGGCATGTTCGATTGCCTTCAACTCCTCAAGTCGCAGTACCTCTGCCTCCATTTCATTCTGCGCAATGATGCCTTGGTCTTGGATCTTGCGTGTTTTCTTCCTCGCAAGAGGATTACGTCGAGCTTTCTGTTGCTGTGGCGATGATGGTGACTCCGCCGGTCGATCGTGGACTTTGCGATGTCCAGCAGTTGGTTTGGAATGACCTGTCGGTCGTGGCGACGGTCTTGCCGGTGGTCTTCCCACTGATGTCTTGCCATAATCACCGTCACTAATTTCATGAACCAGGCGTTCTCGAGCTTCCAGTTCCTTGGCTAGCTTCTCAGCTACTCTGAACTTGTCATCTTTGGTTCGTGGGCGATCAAAACGAAATGGAGCGATGGCCGGCTCGGCAATGCGTTCAATGTGGCCAAATTCATTGCGGTATTCCGCTAGAATGCGCGCTTCAGGGACTTTGTCTTGGCGTTCGCTATCTCGAGCGAGTTGTGGGAGTGGCTTGAACCTCGCCTCTCGCTTGGATTCGAGTAAATGCCCAAGTTTGTACTCGTGTGTGTGCTAAGCAGCAATTGTGAGATCAAAGACTGAGTGAAGGAACCTGTTCGCCATGGTGAGTAATAGAATAGAAGTGGTGATCAAGTTCTTCGTCAGGGAGTAAGTCGGTGATGGTCGTAAGAACGCCAAACGCCGTGGACTCTGTTGAAAACATGGATTGCTTCAGCTTTGCACGTTCTTTGATCGGCGACCGCCGCGGTGGATACGTCTGCGTTGAGTTGTCTGAAATAGGCTCTGTGGCTTGGACTTCCTGATCTGTCCTAGTGATAAACTTGCGGTAGAGGATCATGAGCGTCCCCCGAGAGTCTTCAGCGTGCATGCCCATCTAAAATGCAAATCAATAATAATGCCTAAGCAGTATTTGTTTGTGTACGTGGTCTAAGAGCGTCTTGTAATTGCGGAGATATCCCCGTAAAGTCTTCACTTTTCCTTTGTAGTCTCTCAGCGAGCTCTCAACTTCTGCACATTTCAGCGAAAGTGCTGTGTAGCGTGTCGTCGCTATCCATTTGTACGTATCGTGGTCTGCTCTTGCCATCGCGACATTTTCCTTCCACTCGGCGCAGCGTTCATTCTCTCGCAAGATCGCAAGCTGCTTTTGATGCAACGCCAAACGCCCTTCTTCGATCGTGGCATCTATACGCCTGATGGTCTCGTCACGCTTCTTTAATTTGGCGGTGAGTTCAACAATGGTATATTCATTTTGGGAAGGAATCGCGCCGCCTTTGAACGATCGCCGCCGTGGACGCCGATTCATGCGAATATCCAACGCTCCGAGCGTTCCTGAGTGCCCACCGCTTCCTCCATTTTCCATCGCTCCTTGCAAGACGATGAGATTCTATCATGGCAGTGTTGGCAATGAATCCAATCCAGTAATACCAGAAGACCCGAGACGCTCGGGGGCAAAGTTGAAGTCGAAGATTGAGGCGACGAGGATGCAGATTGACGTGATGGTTGTTGTGGCGAATGCAAGTCGATGCCAGAAGCCGTCGAGCTCAGGGACGTTGAGACTTTGGTTGCATTGTCACAGTGAATTTTCAGTTCCATCATCGCTTCTTCATAGTTGATTTCATGCAAACGAATCTTGTCTATGAGTTGCGCCGTCGCTTGGTTCAAATGCTGAATCATCGCCTTATTCGTGCTTTGATCCAACTGCGCAATACGTTTATCTCGCAGAAGCGTATCTTGTTCAAACGTCATGGCAGCTAAATCTTTGTCGCCTTTTTCAATCCGCAGTTTATTCAAGCGGATTTCGACTGCGCTAGCTTCCAACGACTAATCAAAAGAATGTAATTAACTGAGATGGAGTCATTTGTACCTTGGTCAAGTCACTGATTTGAGCTTCGTTTTCTCGCCGGGTGTAGACCATTTCTCGCATTTGGCCCATGACGACGCGGAGTTCGACCTCCATCTTCTCAACTTGTTCCCTTGACGCATCGTCCAGCAGTTTGGACTGCTGCTTTTGAATTGCCAAGCTAGAAATTCAATACATAAGAATCGTCGAACCGATCACGTTGGTGTACTTTTGAGTGAGTCGCTCGTTAGCACGCTCCATTTCTTGCATTTGTCCTCGTAAATGTTCGCAAATGCGTTCTGCTTGGGCGAGCGACGTCTGACTGCCAGCATATGCTCGCTTAGAATGATGCAAATCGTTTTCAAGCGCTTCCATAGACGCTCGTAAGTTCCAAATTTGTTCTTGCCCTTGCTCTTTTTCCTGTCGAAGGAGTGCAATTTCTTGCTCGAGCTCGACTTTTTTGTTGAGCAAGCGCTCGATACGAGCTTTGTCCGCTTCCTTCTGGCTAATGTTGTTCTTTTCAATCAGAAGCAACTGATTTTGAGCTTCCAACACCCCATAATCCATCTTTTGACGGTTCACCAATGTCGTCAGCCTTGCAATTTCAGCTTGTTGGCTGACAAATTGGTTGCGATCTTTCTCCATCGCCTCGGTCAGCGACAAGATAGTTGCATCTCTCTCTTCAATATCCCGTCTTTGCGACTTGGACGTGTTATTTAGGTTTGCCAGTTGTGTTTTCAGCGATGCTAGCTCTTTCTCCAATGCTGCTGATTTTTCAGCGAATGTCTAGACACAATCAACTCGTTATGGCAGTCACTCGGTAGCGGCAGACCGTTCGTTCGTTGGAAATTTTCGTCTTGTCCATTGTTAGCAGTCGAATTTCATTACGCATCACTTCAGCTTGCTCCCTCAGTGCTTGAGAGTTGCTCTGCAGCTCTCGAATTCGCCCCGATGAACGATTTTTATTCTCTTCGTGTTTGTCGAGTTTTTCCGTAGCCGCGGCAATCTATCATGACATGGTAAGCACATAAAACTACCAGGAGACGTCGTAAACCTGGGCTTTGAAGTTACTAATTTCACTCTCAATATCGGACTTTTGCGTGAGCGCAAGGGATAATGCATGACTTGTCTGAACGTGTTCGTCGGTTTTCTTCACGAGGTCATCTTCGAGTTTCATTATTTCCATCTTGAGCAAGCGGATCTCGTCTTCAAATTCATCAAATTTGTCCTGGGTTGTTCGCATCTACGCGAGATTAGCGGTGGGCAATCTTGGTATGTTTACCTTTTCATCGAGTTGCTTCATGGCTTCTGCCTGGTCCCCTAGTTTGCCTAGAGCCGTCGCAACGTTTTCCTTTTCCGTTTTGACGTCATCCTAATTGCCATCAGGTTCAGCGTTCAATTGTACACGCATGGATCTACATGGGTCTTGGTTAATTCCTGCAGCAAGGCTTCTTTTTCCTTTTCATATTCCTTCATCTTGCTCTTCTTCCAAATGCTTGTCGCGTGGTTGAACTTGAGCATGGCCATTTCGTAGCGCCCGTCCTCGCATTTTTCAAGCAAGTGTAGAAACGCAAGCCAAACGTTCGAAGCTATATGACACTCTGCGTAGGCAGGACAATGACGACCAATGTCATGGATAAGAGTGTGGAAACCGCTCGAGTAGACAAACAAGCCGCGGTAAATTCGCTCGACCAAAGCTTTTGGCATGCCAAGCTGAAGGAGAGAAGTTGAATCGATTCCTGCTCCTTGTAGCGGAGTCTTCTCGGCGGGAGAAATAACGTTCACTTGAGATGAGTCGCTGTATTCCAATTTGCTCTGGTACATCGAAGTCTGCGTCTTCTTTCCTCCCGCAGCCAAGTAGGCATCTGAAATTGGGATGAGCTGCGTATGGCCTTTGATCAAATGAGCGTTGACCCATTCTTCAACGGCTGCTGAGTCGCCAGAAATCACAGCTTCTTCTTCCATCCGCTCTGGTGGCACGAACAGAGGAACTTCGATTAGTGGTAAGTCCCGCAGGGCATTTCTCGTGGGAGGGGGTTGTACGTATTGTTCGCGCTTGCGCTTCATAAACATTACGTAGGATTCACGTCGCATGCGTGTGATTTCTTGTTCTGCTGGGGGGATCTTGATCAGTTTGCGCTTATCTACGAGAAAGATTGCGTTCTTTCTTTGTCATCACAAGTTGCAATACCAATGCTGCTGAGTTCACGTTTGGAGTTCAGTGGGGTTTCAGGAGGTATCGGTATAGGAATTTGCGGTAGCGTTGGGTCAGGCATGCCTGGAGGAGGTCTGTTATTGCTAGAATAAACATCTTGTGTCCATGGAAAGTCTTCAGTCTCTACAGTTGCGTCAGGAAAAACAGACTGAGCGGTGCAAATCATACCGGGAATCACTTGCGGGGTTTGCAAGCGATCCAGTTGTTCGAGCGGCATATCTGACTCTGGCCATAAGGCAACGTCATCCTCCGTCTCTATGTCAAGCATAATCACAACTCAACTTACGACTTGGGAACTGACCAGGAAGCACATTTATTGACGTGGCCACTTCCATGTTGTCATTCCTCGCTTGATGGCGCGTTTCACGATGAAACTGTTTCACTATCCGGATAAAAAGTTCGACATTACTTCGCAAATCTATAACCTGCTAAACTTAATTCTATTTGTGAAGATAAGTTATACTCAAGTTTGACTCGTTGGTCATGACTCATGACTGAATGAGGCTCGAACGAGTAGTCGAGTTCTCGTGAGTATATACGTGGCCCTAAAGTCGAGCTTTACTCTGCCCCAAAGCTGGTGCACTCTCTGACAGTATTCTGACCAAATGGCTTATTTTCCGTCACAGTATTCTGACCAAATGGCTTGTTTTCCGTCACATCTTCAGTCGATTGGGTCCTGGATGCTTTCGACCACTGTGAGTCATGAGTCATGGATGTTTCTAAGACGAAGCGCCTGCTCATACTTCACTAAACGAACTGAAGCCTTCGTTTGCCTGTCGAAAAGTACTCTTTCAAACCAAAAAGGTAACGTTATCAATCAGAGTATATACCTACATGTACATATATGCCCAGCTTTCTTTCAGGGTAAATCGCAATCCCATTGTGATGTCCACGATTTATCTTCCGCTAGTACCATTGCAATGAAAGGTCTATTGTCAGCTAGCGTATCAATATTCGATCAACTGGAAGTTTTTACAACAAATCTACGTTTGCGAAGAGTCAATGGCGGCTGGTACCTTTACAATATGATGCATTCTTATCGAAACCCGTATAAATGGATAGATGAAGTTGAACTGAGTTGTCATTTTGGATTTTTAACATCTCTGCAATGCGCAATTGCCCGCGTCGTATTTGGACGAAGGAGGAAACTCTGCGTTTGATCCAATGCATGAGGTGCAAAGCTAAGCTATATGTGACCCTCGGGAAGCGTCGATTCGTTACTGCAGTCTACAAACAGTATACACGTGTAGATAAAGCAACATGGACGCATAAAGCTATTGGCGCCAAAATTCGAAGACTCGAAACTTCGTCCGCACAAAGTAAGTTGATTGACAGCAGAGTCTCATGTGATGATGAAAAGACATGCCTGATGCAGTAGCAAAAGCAATGGACGGATTTTCAAAGATCATCTCGCGTCAGAGACTGCAAGAAATGAAGCAGGAAAGTGAAAGTTCAACTGGACTAGCTAGGCAACGGAAAGTCGAGTTACCACGTCGGGATCAGCGTATCAGTCAATCGGTTTCTCAAATGCAACAAACTGAAGCCCCGAAGCCCTCTCACTCACGGTATTTTGAACTGGATGAAGATATTCGAGGAAACATCTTGTAGGCTTCAAGAAATTCTTAAACAAGTTGACCAAGTGATGATCGACATTGACAAATTAGTCCATTTTACTGCGAGATGCTCCAGTGATGACGATCTGGAGCTCAAGAACGAAATCGACAACGATGTTGCCAAAGCGACAGCAGTGCGTCTATTATCTCTAAAGCGAGCTACCAACAGCAAAGATATTCAGACGAAAGACAATATCATTGAAATGACTGAGGAAATGGCTGCTATTGCTGAAGCATGCCTGGCTTCTGTACGTACAATCGGTTCATCTTTAGACGAACTTGAAGAGTTCCAAATTCTGCCATTTGCTGAACAACTCACAAACGGGCCAATTCTCCCAACAACTACGAATGACGAAGAACACAGTGAAGACGCTTAAATTGGTCGTTACTGATTTAACTAAATGGCGTAATGGGCACGCTTTGGCCAGAGATGCCTTCGTCTTGCGAGAGTTCTAAGCACTGATGCTTCAAAGCAGCCAATTTATCCTTGATGATGTCAAGCGCCCAAATCACGACTTCTTCAGGCTTCAATTGTCCCGTAGTCTATCATTCTCATTCCATCAACAGTTCAGGCCACGTGCGTTATACCTCCACCGAGAAAATAAACTTGTCAGGCGTTGCCGATACCGTGATAGCCGAGTCATCTTCGGGATTGTCACGGTAACTATTTGCCAACTTGACGCATTCATCGCAGTACATGCATCTCATGTGATCCTCCACTTGAATCTGGCGAAGAGTTAGGAGTCATTCACCAGGAAGAATTGCGTACAGTATCATATGTGTCATCGATTTCAAACACACGCGTTGGGCATGACTTGTACAATTCCACGCGCTGCTCGCTCTTGTACGTGTTCAAGACGCCTAATGAGTTCAAGACGTGAGCTATATTTGCAAGAACTGGTTTACTCTGGTTGAGCGTAATGATGGGTTCAAACATATACGTAGCCACGGCGACAGGAGACCATTTTGCATGTTCCTTGCCGATACCCTAGAGAATGAATAATGAGTTAGGCTTCTATGAAAGATCGAGATCGTACAAGCTTGGCAATGGCATTGAGCTTCAGGCGCTGTCCAGGGCCTAACTTGGCAATAATAACGCCCGTATCTTGTGTGTTGTTGGCTTCTTCTTCAGAGCTGAAGTGGACTGGTTTGATATATGGGTCAAGCGATCGCAACGAGTCCGACGTGACCGTCTGGGTACCGCTCTCCGCACGGACATCCAATTCAAATTCCACACTGCAATTGGGGCAATGTTCGTCGCAATCACAATCTGCTGAATAGACAAATCGCTTCTTGAAGGCTTCCAAGCCACCCTCAAGACGAAGAGGAATCATACCCAAACGGTGTGCGAGGAATTCGTCCGTGATCACACTCGTGTTGATTTCAATACTGACCAGATCGATCGCCAAAGTAGGGACTTCAGCAATCATGACACGTCGGATGGCATTGGCGACACTTGTGTCGGTCTCACTCAACTCAAACTTGATGAAGTCATCGCGGATTTCCTGGATGTCGATTTTGGGAAAACGAGTATTCGCCATGTGCGCTCCGTTCAAAATCGAATACTGATGGAGAGGGGACAAATTTCATTCAACCCTACACCCCTCAACTTTTAAACCCTTGAAACCCTTCAACCCCAAAATTAACTAAACCCTTGAACCACTCAGATGAACCTAACTATGGCCGACAGAGATGTCGTGAAAGAAGCGGTCGAACTTGGTGCTGCAGGCACGTTTTCGTTCTATCAGTACAGCTCAGTCAGTTTCAACCAACTGTGCCTCAGCAGCAACTCGGAAGTGGGAGATGCTACTGGTCTACGAGTGTATTCTGGTGCCCATGTCTTGACGCGGTTCCTATCGTCTACCCAAGGTTTGCCTCTTCTCGATGGAAAACGCGTCGTTGAGGTAACATACATCCACGAAAATACGTTTCCATTTATGCTTTGTAGTTGGGATGCGGCACTGGAGTGGTTGGATGCGTCGCCGCAGTGAATGCTAACCTCTCCCAGCTCGTCTTGACGGATGGCGACGAACGTTCGTGTGCTCTTGCTCAGCGAAATGCTGAATGCATTGTGCATGCTGTGAAAGGGTCCTTAAGAGTGACGACCCAGCAACTGCTTTGGGGAGGATCGTCTCTAGCATCGACTTTTGATGTTGTCATTGGCTGTGAACTCATGTACTACCAAACTAATGTGGCTGCGTTGATCCAAACCGTCCAAGCGCTAGCCCCAAGTGGACTCTTTCTCCATGCCCACCTCTTTCGCCAAGACGAGCATGGTGACACGATGCGTGAAATTTTCGATCAGACTGGTTGGGATACTGCTCTTGTTCCAGTTCCAAGTTTCATTCCACCGGCTGAAATGTCATTGTGGCCCCAGTGGCTCAATGTTTGCTGCTTGGTGTCTGGTCCCATGGCTCATATCGAGTCGTTGCTTGCCCTGAACCCATCGTGGTCTCGCTTTCAAGACGTTGACGCGACGTTGGATGAAAATTTACGTGTAGCTGAAGAAATGGACGATAACTAAGATATCCAATCTTGAAAAACACGAATTAGTCGCGACCCAAAGTGCGTCCAGTGCCCCAGTTGTAGCTCGATGGTCCCGTGGCAGCGGCTCCAGGAGCAGCTTGGCGAGGTGGGACAATTGGGCGATTCGATGGGAAGAGGTTCACCCTACAAATGCATAAGGTACAGGGATTACGACATTGTGCACAAGAATTGCGGCGTCTTCAAGAGATGGATATCCTTAGTGTTGGGAAGGATCTCGAGGAAAAAGTAAAACACGTGACCAGCGAACACTCCTGCCAATTCAGGAATTGGATCACCGCCAGTAAGTAAAGTGAAGCCAACCATGGCCCATGGAAAGTAAAGCGCTTTGAATTGAAATCCTGGGAGGACATAAAGACTGTCGCTCAAGAGTGTATATGTACCCCAGAAGGAAACCATTTGCTCAGGATGCTTGCGGCTCCATACGTACAAGATCATAAAAATCATGGGTTCACCCAAGAAAGGATATCCCAAGAAGAATCCAATGACCTAGGCCAGTAGGTTAAGCATTGCTCTGTGCGTCTAGTGGCTTACGGCAAGCACAGAACCACCGATAATGAGCATGAACGCAAAATCTGCAGTTGGGCCACCACCTGCCACAAACGGATCCTTTTCCAAGACAGTTCCATATTGTCCTCTATGCAACACACGTGAGTCCATTGAGCAATGCATTTGGTGACGGACAAGAGCAGGAGGCAGACGAGAAAGTGAAAACTAAACTTTCCAACGAAGCAAAAGCACGTGATGAGGCGCCAGAAGTTGAACTTGAAGAAGACAAGTTCAAAGTCGAGGTAGATTGTGCGAGGACTGAGCAATCCAAACTGCGTCATGCACGTCGTAGCCACGCATGCCGTAATGTAGAACCGAGTGATCTGCGGCAAGTTGTTGAACCACGCTTCAGGGGACGACATTGACCGCTCGACAACCGACAAAGCTCGAATGAAACCAAATGAACATCCGGATAAATTATCTTTTAACCAGGTGATAATCCGCATATTTATCCGGACAATTTGGCATAGTTACCTCTACCGGTTCTTGCACGGCATGATAAAGGAAAATTTCGCTCTTGAATGCTGCAGCGCAAGACCGCATAGCTATTGAGCAATTCTGGGACTGATATGGACTCCAAACTCGAACAATGAGCAAAATGGAATCCGTATAATATTCATTATCCGTATGCCACTAAATGAGTTCCACGTAATAATTCGATAATCCGGTTAACATTAATTATCCGGATAGATGTGCGGCACAGAGGTGAATGACAAAGGAAAAACCATGGAAAGAAGGATCGTAAGAACACTACAAAGATACATCCATCGGATGCACAGGATAGGAGAAAGAAAGAGCTCCATATTCCGTGTATTTGAAGGCTGCTATCGCTTAATTGGCTTAGGGGATGCCGAGCGAAAGCCTGAAATGAAATCATACGAAAGGATACACAAAGACTCGAGAAGGAATTGGGCTTCCAAACAGGAAGTTTGAACCATCGTATTGAAGGATTAAAATGCGAAGCAGCAACAAGCACTCCTTTGCCTGAGATCTTCAAAGGACACGACGACGAAAAAAGATTTGAAATTCGATCTAAAGTTCGAAGTGGAACGAGGAGACCGAACTTCGATCCCCGCGTCCGTCCGTCGTCGCTGTAGATGGAAACTTCGCGACGAAAGAGGAAGAAAAGATGTTTGGGGATCACTTTGATGGATGTGGTAAAAGCCAATGGTATGCGCGTTGTAGAAGGCACTAAGCTCAACCTTGTTGGGAAAGGCATTGATCAAATTGGTGATGTGGTGGCGTCGATTGCTCAAACCACAACGTGTCTCTATTTGAGTCAAAATAACATTGCTTCATTGGAAGGACTCACGCAATTTACACGGCTCAAAGTACTCAGTCTTGGTGGCAACCTCCTAGCTCGATTCGAAGATTTTGATGGACTCGACATGCCACAACTTCGTACACTTCTTCTCTCGGGTAATCCAATATGTGATGCACCAAATTACCGTCTTCGTATGATCGTCTTGCTCCCCAAAGTTCAGACTTTAGATGGCACTGAAGTAACCCCAAAAGAAAGAGAACTTGCCCCATTTCTTGCTGCACAGGACGCAAGTCTGCGCCAAGTTGTACTTGAGAACCACATGGAGATTTCAAAGTTGGAGTGGATTGTACTGCTGATTCAAATGCACAAAGAGTTCTATCAAGTTGTCCATCAGAGGTAAACAAAACCACTCTCCTTGACGTCTCACCTTCATGAAATCAACTAGTCACGAGCGCATGCCCCATTTGGAATCGATGGCCATTAATGTGTCCTTGCTCTTACGCCTATGGAAGTACGAAGACTCGTTAGTCGCATGTCCGTGTCAACCCCAGGTCGATATGCAGCTCCAAAGGGTTGTCATCCGCGCTTTGCAACACTTGCAACAGCATCCTTTGCGCAAAGCCAAACAGCTACTCCAAAAGTTTGCGCACTCAAGTCAGCGCCTTAAGAATCTGGAACCACCGACACCACCGACATGGAAAGAAGCTTATGCGAGTGTCATATCACTGCAGCAAAATACAATTGCCAAATTGAGAGGACTCTGTGAGCGAAATCGTCGTGAGCTTATTGACGCTCTCAAGTCAATGCTCGTGCGAGACCCATCGAATAGACTGCAACAAGCACGACAAGAGGATGAACAACGAAGACTAGATTTAGCTCACGAAAGGGAGCAATTATTACGACAGTATCAAAATGGAGACAATAATTGTCTACCTCCTCAGCAGCCTGACCCAGACGAAGGATGTCACTTGAAATCTTCAATTAACCACAACAACCGACCGCGACGTCAACTGAGCCAGCAAACTTCGCCTATACCGCCACCACCTCCTCGTTCTGTACCACGTCCAATCACAACACAAAATCGAGACAGAGATGAAATTAATGCAGCCCACGGCTACAACTTAAAAACAACCTGGGGTGACAATAACGTGAAGGTGGATGGCAAAAGCCGCTCTGATTCAGACGATGACACTCTTTTGAGAAGACAGCTTGATTTAGTGGAAAAAAGATTGCATGACATGGATGCACGACAACAGGAAGAACGACGCCTTCGCCATGAGCAAACACTACTCCTCGAAGAAAAGTTAAGGCAAGTCAGCACGAGAACTGCCTCCTTTGCCATGAACATGGAAACAGCAGCTTCTACCTCTAATCCACCGTTAGACATTACCAACAGTGACTATCAGCCTTCAGGTGTGCCAAAGATCGAGGAATCACCCTTACTCAACGAGTTTGCCGTTGCAACAGCGTCCAAAGTCAACTCGCCAAAACAAAGGGCTGGTCACTCTGGAATACCTTCAGATGCGCCAATAAACACGGGGCGTGCTGTGCCACTGCCGCCACCGCGCTGCCATTTGGCGAGTTCTAACCTAAACGGAAGAACTACTGGACGAGATATACCTCCACCACCTCGCTCCGATGGAGACCCTTCGAAAAAAATGTCCACAATAAATCAGCTCTTGTGCGTTCCTCGATTGCCGACGCCATGGCGCTCCAAACTAAGAAGGATGATTCAAAGCTGGCGGCAGTATTGCATTTTACAGATACAGCGATTTAGACTACAACTTCGTTGTCTTTCACGTCGCACGAGGCAAGTTTTTGCGAGCTGGAGGAATCACACTCGTCAACAGAGTTATATTCGAGCTTTTATGGTGACACGGGGCCTAAGAGGTCTCCTATGTTGTTTCCAAAAATGGGTTAATGTCAGTCGTTTCGGTGCAGTTGCAGTATATGCTGCTGAGCGACGACAAAATGACAAACTGCGACGAATACTGTCAGCTTGGTTAGATTGGAGTCAGCTGTCCAAATATATTCGCATCTCCCAAGAACGAAGGCAAAGTTTCCTAATCCAAAAAGCTGTGCAGCGAATATTTACTGCCTGGAAACATTTAGCAAGTTTACGTTCCCTCCATATTTCGCATCAAAAGCAGTTGCGTCTTCTTCAGACAAAATATTCAATGCACGTGGCATTTCATACATGGCGTTCGTGGTTTGACCGCCAAGTACGTCCACGACAAAATCTTGAAAGAGAAATTACTACAGATCGAGCACGGAGACGACTCGGTGAATATTTTACTGCATGGAAAAAGCTTAGTCAGGTGTCTCGAAGACACAATAGACATATTCTTCGGGTAATGTGGCAGCAATGGCAGGTATTCACTTCAAATTGAGGAAATATGTTTCACTTTACCGATAGGCGCGTCTGTCATATTGCCGCCTAAAGTTCTGCTGCGATCGAAAGACTGAGAGATTTGTTGCCAAAAAATATGTTGCAGTTTGGTACAATTTTTCGGATGCACGCAAGAGACGGACTAGAGCAATGCAAATTGCTACACGACGATGGCTCACACAAACAATGCGAAAAGTATGGGCGCTTTGGAACCAATATAAATCCATGCGGCGAAAGTACATTCAAGGTTGTATAAAGGCTTTCAAACATTATCGCGCGAAATTGGAGCGACGAGTATGGCGCGCATGGGCAACTGCTACAACTGCGCATTTGCAGTACCGCAACCAGCAAAAACATGGCAAATTGCAGCACGCCTTTTCTTGGTTTGTCCAAGCAGTGCGGAAACAAAAGAATCGAAATCAGTTAGAGAGAAGGACGGTTCATTTGCAGGCCCGTCGTTCGATTCGGTGGTTAAGTAATTGCTGGAATAAGTAGGAGACAGTAATGAATTTTGCGTATGACTAATTTGTAGGTGGCGCATGTACTCTATAAAACGAAAAATGCCCCGGGGATTCATGCAATTTATCCAGTGTCAACGTCTGCAACTCGTTCAATTCAAGTACTGGACCGTATGGCGAGAAGTCTCCCGGAAAAATGTTGCCAAACGAATCCATGACCTTGAATCTCATTTAAGTCAAAGTCAAGCAGAGCGAGAAAGCATTTTAGCCAAAGTCCTACAGCTGAATGATGCAAGCATTGAACTTGCTGAGGAAGTGTCGGAATGGAAGAGCGTGGCTATGCAAAAAGAAGAGACTATCAAGTCATGGCAGCAGTCATGTCAGAAAACAGAGCATGCCAACATGGTGCTCCAGCAGCAGATATCTACGTTGCAGCAACGCTTTCAAGACTTTGAACACCAAAACCGCGATAGAGAACATATTATGGAGGAAGAACGGAACGAATGGAGAAAACAAATAAATACTCTTAACGAACAAAACGACTGCTTGGGTCGGAAATTACAAGACACCCAAGACGATGTGCTCTTGCACCAGCAACAATTTGCTCGTGAAAAAGACAAAATTGTTCGTCAAGACAATGAGAAGAAAAAATTACAGCACGTCATAGATCGAAAACAAATTGTAAGTAAAGGAGGTGACAATGCGTAATGAAGGTGGTCGTGTAGGATTATGCAAAGCTGGAGCAGACTTTACAAAACGTGGAAAGGGCCCTTAGCATTGAGCGTGCCGAGCGTCAAGAAGCTGCACTTCGTTGTAAAGATTACGAGAAACGGCTGGCAGATACAGTGAGAGCCATACATGAGCATGAAATGGATCAAGAAGCACAACTTCGTCAAACACACGAGCTTGCAGTCGATATGGAAAGGCGTTGGAAGGAACAGGAGGCGAAGAATGATGAATTATTAAAACTCCTGCAGGAGAAGAACAACCAAGTGGCAGCTATGACGAGCGAAATTCAAACTTATCGCTCAGTAGAATCGCATCGCATGAATAATCTCCTCGAAGAAGTTCAAGCCAACATTATCCAACAAAAATCAAAATTTGTGCCTCAAATAACTCCACAGGAGTTGGAAGGGGAAATGCAGGTGCTCAATGCCCACACGGCTAGCATTCATGACGATATCAAGTCTCTGCAACAACGCATTAAGTTACGTCTCCAGCAAAAACCCCTGGGCGAGCAGCGAGTCTCAACGCCCATTTCAAAAGAGACTCCTCAGGCCAACTTGACAAGTATAATCGGCTCAAAATCCAAGAAAGCCAAACCGAAAGCAAAACCCAAACCGAAATGAGGATTTCAACGACGAACCGCGAGCGATATAATGCGATAGATGGAGCATCACATTGAAGAAATAAAATAGATTCAATTGCTACATCTTGGAACCCTCGAAGCCAATTTACGCCTTGGGTCGATACGCAGTTGTATCAATAACGTTCCAGTCCATAAGAGACGGGTTCTATGAATTATTTAGAGAAAGACAGCTGATTCATCTCACCGAAGTTGATGAACGAGTAGTTGCAAATGTTGAAACATCGTTCGGACTGTATTGAGGAAGAATTTGAATGCTTGACGACATATCAACGAGAGGCAACATGGTCGAGGCCTCATCTTGCGCGATTTGTTGTTGTAATCTACAATTTTTAAATGAGTGGATTAGCAAAAAAGATGCGAACTTGTCGAGACTGGCTTGATGCGCTTGGCAAGAACCTAAGCCTGGATTTTCACTCAGGCGGATTAGGTTGCCGATGATATCACTTGGAGACAGGTCGTTGTACTCCATTCCTTGGTTGATGCACAAGTAGGCAACGTTTTGCCACAACATGGCGACAGCTCTTGTAAATCCAATGCTGCCGTCAGGATACAACGTGTGGCAACCAGCTCCCTCACCACTCTGTTGGCCGATTGTAGAAAATGAACCGTTGAATATCATCGGATGTGGATATATCAAGGGATGGAGATACTTTGGTAGCATAAGGAGAAGATGGGTTAGACGGCCAAATGCAGCCGATACAACTTCGGGAGGAAGCTTCTCGCTCGAGACTGCACAGTCGTACTGCCCTGACGTTGGTAAAGGCAGCTTTGCAATCGTCTTGTAGTGTACAGCTTGAGCCGACAAAGGGATTAACTGAAGCAGTTGAAATAACTGGAGGACTTTGGTTCGACGCATCGCCGCCAAATTCTATGGAAATTGACTTCAAGATGGCAAACCATACGCAAACCTGTTCATTCCATCGCGCAACTCGTTCAAGTCCATCTAGCACATAGTTGATCTCTGAGCCATCTGCAGCCATTTCCGTTGCTGATGTCGGCGGATTTTGTAAACGAGCTTTGGCTTGCTTGATCTCTTCCTGCCGCTGTGTAATGTGATACTTGAGCTTAGTGACAGCTATGCGATCTATTGAAGAGGGTCATTTAAATACTTCCCATACAACGAAGAATCTTATCTCACCTTTGTCAAGCAGCGCTTGGACACGCTCTCGTTCTCGCTGCAGATCACTTTCTGACTCATTGCCAACTTCATTCACCGTTGCAAATTCCTTGCTCTCAAGTGCATGCGCCGCTTTTTCCCGAAGAACCGCGACATCAGCCCAAAGCGCCATGATCATTGTCCTTTTCTGCTGGATCGTCACAGCTGTACAATTTGCACAGAGCATGCTTATCTGCTCAGTAGTCTTCGTACATCCGCCGCACTGCATGGCCGAAGAAAAAGGATTTTCCATGTCAGTGTTCTTCGACTTCATTATCCGGACGAAATCTCATATCTACCGATTAATTTCGAACTTTGCCTGTGGAGTGCAAATGTCCGGACGAGGACGGGGCGGTCGGCGCGTGAATGTCAGCGGACGAGGAGGCCGTGGCGGGGGACGCGAAGCGAAGACTGATTCCGCAAGTGAAAAGGGAAGAGTTATTGGATATTCCTCAACGCCGTTGTCCGAGCGATTTGCTTCGCTTCATGCCAAACAGACAGCAAAAATAACACCTGCACCCGCGAAAGCATTGACCAAGCAAATGGCAGCCCGAGTTCAAACGAATCAAAGGAACAAACGACAGAATACTGTCAATGCACGTCGAGGCATTGCACCAGTGCCAGCACCCAAGGCTGCCACACCCAAACCTATTGCGAAGAGGACCCCAGGAGGTGTTAGAATCAATTTGCGAGGTCGTGGACGAGGCCGTGGCCGAGGACGAGGTGCCGGCCGTGGAGACCGTCCACCCTCTGCAAAACCCGAAGAGCTGGACATGGATATGGATGCCTATTGGCATGAAGGTGGTAAAGGTCCTGATCCGAAACAAGCTGCCCTTGACCGCGAAATGGAGCAATATTGGGCTGACAAACCATCACCCCCACAAGCCGAATAACCATCGAATGCATTTTCCATGTTGACGCTTTATGCAAGACGAACTCCTCAGTCATACAACGCGGGGTCAATTTGAACTCCGTCCAGCTGTTTCTTCCATGTAATCCATTCCACCGCCGTAAGCATCGGTGTAAGAACTGTCATGGCCTCGTGGGCAATTTGTTGGTATGCCTAAGAGCCAACTTCATTAGTACAAGCCGCTGGCTGTCAATTGTACCTTGGAATTGAAGTGGAAGCCATCGAATGCTTTGGCATCAGGTCGGCGCACGATAGGCAGCGACAGATCTGGCGTCATCTTGACGGGCAAATCGTCTCCGCTTGTTCTACATGGCACGTGGCAATCATGGAAAATGGACTACTTTGCCTTACTCATTGCAGTACTCCAAGAGTTGCTTGTTGGTGGCACGATGGATTTCATTTTGCGCTTCCACGTTAGAGTGACACAACGCCCCAATGCAGACGCGTTTTCCCTTTTTGCGCAGAGCGTCGCAAATACTTTGAATGTTAGTGACCGTTTGGCTTGGTGGAATGGGCGGTGAACGTCTACAAAAGATGACGACGGTCAACGTAGACTTCCTGGAAATACGTACTTGCTATCCATCGACCCGACGATGACAAGCACGATATCGGCGTCCCGCAATTGGTGCTTCGAGAAAGTGTCTTGGAAGTACTAGACCATATATTCAACGAGACATCGAAACTTGACGCCCATACCTTGGTAGAAGCAGTTGGGTGCCATTGCGATGAATCTGTATCGAGAATGCCGCGGTTGATCACTTGCCATTTATGTCGAACCTATGAGACGTAGCGGATAGTTTCGTTGCAAGTGGAGCAGTTGTCTACCTTGCTTTCTTCTTGAGCTATTTCATTGGCAATGTAACGCGCTAATCCGCCAGGGGAATCCATCGTAACCCAGTCACCGAAACCTGCAGCAAATCCATCGCCAATAATGACGATCTTGTGGCGAAACTCGTTGGATGGCAATATGAGCCGGAGTGGCTGAGCACACCATCGACAGAGCCGTAGCCATATCCACGCAAAGAACGTTCGAATGGCCACGTAGATGTAGAGAACGACTGCGTTCATTAGCCGCTTACTTGCCTCTCTTGGGGATCTTTCAAATTTGAACCATCGAGAACCTTCTACAGTACTGTATATGAAGTACTATATCAATTCTCACAGTGCTTTAGTCCACCTCCATATAAGCTCGTATTTGCACGTTGCAACCTTTGCTTCGTGAACTCACGAAGTTGTGTCGTCAAATATCGCGGCCAAATTCCACGCCGTTGTCCTCAGGGCTCATAACGGAGGTCTTCTTAGAGGTGCTGAATCTTGGGGTCGTGAAACTTATGTCCACGGAAATGAACCCCCAAAGTCCCCAATGCGCCGATCCAAGTATGGACTTAGAGCCATCCATCAAGAATATCTCCAAGTCCCCGCATAGCATCGCTCTTCTCATGTGAAGGGTTGACTGTGAGGGGGTTATGACTTTGGTTGGGATAATTTCAGTAGTCTCCACCAGACAGTGCAGCTCTCTGACTGTGAGTCAACCGAACTCTCACATACTGAAATCATGGCGTAATTGGTTCGATCGCGATGGATGATACAGGCAGAACGCTTCAGCTTTGAGCTTTTCTCTCCACCAAGAGCTTCGTGGATGGCTCTCGGCCATTAAGCTGTTGAAATGTCTCCACCTTGTAGACATTTTTGTATCTTGCCATGATTTTACGTAAAATTTGACCCATTTTGACTAATTTTTTGCAATTTTTATGAAAATACCAAAGTGGAGAGAGTTGTGACTATTGGATCAAAAAGCTACAACCACGATGGAAGACAAGAAGGATCAACTCGCACAGGTTGCCGCGCGCATTCCAATCGTGCCGTTCAAAGGCGTGGCGTTCTATGACATTGGCGGACTCCTGGCCCACCCTACTGAATTTGCTGCATGTATTGAGCTCCTTGTTGCGTACTGCGAACCCTTCGCCGACTCGATCACGTCAATTGGATGCTTTGATGCTCGTGGGTTTCTCCTTGGCCCGCTCGTAGCAATGCGCCTCAAGAAGAAAGTGTTTATGCTCCGAAAGCCTAACAAAATGCCTCGCGTCTCCCGTACTGTTCGATATGGCAAGGAATACGCTGGTGATGACAAGAGCGGTGATGATGTGATGTGCATTCAAGAAGACGCTGTACGCCCTGGCGACAAAGTGCTTCTCATCGACGACTTGCTCGCGACAGGCGGCACAATGGGTGCTGGCATTGATTTGGTCAAGCAATGCGGTGGCGAAGTCTTGTCTTGCATCTGCTTGATTGAGCTTGGGGCATTGAATGGCCGTGAACGCATCTTGAACCGCTTCCCCGGCACGACATTGTTCCATCTTCTCTCTGAAGATCTGTGGGCAAAGACTCAATAGACTTGTTTTCCTTCTTCATGACGCAATTCCTTTTCGTCTTGATCAATTTTCATGGCAACAGAAAGGACAGCGCACTCGATTGACGCTTCCTTGTGCAAGGTCTATGGGTTATAAACAGTGGCATGCCTCTTTCCATGTCACTGAGAATGTTGAGGGATGGTTTCGAGGCCAGGGCGGAAAGGAGGGCACATTCGGATTCAGCGATGACTTTGGACCCGTCTAGCACAATGGGCAAGACTTCCCTGAGGGAGAAACCCTTTGCATTCTCTGAACACATGTCAGATATGTCCCTTCAGGAGAAGAAATTGCGGCCTTCACGCGGTGTATTGTTGCATGAATCTGTTCTTCTTCCCTTTATGGCGGCCTGTCCTTGAGTTGGTAATGATGGGGGTGGGTTGCTTGGCGATATTTGATTGGCTGAAATATTTTGAATTAACAGTTTTGATTGGCAGAAATCTAATAAAAAGAAAGACCTCAAAAGCAGAGGTCAGCTTTGGATCGAGTTTCCCCCACGAAGATGTCGGGCAGCCACCTCTCCAAGGACTTCTTTGAGCTCGTCAAGAGCATTGGTGAAGCAAAATCAAAGCAAGAAGAAGACCGTATTATTGTGTCCGAAGTGGCACAGCTGAAGCGCAAGATGACCGAGTTGAGTCAAGCGTCCAACTCGCAAGTCGCGCAAGCCAACAAGAAGAAACAAAAGGAGTTTTTGATCCGACTCATGTACGTCGAAATGCTCGGCCATGATGCATCATTTGGCTACATCAAAGCTGTTGAAATGACCGCCTCGACGAATCTGATCCAAAAACGCGTCGGATATCTTACTTGCAGCTTGACATTGTCACCAACCCACGAATTCCGCTTCATGATTATCAATCAGCTGCAGCGTGACCTGCAATCCGCAAACCACTTGGAAGTGTGCTCAGCACTCATGGCAGTTTGCAAGTTGGTCACCGTCGAAATGATTCCAGCCGTGCAGCCGATGATTATTGAAGCTTTGCGCCATGATATTGAACTTGTCCGCAAGAAGGCCGTGATGGCACTGCATCGCTTCCACCAACTGAATCCTGACAGTGTTAGCGGCATCGGCGACAGCTTGAGGCGTACCCTTTGTGACCGTGATCCTAGTGTCATGGGTGCCGCACTTTGCTTGCTCCACGACGTTGCTGTAATCACTCCCACTGCGTACAAAGATCTTGTTCCGAGTTATGTAAGCATCCTCAAGCAAATCACAGAACACCGCCTGCCACGTGAATTCGACTACCATCGTATTCCTGCGCCTTGGATCCAAATTCGTCTGCTCAAGATTTTGGCGCTTCTCGGGCAAGCTGATCAACAGACGAGTGAAGGCATGTACGAAGTGCTTCACGATGTTATGCGCCGCGCGGACACTGGTATCAACGTTGGCTATGCAATTATCTATGAATGCGTGCGCACGGTAACCACGATTTACCCAAATTCCACACTCTTGGATGCCGCCGCTGCAAGTATTTCTCGTTTTATCTCTAGCGACAATCACAACTTGAAGTACTTGGGTGTCACTGGTCTTGCTGCCATCGTCAAGGACCATCCTCGGTAAGAGTATCACTGTAGCTGCGATATCTGAAATCGTTGCAGATATGCTGCTGCGCATCAAATGGCAGTGATTGATTGCCTTGAAGATCCTGATGAAACTCTCAAGCGAAAGACTCTCGACTTGCTGTATCGCATGACCAACCCTGTCAATGTTGAATTCATTGTGGCCAAGCTGACGACGTTTTTGCGAGAAGCCACTGACGTGTTTTTGCGCACAGAATTGGTGTCTCGTATCACCCAATGTGCTGAACGGTAGAAGAATCTTGCCAAGCTTGGACCATTAATTCGCGTGTAGGTTTGCACCGAGCAATGCTTGGTACATCCAAACGATGACGAATGTCTTTGAATTGGGTGGTGAACTTGTTAAGGAGGAAGTAGCTCACAACCTCATGCGTCTCATTGCTGAAGGCAGCGGTGATGATGAAGAACAAGACATGGAGTTGCGCCGAGACGCCGTGGACACATATTTGGAATTGCTGGAAAAGCCAGTCTTGCCCGACATTTTGGTCTGCACCATGGCATGGGTTCTTGGTGAATATGGCTACCTCTCTGAAGCCATGCACGTCGATGAAATTGCCGAGCGACTCTGTGAAATGATTGATCGCCCGTTTGATAATGAAGACGTGACGCGTAGCTACATTGTGACGGCAGTGACAAAACTCATTGCCCAAATGGAGGGCCGAGGATTGGAAGTTGCAGAAGCCACCATGAACAAGTACAAGACGAGTCGTCACATTGACTTGCAACAACGTTGCTTGGAATATTTCGCCTTGAAGCCATATACACAACTTTTGGTGCAAACCCATCCTGTGGATGCGAGTTGCGAAGATTTGGAAGTCGACGTCAACTTGTCTTTCCTGCAGTCGTTTGTCGACCAAGCGCTGGCGAAAGGTGCCCCTCGCTACGACCCTCCACATGATTTGGATGACGATGATGGCTTTGGTGGCCGCAGAGATCAAGTCCAGCTGAACGTTGAAGCGTACAAGAAGCCAGAACTGCCATACTCCGGTGTTAAATTGCAAAGCAACGATCCAATGGCTGGTCCTTGGGCTCCTCAAGGCGGTCCTTCATCCACTTACCCTACTACCGCGGCCCCAGCGTTTGGTGGCCCTGCTCCGGGTCCTTGGGGAGCTCCACAAAAGTCTGTGCGCAATGTCTGGGGTCCAACAGGCATCAACTCGCAAGAGCCTCCTGTGCAGCAGCAACCTCCTCCATACGGAGCTCCCCCAGCTAACAATCCCTACGGCGGTTATGGACAACAACCTCCTCAGCAATACGGCGGTGGATATCCCTCCTCGAATGGCCCATCTTCGACTTATCAAGATAATTCGTACACCGACGACGACGACAACGATGATGAGCCAGTCGTGGATGAACGCGCCGTCATGGCTGCTTCGCTCTTTGGTGGTTTGCCAGGGGCTGGTGTGCCGCCGCCAAAACGTGCGTCGGCTGTTTCTAATGGTGGCTCTCTTTCGCGTAAGAATACGGTGAAGAAAACCATCAAGCGCAAATCTGCGAAGCCTGACCAAGATCAAGGTTTCCAATCTGCTCCACCTCAGCCACAACAGTCATCAGCAAATGTGGACTTGTTGGACATTTCATTCGACTCGAATTACTCGAGCAATTCAGCTCCTTCTTCGGGGAATTTTCTGGACCCCTTTGCTCCACATCCAGCGGCTCCACAGAAACAAGCTCCGCCTCCAGCTTCCTTGGATCCATTCCAAATGGGAGACTTGATGGGTGCTATTCCCTCAAACGACCCGAACAAGTTTCAATATCAAGGCCGATACTTGGAGCCATGGCAAATCACAACCCAAGAGTTTGGCGGGCGATGGGGATCGTGCCCTTGTGAAGTTAAGTCCAAGGTGGCTACTGGCTCCATTCGCACTCTCGATGACTTTTGCCAGCGACTGCACTCCTTTGACATCACTCCTGTTGAAGCCATTGCGCAGAGTACGTTTTGGTTGTGACTTTGTACCTGATTTTGTGATTTCTTGTAGCGAATGAAGTGATTGCGGCTGGTCGTATCCAAGGTGCAGACAGCGTTGTGTTGGTCCATGCAAAGGTCCGTCCGGGTGAATTGGACTTGACGGTTCGAACAGCAGACCCGGGCTTTACAAACAGTTTGAGTGGATTCCTTGCACAGATTTTGCAGTAAGCTGCGCTCGATTTGTTCGTGGATGAATATATTTCGCGTTGGTTTTCACAATCTCTCCTTCATCTCGTCTCATTGAAAACATCAGGCAATCTAGGACCAGGAGATAGGCAGTTTGTGTGAGACGGCCATAGATGTATCGTGAATTTCAGCTCGAGGCGCTACCTCACCTAGTCTTCAATGATATCGCAACCAACTCGTAATGAAGAAGGGTCTCTTTCAGCCATCTCACAAAAAATAGTCAGGCGCCAAGCGAACAAAGTATTTGAATGTCACATTCAAGTCATTCCTCGTCTCCTTTGACATACATAACGTAAATCATGAGTGAGCATGGCATCGTGAGTGAGCACCAGTAGAAATTAAGGAGAAGAACCTCCATATTTCAATGTTTTTATTTATTCGGAAGCCGGATAAATGGCGCGCTTTCTGCAAACTCGGACTGTTGCTTCTCTCATCCTCAAACCTTATATCTCTCAAATTTAATATTTCCTTTGAATATGTATACCCTAAACCTTAATATCTCACCTACATTTTGATACATTATTCAAGATTAAATTGTGTGCTCACTCACGATTCCCAAAAAGTAAGCAAAATGAAACTTTGGACAGCATTAAGGACTCGTAATGGAGACTAAAATCGCTTACTTTTTGTCTGTTCTTTGAATTCCAAATTCAATCTTTCGTTTGCGACTTGAACTAGAAAAAACTCGCAAAACTTATTGAAATACTTGCGCTTGAACTTTTCGGTTCTCATGATGATTTACGTTAGTATATCCTTGCGAGTATCGCCATCCTTGCCTTGGTTCCCGATATGCAAAACTGGCGTCCAATCAGGAATGCTACAAAGCCGATGCCGTGTGTGTCGCACGTATTAACGTCGCCGTCGCTCAGACGAATTTCCATGCAAGGCCCCACGCCATCATCACAATGCTCAAGTTCCACCTGTTGGAGCTCCAGTCGACGACTCGGTGGATTTTCACGGAAATTCGCTTGAGCAATGGAGCGTTCAGGCGTGTGACTCGCACCGAGTCAGCTTTGTTTGCATCCCTGGTTGGACATTTGTTTCGCAACCTTGAAACACCCCAACAAAGTCTTTTTGCATGTCGACGTGTAGTGATTCCAGTGAAAGTGACCGAGGCGAAGGTAGGGCTGCCAACGTAAAATTCGCGCTACACATGTTTCGATATTGAAGAAGACTTAATCACGCGCCATGCGCTCCATGAGATGTCCGATGGATGCACAAGCTAAGCGCAGCGAGTTTTCGGTCAATTGTCCTTTGGTTTGATTCACTCGTTGAAAGTCGCAGATAAGCTGATGCGATGCAACGACAAGTGTTTGTTGTGCTCGATGCATCTACAGTGCCAAGTCACGCAGATTTCAACAAGGAGCTGATATACCTCTGCGCTTGTTTCACGCATCGAGTCTATCTTGCCCTTGCGCTTCACTCTCTCATACTAGACACAGAGAAAGACATAGTGAGAAAAAAAGCACACCTTGTGGGACGCAATGTGAAAGTCTGCCTCGAGGTTGTCGCGCTCTTGTATCTGGGATATCTCATCGACAAATTAGTCGAAATGTTAGGCACCGGTGCGTACGATATCTTCCATGCGCGATATATTTGCTTGCAAGGATGGCAAAGCTATCGTCAAAACATCTGGAGCGAGCGTAGATGTGTGCACTTGGATGCGCTGAAGGAAGTCGTGAAGGTTGGTGTCGGTGCGATCCATTTTGATACGTTCATTCGCTTCACCAATATCAACCAGAGTATCGCCAAGACCTAGCCAGACTGCTGTCAATACCAGCGAAATGATTGCACATGCGCATCATGGATTGGGAAAGCTTGCATAGCGATGCTTCCTGGTTCTTTAGATGTTGCAGCAACGCCAAGTACTTTCTCTTTTCGTTCTCATATTCGATGTGGTTGAACACGGCTGGTTCTTCATGCCCAAGTTTGCTCACGATGTGCTTTTGCGTGAATCGACGTAGCGCATTCTGGATTCGCACTGACACCGCTTGAGTCTTTTCTCTCTCAACGAGCGGCGCTTCGTCGTGGTTAGTCTTGTCCATGATAGTGCAAAAATGACGTGGCATTCTACGGGATGTGGATTTTGGAAATCCGGATAAATATCCGTATATAGCGTACTTAATTGATCATCTTCTCCGGATAATGTATCCGGGATTCTTGTATCCGGAAATCACGACAGATCTTTGAGTTGGATCTTTCAGAATCAATTCCGGGTGTGGGTACTTGGCGAAGGGACACCCGGCGACAGAAGAAGAGACAAGTCCTATGGGTCAATTGACTCTAGATAAAGACTTGAACGATGGATGTGACGAAGGAAAAGAAAGCAAAGGCGCGCTCAGCCGCCTCTTGGAACTCAGCCCAGCACTCACAAAATTACCCACAATATCCAACGATGTCGTCGATGCTGGGGGAAGATGGAATGCCCATGAAGCGCAACAAGTCGACGTTGTAGTGGACTCTGTGGACTCGATCAAGGGACTGTTCCATCACATATCAAAACTCGCAAGAGAAGTGCAAGGCACGAAAAGGACAGACGACACATCAGCCGACCTTGCATCATCTGCTTCATCTGAGTTCGACACGCGCATTCAGATGTACCTCCAAACTTTACAAGGTGTAAATACCTTGATAAAGAAAGAAAAGTACAAGTTTGAGCAACGATTGCTAGCCGTGCGGAGCGTCTCATCCAGCCAACGCAAAATTAGTCCTCCTCCACTACCGCTACCAACTCAAAATTGCATGGTTCTTGGATGGAATTTGGCAATTCAACTCATGAAGGCGACTCGAAGAGAAGGCTCTGGTGAAACATATCTCCGAGCTCTCGAAACTATACTCTCGACCTTTTCAGCTCTCAAACCACTTGCGTATTTAGACGGAATGTACCTCAGCCCAAGTGCAAGCCAGTCGTTTGACTTGTTGTGCGACTTCCTCATTCATGCAGCAACTCCAATTCGAGAGCGTGAATCTACCGTGGAAGACACCATCTGCCGACAATCGGTCGCAACTCTTGCTGAGCTAGCGCTTGTCCGTGGCTCGCTAACATATTTGCTCTCGTCCGTACTGTGGATGGTATCGCATCCCAATGCAACAGTGGAATTAAATGCACTCTTGGCGAAATTGTCTGCAGTCAAGGAACAGTCTCTCTATGGGATTTGCGAAGCATCGGGCGAACTCTATTGTTGTGGGCAAAACTCGTACGGTGAACTTGGAGTTGGCGACGACATTGAGCGCCATCAACTTACTTTTGTGCCATTTGGTGGCTGGGACGATATCCGGCAGGTCGTCAGTGGCAATGAAATCCTGGCCATCCTGACCAACAATGGTGTTGTACTTACAGCAGGGCTCAACAAAAGCGGTCAATGTGGCCACGGACACTTTGACGAGCGAGTTATGCTCCTGCGCCCTGTCGAAGCACTTCGATCTCAAAAGATCCGATTTATTGCAGCAAGCAATGGCTGTGAGCATATGATCGCTCTGACAGATACCGGACTTGCGTACTCATGGGGCTATAATGATCGTGGCCAACTGGGCCATGAAAACCTCACAACCAAGATTCACCAGCCTAAACTTCTCGAGAGCGTTCGAGACAAGAAAATCATTTTTGCAGCTGTAAGTTACCACCACAGCGCAATTATTGCTGAGAAGGGGGATTTGTACACTTTTGGCATGAACGACTGTGGTCAACTCGGCCAAGATACGACGACGCATCAGTCCTTCCCGCAGCACGTCAAAGCACTGGAAGGCTATGTGGTCACTGTCGTTAGCTGTGGGCTCTACCATACTGTTGTGTGCACATCAGCTGGTGAACTTTTCACGTTTGGCAAAAACGATTATGGGCAGCTTGGTGTTGGTCACAATCGACAAAGCAAGACCCCATGCCTTGTGTCTACACCCAACGAGCAAATTTGTTTTGTTACATGTGGATATTACCACTCGCTTGCAGTTGCTTCGAGTGGCAAAGTGTTTTCATTTGGGAGAAACGACTATGGTCAGCTAGGAATTGGAACCAAAGTACACCAAAGCGTACCACAGCCTATTCCCGTCACGAATCGCATCACTCGAGCCGCATGCGGATGCTACCACACCGTTATACTGTCAGAACAAGGCCAAGTGTTTGTTTTTGGCCGTAATAACAAAGGTCAACTGGGGAACCGAGGTAATACAGACTCGCTTTTACCCGTGCCGCTCAAGGTTCGACCTGAAAAAAGCAATCGTCGCGTTCTCGACATTGCAGCTGGTTTCTACACGACATCATTAATTGTTGAGCGACGGAAAGAAGCTTCAGAAGATGCAACTGATGTGGCTGATCAGAGTTGGGTTGTCACACTCTGCGGGCGTGTGGATATTGATCGGAGCGGAGAAATAGAAGGGCTGAGTAACTTTGGCTCACTTAGTACTGTCGGCGTGAGTCTTTACCGTGGCAAGTGGTTTTATGAAGTCGAAGTTATCACCTCCGGGCTGATTCAGATCGGTTGGATTGATGGCTATTTCCAAGGCAGCTCTGACCAAGGTGAAGGAGTTGGCGATCACGCACATTCGTGGTCATACGACGGCAATCGTCAACGCCGATGGAATTCAGGCTCTTCTGCGTACGGCGATAAATGGAAAGCTGGTGACGTTATTGGTTGCCTCCTGGACCTTGACGCCCGCGAGATGCGGTTTTATCGCAATGGTCAAGACCTGGGTGTTGCCTACTCAAACCTCACTATTGACGTATCAGATACTCGAGGAGGACTTATGCCGGGTATTTCACTAGAACGTGGTGAAGTGATACGGCTTAACTTAGGCCACCGAGCCTTTGCCTTTCCTGTTGGTGGTGTTGAAGGAATTGCACGGGCGATCGGGACGCCTGTTTCTGAAGTTGTCATGGCTGAACTTCCGTCAGCGCCGTCTGCCCCAGAGGCACTTGAAGGATCGGCTCGTGTCCTTGTTGGAAGTCGATTGTTTGTCATTGGAGGCATGTTGTCCAGTCCAACTGGAGACAAAGGTGTCTCAACCAACAAAGTATGGGTGTATTCTCAAACAGAGCACAGATGGGACCGATGGAGTGATCTACCAATTGGCCTTCGGTATCATCAAGCAGTTTTAGTCGATGACCACACTCTCCTTGTAATCGGTGGCGAAGCAGATGGCCCTGTGTCGCGGCACTTGGACCTGTACCGATGTTCCACGATTTCTAACGCAGATGGCTCGTTCCCACCATGGGAGCTTATCCAGGGAACGTCAACAACTTCCCTTCCACCACCCCGAGCACACCACACTGCAGGTGCAATCCGCGTTCGTCTTGAAACGCTTGTCCTCGTCTACGGTGGACGCACAACTGATGATACCCTCCTTGGCGACACTTGGTTTCTATCTCTCGAAGATATGTCGTGGGCTAAGCTGCCTTCATCGGTTGCTTTAGACCCTGGTCCGCGTGCAGGCTGCTCTTCGTGTGTTGTTGGTGAGAGTGTCTACATATTTGGTGGCCTCGACAAAGAAGACCGCCTTCGCGCTGATTTATGGAGATACAATACGTTTGATCGGGTGTGGCATCTCTGCCATGACGACTATATCTTCACTCCGAGAGACTCGAACGACTCTGGATACAATCCTCCGCTTCCAAGTGTTCGCATGCACTATAGCATTGCTTCCGACCTTGGGACAATTTGGGTAAATGGAGGAGAAACTCACAAGGGAGAACTATTGAATGATTTGTGGGCCTATTCACTTACCAGAGCAACTTGGACAAATGTCGAAATTGCCGCTGAAGACACGGTCACCGGCATTTCCCGAGCGGCTCTTTTTGTCCCCGTCGGTTCTGTTTGTGCATTTGACTCCCAAAGATCTCAAGGGGTTATATTGTATGGCGGTCGTGTGAGCTATGGAGGTGAAGAATTGACCAAGTGGGAAACAACAATTCGAGTATTAACACCAACATCCTCTGTAAAAATCGCTAAGTCCACGACTTCAGCTACCCCGTCTCTGCTCGTGGGAAAAGCTTCAACAGTTTTGGCTTCTCTTCGAGCCAAGAAGTCACCAAATCACTGCCCACCAACAGCTAAAGATACAGCCACCTGTATCCTCGCACATCTAGATCGGTTACTTGGTGGTGATGTTCCTCCGGTCGATGCTACTGATAGTGTTCAGCCATCTCGAAGCTCTTACCGATCTCTTTGTATCGATCCAAAAGAGCAATCGTTTGTTATCCTCTTAGACATGTTGCTTCTTCTTGCCAAGCCACTCTTCGATCTCGAAAACGTGACAGCGCTTACAGGGGAATCACTGTACCCCTTGCTCGTTGTTCTTCGTCTAGTAAAGTTCAACTTCTTTGAGGTACATCAATCCGAGCTTCATCAAACTTACATTTTGTTGTAGCTCTCGACCTCTGGTTTGAGCTTGGAAGACTTTGGCTTTGGAGTTACAGAATCTAATGGGGTGCTCTGTGAACTTCGTGATTTCCTATTTCGACTGGCCGACTTCGTTCCTTCAGCTTCGACTCCAAATGATGTAGCATGGTTATGTCATGCTATTCAACGAGAGACAGTTGCAGCAATAAATTGTGGCTTTTCCGTTATGTTCCCGTCGCTCTTCGATCGCCTCCAGGTGCTGACTCGTCTCCTACAAAACAAGAGCGGTAACGACGTTTCTGAGCTTCTCGTGCCAATGCTTGTACCAAATTTTTCAAGTCCCAAGGCTCTTTTTGAGCTTATGAGTGAATCGGTCCTCGAAGGAACCGACAGCGCTCGTGTTTTTAATGTTGTCGCTGCGTTTGCTGATACTCTACTTCAAGCTCTTTGGTTGAAGACAGAGACAGCCCTTGGAACCTTGGTCAGGTCTAATGACCCCCACAACATAGATGCATCAACCGAATTTCAGTGTTTCAATGTTCTCCTGCGATCTACAATTTTCTGGGTATCTGAGAGCGACAAAGGATGGCCGATTACAAAGCATATCTCAACTCAGTTGTTGCACTACATGGAGCGAATCCTAGACACAACCTCAAATTATGCTCTTCCTCCCGCCACGATCGTTGCTTTTCTTGACATGAGCTTTCCCGCAAGGTTCCTCCCATTTATTCTCCTCAGTATGTGCAGCCTTCCTTCCATTCAATCCAACTTTGTTACTTGCATGGCTGATCTATGGAAGAACTTGGAGACATTGCTGGACAAGATTCACAAATTTCTCAATGCTCACGACACAGTCGACCCTTCAGTTGTTGTTCCACATTCTGGTTCTCACACTTCAGTCTCAGTCTTATCAATTGACGACAATCAGCTTTTACAATGCCCAACAGTCACTTTATCTGCGAGTCTTGCCGAATTGTTAGGTCTTTCCTCGCACTCTCTCCCTGGATCTGAATTAGCAATGATGTTATGGGAGCATCTCCGAACAACTGGTACTTTCAGCCGACTAAACCTCACAGTTCGCAACTTTGAATTGCATCGTGTGCTGTTATCTTCATCCACTTCGAATGTGCTTCAGAGTCGATTCTTGACAATCGGATACAACGGTGACACGGACGACCTCTCTCGGGTTTCATATGATGGAACAAAAGTCTGCCTAAAATTTTCTTGGGAAATTTTGACGCCGCACCTCGCGCTCAAAAATGGTAGCCAACAAAATTCAACTCGCACTGTCTTGACAGTGACCAAGACCCCATCTTCATGTTATGATAGCGACTGGGCAACACATGTCGTGTGGCTACACGATTTTCAAAAACTACTTTCCTATGTTGGCAGTCGTTTTGCATCAGCGCTTATTCTCGGTGAAGACACATCTACGATACCTCACTCTACCTCAGGGGATCTCGGCCGATGGACCAGCTCCCCATTATTTCGAGGCGGACTAGAAGAAGCATCCGCCACTGGGAGGGACGATCGTAATGATCGCATTCTGCAGCAAATTCTGGACAATGAAGGCGCTGGCGCAAAATTAATTGAAAAGGTGAAGGCAGCCCTAGATCCTGACGCTCACCTGAACCCGAAATTGCGTGCAGCATCTACTCGCTTGAAACGTGTGGATAGTGTTGAGCGTACTTTGGAGAAAAGTGGGGGATATGAAGCAGTGGATCGAGCCGTGCGCTCGACTTTTGCCGTCCTCATCAAGCACACCCACGTGTCGTACATGAGTGATCCTGTCACAAAAGAAGGCATCCCAGGTGAAGCTCTACTGGATGCCTGGCGCTCTGCCTTGCAACTTCGAAGATGGTCAGGAAAGCCACTATCAATTGGTAGATTGATAATTACTTTAGGATCGTCCGCGAGCAGCAAAAATTAGCAGTGAGCTCGAGGTAAGCCAAAGTCAAAGACATATTTAAGAAATGGTTATTGGGGTAGTGAGGGCAAAGTTACAGAGGATGAAGACAATGAAGGTGCCAAAGAACGACAGCAGATTTTGTACAAGCAAGTATGCGACCCGATCGTAGCACGAGCTCGGTTATTGCTCAAGCTTGCTGCAGTACCAGTATTAGCTCAAGAGACCAACTACTCCCCATTAAAGATTCTACCAGGAATTTCGAGCACACCCTTCGGTACAATTTCATAACTACATTGCATGACCTACTCCGTAGATTTCTCGCAACACGGAGTTGCAGCTCGTGTGTCACCAGCCGAGCCTTCGAGTGTACCTGAGGAGCAACAGCAGTTGTGGTTGCGGCAACTTAATCGTCTTATGGAGACAAAATCGATGGAAATGATTGAAGAGGAGGACGAGAGAATACAAACGGACATTTTTGCATTTCTACAGCAAACCGAAGACACATCTGTGGAACATGAGATGATAAAGCTGCTTGAACACCACCAACTCCGCGCAATTCAGCGACTACAAGGCCTCGAGATCTTTTTTACACTTTTACGTTGCACAGCTAATATCCCAGCCGCACGTTTTCATTTACTCCCCACACTCGCAACATCATTTCAAAGCAAAGCGCAAAATGAAAAAGTGCACTACTCACATGAAATCGAACTTGCTGGACGTCAAAAACTCCAAGCCATTGGAGAGCAATTTTTCTCACTGGTTTCACACCTCCTCGAGCATGCGTCTACTGTCGTCACAGGAATGAAACAATCGTATTGTACAGTTGCGATTGACAAGATGAAACCTTCTGTTCAATCAATGCACCAGCACGTTCATGAATTGCTGCTCGCACTAGATGTGTGCAGTATCCCCTACAAACCAGATGATTGGCCGCATATTGCATCGAGTTGCCTCCCCTCGTTCTTGGCTGATATGGTTAGCTGGTCAAGCTGGAAGCAACTTTTTTCTGTAGAAGACCACGACGACTCTTCGAGCATCGAATCGGTCCACCACAAACCACCGATCCTTCCAGTGGGGATTGGCTCCAGTACGATGCATTTCTTCACGAGCGGAACAATACACGTTGAGAATGACACCCATGTTGTTACCTCTACCCAGGCTCCAAATGACCCTTTTAACTCCTCAAGTCTCGTGGATGCTGGTGGTGGACTGGCCATCGCAGCTCGACCACTCTCTAAGGGAAGATGGTATTGGGAGATCGTTTGGAGACATCAAGGTGCATTTCCAATTTTTGTTGGGGTCAGCAATGGTTGCTCGAATGTGAACAGTGCTTTCGGGAATGTTGGATCTTCGATGGGGATCTTGGTTACCAAAGAAAAGCTAGATGGATCTCCATTGCCGTTCCATGTTTGGCCCCGTCTCCAACCAATTGGGATTTTGGTCGATTGTGAGGCCAAAATTCTTGAAGTCTACGCTGGAATTAAAAAGATTCACTCACTCTCTCTTGCACAGATCAGCAGCAATGGTATTTTTTTCCCGTTTGTAGGACTTGTGGACGGAGAGCTTCAATGGGATTTGTACGCGCCTGTCCCTGCTCGACTTGGCATTTCTTCTGGATCAAAGTTTACATTTGTTGCTGGTGGATTAGTGCCGGAATCTTTTGGTGGACACGCCCTTGGTTGGAGTGGCTGCACGAAAGGTCCAAATCTCCATTTATCCAACGACTGCTCAACCATTGTCGCTGGAGATTGTATGCTTACGACGCCTCAAGTCGAGACCGTCATTACGAACAAGAGCTTCACAGAGGGTCATTTGTACGTGGAATTGAGCGTGTTTACGTCTCGTGCGTCGATCATCGTTGGTATAGTCGACGCAACATTTTCTGCAGTGTCTGGGGCGATCGAGGATGGTCTCCACCTCGAATATGACGATTTTGAGCAAGACTCGGGTGACAAACTTGTTGGAATTCTATTTGACTTTAACGATGGAAAACTCACAGTATACCAAAAGCGCAAAGACGCAATCGTTCACTCCATAGATCTCTCAACAATTTCTTCTCCGTACGTTCCAGCTCTCTCAGTACTGTGTAATGGAGCGATCGTTTTTACCAATTTTCACCCCACGCCTCGACCGCATTTGCCTCCTTTATCGATTTACCCCACTTCAAAGGGAACAATCGCTTCGGCGACTTCCACTGAGAAACAAATCGGAAAACTACTAGAGTTCCACGTCCAGAGTTGCGATGGTGGCGAATTTAGTACCAACCATGCCGTGACGAATGTTCTCGTTGATGACACCACCGTCTACAGTTCAGCCAGTATGCAAAACGTTACGATTGTCCTCAAGCACGCGACGGACACTCCGTTTTGCATTACATACGCTATGGCTCGAGGTCCTGGTGCAAGTTACACAGCCCCTTTGCAACACGCAATCGTCTTTATCATGAGCTCCCCACCTGACTTGGATGAACTGGATGCCTACAATGGTCTCACCCCAGATGAATTTGCGACACTACCAAAGGCTCCTCTAGATGCACACGTGAAGCGTGACGAGACCATTCCTGTCCTCTTTTTTGTCCTCGATGGAAATTGCTCTCAAGTGTCTAAACGACTTTCTGCACCCACCACTGGGCGATACATAGTTGTAAAGTTGTTACGGGCATCTCCGAGTGGAACTAATATTGATGTTGGCTACTTGGGCTTTTGTGGCGCCTTTGACAAAGATAACGGACCCGCATACAGCGAGCTGTTTTGGGAAGAATATATGTGCACGGAGTGCAATGTTTGCCCGTTACCTGGAATATGCTACATCCACGACGACGACGAACGGATAAAGCTCTGCCCTAGCTGTTACGACGACAAGCGCGGTCCACTGGACACTGGTTTTTATGCGTGTGTGCCGAGTGAAGAGGAAGACCGAGGGGAGGCTGCCACTTCGGTCCTATGCGTTGCACGAGATCAGTGGTACAAAACAGTGCAAGCTCTGTACGATGTCACCAAACCCTCTATCATTACCTCTGGAGAGGGCAACGATGGTAGTGCTGCCTTATCTCCTCCTATCCAGGACGATATCTTCGATGATGTCGAGCTATTCGCCTGCGGGCAAAACAATTATGGGGAACTCTGCCTTGGTCACTGCAACTCAACTAGCAAGCTGGAACACGTCCCCCTCTTCACTTCAAAGAGCGTCAAACAAATGACGGGGGGAAATGAAGTTCTTGCTGTCGTCATGCGCGATGGTGTTGTGTACACTTGCGGCCTCAACAAAAGTGGTCAATGCGGGAATGGAACCTTTGAAGAGCGTGTAGTGTTGGCAGCGCCAGTGCGAGCCTTATCTGGTATACCGATTGCTATGGTTGCTGCTGCAAATGGCTGCGAACATATGATTGCTGTTGCCCAAGATGGTTCAGCGTACTCATGGGGCTACAACGATCGTGGTCAGCTGGGTCTGGGATCAACCATTTCAAAGAGCCACACACCCAAACTCATCGAATCGCTTCACGAGAAATATATAATTGTCACTGCTGGAGTAAGTTATCATCATAGTGCAGTTGTGACAAGCCATGGCGAGCTGCTGACATTTGGCATGAATGACTGTGGTCAACTTGGTCTTGACCATACCCAGCATCAGCACACACCACAACTTGTAGACGCATTATCGAGCCAAGTCGTGACCAAAGTTTCGTGCGGGCTCTATCATACTGTCATCGTCACTGCCGGTGGTGATGTTTACACGTGCGGCAAGAATGACTATGGCCAACTTGGGCTTGGCCATTCAAGAAGTGTCAAAGTTCCAACACATATGAAGCTCACCGACAGTGATGACAAGGTTGTGAACGGCTGGAGCGGTTATTACCACTCAGCTCTTATTACAGATAAGGGCAAGCTCATTACTTTTGGTCGTAACGACTACGGCCAATTGGGCATTGGAAGCAAAGAGCACCGAAACCTGCCACAGACAGTGCCACTTCCTGCTGGCTCCAAAGTCATATCAGCGGCATGCGGCTGCTACCATACACTTATTCTCTTGGCAAATGGTCGAGTCATGGTCTTTGGTCGAAACAACAAGGGTCAACTTGGTGCTGGTGCTCGAACACTCCCGTCTGCAGACTTACCGCTGCCAATTCCGTCAAGCTCTCTCTCTTCAGATGATGTTGTAGCCATTGCTGCTGGGTTCTACAGCTCGTACATTTTAACTGGTAGACGTAGTGAGTCTTCTGGTCAGAAGGCCAAGGATGGAAATGCAAAAGATGCGCCCACAGCTGGAGCATGCATGAACGACCAGCCAAGCGTGACATCCGAAGCATTATTTGAATCTCTGATGCGAGAGATGGATCGCAATGCCGTTAGTGATACACCCCAAGAGACATCGCCTCTTTCGCTGAAGAGAAGCAACATTTCCAAGAAACTTCCTCTACTCAAGCTTCTCGCAGGCACATGGGCCATGACCCGAGCGCTCATGTATCAGTCACTCACATCTTCGAAGAAACCTACCGTGAATCAAGTTCTGAAAGGCTTTTTGTCATCCATGTTGCAAAATCTGACTGAAGCATCCAGACATTCGAGCTCCAATGTGTCCTCGGAGGACGAAATATTCTTTAATCTGTCTGATGCCTCCGTGGGTTTGATCAAATACTGCGCATCTGACAAAATCAAGTCGGACACAATTGGAGTCCTCGCGCAGCTCTTCAGCAACCAAGTGCTCTGGGTGCTCCTGACGTGCGGTTCTGTCCACACCGACGTTTGCTCTGTGTTGGCGTCGAGTCCTGTTGTTTTGCAGGAAGTTATCCGAGGCATGGTCTCGTCGACACTTTCATCGTCAATTATATCGATGCGACTGGGCATGTTGACACTTCCCCTGCAGTCTGTGTCTGGGGTCAACAAAGTGTATAGAGCCATAGCTGCATCGTCAGCGCCAGCAGACATCATGAACTTCTTGTTCCTTGTTGTGGGCTATCCGCTTGTGCTTCGACCACCTCTTTGCAAGCATGAAATGGGTATTGAGACTGCCACAACTTCATTATGCAACTACTTCAATTGTACCAAGGGTATTGCTGTGGATGCTCCATTATCAACTGAGCTTACTCGCCTCGTCGACAAACACCATATCAACCATGCTAAAGCCAGCGAAGCAGTTGCTCTTGTCCGATATCTGACACTCTTTCCCATTTGGAAGAAAGCGGTCGGAGCTACTATCACAAGAGCACTTGAGAAGACGGACGCTGTTGACGATCTTCTCACTACAATCACAAAGTTTTATGAGCACTTTGCGAATGCTCCTGCTGACAAACTCCCGATGGATGAAGTGGTTCAAGATGACGTGGTTGTGATGCGCCAGCCCGAAAACACTGCTGCTCCATCTCCAGAGTTGGACGAAACGTCGCTTGAATCTGCAGTGCCAAGTGACAAACGCATCGATGTCATCTCGGAATCATTATCCTTCGACAAGAAAGCTGCGTCTTTGCGTAAAAAGGCAAAGGATGCCTTGGACCAAGCAACGCTACTGATGGCCTCGATCGGTGTGTTAGGTGGTCACACAGAGCTTCTTCGCGAGGGAGGGCATATTCTCTTCGAAGACTTCGAAATGCGAGGACGCTTTAAAGGAGGGGTCTTGGTTGGCTTAAAGAAGAACGCTAGAGCTGCCTCTATTGACGGTTGTATCAATCTCTTCGACGATACTGTTGACAGCCCATTACTTGTGCCGCTGAAACTTGTTCAAGCTGTCGAACGCATCCCCGCAATGCCTCAAATGTTCGATGACCATTTTAGCGACGCACTCCAAGCTCTCTCCAAACTTATTGTTCCGTCATTTGCAACAACTCCGGCGTCTTTGAATCCTAATGTCCATGCCATAATTGGTAGTATGATCAAGTCGTACAAGAGCCAGGTGCAGTGGCGAGCTACAAAGGCGCTCTCAACTGTTCTCAAGCAACTGCCCGCGCTTGACACCTCAACGAGCAATAATTTGGATGTATCGATTGTGTCGAATATTGCATCCCTTCTTGCGACTGAGAGCTCGGCACTAGCTATGCAAAAGGCTACTGCTGTCGACGAGTCGACACTTGATGTGGCATACCTTCATGCCAAATGGTTTGCAATCAAAGAGCACCAAGCCGTTCTTGCGGCCGAGCACGTGATTGATTCAGCTCTAGACTCTGTAGAAAGCCACGTCCGCGACGAAGTTGTCCAGCGTCTTGGAAGTGAAAATGCCCTCTCATGGGGAGCCGATGCCATTCAAAGCCCTAAGAAGCGAATGTCGAGTGTTCTCGCCAACAAACCGACAGTAGCGATGCAGAACAAGACTTCCAACGAGACTGGTGCAGTTCCTCTAGGTGTTTGGGGAATGCTTGTGCCAGTTCTTGGGGCTGAAGCGGCCCAACAAGATCATTCGTTTCATTCAACATTTCACCTTCGGTCCCCAGTCGTTCGAGTCGGCCGCGCCACTGATTCATGTGATATCGTGATCAACGATCGAAGTGTGTCGGGGCGACATTTTCATCTTCGACGTGTGCGCCACGATGGCCATAGTGCAAACATGCACAACCATGAGGAATACTTCGAACTGCAAGATTTCTCGAAGAACGGAACTATCGTCAATGGTGTTCGTGTCCATGGCGCGAGCATTCGTGTTAGCCATGGTTCGCGGATATCGCTCATTCTTTCACGTGGCGGCATGGTTACTTATGAGTTCCATGTCACTTCAAGTAGCTCCAATGGGCCACCATCCTTGTCGCCATCTCTCACTGCAGCAACAACTATCGGCCAAGAGTCGCAACAAATGGAAACAAACGAGCCTCGTAGCCCAGCTGAAGTGCAAAATCGTGGTATAGTTCCAAGCAGCTTTCGAGCACGACTCGGGCCGCAGGGTCTTCGCCTTGTAACGACAATCGGAGAATCTGAAGTTCCACGAGCTCTTATTTCGCCAAACCCTGCTGTGGACTCTCCTCGATTGAGTCACCACGCTAGCAACCCACCACCCATTGCAATTTCTGTCCACTCCCCTCGTACACCGGCAGTCAACTCACCTGCAGCAGCATATCCCTCGGGCGTTCTCTCTCCAGCATCTTTCCAACAACGAGAGAGCAGTGGAGGATCTCAACCGCATGGCGAAATGGCAGTTAGCGAAGCTCTTCGCATCGCTCTTGGACGTGAAAGTCTCCTCCGCAGTGAAGGAGATGGTAATTTGAGTCGAACGCGAGTTATGAACGCTTCAGGCGAAGTCACCTTAACTAAAAAGGCAACGGTACGCTTCATAAGTGGCTATTCGTTAACCTCCTTTGTAGAAACTCGCAGTAGACGCTAAGGGTAGCGTGAGTGACGTTGCCAAAGACCTATGCAAACGTGTCCGAGACTTGGGTGGGCACAGTGTTGAGCTAGATTTGTGTGAAAAGGCACTCCAACTACACCAAGGGGACGTCGTTCGAGCACTAAAATATGTTCAAGAAACCATCGGCAAAGCTCAGGTGGGACTGAAGTTTGATCTCTCTGTTTATTTCTCTTTTAGAGCAAGGGACTCAGTCCTCAACATCATTTGGCCGCCCGCAGTTTGTCTCGAATTTTAGGTCGAAGCGTCTCTGTTTGCTCGCGTGCTCTCAAAGCATCCGGAGACAACATTGGCCTCGCTTTGCGCTCACTCTTGTTTACACCACAACAGGAGGACACCACACCGACAATTGATGACGAGAATGATCAACACGATAACCTTGTCTCGCAGCAGTTTGACAAGTTTGTCTCGCAAGCTGTTGACCAGCTCAGTGGCTCATCGAGCGATATTCCTGACGAGAATCCAAGCTACTCCCTCCAGGAAACATCCGTCAACGCATCACCTCGTCGAAGTCTTCGACCTACGGCGAGTCCTACACGTAGCATTAAGAAGAAAGATGAAGCTTCAGGAAGCGCAGCGACTGCCTTACTGCCGTGGAGTATTTGCACTGCAAATGTAGACGAGAGAATTAAAACTCTTGGCTGGCGAGATGCCGACGTGGAAGAAGATATTTTGAGCCAACTGCTCTGCGCCGCACATGCTCGAAAGCTGTTACTTCAAGTCATTCGACTTCTCCAACCCGTACTCATTCTGCATGTATTCCTGTCTAACCTGTTCATAGCATCAAAATAAGGCAGCAGAAAGCAGTCCTCTGTGCAGTTTTGGAGATCGGTCAACGCTCCGACAACTCATCCTCTTTCCAGAAGTGTCATCGAACGTGGAGACGTCAGCAGTCGCAGCACATACACCTGGCCGTATTCAGCAAATCCTCGCTCGGATTTCTCAAGATGTGATCCAAGCATCAACTGCCCGAACTCTGGAGCTCAATATGCGCATCTTTCAAAACATTTCGACGCTCGCTAACAGCATTGACCAGTCGGATCAACTATCTGACGATCAACGCAATCATCCCACCGCGCATCATGTGTTGCAAACACTTTTGGGTGCTGGCGTCGCCGAGTCAACGTGTACGATCTGCGAGGATTTGGTCCTTGACACGATGATGCATGTAATGTCGAGAATGCTCTCGACTAAAGGTTCAACGGTTGATTCTGGTGATAAATCGAATGCATCCGAGTACCCCAAAGGCCCCTTCCTTTTGTCGAGTGGCTTGGAAGTAGCTGTTGTAGCGTCGTATGAACGTATTTGGGGAGTTCCTTCCCCAGATCCATTGCTCCAGTATCGACACAAGTGGCGCAAGAAGCACTCAGAGAAGGACCGCGCAAGTTTCGACACAAGTGTCACGCTATGGCGGCCTGTCCTTCCTTCCGCATTCCAGTCAACATTAGTCGCGCCTGACAAGTGGTTTGCACTCAGCGATGTGGCCAAGTGTGGTAGCGATGCACCTTCATCGCCCATTTTAATGGTTCGAGACAACCAAGATGGATGTGTAGCACCACCTATCCGTTTTGATTGTGTCGATGTCAGCGGCAAGGGCCTCCCCAAGAACTCCGAGCTTGATCTTGAATTGGAGCGGAAACAAATACGCAGTGTGTGGTGGCCTATTGCTCCTCCCGGCTATGTTGCATTGGGCTGTGTCGCTGGCACCAAAGATGCGCCGTTCGAGGCTCCTCCACTCGATAGCTACCGCTGTGTGCGCGCGGACCTTGTTCAGCCAACCGAGTCAGCCAGTTGTATCTGGTATACCCCAAACACTTCGCTCTGGACTGTTTCAACAGACTACGCCCAGCATGTTGTACCTTCTGCTATCCACCTCAACGCACCGCCAGATCGCGTTCATGTCTTGCAGCTATCTGATGACGATCGCATTCTCTGTGCTCCTGTCACGACTGCTACGGTACTGCGACTCGTTGATGCTTTATTATACGCCCATTCGTGCCTTGGATCTCAACAACATATGCAAATGCTCGTGCCAGAACTCTCGTCTGCATTGTTTATGCTCATCAAGCATGCAGTGGGTGAGCGCCACGGTAGCCCCGTCACGGTTGAGCTGGTGAGGACTCTGACTACCCTTATACGCAATGGATGTCCATGGAACGACAAAGAAGGGGTGTTATACGTTCGATCAAAGGTCATGTTCCTCTATCAAGATCAAGAAGGCAGTCTCATGCTCAGTGCTCTCCTTCAAGCGCTGGTTGAGCTGCTTATTGTTGTGGACAGTCGCCACCGTGCTGCCAAACAGGCTATCTTTTCCAAATTGCCAGTTTATGATATTGCTTCAACACTGCCTTACACATTTGACGTGCCCAAACAAACAGCCCTCACGCCTGTTCACGGGCAAAAAGTCTCCGTCAAGACATTTCCGCATCATCAGTTTTCCTTTGCTTTCCCGTCAACTTCTGTCTCTGGTGACGAAGATTCAAAAGCTGATGTTGACGCTGCATCTCCTTTGTTATTATCCAGCCGGTTGGATAATGCTGCCCCGTTGCGTATCTCGATGGTTGGCTCGAGCAACTCAATCGCGACGATCGTTTACTATGAAGTCCACGTAGAGGAAGTCAAGGTTGGGACACGAACTCCTGGATTTTCGTTCGGTTTTGCCACAAACGACTTTGCTTTGGACGGTGTTTGCGTAGGCGTCGCTAGTAAATCGTACGCTTTCACTCCTGCAACTGGTAAAATTCAATGCGGGGATCCACTAGTGGACGTTTGGTCTTGGCCCGAGACGAGTCATGCCGTTGCAAGAGGGGATGTATTTGGTTGCGGTTTGCGTTTGGACAGCCACGAGATTTTCTTCACAAAGAATGGACGATGGCTCGGCACGGCCTTTTCTTCAATCCTCGGAGACACGCAACTGCATCCAACAGTCTCTGTCGACACCGAGGCAACACTCGTTCTGTCGCTAGCTCATCCACTTGAGCAAAATAAGCTGCTCTTTCAGCTTGATACAACAGACTGGGACTCACCTATGCATGGATTTGAGTGGTTTGACCATCTTCGTCAAGTGTACGGCATCATGGACTCACTTGTGGACCGAGCGCCGCTTCCAGATGAGTTCTTGCTGAGCGCCGACAACTTTTTATCTGCGATTTCAACTGACGTCTGTCAAAGCTTTGCTTCAACCCATCCGTATGATCTGGATTTACAAGAACAAACAATTCACATTGCATTGGCGACATCAATGCGAATCAAGCTTGACCCTGCGTGCGAAACAGCGGGGTCCCATTGTCTCCAGATTGTACAAGGCTCTGCCGATGAAAGCGCTGAATCGGAAGTGCGCACGTTTACAGGTTCCTGTGGTGGTCAAGAAATTACAGTCGATGGAAACGAATTTACATGGCGTTTCCCAGTACAATCCAACTTTCAAAGCCGCATTGATCGCGTTCGCAAAGGCCCATACATCAAACTGGACAACCGCGACACGAGATTGAGTTTGACACGAGACAAGGGATGGCAGACCGCGATTGGGGTAGCTCGCTTTGATTCTGGTGTACACACGTGGGAGGTCAAGATCGCCCTCGTGACTGCAAGCTCCAATATTTTCTTGGGCATTGCTCGAAAAGACGTTCGGTTCGATTCGTATCTTGGTAAAGACAACCGAGGTTGGGGCTGGATTGGGAACCGCGCGCTGTGGCACAATGGTTCCAAACAGCGAGGAACCTACGGCGAAAAGTTCAAGACTGGCGATATCATTCGACTTACATTAGACCTGAAGCGAGGTACTCTCAGCTATGCCCTCAATGGCAAGGACCTTGGTGTTGCTTTTGGACCTGGAGGAACGGGCCCTAAGCTTGAAGGCACATTCTACCCTGGCTTTGCTCTGTACAATCAACGCGACGTGGTCGAATTGATCGGAGGTCACCGATTAGAAGATAGTGGAGTCGATACAACACTGACAGCAGCCGCGTCATCTACTTCACTCTCGGGCGACATGATTATGGACGATGCTATCTATGCTAGCGACGACGATGACATTGACCTTGCTACTGAAGCTGTGCCCAACTACCGCGTGGAACTCGCAACGGTGCTGAGTCAGATGGGTTTTCCGATGGACTGGTGCGTCTACGCACTCAAGCATTGCGACGATGATGCAGAGCAAGCAGCGGACTTTATTCTCGGCAATATGCATGCTATGGAAGCCCTGGTGCGAGAAGAAGCTGAAGCTTACAGCAGATCCCTCGTTGCCCGCGAAGACGTCTCGGTTATGACCCCATTGGACACAAACATTGAAGAGGTAGTACCGCCGCCGCCCCCAACCGTCGCTCCTTCTCTACCGGATACACTGACGACAGTCGACCTTTCAACACCGACTACGAATGAAAAATGGGGTGTTGCATTCACAGTTGTGCCCGAGTTTTCCGTCGTGGGACGACAACTCCTTGCTCTCAAGTATGCCGAAGAACTCAAAACGCTGCATAAAGCTCAGGCTGTGTTTGATCTTGAACATGACGAAGCCATCGTATCGATCGTGAATGCATTCTGCGAGGCCAAGGCCGAGGCAAACGTTCCTTGCGACCCTCTTCGTCTTCGACCTGAGGAGTTTCGACCAACTGACGATGACTTCAGCCTCTATCCTTGTTTGAATGGCTTGCCTCTAACCGCTCTTCAGTCTCGATTCCTCATATTGCGCAACTTTAATGCTCGACTCCAGCATGTTCTCTCTCTGATTGATTATTCAGCTCGGGAATCTGCCTCCCGCTTGACGAAATCCCTTCGCGCTCTTCGAGGGTGTGTCTTCCAAACTGTGAAGCTCAATTGGTGGTTTGGTATCCTAAAAGAGCAGCAAACTCCTGCTGCAGCTCGACCAGAGATCGAAGTTGATCGACATAAAGCGAGTGAAGCCACAGAGAAGACCAGCGTCGTAGACTCAGTGTATTCTCAATGCTTTGCACAATTGCATCCCCTTCAGGGCTCTCTCCTACGTGGCCACGACAGGGCGTTCAAGTGTCAATTTGTGGGTGAATTTGGAGACGATTTTGGAGGGCTCTACCGAGAATGTCTCGCACAAATGAGCACAGAGCTCCAGACGTCGTCGTTTTTACCTCTCTTGCAGCCATGCCCGAACGAAGTGAACAATGTTGGCGAATTCCGTGAATGTTTTGTCCCGAATATTCACCTTCGGAACGACCCAAAGCTTATTCAAATGGCGGAGTTCCTTGGCAAGCTCATGGGCATTGCGATCCGATCCAAAACTCCACTTGACCTCAATTTACCTCCCGCCGTTTGGAAATACCTTGTGGACCAACCCGTCTGGCGCACTGACATTGAATCAATCCATCAAGGTTGCTTCCAGGTAATTCCTTGCCTTTGATTCCAAATGTAACCAGGCGCCATTGTAGGTCGTTGATACGATAAACAATATCACAAAACATGGAATCACTTGCAACATGTTTGACGATCTCATTGATGCATCGTTTACAGCCCTTTCAAGCGACAAACATGAAGTGGAGCTTGTGCCAGGTGGCAAGCAAGTCCGCGTTACGTGGGATGACAAGGTTTGACTTCTCTTCCAAGCTCAGCTGTCTAACACACACCTGTAGGAAGAATATGCCAAAGCGGTCGAAGCCTACCGTCTCACTGAATTTAAACCAGTCTGTCAAGACATCGCTCGTGGTCTTGCAACTATTGTGCCGTTGCCAACTTTGGCTTTGTTGACGTGGAGAGACCTCGCAATCCTCACATGTGGCAAAGCGACAGTCGATATTGAGCTGCTCAAACGGCGAACAACGTACGGCGATGGTTGTTCTGCAACAGATCCACACATTGGATTCTTTTGGGATGTCTTGCGTGAATTCACAGATGTTCAAAAGAGTGCATTTCTGCGCTTTGTATGGGGGCGATCGCGGCTTCCAACCCACGCAGCAGATTTCACCCAGGATTTCAAGATCTCCGGTATGCCCAAGGCCGTGGGGAAAGCCGACACGTACTTGCCACTTGCCCATACATGTATGACTCTCACGGTTGGCATTTCTTGACTGGTCTCGTAGGTTTCTTTTCAATCGACATGCCAGCATACTCGAGCAAAGCCGTGATGAAGGAAAAATTGCTGTATGCAATTACCCATTGCTCGTCCATCGATGCCGACAACACAACCGTCGCACAACGGGCAGGCCAAGGTCTCAACTGGACACGTGCTGCTGGTGAAACATAGTAGATCTTTTTATATACAGTAGATTTTCATGATGACTTGCGCTGACATCGCTGTATATTCTCAAACGTGACTGCGAAGAATGACATGTAGATGCTTGAGCCAAAGCTTCAACGAGCATAGCTACCGGCTACAACATCAAGCATCAAGGAGTCCGAAATTTCCCCAGAGACTTTGAATTTGCGTCTGGAGAGCTCTGTGCTATCTGTGTCGATAAGTCGCCAGGTCTTTTCAAAGGCTAGTTTAATGTTGGGTCGTTTACCATGGACAAGTGCAAGATTGCAATGCCTCTACTCAAGAAAATTCTTAGCTCTGCAGCCCCCGACTAGACCAAAATTTGGTGCTGCCATGTCGAGAGCACTCATCAATTTACACATCCTTGAACCAAGCTAAAGCCAGCTCTAAATACTTTCTCGAGTACGAGACGGGTCCAACCTTTGAAACTGTCTCGTCACTGATTCATGAGTGCATACATACCATGCATGGATTGCACGTGAGTACCAAGATGTACAAGCCAGGTTACACTTTGTCCATGGGGTCTAGCGTTGTGGCAATGCGTACTACAACGCAGATGGGCCAAAGTACATGTCATTTGCATATAAGCAAGACGACTTTGTCTCACAATGCAATGGATTTTCTGTCACCAATGTTTATCTCCATGAATTTCCTTCCAAAGTTTACACAGAACGATCCGGCAACCACGCGAGAACGAAAGATGGAAAGCAAGGCTTTTTCGTCTGTCCGATCTCTCTCCACGCTTTGAGAATTGTTGGATCCAGATTGTTCCAAGAGAGTTCGACACTTTCTCCTGCTTTGTACAGTACAGATTGTACTCGATGGAAAGCTTTTCTTGATATCTGAGCCAGAGCGAAGCATACTACTACGTGTATCGACCATGATGTAGTATTGCATAATGCCAGCGGTCCACAACTTCCATCATACTTTCTTCTACGCATTAGATAGGCCCCTTCTAGTGACCACCTTGGCAATCCAAGCTCCAATTTCATTTCGACGTGGATTACGATGGCGTGCGGGGGAACAAACTCGTAGGCCCAGAGCTTGAGTGTCGTCCACATGAAATGCAAAGCAGTCTGGACAGTGATGACGAGTAGCGCGTGGGGGGGAATCTCAGCACTAATGCAGTAGCAGGACAAGTTTATCTGGTAAATCTGGAGTATATAATTCGAGAGCCTCATTGCAGTGTCCTCATAGAGTTGGATGGCGCTGTGGCTGTATGTCTGGTCTGAACTCTATCGATTTCGCTTTCATCTCGTCTTCTGGCTCTTGTTTATCGCTTGTGAGCGCAGACGATGGTCAAAACTGGCTCAAGCGTTGCACGTTTTAATCAAATATATATGCTTGGTCGTTGTCCACACAACTTTCATTCGCTTGCGTCCCTGAGAGTACGCTACTTTCACGTCTTCTCGTCCATCTCGCTCTCTCTGCCTTCATTAGATACCAAAATGCGCCATGGACCCTCACTTTCTATTTCACATTCCTCAATGTACGCGTCTATTTCGCCGCGCAACGTTCCATCGTCCATGTTTCGAGTCGTCGCACCAGCCTTTCTCGCTGGTTTGTACGAAATCCTCAACCGCGAAGATCCTTCGATTATATGCTGGTGCGACGACGGTCTTGCCTTTGCCATCCACGACAGTGACGCTCTCGTCAAGCGTATTCTCCCCGCCTACTTTCGCCACAGCAAGTTTGCGAGCTTCCAGCGCCAACTCAACTACTTTGGGTTCCGAAAACGCCAGCATTATCATGGTTGTGAGTCAAGTAGCGTCTACTGTGCCCCGCATTTTGTACGGGACGATCCAATGCGAATGCTACTCATCAAGCGCAAGACATACCGCGCCAAAGGCTTTGACGAACCGCCGACAATCCGAGCGCGGGCCCTTCTAATGCTATCACTACCTGAAATGTCCTTTTCCAGTGAATCGGTCTCAGAGATCGAGTCATTTGTGGACTTGCTACGAAACTCTGAAGACAGCGAGCGCCTGACGCCAATTCCATTTGACCAACAAGGACTGAAGGAAACGACGTGGCATTTCACGGACGAAGACTGGGACGCTTTAGCCTTGCTGGGGGAAGGTTCATTCAGCTTGTAGTCGTTAGATAATTTGCTCTAATATATATCGAAACTCTCGCTTCTTCCAGACTCGGTAGCAATAAACGAGCCCCGCAGACACACAGTCAGGAAATGCTCGGCCCCTGATGGCGATGCATGCCCCGGCAGACTTGCCGAAAAATTACAGTATTTCACAGAAAATATATTTTTGATTGTAAAAGAATAAATTATTTTGATCGCTCAATGCAAAAAATAGAATATTTAATTTTTGTGAAGCAACAAATAGATTATTTTACTTAATAGGGGGTTTCAAAGCTTAAGTTTGTGCTGAAGATACACCGATGGAAGTTCTGAAAAATGTAAGTATTTCGACCAATCAAAGTACAATCATCAAAACGGTGGACTGAAAGGAACTGAGACCCCCACGAGTGATATCATGACTAACGGACAATCGAACTCACTGTTTCGAAATGGTGTGGCAAAGCGAGCGCCAGACATTACTGTCGGAGCTCCAGCAGCTTGTGGCAATTGCAGCAATGACAGACACAATCGACAACGACAACGACGAGTTTGATCCATGGGGAGAAATTCTGCCCCTGTCGCTTTCTCTCGAATTGTACGCTTCTGTGCTTTCTCATCGATATCTCAACCCTCGTCGCCCCGTCCATAAACTACCACCCCCAGTCATGTATATCTTGTCTTTGGATTCCAAACGATTTCGACAAGAAGCTCGCATGGACAAGCCGTCCTTTTATCAAATAGTGGATCGTATTGAAGCACACCCAATCTTTACAAACAGCTCAAACAACCGCCAAGCACCTGTCCACGTCCAATTACTTGTATTCTTGGCAAAATTGGGGAGGTTTGGCAATGGTGCCTCCGTGGGTATACTTGCTCGACATTTCGGTGTGAGTGAGGGCACAGTTGAAATATTTTGCCGGCGCTGTCTCTGTGTAATACTATCTCTGGAATCCCAAGTTCTATACTGGCCAGAGAGTGACGAACGTGATGCAATAGCGTGGCGTATTTTTGAGCGGCATGGATTCAAAGGTTGCCTTGGATTCGTTGACGGTACTCTATTTTCTGTGTATGCGAAGCCCTCAGTGAATAGTGAAGACTACTCCCGCAAAGGATATTATGGAATGGCAGGAATGGTTGTTTCTGACGATTTGAAGCGAATTATATTCATGGATTTGGGTTGGCCAGCGGCAGCGCATGATATGCGTGTTTGGAGTAATAGTTCTCTCGGACGTGATCCCTCCAAATACATGCGTCCTCACGAGTTCCTCCTTGCTGACTCTGGCTATGCCTCGAATGACCATGTGATGCCATCATATAATAAGACGCGTGGCTCAAACCTGACAGCCTCCCAAAAATTGTTCAATACACGGGTTGCCCAATGTCGCAGCGTCAACGAGCACTGCATCGACCTTTTGAAGGGTCGATTTCAATCACTACGAGGTATGCGTTTGGATATATCGCAGCCCGCAGCAGCAAAAAGAATGATTGCAAATATTCGAGTGGCTGGAGTGCTGCACAATTTGCTGCTTGACATGTCTGACTCTGGTGATTGGGACGATGAATTGTACGATCTGGACTGCAGCAATGATCTTTTGTCTGACAATTCCTATATGCCTCGCGAAGAGGACTATAGTTGTGCACACCAGCGTCGAGAATGGCATTGTAGAAGATTCTCCACCAACTCTTAAAATCAAATCAAAGCATCGTCTTAGCCCTCTAAGAGTGCCTTTTCCGACCGAATATAATTGAGAATTTCTTCTTTGGGGATGCCAACATCGACCATCAACTTTGCCTCAGCAATGATTTCTTGATGGCGCTTTTCACGAGTCAAAACAGCCAATTCCTGGAGTTTTAGTTCACGGTGGAAGCTTGCTTCGCTTTGGCGCAGTTTAGTTTCTTCCTGGCGCACTTGCATCATAGCTTCATGTGATTGTAAAGTTGCTACCGTTCGCTTGTCCATTGCAGCTGCAATCGTTTCTCCAAACGATTTCTGTTTGGACACTCTCTCAAGCTTCAAACGTTTGATTCTACCGCCTTTTTGAGGCGGTGAGCCTTGGACGAGTGATGGCGATTCAATATATCCAACGAGGTTGGATGCTTCTATGGTATTTTGCTTTTCATCTTGATCTTCACGTTCGCTCTCACATTCAAATTCGGAGGCGTTGTCATCAGCTACCCCATCCATATCAAGTGCTTCATCGGTGGAGGAGTGAAACACAGGCTTTGACAGAGGTCTAGAACCAAATACGGGCGACAACACGTTGCACTGGGGGCATATCTCAAGTATCGCCCTCTCAATTGTTGAATTTGTCTCGGCCATAGTTGTTTTGAGCTCATTAACAGATAAGTTTTCATTACTAGTTCGATGTTAACATGGTCTGAATTGTAGTTGAGGTACTTACATATTTGATACTGCTATATCTCGAAGTCCTGTGCCCGTCGAGTTCTTCCAGTCTTCCGCTTTTTGGAACCTTGAGTTCAACGATGCAATCTTGGCTTTGATGGCATTGGCGTCTCGGCATACACCATGCCGAAGCATCATCGTGGCAATTTCAGCTGTAATTGTTGTCTTGCTGCGTGCTCTCTTGCTCTTGGAGCCGCCCTTGAAGTCCGTCCAATTCGTGTACTCACCAGTGTGAGCATCACAAGCCGTGATCCACGACACCAAAAGATCAAGGGAGCTCCGGCCATTGCTGTTCGCCATCAAACATTCGTCGCACTTGCATTTGTCGGTGTCCCAAGGTGGAGCCATGCTTCAAAGTGGCAAAGTTTGAGTTCTTCAGGCCATTCCATCCACCAATTTGGCCGATGGAATTTGACAAATTCCATTGAAGAAAACAGATATATTTGGCCAATTACAGCACGTTCTCGATGATGTCGAAGAACTTCCATTAAAGCTTTTTTAACTTTGAAACCCCCTAATATGTATGCAAATTATTTTGACAAAGGCACCAATATTATTTGCGGTTGACCCTTCAGAGGTCGCGAAACGACAGCACATCACCGTTTCAGCAGATCTTCTTCTACTTTGCATTGCATTTCATTGTAACTCCAGAACAAAGCGAATTGTACATTGAATCATTTTTGCTTTTGCTCATCTCAACTAACGATCAATGAATGCCTTACCTTCACCTGACTTGCTCAGCGGCAGAGATCTTGCCGTTAACTACTTTGTCCGCGTCAAGAACACCAAAAACACATGGAAATGCCGTGCGTGCAATCTTGAAATCACGGTGACTGGCTCTGGATACACGAATTTAAGTTCACATATCTACAGCAAACACAACGAATATGTCCATCTGGGCCGAGATAAGTCTCACAACAAACAGACGCTCGACAAGTTCTGGGCGACATCGAAAGCCCAGAAAATTCATGACTGGATTGATATTATCGTGAATGGGTTACATCCTTTCTCAATTTGTGAGGACAAACTTATCGGAAAATAGTCAAAACTTGATGGAATCGACCGTGACACGCTCCAAAAATACATGCGAAAACTTAAAGAGAGGGTCGAAATTGCTCTTTCTGCCCTCCTTCCCAACAAATTCGCGCTCGTCTTCGATGGATGGACTGCTCAATCGACCCACTACGTCGCTGTTTTTGCAACTTTTCCAAGTCCTGTCGACAAGTCCAAATTATCCGGAAAAGTATCCAGAATCAAGAACTTATCCGGAAAATCATCCGGATATGAATGTTACCTCCTAGGCTTCTCTCCTATGAATGATTCTGGCGCTCAAACTGCCCAGGCGCACAAAGAATACTTCGATTATCTATTGTCCTTGTATGGCAAAACCAATGTCATCGCATTGATTGGTGACAACTGCTCCACGAATCTTGCCTTTGCGCGCTTGTGTGGCATACCCATCATTGGGAGTGCGAGTCACCGATTCAATTTAGCTGTGAGGATTATCTTGGATAAGCACGAGCTTCTTCTGGACGCTGTAAATGAATTGATGCGAAGACTATCTTACTCTGTTCCTGCTGCTAAACTTCGACAATTTACTCATTTGGCGTCAAAAACTCGGAATTCAACTCGATGGAGCTCAACTTTCGAAATGGTTCGACGCTACATACAAATACGCGAATTCCTGCGTCCTTTGCTAGTTCTGGATGTTGACTAGGTTCTTTTGACGAATAAGCAAGAGAAGGGGCTATCTGAACTATATACTACCTTGGAGCGCTTTGAAAAGGTCACACATGGTCTCCAAAATGAGCGAACAACGATGCAAGAAGTTCGAGATGTATTCGATTTGATCATCAAAGATTATCCGGATACATATAACAAACTGTCAGCCAATGGGAGCTTAGTTCAGTGTCCAAGCTTTGAATCCGCCGTCGCGAAAATCCAACGCGGCGATGTCGCTGCGCTCAGCCGCGTTGAGCGTGCAAGTGCTGCACATCTACTCGACGATACGCGTGTTGACGTCGATAGCGATGTCGACATGAATTTGTCGAAGCTGGACTATTTTGATCAGGCAAAGCGGCGAAAGACTGAGGACACGAAGGGCTACTTGAACCTCGAGTTTCTGTGTCCAACGTCAAATCTATGTGAGCGGTTCTTCTCAAGAGCCAAGTACGCGCTTGGCGATCGACGTGGTCGTATTCTGCCTCGCAACTTCGAGATGCAAATGTTTCTTTGGCCCAATGACTCACTCTGGGACCTCAACATGATCGAGGACATAGTGAATCTCAAAAATGAGGAAAATTAAAAATAATTTGCATTTTAAAAGGGATGAATAAATTATCCTATTTTTGTATAGAAAAGAATAAATTATTCTATTCTTCGTATGGGATAAATAAATAATGAGGTGGTCATCATACGAAGAATAAATTAGAGAGTTTGCGCAAATTGTGATTATACTATAGACTTGACTATAGTGATAAAGTTTTACAAGTACCTTTGATACTTAATTTTGTATAGTCGAAATGCCATAGTCATCTTGACTATAAATCGACTTTCAAGCCCCTTCATAATCATCGAGAATACCTCCATGTTTTGGAAACTCTCAATAATAAATCAATCATAATGATAAGTATTTCAGAGGTTCCTCTTTTCTTTCCACAACGGTCCAGCCAGTCAATCTCAAGACTTCCCAACAAACTGAGTGCCATCAGCATGGTCGAATCCTCGCTAGAAGTCCCCGTCGATCAAGATGCCGCGCCGCTTACACCTGTCGAAGACATGAAGAAGGAGAGGAAGACAAGATTTTCTTACAAAGAAGCCGATGATATCAAGTTGCTGCAAGAGATCCTCAGCGACGACGGCCTCTTTGTCGATGGCGCGAAGGAGGTCTTGCAGTGGCATGGTATCCACAAACGACTGCATAGTGGCGGAATGGACGTTAGTGAGCATAGTCTCAAGCGTCGCCTCAAAACAATCTACGAATCGTTCTGCTCGGCAGAACGTGCGTCCAAATCAGCGTCAGGTACGACTTCTTTATTCAATTTAGGTTAAAGCTTGTAACTAGGTGTTGAAGAGTCTGTCGACGAAAAGACAACTGCTTCAAGAGTATCACGACCTCTTTTGCGAGCGGCAGGCCGTCGAAGTTGAAAAGAAGCGGTCGACGAATGATCGTGATAAAAGAAATGAAGAAGGAGGTCGTGCGATTCGAGACGCTGCATTAAACAGCGTCGAACGTAATGCCGCTCACGACGACGAGAAGAATTTAACAAAATTCGACGTCAACGAGTACCTCAAGGAGACTCTACGCGTGCGTGTGATGGAACACGAGGATCAAGCAGACTTGAAGCGCCGGCGCTTGGATCTTGACAACCGCCTCATCTCGTTGCAGGAGAACATGATTGAATTACAGAAGGAAGCGACAAGAATGCAGCATGAGACCATGAAGATCATGACAGCGCTGATCGATAAGATTCAAAAATAATATAATGTTAGTCGCAAAATATATTATTAGCGCTATTAATATAAATATTTAATCAAATTTAAATATGTTATGATGTTTGTATACTATTTAATTGTGACAGCTAGTAATTAAATTCCTTCTATACATTTAAATAAGTACAGTGCAGTTAAAAAATATCGAACACATTTTATTCATTGAGATATTCTTCCAAAGACGGCGGGACAAGGTTGAAGAATTGGCTCGTTTGGTTGCCGCCGTTGACGCATGCAAGGCAATTGGTGAGAAGAACGCCGATGACTTGATAGAATGGACTCGTTTATGTCCATTATACGCTTGTCGCTGAAAATATGTTGGGCGCGATATTGGCCGTACCGTGCCGTCAATAAAAGCAGCGCAAGGTGTATCAATCCCAGTCTTTCTGGAAATAGCTTGACTTGATGAAGCTGTACAAGTCGCCACGAGGGTAGCGTCGAACTCGATTTTCGTTTTGTATTTCGTGTAGAGTAAATTCAATACATGAGAAAAGATCCTACAAAGCTCAGACGGTTCTCTACCAAACAACATCGAGAGCTCTATCCATCGATTCGGATAACTCATGCGACGCAAGAGAACCAATAGTCCATCTAAAGCACTTACTTTGAGTCTACTCGTCGTAATAAGCACCTCTGGCAGACGCATACTGGCAAGTAGACGAGATATCTCGTCTTTTTGAAACCTGAATAACGCCAGGCACGTCTGGTCGCACACAGTATTCAGCTTGAATCGCTCTTGTGGAATCATAAGTCTTTCGCGAATTGAGCGTCGGAGCAGCAAGAAGATCAGGTCATCATTGCTCGCAGCAAGGAGCACAAGCATGGTCGGATTCATTCTTCTGCACCAAGGAAATGCATTTGTGAACGAATGGTCCAGAGAAATACGAGCTGAATTACCTCTCTCATTTGCATTCATATCTATAGTCAATTTTATAGTTGATTTTGCGTGCGCAATCGCCATTTGCATTGAATTATACTATAGACTTGACTATGCACTATAGTATAATCTATAGTATAATCTTGATTTGCGCAAAGTCTCTATTACAGAACATATTTTCGGCAAGTCTGTGCCCCGCCATGCAACTTTTTCACCTGAGCTTCCAACTATTGACAATTATTTACAGCCATTCATGATGATGCAATAACTGTAAAACATATATATTTTATGAAATTATTGTAACCTAAAATCAATTATTGAATATTGTCAATAGATTATTGAGGTATACCACGATCGTGCCACTCGCACGCAATTCCTCAAAATCGTGTCAATTATTGACAAAAATAGTTACCGACGTGGGTGGTGTATGCTGAAGTCATATTTACCCCTCGATTAGAGCAAATACACTCTGGCACCTTTTGGCTATTGAAATTAGAGGCCGAAAAAAGACTCCTCCCTGGTACATTTTGTACAAGCCTTCAAAATACTTTGCTCGATTGCCAGTGTTTCGGCTTATTATGTGCAGTGGCACGATTTTGAGAAATTGCACGATCTCAATACTCTGTTCCTAAACTTTTGTCCACTCCAAATATACTTGAATAAAGTATAGACACAGCAAACGAATTCATTTGGAATTTGTATTGACTCCCAAAAGACAATAATGTACAGTGTCATTTTTTTAAATCCATTTTATTATCAAGTGAACCCATGGAAGGAAATTTACGATAAAGTGCTGTCCAGTTGAGCCTCTTCCGCAAGACGATAGTTCAAATGAACCAGGGCATTTTCATACGAAGACGAGTCGTACTCAAGATTAAACCCAGCAAAGTCGTCGATTGAAGAATCTTTATGCATATGAGGCAACGTATAATCATTATCGCCATGCATAGAAATTGATTTCTCCATGACTTTTTGCAAGGTGATAAATGTTTTGGAGAGAGTGTCAACAGGCAACTCGTGCAAAGCACTTTCTACAGCACCAATCAGCTCGTCAATTGTACGAGTGCATTTTTACTGCAGACTTTGAATAGAGTTTAAAAAAACCTAAATCTAAGACATTGAAGTCTGGACTATTCGGGGGTTGATTGGCAACTCCTACTCCTTGAATTCCGGCTGCTTGAAGCATTTCAGTGGTGACGCAGCGATGTGGGCTTGCATTGTCTTGTTGGATGATGATTCCTTTTCTTTGACATGATTGAGGAAACTTCGCTTTGACCGCGGGGATAACCTTGGTCAAAATTGCTTCTCGATATACTTCCGCGGTAACGCTTTGGGGGGAAGTGATCAAGGTGCCCTTAGGTCGGTTCTTGCTTGACCGTTTTGCAGCCAAAGTTTCGACAAAAGGCCAGACCCCGAGCTTCCCGTTGAACATTGTCTTCGTATGGTAGTCAAACCTTGGACGCGCCACAGCCGCCAAAAACATCACTTTGGTGATGAAGGACTTCGATTTCGCGTTTCTTGGTGGCAGTGTTTCGTCGTCGTAGACGTAGAACTTTCGCTTATCCTTTGTCAGGTAGAACTATTTCTCGTCGGCATGCACATACTCGTGCATGCTAACAAAGCCATGGTTTCTGCCTGGCAAACACTGAACGAAAGACAACGCAAACGCCAGGCGAGTGATCTTGTTTTGGTCCGTCAACATGGGTTTCACGTAGTTTGACCGAGCCTTGATGAGATTGCTTGTTTGGATATGGCGAAAAAGAACAGACTTCGGAACTTGGGAACTTGCAGAGAGGGTGCGAAATGTTTGACGGTTGTGGAGTTCGACAGACTTGATGGCCGTCTCAATGGCCTGGGATGTCCATTTTGCTTTTCTTCCGGAATTCACTAAAACAGTAGTTTGTTAAAATTTATAACTTCAAAAATTTATAATAGTATAAAATCAAAAGGGTTTTACCTCTCAAGCGAGCCGAGACATCGGCCACGGTGGCTCCAAGGAGAATCGACTGTCTTCCTCGGGACCAAACGCGAGATACTGTGCGCTTGCTGCATTTGAATGTCAATGCAACATCCCGGATTGCCCTTGGAGGCAGTACGCCATCGACAGATGCCTCCAGTAGCTTTTCATAGACAGCGCGGCGGTCGACATCCGACAGATTTGTCGTGCGGCGCGAGGAGCGCGCAGGACATGTTAGCGCTTGAGGACATGATGAGGGAATTGTTTGATAGTAGCAACGCAGCTCAACGTCAGCAGGGAACGAGAAAATCAATTATGATTTACTAGCGGATGAAAGACATATCCTTGCTTTTGATGTCCATCAGCTCTCGGCTCATAACTCGGGATGCAGATCGAGTTCGGAACTCATTTTGTAGTCCAATCAAAGAGCAGATCTTGTGCTGTCTGTTCCACCAATCAGAACTAGCAAATACCTAATATTAGAATAATCCCGCCAATTAAACGAAAGGGTGGACAAAAGTTCAGGAACAGAGTAATGACAATAGCGATTGCGCAGAATTTCCACGGTGATCGGAAAGATATCCTTGCCGCTGGTGAGAAATATATCCTTCCGAGCATGTCATCATCAATTCGGGTGCTCATAAAGAGAAGCTTCTGTTCAAGCCCACGCATGTCAGTGATATGGCTTTGCATGGATGATCCAGCGACACAGGTCTTGATATGTAGCTCGTACATAACATGGGCTACATCTGCGTACGTGCGCGCTTCGTATCTGTCGATGAGGAGCTTCCAGACTTCGCTAGCTGTTCGAACATGGGCCACGTACGCTAGGTTTTCGTCGTCTAGAGCATTGACAAGCAATTCGAACGCCTTCGCTTCCTTGGTTTCAAAGCTCGTGTCGCTTGTCTCGCTCGCGGGTGTTTCACTGCCGTTGACGATGTTCCAAAGACCTTTGCTGCGCAATTTTGCTTGGATTCGAAGCTTGAAGACGTCGAAATTCTTGCCACGAAACACAATCGGTTCTTGCATGGAATCTTCAGGTTTCGTCGTCGGGCTCATAACCTTGTGCAGAGGTCTTGAAGTGACTTGAGAGGTTGAAGGCAAATTCACTTATACTTATTGTTCTTTCTATGAAGATAAGACACATTTCTCCTGTTGTGATTGGATGCTAAATATTCGATCATTATTGAAGCATCCAATCACAATAGGAGAAATGAATGATTCGAAGCCAGTTACAACCCCTGAAGTGGTCGGGCATACCCTTGTACCAACACATCTTGGTCACGATGAAGTCAAGAACCGCAACCTGGCATATGGCGAACTTGTCGGAAGCCTTTAATATCTGGTCACTGCGACTCGACCCGACATTGCGAATGCTGTTCGTAACTTGAGCAAACACCTTGCAAAGTATGATGACAGTCATTGGAAGCAAGCCAAACGAGTGTTGAGATAGCTCAAAGGAACCAAGCCTGCAAGTCTTCTGATCAAGTGGGAGCTTTTCAGCTGACAGCATACTGCGATGCTGACTTTGCGAATGGAGAAGACCGCAAGTCAATCAGTGGTTATGCTGTCATGTACGGTTCATGCTGCCTACTGCCTATCCTATCGCTCAAGGAAGCAATCGATTGTGGCTCTCTCCACAGCAGAAGCCGAATACATTGCGCTTACTGACTGTGTGAAGGAGCTCCTTTGGTTCTCCGAACTGCTGGAAGAACTTGGATTCCAGCAACGAACAATCACTGTCCACTGCGACAACCATCCAAGCCAAGTCGAACACGGCCATAGGCCGTGTTCTTCAAGGTGATTCTGAACCAATTTTATCCAATAGAAAACGATCACAAACCATATGAAATTTCCTTCCGTTCCTCAAGGAACACTGGGATTATCCACATTGGTGGGATAATCATGATTTTTAGCTGAGCTGATTTTTTTACCTGCCGCCTTACCCGATGAGAGAAAATATAAAGAAACCCCTTTTTGGTGCACGTTGGGGGCTCCCTCCTCCGAGTCATCCGCCTGCAGAAATTTTTTCACTTGACCTCCGCTTCGCTGCGGTGAGCGCAATTTTCTGGGCGGATGTCTGACGTCGTCCGCGCAGTTTAAGGCTTCGCAATTGCTGCACGAATGAGAAAAACCTAAAATCTGATAAGAAATTTGAATAAAACCATGAGAAAAACCAGTAAAAAACCTGTGACCTGCACCCGTGACCTGACCCGGACCTGACCTGTAAGACCGTGTTCGGTTTATCATCATTCTGGGTGATTCAGGGTGATTCTGTTAGGGCTAGGTCAAGGAATCTTCTTTTTCCGAACACGACGGAAAAAGTGGCAAATCCGGATTCTGGTCCAGAATCCTGATTTCTGGAATCTACCTCTCGCTTTTGGTTGGAGGTAGATTCCAGGTGGATTCCAGAGAACAATTTTTGAGAGAGTTTGGTGTTGATGGACGACGGTGACGACGACTTGCTTCTCCTTTCGTGCTCTCTGGCGTGTGCTGCTGCTACGATTTCTATTGAAGACACATGGGAAGATCAAGTTGAACCAATTTTGCGTTTCATCCGTCCGGAGATGTCGTACATGGGATATCTTGAGCACCAGAGATGTGCTTTACAGGACTCTGATGACCGCATCATGTACGACACATTCCGGATGGGTGGAGCTGAGATGGAACAACTCATACGTATTTGTGACTGCTTTATCAACACCCGACAAAAGGCAAGCGATGTTGTCTGTGTTACTCTACATTGGCTAGCAACTGGTTCCATGTGCGCGCCCAAGAACAATTCTTTCTGAATCAAGCTTTCTCGACAATACATGAATATCGCCATATTGGATTGAATACTCTTTTGGCTGGCTTGACCAAGCATGGATTTTATGGAGGCGACATGAATGACATTGAACGACTGAACAAGTTAAGTGTAGCATTTACAAGCAAAGAGGCTTTGTTCAACGGATGTGTTGGAACTATTGACGGGACACATATCCCAATCATAACTCGTAAATCATTGTCGGATAAATATCGAAATCGGCATGTGAATTATCTTTATGCGTGGCTAACTAAATTGCAGAAAGGGATTTACGTCAATGAATGTACTCGGTGCTGTGGAGTTTGATGGATCTTTCTTGGCCGTGTATCCTGGGGCAGAGGGTTGTGCCAGTGATAGCTTTGTACTCTCACGTTGCTATGATGACTTCCTGGCTGGGCTTCCGCCGCCATATTATTATCTAGGAGATGCAGGCTATGGTTTAACAAAATCCGTACTAATTCCCTTCAGGTCAACGAGGTATCATCTTCGAGAGTGGGCCGACGACGAAGAATCCAGACCACAAACATATCAAGAGCTGTTTAACTATAGACATTCCAAAGCACGAATTGTTGTTGAGCGTGCCATTGGAATGCTGAAGAGAAAATGGACCATTTTAAACAAGCCTCTTGAAATGGAAATGGATATCGCTTACAAGGTGGTCCATGTTTGTTGTGCACTTCAAAACTTTTTGATTGCTATCAAAAGCTATTCTGTTGATGATGATGATAACACATTGATTATTGATGATGAAGAAGAAGACGACGATGAAGATCAAAAAGCGTATTTCGACTATATTGCGCAGTTGAGCAGTTTCGATGATAGAAGAGCTCACTATTGGCGAGATCAAATGGCCCGGGAGATGTGGAATACATATACAGCGAATGAAGAAGATAATTGAATGACAATTCATTACTGCCCAAATCATTACTGTCGACATCACGGCTCATCCTTAGACTCGTCGTCGCTTTGCAATGCTTGGCCCAACGACAGATTATTTTTTGCAGCATATAGCTTGACAAGACTGTCCAAGCTGTTTGATATATTCACGAGAGCTTTCAGTCGAATATCTTTCGAGTCTTCATTTTGTTGGACTTGTTTGCGTTTCCGATTTCTCTTCAATTGGTCAAGCACTTTAGCTCTTTTTTGTGACGCTGACAAATTGCCATGCATGACATCGGTCTCGTCGTTCTCAGTAGCACTGGAATCGACATTTGGTAAGTCGGATTGCAGTACATCAGACACGGACATAATATTTCCACCCGTCGCCATGCAATCTCCAACGATGTCTGACATGACATCATAATGGAGGAATGGTTTGTCTCTAAATCGTGATAGCTTCAATTTGCCACGATTTTTGTCGAGCTCGGACCATTTTTCACTGTCCCATTCGTCCCCAAATCCTGACAAATTGACGAGGTATTTGTAGTCAGCCCAGTCGACTTTGAGTCGGCGCCATGTTGAGTGCAGCTGATCGATCGATGTCACTCCAGATCCACTAAAGTCATTCAAAACCTGCCTCCAGCCAGCAAGCTGAAGATTCTTTCCACCCGACGCGACGAGCTTCGTGTTCTTGGACACCTTCTTGTATGAAGCCAGCAGCTTCAGCTCGAGCGTAAGGGTCCAAAAGAGAGCAACCTTCTCGTCCATACCAGCCAATGCAGAATGAACACATCTGCTGCAACTATGATAGAAACATGATCATTTTGTATTGGAGTGTGATAGGAAATCTATCACAGTTGCCTGAAATCCGTTTTCAATAAATGTTTTTGACTTGATTTCAGTATACAAATCTGAAATGTGCAAAATCCTGAGCAACTGTGATGGAGATTCTATCACAGTTGCTCAACAAACGAATATTGGCAGATATCAAGCATCATGCACTCGCATGCTTAAAGTCTAGCCGACAAATAAAGAAGCCCTGAATCTTTGTTGAACGTCTAGCACAATATAAGCTATACTAGCTACAACACAACATCACGATTGTTCGCGTGTTGCGCGCGCCCACTCGCTTAATTATACTGGAAGCATATTGAAATGGCTAAAGCACAAAACACAAAACACTGTAGATTTCATGAATTTCATACGATTCATGAATTAAAGCACAAGCAATAGTCAAAAGTATTGATGACGGATTTGTTCTCCACACCTTCGCCTCACAACTCATTATCCTATCAAGTTTTGACGTTGCAACGTCAAAGTTTAATGATTCATGAACCATTGAGTGTGGGATAATTCAATTGATTATTGCTCTACTGCCTACTGCTCATGAGGTAGTGGAGAGATGCGAGAACTATCACTATTCGTGTGTGTAAAATGTAATTAGACTGCAGTGCAGGTATTCAAGTGTCGATTTGACATTTGAATAGCCCGGGTTGGGGAACGACGAGCAACGCATACCGAGTACCTCTACGTGTTGAGTGTAATCAAAGGTTTCCCTTTCTGTCTTTCTTGTTAAACTTATCTGTCAATGCTCCACGAGGTTCGTGGTCTGTTTTCGTCTACCAAGTGAATTCATCAGATTAACTTCCAATCATATTGCGTTATATGGTGTGATAGGATTCCTATCACAGTTGCCGTCATTATATACATCTCAACTGGTCATTATTTATCGAGTTTGACAGTGTGGATGGGATTTGTGTTCGGAAACGATATTTTGTTCAAATCAAGATTTGCAAAAAGAATCCGGTTCCTCTTGAAACTTGATTCTGAAATCCAGATGCCAACAACTGAATCATGATTCTTAGCCGAACACGGCCTTAGGCCGTGTTCAGGATTCAGATAAGGATTCTTCCGAATCAAGATGGAATCATGATTCCTAAATCTAACACGGCCTGTTTTATTTTGATAAGCACAGGCAGCGGACGAGAGCAGAAAGCACGAGATTCAAGTTGCGCTGGGAAGTACATGTAGGCTAGGCGAAAGGCGTTCGATATTGTCGCCAATGTAGTACTGAGCCACATTGTTCTCCTCTGTGGAAGGTAAATCTGGAAGGTATTCATGTCGATGTTAACGGCACACACCAGGAATCCGGGTCAAGCAGCTCGTTTATTCTTGCGTGTTGAGTAGACTTGGTATCCATTGACGCGCTATCAAATGAAGACACGGAAAACATAATCAGGCTTATTGCCAATCAGACAGTTTGGTGTTACGTATACAGCGCTATAGAGCGCGTCTGTGGCTACATATTAAGCCTACTTGGGGCCCAAGAAGTGAAATAGTCGCAATGTATCGACGTCCCGAAGTTGACCATCGGCGGACTTTGAAAAATTTCATTTTTGAGATTTCTATATTTTTGGATTCGTCTTGTGGAGATCTATCGATTGCACCAGTTTAAATCATCAAAACAGAAAGAATACGACGTTTAAACTTGATTTAAACATGTTCTAAACATATGAACTTCAATACAATCCAAAATGTGAAGAAAGTTATTTTTTGTGTTTTTGCGAAAATAAGATTCCAGAGTTCAAAAACTTTAACTCAGCAATTAATTTTGCGAGGAAGTCCGATTTTGTTTTCCGTGGCTTCAAATCCTCCCAATGTATATTCTGTGTGATTAATGCCTTGCGCTCAAAAATTTTAAGTCTTGTCGAAAAGTGTGTACGTAGATGTCTCTCAGCTGCCTATTCAACGCTTTTCTTTGGTTTCAAACGCGGCTTTCTCTACGTCTCCTTCATCCTCTGTCCATACCTCTGTCCATACACTGTAGCTGGTCGTTTCCGGTGGTACCGAATGGACTCAAATCGATGATGGCCTTTTTGTCGATCTGGTCGTACCGAATTGGACTCATATCGATGGCCTTCTGGCGGTACTGCATGGGTTCATGGCCTGGAGTCCAACCATGTGGACACACTTTGCACATTGTCGTACTGTACGTCAGCACAATCCACTCTCTGGCTCTTTTGATTTCTTTCATGGCCACACAAGCTCGTTGGTCTTTTTGATCGCAAGGTCGTACGCCGCACAGTTCGATGCCTCTCGTCTTGTCGGCCACATTGAGCTCCCTCGACTTGGCCATGGTTTGCTAGAAATTTGTCGTCTGATGCGCTCCTGGTCACAAATCCCCGTGAAGTCGAAAGCCAGTTTGGAGGTAAACCAGGAGGTTACCTCCTTCTCGAAGCATAGTCGAGAGTGTTGTCAAATGTAGAGACTTGGATGGAGAAATCCACCACTTGCGCGTTCGTGTCAATGAATGTAGGAGTGTTCAGACATGCCGCACTGGCTTGTTAGCCACAACCACTGCGTTTAGAACATCACTGCGGTGCGATTTGACCATGACGCCACTGAGAGTCGCAAGAAAAGACGTCAGCTGTTGGAGTTCGTCATCCATGGTGTCGTTTGGCCACGCTTTCGAGCTTTTCAAGCATGGCAGCCATCGTGAAAGGCATGACGATGGCTCTACTTTACAAGTAGCTCTCGGTGGAAACCTTGTTGCATATAAAGGCGTGCGGGAAAGCAAAGCACCCACGGAGAAAGAGAGACCTCGCCCCGTCCTTCACAAAGTAGATCTCGACAACACTGAGGAATGCTAGCGACGATATGCGTGTGGTAGGACGTCGTCCATGCTGAATAGTTGCATGTACTGCGTAGTATTTGTTTACACAAACTTTGTGGATCACCTTGAAGCGAATTCTGAATGTCCATGAACGTGACTCGGTCGGGGTCAAATGATGTCCATTCGATCGACAGAGCTGCTGCAATCTCGGCGCAAGGATGATGCAAAGCGAGCCGTCGTTCTGTAAACATTTGACGAAGCCAACAGATTGCCAGGTCGCATTGCGCTGGTGTCTGTGATGAGCAAACCGCCTGCTCCAGGACGCAAGTGCCATACGTCTCAGCGTCTCGTTGGATCGTTTTTCGAATGTTCGCTGCGTGAATCGAAGCGCGGCGCTGTCTCGAGACTAGTTACCACAAACTCTGACCATACTGCACAGCAGGAGGGCGAAAGAAGATGCAACGTGCTCTCTCGAAACCTTCGCGTGAGATTGCGCACCGATGACGATGGAAAACCAAATCGCATGGCCGTAGTCAGCCGACCCAAGTGCGCCACAGAGCAAGGCCATTCCAACACGTCCGTATGGTCGACGGTCGCGCATTCAAACCCACAAGCGCCCGCCGTCGTATGGAGGATATCGACCGACGTAGGAACTGGATATGGTCATCAATATGTCGTCAGCCAGACCACACTCCCATTGCCGACTTCCCACATCCAACTCTCGGATCGTAATCGCACTGGAGAGAGTCACCAGAATTCCCATCGACCGACCTCCTTGACGTCGGTAGACGCTGCTTCCAGTGCCATGCTTCCTCCTCTCTTCCATGCTATCACGTCTAGTAGCGTAGGCCCGCGGCGAGCTCGCGATCGACGCCGTTTGGGCTTTTTCATGACAAGATGGAGCGAGGAGATCGATCGCGTTGTGGTTTCCACTGGTGAGCTCTTGCGGCGCCTTCGATGCGTCACATGCTTGATTTGTTCAGTGATGGGTACACCTCCGCATGGTGGGACCAGCTGGGTCGCTTGCGTTTATTCCTGCTCTCGATCTCTCTTTGAGAGTGTGCGGCGGCGCGCCTCCACGTTCATTTTCAAATTTACAAACTCAAGCACATGACACGACAAGCCGCCGCGGACACGGAGCGATCTCCAATGGCGACAAGTTCCCCCAAAGAGCTCAGCATGGCGACACCGCCGTTCCTTGCGAGTTTGTATGACATCCTCAACAAGGAAGACCCAACCGTGATCGGCTGGTGCGACGATGGCAAAGCGTTTGGCGTGTACAACGTCGAAGTCCTCGAAGCGACGATCCTCCCGTCGTACTACCGCCATGGCAAGTTCGCCAGCTTCCAACGCCAGCTCAACTACTTTGGCTTCCGCAAGATTTTAAAGCCCCGCGCGACGGAGCCGAGCACGTTTTATGCCCAGCCCCTCTTCCACCGCGATGATCCGTCGCAAATGCTGCTCATCAAGCGCAAGACGTATCGCTTCAAGGGGGCCAATGCTCGCCGGTACGCTTCCGCCCATGGAGGGCGATGCACCCCAATGGGCGCCGCCCCCGTGCACTTCCCACTGCATGTCTCCATGGGGGAGCCTGTGATCCACCACTTCTCATGCAACACGGGCGGTCCCATGCCGCCGTTCGCAGCGAATCAATCCTTTGTCTCGCTCATGACCAACACTATCCACAGCAGGACCAAACACGACGATACCGCCGCGACGCCGATCACATTCCGCCACTCTTTGGACATCATGATGGACGTGGATCATCATCTCCACCCAACAACGACGGAAGCTTCCGACGAGAGCCACAACTCATTCCAGCCGATTCCATTCGATCAAAGTCGTGGCAACGACTGGAAACTGCTCGACGAGGACTTTGCGCTCCTCTCTTCCATGATGAATCCCATGCTCGCTGTCTAACTTGTCACGTTCTCTAATTATAAACTCTTTAATTTACTCTTCTCCGTCCATGAGTTGGCAGCCTCCCTTGGCCACAATTGATTGCTCGAGCATCTACAGTACAGTACTCTCTCGTCAACTTGTTACTGTACATATTGCATACACCTGTTGGACAGGCGTCGTGGCGCCGCCGCAGCAGCGCGCATCTTGGCAGTGAAATCTCACCGATGACGTGGAACAATCCGCAATCTCGCTTGGATTCAGTGGGCGGCAGTGGAAATTTCTCCAACGACGTGCTCATCTACTGTACATTTGTGATTGCTTGACCACAGCATCCGTCTTGTCAACGTACAGTTTGTGCATGACCCCACTCTGTCAACGTGTTACCCGCCACAATTACAGTACAGAGGTGACACTGGCTCCCTGTGCGTCCACGTGGAGGAGGCGCTTTTCAATGGGAAGAAGCGCACGAAACACCGCGGCGTGCGTTTCGCCATGTCATCCAAAAATGTGTCGATCCAACGTCATCGATGACGATGTTTAGCAAGACGGCGGTGGTTGTATATTACATGGAGAGAGTCCACGGAACATATTACGACCAGTGAGTTTGAAATCCGGAGGAAGGACCGCTAGTGCGTATCTCTGTGGTTGTTTCACTCGTGTTTGGTCAAAGCAATGTGTTGCCTAGCTTGCGGCAGCCACGCCGGTGGTGTTCACGTATACCACGGCGACAACAACTGGAAGAATCCATCAAGGATCTCCCGAGAGCTCTTGTTGACAAGACTGCGATGTGATCGAACTGGAGAACCTCGTCCGAGAGAGCGTTTGATGTCGAGAGCTACAGGCCGCCGCCGCCACCACCGTCGTGACAACTGACGATGGACTTCAAGTACTCTTGACAGCAAATCCCTTCAGTCATCATACGCCACATGTCGAAAAAGGGGCACAAGGTTACACATGTAGCAACATTGCTGGCGTCGCGACGATCGTCTGGGAGTCGCCGACACCAGCGTGCCACCTGTTCAAGGCACACCAGCCAGCTCGTCTATCTGGTCGTCAAGGTCGCCACCGTCCTCCTATCCTTGACAATCGACGACGACGTTTGAGTTTGCGCTGTCGTGGTGAACAAGCGGTGCAAGGCGCACGATGATGAGTCCATTACTGCCCGTGATCTTGGCTGAGAGGATCGTGGCTTGCTTCTCGGGGTCGTCGTGCACAATGGGCGATACACACCAGTGCGCCATTAGCTCACGCTGGATGGCGCGGTGGCTTACTCGAGTGAGTATGCCTTAGGCAGGCTGTAAAAAGGCCAAGTCGTCGCGATTCCAACACCTTGTTGCGCCTCGGGAGTGTGGTAGGATGCACCAAACAAATGGAGGGTCGGAAGTACTACATGTAACACGCGGCGCGCACTGTAGGACGTCCGGGCAATGATTTGTTCAGCTTCTGGATGAAAACTACTACGTAGTACGTGGGCCATCGACCGTATGGCGCTCTTGTGGTGTTACTGCTCGCGAATGGGTTGCTCAGTGCGACCTTGACAGGCTTCACTTTGCAATTCCCAATGTCCGACTCGATACGACCGCCGACGCAACGAAAGAAATTCACACCCGAGCTCAGCATGGCGACCCCGCCGTTCCTCGCGGCGCTCTACGACATTCTCAACAAGGAAGATCCGTCTGTGATCGGCTGGTGCGACGACGGGAGGGTGTTCGGCGTGTACAACATTCAAGTCTTGGAAACGCGCATCTTGCCGGCCTACTACCGCTTGAGCAAGTTTGCGAGTTTCCAGCGACAACTCAACTATTTCGGCTTTCGCAAGATCATCACGCCGCGATCGTCCGAGCCAGGAACGTTCTACGCCCAGCCGCTCTTCCTCCGCGACGACCCTGCACGCATGCTCCAGATCAAACGCAAGACGTACCGCGCCAAAGGCTACAACAGTCGGCGCAGTGCAGCCGCGGCAGCGCAAGCCAAGTATTTGCAACCGGCCGAGTATTTCAACGAACCTTCTCACGCGATGGAAGCGACGGAAGAATCGAAACCACGGCGGGACTCTGTCGTGGAGACCAAGACGACGACTCCATCGCATCCACAGCAGCTCATGGAGGACACGCGGTGGCCAGAGTTTAAAATGGACGACGACGACGCAAGTCTGGGGCCATATCTCGACTTCATGCTCGAGCGCGACCAAGCGTTTGAAGCCGACTCGAAAGAAGAGTACTTTATGAGCCCAATTCCATTCAACCAAGGCGGCGACGCCGTCGGCCGTGGCCTCTTGGACGAAGACATTCTCCTCCTCACGAGCCTCATCAGCCCATCGAATTCCGATGGCAGCATCAGCCGCGGCAGCAACAACTAAAGACGCATGATCAAAGAATTGTCACCTTAATAATATTTAACACGTTCGATCACTCCTCTGTTTGATTACTCGAAGGAGGGCGTGGACTCATGGCGACGACCAAGGCGCTGCTTCAATTCACTCTTCATGGCTGCTGTCGTCTTGGCGACCTCTGCATCGTGTGTTGTCGTCGAATCGGTGGAGAAATCCAGTCGGAACTCTCTCTAGACGGACGGCGCTTGTCAACCTTTCTCTTGGCGGCAGAAGTTTATTCCAACATCATCTCGTTCGAGTCCGTCGCGATCTTTCCATCGCGAATTGATCGTCGAGAAGAGCAACGTGGGTGTAATCTCGGTGGACTTTTTCTGCATTTGGATGAATTGTTTCACCACACGCGACGGTGCAGGCCGTCGCTTCGTCACAGTGCCTTGTCGTCGACTTGATTGCTCTGGTCGAGTTGCACCTCAAGCTTTTTCACGAGCGCAGTGAAAAAATTCATTCCCACGTCGGTGTTTGCATTCGAGCTCGCTCTTGTTTGAGGGAGCAAACTCCCTTGGAGCTGCTTCTCACGTCGTCCTTGCCTGCGATGGAGACCGTCGTCGTGAACTTTCCAGAAAGCGGTCGAGATCTTTCCAAGACCATCGAGTGGTGAAACCTCGCGAGAGACCAAGTGCCAGGTTGGGATTGTGCATCTCCAGTCCAACATGTCACGATCTTTTGACGCATCGGCGTGACAACAGTGCGACGGACACGGCCTTGTAATGCTGGCTCAACCTCGCTCGCGACTTGATCTTCTGGATCTACACGTTTGGCATCCAGCACTGCGCAGTGTTTGTTGCGCAACGAGAACCGACGACGCCAGTTCATTCCGAAAATGGCGAGCGAGTTCTTTGAAACCTACTCTCGTTGTGTCACAACACTGGTTCTACTCAAGGCTCCGCACGATTGAATGGTTGGCGAAAGCCCACGAACGCTGCGATGTAATGGAGAGATTGACTGACTACCATGGGTTCACCGCGCGCGAGTCACGAAAGATTTGACGCCATGACTGTCTCATTTACTTACGTCCGCCGGTCAACAAGGTTACAATCGCTTTATCCTACCAGCAACAGCAGCAGCCACGTCGTTAACTTCTTCACCGAATGCACATTCGCTCTTCATTTTCCAATCTGCCCCCTGGAAGCGCCTGGAATCGCCTGAAAGCTCCATGCCGACGACTCCGTCACACTCGCCAGAAGCTGCTGCATCGCCGAAGAAGCTCAGCGCGGCCACGCCGCCGTTCCTCGCGGCTTTGTATGAAATCCTGAGCCAGGAAGACCCAGCAGTGATCGGCTGGTGCGACGACGGCGAGTCCTTTGGCGTGTACAACATCGACGAGATGGAGACCAACGTCTTGCCCTTCTACTACCGCCACAACAAATTCTCGAGCTTCCAGCGCCAGCTCAACTACTTTGGTTTCCGCAAGGTGTTGAAACCCCGCGCGCCGGAGCCGAGCACGTTCTACGCCCAGCCGCTCTTTCTCCGCGACGATCCGTCGCAAATGCTGCGCATCAAACGCAAGACGTATCGATTCAAAGGCGTGCATGCATTGCGCCGGAAAGGATTGTACGCTGGAGGAGGAAGACGGTCGAGTGCACCGGAAACGCCACTGCCGATTGTCGACGAAGTGGACATTCCCCTGTGGCTGGACGACCTCCCGGTTCAAACGCGCAAGAGCGAGACTCGTGCTCGAAAGACGAGCCGCTCCAGGTCGTCGAGCGAGTCGTTTGTTGCGTTGATGACCACCGCAGACTGGGCAGACCTTGGCGTCACTGCGAACGACACCATCATGAGCTGGTTGGACAAACTGCTCGAGGGCAGCCACATTGAAAAGCCTGTTCAAGCACCGAGCCAAGCAACAAGTCGAGCTCCGCTGAGCGACAATCCTTTCGAGCCCATCCCGTTCGCGACAACTCAAGACGACGGGTGGAAGTTGCAAGACGAAGACGCTGCTTTACTCTCGACCATGACAAAACCTCTCTTATCCAACGAAAGAGCTACCTAACTTTAATGTCAAAACTTCATGGCACTTGAGCTGGGCGACGCTAGCGAGTGCGTTGTAATGTGGCTGTCGGTTGTCGCAGTCATGGCGAGTGAGCTGGATGCTCGTCACCCTTGACTACTGCATCTTGTGGACTACTGGACGACGACGTGATGCTTTGGAGACACGAGTAGCGTATCCCGTAGACAAATCCAACGCCTGCCATCCTACACTGTCGACACAAAGCCAGCGCAACGACGGCAATCTTTACCTACCGGTGGAAAGAAGTACCGTACTAATATACCTGTCCCAACATTGATACCTTGCGATGGTCAGCGATGGATATTGCACTCGTTCGCACGCTACTGATAGCTTTCTCTTTATGGTTTTTATGGCGAAGACCATCGCTGACGTCAAGCGTGACGAGTGTGACCTTGACCATGTTCCCAAAGTGCTTGGATGCGAATTTTTTATAGTGCACCAAGGGCTCTGCGGCTGTATCGAGCGCTGTGAAAGACGGAATGCAGTGTGTAGACCAGGGCCTAAAAGTCCATCGAGGTTGGATGATTAGAGGCCGCGAGCTATCCACAAGTAGAGATGATGCAACGTTTGTGACTCAAACTGTGAGCCTGTCGCTACATGAGGCTTCATCGGATTCACAGAGTCTTTGGTAGAAAGAGTGGATGGATGGTCATAATTGATTGACGAAATGAACCAAGTCTGCAGCTACAGCGTCTGGACATTCCGTGTGGGGATAATGCTTCACGCTGGGATACATGATCACTTGCTTCTCGGTGGTGCCAATCATGTCGTGGATATAGTACGCGTCGGCTTGGGGGGGAACTAAAGTTTCGATCGATGGACCCCATCCCGATCACGATGGGCAGCTTGTACTCTTGGAGATGCTTGTGAGCGTTTGCCTTGGATGCTTTGAAGAGTTTGGTCAGACTCGTAACCGACCTTCTTCCTTCAAGTTGGCTCTCAGATAAGCAGCGTACGCGTCAAAGTCTGGCGCTCGAGTACGGAAGAGAGACGCCCAAAACGACATCCAAGTGGCAACTCCAAACGGCCGTGCAAGGAGAACGGGTGCAATCGCATGCAAAATATTGGCTTCCACACCAACCATATCGCGCACAAATGGACTAAGGATCATTGATCCGACGACATTCGGAGCTTTGACGAGTACAATGCACGCGGCGGCAAAGTTGTTGCCGACAACCTTGCCATCAATGGTCGACAGCAGCACTTCGAGATCGGCCGTGTTGTCTTCAATCGAGTACGACGAGAACGTCGTGCTCGAGTCCCCCATGCCTCGGAGGTCCACCATGTAGACAGTATGGCCGGCTTGGGCGAGCAAGGGAGCGAGGTTGCGGAAAGTATAGCGGGTTTCACCCAAGCCCGCGACGCACACAAAGGTATAAGCATTGTTGGACGCAGCGGTAGTGGTGGGAGCAACTTTGGAGTAGGAGAGGTGTTGGTTTGGACCCACGGAGAGCTTTTCAGCTGGGAGACGATGGAAGGCGGACATGGAAGATTTGGAAATGATGGAGCGATCATCGCATGATGATATTTGGACGACGATGATGACACCATCACTCTGTCGATTACGATGCAAATCTCACATGCAGGAGAGCTCACCATCATCAACGCATCAACGCACTCGAGCATGGAGCGTGGTGATTGAAGAGTCCATTGATAGGAGGTGCGTGGGTCAATAGGAGTCGTTCTTCCGACGGCAAAGCCACTCCAGCCACTCGAATCCATTTGCAGTTGAAACTTGCAAGTCTTGCGGTGGCTTTCGTGGCATTTCGATCGTGAGGTAAAGTAATATCAAGTACTAGTACACTTGTATGTGGCTGCAGTAATTGGCAACGCAGTATGAAGCATCATGCAACAAGCAAGGGCATCGGCATTTCAACTGTTGATGCATCGTCGGACCACATGGCAAGGGACGCTTTCAACTCCAGGTTCACTAAATGGATCCAAAGCCACGGTATTGAAGGCATACGCTCATTAGGATGGATTGATGATCGACGCGTCAGTGATTGCTCTTTGCTCGTCACGTCATCCCGACGACAGCAGTTCTCCATGATACGTACAAGAGTTCATGGGTGAATCCGCGTCAGCTTGCTAAATGTCGACGAGTAATCTCGCGAAATGTCCCGTCAATTACAAGGAGATATGGGAGCAACTACAGAACCTTTGGCTGAGCCGTGATAAAATCGGCGCCATGGCTCTGTAGACGAAGCCAAGGACGGTCCTTTGGCGAGAGTTGACTGCGTACAGCCTCGAAACGCTGGCTTTGTCGTACGCGGCGCTATGGAAGTATCTTCCTGCGGCCTTTTTCTGCACGCGTGGTGGATGTAGCAGCGGCATTAATGGGTGACTTTGACCAACTCCGTCCATACGGTGCCTCATGTCAAGTTTATCTAAAAATAAATGTTTAGAGACCAAGTTGACCAATCAACGCGCACTCCAACCATTGGGAGCAGCACAAATTTGAACATCTCCAAGACTATTGACTTGGTTCATATTGCATTGCATGTCTTCAGTTCTAGGCATTGGCTTGGGTGTATCTAATGGTGATGCATAGCTTTCTTTGAAAGGACGTCACGATATGTGCGCGAATTGCTCAGTTTAGGATCTTTTTTCGCCTTGAGAAACGCTCCTTCTCGTCATCGAATTGTGCTAAAGACACTTCAAGCCCGCCTCTGTTGTTAGCGTTGCGTCTTATGAGAGCCCACTGGTTGAATATGCCAGCACTGTTACAGTGTATCGTTCGTCCAAGAGAATCTGCGTCTTCTGATAGGCAACGAACTTTCGTCGAATCTAGTCGGCTCGACAAGGGACACTTGAGAATGGATTGTCTGCTCGAGAGTACACACAGAGAGACTTCAAGCAGGTGAAAGCGCCAAGGTACAGTGATTTTCGCCAAATTTAACATCAAATCTTGGTATATTGCTCCATAAAACTGCATACATTACTCACGACCGTGGTGTTGAGTACGAACAGGCCGGAACCGACTCAACAATGCAGGCATGACGGTCGAAATTGTCATCCCAACGTGGTCACATGACGAACCAACCCCTGAAACAAACACAAGCGTAGGACACGGTGCCACTTGGACAGCGCACCGGTCGTTTCGCCACTCGTGTATCGCTCCAACAATGCAGCAAAGTCAACATTGGAATGTTTCGTGGCTGCTGGCCACAGTAGCAAGTCCATGAGCAGAAACGAGCTTCGACTCTCTCATACCTCCATCTAATCTGCAATTTCTCCATCCTCGTGACGACGGCACTGTATCGCTTCTGTCCAGCAATAAATTCGCATTTGAAACCTCTGGAACCCATGTCAACATGTCATCAAGGCTTGACACTCCACCGCCATAGGGAGCTGAGCCGATCCATCCAAAGATTAAAGCTTTCCGCTTACTCGGCCACTGCTTTGCATTCACCCATGGTTCACATCGAGCATCCATGGGCAATAAAAAGTCCACCGGCCATGACGACGGGTGTAACTGCTACCAAGCCTTGGAGTTACTTCAGAGGAGATAGCATCCCACGCTCGAGTCAGGTCGCGAGCGCGTCCAACTGAAGCAAGCACCGCGTCCGGCCACAGTAGCACGTTTGGTTCACCCCTCGCAATGTTTTGTTCAGCGAGTACAAGTAGGTCACTCCAAGCTCCATATGGCTCGCTCTGCGTTGGTACTGAGGTTTGACGACTATCAGTTTCAAATTTACTGGCCACAGTCCTCAACACAATGTCAGACTCGACATACTCGACGCAATCTCCACGCAAGCAAACGTCTCCACAGCTCAACATGGCCACGCCGCCATTCCTTGCGAGCTTGTACGACATTCTCAACAAGGAAGACCCGTCGGTCATCGGCTGGTGCGACGATGGCAAATCTCTTGGGGTGTTTAACGTCGCTGTCTTGGAAGCGTACATCCTCCCGACGTACTACCGCCACAACAACTTCTCGAGCTTCCAACGCCAGCTCAACTACTTTGGCTTTCGCAAGATCTTGAAGCCGCGAGTATACGAGCCATTTACGTTCTACGCCCAGCCGCTCTTTCTCCGCGACGATCCGTCCAAGATGCTGCTCATCAAGCGCAAGACGTATCGCCACAAAGGATCCAAGACGCGCCGCGATGTCTCAATAAGTCAATTGGCTCAAACACACAAATACTCGACGTCACAACCACGCGGTTCATTTGCCGCCACGTCATCTTCTGGATCTCATGTCCATCCGACAAACTACTCGTCACCAAAGTCTTCTTCCTACGAGCCCATGCATTTCGACGTCTCGGTGCTCGTCCACTTGCCAAATTTCACGTTTGAGGATGATTTCATCGAGTCCAGAACGCCTGACGTGTCTTGCGATCCCCTCCAGCCGATTCCTTTCCATGAAACGAAGCACCACGCGTGGCATTTGCTCGAGGAAGACATCATCCTCTTGTCCAACATGATCAACCCGGTTGTATGACGCCTTGCTATTTACTTGAACGACTTAACTTAAAAAAGATTACGAGTACATGCCTTAATTCCAGCGTCGCATCGCAATCATGAGTCAAAACGGGAAAGAGCGATATCCTCCGTAAGGATTTCATCAACGAACGATGGAAACGAGTGTGTCTCTCCATTTGTCGTGCAATGGGTTTGCATCCCCCGCTCGTGTAGTCCACTGCAGTGACGAGTCTGCCCCCTTCTTTCGTCCAAGATGATTTGGACGATCCACGGCGGGCGGCGGGCGATCATGAGACTTTGACGTACAATGTTGACGTGAGTCACGCCATAGGATGAGCATTCCATGCGCATCGGGCGGCTCCGGCGACCTGGGAGACATGGATTCAATTAGTAATAATCCGCAACAGTAAACTTTGAATGTACGTACACGAATGGGCCAAATGCTGATCGAACCAGTGCATAGTTGCAACGCCGCAATTGCTACCGATGGCATCTTCTTGCCCTCGCGATGGTCAAATTCCACCGCGGCGTGGATTCCACGGCGGCTTTTCGCAACCACACCTCCGTGGCGCTGATCGATCGAGAGATTAATTTCGCTCCGTCTCCATCGCACTGGCTTGGATGGTTGCACACTGTCAAATCCCACTTTAAAAGGCGACATGGATCGGCAGACCTCTGACCAAAGACGACTGTGGAGAGAGCTCACGATGGAGCCATGCTCTCGTCGAGTTGATTCACATGTCACGCTCTTGGGAAGAGTTGATTTTGTGTAGGTACGACTCGATCGTCGACGTGCCGTCGCGTTGTCCTACAGTACGTGGGTCGTTTGTCACAGACTGGTTCTGCACGATTGTCACCTCGCACAACGTTATCAAGGCGAGCCACAGCCATGAGTCACAGGATCCGGTCGGGCGCGCTTTCGACGCCAAATATTGTAGCTGTCGACGCAGCACAAGTGGCTCGTAACGTCCTTGCTCGTCGTGGATGTCATGTTTGGTCCAGCTTTTATTACACACGAGATGGTTCTGGTCTCCACCGCGACTTGACCTTCGTTGGATCTTCAACGATTGCTCCTCTCTCTTGAAAGATCGCTTGGCTCTGCCGTGGATCTGCAGGTGGATGCACCATATCTGCATACACCACGCTTGAATTTGAGTTCAGGAACGACGACATTCGGTTTCGCCGTAGAAAAAACTTCTGCAAGTAACGCCGTGAGTGCCATCGTCACCGTCCAAATGATCGCCAAGTTGCGATCAACCCATGAACGCAGGTCGCAACCAACCCAGCTGCCTGCTTGCTTGCATCGGCTCATCGTGGGACGATAAGTTCAAAAACCCCACGCGAATCGTTGAGCTTTTCACGTATGCAAAGATGCTGGGTACGACAGACGCGCTTGGACAACACTCTCGCTTATTGATCTGAGCCTGAGGAAGCAATGTGTACTGTCGAATGGCTGTGGGTGCACCCCAGGCAGGCGATAAAAAACCCTCGCGGGGGAGCCACATCGCCCCCTGAGCCCCGAGACCACCGCGGTGATATCCCGCTTGGCGGCAATGGTGGTTCGCTTAGCGAGATGAGTCGACGACGTGCACAACTTGGTCCATCAACATGCAAATCCCGCGTTGTACGTCGTCTTCAACATTGCCCAAATGGGTGGAAACAACGCGTGAACTGTACGCTTCTTGCTCGACGGGAGCAGCAACATTGCAGACTCCCTCTGTGATTCCGAGTCCCTTTTTCTGTTTCACTGCTTTTCCTGTCCATACTCGTCGCGATCTGGGTGCTCTCCACGACTCGAATAGAGTTTGAAAGAGCTGCAGAATGGACCACTGCTTGCTGGGGGTTTCCATGTGGCTGCGGCGTCGCCTGTCTGGCGAGAGGACACCGTTGTGTATCGTCTGTCACGGTGGGGGAGTTCACAAGGCTGAGCCATTGCATCCATCAAAGTTTGGTGTGCATGCGCAGGTGTAATGTTGCCAACATAAAAGCCCACTTGACTCTGCTCCCTCTTGGAGACTGAACACAGTAGTTCTCTCTCTCCATCTTGAGCTTGCTCTCTCCACTTTGAATTTACCCACGTTGAGTCGCAAACACAATGTCAGACTCGACGCATGCGAGGTCGTCCCCTGTGGCAAAAGCGCAACTCAGCACGGCGACACCGCCGTTCCTTGCAAGTTTGTTTGACATTCTAAGCAAGGAAGACCGAGCAGTCGTTCGATGGTGCGAAGATGGCAAGTCCTTTGGCATCTTTAACGTCGCTGTTTTGGAAGCGTACATCCTCCCGACCTACTACCGACACAACAACTTCTCGAGCTTTCAACGCCAGCTCAACTACTTTGGCTTTCGGAGAATACTCAAGCCCCGCATGTTTGAGCCCGGGACGTTCTACGCCCAGCCTTTCTTTCTACGCGATGATCCGTCCAAGATGCTGCTCATCAAGCGCAAGACGTATCGCTTCAAAGGGGCACGCTCTCATCGCCCCACGTCGTACGCCCAAGCGAGCCGAAGCTTGCCTCTACAAGGCCACGGGATTCCCCCCGTTCGCCGACGATCAAATGCTACAAAGCAACAAGCTATTTATGCATTGCGTGGCCTCAGCCGCTCCATGAGCGAGCCGTCTGACGAGCTCCTGACCGATACAAAATGGCGCGACGGCGATGAAAACGAAGCCGTCGAAGATGGAAAACTGCATTCGTCCGACAAAAAGCCATCGAGAGACAATGCTGACGATAGGATGGCCAAGGAAGAGTACCCTTTCGAGCCCATTCCGTTTGAGCAGAACCGCGGGGACGAATGGAAAGTGCCAGACGAAGACGTCGCTCTACTCTCAAGCATGATGAACCCGTCGCTCTCCATTGCGAGTCCTCCGGAATATCACGCACTCCACCATTAACTTAGTCCACTGTTAAATAGAAAGCATAGAGATATGATGCACATACGATGACTATGGCCTCCTTGCTGTTATCCTGAAGACTAGACCAACTTTCACTCTTAACCCCCTTCAACCCCTTCAACCCGAGATCAAGGTAGTGGCAGGAGGACTTGTAGCGTAAACTGGAGCGGATGCACCAACGCATTGGACAAAGCAAGGCGCGCCTTGCTTTGTAAATCCAGCGTCGAGAACGCTGTGTCTGTCGTTGCATGCGACAAACACTGAGACGATGTCGCTGTCAACTTTCGCGTGTACAAGGACAGTACGGTAGGAATATTGTGGTAGACGAAGCCACTTACGACCGACGGTTCTCAATCTGCTGTATCCAACTGCTGTAGCCCCCCAAGAACGCAGAAAGCAAAGGGTCTCGACAGGTCGCTCTCTTAAACCCGGTTCATATATCCGTGGATTGTGCATTTGGTGTACAATTCGATTGATGTCGACATCAGTCGCGCGAGAGGAAAAACCATCGACTAGCTTGAGGGATGTGGGGCTACGCAAACTCTCGCATTCCCAGTGGTCTCTCTTCTGCCGCTCAGACAGATGCATAAGACCTTGTATGATCCATTGACAACGCTTCCATCGGTCAAAGTACACGGTGTATCTGGATAATTATCCGTAAACCCTTACAATCCAAAGAGATGCACGTGTCGTTTTCCTTCATTATGCAGCACCTTCGGCACATGAATCGCATTGTTATCCATCTCTTTGCACTCTTTTGTCGTGTTGGAAGGGGCGAGGCATAGCAAAAGGGGCGAGGTACAGTACTTTGGCTCAAAGTATCGAACGATTTTGGGGCGATGTTAGCCGTCGTGCTTTCTCCACTTCCTAATTGTCTATTCATCAATAGAAATGATTGATGCACTCCTGGTTTCCAATCATGCTGATGATTTGGGCTACTGGCTTGGCAGCCCATGGGTCGAACCAAACTCGTTGCTTTAAACTCGACGTCGTACTTATCCGGATAAATGTGATTGCAAGCTCCAGGACGACAAAAAAGACACCCCGCGAGAGACGCCTGACATCCGCCCAAATAATTGCGCTCACCGTAGCGAAGCGGAGGTCGAGTGTAAAATTTTCTGCAGGCGGATGACTCGAAGGAACGAGCCCCCAACGTGTGCCAAAAAGGGATTTCTTTATCTTTCTTCTCGCCGGGAAAGGCGGCAGGTAGGCCGTAAGGCCGTGCCGCCACCCAGACGAGGCCTCCTCAGCAAATTTCTAATGAGCGGAAGGAAAAAGTATGTGCCGGGGGGTATATTAACAGAGCCGTCCTCGATCAATCTTTTCATTGCATGCTCTTGGAGATGTATGGACGCGCCATCCGGTCAAATGACATCCGTGCGAACAACAGAACCCTTGGCGTTGGCTGTAGTGCTCGCCCGATGTGACTGACATTACACGAAGTAGTTGCTAGGATTATGTCCATCGTTATATATGAATTAGAGTCTATCGAGAAATTTGATCAAGTCGGCGGCAACTGCGTCAGGACATTCCGTTTGAGGATAGTGCTTCACATTGGGATACATGACCACTTGCTTCACGGTGCTGCCAATCGTGTCGTGAATGTACTGAGCCTCCGCTTCGGGAGAGCTGAAGTCAGGATCAACGGATCCCATACCAATCAAGATGGGCAATTTGTATGCGCCAAGGTGATTGCCAGCATTTGCCTTGGACGCTTTGAGGAGTTGGCGGAGAGCATGGAGGCGACCTTCTTCCTGCATGTTGGATTTCAGATAATTGGCGTACTCGTCAAAGTCTGGCGCTTGGGTACTGAAGAGAGTTTTCCAATAGGACATCCACATGCCCACGCCGTACGGCCGGGCAAACATGAGTGGTGCAATCACACTGAAGATTTTTGCACCCACACCAGGCATATCTCGCACGAATGGACCGAGGATCATCGATCCAACGACATTCGGAGCCTTGACAAGCACAATGCATGCGGCAGCAAAGCTGTTGCCGACCAACACAACCTTGCCACCAATGGTCGCAAGCAGCGCTTCGAGATCGGACGTGTTGTCTTCAACCGAGTACGAGGAAAACGTCGTGCTCGAGTCCCCCATGCCTCGAAGATCTACCATGTAGACAGTATGGCCGGCTTGGGCGAGTAAGGGAGCGAGGTGGCGGAAAGTATAGCGGGTTTCACCCAAGCCCGCGACACACACGAATGTATAAGCATTGTTGGACGCAGCGGTAGTGGTGGGAGCAACTTTGGAGTAGGAGAGGTGTTGGTTTGGACCCACGGAGAGCTTTTCAACTGGGAGACGATGGAAGGCGGACATGGAAGATTTGGAAATGACAGCAATCTTCTTCATGCTGAAGCCGGACACCCCGCCAGCCAACAATGGAGTGAAATGTTAAAAATACTATTTTGGATCCTATGACACCATCACTCTGTCGATTACGATTTACGATTAATCCCCCGACCGAAATCAGACAGCGACTTGGTCAATCCTGATCTTCTAGTGCGCGAATGACGTGGCAAACTCGAGCCTCGGACAGCTTTATGACTAAAGATCGATGTCGTGGCGTCCTTTTCTGGCGTTTGGTCTTCGATCGTTCCACGAACGTGAGTTTTGTGATATGTTGACGCGGGATCTTGTGGATGGATATCCGCGCAAACAACTGAATCCGACCAACATTCCATCGACTAAAGATGGGAATTCATGACGGGAACAACCTCGTCATGTCTCACAACTGTCACGGCCAAGCCAATTCTTAAATCCAAGGCAAAATTACCTAGGCGTGTGCTTTAGACTATGTCCTAGCGTGAGACGCAAGCATTCCAGCGCTCATTGATTAAGCATGTTGTAAATATAACCTTCTCATCCACAGTCGAGGTATACCTCGACTGTGGATGTGAAGGCGTGGAAGATTGCATAAGAGGTCTTTGGCCATCGCTTCACCATCATGCTTGTTAGTGTGGCGAGGATAAAGTTGTCGTCCTTCATTTGGCAAGGCACAAGTGCAACTCCATTGACCTTCGAGTACAGCAATGCCATCAGGAAGGGATATCTCATGCCTCATAGCGGTCGCGGAGGTCTTCCTCAATGGTGGCAAGTTATCCCCTGGACTGTGATCCAAATTATTCGCAGTCTTCACTGCCTCAGGGTGAAGATTCGCGCGTTAGGGTGAAGATTTTGGATAGGTTTCAGTAAGTCTCTTGTAATCTCGTTCATATGGGGCATATCTTGTGACAAAATAGATAAAAATGCCAATCGTATTTATTTTTTCTTCCTCTATTACACTTACTTGTTTCCAAAGATTGATTCTGTTTATTCAAATTATTATAATAACTAAATCACGACTATAAAAGTGTTGAAATATTTTGAATTTTGGAGAAAACTAATATGCTTAATTAAAAATCACAAATTTCTATTATTAAATTCCCATTATACTTGATCTATGTATGAATAAAAATACGCTAATAATCCAAGTTTTTCCAGAAATGGACGATGCAACAATTTCCTCACGGAGGTGGGCGAGAGATGACATACCGTCGATGAAAGTTGCTGCATGGATGGTGGGGCTCTTGAACAGCATAAGGCGACCGGGAATGCCTTTTCAGCAATTGCAATTCCTTCTTGGTGTCACGCAATTTGTTCGAGGAGTTTGAGCTCGACAGCGAGCGAACATCAATGCATTGGGATGGAGCATCAAAACGGCACTCATGAGCATCTAGGCAATTGAATTCTAGCGCTCGCCGCACAACTTTGATGAGCGGTGTAATATGTCGGCATGGTGCTATGTCCTAAGGACAGCATAAAGACTTTATTGAATGTTGCCATGGTTGCTCAAACATACCGGTCTTGATAGGAAACAGAGTGGGTCGTACCTCGAAGCGGCTCATGCCTTCAAGCATCTTCCTCGTCGCGGTTCATCCTCACGGGGAAGAGCATAAAAGCAAAGAGCAAGCTTGGATCATGTTGCAAGGTCTGGCTGCTTCTCGCTTTCACAAACAAGACAGTTCAGTCGACCAGGTTGATCTTGGACGACAGTGGACGATGCAAAGTACATGTACCGACGACATCTCCAATGCGTAGATCCGGTCAGCTTGGGCTGTCCAACGACGGAAATGGTCGCCACGCCAAAGCCATGGCTGGTGTCACACCAACGTCCAACAACACAGCGCCAGTCGAAGAGAAAAGTCGATTGCTTCTTTAGCGACCGTCGGACACGAGCTGCTCGTTCATCGTATGGTGATTAGAATCTGGAGTAGCACATACAACAACTTACCCAAGGAATGCATCGCACTGGAATCTGCCACGCGGTCTGCCACGCCTCCAACGAGTCGCAAGCGTTTACTTGTTGGGCGCATCTTCTGTTCCGTTGATATCCAGCACTGCTGATGGAGAAATCCAGACGACAAATCAATCTCGAGACAACTCTTCATGACGACACAACACAGCCGATCGCAAGAAAGAGCTGACGAAAGCAAGTGAATCCATTCGCATCCATTGCCATCGTACCCTTCCTTCTCGTTGCTCCGTGCTCGGCACCTAAAGATGTGATAGCTCAGCTGAGAGGGTCCATTGCGTGTTTGGGAGATGTTTTGTCACGTGGTGGAACCCACATCGCGGACGTGTTCGAGGCGGTACCTGCTTCACGACGTACTCTCGTTTGGTGTTCATCGGTATGCTCGTCATACTGAGGATGAAAGCTGATCCTCCACAGCTCTCTGAGGATTGATTCAGTTCGTTTTCTTGAACCAAGTCAGAAGTCGGCGATCGGAAAGAGAGGACAACCGACTCCGGCATCGTGATTGCCCACTCTTTCAAGACGTGGATCCATCATGACAAGATGGAGAGAGATGGGAGCGCCTCGGAAGAGATCGGGCGTCGCGTCTGACAGAAGTTGTTTCCACACAGCCGTCGTCGCACTCTGCGAAATGCTCCTCTCGTTTTTACATTGAGCCAGTCTGGGTTCAACTGGATAAAGCGCATGTTTCATCCCGCGTTTTAGCGCGGCGTCCTTTGTAAAAATGTATGGTCGGTCTGGGTGATGCCCTACCCCGATCCGACGTTTGGATCAAGTTGATGATTGTTGTGATGCTTGGCCAGCTGTCTCGCAGTATTCCTCGAGTCGCCGCCGCTGTTTCCAGAGAAGAATGAACGCATCGACGGTCAACGCAGCAGCAAGAGCATGGAGAAGGAAGGTTGGAAGTATAACATTAAAGACAATAGTTTATACGTCAGGACAGTGTTCACTAAAGAAGACAATCAGCGCAATGGACGACTTATATGCACAGAGCTTGGTCGTAGAGGAACATCAAGTCGTCAGGCGAAAGCTTCATCGAGTCGCGAGAGGTCGTTTCGTAAGGGATCGAGTGGTCCGATGATGAGGAAGCATGGCCGTCTACTTGGTGATGGACGGAGTAGTGTGGATAGTCATTCCGCACGGGAATGAATGGATTGTACGTCAGATCGGCGGACGTGGTTGTATCATGAGATGGAGGCGCAACGAGGAACACATTCGTGGCCCCGTGCGGGTTGAACGGAAGAGGTTCATACGCGTCCGGAGACAGTTCGTGTTGGGAGGATTCATACCCCATCGAAGGGGTGTACGTCACGGACGTTGGGTTGTAGTACATGCAAGGGTCGGCAGTGTTGGCGCGGGTGTACACTGGGGAGTCCATCCCGCAGTAGTGGTGGTAGTTGTACCCGTCCGAGTTGATGGGGGTGCCCAAAATCGACCGGCGGGGCGTCGTCGACTTGATCCGGTGCGTCTTGCGTTTGATCAGGAGCATGCGGGAGGGGTCATCACGCACAAAGAAAGGCTGGCAGTAGACACTGTGGTGGTCCGTGTCTTTGGCTTTGTGGAGCTTGCGGAAGCCAAAGTAGTTGAGCTGGCGCTGGAAGCTAGCGTACTTGTTGTGGCGAAAGTACGTTGGGAGAATGTGTTGCTCCATGGCCTCGTAGTTGTACACACCAAACGACTTGCCATCGTCGCACCAGCCAATGACGGAAACATCTTCTTTCGTCAAGATTTCATATAAGCTCGCCAGGAAGGGCGCCACCGCCGAGCTCACGGCGTCGATCTTATCTCGTGGCGAAAGCTGGCCCGCGGTCGGAGTGGCAACGGTATCTCTGGGAGGAGTAGATGAGGGACTCATGGTAAGAGTGGAAATGACCAAGAGCGACTGGGGTGGTCTCGTTGTCCCACCGTGCTAGAGTGGATTGGAATGATCAATCGACTTTGGGTTTTGTATGTTGTAACAGCATGGCCAGAGCTGCCTCTACGTGAGGAGTTGGACGGCGAGAAGTACAGAGAGAATCCACCCATCTTGAGCCGATCGACATGGCGCGGCAGGCTGGTAGTAGTAATACTACCGACGAGAAAAGTTGCCAAGTCATCACAACGAACACACAAACTCGACGAGTTGGTCATCTCGCCGCGAGTTGATTGAATAGATGAATGGAGGAAGCGGAGCATACGTCAGATAGACGGAGCTTGCTTGGATCTCACTGGATTGTGTTGCGCTGGGTTGGGACTAATGCTCACACCGGATGTGCTCCCGAGAAATGGTTCCGTGAAAGACAATGTCGAGCTCATCAGTGTCCTTTGAAACAAGCTCCATCATATGACGTACAATGACGGGGATCGGTATCAACCGGGCAGCATCGACATGAAGACTTGGTCTCCCTCCATTAAAAAAGTAGTCGATCGTCGGATCCCGTCAAGTTTGTCCAGGTTAACGACCTACGACACAGAGCGCAGCAGGGAAACCATAGGCATGGCGAATTCTGCGCACTAAACAACCAAGACATCGATCGTGCATTATGCTAACGCATATGCGATCCATGTGTAGCGATCACGAGAGAGTGATAAGCAAATCTGTATCTTGCGTTTTAGCCATGCAACACAAGTTGGGTACCAACGACTGTCGTTGGTACCTGGATGTCGTTGAACGACATCCAGCTATTCATCACGTAGATTACTCCCACTAAAGAAAATGGCCTTTTCGCCAGTTTGGACTCAGCCCCGTGTTATTCCTAGTGATACATGTGTCCTTCCCCTTGCAATGCAGCCTCCTCTCTGCCGCGATCGATTTCGTCGCCGAGGTTCATGGATGCTCAAGAGCAAAAAGAGTTTCCTAACGGGGCTCACGCAACGACGAATTCCTCACCCTGCTTTCTCTATTCATGACCACGCGACTCGCGTGGTCGTGGTCATGAATTTCGACGCTCCAATTCAGTGAAGAAGGGTGAAGAACACCGAAAGATTAGCTGCGGGATCAGCTGCAGCAGTTGGTGAGTTTGCATGATACCCGTCAGCCGAGTGTGCGTTCTCGTGGCAGCCATGGCGTCACGAAGTAACGATGCCAAGAGTTGCCTTTGACATCGCTTGGTCATGTTATTGGCCACGCGAAACTGAGTCTTCGACACATTGCGAGCCATGGAAACCTCTCCCACTTTTGGACCACCGTCGAGTTTCAAGCAACGGAACAACTTCTCTTACCGTGTTTCGTCAAACGAACCCTCGCATCACGTCGAGGCTCTTTTCACGACTGCCTCTCTGTGGTTCGCGGTGTTCGTCGGTTGGGTTCGCGTGGTGATCACGGTGGATTTTGCTGTTCGCAATGTGGGGACGGCCACCCTTCGTAATGGATAAAAGAGGCTCATCGGTCATGACTTTCTGGGCAAGGTTTGATTACTCAGCGAGGCGCAGGATGTTTTTGTACCAATCCACCGATGGGTGTTCTCGGACAATTTTTACCCTGCCGGTTTAAAGTGGCCATTACATCAAACTTACTTTTGTTGCTAGTGTATTGACGGGTGTATACATTAATGGGCTTGCGCAGTTGCAGAGAAGTGAGCAACCGTCGTCAAACTAACAATCGCTGGGTGACGTCGTGAGCATTCCCATCAGAAAAACAAAAGACGACGTCGGTACCGTATATTGGGGGCGGAACTGTACACGAGTACATGTACTTTAAGTCGCGGTGGCGGATTGGAATGATGGAAAGGTCTTCCTGACGAACCATCGAACGTCGCTTTGACAATTTTAAGTGGTAGCTCGCTCTATCTCGCCCCCGGATGGCCCACAGGCCGCTTGCAACTTGGGACGAGTCTGTGTCATCTTCTACTGGTGAGTCCAAGAAGAACTCGGTCGACGATGCCATTGTCAAGTATTACTACTGCCGTTGCTGGAGGACATTAACTAACTTGTAAACAGATGTACATCGTAGCCATGGACGGCTGTCACGGGTGTATCAATTTGCGTTTTTGCCGTGGCGAGAGCTCCCAAGCAGTGATTTTCGGCGCCATTCTCTGCTCAAGTTGAGTCGGAATGGATCCACCGTCGGTCCAGTTGAGCTGCTCGAGTGTCCAGCAAAAGAAATGCCAAGGCTTGGCGACCTTTCCGGCAGAGAGAGGCAGATGTAAAGAAACAGTTACAAGTTGTAAATATGGTTATCAAATGCCACTCTTTGACATACATCGATGCGGAGATTTGAGCGCCAAGTGCGTTGGAATCTTATTCCGTCTTGCGAGGTAAGTACAATCCGTCGAATATCACAAGAGATGCCATGTACCAATGCCTGGTTCGTGAGTCGTCATAGTTCTATCGACAACGGTTCTGTCGGGCTCTCTCTGTACCATTGACCACACTTGATGGCGCCTCGCGGCCATTTGGTTTTATCCAGTGGAGCAATCACGAAACATCAGCGACAGAGGGAGAGAGAGACCTGGGACACATCAAGTTTTGATCACCACATCTCCGCCAACTTGAACGGTGACCCGATAATGAGTCCAACAAATTAGCGGTGGATTCTACAAAACATGCCGCTCGACAACGCGACAGGCACAGTAGAGGGAGCCATTTCACGGCTCGCAATCGCGTCGCTGCACCACCGCGGTCTACAGTGCTACTCGAGAGTTGCACAGGCCATTTCGACCCATTGCTCGTCGTCAATGTTGGAAGGTGGCATGTCGTTGTGCCACGTAAGTTGAACTATTGAATTATAGAGGTCATCCTTGGAGCATGTATAAATTTAGACAGGAAATTGTTTTCATTGGTGGCCAAGGAGGTGCGTTTGGGTAACGTTGTGGGGCTGTGAAAAGTCGCAGGTGTAATTTTATTCCAAAGTTTACAAATTTCAAGTTGAGTTGGAATAAAATTACGCTTCGAACACTCCACATTGGCCAGAACAAAAGATCTTTTGAGCTCGACAGGACAGGCCGGGCATCCTCCATTCGTCCATGAAGCTCAAGCGATTCCTGCTCCGATACTACCCGCCTGGCATCATCTTAGAGTATGAATTGAGAGATGCGACTCGAGAAATGAAAGAGATTGACCTGCTTCACCTCACTGCCGAGTAAGTCGCGCGTGAAAGAACGAGGCTGATCATTGTCAACAATACCTAGGTCCGATATTGAAGTCCTCGTGAACCAAATTGTGTTCGAAGAGCCATTGATCTCGGAATCGAGAAAGCCGCAGTTGCGTCGACTGATCTACAAGCTTATTGAAAAACTTGAAGTGAATGACAACAGCGACTTTTACTTGTTCAAGATTTTGCGCGCGCATATTTTGCCATTGACAAATTGTGCATTCAACAAGTCAGGCGACAAGTATTTGATGGACCAAATGCTTGTTGTGAACGAGTGGTGTGTGTAGGTTCATCACTGGGAGCTATGATCGAACGTGCAAAGTCTGGGACACACAAAGTGGAGATGAACTCCTAACTCTTGAAGGGCACAAGAACGTCGTCTACGCGATTGCTTTCAACAATCCCTATGGGTATGGCCTTACTTCTCTCACTTAATCTCACTGTCGTTTGCTAATAGCGACAAGATTATCACAGGTTCATTCGATAAAACGTGCAAGGTATGATTTCCCTCCAACTTGTTTAGCTCAATTCACCCTTAGCTCTGGAACGCTGACACTGGTCAATTGTACCACACGTATCGAGGGCACTCCACCGAAATTGTGTGTCTTTCGTTCAATCCTCAAGGAACTGTTATTGCAACTGGGTCAATGGACAACACAGCCAAGCTATGGGATGTCGAATCTGGACAAGAGCTTCATACTCTCTTGGTATTGCTCCATCTCTTGACGTTCACGACTCACCACAGTTTCCATAGGGACACACGGCAGAAATTGTGAGTCTCAACTTTGATGCCCAAGGCGAGAAAATCATCACCGGATCGTTCGATCACACGGTGAAGGTCTGGGATGTCCGCAGCGGCAGGTTTAAACCCAGTTACCGTCTTTGTGTGGTTGTTAACGTCGGTGTAGATGTATTCATACGCTGGCTGGCCATCATGGCGAAATCTCGAGCACGCAATTCAGCTATACAGGCGAGCTCTGCATCAGTGGCTCCATCGATCGCACTTGCAAGATTTGGGATGTCGCCAGTGGTCAGAATGTGCAGGTAGAAAACTGCTGCTTACGATGTGGCACTGAAGTCTATTTCTAGACGCTTCGCGGTCACAACGACGAAATCCTCGATGTATGCTTTAACTCGACTGGCTCCAAGCTAGTCACTGCCTCGGCCGATGGGACGTCACGAATTTATAACACCATGACCGGCGCGTGCCAAGCCATCCTCATTGGGCATGAAGCCGAAATCTCTAAAGTTACATTCAATCCACAAGGCTCGAAAGTATTGACGGCAAGCAGCGACAAAGTGGCGCGGCTGTGGGAAGTCGAAACGGGCGACTGTCTCCAAATGCTTGAAGGTCACACGGATGAAATCTTCAGTTGCGCGTTCAACTACGAAGGCGACACGATCATCACGGGCTCAAAGGACAACACTTGCCGTATCTGGAAATGTTAGAGACATACATAAGAATGAATTCATTGAGTATTGAATATTACAACGCGCGCGTAAGACTGTCTAGTAAGCCCCGCCTGCTGGAGCTTCAGGTTGTACCCAAGGCAAGAGCACCATGAGTAAATCAGCTTGGGGTTCCGTGGACAAACCGAGGTAGATCACAAGGGGGACAAAGCCATAGTGCACGATAGGCTTCACCAACTTGATCAACTGGTTGCTGCGCACTTTGATTTGCTTCTTCACGGGGCCGTAGTGGAGCATGGTCGAGGACGGACGAAGAATCGCGGATGGAAAGCGACGATATGACCAATCGTTCACCAATACTGTATATTCTAATATCAGAATAATTATATTTCAAGGGTTATGGGGTTTATAAAATTCGGAGTTAAGGGGTTAAAGGGTTTTCGGGGTTGTAGGGTTTATCCATTGAAGTTGCAAGCCGCAATCAACGTGCCGTCGCAATGTTAAATAAGAAGTAGAGCTAGATGGAAGAGACGGCGAGCTGTCCGACGGGTGCACGGCAGACGGGACACTTGACGCTCTGACGTATCCACGCCATGACGCACCCTTCGTGGAAAACGTGGTGGCACGGCAATTTCACGGTCGGTAACGATGGATCTTCCCATGCATCGAGGCATATGCAACAACATCCATCCTGTTCGGCCCCCGTCTCCACGTCTTCCAAACTCAGCACCGCTAGCGCTAATTTATTTCGCGCGTGCTGGACATCGTCGGGAATCATGAGGAATTTGCGCAGCAGAACGTAGAATCGCAGCATTTCGTTTGTCAAGACGGATTCTTCAACGCTGTCGATCGACATGCTCGTGAGGAGTCCAAACGCTTTCAAGAGATCGGTGACAAACGTCTCCATGTCTCTCTTGCGGTCGGGTGCAGCTCCAGCATCTACAAAGACCCTTTCAAGCGCCACGCAGACTGCCTGATGCACATGCATGACGAGCGATTCAAATTCGCCATCTTGGCTCAATTGGCCTGATGGTGTTTCGATGGCTTGTAAGAGGTGCTGCATTTCTCCTCGGAGCACGTCCAGCTTTGCTTTGCTCACGGCTGCGACCCACACAACGTCGTGGCCTTGGTTCAGCGTGATCGTTGTCTCGATTGTGACGCGGTAGACCACTTTCGTGCCAACCCAGAGCGCATGGCAGTGCGTGATGAAGCCGTCTTGGCGAATACTGCTCCACCGACGCTCCATGCAGCACGATCGCGTCAAAGGATGCAATCCTCGCAGTGGATCTGGATTTCGAATCGGTCGAGCTGTGCAATGTACCAGTCTGTCCGTTGTCTGAGGGGGTTCGATATTTCAGATGCAAGTTCAATGGAAACTCACCATTTACTGTATTTTCAATACTTTCGTCGGAGCACTTCTCGAAAGTTATATTACATGCCGCGTGGTTAGCCACAGCAGGAAGATTTCCGCATATGTGAATTTGCACCGCATTTCGCTGAGCTTCTCTTGGGTACACTTTTTGTTGTCTAACGTGCGAAACCGTCGAGAGCGCATGACAGTTACATGAAACATGGAACGCTGCTGCGATCTCAAAGACAACAAAACACAGAGAGAGCTACCGCTTGGATTGCATGTGAATCTTTCCAGTGGACATGCTACCACTAAGGCCAGGAACCACAACCACGACTTGCTTCTCGTCATGGTTGGATTGCGCGGCGACAGTTACGTGGTGGCCCAGGATTGTAGCTTCATGGCCAACGTACGTCGCTCCATGACTTGCTGCTTTAGTGGGGCTCGGTTGCTTCATGCACGGATCGACGCCGTGATCTAATGCGCCAAAGACAGGGTCGAGCATCAAGAGCGGGAATTTCTTTCGTTCGTCGATCGGTTTCGCCTTTGGACGAATGAAGACCACTGTGGCCGGTTGAGGTTGAGGCTTTGGACCTCGAGGCCGAGTAGAGCGCCAGTCGATTGTTGGCAGCGGATTCATTTCGATGGCTGGCTTTGTGGGTGGCGTCGTTGGAGTTTGTGGCAATGCTGGCAAGACAGAAGCTGATGGCTCTTGGGAAGCACTTGGCAATCTTTTTGTGTTGGTCAGTCAGTCAGCTTCCACACAGAGTTGCTACCGCGAAGTCGAGCTGCTCTTAGGAGAGGAGCAGCTTGCTTGAGTGTACCCACGGTGTGACTTGGCACTTGGAGGCTCTTGAATTTGCTTGGCTTCAAACTCGCTCAAGTGTCGTAATGCCTCGCGGGCGATTTCACCGACGGATTTCTTTCGAAAGGCAGCACCTCGAAGCATCTCTAGCTTGAAGGAGCAACTGATGCGAAGCAAGTGCTCCGATGCCTTGGAAGCTTTGATAGCAGCGTGAACAGAGGCGACGGAGCTTTGGGAGCAGCCCCAGAAAATATGCACCGCCCCCTCAAGCATTGGAATCGTCACTGAGGCGTCGTGGTCCCATTTTGCAAGAAACGCCGCTACTGGTGGAATAGCTCCAGCAGACACAATCGGGACAACGCATCGGTTGTGATCTTTCGCCAGAGCGCTCATTGCGGCCAGCGCGTTCTCCAGACTACACAAAAGCCGTCAAGACCCTGAAATGGACCCAACCAAGCGTACAAGCTGTCTACAAACGGAGCGTCGGGGGGACAAGTGAGCATGTTGGCCAGAATCTTGTGGACTTCGTGACGGAGGAAAAGTTCATTCAAGTTGCCAACGGCCACGACGTTCTCGTTGGCCATGGCGGCGATCAGACGCGCCACGTCACTTCGGCATTGATGGTCGTGCAAGGTAAACTCACCAGTGTCTTTTGAAGATGCCAAGTGAATGCGCTTGAGGATGCGAGGCAGCACGTTCAGTCGAAAGATCGCAGCACGGCCGTCCGCAACACGGCAGAAATTCGCCAAGAGGGCATAAAAAGTATGGGGAAGGCTACTTAGCCTACGACAAAGAGCGGTGAATGTGTTTTACGAATGCAGCCGTACTTGTCGTCCTCGACACATTCGCTCACTGAAGTCACAATGCGCTTGGAAGCATCGGTGGGCGAATTTGGAATAAGTCCACCAAGGACATCCACACTGCGGAGCCCAACGACATGCGCACAAGTCGCATTCGTCATGCAAAACTGGGCCAGAGCGCCGCAGCACCACTTGACAACGCGTGGCGATGGGTCGTCCGCGGCGAGAGTGCGCAAAAATGCAGGAGTGGCTCTGTCATGCAATGTCAGCCATGAGAGAGATGAAGGAGAGCGTACGCTTGAACGAGTCGAAGGCCAAGGTCATGGAGATCGCTAACTGTACTTGTCTTGGTGATTTGGAGAGGAAATAAGAGTCCGACAAGCTGAATTGCTCCTTTGACAGCGAGGATGTCGTCGGCTATCAAGTCGCTGACGGAGCTACAAAGCACAACGTTCACAGAGAAAAGCATGGAGAGATCTACTTGACGGGACGGCAAAACGCAACGACGTCTTCGAGAGCGTGGAGCTTAAAAAGCGTGCGGAGAATATGGCACTGACACATTAAGCGCGGATCTGACGTTGATGGCGACGAGGATTCCAGCGTTTGACTTTGGATGAAGCGGATGAAGGCGTTGCAAACTCCGGCAGTGCTTTGGAGATGTCGTTGCGAATCGACAGCATTCATGGCGTGGTCGTCGCTTTGATCCATGCCATTCGCTTGGATCACGAGTGCTAAATGCGTCGTGACGTCTTGACGAAATGCCAACGCCGCTGCGATCTTGGCCACGCGAGCCAAGCTTGCAATCACGATGGCGCTGATGTGGCTAATGAAAAAATGACGCATGGGTCTTTGAAAGGAACGAACCGCTGCGATCGCGTCTGCTTGGACGCCTCGCCAGGCCTTTCAACGAGTAAATCCAAGACGAATTCCAGCGTCTGCGTCTTTATAAAGTATTGCGCGCTCATGCCGCTGGCGTCATGAATGCTGCAGTGGAGCAGCCACAGGTGGAGATAGTTCAATAGATCTGACGGCGACACGTCCACAGCCATGGGAGTAAATGCATCTTCAAGTGTTGCCAGGGCACGAGAGATGCTCAGTGGTGTATTTGTTGGATTGGCACAAGTGACGATGGTTAACAACCCGACGACGAAACGGTAGCCTATCGCAATGCCACGTTTTAGACTTGATTTTTGTATATAAGTGCATACTGTTGCCTGGTTTGCGAAAGCCTGGTGCACAGAAAGGCTCGACGAGCACGACAAGACCAGCAATGATGAGTCCCTCACGGCCTTCTTGACGAGCTGCTAGCGCTAGGAGCACTTGGAGCGCGGCGAGCACGACAGAATGGTCGGATGACGCCAAACAATTCACGATCGATTCAAGATGGCGGCCGCCGTGGCGAGTCACGACGTCCAAGAGGACATAAAAGCCAGTGTCGAATGCCATCTTGTGCAGCACTGATAGAGTTTCACGAGCTAGTGCTGGCGTCGTCGCGAGAGAGTTCAAAAGCGAGGAGAGAATTGCCACCGTCATGAGTCGATGAAGAGCAAGCGTGGTGACGTGACGATTGCGATACGCAGCATCGACATCGTCCACGACGCGATCATTCTTCGTGCTCTCTCGATGCAAAGAGCCTCGCTCTTTCTTGACTGTTCGACGACTTGGGGAAGTGGAAATCTGCACAAACAAGACCATTTCAACCACGCTGAGAGCCGCACGGTCAAAGAACTCTAGTGCAAGTCGCTTGTCGGCTTCTACAACGCGCGGTTTATTAGCACAGAGAGTAGACCCGCGATGATTTACCACCAGCACACGTCTCGCTGAGGATCTTGGAGACATAGAGAGCGACATTACTCTGCAGAATGTCCGTGATGCGGTCTCGGTCGTGCGCCAGAACAGTCAGGAGCTGAATGGCCAGCGCTTGGACTGCACCAGACGTCTGCACGCACCGATTGAGCCACACGAGACCTCCTGCTGGGATAATCTTGGTGCGATCGTGACGTGGATAGCTCCCTTGCCGTGGATTCAGTTCATCTTTGACGAGCTTGACGACGATTGTCATGTACGCTAACACAGCTCTCTCTGGCATCGGCGCTCCACTGAGAGCATCGTGGATAAGCCGCTGTTGGCGACTTAGTTCAATCGTCTTGGCAACGTTGATCGCTCGAACGCGCATGCGGGACTCGACGGCGATGTCCTGCAGTTTTACTTGTCGTTCAAAGAGCCGTCGTCGTCGGAAATGCTGAAGCACACGAGCAGCACAGTCCATTTGACGAAGAAGACAAGCGAGCGAGCGCGTGACAGCATTCTCATGAGCAAGCGCTGCAGCGTACGGCTCAGCAAAGACAGCAAGCAGTTCGGCCATGTTGAACACGGCATCGTTGGCGATCCTGGGCGACAATTTGCGAAATGCGCGGTTGGCCAGCGTTGATAGATTGTTCTCGTTGGTCAAGTACGCTTCTACAAGCTCGTCAGAGAGATGAAAGCAATCGAGGAAGGCACCTCGATGGATGGAATTGAGGTGGAGGAGCATCTTCTGCGCAAGTTGACGACGGCGAACGTCAGGACTCTTTTCAATCTCAGCGTACAGCGTCCGAATCGCTTCTTGGATCTTGACGCGGTTCCAGAAACGAGTGTCCCATTCTTCGCTCATGAGGATGTTGTCCTACGACGACAAGGACAAGCTCAATGCCATGGAGGGAATCAAACTTACAAGCTCTTCTTGATGCATCTTGGACTCAAACTCATCGTCGTCTTCGTCAGAGCCGCTGCTAGTGCTCGCGTTGGCTCTGTTTAGCAACGTTTTCTTGCTTTGCTTGGCGTCGAGTGCATGGCCACGAGCTGTCAAATGCAGTGCGGCATGACCTACTTCTTGAATGTGGTCGACGTGGATAGCACTGGGCGGTTCATGATGTCTAGCAAAGAACGACTGCCTCTGTCGTCCGACTTTGACAGTTCTGTCGAGTGCTGATGCGCCTTGAGCTTGTTCCCACGGCTGGACGATCTCAAAGACGGGGGATTTCGATGCCGTTGCCGCCGACGCTGCTCTCTTCCGCGTCGTGGCCATGTAACCGAATCGGTTATTTCTTGAAACCGATCCGGTGTCAATACAATGAGCGCCGCTGCCGCCACTGGAGCGACGTTGTATGACCGCCAGATGAAATGGAAGCGTCATGGCCAAAAGAGAGTACGTTCAACCTTGTCTAGAGCGTTGAGACGATCCAAAGATGGACTAGCTGGCCTTTGAATCCCAGAGACTGGAGAATGCCAAGCTGGACGAGTGCACATTTTCCCCACAAGTAAGCTGTCGTCCACCCCAGGAGCTTGTCGTGATCTTGTGGAGCAGACCAACAAGCGCGACGTCAAGCGCGTGATTGAGCTGAGCAAACTCTCGACGAAATCCGAAGCCCACGCGATGCAAATCCACGTCGCGAGGCAACAGAAAGCTCGACAACCATCGCCCTCCGTCGTCATTCACTTGTCAGACCCTCAGTTGCCCCCAAAGCTGAACTATGCGTAGACAGCCATCAGGTTCGAGTGGGAAAAACTACGACCAAGTGACAGAATGCAAGCCTTTTCGACTGAGTCAAGGCAACAAAACCCGTCGAGTACATGCGCTTGCATCGATGGAGGAGTCACTGATGTGGCGGGGCATCGTAGGAAGCAGTGCCAGTGCCAAGACCAAGAGCGCATTCAGAATCGCCCAAGAAATCCACAGGAGGCGGCAGCAATCAGCCGCTTCCTCTGCCACAAACGAGCAACAACCACCAGAACCACAGTCGCCAAGCCCTCGACAAACAAGTCCAAGACGCCATTGACAACAATAAGTCATCCTCCGACAACGAAGAGTCCCATGCCTCACTATCGTCGTGGGAGAAGTCAGTGGAGAGACAAAGAGTGTGCGCCAGACTGACGTGGAATTTGTAGAGAGCGCAAAACATTGATTGGGATCATCGAAGCGCAGCGGCATGAGCTCAAAGCGCGAGAGAAGGGCCAAGATGAAGCCACCAAGGTCGCTGACAAGTTTGCCACCGCCGTGCTTGCGTTCGAAGAGAGATTACTCGCAGTCGAGCAGAAATCCAAGTCGGAAATGGTCGAGATGCGCAAAGCCATGGACCGACAGCAAGCCCATATCATGCTCCTTTTGCAGGCGTTGGGCATCTCAGCAGACGAAAAAGAGACCCGTCTCCTTCGAAAAGAATCGGAAAAGAGCAATGTTTAACATGGCACCGTGAGTTGTCAAAGATCTTATGTTCGGCGGACTGCCACACCATCTTGGTGCAATTGTGCCTTGACTTGGCTAATCGAGACTTCTTCACGGTGGAAAATACCAGCAGCGAGAGCAGCATCGCATTTGGTGACACTACAGCAGCAAGTTAGATAAGAAACATGGACAAAGTCGCACTCAAAGACTGTGGTGAAGTGCTCAGGACGACCAGCACCACTGGAAGCAATCACTGGAATCGTCACGGATGACTTGACTAGTTGAATCAAGTCGAGATCGTAGCCATTGTTTTGACCATCCATGTCGACGCAGTTAAGCAAGATTTCACCCGCACCAAGAGCTTCACAAGCTTGCACGAGACGCACGACGTCCATGTCACGTCCTTCACGGCCGCCTTTGACCATGACTTGGTACCAGCAGTGACGCTCGCCATTTGGGCCTGGCTTGTACTTGAACTCGATTGTACGGTGCTTCGCTGACTCTTCGTAAACGCGGCGAGGATCCACGGAGATGACGACAGCTTGACGGCCATACACGGTCGAGATTTGTTCGATCGAGCTGCTTCCGTCTAGTTGGCCATTTCGGTCATAGAAGGCTTCAGCAGCGTCGACTGCATCACTGCCAATCGAGACTTTGTCAGCCCCGGCGCGGAAATATCGAGCAGCCACGTCCAACGCAGACCAGACACGCTTAGAATCATCCGTGTATGAGCGAATGCCTCCTCCGACGGTCAGCGGCACAAAAACTTGCTTAGAAGAGGCTTCGAGCAATGCCAACATGGGAATATCCTCAATGGGTTGCTCTCGGAAGCTTGTAATGTTGAGGAATGTGACTTCGTCAGCACCCTAGAATAATACGATGATAACGGAGAAGTTGAAAGGGAATAGACCTCGTTGTAGTAGCGCGTGCACAGATCGACAGGTTTGCCCATGTTTCGCACTTGGCCACCTTCTGAAGGTTCACGGACGTCATATTGGTCACCTTTGGTCACTACCAAATCGCCAGCATCATTCGAACGCACGTCCAAGCAGCTATACAACTTTTAGGCTGAAGTGAATCATCGAAAATACGTACGCAATGACACGCTTACGCAATTGGGTTGGCTTCAGTGGTGCTTGGGGATTTGTGATGGAAGTGGGAGTTCCTTCGAGGAAGCCTCGGAGCATAGCGAGGCCAACTGCACCGCTCTTTTCAGGGTGGAATTGCGTCGCAACGACATTTCCATGTTGGACTGAGCTGACAAACTCAATATCGCCATAGTTCGTTGTGGTGAGCACCCACGATTGGTTTGCAGGCGTCGCTGAGGCATGGAACGAGTGGACAAAGTACACAGTCGGGTCGTTCGCAGTGTCGAAGTGTGAGAAGAGGGACGAAGGTTGATGAGCATTGATACCGTTCCAGCCGATGTGAGGGACAGCCATACGTTCGGATGGGAACTTTGAAACCACACCGGGAATGACACCCAAGCCCGGGACACCCGGACATTCCTCACTGCCTTCAAAGAGCGTTTGCATGCCAAGGCAGATACCCATGAAGTGCTTGTTTGCTCGGATATACGCTCGCAATGCTTCAACGTAGTTGTTTTTGTTGAGAAAGGACATGGCTTGCTGGAAATTGCCGACGCCCGGGAAGAGCAAAACCGTCGCATTATTGATGTCTTCAACGCTCTGAACATCGACAGAGCTGTAGCCAATAGCATGGAGCGCGTTCTTGAGGCTGCGGACATTGCCGGCACCGTAGTCGAGGACGTGCACCACTCGATCCGTCATGGAGCTTCACTTGATCAATGGAAGATTCAATCCTCGACAACCTGTCAATATAAAAAAGCTGCCGAATCCATTTTTAATTCCGAAAAATATCAAATTTCATTAAATGTAAAAAGAAATAAATTGACAGCTGCATTTCGGATTAATTGAATTTTTTATTTCATTTTTGGCATTTCGAGACCAATAAGATTTTCTTGCGGCAGAGGATGGATGATGCATCCCTTGAGTCTTTACTCAACACCAGAACATCTCAATGCGCGTCCAAATCGACAGCCATCGAAGACAATTGAGTCTTTAATGGTTATGTCAATGGCTGAAATGCTCCTGTTGCTTCAAGTATTCTCGGGACATCCCTGAACGTCTGAATGACACGAATTTCGCATGGACGCAACTTTTCGATCGTTTGTCTCCCGAGTTGCATCATTTCAGCTGTAGCTACGACCGAATGGAGCTTATGTAGTGAGAAATATGCTGGTGAACTTCCAGTCTGACAAAAGAATGGACTTGCTTATACGTCACGAGGAAGCTCTTGTAATCTGGCTTGAAGATACAATGTAGCATGTTTCTGACTGTGAAGTGGTCTTGCCCAGATAAACCTTAACTAATGTACCATGCTGAATGCCTCGAATAGCACCGACAAACTACACCGTTACTCGATCGAGGATAGCTCGAAATAGATTGTGGCACGATCTTGTCTGTAAATTTCAGTAAACCCATGGTCGAAATGCCAGGGTCACCCGGAAAGAAGCAAAAGTTCGCGACTGTGCGTCTCCTAAGCTGTCCCCGGCTACATTTGACTGAAAACGCTTTGTACAGGCATCCAAGGCCTCTAGGAGACAAATGAGGCGGCGACTTGCCCACCAAGCTACAGAGAGCCCATTAAGTCATTCTCCCGATAGCTCCCCCAACAGACCAAGGAATCCCTTCGAGGCGATGTAAAACACAATTTGAACTCCATGTCGTGAAGTAGTTTGTTGTAGCACTCAGATTCTTTCGTCAGAGCTTGACCCATACGAAGAGAAACGCCTCTTTGCCAGTCGAACACTACGAGGGGTTCAGCGCAATCGACGCACTGCATCGTCCGAGCGATGGCCGTACGATGTCCCAAGCGACCAAATCAACAATAACATTCCCCTCGGGACGTACGACGTCGATCATGGCCAGAAAAAGGTACGCAGCTCACATGTCATAGAACTTGAAGGCAAGTACGAGTAGACCCTGTCGTCAAGTGTCGCTGACTCTTCGGTGGCTTATGCAGCAGCTTTTAAGTACAAATTCGCCATCCTTGATTACCTCATAGTATGTATGTCGATGGTAGATCGAGACAGTTGCGCTTTGCAAGCATTCCGGCATACAAATCTAGTTCGTTTGCCAGCGTTGTCAAAGAGCCATATGCGTAAACTCATCTCTTGATACAGTTTCCATCTCATCAACGTATTTTGCAGTCATCCCGAGGATATTGGACCCAGCACATACAAACTCCGTCTCCATACGCTCGAAATCAAAGGCATCCATGACGAGAGCAGCTCATTCAATAGTCAAACTGTTCGCTTTGAGTCTCCCCATGCCGTCTTGAAAACTTTGACCCAACCAGTTGTGCTCATATTCCCTGTAGCCTTCTCTTGCGCCATCCGATCACATGTCACCAGTTCAGAGCACGCTTGGTAAAGCTCCAGTTAGCAAAGTTGCCGTGTCCCAAACACCACGATTTAAATCCGACACAGCTTTTCCAGGTGAGAAGTACCTGGAACGTCTTTGATGGATGGGGCCTTTGGTGGTAGAAAACTACGCGTCGTCCAAGCAGCAGAGGATATTTCATCCACCAGACATTGTCTACGAGAAACCCAACATTCGGGTACAAACTTCGAGAGCAGTCGTGATCCAATCGATTGATGATCTAGAATACCATTCAAGACACAGTTGCGCAATCCCACGTCAAATATGGCGCCATGACGTCCAATGCACAACGTCTTGTTTCGGTCTTCAGGCTCTATTCAGATTCGTTTTGACAAGAAGAGTCTAGACTGCTGCTATGGTGCACAATGTCGTTGGGGCACCGAAGTTGCGTGGCACAACGACGGCTGCCTTGGGTCCAGGAACATATTCTGACGAGCGTTTTGCTCGCGCGCCACCACCCAAGAAGACATCGTCAGCATTTGCTGCAATCTTGCCATCAGAGGTGTGTACTTTCTTGAGTCTCAGCTTGAACGGTTTGATTCGCAGCATACAAAAGATCGATTTGGCTTGAAGCCAAACAAGAATGTCGGATTCATCGAGACGAGATTTCGGCGTTTCTGCACAGGATAGCGCTATGAGCTTGAGCCTCTCTTGTCCATGAAGTTCTTCCGCCAGTTGAAGCTTGCGTTCGCTCCAGATTCACCTCTGGCGCCATCCTTGAGATGGAATAAAACGTGATCATGAATCTATTTGCGTTTTAGGTCAATACGCTCAAATTGTACCGCTCAAAACAGTCCAAAAGTTAAAAACCAATATTTTATATACATTCATTTTAGGTCATAAATGTGATATGAGTAAAACGCGTTTATTGGACAAAAACTGCTCTGGAGCTCATTTCCGAATTTTTTACAAAGGCGCGAGTTGTCCGATCTTTGGCGGCTCTCATGTCAGCGGACGAAGGAGGTATGAAGAACGAAGTATAGACGATCTCAAGCTGCTCCTTCCTACTCCGTGTGTGTACTGAAACATCAGACTGCTGTAGATGGCGTGGATTTCGATTACCTCATGGCGTTAATTCACAACACAGTCGGCCCTAGTACAATCGGAAAGGACATCGCCTCATCCATAAGTGCATTGGGTACCTTTCGTGGCGGATATCCACGCTTGACTGAAGAATGTAGATGAAGGTGACGGCAGGTACAACATTCCGGCCGCATACATGTATGAGGACGATGAAAGCTCATGCGAAGAGGGAGAAATCGCTGTGAGAACCCTCGATGAAGAAGGTAGACTTGAATATGCTTATTCCTTGTATAAACATGAAACAAGACGGAGAAACAGACAGAAATGAAAGTCTTCCAACAGATCATCAAGCTGATCCTGCGCCTACAATGATTCTCCGCCCTTTGTCACCAGACTGCCTCTCGCCGCAAACACACATCAATCGAATCATTGGCCCTCGATATGAAATGTTTGAGCCTGTGCGTCCGCAGCAGCTCCGTCGAATGCCTCTTCCACCTCGGTATCTTCCACCTCAGTCTGAAGCTGTGGGATTTTCTGGTCGGCGACCAGAAAATATTTCTAAACGTCCTCTCCCCTTGGGATCTTCTTCTCGGTGTGAAGAGAGCAATCCTAAGCACCCTGTTCCTGCTCCTTTACATCAACATGATATTCTCTCGGATGAGTCTGACCATGGTGCCAATGTGGATGACATCCACGACTCAATATCCTCAGATGAAGAAGAAGAGATAGGCAATCAGGTTGAAGTAGAAGAAATTGATATTCCCGACCTGCAAATGAGTCTACTATCACATCTTGTGGATATGGGCTTTGAGGCAACCATTGCGCTACCAGCTCTTCACGACGCATATATTGATATCAATGATGGAAACAACGAGCAGCATGATGATCTGAAAATGTTCCTCGCTTTGGTGAAAGCAGTGTCTGATGCCCATGACGAAGAGGGTATTTCTAAGCCATCAAGCTCCTTTATGTCTCTCAAATCGATCATGAAAACCGTTCAACAAGACAATACCTTCCCTTGGCCAGTTTTTGACATGGTTCCTGTTGCTTGATATTTCTTTCATTATGTTCCTGTAGGCGCAATATGAATTTGGAACTGCACGCCCTGGAACGTGCTTTGGTTGCGTCGTTGTTCTGGTTAATTTGCCACGCGTGACGCGAGGAGCAGAATTTGATGCTCTCCACAACTTGTTCTTGGTGCAAATATTCTCGATGCTATCGAATCCGATTCAAGTAATTCTTCCTTTTGCTCCAAATGCCACTTCAATCAAAGGGTAATTTTGCAATATGCAAGGAGAGTTAACTTTTCGATATGCATAGGCACGGATTTGTCGAATTTCAAAATCGTCAGCAGGCAACGCTCGCGGCACGAATCCTTGATGGTCTGAGGTGGTCTCTTGCTGCACCTCCCATTCGTGCGATGCTTTTTCGAGAGTACCATGGAAGCCATGCCAAAGATGGTGATACTGAGACCGAAGAATTGACATTGCATGCGATGGATTTGATTAGTGAAGACGAAGAAGGTGATGTCGAAATTGCTGGGCAATTGAATCAGCGCAATGAACACCTTGAGTATTTGATCCACTACATTGAACAAGATCGAAATGCTGTCCTGGTAAACGCGAATTGTCTGCGCAATATTCAGTATTTCTGTAGCTTGAAAATGAAAAGCTCAAGAGTATGCTGGATAAGTATCGGTTGCGCGAACAACAACAGGAGGAGGCCATGCTCAGCCTCTCTAGCCTGAGAAAACGCATCCAAGTCAACGAACACAAACACCGCGAACACATGAAGCGCATGCGTCAGAACGAACATGTGATCGAAACACTGAGGCGACGTTTGCAAGAGTTGACTGGGTGATTATTTAGGTCATCGAGGGCAAGTTAAACTTGGATTTGTAGGCATACCCAATCCCTCCATTTACTCAGCGTGGCTGAGCTGAGAGATCTCGAAGACACACTAGACACAGCTTTGTATAAAGCTCGAGCGATCAAGGTGCAAATATGTTTCGAGGCTCTCCTCACGCATTTCAGGAACAAAAAATCATGGAGCAACGCGAAGCCTTGGACCGCCAGGTGGAAGTTCAGCAAGAACAGAAACTCTGCGTGATTTGTATGGCAGCGGAGAAAACTATCTTATGCCTGCCATGTCGTCATGTGTGCATGTGCGAGACATGTGCAAATCACTCGGAAGTATTGCGCTGCCCAATATGCCGTCTGAACATCGAAGAAAAAATGGTTATCTATGCGTGATGAACAAAAACGGACAAATTCAACAAAGTCATATCAAATACACGAAAACTCTGCATTATAATTTACTCCCTTATCGTTGAAGGGTGTTGGTAACTATGGAAATCAAAATAGGATCCAGAAAGCACAAATGGGGTCTTCGATCGATGCCCATTTAAATGACGTGCGTCTAGAAGCAAAATCGGCTGACTTTCCAAACGTGGTTGTTTCTCAATTTCTTTTTCGGCGGCGTGATTGGCACACGCTGGACCGAAATTTCTTCTCTGAATGAGCTCTCATCGCTCAACACGGCAGTCCGCGACACTTCTGACTCATCGACAATTCCGTCAGTCTTGGTGGAGCTACACGTGAAAAACTTGAAAATTCGCAAAAACAGCGAGTCTGGCTGAGCAGCTTTAGACTTTGCCATGTCCATTTGAGACTCGAGCATTCGAATTTGAGTTTCTCGTTCTGCAAGCATTGCGGTGTTTGTGGCAACAACGGAAGCGAGCGACACCTTTTCGGCTTCGGCAATTTTCAGCCTTTCCGTTAGTTCGGTGACTCGAGCTTGCAGACTTTCATTCGCAGCAATTAGTTCCCCTTGGCAAATTTCCAGACGATGCAAGTGCACGCGGTTGAATTGCCGTACGAACACCGAAATAACACGGGCGCCAAAGATCGCCTTGCGCCAGTTGTCTCGTGCGCGACGTTTGCGCACGAGTTCCTTCAGCCGTCGTTTGGCCAATACAATGCGAACCTATTATCAATTTTAAAATCAACAATGTGGAGTGCAAAGGAAACCTGTGTTTGCAACAAAAGTTGCGCACGTTTGGCCTTCACATTTTTGTAAAGCCAGAGAAAGCCTTGTTTGACCATAAATGCCACGCATGCTTTGCGACATAGCTTTTGAACATACATCGCACGTTGTAGAGGTCCAAGCCAAGTGAGCAACCACTTTTGACCACGGGGTAAAACAGACTTGGACAACAAACCATTGAGCAAACTCAACTTTTCTTCCGGTTTGCCCGAGAAAGCCTTCATCACTTGCAACTTCTTTGACCACTTTGCCAAGATGGCGGCGATACGCGCTTGTGACTTGAGCGACTTCAATTCTTGGCGAGCACGATACTGGCGCCACCAACATTGAATTGTTAAAGCAGATCGACGGAATCGGCATTCATGAAACAGCTTCTCCCACATTTTGTAAACCATAACTTTCGTCACTGCATTCAACCAACGGCGTTTTACGAGGTAATTCACAAGAGTTTTAGGCACTTGAGCCTCCATGGAGCTCACATTCAGTAATTTGTCCAGTAAATCGATTTTGCCTGTGCGACACTGTGAGAGCTTTTCGTAAACATTGAAGTACCTGTTCGGAAGAACAAACGGGTGTCACCTAAGCGATATGCATCAGGCGGAAACTGTAATGCAGCACAAATGGCTTGAGTAAACAAGCGTTCGTTGCAGTTGAATTTTTCATATACGTCTTGTCCCACGAGAGGCAGATACGTGTCCACAACTTCTGCATACAAAATACGTGTGGGCAAACCAACTTTCAAGACAGAGCAAGCTTGAACCGTTCCGGAACATCGCAATTGATCAACAACGCTAGCTCGATCGAAAACACCCACTTTCATAGCAGCATTTGGCTTGATACATCGGATGAAGTTGCATCTAGTCCCTTCCAATTCACTGGCAAGGCCGCGCATTTGGACCGAAAACATTTGAGTTACACTTCCGCCTTTGGAGTTGGCAGGCGCAACTGATACCAACGGTTGAGATTTTAACACTGCAGATTTCGAAATGTGGATTAGTTCTTCAAATTGAGCGGAAATGATATTGTTGTTCTTGTCGATGAACGATTCAATGTGGTATTTCACTTGACCAGCGTAATGCACCACACAAAACATTTCATGGGCTTCTTTTGGATGGGGAGTAGGGAAGCTAGATAAAGATCAGAGCAGCAACAGGGTTGAAAACAGTACCAAGCATGTCGTTTGAAAAGAGTGTGAAGTCGTTCGTTAAGTTTCTTATCCGAGGGACCAGGAAGGCGCGAGACAGCATCGATGGTCGAAAAGATACCTAGTGGTTCACTCTCAGTAAGGCTTCTATATCGTCCTTGACCTACCTCCTGATCGCGAAGCAATTAAATTCAGACATTCTTGATTGTCAACATAAGTGATCAACTCGCTAGTGTCATTCAAACGCTCTGAAAGGGGCCTAAAAAGGTGAAGAGGAAATCCACATGTTAGAATCGTACTTGACGTCAGACGTATTCGTCACAAGAGGTTGTCCAGGCAAGGCAAAGGGGAATTGAAGGGACACATTGTTGGCCATATGAATGTGCTCCGACATGTACAGTTCCTGCTCAGCTTGAAAAATACATGTGTTGAAGATGCTCTGGAGAGTTTCATTGGCATAGTTGATCAAGAGTTGCTCGAATGAATTGCGATTTCGTGGTTCAAAATCTTCGAAACCAAATATATCCAACACACCAATATACGGCAGCACATCACGCAGCGCTTCGTTGTACTCAAGAGCTTGGGCGCATTTTCGCATGAGCCAGCCAAACACTTGTTCGTAAATTGTTTTTGCGATTGTGTCACGGGAATACGTCGCTTGACGCACATCCTTCTTCAGATAGTATATCGAATTGCGACGGCCTCCTTGACTTCGAGTGATGCGCTTTGTCAACATGGCACTTGCCAAAATATCCTTTTGCATTCCAAGAAGCGACGCTGCTGTCTCCAATGACGGTTCCGCCTTGGGTCCGATGCATGCAGTTGTGCCTTCGTCTGTTTCTTCTTCATCGAAGGAAACATTACCCAAATGTAAAAGCCCAGCCACCAACCGGAACAATTCCAATTGCATGGCCGAATCAATGCCAACAAGAACGAGCGCGTCCGTAAGCTTGTCAAAGTTTGATGCATCGTTCAAGATGTCGCTCGTTGTGCATCCTGATCTATTCAAATAATGGAACGACTCGATCATCACTTCCGGGTCAGAGCTCGCTGTCAAATGCACTTGGTCAAGCAAATCTGTTCGGCCAGACCGAATCAATTCGTAAAAGATGTGAAAATTTCTTTCGCCTGTGGGTGGATGGACGAGACGAGACTTCTCCAGCAAATAGGTATCGATGGACGCCCCAGTCAGCTCATGGTGTCGAGAAGAAAATTGGAGCCGCATGTACTTGCCAAAGCGGGACGAGTTGTGGTTGCGATGTGTCTTGGCATTCCCAAATGATTCCAAGATAGGAATAGTTTCCATCAGTCGTTCACCCAGAGTGACGTTGGAGGTGAGCATACTGGTGATATTTCGGCTTGAAAATGAAGAAAGAACTCGCGACGGCCGAAGCGATTCCTTCTTGTTGTGTGTAACTTCAGGTTCTTCGCTATCCATGCTGTCGCGATTCTCGGACGAATTGGCCATGGCGCGCACTGTGAGAAAGTCCAAAATAATCTTTGACGTCTCGGTTTTTCCTGAACCACTTTCACCACTGATAATAATCGACTGGTTTTGCATCACAGGTCGAACGGTTGCCAATTGGCGATATGCGCTCTAGGCATCATATGACGGTCCCGTCGTGCGCTCGACACTTACCTCAGCGACATGGTATGGATGGGGTGGACACTTGTCTAGAGATTGTCCAATGTAACCTTTCTTGTCAGGTTCTTCAAGATATCGAAGTGGATTCACTGCGATCAATACATTTGCCATGAATGTGTATGGCCTTTGGTTGGAAAGGACAGATCGGTCCTGTAAATTCTTGACAAGCGCTGCTTCGTGTAAATGATGGAGCGACGTCATGTCGGCACATGTGCTATACAAGGTCATCCAGATTTGCTAACTTTCTGGCACCAGGCATACCTAAATTGTGGATTCGCGGGGAAAATCGGGTTCAGCGCGACGTCGACGACTTCCTGTTGAACTGACTGCATGACATCGCCCGATTCTTCGTCCACGAGTTCAAACGTCGCATTATCGCCGTCCAAAGCGCTGACCTTCCCCAGGACCCATCCATTGCTTCCGACCTTCTTCCAGTAGAGATCGCCGACGCGAATCTTGTCGGTCATGTTTCTCACTCTGTTACAGCGCTCAAAATGGAATGAGAAAAAACGTCTTGAAAATTTATTTTTCATTGAATTTTGAAGAAAAAAACTTTTTGTATGTGATTTCGTGGAAACAATTCGCGAGAGACGGCGGCAACCTCATGCATTATAAAACACTGCCGATTGTTCATTCGATCGTTTCGCCGTGAAACGCCGCGGTTGCCGTCGCCGCCTTGACTAGCACGCTCGTTTTCTCTGCCTAGAATTTGTTCTGCCACGCATCAGATGCTTCCACCTCGCAGTATAAAATACGGTCAAAATTATAACCGCGTCAAATTATTCAATAGACAGATCGTCAAATCATTGAAAATAACGTCAAAATATACACACAACTGAATTTCTTTCGTGCTATTCGATTGATTGCATTGCCCACTGCGCTTGGGCTCATGAAAATGATTAAGACACAAATGATAAGCTCAATTGAGGGATGTGTCAAAGGAATCGCAGCGACGACAATCAGCAAATTGACTTTATTTGGATTAAATTTGAATTGCTAATTTTCATTTATTTGTCATTTCCACTCATAATTAGCTCAATTTGTGATATATTTTGACGAATATATTTGCTGGGTGCAGAACATCGTGGTATCTCCGCCAGTCGGACGTGGAGGGGAAGGTCATATCGATCAACGACGGACGAGACGAAGAACGGACGTTGAAAGATCCCATTCAAATCAATCAGGTGGGTTCAGTTGTGAGTGCTCCAGGCAACGGAGAAACGAGACGCATTGAGAAGAACGGGCACTGGAATTTGTTTGGATGTTGTGGGTAAGCATATGGCGACAAGATGACATGACGTTGTTGGACTGATTGATTGAAGATGCTTCTGAGTGTCATGAATGGATGGGTGCTTCGATCATTGAGTGAAAAGGCGCGCGCGACCTACAGTACTTCTGGTCCTCATCTTGATTCGCCAAGTTCCTCCCTGGATTTGCACCTGCGAGAAGTCTGCCACGGCTCCTTCCTGGTGCCTCAAGGAGAGGATGGACAACGACAACAGGTTCAAAGACAGACTGGATCCCTTGGATATGGCAGCAATTGTGGCAAAACACTTTTGATGACGAAACATGGATCGATGACGCAAGATCTCTGGATAAGAAGTATGTATGCATGGATGCCTCATGGTTGATTGAGCAAATCTTCCTGAGGAGCAACCCTGTGAAAAATATCAAAGTGCCTTTTCAATGAAGGTGAGATGCATCGAGTCCGCTGAAACTGCCACTTGGTAGTACGAAATTGGAACTTGAAAGATGAGGGAAGCATCAACGGCAATCAAGTCGATCTTGGAAGCGGATGCACAGATCGTGAGCGAAATCAAGAAGGAATTACAGGAAATCCAAGTCTTGATCGATGGAAAAGAACAAGACACGATTCGACCATCGTCTCCCGTCGTATCCACACCATCATCAGACAAGAAGCAATGGATCCGCAAACGGTGGAAAGCAACCGTGAGGCAGATTGTATTCATGGAGAAAACCAAAGACAAAGTACAAGAAGCGTATGAGAACGAAAGCGTCGCGCGTCTTCGCAACATGTCGCCTCTCTCACTTCTCTGTTCCGTACCGATCTTTCAAAACTTGCACCGCGCTGCTCTCATGGATCTGAACTCGCACGTCCACGTCAAGTCGTATGCGCCGAACGCGACACTCTTCTCCCAGCGCATTGACTCTCAGTATATTTTCATCGTTCGCTCAGGAACTGCATGGGTCAAAGCTCCAGGACGAGAACGCGTCCCGGGAGAATTCCACCAAGACGACATCATTTGTGAAAGCGGTGACGTGATCGATCCGACGGACTTCCTCGAGCAAGACGATTTATACAAATGCGTGGCACTTGGTACCGTTGAAGCTCTTTTACTCCCCCGCGAGGTGTGCTCTTCATCCTAGTCCACCATGTCATTTTCGATTTAGGTCATGGAGAAGTACAAGGGTCAACTGAGTCGTTTCTCCGATACATTGCACAGTGTTCGATATGCCGACAAAGCTGTAATTCCCTTCCAATTGTCTTTACATGCTTAAAGAGCCGATGTAGAGCGAATGCTTTCGGAAATGGGCCGCTCGGACAGCAGGATGTCTTCGATATGAGCCCACGACAGCTTCTTCAGATGGACATACGCCGCAAGCCTTCATTCGGGAGATTTTGCTGTCGATATCACCAGAATTGGATTTGGATCATTGCATTCAATGCATGGCACGGCTCTTTCAACGAGTCTTCTTGGCTGACATTGTCCGATTGCATCTTGTCAATATCAGAGCGACGCAATTCCTCACTAAGGTGCGTCGTCGTTCCTCTGGACCATTTTGTCACCGTGTTGGCTAATAGTTTGCCACTGACGTGGAATCCCAGGGAGCGCAAATGCCCATTTCGGTTGGTTTACCAGGCCTCATCTATGGCAGTCAAAAGCCCATGACATTTTGCCCATCGACGACTGAACCGCTTCAGAATCTCGACTGGAATCTCTACAGCTCACACCGCTCAGTCATGGCAGTCCCAGTCTTCCAGCCCAAAACGACGGACGAGGTGGCCGCAGTGTGGGAACTCATCTCGGATGCGACGACGTACGCAAGTCATGAGCTTCATCTCCTGGAAATGGCTGCAACGTTCATGCAGCCGTATTTAAGCCAAGTTGACCGTCCTTCCAAGCGCATGGGCTCCATCACACAGGTAAAATCTCCTTTACTTCTCTCTCTTATGGCGTTCAAGGTCGAGTCGTCATTCGTACTGACACCGCGTAAGTTGCGAGTGTTGAGCAAGACAAAGTCGATCTACGTCACGGCTGGCCTATATCATGGCGGCGATCTCCTCGTGCCAGTTGTGAAGACGCCACTCTTGCGCTGTATCGAACGTGGCCCGATGAAAACGTTTGCCTTTGCAGCACCAATTCAATTTGCATGCAACGTCCAGAGCTTACCTCGCGCTGTGCACATGACGTGGCGAGTTCATTCTGCTAAACAAGACGGTCGAATCGTTGCGGAAACAAGCTGCTTTTTATTCTCGCACGATCATTTCTTCCGCACTGGAACAATATCGCTCAGTCTTTTGCCCCTTGTCGAGCTTCCCATTGAATTCGATGCGTGTATCCTCCCGCCATCCCATACCTGTGGTACGACCGCGGTCTTGACGCACGTTTAACACTGCCGGGACTGCGTAGAGAGCTATTTGATGGTCGATTTACCAAAATATCAGTACCCGCTCACGTATCGTGGAAACGATATTCCCGTGACTTTGTCAGCGCGCGTGAACGACAACCTTCATAACGATTGGAGTCAATTGCGGGCCTTTGAAGAAGATCCATTGCGACCACTAACTTCGCAAGACAAGGCTTTCTTTTGGCAATTGCGAGAAGTTTTGACGACTACGCCAGCTGCCCTGATGCCGTTTTTGCTGTCGGTAGATTGGAGCAACCGTGTGCATGCGACGGAAGCGTACAAGTACTTGTATCTGTGGTCTGCGCCAACCTACCTTCAAGTATGTCTCTCGCTTCAGGAATCTAAGGACTTACTATTTTTGAAGGCTTTACAACTTCTCAATCGCAAGTTTCCCGATCCATTTGTCCGCGCGTATGCAGTTCGATGCTTGGACTCGTTGCCGGATTATCGGCTGCGACTGTATTTGGTCCAGCTAGTTCAAGCGCTTAAGAATGAACCGCACCATGACTCGGCTTTGATGCGCTTCCTCTTTGTAAGGGCTTTGAAGTCACCGAGTGAAGTCGGATATGCGCTCTTTTGGCTCTTGCAAGCGGAATTGCATATTCCATCCGTTCGAGGTCCTCCACACAGCTTCCATCTTGCATTAACCCTCTGATAGGTCGCTTTCAACTGCTCTGTACACAATATTTGTGTCATTGCGGCAGCTATCGCTTGGAATTGTACCAGTCGATGTATGTGATGCGTCTTCTTGAGGGCGTCGCCAAGCATATTAAAGACCAGTACACAAAAGCGTCAGCGTGCCACGAAATACTGCGTGAACAGTTGCAAGATGCGATTGTCCCTGAATGTTTCCAGGTAGATCTAGCTCTCCTCCCTCTCTCTCTTTTGACATGTTTTGGTCATTATCTAGCTACCTTTGCATCCGAATGTCTTTTACAAAGCATTCGAGCCTGAAAAATGCCGCGTCATGGACTCAGCGAAGAAGCCACTCTTTCTCTACTTGACGCCGATGAAACCACATCCTCAACCTTTGGTAAACAAGACATCAGAGACGCCACAAGTACTCGACTCTGTCATTTTCAAATGTGGAGATGATCTCCGACAAGACCAACTGACGTTGCAACTCCTCCGTGTCATGGATGACCTCTGGCATACTGCTGGCCTCGATCTCAAACTCTCTGCCTACGCATGTGTCTCGACAGGCGACAATGTCGGCTTCATCCAAGTAGTCCATCACGCGTCGACGCTGGCTAGCATTTGCAGAGACCGCCATCGACAAAAGAAACGATTCCAGAAACTCGCCGCAGTCAAGACAGCTATGTGGGGTAAAACTGTGCTAGCGAATTGGCTCCAAGACAAAGCTGGCGCGGCCAACATCGACGAAGTCGTGGCTAATTTTGTCCTGTCGAGTGCTGGCTACTGCGTGGCGACGTATGTCTTGGGCATTGGCGATCGCCACAACGACAACATTATGCTCACCGAGACGGGCCAGTTCCTCCACATTGACTTTGGCCATTTCTTGGGACATTACAAGACATATCTTGGCTACAAACGTGAACGAGCGCCGTTTGTCTTGACGCCTGCGATGGTTTATGTCATGGGCGACGAGTTCCCAAAGTTCCAAGCGCTGTGCGTCCAAGCCTTTTTGATCCTCCGCGCCAATGCTGCACTCTTGATTACACTTCTCCAACTCGCACTGAGTGCTGGCATCCCCGAGCTCACCGCCGACACGATTCCATGGCTCCATTCTACACTCTTGCTCGACTTGAGCGACGACGTGGCCCAAGCGCGCTTCGAAGCACTCATTCAACAAGCCCTAGCGACTGTCACGACTCGGATTAACCATGCGACGCACATCTTGGCGCATTAAGAGATTTCTCACAAGTCGTCAATGTCAATCGCATTTGGATCGGTTTCTTCTTGGTCAATGTCGATGCTGTTCGGGTCAGCGACTGCCGCCAAACGCTCGACATGTGGTGTCGTGACGACATGCGGGAGTTTGAGGAGGTTTAGCAACGCATCGGTCTGTCGACTCCCGACAGTTGTGGTAGCGACTTGTTCAAATGGACAGATCCAGTCGATACGACCATCGGGGAGACGGCTTTGAATCCATTCCACATCCGCCTGCTCGATTGTCATGTCTTCTTCAGGAACGCGGGGGCGATTCCGATCGGCAGAAGCGAGATGGTGCGTCGCCCGTAGCACTGCCAACCATTCAAGGTCCATCGTTAGAGTTGGCGTGGTGGTTGATTCCTGTGGCGCTGGAATATCGACGACTTGCATAAAATCTCGGTTGGGCAGACATTTGTCCAGCGCGAGAAATTTAGTCGATTTCAAAGACGGGTGGTTCACAATCGCGGCAAACTTGACGTGCATGTGGCCAGAGAACCAGTAGGAAGGTTGCAGTGTGTGGAGAAGGTATTCGCCTGGGGGAGAGCCGAATTCGCCACGGGCAATTTCATCACGGAGAAATGATTTTCGTCGAAGCAGGAGATCCGCGCGGCCGTACTGTTCAATGCCTCGGGGCCAATCGTGCGAGAGAAAGATGTCAATTGGAGCTTTGTCTTTCAAATGGCCTAGCTGGTAGACTTGGTACTCCCGCACGTGGTAAATACTTCGCATCGTGCTGTTGTCATACGGGTAGCGTTCGAAGTGACCAAGCGTGTAGTCGTGTGATTTGTAAATGCCCGACATGCCTGCAATACGCAGGCCGTTCACTTGGACAACGCCAGCACATCCAAGGTAGAAAATGTTGGGGGCGACGTAGCCACCGTAGTACAAATCTTGTAGGTAGTTGGAAGCTTCATGGTTGCCGCCGATAAAGATCGTCAGCACTGGCGCAACTTTGGCTCCCGTGTAATACTCGTGGAAGACGCCGAGGGATCGATATTTGGGTGGACATGCCATGCATTCAACGTCAGCTTCGTTGCGGAAACATTGAAAATCGCCACAACATAAAAGAAGCTGCACGGTTTCTTCATTCTCCATGGAATTGATGTGTTCAATCGTCGCGTACATGGCATCGAGCTCGCCATGACTGCATCCCACGACGGCGACACGCATGGTGGACTTGACACGATTAAAGGAACAATTTTTTTATTGGATAAAATCCAATCCAAAACGAGACTCGAAAAAAACGAGATGCAGTTGTATTGGATAACTCAAATAATAGTAAGATTTTATTGGTCAAGTCTCTGTTTTTGATTGTCTCCTGTGGAAAATAGTGATATTTGATTGGATAATTCTCATTTAATCAAATTATTTGCTCTGAAAGGGTAAAGTGACGACATGGGGCAAGTCCAGCAGCGCCAAGAGCTCATCTGTCTGTGGATTCCCGATCGACGCGCCTGGTAAGAATTGAAAGGAAGTGATCCAGTCAGTCTGTTGGTCATTGGGAAGGCGGCTTTCAATCCATGACATGTCGACTGGGCTGAAGGGCAAGGGGGTTTCAGGGAGGGGCGGGCGGACGCGCTGAGTTGAGGAGAGATGGTGCGTGGCCCGCAGCACTGTAAGCCACTCGAGGTCCATCTGCAACTTGACAGTATTTGATTCTTGCGGTGCGGGAATATCAACAACTTCCATGAAGTCACGAAGGGGGCATTTGTCCAGCGCGAGGAACTTCGTGGATTTTCCAGTGTCATGGGCAACATCGGCTGCAAATTTGACGTGCATATGGCCCGCGAACCAATGCGCAGGTTGTAGAGTGTGCAAGACATGCTCGCCAGCGACAGAGCCAAACGTGCCTGCTACAACTTGCGCTTGCAATGTTGGAATGCTACGATATACGTGTGTAGCGTCACCAAACGTTGTGATGCCGCGATGCCAGTCGTGGGACATCACAATGTCTATGTGTTCCTTGAGGTGGCCAAGTTGAAAGGCTTGGAACTCACGGGTGTGGTAAATACTCCGCCTTGTCTTTTTGCTGTAGGGAAACTTCTCGTGCTGGCCAAACTTGTAGTCCCTTTCATCATAGATGCCCGAGAACCCAGCGATGCGCAGACCATTCACTTGAACGACACCTGCACTACCCAGGTAGAAGATATTGGGGGCGACGTATCCGCCATAGTACAAGTCTTGCAAGTAGTTGGATGCTTCGTGATTGCCTCCGATGAAGATTGTCAGCACGGGAGGGACCTTGGCCCCCGTGTAGTAGTCGGTGAAATCGCCATACTTGAGGTACTTTGGTGGCGTTTCCACGCACATCAAATCCACGTCGTTGCGAATGCTCTCAAAGTCCCCGCAACAGAGCAAGAGCTGAATTGGCTCTTCCGTGGCATTAATTTGCTCGATCTTGGCGTAAATCGTATTCAATTCGCCGTGCGTACACCCGACGATGGCAATTCGCATCGCTGTTGCTCAAGGAAGTGTCAACCGATGCGAAAATTGAAAATGTGCCCATCGACATAAAGATGAAAATTTTCAAGTTTTCCGTTTATCAATGAAGGTCTCTGTCGGCGAGTGGATGGTGAATGATAGAAATTCAGGGGGCAAGCGACGATCTCAGCAACACTGTTCCCTTCAAAGGCTTAAACTTAACCAAAGAACTGCCCTAGTAACCTCAGCGCATCGACGGTCTCGACGCTGTGAATGAGTGTTCTGACTTCCGGGAGCACTGCGCGGGAGGTGAGTTTGACACGATTTGATTACTTCATGGCTAATTCCAAACTGACTATCCTACTGCCGTAGAGGCACATCCTGGACTGGGACCACTCGTTGGTTCGACCAATCTGCACAATGGGAGGATGTTCGTGAGTTGTCTGATAGGAGAGGTATAAATAGTCTGCACAGAGGGACGCAGGACTATTGTTCCAGAACAATGAGCTAGAGAATGCGTTGGAACACAAAGCATGGACGAACTAGAGGTCGACGAGGGGGGAACGAGGGAGACTATGCCGTCAATGTTTGAAACGTACTAACAGATGAGATAGTGCCTGGGACAGCTTCTTAAATATCCCAACGTGGAGGGGGGCTACAAGCGAGCCTGGAGGTGGATCAAATTGCAAAGAAACCCATGTCTTTCAAGCATTTGAGGGGTAACGAATCTCAATCATATCAAACCTGTATTCGTCTTTTCGTGTACAGCTGTAGCTGGACAACTGACTGCAGTGTCTATTCATCATTTGGGCTGGATGGTTGGTAAGTGATTGATGTGGGCAGTTTGAAAAAGCAGCAAGGACACAAATGTTCTTCCGCTGCCATTTCCCCCAAAGCCTTCAACAATTGTTCCTTCGTTAGGCATTCAAGCTAGGAGAATTCAATCAAGAGCGCAAGCACCACGAATCCCTCTGTCTTTAGATAGACTTTGGCGTGTATTCGCAGTCTCATGACTGCGTCAGGGTGAAGATTTGGGTGGTGCTTGTCGGGAAGTTGTCCTGTTGTCATCTTGTCTGTCCCCCTCGCTTAATTAAATTCAAAATTTACTTTATCAAGTGTTGTCAAGATTAAATAGTTAACTTAATCGAAATAAGTTTACTATTCGATTTAATTCACTTTATCGAAGTAATAGTCGGACTAAATAACTATTGAACTAATTTTTGAAATAGCTGTTTTCTTAGCAGGAGTCAGCCAGCACAGTCATCTGATCTCATTTGGTTTTTGGTGCACCGCAAGCTGCTGGTGCGTCCGGCCTGTGGAAACTCGTGATTTTCCACACGCGACTATTAGACTAACGTTATTAGAGCTGTTCTCGTTAAATTCACTGTTTGTGATTGCACTGGAGGTTGTGATAGGTTGCTAAAAGCAATAATCTAACACCAGTGTCTTTACATTCCTTGAAGGGTGATAATCGAGATTACAGAGCTGTCGTACAGAAGTCGAGTTTGTGAGGTTTATTCTACTCTACGCTGTGCTGCTTTGCTACTTGTGCCCTTTGGATTTTGTGCCCTTTGGTTTTTTGTGTGCCTGCGCCTGTGGATCTCTTTGGTGTCGACATCGCCGATTCTTGAAAATATTAATTTTAACAGTTCAATTGTGGAAACAAAATATATTTTATCATGGGTAAAAACTAATATACATTTTAGCAGGATAAAATATCTACTTTTAGACCCCTATTCAGAAAAAGACATGGGAGCCAATCAAACAATCCGATAAAACAAAAAAAGACTTGGAGCCAATCAAAGAGATTAATGAAAATAAAAAGGACATAGAGCCAATCAAAGAATCCAACAAAATAAAAAAAGACTTTGAGGAACCCATAAAAAAGACAAAAAATCGACCAATGACCTAAACCTTCTAAACCCTTCAATCAAATAAGGTTTTGGAGTTCAAGACATATCACTCACGAGTAAGGCATGTTGTACAACACGATTTTGAGTTTTTGCTCAACAAGGTAATGCTGTTAGCACAACACGTTGTGCAACAGGACCATTACATATGGAGAAGGGTATTACTATATGTACTAGTAAGGCGCATGGAGCTCTGATGCACAAACGTTAGCTCAAAGCTATGGTAAGATGCAACAATGGTACCTCGCGCATCACTAGCGTAGCTGATGGTTCTAGGAGGATCCCTTTATTGGTAAAAGATACATTTGAGGAGAAAAAGACATTCAAAATCTATTCGGCAAATCGACGAAAGTTAGCAATAAAAAAGTTGTTCTCAAAATAGTGAAGAAGGCTTTGAATATTTATAAAAAGCTGTTCTGTTAATATGAATAGATGGCTTTGAATATTTATAACAAACTTTATAACAAGCTTTTCTTGATTTATAACAAAACGTTATACAATTTTAGTACAACAGACCCGTTGTACTACAACGATTGCACAACGTTTTGCACAACGAACCAGATGTACAACCTGCCTTACTCACGAGTCTCAAGGAGGGAAAGGGGGCTTTGAATGTGATTTGCATTCAACTTCATGTCAACCAATGTCGTCTGTTTACAGGTTATATATCATAGTACATATAAAATCGCTCTGTATTTGTTAGTCCTCAGGAGACTGCGCCAAAGCGTAAGCTGTCTTCAATTGTAGTTTCCGCGCCAGTGGATGTGAAGTCTGCGACGGCGTGCGTTCATACTGGTGCAAGATTCAAATTCGCTCAAATTATATATTTTTTGCTTTACGGTAAAGTGTAAGTGCCCTACTATTTTGAGCGATACAATGAACCGAATTTCGAAGACTGCGCAAACCGATCCATGCACAGCCAACTCCATGCTGCGGCGGGGCTGATGGGGCATCCGCACCACCATTCGATGCATTCTTCCATCTCACAGGGCTCACAGCAGCAGCACAATGGCTATGACTACTTTGACTCGTCGGATGTATACGCTGGCGGCGAAGAATGGGTCGAATGGGTCCGCGTACCAGCCCCACTATCGGCAGACGAAGTCGCGTGCACTGCGTTGGCGTTTGATCAATGCCACGAAATGCTCTGGATTGGGTATTCGAACGTACGACCGCGTTGATGTTTGGTCTAAGCAGAGCATTGGGCGTGTGTAGGGCCGACTCACGTCGCATCTACTGCCAACCATGGACAAGTACACGAGCATCGTGTCGAATTCAACTGCCGTCAAGCAAATCGTGCCAACTTACGAGTACGAACAATTGATTGCTATCCTCTCACTCTGTTTTTTAGAGGTGTGGTGGCAATATCGGATCAAATGGCTGTCTTTCGCTCCAGAGGATGTGTTCACAACAATGCCGTACTCGTCGAGTCGCCGCAAAGCATCACTTGCGCACGTCTCGCTCGTCCAGACACGCCCAAGGCTTCTGACCATCTCCTCGTTGGGCTCACGTCGGGGAATCTCGCTGCGTACGATCTCCAAGGTCATCATCCATTACAGCCAATATGGAGCATGGACTTCTACAATGCGACCACAGCATTGGCATCGAGCGACGATTCTTCGTTTGCATGTGCCGGCACTTCCATCGGTCAGCTCGATCTGTTTGATGTGAATCTTCGCTCGCGCCGCATCGAAGCCTCCATTCCGAACGCGCATTCCGGCAGCGTTGTCTCCATGGACATGATTGACAACTACGTCCTGACTTGCGGTGTTTCTTCTCGATCGATCAATCCATACGACAAAAATGCGCCGATCAAGGTATCGTCCGCCCCTCTGTGTCGCCGCATGAAGCATCCTCCTCGACTAGATCTACCCAGATCCACTCATCAAGCTCTTTGATCTACGCACACTCAGCCTTGTGAGTTCGATTCCATTCCCATCCTCACTGGGACTTCCTCCGTCGTTTGTAAAATTCCACAGCATCCACCATGCGTTCTATGCCACCGACTCAGAAGGCGAGCTCTACTCCTTCGACATGGCGGATCCCATGCAATATAGTCAAGTATGCCAGCTGCCGTCCTCAGTAGCTGCTTGGGACATCTCCCTGACCGGGGAAATCATGGCTGCTGGAAGTGCTACCGATGGCTCAGTCGCATTGTTCGACTCTGGCACGTCTGCAGCTCCTCATGCTTTGCTCGAGCCGTCGGAATTGCCTCTCGATTTCCCACCAACGAGACCACCGCGGCCTCCTCTGACTTTGTCGCCGCTTGAGCCAGCTCCAGCCTCTCGCTACGTCTTTCGGCCGTCTGTGAATGCCTACGGCGAAGAAATCACACCGCTGTCTGCTTGGTTGCCATCGATACCGGACAAAACTTTCAAGCAAGCCATGACGCTTATCATCGCGCCAAAACCGACGAAAGTGCTGCATCCCGACTTTGACAAGAAGATTCAGCAAAAAGACACGATCGTACGATGAATCCCGAATACCGTTAGCTGACTGAAATGTCCAGGGCTACACGTCACATCGCGGCTTCGACGCGCGGAATTCGTTTGTGTATGGCCAAGGTAGAGCTACGACGTTGGCTACAGTTGATCCTCGGTTTGCCGATGCGTCGACAAAGACACGCCAAGCGTCAGCGAGTCGCGCGAGCTCAACCAGGTCATTTGACGAAGCAGATCCAACTCATCAAGTGCCTTCCAGGTACGCACAGCCTCTGTGTTGAAGAGATGTTGATCTCCTTGTCGTAGCTACAAGTACGTTGAGATCAAGTTGAGCAAGCATGGCATGGACGGCTTTGTCTTTGACTTTTCCAAGTACAATCGGACGACGCATGTCGGCTTGGAGAACGCACTGCCATTTGCATACATGAACGCCGCGCTTCAGTTGATGTACTTCGCGCCTGGCGTTCGCTCGCTCGTGCTTGGCCATTTGTGCGAAGAGCCTCATTGCGTCGCGTGCGAACTGGGCTTTCTATATCACATGATGGACCAAACCAAAGCAAAAGCGCCGCCGAAAGCTCGTAGTTGTCAAGCGACGAACTTTTTATCGGCGCTGCATCAGGTTCGTCGACTTGGCTCTTCAGTCTTTCACTGCTTGTTAGATTGCAGACGTGGCAGTGTTTGGCCTCTTTGACAAGACGTTGTCGATCCTTGCCCGTGTCGAGCGCATGTTGGCATTCCTCACGACATCTCTTCCCTTGGCGACACCGTGGCACCGCGTCAAGCTCTCATACGACGCATTGACGCCTGAATCTACTTTGGAAGCTTTCTTGGAGCTGTCTAATCCGTCCATGTCCGACTTGATCTGCGTCGAATGTGCAAGTGCCGACTGGCTTACCAATAGCGACGTCAAGAACTTGTGGAATTCGCGACAGTGGCTTTCATCCAAGACAATTCATGTTGGTGGCGAAGCTTTCCACCTGATCGGTGTCGTCTCGGCTGTGGTGCGTAATCCACACAAGTTGCACATTGTCAGCGGCCCCAACGCCCACCTGGTCACTCACGTCTGGACGTCCGAAGAATGGCTCCTCTGCAATGACTTTAGCGTCACGACTTCGACTGAAGACGACGCATTAGATTTTTCGCCGCAGTGGAAGTTTCCTTGCGTGCTTCTCTTCAGTCGCGGCTCCTTGGACTATCAAAGCACAGTCGAGACGTCAATACAGATCCCTGATTCGATATTTCAAGCTGCGCCACCCAATCCTGGAGCCGCAACTGTGGAGATGCCGCGATTACCACAACGAGGAGACCGCGTTGCCATCGACACGGAATTTGTCATTGTCGAAATGGAAGAGGCAGTCTTGCAAACTGATGGCACACGTAAGAAACGCTGTCGACTGCAGGAACAACGGGGAATTTGTAGGCATTGTCACCAAGGAAAGCCGACAGTCACTAGCTCGCGTCTCCTTGCTCCATGGCGAGACGGACAATGTCATCGTGGATGATTATGTTTTGCCTAACGAACCAGTACCCATCACTCTCTGCGTCTTGGATCATGACGTTGTTGCTCTAGGTTGTTGATTACTTGACACGCTTCAGCGGCCTCGTGGCGGGCGACTTGGATCCAACTCAGAGCCGCCATAATGTCGTGTCGCTCAAGACTGCGTATATGAAACTGCGCTATCTCGTCGACGCTGGCTGTGTCTTTGTCGGCCACGGTTTGCGCAAAGATTTCCGCATTGTCAACATATTCGTTCCACCAGAGCAGGTTTATTGTTTCCCGGTGGTCATCCTCTTTATGGCAACTTAGGTTATCGACACAGTGGAGCTATACCAGCAGCCCAGCATGCGCAAAATTGCACTACGTTTCTTGTGTGCATACTTGCTCAAAGCTGAAATCCAACTGGAGACGCACGATTCGATTGAAGATGCCCGTGCAGCGCTGAAACTCCACAACAAATACCTCGAACTCGTTGAACGCGGTGAATTTGACAAAACCCTCGTGGAAATATATGCCGCAGGTCGCTTGTGCCGGTGGAAAATTGCCGATTTGGAGTAGAAGCTCCTTGAGTAGATAATAGTTTGTTAACATGAGGTTGAAAATATGTTCAATACCGCCTTCGGAAATCTAAAACACTGTCATGCGGTTAAAACAGAGGCTTGGGTCGTGGAGGAGCTGCGCATTCAATCGTATCGTTGAGTTTGTGGTACTCCCCAATGAGCCATTTGATATTTTCCAGAGCTTCGTCGAATCCACTCTTCTCCATGTAGTCCATGTAGTGATGGACATGCGCTTTGCGACGGTAAAGTTTGTTAAAACGAGCTTGCATACGCTCGAACGTGTCCCTATGATGAAATTCAACGAGGCATGAAGAGATTGTGGGTCCAGTACACAATGCATGCGTTGTTGGAGAGACTGAGGAGTGAAACTGGATGATCCAAAGCAGGCACAGCACAAATTCCAACTTTGAAACCTTCAGAGTTCCAAGGAATCATGCGCAAGTCGGCCTGTATCCGTTGGATATTGGATTGTATGTCCGAGACAGCGACATTTCCACGAAGCAGAAGACCACAAGCCAACATCATGCCGCTTTTTGGGTTCGTCTTGATGAGCTGGTAGTCACTAGGATTGACGTTAACAGCGCCTTTTTAATGCTCACACACCGTTGAAAGACGTCAAGGAAGAGCTGTGATATCCGCCGAGGCTGCTTGTCAGGCCATAGGGGGGCTAAGCTTGATAAAAGGAAGTGGAGTTTGGGAAAGGGGACCAAATTGGTCGTGATTTCGTTCAAATCGACGTTGAGCGACCCCTCGAAACGCATGCTACTCGTGAGATGAGTAAGCGTCCGCGCAATAATCGAGTTCATTTTGTCGAACGCAGTTTCTTTGCCAGAAGATGGAAGTTTCTACAACAGCAACATGAAACACAGCGACTTCATAAGTCTAACGTCAATGATGTCAAAAAGCGCTTCGTTTTCAATGGGCAGGACACAATCTGCGTGCTCTGTGAGTTCTCGCAATGCCAACATACTACAATTACAAGGGGGATTGTGAAAGTTGCCGCTTTGGGCTACCTGTTGTAAGGCGATGTGATGACATCGTCGTCCGCAGATGGAAAGATAGCTAAGGGAGACATCTCAACAGTCTGCCAAGCAGACATAGTACTGTACCAGTCGTGAAGCGAAAAACTTCAGGGTAATTATCTTCTAGTAGGCTCAGGATGTAAGTTCCAAGCCCAGATCCTGTCCCACCGCCCATCGAGTGCATTATGAAGAAAGACTGAAGTGAATCTAACAAAATGTCATGAATGCAAGATGAATGGCGATCAGGACAAACCACACATCTCTGTGGCATATCTTAGCTTTTCGAGCAGTTCTTCTTTGTATTTCGGTCCGTACATTGCATGGCCGTGTGCTACATCATTTTGTTCAGACTCTGCTAAGGTGGATCGAATTACCCCAATTGTTTCCCGAGCCGGAGACATCTGTTAGGAATTGAGAGCTGTCAAACAGTTCTCCAAGAGGCCCTTTGAGTGTTTCACTCACAGGACCTTCTTCCATATCCACGAGAATAGCTCGAGCTCGTAAATGTTGTATCGACTTGTACAGCGGCACATCTGATCCACGATTGTCCACATTTCGGAAAAACGAGCTCATGCTGTCATCAAACATCGCATTCTTTGCATTCTAAACTGCCAATGTCATCGCCTTCACCACAACAGGTCTCTCACCTGCGCATGCTCTTCCTGTGCCATCTTCCAGAACTGCCGACCGATTTGATTCCCGCATTGCCCGACTTGGATTGTGATCAATTCGCGCGGCATCTTATTTGAAAATGATATCCGGATAATTCAATTAACCGGACTTGGAGTAATTATCCGGATATATTAAATCTTGTGATGATGACACTCCACGCCCCTTCGTCCTGATCGACGGAATGGACATTGTGATATTGGGATGGTTTATTAGATGAATGTAAAGAAGATCATGGGATTGCCTAATGCGAAAAGAAGCAGTTGAGTCAGCGCGCGAATGCCGACGGCAACTCCAACAGCCATCAAGACATCAAACGTGTCGTCATTGACGTAAATCTTGAGCACCAAGTAGTTGGAACAGACAACAATGCCTAAGTTGATGGCATTGCGGTCAATGTAGACGATCTGAAGCGACTCTTACCTCCAATCACATGCACAACAGTCCAGTGGTACTCCCAGATAACAGTCAACCAGGCAAAGAGTTTCCCGAAGCTAGAGAGGCACAATGCGCCAATGAATTGAACATCTTTCGAGGTTGTGCCTTGTCGCCATCGTGGATGCAACCGCACGCAGAGCCAGAGCGTCAGCATGTAGACAAAGTTTTCAACGACGGCGAGGACAAAGTAATGCAGACCGAGTTGACTAATCTGAAAGATGGAGAATGTTGCAGTTGTCTTGTAGATTGAATTTGTCCTACAGAGAGAGGGAGTCCCTCGATGAGCACAGAGCACTCAGAAGACACAAGTACGTACCGAAAGTAGACTCCAACATCACGTTCAGCCAAGTACGCTTTGGTATTCCAGTCCAGCATGACCATGACAGCAAACATCTTGAGCACTTGTTGCGTCTGTAGTAGAGGGCGGCGGTTGTGAAGCAAGTGGCGATACGCTTGCTGTTTGCCCAGCATGAGGTCAATCATGATCAGGATCGCTTCAAACTCGACATATTTGTCCACAGTCCGATTGCAGTTGCGGCAGATCTTCAAGCGAATGTTACCCTTGCCGTAGTCTCGATAGGTACTGCTGACCACCGTGCCGCATTCGACGCAGCAGCAACTCAGCCGCTTCGACGATGGGTCGTTCATCATCATCTCCTCAAATGAATTTTGCCAATCGAAGAATTGAATCTTTTCAACCACTGACGTGCAGGAAACCTCGAAGACTCGAAGAGAAAGTCACACTCAGGACGCAGCATCGCGAGTAAGTGGAGGTATCGATCATGAATGCGTCTCTGCCAAGAGCTAAGACATGCCTATGAATATGTGGCTTGTCTTCACTGAGCTGCCCTCACTTCTTCTACGACAGGCAGTAAAGGCAACACGGCAGAGATGTCGGTAAGACGACCAGCGTTGTGGAGTTAGAGAAACGATCAGATATATATTTACTCTCTCGTGTCCACCCTGAGTCTCCGCCTTTGACAATCAGGGAACTGTTGAAATATGTGGAGGATGGCCAGCACTTGATGCCACGAGGACAACATGTTGTTTGGCGTGGTGGGGCGCGTGTTATCACAATGTAGTGGTAACAGAATGCCGGTTTTATTGTGTGCTCTTGATGTCACGATGCCTGGACATCAACTTCGAAAGCAAAGAGAGCGTTCATCACATGAAAGAGGGGAAGACTTTGCGGTTGACTCTATTGTGTTATCTCTAAGTCAAGATGAAGCTCGTGTTGGCATAATCGTCGAGGAGTGGGTTGTATCTACAGAGCTCTTAGTAGGACAGAGCATGATATGGTTCACCTACCCAAGAATCGTGCGAGTTTTGTCTGTATCTGCAAATTGCTCCAAGAATGCCTTTGACTTAACGATCGAGACTTCATGGGACTGGCGGTTCAGCGCTTGGCAGTAGGCATGCTTGAGCTTGACAAAGTCCGTTGGGAAGAAAATATCCGCAATACCACCAGGGACTAAGTACGTGTCATGGTCTTCTGTCGTTCCTGCAATGGAAATTCAGCCGTTGACCTCGATAACTCTAACTATACCTGCTGTTTTAGATGCAACGAGTGGGGCGTTTGCAGCATGCAAAGGTCCTGACGCAGTCGAAGTGGGGCTTCTGGTATGCTGGTACGGCTGGTGCTTTGCTGAGGCATCGAGTGATGGCGTTGGGAGTGAATCAAAATCTGCGGCGATTAAATGATGCTTTGGAAAGCTTGTCTGGAGAGTGTTAAGTAGCTGCATGGCACCTGTCGGGACGAAAGCCGAGTGGAGAACCTTTTCGGGCATGCCCAGCGCTTTTCGCATGAGACTTCAGAGAAATGATTAGATCAGGTTGCATTTCCAAGGAACGAACCGTGCGGACGGCTTGAATTGTTCACGCAGTGGGAGATCGCATGGGAAATGGTCCATCGCTTGACGAATGAGTGGATCTGAAAGAGGACGCTTTTCCTCAACGAGAGCGTCTGGGTCGACCCACGTTTCATACCACTGACCGCCTTCTTGTGTAACTTTGTCATGCGGCAGATTGTCCAGCACTTCCATGGCTAGAAAGTAGCACGGATCCGTGACTTTGGGAAAATGCTTGGAGTATGTCAAGATATCAGTATTGATGACAGTTGCCATTGGATGATCCTTGATGCGCTCTTGCTGGCGAGCTGCCATGCGTGGGCTGATTTCAATCATGGTGTATGTCGTCTTCTCATACAAAGCTGGTGCTTGGTCCTAGCCAAAACGACTGATTAAAAAACTGTTCATTATTGGCATGCACAAATACCTGAATGTAGTCGAGGATGCACTTGGCATTCGTGCCAGCACCACCGCCAATTTCAAAGATCGTGAGTTTGTCGCTTGTAAAGGGCGACAAGAGCATGTAGTTGGCGATAGCGTTCGAGTAGTATGGATAAAACACTTCGACAGGTGTCATCCACGCTTCTGTGTCCGTCTACAAGACGTTTGCACCCCATTGAGATTAATTTGTCAACCTGGTAAAGCTTAGTCAATGCTGCTTTGTATTCGCCTTTGCCCCAAAAATCGTTAAAATCCATGGGTTTCTTTGGCGCATGCAAAACTTCTCGGCTCTCGGATGTAAAGTAACCATCTTCTTTACGATACAGGCATCCATGGATGAAATCCCGCGTCAAGACGGACATGTGTCGGCATCCAGCCAAGCGCCGACACTTCCCGAGCATCATTTCGAATTATCCGGATGATGCATCATTATCCGTAGGAATCATCCGGATATATTTTATTTTATCCGGAGATCCTTGATGGAGAAACTCTATGACCGAGCGCGCGAGATCTGCCAAAGCATCAAGTGAGGAAGGAAAACTGATCTATTATTGCGAAGGAAGAAGGGTCTTTGTGACCTCATTTTGAGGAACGTCATGCTTGACCACAATCTCGTTGACCTTGGCAACCTAAGCTATCCGTGTCATACACATTCGAGACAGGAGTTGGACGTACGTAGTCCTGAGCGTTGAGCTTGACAAGCTGGATGAGGATGTGGTTCAGTGTATTGGCCTTCAGTTTCTTGGCATCCCTAGTCATGTATGATGAGGCGCTATCGACAGCAAACGCATAATTACGCAGCGACAGCAAGAAGTTCAACGAGCTGGTCCAAATGGTTTGCAGCGATCATGTGTCGAAGCACAATATCGTACGTTGCTGCATTTGGCACGACTTTGTACTGCTTGAGCTGTTGAAAAAGCGCCAAGGCATTGGCGTGATCTTGCTTTTTGTAAAAGTGGAGGAATAAGTTGTTGAACGACCCAGCGTTGACAAAAAGGCCAATTCGGTGATGCTGTTGGAGCACTTTGAGCACGATATCGCCGGCATCGTGTGCGATCGATGCTTTGATAAACTCGCCTGCGGTTTGTTGCACAGGGTCGACAAAGTTCACTTCAAATACACGGAGTGCTTTGGTTGCTTCAAGAAGTTGTTGACGCGAGTCGGCAATGCGAAACAAAAGCGTTAGTTTGCCGACACTGGGTTTCTTCTTCGCATCGACGTCATGGTGGATAGATTGAAGAACATCATCAAAGCGAGAAATCTCTGGTTCAGTGCTGAAGAACGCTGTGGGGCGCAAGCAACCGCCAAGCGATCGGCGGCGGACAGAGTTGGCCAAACGTGCCAGCATGACGAATCGAGTTGTCCTGCCAATCAAATTAATCAAAATAATTGTCCAATTTTGTGGCAATTATGTCAAATTTAATTAAAATGAGAGGTATTTCGTATCTTTTATATGTATTTTTTAAGAATTATGTAATAATTTTTGAATTTTCCCAACAATTGATTATTTTCTATATTTTATCACTATTATTGGTCCATATTCACACCAGTCAATCAGTTGGACCATGATCGTCTCACGCCTTTCGCGCAGCGGCGTCCGTGCCTTCAGCAGCCACGTGCCATACGTTCTACCAGAGTTTCCTGTTCTTCTCGATGAATTGGAACGCGATGGAAAGGAGAAGAGGTACATTAAGGTATCCAAGTTGACCAACTTGTTCAAGCAAGTCACGACCAAAGACGAATTGGAAGCTGCGACGCAAGCTTTCAAGATCTATGAGCGCAAACACATCGATCCCGTCGAAAACACGGCTGGCGAGTTTGTCAAAGCATGCTTGAAGCAAGATGCCGCCGACGTAGCACTCAACGCTTTGTCCAACAACTTCCGCATTGGTCTCTTCTTTAACACTGGCACGTTGAACAAATTGCTCGCCCACTTTGAATCCAAACAAGATGATGCTAGCATTGTTGCTGCTTTTGAATCCATCCAAAAGTTTGAAGTCGCAGTCAATGCCACGACATACCAACATGTCATCAGGTACCAATGCGAGTTGATGTCCAAGATTTGAAATCTCACACTCGTATGTCAGTGCTTTGATCCGATCTGGCGACAGCGAAAAGGCCGTCGAACTTGCCCAAGTCGCTGCGTACGTTTGCAACACCACGACCAAACATCATCCTCATACATTTACTTAGATCCCATGGAGCTCTCAACGAAGCCACGAAAGATTTGGTTGACTCGGCCACGGCCCATGCCGTTGAGGAAGAAGTCGCCGCTGCAGAAGAAGCTACGTCCGAGTCGAACGAAAAGCCTCCTTCTGCGTAACTTGTAACAGCTAGAACCCCTTGAGTTTCCACCTCTTGGTTTGTCACCGCTTCACTCTTTCTCTCTCTGCCTCTCTCCTGACCTTCGAAATATTTTTTTGGATCATTCATCCCTTTATACATTATTCACAATATTTTTTCTAATAAGGTTAGGGGTTTAAGGGGCTCAGGGGTGTAGGGGTTAAAAGTTGACTTGAGCTCCAATCAAAGACGAGAATAACGAATCTGGCCATTTCTTCGCCGAGTTCATGGCGTCGAAGCGATTGCTGGTTGAACAAATCGATGACGACGGGTTAGAGCAGCGTGCAAAGCGGCTGGCTGAGCTAATCAAAGGGTCCAAGCATCTCGTAGCGTTTACTGGCGCTGGTATCTCAACTTCGACGGGCGTGCCTGATTATCGTGGTGAGAACGGTATTCGAAAGAAGAAAGCCCGTCGGGACGTCGCTGCGCCTTCGATCGTCCCAGACTTGCACACGCTCGTTCCTTCACCGACGCATATGGCGCTCTATGAGCTCTACCGTCTCGGATATCTCAAACATCTTGTGTCGCAAAATGTGGACAATCTCCATCGCAAGAGCGGTATTCCGCAGTCGCTCTTGACGGAAGTGCACGGCAATGCGACGTACGCACGCTGCGATACATGCGAAAAGATCTACACCGACAACTTTCCCATCGGTGGCCTCTGCAACAGCCCATCTTGCCCATCGGCCAAGAAACACGTGAGTGCCCGTTTGCAAAAACGCACACGTCATGGCAACGGTCGATTGAAGCGCCATGTCATTGGGTTTGACCAGCCCATGGATGATATTGATGCTGCTATCGACCATTGCGAACTCGCCGATGTCGCGCTTGTCCTTGGTACGTCTGTCTTCCATCACTTTCGTTAAAGTCCATTTGGCAGGTACCTCTTTGCGTGTCGAGCCATTTTGCGAAATGGCGGGTGGCTTTGCCGACCACCTTGTAATTGTAAATCTCCAGAAGACATTGCCGCGACTTGACAAGCGCGCCGAAGAAACTGGAGTTCGTCTCTACGCTCCATGCGATCGCGTTATGGCGGCAACGATGAAGTACCTTATGGACGACATGTCGTATGAAATCCCAGTTTGGAGTGGTGAACATCCGCGAGAAATCTGTCATTTCGACGACGATGATCATGCATTAGTCAATGTTCTTGTTGGTAAGGCGCAGCAGCACTTGCCGAGTGTGTTGGCCTAACCAGGTCCTGTATTTATTAACCAAAACAATGCAATATGTTTGCTACACAGTCAACTTGGATATGTCCGGACACGAGACGCGGCGGCGAACCGTCGATTGCAACAGCCCATGGCTGCGGCAAAGCCATCCCAATGCCAGTCCATGACGAGCGGGGCAATGACCGATGCTCTGTCCAACGATGCCACACCGATCCGTGGGTGAACCACTGGCCTGTCACGGCTTGGTCTTGCTTAACTGAGAGACGAAGCCCAAGGACTGGTGGAGACGTCGAGCTTGGCGCTGCTTTCACGGCGGGGTCAATGTCGATGCGACCCTTGTACGACTTGGTGTCTTCGCGTGGATAGTAGACGCTACAGAGCTCGACAAAATGCTGGTGGTTCACGTTAGCTCCGTCCATCTCGTCTTGGTTTTTGCTGGGGCGAGTGGCAGCCACTGCTTGGAACTGTAGACTTGGTAATGCTGGTGCTGCAGTACGCCACGACATGGAACCAAACTCAACCGTAGTTGTTGCAAGGACGACAAATTCATGGTTGAAGTGGCATGCGAGGAGATCACGAGGACGAACTTTGCGTTTGATGGCTTTGAAGACAACATTCAGAGCGTCGGGGGATTGTAACAACCCAAGCGGCATGGATGGCAGCACTGCGCGCCACGTTGTCTCACTCAGCGTGAAGAGACCATTCACAACGCGATGAAACGAAAGCGACGATCCAACGACAATCGTGGCTTCAAACGATGATGATGACGCAATTGAGGCGCCAAATGCAACCAAGTCGTAGCTGGCTACGACAGTGCAGTCAATCGCGGCGAGACGAAAGAAATCTTGGACAGCTGTCCATGTCGTCGAAGTGGATGGTATTGCCGCGTCTAGAACGACTTGAATGCGGCGAGATGCATCAAGAGGCACGCGCGCATGCCATTTGACGAGAGTTTGGATCGCATCAATCCAGGCGGTTGCATCAGTGGGTGATTCTGCTTCAAACTAGAAAAATTTTATGGGAAAAGAACAAAAGGAAGTGTACCTGGAGCGTCTGAAAGGCTAATGTTGGTTCATGTACGGCATAATGCACTACGAATACGGTCGGGTCTGTCTTTGCAATTGATGCACCGACAAGATCATTGGTTGCAATATGTCGTCGTTTCCAAGACAAACCGTGGAGATCAAGGTAAAGCATCGTATGTGCATTGTTCTGACAGCAGGTAATCGATCGTGGCTTGGCGCAAACCACAACAGACGCTCGATGGCAAACGTCTGGGAACGGAGCCAACTTGAGAGCATGCATTTCGCGAATCCGATCACGGACCGAGAGGCTCTTGTTTTGATTAATGGAGAGCATATCCAGCGTAGGGAGACGACTGAGGAGCTTTGGGTCCACTTTAGTCGGTGATACCACTCTTGTTGGCGATGAAGGAGATGCCATAGCAGTCAAGGAAGCGCTGCGTGTCGCGTCTTCCTTCATCGCGCTTGGAATTGGAAATTGATGAAACCGCTCGAAGATTGCCAAACTCAAAGTTGAAACTGCTACTTCATTATCCGTCATTTCCGGTTATGGATTTCGATATCCGGATTTCCGGAAATAAAACTTCAATATGTATCCGGCTATCTCCGGATAAAGTTCAACATACACTCCTTTTAGAGCGATGGTCGCGGGGAAGTAAAACGTGCCGATGGACATTTGTGCAACACAATGTGGGTTTCTCTTTCTCTTTCGAGAAGGTGCATAGCTCGTAGCCGTACTCGTGGTCATGACGGCCGTCGATGGCAAGCTGCATGGCGTGGATGCAGTCGTCATCTATATCCTTCCACATTTGACGACTGCAATATGTTAGCCACAGACGCACCCCACCAATTTACTGTACTGTGATAAGAAATCCAAGGCTCCAACAACCACCAGTTCCATATCGGTCTATGTCAGCATGCATTTCTAGCTGAAAGTACTGCAGCTTCCTTCGTCGTGGCTATGTCTTTAAGTTTTCTCGTTGGTTATGAGGACATTGGAGTGTCGACATGGAATGTCAATCTATGTCAATCCAAGATCTATTTTTGTTGGTTAAAATTGTACGTTTTTCACCAATCAGAAGGAAGACATCTATGCGAAGATAAGAATGTTGGTGGACATCCACTCGCATTCTCAGCGTGTGTCATTGCACCATTTTCGCTTCCGCACGACGCTGTCCCATTTAGCAACATCCCAAGCGCGCCTCCATCATGATCAACGCAACCCGAATGACCGTGGACAATGAATGGGAAATATGCAAGGACGAGTTCGAATTGGGACCTCCACCTCCAGTGCACATGACCCCAAAGCTCGTTCGACAGGACGCAATCGACATGAAACTCACAGTCATCCTCGACCTACCACCAGTCACGAGCGCCAAACGATGCGTCGCGATTCATCAAGCACAGACGCGAGGCGTTTTGTGAGCGATGCCGCCATCCTATGGACGGTCCCTAAGTTATTCTTTCCATGGCAGAAAGTCCAAGTCCTATTTATCTCAATCGCTCGGTACAATGAAGACATGTACAATATTAAACGAACAACACGATTGATTGTTTCGTCTCGCTTGTTATCGTTAGCGCTCAAATTCAGAAGGTACAGGAGATCGATTGCTCATGCTACGTCGATATTTCACGCGGATGCCAAGTTGGCGCCTAAGATGCCCTCCGCCGATGAGTCAGAAACCTCTACAGAACAGCGTCGAAGTCGGACAACACAAAAGTAAATACTGTCGACGATCAAATATCAACCAATTTGTCGTTCATTTTCACGTCTTCTGAACGAGCATCGCTTCCGAGCGTCCAAATCAACTCATCCAGCTAAAGTTCCACCGCCCACCTAGCGACCAACGGAATGCAACAGCGTAGGTGAACACAATGTTGTCCTCCATGACAGACTTCTTCCGAGCGTTCCTCGTCGAAGCACATCATCGGCCTGATTACAGGAGCTGGAGACTTTCTGTCCTCCAAATGAGCAGACTTTTCTCCTGAACATAGACTCGAATCGGACGTGGTTGAGGTACTATTAAAAGTAAAGGGAAATTCCTACGGTGCGTAGCTAGCTCCTGCAAATCTTCGCTCACGTCTGTTGCTTTTGAAGGTTAAAGTGAGCTTCGATCGCCCCTTCGAGTATGTCCCCTGGCTCCAAATCTTTTGTGTCTGGCATGGTGAAATCCAAATCCACCCTCGTCGCTTCATCTATAGCGTGCCCAAGTACTGTTTGCCAAGGTATTGATGGAAGGGGGAAGGGACGGACGGGCTCAAAGAAGACGTTTTGTCGCCTCTAACGCACGTAGAATAGATTTGGTGTGCTGAAATGGCACTGGTGTCGACGTTGCCACGATGCCAAACTCCAGATTTAATGAGCTTAGCGAGTTAACATGGCAACCCTGACCTGCGCGCTGCACACAGGAAAACAGCACAGCTTTCGAATGACTTCAAAAACACATCACGGAATTTCAGATACATACCACCCAAACTGCTCGTCGTCTTTAGCGACAATGCAAGTTTACGCGACTTGGCTCGATCTTGTCACAGGAACCTGAACAGTCTCCGACTTGAATTTCGTCCCCATGGTCATGGTTGGGGCTTGACATAAGACGCACTCTTGTGTACAAGATACAACACATTTACATTACATACTCAATCCACTACGAGGTATTTACTTGCAGCCGTGGCCACCAGCGAAACGCAAGCACTTGGTCGATTGGAACATGGTCAAGATGTTGGACGTGATGGACGTGGCCAAAATGCAGAAACCACCGATCAAAGCAATGGCACCAATGACGGGGTATTGACCACCATCCTTCTTCCACTCTTGGAGCATCTTCTTTTGCGTAGGGAACAAGAAGACCCACAAGCAAGCAAACACGGTCGTGGCGTAGTAGACGGCGTAAGTGTAAGCAACTTGGTTGCGGATGTCATCCGTATCGGTAAGGATATCATCTTCAGTGACGCGAAATTGATCGCAATAAATGTTGGTGATCATGGCACCGAAGACAGAGCCCATGTTGGAGCACGTCGTGAGCAAGCCGTAAATGATGCCTTCATTACCGACATCGGCAAGCTCGACAATGGCGAAAGTGGTGATGATGAATTGCACACCAAGAGGAATTTGTTCAGCCAAAGGCACACCGAGGTAGAACCATTGGTTGCGGACAACGTCGTAGATGGTCAAAAAGTTGACAACAGCATCGATGGCATTGGCACCCAAAGTCGTGACGATCAACCACACACGCCAGTTCCACATAGTGCCCCACTTGCCCACAATCGCCAACATACCGGCGAAGAGCAAGTTGCTAACGACACCCATGATGTTACTGTTCAAGTTTTCAATGCCGGCCCAGTCGGCTTGGACGTAAGGAGCAGCAGTCGTGGTGATGTAACCAGCGAACAAGTTGAAGCAGAAGTTGAAAATCATGATTTGCCACACGGCACGGCGTTGGACCAAGGCCCAGAATTGAGCGCGGTATTCAGCCCAGACGACAGCAGGACGCTTGGGGTCGTTGATGTACAAGTACGTGATGATCATGACCAAGTAGGAAGGAACAGCCAACAAGATGAAGAAGCCGTTCAAACCCATGTCCCAAGAGAAGTCACCGTTGAAGCGGTCCGAGTTCAAGCAGAAGCCCATGATGGCAGTCGTGATCGTCGAGGCAACGGTGCGGACACCGTAAATCATCGTTTGCATACGGCCGCGCACGTGTTCAGGTTCACGTTGAGCATATTCGACCACCATGGCATCGGCAGGCACATCGGCAAAAATGTAGGAGATCGTCGCCAAAGCGCAAAGAAGACCAATGGTTGAACCTTTGGAGTTGACATCGATGTTGAAAGGTTGGTTCTTTGGGTCAGGGAGAGTCTTGTCGTACGGTGGGCCGTGGTCCATGCAGCCCAAAATCAACAAGATGGTTGCAGCGCAGAACCAGCCCAAGAGCATGTACGACTTGCGGCGGTAGCCCATGATGGGGCACACATCGGACAACAAACCGACGAACACCTTGAGCGACCAGCCGAGGGAGATCAAAGCCTTGGCAGACGTGTACTGAGTACCAGTCAAGTGGAAATATTGGACCAAAACGTTGTAAGGCACATAGGGCAACGAGCCGTACAAAAGACCGACGGCGAAATATTGCGAGAGGAGGGCAAGCACTTCGGGCGAGGTGTAGACTGGAGCACCGCCTTCACGCAAGGCACCGTCTTCCAAATCGTTGGGAGTCTTGACATCCACGTAGTTACCGTCGGCATCAGCCTTGGTGCGGTCAGCGCTCAAGTACGAGACGCGCTCTTGCAATTCGAGGGGCGCTTGAGCTTTGTTGTTCATTTGACCCGAGGAAGCAAATTGTCGAATGAAGTCCGTGGCAAATGTCGACCAGCCCCCGGCTGTGTCCTTTCTAGCCCAGAAGCCGCAAAGAAGTCACGGGGCCAATCAAACGTAATGGTTTGTGGCAAGTTGAGCCACCCCAACAGATATCGTAGCACGATTGCAACAACTTCTTTGAACTTCAAAAAAGCATTCGAGTTTCTCCCTCTCAGCTGGTCGTTCGATGAGGAACACAAGCCGCTCGTTTTTGCAGTCCAAGCGAGCTCTTTTCTGCCATGAATTGCGTCCTGGAAGGTCTACATCCACATGCAGAAGGTGCTCTTCACCTTGTATGTCTGGGTTCCTCCTGTTGACAACGCTCAACTTTTCCTACCTTGTGGCCAGATGCCTTGACGTTAGTACCACAAACGTCACCTTGTACACTTCCTTGAAAGTCCACCGAGGAATACAATTGCTCTTCCTCACGCCTTTCTCAAACCACGACTGTATTCTCAGCACGGATACGACTTTGTGCTTTCCTCTGGCCTCTTGAAGATAAACTCGAAGCGATCTTCCCCCCGTCGTCGCCTCGGCTCAAGTGACAACGCATCGGCATCGTGATCATCCGCATCCATGTAAGACGCAGGGATATACTAGTTAGGTCAGATGTTACGATAGCTCGCGGTATCACCGGCAAAAACAAAAGAGAAGCACTTAGAGGCGCTTGCATTCTTGTCGAACCATGTCAAACTAACTGGGCTGTCTGACGGAGTTACACGCTGATTTATTCCATTACGTTTGGTCAAAGGCGCAGCGACCATTACGACAATCATGTCCTGGGCTCTATGAGTTGAGGAAAAAGAGAATTCGCCATGCCGGTATGTCTTGTCGAGCCGATCCCATCCTTGTTGTCGTCAAGCGCATACGACTTGCAGACCTTTTTGAGCCTCGGAAGGAACTGAGTCGGAGCACCACATCTTACCTTCCATATGACGGGTGACAAACTCCACCTTGTGCACAAAATCAGCATAGAAGGTAAACGCGACGCTGACACCTTGTACACGACTGCGTCGCCTCGTTGCGATAGACGGTGATGTGTTATCGAACACACGGTGAGAGGCGTGTGCACACGTCAACGATAAGTCAACGTCTTATCTCCTCGTGTTAAAGAAGCAATTAGATTTGGTTTCATGAGCAAAGACAGGGTTTCTTAAATCTCCCCTCTACAAACTCCGCAAGCACTTGATAGTCTCATTTCTTCCGGCGTCAAACGAGACAACGCAAGGTGTCATCGTGAATATGTTTGGACAGCCATCGGAATACGAGGCGGTTTGATGAACTGGTCATTTTCTGCGTAAGGTTGGGTGGGATATTTTCCCGACCACTGTGCTCTCTGCTGTGTCTGGTTACAACGAGTTGACTTGAAATTGCTTCCTTCTTCTATTGCACAGTGCTATTGTAGCCGAATACAACTCAATTGGCGACCCGAGAAAGTTCATCGATGGTGTCCCATGTGTTGAAAGAGTCAGGCATAGAGACCCAACTTGTGATCCTGACGTCATAACCCTCGTGCGATCTATTGTTTATGAGAGAAACATATCTGTACTGCCCATCACATCAAAGCTGCTGGCACAGAAAGGTAGCAATATCGTTCAACACTGTGAATGCCAGTTCATAGATGGCCAGAATAATAATGCATACTCATCTGGTCCAAGGATGTTTGTTCGATTCAACTTTGTCGTCTCAACTTGTGGCGAAAATCTTTCGGTTGGCTGAATATTCCTTCGGTTTGATTGGCGATATTTATGCCCTGACGAAGATTTCATTGGTAGAAATTGAATACGAAAGTTATCTCGGCAGGTTTGGAACATAGGAATGTTGTCCATATCATCACTTACGTTAAGGGTCAGATATCCAGAATTCACAGTGATCAAGAGCATCAAAGGAACAAGGTGTGGTAAAAAAAGAATACTAGTATCGCAGTAGTCAGAATTTGTAAATTGGATTTACTGTCGAGTTCCAAATATTACATCGGGCTGAAGTACCATTCGACTGATAAACCTCTATATTATTATTGTGTGTTTCAAACAAAATTGCGAGGATTTGGAATCGATTCCGAATCGAACGGGCTTCTCTGATTAGCTAAAAATTTAAATTTAAAATCTATCAGCCAATCAGAATGTTATAGGAGATTCACACTATCAAAATTGATAGTGTTGAACTTCTACAATTTATGGCCAATCATATCATTCTACGTATTCTCAAAATTGATCAACCTGTTTCAAGAATTGACCCGCAAATATACATATAATAGGGGTTTGAAAGTTGAAAAATCTAATGGAAGTTCTTCAATGCCTTTGATATTACACTGTAATTGGTGAAATAGATGTTATTTCTTCAATGGAATTTGTCAGATTCCATCAGCAAAATTAGTCGATGGAATTGTCTGAAGAACTTCAGAATTTTCAAGATTAACTGATGGATACACCTGAGACACTGACAAGTGCAAGTACAAAGAGTGCTTGATGGAAGTCAGCAATGGTCGCAGCTCTCTGGACTTGCTGGTGGCTTGGATCACTGTTGTTGATGCCATCACACGAACTTCAAGGGCGGTGCGAAGAGCAAGAAAGCATCTCAAATCCTTAAGAATAATTCGTTTCAAGTCGTCACAAACAATCATGCACACCATGCTGTAATACCCCTTTCCAGAGTAGTAATTTTCACCATTGGCGGATGGTTTTGCAAAATCAGGAAATAACGTGCCGTCACAAAACCAACACAGCCTATGAACCAATGACGCTCATAGATTCGATGCGCAGTTGCATCACGTGGAACGTTGTTGGGCCATAAAACAACTTGACACTCTAGACCCAATAGAGCACAGACGCATCGTCGACAACATCCACCGAGCCTTCGCTTATTCCAAAATAGCGAGCTAGAATTTCTACGGATGCTCCATTGACAAACCTTCCTATTTTCGCCAAGAATACAAGCAATTGTACGTGGACTGGAGCTGTTGTTGGAGCTATTGGAAAAGATAGAATGCTCTCTTATGCGACTCACAATTTAAACAAAGCTTTGCTTGTCCATTCGAGCTTCTTGTCGAAATCGTTTGTCATCCAAAGACATGATAGAGTCGACCGGAGATGATTAGTTTGGGATGGGGGATCATGTGTTGAGGTAGCGATGAGAGACGACTGCAGCGTACAGCTCGAGCGCAAGAGGGAGGGACATGACTGGACTCTATGGAGCACTTTCGTCGTCGTTTTCGTCGTTGTTATTGATTGACCTTGTTGTGTGAGCAATAACAACAAGCTGCTGGAGCTCCAGTAGTAACGTCTATCTCGCTTTGACCATTTCGAGATGGCAAATTTTGCTGCTTACGAGGGTTTCAAACGATGCTAGTCCACCATTTCTATGCTTCCAAAATGATTGGTCTAAATGGATATATTTGGAAAATCCATCGACTAAAACTTCAAAGCAATTCTCAAACCCCCTAATATATTTGACAGGTGTTAGAAAAGAAGTTTCGATGAAATTAGCGTTTTGGTTGCATGGAGCCGAGCCTCGATGGTGACAACCAGTGGAGGTACCTTCTGGCGTGATGTGTGTCATGTATACATCCATCTACTGCTGCAAAGAGACAATGTCCATTGGTGGGCGATGTTCCGCAAAGTAAGCCAAACTTCTCCAGAATAGAATCAAATGGTCCGACATGATAGCACACGAGAGATGGTCGGCTTGCGTCAGTAGTGCCATCCGTCGATACAATGCATTCCACTGTGTCAGTGTCCACTCCTTCTGCCGTTGGGGTGCTTCTGCTTGGCGGGCATGGTACGAGGGGATAGTCCAGCTCATGCAATAGTCCGTCAAGGACTAACTCAATGTCTTCAGACCATGGCTGTGAAGCATCCCTCAGGGTCTCTCTCTTACTGCCAGAGTTCCACGTCATAAATCCGCGACACTGTGCGTTGCCGCATCGGCATTCAAAGGCATCAATATCATGAGTGACAACCTGGTAGTCGTATGTCAACTCGGTGCCTGGGCAAATATCTTCCATCGCGTTGATTGCGAGACATGGAAGAGGGCCAACGTCAATTTTGACCATTTCGCAATTCGGCGCACACGAATGGTTCACAAATCGTGATTCGTTGCCTTTTTTCCGACTGTCGATGAAGACTCCTTCTGCTAGTTCAATTATGTAGTAGTTCGAATACTTCTCTTTTGCTTGCTCTTCGAGACGTTCCAGTTCATGTTGTGATTGATGACTTCACCCACGTACTCCACAATAGTGGTCCCCTTGGGAATGAAGTCGATGGTTCGAAGCCCATAGCCACGATTTGACGTCAAGAACACCTCTGTTGCAGACGGTCGGAGACTTTCCAAACTGCGGTTACCACAGAATCTTCCAACCTTACAGTTCCAAGTTTGATAGCATTCTGTGTACGTTATTCGATTGACACATTCAGCTCCGCAAAAATCTAGTTAAAGATTGGACACAGGCTGCAATAGGGTCCATATCTGTGCAGGAATAAAATTCCAATTCAGTTATATCGATCATTCGAGGCTTGAAAATGTACTCGTTCTTCTGAATGAAGTCATATAAAGGTTCTTTCGCAGTAGCACCAACCTTCAATGCATCGTACATTCGTCCTATTTAAATACAGCAAGCTTCTCCTACCAATGGATTCTACGACCACGTTCTCCACGATCGTCTCGTTTGCGCTTTCTTTCTCTTCGTTCGTCGTATTCAACTTCGTCGCGTCTTTGCCTTGGGCTGCGTGACAGTCTACACGCGTTTTGTTGCCGAAATGGCTCTTGTCTGGCATGCCGGACTTCTTTGTCACTTTCTCTCTCGATTTGGACCCTCGTAGCCTCATGCCTTCCTCGCGTTACATCTTCTTTCCGTTCTCGATGGCTGTGACACATTGCCTCAACATCGCACGCAGACTCACGTGTACGGCGTGAAGTGTTCGTTGGTTGTTTTGCTTTGTGCAAAAATGACTTCTTTATCAATAGCTCGAGTCGCGCGGATGCTTGCTCAAACTTGTCGAAGAGGTGGATTAAGCCAGAGACATCTTTCTTCACAGCTGCGACATCTTTCTTCACTGCATCCAAGTCTAAGTGTAGTGCAGCAACCTGAGAATTAGTCAGAGCACAGAGTGTGAATGTTTGTACCCACCTCATCACTCACAAACAATCGCAGTTCTGAAAAACGCAGTTCCTGGGCCACCTCAAAAGTGTTCAACCTTTCGTGAAGTTTCTTCACTGCGCCTTGGATCTCTTTGCTACGTTGTTTCACTCGCGCAGTTTGTCCCAGAAGAAGAGCATGGGAATGCAATAACACCTCGTCAACAAAGCCGTAGAGCCCATTGTCTCGAAGTTTGAATGTAATCCTGGCGTCGCATGGTTCAAGATCTGGCCACCGGCTACGGTTAGCCATAAGTGGTAGTGACGAGTCTTCGACGCCTTCGCACCACTTGCAGACATCCAGCACTTCGTTCCCGATAAGAACTTCTCCATAGCAGAAACAACGTGATCCCATGAAGGGAAGCTGTACGCTTGTGAGCCATCCCTTGTGGCAGAAGTTTGAAGCGCGTATTCACTCACGTTTACTTTGGCACACCACTGTCCGAAGGAAGGACCACTGTCACCGCCCCCTTCTGTCATGGAGGAGAAGAAAATGCAAATGCGCAATAGCGCGAGCCAAGTACTTTTCCGGATAATTAGACTTATCCAGGTGGGTGCGCGCGAAATCATTTGCTGTTCTGGCGGCAAAGTTCGAGACAGAGCGCACAACGCGAACCTCGTGGACCTCGAGCAAATCTTGGCGCGCAGAAGGGAAACTTTGAACTATAGCGGTCCCCATGTCGATTTACAGCAGTGTGGAAAACCATCATGGTATATTCGAATGGCTGAGTCCTTGGGTCTACAATCAGATACCACACCATTTTCCTCTCTCGTTCAATGTGGGCGACGAGTGCGACTCTTTGCTTTGCGAAGTGGCTTCGAAGTGCGAGTCCCAGGCAATGGACACTACCGAGTGTGGACGTGCAAGTCTGATGTGGGATGTCCTTTCAAAATTGCTGCGTGTATGCATGTGAACAGAGAAATCGGTCGAAATGAGTGCACGATTTAACAGAATATGTAGGCTTGTGTCACTCGGTTGGACCTGCGTCACTCGCACCTCTTTCATTTGAAGAAGTACGACAAGAGAGAGCTTCCTATGACCAGAGAAGAACGTGACACCTTGCGAGATGTGAATTCGGATGACGACAACTCCAGTACACTGCCAAGGCGATTGAACGACCTGGTCTTCATAACGTCTGCGAGATCTGAAGTGGTTGAGCGCAACCGTACTCTTGACGTCTACGAAGGTGCTCTGACTGCAGCACAGTACGTGTACGATTCCCATGTATCCTGCAAAGATGCACAAGTGGTAACATGTGACATTGTGCGTGAGGCTCTACTCCTGGGTGTGGAATTGAAGCCAACGACAGTGTCAAAAATCAAGAAATTGGCTGTTAAGCAAATATCTGGAACAATTGTAGAAGGATATCGAAAGCTGCACGACTACTTCATTCGTTTGGGGCATGATAATCCAGGTAGAGACTGTTACGATGATGATTTATGTGGTGATTAGGGAGTTATTCTGTGTTTGAAACATGGTCTGATGGTACATTTCGAAGATGCTTTTATATCCCAGGCTGCTTTCATAACTGTGCAAGCAAAGTGAAGCCACTAATCTCGCTTGATGGAACACACCTCAAAGGCATCTACAAGAAGTCTGGTGTGTTTCTAGCAGGAAGCATGAAAGATGGCTCTGGTAGCAATTTATTGGTGGCTCTCGCAATCGTACCCGCTGAGAACGAGGAAAACTGGGTTTGGTTCATGAAGCACATAAGGGCGTCATGTCTGCAATTACCACCTGATTTTTTCTTCATCTCTGACAGATGCAAAGGTACAATCTCATCTATTCCAAAATCAGCTGGCTGTCCGTAGGCTTACAAAATGCCGTGGAACCCGCATACCTGGCATAGATATTGCATGTTCAAGACAATATTATTTTCTTGAACATCCGAGATCAAAAAATCAAAGTCAGCGATGACGACCGAGAACTCATCTACCAAGCTGCAGACGCGCAAACTGAGAAGTCGAAGACAGCTAACGTAAAGCTTCAATTTATGACAAATCTAGCCGATGCGCCACCATTGAAATCGCATACCTCATCTTCAAGACGTGTGTTCGGAATTCTGAAAATTGTGGCGCAACGACAGGACACATCTCTATAAACTGCTCTATGTTTTATATTGTTTTGGAGAATATTGGTTTGTACAGAATGCTTTATCTCCTTGAAGATGAGCGCTTCAATTTAAGACAAAGGGATCACACTTCGAAAATGTATGAGAAAATGCATATCTTTTGGAAAAAGAAAATATTCATTATGAGGAGAAAATATATTAATTTTAATATGGTATTGATGTTAGCAGTATGCGAAAAATATCTCCCGATCAAATCACTACCGTAGTCATTTTGAAAGCAAGTCGCAAGGTGTCGAGAGAGCAAGACAAGAAGTTAAATCGCAATCCAGGTAAGCTATCAAAGAACGACTGGGTTAACATACTCTATCTAGATGACGAAGACTTGAGTTGTTTCGTGCGTTGCTGTCTCGGTGGTGCTTTCTGGTGGTTGCATCGACGACTCCGTTTGAGGCTGTGGCTTTCGCTTTCTCTTTTCTCGCGTGTGCTGCGCAATTTTCTTGCTTCTTCACGTGCCAGTGCGCGCTGTTGCTTTGTCTCGTCAATCTCCTGAAGCAACGACATGGTCAGTACTCGTCCCGCGACATCAATGGTTTTCGGCTTTGCGGGTGCGCGCTTGTTCGTCGCTGTTGGTAGACATAGAATATCTTGGCGAATTTCATCTCGCCTCTTTATCCATTCAGCTTCTAAGTAGGACGATGGAACGCCACCGTCGTGGAATAGTTTAAATCTTTCCACCATTCGATCATAGTTTAAAGGCCAAATACCGGAGGTTTTAAATCCAGAGATCATATTCGATGGCTTCATCTTCATGGTCCAGGCGCTCGACGCAATTTTCAATGCTTTATCTTTCCCAATACAGTTCAAACTTCCACTAACTACGACATCAATAAGCTTAACGTCCAATCTCAATAAATAGTACCGTCATTGATCATTTCTTCATAGATACCATGTCTTATTGCTGTTTTGAAAGCGCTGAAGACACAGATATCGAGCGGCTGGAACAAGTGGGTAGCGTTTGCGGGCAAACAAAACAAGACAATTCCAAGATCAACGCATAGAGAAACTATGTCATCGGAGTAGTGAGACGATAGACCATCAAATACAAGTAAAACAGGACGCTGTATCTCGTCGTCGACACACTCGGAATAAACTCTGAGCCAGTTTTCAAACAGTTGCTCCTTCATAAATCCCTTTGGTGAGGTGGAAATTGATGCTCCGGGAATAGTGCTGCAGCTACCAAGACTGCGGTCAATTCTCTCGCCTGGGAAAAGAAACAGAGGAGGCAACATTTTGTCATCGGCACTACCACATGCAACCACTGAGAGATGGAAATTCGTCGCCAAAATTTTTGTCCAAACGTTGCGAGATTCTTTTAATGCAACGACTTTTTTTTGATTTTCGTCGTGATGTGAACGACGTTTCATCCATGTTGAATATACGATTGGCAGTAAAATCATGATCTTCAAGTGCCTTGGTGAGAGAGGCGTGCATCAAGTTCACTTCGTCTAGAGACACACAATTTCGAGCACGAGAAATTACTTGAGCAGTTCGGGAGGTGAGTTGAGGATGGCGTGATATAAATCGGTGGTACCAGCCACCTTGTAAGGTTACCTTCGAGTCAAGCCGACGGGCGATTTGGTTGGCAATCATTAATATACTGGCACGGTCGGTAGGATACCCATCCATTTGCATGGAGCAAATCCAAGCAACTAAGTCTGCTTCGCAGCTAGGAGGGAGGAAAGTTTTAGGCCCCCTTCGTTTGGGCTCCTTTATGGCTCCACTGCGTGCTTCACGGACCTTACGCATTAGTGTGTCATACGGGATTTTCGTGGCTTCGGCGACTTCAACACCAGGTTTCCCAGTAAGCACAAGCTCAACAGCCTTAAGAAGCTCTTCCCTGGAATTGCGGCCGCGTGGTTTGCATTCAGGCACCATGGGTGGTCTCCAATGGTCCTTACAAATGGATATATTAAAAAAGGCAGGTATATAGTGATAGAGGATTTTGCATCGAGAATTTACGCATTGTCATTGACTATAATCCATACGTCATAAACTGAAGCATTTGTCTTAAATTGAAGCTTTACGTTTCTGCCTCGAGCACACAATAACCTATCAAATATTGTCCTTTTCAGTGAAATGTGGACTTGGCAGTTCATTGGCCAAATCGCATAGCAATCGACTATGCTAAATTTAATGTGAAATATTGTGTAGTATACAAAGTTAAGTACAATTTCTTCCTAGCAATGGTACCTGCATCCCAGAATACCGTCATGCATGATTTCTACGCCCAGCACAACCTCGTTATGAAGTGTCAAGACGCCGCGCGTATCTTCCGCGAGTCAGCGTCCATCTTGGCCTTTCCCCACGGATATAATTAAGGTGATTTGATTGGTCCAAATATTGAAAATACTGATATATGATTGGCTAGTCGATTGTTAGTCAATTCTGGCAAGTCGATTCGATTCGACAGCCCAGTCCAATTTGGAATCGAATGCATAATATCAAGCCAGCGCAGAAATCTTGGGCAAGCTGGGCCATAAATGATGAAGGATTTGCCACACATGGTGTAAAAACGGCAAATGGGTCTGAGCCAAATCACTCATGGCTTGGTATTCTCCTACGCTCATCAAATCCAGTGCCTGCGTATTTTCAATACATGACGAAACTACAAGCAAAATTCAAGGAGCGCTTGCACGAGGCGGACTGCAAGAGCCCTTTGGGTCTCGTAGTGAAGGCTCAAATCGAGGTTGAACAAAGTGTCAAGTGGTCGAGGCAGTATATTGTAAGTTACCCATCAAGACCTTCATGTAGGCCTCCCAAGCAACTCTAGATATGAAGGACCCGCGCAACGTTGGAAAATACACGGTTCGTCATGGGAATTCCTCTACGTTCACCAGCCGCGTACATGAAGTGGACGTTGTGCGCCGACACTGCACTTGCAGAAGATGGCAAGACAATCTATTACCCTGGCACCACGCCTATGCTTGTACCAAACGACATAGTACAAGGAAAGCTAAAACATTCCATCTTATCGTGCAGTAGGATATCCCTTTTACTACATATACAAAGCTGAGCAAGACCTTTACCGCAAAACAGTGTATCCATCACCTCCAAAAAACTTGGCAAGTGACATCTTCGTAAAAGCTCCAGGGTGCTTCACATCGACCGAACGAAAGTATTTCCGTGTGTTGCTCATATTGACTTAAAGTACTAGGCGACGTGGGCCACCCAAAATGAAAAGATTCAAAATCTCGTGCGGAAGAGACGATTCGCTAAACTTAAGAATTTGGAATTCAAATCTGTCATAATTGCTCAAAATTTATAACTGTGTCGATTTACAATACCAGGAGACGACTGGAAACACCAAGTGACAACTGGAGACAACTGGGGAGACAACTGGGGACAACTGGGGACAACTGGGGCCAAATGGAGACAACTAGAGACAACACGTGAACTGGAGACAGCAAGAGACAACTGGGAATAACGCGTAAAATGGGGACAAGTGGGGGCAACTGGAGACAAGTGGGGGCAACTGGAGACAACTGGGGACAACTGGGGACAACTGGAGACAATTGGAGACAACTTGGGACGACTAGAAAAGACACGAGAACTGTGGACACCTGAGAGGACAGCGGCTGTCCTACACAACACAAAGCATACTTCACACAGACCTTGTGTGAAGAAAATTACCAAAGGTTGCCTAAGAAATCAGTCAAAACTCACACAAGCTTTGTGTGAAGTCCATTTTCATGACGTGGCGCCATAATATTGCAAGACTATGGATTTTCAGTGGACGCAATCAAACTGACAAAAAACGACTCTTTTTGGGGCTTTAATATAACGGTGAATATCCGGAATCTGTGCTAAATAGCGAAATTCCTCCATCAAAGGTTTCCTAACGGTCAAGCATATTGTCAATTCCGGCCAAATTTGCAGATTTCGATTGATTTAGCATTTTGTGAAGAGCCACTCAAGAATCGACCCTTTAATCTTTTTGGTCGAATTGATGATAATTAAGATCCTGCAACACTCGAACGGGACTCTGCAATGCAACAACATGCGCATATGAACGCCGTTTACCTCTGCTTCATGTGCATTCTATTGTTTGGCGACATCCACTCGCGTCATAGGCTAGGGGAGAGTTATGCGTTGTAGACCAACCTGGCGATGCTCTGGTTGGGATGCTTATGGAACTGGGGTGTTTCCAAAAGTTGTTGGATGTGACTTGGCTATGTATCAAGCATTCATGTGGTCGATACTTCTATTCATCGCCGCTTTTCTCCAGTCAAAACTTTGTGCCCCAAAATTGAGACAGATTTGATTGGCTGAAAACAAGCCCAAAATTCCTCAAAACCTCCCAATATAGACATTTATTTGTTTCTACAGTCATACTGCGTCATTGCTGGATCGATTTGACTTTGTCGATTGAATCAATCGATCTTGGAAATTTTGAGTAAAACGCGCAAAATAGATTTCGTAATTAGTGCGTCATTTTCAGAAAGAACGTGGCGACGATCCAACGCCATGATTGACCGCATATCCACTGACATTGCTCTCCTAATTATCGACTACCTCTGTCCAACAGATCTTCTGTGTATAGAGCAAACGTGTGAGCGCTTTAGATCCTTGGTTGCTCGAAATGACATTTGGCAGCCACTATATGCTCGACTTTTTCCTCTCTCGAGCCTTGGATTGCAGCACTGTCAAACATGGAAGCATGTCTATCTCTACAAAGCCGGTCTTCAGCATGCATGGAAAAAAGGCACTGCACACTGCATTCTTGCGCAAGATGCACACACTGATGCAGTCAACTACATCACAGCCCAAAAGTCTGCTGGACCGTTCAACAACCTCTTTGCAACTTGCTCGTTCGATCGTACCATCAAGCTGTGGCGTAAACCCACTATGAGAACACCCTATTGTCCTCCTCTTTGCACACTGTCGGGCCACGAGGTCTTTTCCTGTTTTTTGATCATTTGACATGAGATTAGAATGCGGTTTGGTCCCTTGCCTGGGGTTCAAACACCTCTGAGCTCTTCTCAGCATCATTCGATGGCACGATTAGAAGCTGGGATGTCGAACTGGCTGTCTGTTCTCGTGAGTTATGTGCCAATGCTGATCGTTTGCTATGCATGGCTATCGAGAAGGAAAGTGTTTGGACAGGTTCATTAACTGGCCACTTGATCCAATGGAGCAATGCATCGTCGAATACCATGACTGGTCGTACACAGTGCATTACGCCATGCATTTCTGCATTGCATAAACACAATCACTTGCTCTATGTCGGAGGTGTCAAGCACGTAGAAATCTGGGACGACCGGTCTCTGCATGCTCCTCTGACGCTACTCCAAGGACACAATCAAGCTGTCATGGACATCACTTCCTTTTCTGAGGTAAATTTTGCTCAAAATTGACTTCATCCACCTTGCTCTAGTGTATGGTCATGTCTGTGAGCAAAGACGGAAGGCTCAAGGCATGGGATGCCACTGGCCTGACGAGCACTCCACTAATGGACATACCAGTCCACAAGGCAGCCGTTAGATCGATTGCGGTATTGATTTTTCCCCTTGACCGCGTTGAACCTTTCTCCAGACATGCGACGACTTGGTCGTGACTTCATCGAATGATTCTACTGTGTCCTTATGGAATGTCTTGGGAGAGAAGCAGAATCGATCGCTTCAGAAGCTGCGGGACCTCGCAGTCCATTTCAAGCAAGTCCCAAGCGTTGACATCGACGAATGTCATCTCTACACAGCGTCATGCGACTCGACAATGACAATACACGAATACACAATTTGTTAACTCACAACGCTTTGCCTACCAACGCAATCTTAGTCTTCTCGATGATTTCAGGCACGACGGCTGGCTCAGCAAGAGTCGATACATCGCCAATCGAGTCGGATTCGCCATGGGCAACCTTACGCAGGATGCGGCGCATGATCTTGCCACTGCGAGTCTTGGGCAAGCCGGAGACGAAGACAATAACATCAGGAGTGGCAAACGCACCGATCACGTGACGGACTTGCTTGACAAGCTCTTGCTCGACTTGAGGGCTTGGTTCCACACTGTAAATGAGTGTGACGAAACAGCAAATGCCTTCACCCTTTACGCGGTGAGGCACGCCGACGACAGCAGCTTCAGCAACGACGTTGTGGGCCACAAGAGCGCTTTCGACTTCAGCTGTACCAATGCGATGACCAGAGGTACACAAGACGTCGTCGATACGACCAGTGATCCAGTAGTAGCCGTCAGCATCACGGCGAGCACCATCACCCGTGAAGTAATAGCCAGGATGAGGCTTCATGTAGACGCTGAGGTAGCGCGAATGGTCGCCGTAGACAGTGCGAGCAATACCAGGCCACGTGCTCTTGACGCAAAGACGGCCTTCAACATTGCCACCTTCGACTTCGTCGCCTTGGTCATTCAAGAGGGCAAATTCAATGCCAAAGAAAGGAAGACCGCAAGAACCAGCCTTCATTGGAGCAACACCGGGCAAACCAATACCGATGTGGCCACCGCTTTCGGTTTGCCAGTAAGTATCGACAATAGCGCATCGACTCTTGCCGACAACTTCGTAATACCAACGCCAAGCTTCAGGGTTGATGGGTTCACCCACACTACCAAGAATGCGAAGCGAGCTCAAGTCATATCCATCGACCTTGTTGGCACCATGGCTCATCAGCGCACGGATGGCAGTAGGAGCTGTGTAAAATTGGGTAATTTTGTATCGTTGAACCAAGTCCCAGTAGCGGCTTGGGTATGGGTACACAGGCGTGGATTCAAACATGACAGTGGTAGCTCCGTTCGAGAGAGGGCCGTAAATGATGTAGGAGTGTCCAGTAATCCAGCCAGCATCAGCCACACAAGCGTACACATCATCTTCATGCAAGTCAAAGACGTATTTGGTTGTAATGTGCGTGTAGGTGATGTAACCACCCGTCGTGTGGGCTACACCCTTTGGTTGACCAGTGGATCCAGACGTGTAGAGGATAAACAACAAGTCTTCGGAATCCATCCATACAGCGGAGCAATATGGGCGCATCTTGGGAAGGAGTTCATACATGTCGACTTCCTTGGGAGAAGTCAATGGCGCGGCAGTACGCTTGAAAACAAAAATTTTCTCGACAATATCAAGGCCTTGGACTGCTTCATCCACGGTCTTTTTGAGGGCCAAAGTGCGGCCACCACGCTTGCCTTCATCGGCAATAAAGACCCACTTGGACTTGGCATCAACAATGCGGTCACGCAAAGCATCCGACGAAAAGCCAGCAAATACAACACTGTGGATGGCACCAATACGAGCACAGGCCAGCATGACCATTGCAACTTCAGGAATCATAGGCATGTACACAGCAACCGTGTCTCCTTTGCGAACACCATGCAACAACATTGCATTAGCAATCTTGCAGGTTTCAGCAAGCAATTCGTTGTAAGAAATGCGGCGGTGAACACCAGGCTCGTCGGATTCCCACAAAATGGCAGTCTTTTCACCACGCTCGGCAATGTGTCGATCAATGCAGTTCGTGCTCACGTTTAATTGACCATTGAGGAACCAGGAGATGTCCCCATTTTCAAAATTGCCATTCTTCGTCGTGTCAAAGTCTCGGAACCACAAGATATTCTCACGAGCTTTTTCCGCCCAAAATTTGTCAGGGTTTTCGATCGAGTACTTGTAAAGTTCACGATAGGTATCCATCCCCTTGATGTGGGCCTTTTCAGCCACGCGAGGGATCACGTCATACGAACGAGGAGAGTCCTTGTCGGGGTTGGACATGGCAGTCAAGGATTGGGTTGTGCCTCCAACAGGAGAAAAAGGAAAGTGAGCTCCTCGATCTTCTCTCAAAGTTTATCCGGATGGGTCACGTTTCCGGATAAACTTTTTGCCCAAAAGTTCGACGGGTAAAACCATGCAATATCCATGGGACAAACGTGAGTCAAGTACCGATCTATCACGCCAAGTGATGTTCATGACTGTTGCAAGTCCATCGTGGAATACTGACTTTGCAAGAGAGCGTTCCGATTGATAAAGCGCAGTAGTCACATGAATCGTACATGGCAGTAACCGTGCAATAAATTCTTCCACTGAATTCCAAGCCTAGAGAACGCACTCGAAAGAAATCGTCGTGGATGCATCATCAATCATTTCGACTGACGTGGATGGTGAGCTGCGACATGCGAGTGTGAGAAACGTGTATTTCCCAATATCCCTTTCGGATGAAGTGGATTCTCCCTGGAAGTTCCCTTCACGGGGCACGTCAAGAAACAGTAGGATCGCCATGGAAAGTCAAACCAATGCCAGGGGCGAGTTTAAGGCCGTTGGTTGAAGTGCAGAACCAGGCGGCTAAACTTTGCCACTATTGATTTTTCCCGGCCGCAGACTCCGCGCGTTTAAAGACAAGGACTGGCGCCACGACCCACGAAACATGTACACACCGTTTGGATGTTTTTTGCGCGAAATATCATTACAAGAGGCTTGATCGCAGCTCGACAGCAAGCCGCCGCCAACTGAACATGATCGCGATAAAGATGTGGCCGCAACTTGCAGAAGCGCCCAACGTGGCGACACGCTGACATCGATTTGGCAAAGCCTCACCTGGAAATCATGCGCGTTTCCTTGCCCCCAACATCTGATGCCCCTTGGACGAGTTTTTACTTTGGTTTTCGCGAATCAAGTCCACCAATTGGCTTGGATTTCCATGCCCGCCATGCTACATCGTAGAAGGACGAAAGCGAAGAACAACGCTGACGAGACAAGCATGTCGGTGAAGACGATATTGGCCATGAGGTTGTCGGCACCTTTGGACTGTCATGTCAATGAAAAATATCAGAAATGAGTGAAACTTTTGAACAATTCTTCCAAAACATATAAAGTTTTTTGCAAAAAATTTGGTTTCTCGAGGCAGTTTCTTCAAAATTATTAGAAATTTCACAAATTTGTAAATACTCTTGAAAAAAACGTTGAAATTCTTATGGATGTCAGTTTGAGTTGACCTGATCCGAGAGGCATGCCACGAGAGAGGAGCGCGTCGACATCGAGCCCCCAGCCAGCGAAGCGCCAAAAGAGCAATTCGTGGGACGACACGGAAGGGCAAATTGAAGCTATTGAAGTTCCACGAAGACGTAAACGAGATGTGCTCAAACAGGTCTCGATGCGTTTGTTCCTTAGTGCGCAAGGGTATACGAGCGACATCTTGCGCACAGTCTTCTCGCAGTTTGATGGACAGGAACGGGAGACTGCTCCAGAACCTGAACCTGTTTCAGCACCTTCCCGAACTCGCAAGTACTGGATGCCGCAAACACAAGATGATGCGACTCTTTCTGTCTCTCATGGTGTTTTCAATTGACGTCATCACCAACTAACTTCATGATTCCGTAGCAAATGGGCTCAACGTCAACATGAACTTTTTCCTGTCAAGATACACAGATCCTACATCCTACTTCTACAAGTTCCGTGATACGCAGCGAGAACCACGCAAAGCCGTTGTCGTCCTTGTGAGTCTCTCATGGCTCAAACCTCACGAGGAAATCGTCAGCTGGGAGCGCGTGAATGGTCTCAAAAATGCAACACTCAAGTGGAACGCATACACAGAACCTCTTCTTGTTGATATCAAGACTGGTGCAATCCTCGATGGCCATCATAGGTATACTGTTGGACTGCAGCTTGAGCTCAAGCAACTTCCATGCGTTTTGGTGGATTATTTGGGCGACGATCTCATCACGGTCGACGTTTGGCCTGACTGTGGACGCACATCCCTCACGAAACGAGAAGTTATTGACATGGCTCTCTCTCCTAACGTTTTTCCTCCAAAGACTAGTCGCCATCGTTTCACGGATTCATTGCCTCCCATTTCGATTCCACTGGATGCGCTGCGAGCAGAACCGACAGAAGGCACTATAGGTTACGAGTAAGAACTGTCCCTCTAGACCTTGATCTAATGACGTGGGTCGTAGGTGTCCTGCTGTCTCGCTGGCCCACGAGGAAATTGAATCGTTGACTGTGGCTACACCCGAACGCTTCAGCAAGCGCAAATTCGTCCTCGAAACGTCGATCAGCTTGCTGAATGGGGCATCGAACCTAGCGACCACTGTGGTTAAATCTCTTTTCCGCCATCGTATTCGCGAAATCGAAGAGAACAAAAAGTCGTCGACAACATTGGATTTGGTCACCCGTCCATCCAAGAAAGATCCCAATCGCAGTGGCGTGTTTGATGCAATTCGTGCCAACGACCCGACGTCGTCCTTCTCGCGTATCAAGGGACGCATGGCCCAGACGCTCGACGACATGATCGATTCCGGCAATACCTACCGCAAGTTCTTTGTTTCGCGTATCACGGATCCGACGTCGTATTTTTACAAATATCGCTTGGATACCGAGAAGGAACGTTCGCCTAAACGTCTCAAGGTCGTTCTCGTCCTGGTCTCATGGCTCAAAGCACACGAAGCGATCGTCAGTGCATCTCGTGTCGATGGTCTCCGCCGAGCCACTGTGAAGTGGGATGCTTATATGGAACCCCTCCTCGTGGACCGCAAGACGGGTGCCATTCTAGATGGCCACCATCGATATACTGTTGCCGTTCAACTCAACCTCGTCTCAGTTCCTGCTGTGCTTGTCGATTACCTCGAAGACGACTCAATCACAGTGGACGTATGGCCTGAATGTGGCCGTGATTCTCTTACAAAGGCCGAAGTCATTGCCATGGCTCTCTCGGACGATGTGTTTCCTCCGAAAACCTCTCGCCATGCCTTCTCGGACGACTTGCCACCCATCAAGATCCCATTGGAGAAGTTACGGCAGCCTTATTTCGCTGAGGTGTCGAGCTAATTGACTGTGAGTTTGTTTTCCTCGGTCGAGTGTTACTACGTTCATTGCCACGTCGATGCTGTTCGTGTCGGAGTGATGTGTGCGACGATCACATCCCCAATTAAGGTCGTAATCAGTGGGAGGCAAGCATACAAAACTCAAGTGTAATTTCAACTCCAACTACAATGCGACCAATAACATGATATCATGTACTCTCTCGTCGTATTTTGGCGATATGGTATACAAATTGCAAGTATACATAACAGCAACCAATGATACTCTTCACGACGACGAAGTATCCGGACTATAGATAGAAAAAAGGACCGGATCTCGTCCAAAATCCTCAACATGCGCTGTCTGTACAGTCGCTGGAGCGAGAGACGCTTCAGCTTTGTCGTCGCAACTGCTGAGCGCATTGCCGCGTGAAAGAGACACACCGCGGAGCAACAAAGATACTCCAGACCAACGTTGGACGAAGCATCATTGCGTATGAGCGACTTTTCCCATCTGAGTCAACCCAACTGAATGGTCGAAGAAATCCTACTGGATGTGTCGTGGGGATATAATCTATAGATAAAGAGGAATAATCCTTGTGCAACGTTGCTACAATACTGAGGTATATTTTGTCTCTTGCGGGAAATATCCTAATTCTGTAAATCCGAGGATGATTATCCGGATTTTATGGTTGAATGGGTGCCTGTAATCACGATGATGGCCGAGTGATCACTCGTGAATCTACCATGGCCGGGTCTGTGGTGACGGAAAGTACAGCGCCGCCGCCACCAAAGTCGATTGATGAGAGAAATCGAAGCTTGTCATCGACGTCGTCGACCAGTTCAAATGATAAGGAGCCGCCCGCGCCTTCATCAAACTTAGCTTTGTCTGGACGTGGAAAGAAACCTCAACGCGATTCGTGCAAGATTTGTTTGCGCCAATTCACGAAGTTGTTGCAATCAAAACGGTGCTATTACTGCAAGAATGTGGCGTGCGCGCTGTGTGCGTTCAAGATTCCCATGTTCCATTCAGAAAAGTCCAAGCTAGGAAAGCATTCGCTCCATGCTCATCTGTGTGCGCATTGCTATGACACGAACATTTTGAACCAGTCGGGCAACGAACGCCACTCAGAAATCGGCACGAATGAAGACAACCACGAAGATGGAACGTTGATTCTTGTGGATGAATCGACATCCGATGCAGGAGAAATGCAACAACGCACTGGCTTGTGGTTGTCCCTTTTTACAGCAGTTCTCATGCTCGCCATTTCGGTTGCAGATGACATAGACTATACCTACCGTGTTTGTGGCCTCGTTGGTTTCTACCTTGTGTTCGTGTACATCCATCCTATGTTCGCAGCCTACGCAAATGTACAGAAGTCGTCGTCAACAGCTTCTTCTCAAGTTGCCCCACGTCGATCGTCCTCAGCAGGCAATATCGAGTCTTCACCATCGTCCTCTGGAAGAAGCATCCAAGTTCCTACTGTAGACGACTACCGCCGCCGTAAGGATGAATTGAACTCTCTGTACGACGAACTCCTGGCATCCAAGGAATGGGTCAAGAACGAAAGCAAATCGACGTCCAATGTTACTTTGTACGAAATTGACAGTGGCGAAGGTCAACCTATTTTCAAAGCGGTTAGTGCCAGCCACCTTCTAGTACGAATCATGCTCACGCCATTGTAGGAAGCATTTATCCCCGGTACAACACCAGAAGAATTGCTTTCATTTCTTTCGAGCGCCGATTCCACTATTCGTCGGAAGTGGGACACAGGCATGGCTTCTAACGAAGTGATCGAGACGATGGAGATTGATGGTGTCACGCTTAGCGTGATCCACAATACCCAAAAGCCTCACGGGTTTGGCCTTGTGAGCTCACGCGATTTTGTCAACTTGGTCTTTCGTCGTGACGCCCATGTGGTCCTTCAAGGCGTTGTGGATCGCCCAGATGTTATCATTAAGCCTGGTGTGCTCCGTGGTCAAGTGCTTTTCGTCGCGTATGTGTGTACTCCTACTGAAGGCGGATGCCACATGACGTATTTGAACCATGTTGAAATCGGTGGCTCGCTTCCAAAGAAACTTGTCTCGAATGGCACGGCCGACAACGTGATGAAGATGATGAGCATGTGCATCCAGTCCAAGAAGAAATGGTTCTCCTAACATGTCTTTCGTATTTACTGCATTATTTGTGTGACAACGCGGTCGATGGCGATCTCTGTCGTCACATGCACGACACGACGAGCTATTCGAGCATTGGAAGGGGACTTTGGCGACATATCTGGCATAAATAAGTATTTCAAAGACATGATGATAGCATACCGTCAACGGAGGAGGATGCACCGAGGGCTTCAGAATCACCGAGACTCACAGTAGTGCTGTTGCTGCCACTACTGCTTCTACTATGGCTGCTGCTACTACTGCTTGATCTGCTGGCGCTGTGTGAAAGTTCTAAGGCACAGTCGTAAGTCACGAAGAGTTTTCAATCGTCAACTACCGCTTGAGGAGGACGAATCGTCGCTCGATTCACTCCACGCCAAGGAGACACTGCTGTCGCTTTTCTTCATTGTGGAGCCAACTCCGGTGGGGGGCTCTTCCGCATCCAAGACAGACCACGTGGAGTCATTTTCGCAAGATTGAGAAGGAACAAAGTTTGCCTCATCCAGCGAACACTTGACAGTATCTTCAAACAGATCATAGTGCGTTGTGTCTTCCTCGATGGATGCTTTCTCTGAACCTTCCATCGACGACTTATTGTTGGAGCTGTGATCGACGTTCGCAATAGCAGCTTGATACACCGACTCAACCATGGCCTGTGCCACTTCCAGGACAATTGGCATTGGATTGCCTGAGCTTCTGCAGTCAATTGCACTCTTCACGACCACCATGTCTGATCCATCGACGCAATTCTCGCTGTCGTTTGGTACATCTTTATCAACATGTGATGCGCACTGTTGTATCCTTTCGTCGATGCTTTCATTCGCATAAGCCAATGCGTTCTCAATGAGTTCCGTGATGATTTGTTGGATCATTGCACCGTGTTGCTGGTACATCTCCGCTTGTCTCTGAGCTAAGGAGAGCGAGCATTTTCGAGGACTTGATGCTTGAAAGATGGACTCAACCACTTGAGTCGACATCTGCCTTGCAATGTCGTCGATTTGGCCACTGACTTCCTCTCGCGGTGTGTATCCGTTTGGTGCATTGTCTGGCCCTGTTGATTCATATGGATCCATGGGAGGAGATGAACTCTGCAGCGTTGAAGTCTCTCGTTCCTTTTGCCTCCTTTGGTTTCGTTTGGCTTGCAACTTTGAAACGGGCCGAGGACTTGCTTCAATATCGATTGCGATTTCTTCAGCCAGTTTGATGTTGGCATGTAATTTAGCGACAGAGTTTGGCTTGGCGCTTTCCACGGGCAATGGAGATCTTGTTTCCTGACGATCCGTTGATGCATACGGTGAAGTATTGGCCGGTGACGGCTTGGCGCGATGCACGGAAGTTTTCGTCATGCTGTTAGCTTTGATTGCCCCTGCCGTCTACAAAATGGTGCTTCAGCAAGAATCTACTGACTGGAATTCTACCTTGGGGCGATGTGCTCCTCGTTTGCTAGGGCCTTTTTCATCGAGCGACATTTTGCGAGGGGGAGATGTCGCCGCATATGGCGACTTGGGGGGCGACGTTGAAATGTTTGGGTTCCATGGCGTCCTGGATGTAGCCGGGCGGGGCTTGACTGGAGTGCAATTTGGTTTTTGGGGCGTCTCGACTTCACGGTGAAGCACGGGCGAGTAGACAGTCTGTCGGGGCATGAACATGAACGTAGTTGGGTTGGGAACTGCTATCTTGGGCTACAAAAATAGTCAGAAGCTCGTTCCCTTGGCGAATGCCAACTTTGGTCGTTGAGAGCGGTTCTCGAGGGGTCGCGATCGTTTTCATGAATGGGATTGCGGGAGTCTCCATGGTAAAATCGTGGTTGAGATTCTTTAGGAGAGTGTGCCAGATCGAACTCGATCGCCATCGATCTTGCTTGATATTTGCAGGAGGGGCATCGTCTCCTCGATGAGAGGATTTCGGTGGTGAGGGGCTCCGCCTTGAGGGTTTGGAAGACGAAGGCGGACCTCCCTTGACTAACTATCAAAACAAGGGAAGATCAACAGTATCACCACGGCGAGCCTTACTGTCGAGAAGGACACAAAGCTTCGAAACATGGATTTCGCCGTCTCATGATCTCGGCCAAAGCATGCCGCCGTGATCTCATACGCCTTGCGATAAGCTTGTAGTGCTTCTGACGTCTACTTCAGTCATGAGTCCTTTGGGTGTTCGGATTATCTCCAGACATGATCCAAATGTCCAACTTCAGAGGCGTAGCTGTGGAGAGCGTTCGCGAGCATGGACGTTAATTTATCGCGCTGGGCGATATCATGACCGCCAAGCTTGGTCCATGCCACGAGAGCTTCAAAGAGCATTGACGACTACGAAGAGGTCGCATCAGGTTGAAATCCATCGTCCAGGTCCAACAGCATGCTGGGCATTTGCAGCGGCGGCAGTGTGCTCGTTGGCATGAGCAAAGAAGTCTGAGATCTCTAGATGAGCTTTCGCAATCGAAGCACGATGGGAAATGAGTCGTTCGCGGTTGTTTTGGTCTACATCCACGTCGACTCTTGCTGATTTAGGACGTCATACCTGTTGTCAAAATGTCAAAGATCTTGTACTCGAGCTCCATCGTCTCGTAGACATACGCCATGCTTTCATCGAGTTCATCTAAATGCATGGGTGGTTCAGGCGGCAATGGCGGCAATGGCGGCAATGTCTTACGTACATATTCGTTTACTGAGGAGACTGAGCTGTTTCGTCACTCGTAGCCGAAGATTGAGCCATGTGATGTGGAATTCGTCTGGTGTATCTCGATCGATGGCAAGAGTAGCGAGCAAGGCATTAGCTTTCTTCAGCAGGCTCTGCGTTGCTTCGTGATGGCCTGGAGAGCTCAAGAGTGAGGACGCGTGAGGAAGTTGATAGAAGGTTCGTACGGGCTTTGAAACAAGCTCCTGCTAGAGAGGTGGCTAGCTCGATGAAGTGGCTGCATACGTCGAGTCGCTCAAATGGCGAGTGGAACGGCGCGAGGATTTCGCGATCAAGAAGCGCAACGAGGGCATCCACGTATTTGGGATGGGTGTCCATCATCATGATCGTCGTGCCATCGGCGGAACGGTAACGACCGAGGAATCAGTTACATAACAAAAGGACAAGGTAAGTTAATGCGTTACTTGCTTCTCGACGTCGTCTGTGCCAGCTATGATGGATTGCACGAGTTGGTCGAGCATGTACATAAAAGCGGGATTCTCCTTGACCCTATCGATCAACGCGGCATGTCAGCATGGAGGAAGCAAGTAGAGTAAGGCGTACCAAATGATGAATTTTGTCGCTTGTTGCGGGGTCAAAATTGTCTGAAGCATCGCAACTTCATTGTTGAGCGATCGGTTCTTTTCCTGCGTGGCCACTTCAAACGCAGCCAAGTTGCGCAGGTTCTTGTTGAGGTTTTCCCGTAGAACTTTGATTTGTTCGCGCCGCTGGAAGATTTGACGTTGCTGCGCTTGTGAAATGTTCAACTCCTTGGCGAGGATTTCCCACAAATTGCTGCTCTCCGAGTCACTCGGCGGTGGTGGCGCGTGTTGAGTCGCCATGGAGGGCTTCATCGGCACTTCATCGCCGTTTTCGACCGAGTACAGGCACATTTTCGTCACTTGAGTTGGCAAGAGCAGCTCTCGCACTCGTGCAATGTGAAATGAAATGGTTTCTTGCCGCTTGGCGCCATAATCACTGTAGTTTGTTTTATACTGTTCGATAAACTTGGCCACTTCTGCTTCGCTCGCTCCAGTCTAGACATAGCTCAGTCATGATCGTTGGACTAATTTGATGTGTACTTGGAGCAGATGTTGCATTTTCTGCTTGTACGTGGCCTTCTCCTGTCGCTCCACAAGAATTGCTTCTTTGCCAATCTTCAGACGCATTTTCAAATCTGTGTTTTCAATCTCCAGCTTTTTTAGCCGCAGCTCGTTCTCCTGGATACGTGCGAGACGTCGTTTACGACTTTCTCGAGCCGAATCGCGGTTCCGCTTCAATCGCTTTCGCTTCTTCTTGGACGCATCCGTCGTTGAAGCTGTAAGACTTGACCTGTCACTCTCATCAGACTGCGAATCGTCCGAATCTGAATCTTCAAACGACGCAACAGAATCCCTTGAGCTGCTCACGGTCGATTCCCGTTTAATCATGGGAGGTTTCGGTGGTGCAATCGACGTGGGAGTCGCCACGACCGCCGACGACAAATCAAGCGAATGCGGTTCGCCAGAAAGAGTAGGTGGTTGCGCTGGAACCAGAGATGGTGTCGCCGTTGCATCTTGTACCAGTGGAAAGAGGTCGTCTTCTTTCATCTCGTCTTCCAGTACGACGGTCTGGTCCAATGGGGCAAGGTCTGAAGTCAAAAAAAGCCACTGGAAAGCGTCTTCGTCGCGAAACATGTCCGTACTTTCGAGACCATTAGAAGCAACGTTTGAGTATCCACTCTCTGCTCCCGCTCCGACGCTTCCAGGGCCGTCGTAGGTCGAAGCGCCGCCAGGTCCAACTTCACCTAGGTCCATCCCACTCGATTTCAAACTTGCAGCTAAAGTGAACACGAGGGGAGCACCGGATAATTATCCGGAAAATATCGTTCGGGAAGTCGGAACATGGCCAAGATTCAAACCTCGAATCCACAAACGATGCCTCGCCATGGATGGCCATTTCCATGCCATCTACTTGCCGTAGAGCCCAGCGACTCAATCACAAGTACTCGAGGATGTTGCTTTTCGTACTGGTACGCTTGACTCAACGGCTGGAAGAGGATCCAGCCGCCAATCGTGAGTGGATAAAATCTTGGCGGCTTTGATCTCCTGCTCTACTTCTCGCAGCCGTTTAATTAGGCATGAACAAGAAAGTCAATGACTTGCACTGTGGCCCTTTAGTCCATTCTGCGATTCCAAGGACTGCTTAAGACATTGATTTGGTCGTTCTGTGGTACAACGTTGTGGCCACGTTTTGGTAATGAGCCACTGGATTCTGACGAGCCTTATCAAAAATGTTAATTGCCATGGCATTGGTCTGTAGAGGGAATAAAGGTTGCATGGTGTAATAATGCAGATGCTACGAGTCATTGATGATGAGTGACTCGTTTCTATGCCACGCATGGGGATTCAGTCGAAATTGGGAATCTTGAGCTTTGGCGTCCTCACGTCAGTCTCAACCTCTTTCTTCCTACACCACTTGGACTGCGAGCGCTCCACTTGTGCACCGTCGTACTCTGGCGCATGTAGTGGTTTATAGAATATCAAGTTGCACGCCGAGAGCACGAGGAGTAACTCCAAGTCCAAATCATGTCGATGCACGACGATTGAAACGTCGCTTCCGGAAAATATACGAATAGCTGGACCCATGTCAAAACCCCGTCCCACCAAACCTAATGGCTGGTTAGAATCGCAACAACATCTCTTCGTGCAATAAAGCAAGGACGAAATCTGGCAGTTGTGAGATAATGATCAAACAAGAGATAGTCTGAAAGGCCGATAAGTCGATGTCAATGAAGTTTGATCTTTCATTACACCTGTGTCTCACGTTCTCGGTGGTATGTAAAGCTGACAAAGTCCGATCTTATCTGTCCAACAATGCGAAGTGAGTTCTATGACGTAACGCCCTTCTAGTGAACACAACGAAGGCATTCTGCGATTCTCAAGTTCAGCAGACACTCCAACATCGTCCTCCGCTATTGCCGCACCTTGCAAAGACTTCCATGGAATTCCATGCTAAAACTGAAGGATCACTTCTCCAAATTAACCGACTAAACCACAAGAAATAGCCCGTACAGCTTTATTGCGTGTATCCAGGCAGGCTAAGTAAAGGTGCGCACATTTGTAGGCTAAATCATGACAGGCAAAGCAGCGACAGAGCGCCTTCCATAACTGATATTTCGATCAATAATTGCATCGATAATTGTCCAAGCTATTTCAAATATTAAATATCAGAATTTCTAATATTTCAGTTGAAATATCTCACCTTTTAAAAATATTGGTATAAAATTCCATCATACTTTGTGTGGTGAGCAATTTTCTATATTTTCACAAAAATAAGCGCTGACTTCAACATGAATATTAAATTATAGAGGTACTTGTCGCACCATTGAGCAGTCAACAGCATCTTCACTTACTTCCCAATCTTCCCCGCAAGCCATGTCGCAACGCCTCGCCCAAGCGCTCCGAAACATCTCGCTCAACCAAACGATGATCCGTGTGAAGGATCCCGACAAGAGTTTAGCTTTCTACGAGCGCCACTTCCAACTCGCGTTGGCACACCAAGCTCATTTCTCGGACTTTAGCCTCTATTTCATGGTCTCGCTCCCCTCGTCGACTCTAACAGACGACAAGAAGAATGCAGAATACATCAACGGTGGCGAGTATGGTGTCACGCTGGAATTGACGCACAACCACGGAACCGAAAAGGACCCGAACTTTGCCTACCACCCTGGTAACACAGAACCTTTGGGCTTTGGTCAATTGGGATTTGCTGTCCCAGCCGGTGGTCTCGCTGCGGCCAAGGTTTCCTTGGAACAAGACGGCCATGGTGTCACCCTTGACAACGCCACACTTTTGACCCATGACCCTGATGGATATGAAATTCTTGTCTCGGAACGCCCTGGTGATGTGAAGGCCAATATCTCGTGGCACCATACAACACTTCGTGTCAAGGACGCCCAAGCCAGTCTCGATTTCTACCAAAACATGCTAGGCTTCTCTCTCATCAACACCCAACGTAACGACAAGGAAGGCTACACCTCGTACTACTTGGGTACCACCACCACTGCGCCATTGTCCGACACGGAATTGGCGAGCCAGTTGGGCACCGTCGTGGAACTCCGCCACTATGATGGCATGGAATCGCGTGAAGACTTCAAATACCACAATGGAAATATCGAGCCGCGAGGATTTGGCCACTTGGCTGTCATGGTGAATGACGTGTACGAATCGTGTGCCGCTTGGGAAGAATTGGGCGTGCGATTCCAAAAGAAACCTAACGATGGTCGCATGAAGGGTTTGGCTTTCATTTTGGACCCAGACAAGTAAGTTCTTCGACATTTGCACAGCATACTAATCTCTCTGTCCTTTTCTAGCTACTGGATCGAAGTCATTCGTCGCGGTGGCCGTGTGGAAGGCTTGTAGATCTTTCCAACATGATAGGAGGGCTTTACAGCGACAATGTATTCTTTGTGTTGTACACTCTACGACGATTTCTAGACTCCAACAATGCCTCTGGCGATTGCGCTGTGACGACTCACGCCTGTGTACTAGCCAGGACATGCTTTCACCAACCTGCAGTTGGAGCTAGCCATGACTCAACCAAGTCGTCACAGCGATTTGAAGGCCAATCGATTGACTTTCTCCCATTGAAGGGGTTGTCCATCATGGTGACCAAGACTTCCAGATTCCCCTCAACATAGTCCAAGAGTCATGGCGCTGTTTGCCAACAATTTCTCGGTTGGACAAACGAGACATCATAGGGAACGCTTCCGACTGTGCAACTGGGGCAAGAAAAACAACCTTGTGAGTTATTCATGGTGGAAAGGCTTCACGTGGACAGACCCATCTCGCAGTGACACGTCCAACAGTACCGAACGAAAATAATTGAAAATGATCACAAGGGCGTCTGCAATGGATGGATCGAAATATCTTTCGTCATCTCGACGTTCTTCGTCCTTTGGCGTATAAATGGTGATATTGGCTACTGTACTGTCAGTGCCACGAGTGGCATATCACACCAGAGGCCATTTCTCTCGTTACTGCAATGTGTCGCCCTGGCGAGGGTAGCAATGTGGTAATGACGATGCAGTTGTCCAGAGACACGACTGTGACCAGTTGCGCTGAAAAATTAGTTCACACTCCATGTGGCAGATGCCATTTGACTGGCTTGGAGCGTCATTGCATGCGGGTGGCGCGCGGCGTCCAGCATATTGCTTGTTTCATGAAGAAACAGGTCGTCGATGTGACAGATGGATCAAAGCAATCAGAAAAGAATTGTGTGACAAAAGTGCTGTCACCCCACCGGCCTCGTTAGGGCCAATTCTCCTCCTCCACGGAGATCATAGGTCTCGCCTTTCCACATCGCAATCGGCATGTAATAGCCTTGATGACTCACGCTCGAGTCGTTGTTCATGTACGTCATCCCGTGCTTTCGACAGTGAATTTACTTCACAACCTTCACTCGTCTCCGCTCCAGTATTTTTGCATGTACTGTAGATCTGACTGGTGTAGGTACTGTAATGCGCGAATTCTACACTTGGAGACTCTTGTAGCATCGACGAGCAAATGGTTTTCTATCCCCATGGGCAGAGAGGCAGTGTGAGTTCAACTGAATTTCCCAACACCAGCGCGTGTCTGTCCTTGTCGCCGTCGTCATCTCCACAAGTTCCATGTGGTCACCCTTCCGTGCAACACAATCGAGAAAGCCAGTATACTTTAATCAAGTCATTCTGCGTCAAAGACAAAAAATTTCATGAGCGACAGACAACCCATCAAAGAGCGAGTTGTTTTCTCCAATGTGAACATCCACGGCTTAAACCGCGGTGCGGTAGCTAGAAGGTAGACCGCTGCGATGAGGTTAGAAAGCTCCATGACTTTGTGAAGGCTAGGATGTCGTTGGAATCCACCAAGCAGTAGAAAGACCGCGGCTCTTGTTTCGAGCATCTTGACCATGTGGTGACAGGTAAACGAAGCCTCCCACTCTGGTGTTGTTTCAGCTGGTCCATGCCCCAAGCGACGATGAATGCCATTTCCTCATTTTGCAATCTTCATCATGGCCGACAAGTGTTTCTTCAACGGATGCGACAACGAATGCGCCCCTGGCATGTGGAAATGCGACTTTCATAAGAACCGTGTCCGCTGCCGTGGCCAAGACTGCAGAAACCAAGTGTATGCGCGCTACCTCTGTGTGCGCCATGGCGGCAAGAAGAAGTGCCAGTTCCCAAACTGCACCGGCAATGCTCGAGTTGGCATGTTTTGCTGCCGCCATGGAGCCTCCAGTAAGAAGAAATTGTGCATCATGGACGGATGCACCAAAGTCGCCCATGCCCGACGACTCTGTGTTGGACATGGCGGCGGACGCTTGTGCAAAGTTAACGACTGCACTGCGCATGCCCGCCACGGTGGCTTCTGCCGAAAACACGGTCGAGAGAACGAACCAACGATCAAGACAGAATGCGACGGCCAGATCAAAGTTGAAATGGTCCAACCCATGCCAATCTTCCTCGAACCCAAGGCACTCATCTTCGACGAATGCACAACGTTTGGCGATTTGTCTCCGATTGACGTCTTCGACTTCGACATTGGCCAAGACATGACGGACCTTGACATCCTCTTGGATATCGCCGACTTGGATTGCACTTGGTATACATGCACGGCATAAAATGGCAGCTAGATAGATAGGCACGACTTAATATTAATATGTAGACTACAGACTGTACAACCTCATCTTGAGCTCTCCACTACCACGTCCTCGGCATTGCTATCATCTCGTCATGAAGCTTCTTCATAGGTGTCTTCATGATGAGGGGCCCCAATAAAGCCTGACGTTCAATTTCCAGTCGAATAAGATCCTCTCTGAGCCCCAGAGTCAAATGCTCGAGAGGAGCAGCACCCAACTTGCTCTTCCTTCGAAACCATAGAGCACTTACTAACAAGTCCTTGGAAAAAAAGCTACAGCTAGCCCAGAGCAATGCTCCTGCATTGCGCTGGCTTATATCTGGTGGGAGTCGACAAAGAAGAATAGCTGCAGAGGTGGGAGACAAGCCCACAGTTGCTTCAACGATCTCGTGGACTGATTGTTACTGTTTTCTCTGTAGATGTCTCTCTCCAAGGACGGGAGCTGGTTGTGGGGTGATGTCTTCTTTGAGCAATGAAGTCGCACAAAGCTTGAACCCTCAATGTTGCAGCCTGAATTCGAACATGGCATTCGCCCCAAGTCCATCAAGAGCATACTTCGAGGTAGCAGGAGCCGCAGCACTTCATCTACACCCCAGAGACCACCATTTCGTGGTCTTTTCAGTCGCTTTGTCCACAGCGATGGTCGTCCAGGACTTCGATCTTTCCGGAGCTCTTTAATTGGACAAAACGATATAAAGTGTAAGAGGTTAAATCTGAATGAAGAAGTGCCAGAGTCCAAAGTACATCGGCGGTCGAGAACGCGCGAGAAAGTACTGTCGGAAGACGACTTGATTCCCCTTGCTTTGAGCTACTTCGATCGAACGTCTTATGTCGACAGAAACATCCGTCCGCGTATGTGTCCGTGTGCGACCGCTCATTCCGAAAGAGAGGCTCGAAGACGAGCACTTGGCGGTCGAAACTTTCGACAATCAAATCAAGGTTGCGAGTCAAACATTTACGTTCGATCATGTGTTCGGAACGGAATCGGGTCAAGAAGATATATGGCCTTGCGTGACGCCGTTGGTGGATTCCGTCTTTGAAGGATACAACGCAACTATCTTTGCGTATGGCCAGACCGGTAGTGGTAAAACGTTTACCATGGGAAGTGGTAACAGCGCGTTCGTGAGCAATCCAGACGAGCGAGGCATCATTCCTCGCGTCCTTCAGGAGATGTTTGGACGCATTGAAGCGAAGAAAGCTGCGGGCAATGGATATCGTGTGGAGTTGCGACTGCGCTTCCTTGAAATCTATGGCGAAGAAATTCGCGACTTGCTCTCCCAATTTGGAAATGGAACACTCGACACATCATCCAAAGTCAACCTCAAAGAGGTTCAAAATGGACAAGTCCAGGTTCAAGGTGCTCGTGAAGAAGAGGTCAATTCCGCCGAGGAATGCATTAGTTTGCTCGACAAAGGGACCTTTTGTCGAACTGTTGGCGCAACCGAAATGAACAGTGAATCCAGCCGTTCCCATGCTATTTTAACTTTGACTATGGTGCAATACATCCCCTATGATATGCCGTCTACCGAAGAAGGCGGCGAAGCTGATGCTCCAACTGAATTTGATGTCCGTTGCTGCTACTTCAATTTTGTCGACTTGGCAGGTTCAGAAAAGCAGAAGATGACAAAAGCTGAAGGCCAACGATTGAAAGAAGGCATTGATATCAACAAGGGCCTGTTTGTTTTGGGCTGTGTAATCAACGCTCTGGGTGATGATACCAAGCGCGGCAAAGTTCATGTTCCATATCGTGACTCCAAATTAACGCGTATGCTTCAGGACTCTCTCGGTATGTTGGCAACATTTACGAAATAGCTCATTATGCGTGCTTTCAGGGGGAAACAGTCGCACGTTGATGGTTTGTTGCGTTAGTCCAGCCGGGAAAAATATAGCCGAGACAAAAAGCTCATTGAGTTATGCCAACCGCGCTAGGAACATTCAAAACAAGGCAGTCGTCAATCGGGATGAGCAATCTAGCCTCGTAGCGGATCTGCGCCGACAAATTCAAGCACTTGAAGGGGAACTCTTTGCATTTCGTCATCCAGGGGCTGATATGAATGATCCGAAGATTCAAGCTGTAGTTGCATCATCAGACTGGAGGCTTGACAGTTTTAGCTCTCTCCGTTCTCGTACAGAAGGAGCAGAAGCCGAAGTGATGCGTTTGTCGGGAGAATTAAAAAGATGGCGCAATGAAATGGATGCGATGAAAGAAGAATTGCTTGCCACGCAAGCGCAACGTGATTATTTTCGATTATGTTGTGAAGAGCTCAAAGGTCGCGCGGGTGGTGGTCCATCGCCTGTTGGTCCAGAGGGTGAAGAAATGGGTGTCATTCAAGAGCAACTGCGCACGATACAAAATCTTCAAGAAAGACTACGTGTTGTCGAAAGTGAGCGTGATAAGGCGCACATTTATCGGGCTTCGTCCGGCACGTTGGATTTTTCTGCTTTCGAAATGTCAGCAGACGCTATTCAAGAGGAACAAAGACTGATTGAGCAAGCTGAACAGGAAATTAAGCGCGAAAGCGAACTCCTCAAGCAACTCCAGGCCATGGAAAACTCTAGTCTTCCTCCTCCAGCTCCAACGTCAGTCAAAACAGAAGAAACTCTGAACCCAGATGAAGATGAACCTATGGGTGAAGACACCGGAACTGAAAGTATGGACGAATCTGTTGATGCAAGCTCTGAAATGGTTGCCATGCAGCGTGAATTTCAACAGCGACAACAAGTTCTCGGAGCGTCTGTTCAAGATTTATCTACCAATATTTCTCTCAAGGAGCACATGCTTCAGACTTTGAGGAAAAATGCTGAAGGATACGAGCGCATGCGTGGAATGTTCGAAGCTCACGTGGCCGAAATGGCTGAAAAGGAGCGGTCCTTTCTCGCAGAGCGGGAACGCTTGCTTTCTGAAATGCAAAAAATCCAAAATCAAGCCACTGACCCGAGATACCAAAAGCTGTCGTATGATCTTCAAAACAAGGATGGTGAATTGGGTGCACTCCGTAAGAAGCAAGCAGAAATGAAGCGATTTGAATCACTGAAGGCGAAGAGCGACGTACAATTGCGTGTGTTGACAAATGAAATCACTGCCATGAAGAAACAAAAAGTTGACTTGCTCAAGAAGATGCAGAGCGAGCGAAAGAAGTACGAACAGGAGGCCAGCGAACGCAAGCGAGAAATCATCAACCTGAAACGTGCCCACCAGCGTGATCGACAGCAAATTCTCAAGCTTGGTAGTGAGAAGGATGCTCAAGAACGAGTACTCAAACGCCGCATGGAAGAAGTCGCTGCTGCCAATCGTCGACTAAAGCAACAACAACTACTAATCCAGGCAAATGCTAAAGAAAAGAAGAAAACTCCTCAGAAGAAATACAAATCAAAGGATGAGGAATGGCTCGCGGAACAAATTCAAAAGTTGGCCGATAAGCAAAAGAAGGCAGAGCTACTTGAGAAAGAACTTGACAAGCGCGAAAAAATTGTTCAACAAATGGAGCGCTTGCATGGCATGCGCGCGAAGCTCCAAAACGAACTCAAAGCTTCCATGGAGGAACGCAATGGCTCGAACATTCGAGATATTCTGATTTCCCCCTTCAAGCAAAAGCCCGAAGGTCAACAATCGCCTGTGCAAGGACTGAGCAAAGACGAGGAAGCGATGCTTGCTGAATTGGAGGAGCGTATTGAAGCTTGTCAAGCGCAATTGGAATACAAGAACGAACGCATATCTGAAATGACTTCGTCTAATGATACTGACGAACAAGGTGAAGCCATGGTGAAAGTGGAAAATTCGTCCTTACCTGAAGCTCGTACGTTGCTCAAGTTGCTCTTTAACATGGCCGTGGACGTGCGAAACCAAGAGCAAACCAAAGAAGCTGAACTTGAGCGTTCGGCCCTTCAAGTTCAGGAACTTGAAAAACATTTGCGCATGGAAAAGGAACGCAATCATGTAATGCGTGAGACATACGAAGAGAAACTTCAGAAGATGATTGCCGATGCTATGAACGAGCCTGAAGATCCCACGTCAAAGAACCGCTTGGTAGCCAGCGCTGTGGAGGAGCGCAATCACTTACTGCGAAAGAAATGCGAAGAGTTGGAGAGCCAACAATTGGATTGGCAGCGCCAATCGCAGCAATTGATTGAACGGAATGCCAAGTATCAACAAGGCTTAGCCACTTGCCGAGAACGCATTAAGTGGCTAGAAAATCAATTGAACGCTTCTAAACGTGGAGAAACAGTTCCAGCTGATGATTTGGAAGACATGCATTTGATGGACGACGACTTTGCAGAGACCATGAGTGTTGGCAGTGCGAGCTCTGAGTCAAACTTTCCAACGAATACTCAAGGCGGAGCTACAGCGGAAGGTGGAAGTTCGATCTTCAATCGATTGTCGAACCCAAATAATTTTACTGGCATTCACCGTCATCGGTTGCAAGAGAATGCAATGCAAAAGCGAGAAGAAATTAAGAACAAGAGTCAACCACTTCGCACCCGCCGGTAATGACGTCTCCATTGGCATACACTTATCATTCTTCGTCTAGATTGAAAGATCGCAATATTCAATCTGCTTCCAAGTTGCGTCAACCCAATTCAAGTGTGCTATCCCCTCGTGGCCGAGCATCTACGCCGCGGCCTCGGACAACTTCTGAGGACTTCATTACACATCAACGACATGGTTCTGCTGTCATGGATGTGTTGGCAATCATGAAAAAAGTGAGTTCGACCTGGAGCCAAGTTCTAAAGTCGGTGACCTCGTAGGAAAAAGAAATGGATGGTCAAGACGACTACGATATGGAAGAAGATCAATCAGACACAATGTCTGAAGGGGGATACGGCATGGAATCCCCCCGCTATCGTGGGAAGAAAGATATGGACACTATGTCGGAAGGCTCTCCTCGTTCGGCCAGAGCGTCCAAGAAAGATGTGTTTTCCCGTCTCAATGGTCAGTACACCGCTTCTGCTCAATACAAACGACAGGTACAATATCATCACTGCATTCCAAATGTAATTACTCTTCTAGTCGTACGTGGGTAACGAAAAGGGGTCTGTGAGTCGGGCTCGCGATGCTGTTCGTGACAAGCACAATGTGAGCCCTACGATGGATGAACATGGAGTGGCCCGTTTGTCCAACGCTCCTCTCTCTGCCCCAGCAACATCGCCTGAAACAACGGTAGACCCGATGACAGGTCGCGAGAGATTCGTTGTTCAAGTTATGGATGATCTTCGAAAGAAGACGGACGATGCAAGGTAAACTTTTTGGTTGAATATTTGTTGTAAGGGGGGCGCTACAAGAAGACCAAGTGAATAAGATACCTGCCACTGTGTAGCCATGCATCAAAGAACCCCAAAGCTTTTTATGAAATCGAATGTTCCCTCCTTCGTCATACACCACCTTGCCTCTGAAAGATCAACGCGCGGACGAACGGACTGATGGAGGGAATGCCAAAGATCAAGCGAAATGGTGGTAGTTCTTGGGCTGATCCAAAGTCACGAGGATGGAACCGACGTGATTCTACAAGTTCACCGCAATCAACAGCAAGATCACAAGTCAGAAGGCTGGGAAAAGAAGCCATGTGGTCGCATGACATTTGAACTCTCGGAGGTCACGAATCTCAAACATTCTTAGATCGTCTCATGGAAGGAGACAAGTGGAGACGGAAGATCCATATGGACATTTGAGACGTGTGATATTGCCAGCACCCTCAAGCAACACCAAAACAGGATCGCCAGTCGGCTCAGCTGCTTTTGTTGCGTACAAAGCGTGTCGATAGAGTTTTCTGCAAGGAGGAGAGCGGTGTAGCGCTCATTACTGCGCGTCTACAGTGCACAAAAGCGCAGTTTTGTGATGTCATCCGCAACTTGCATCCAATATCGAGAGGCTGTAAGCTGAGGTCAGTCCACCGTATGACCAGTAGAGTATTAGACTCTGTCGCTCTGCTGGCTCTGACGGACGAACGTGTGCGTTCCAGCTCTTTCGAGTGTGCACCATCTCCAATCCTGGTCCATGGATTGTACTGTGTTCCGCTCTAGCATTCAAACCAAGACCACCGTCGCGACGAGCACTTTATTTCTCGTGCTTGGATCTATCGCATACCGTATCGGTCATATTATCTCACCACGAAATTTCGGCCCCGTGAGTGAACGAATGGCTCGGCTCTGGTGAACCATTTTGAACGATCCTCATTTGCCTGGTGAATACAAGTGAACGATGGCTTTGATCAACCTTAGAGATATTTTAAGCGAAAATTATCCAATGGTGAGCTATTTTATTTTTGTTGACTAATAATATTACCATGTATCTTATCAAGCCAATATCTCGATTGTCTTCCTTGTCCAATGCGTTTGGCGTCCTGCCGACGAACCCACATACAAAATTTCAAGTCCTTCATGGTCAACCTGAAATCGCCTTGTATCTCGCCACCATCAACTCGGATCAAGATGGTCATAAAAAGAAAGTTGCTTGTATGGCTCTTCTCTATACTGTTGATTTTTTCACAGTCTGAATCGCCTTGCAACATTTTCTTTCTGCCATGGTCCCTCCAAATTACCCCTCAACCAAGTCTATTTCGGTTAAGCAACACTGGACGATTTTCCACAAGAACCTTCCAAGGTCACATTTCGCAACACATATTTATTATGCGACCTATGAAGCCAAAATCGAAAGTCTAGTTTGCGGCCTTTTGGGCCATATTAATTCTTTAATATACTCAGTTAACCTGCCGACGAACCCACAGGTTGCGGGTTCGAGTCCCGCTGAAGCCGTTTTTGGTAAAATTTTTAAAATATCTGATTGTTCAACCTCCAACTGCCATTGATTGCTCTTTCTTACTTCACATGCACAAGTAAACGCATAGATCTCATTCCTTTAACGTGCAATAAGCTATAACTAGCATTCCAATGTATGCCGCAGCACCATTGAGCACAGGCAGGAAACTCAAAACCTGTGTACAGCAGCAGTCTCTTGGTGATTCTGTTGCTGTACACAGACTTTCCAATTCATGTCAATACAAATGGAGTCTAGACGTATGTCAATTCGAACGCGAGAGCTTTGACATGAACAATACAATCAGTTTATAGCAACAGATACATCAAAAGACTGATGTTGTAAGCAGGTTATGGGATTCATGTCAATGCATAGTGGTGCATTGCAAAGTCTACTTACAGCCACAGAGCCATCACACATGCATGCTATGTGGCTGCAAGTAGACGTATGTCTAGGCTTCATTGAGAATTGGCATGATACCTAAAGTTTGTGCACAGCTGCAGAATCACAAGTGACTGCTGCTGTACACAGGTTTTGAGATTCATGTCAATGCTCAGTCATGCTGTGGCATACGGTCTGCGTGCAGCCACCAAGCCATGAAACATGCAGGCTCTGTGGTTGCAAGCAGCGGTATATCAAGGCATGATTGAGCATTGACATGAATTGGAAAGTCTGTGTACAGCAACAGAATCGCCAAGAGACTGCTGCTGTACACAGGTTTTGAGTTTCCTGCCTGTGCTCAATGGTGCTGCGGCATACATTGGAATGCTAGTTATAGCTTATTGCACGTTAAAGGAATGAGATCTATGCGTTTACTTGTGCATGTGAAGTAAGAAAGAGCAATCAATGGCAGTTGGAGTTGAACAATCAGATATTTTTAAATTTTTACCAAAAACGGCTTCAGCGGGAATCGAACCCGCAACCTGTGGGTTCGTCGGCAGGACGCCAAACGCATTGGACAAGACGTAGAAGTTAGGGTGCGCCATTTACACTTTACACTCAAGACAGACAGTGTAAAATAAGTAAGTAATTCTTACTTTACATTTACTATTGTAGGAGCCATTTGGGAAGATACATCAGACAAAGTGTCATAAGTCAACAAGTTTTGCAGGCATCGACATAATTTTTGAATATTAAAAAACTAAACAAAGAGCTTGAACATGTTTCTATTGACGGCATGTTTTCTTGGTGACGATAATGTCACCGTAAATCCCTTTAAAAAAAGTGACAATGTAAAACGATTGGTAGTACCTACTTAGTAGATTTTAAAAGAAAATGACTGGTCAAATTTCTTTCGAAGGTGAAATCTTATTGGTCAGTAGTCACCGCTCCTTCGCAGTGCATCCAGGACACCAGAGCCATTCGCCATCTAACAACAAGAACACAAAACAAGTATGCATATACTGAGTTAACAATCGAAATAATCTAATCCTGGAGTGTTGTCGTTAGTCTTTTGGAGGATATAGTCGTGTTTTTTTGACAACCACAAGCTCCATAGGTGCTGATAGCTCATATCTTTTGGCCATATCTTGGCAGTTTCTTGTCCGATTTTAAAACAACGACAGTCAAAATATTGTGCAGAAACGATTCTATGTACCACTCCGTTCAAAACAATTTAATTTGATATTTTTAGTATCAATAGAGAGTTTGCCAAAAATAACAAATTCTTGTAAAATATATTTGTAGTGAATGTACAAGCTTTTTTGAGAAAAATCCAGTGTCAAATTTGATTGTAGGTGGATTCTACAAGCCAGTCATTTTTGCTTTTCCTCTCGCACTCACATGTCGACGATGAACGATGACATGTCAAGCGTATCAAGCCATGAAGGCCTAGTCAAGAAGCGAAAAGTCATGTTCCGATTCGCTGCAAAAGACGACATAGCGTTGTTGCGAGAGGTTATCGCTAAATTTCCATTTGGGGCTGAGCATGGTAGAAAAATTGAGGTATGGGAGCAAGTCCGAGAGGCATTTGTTCACTATCTACGTCCATCCCATGCCGATGCGCAAGCAATTGCTCCATCGAGAGAAATTTTGTTCAAAGGACTACATCTCTATTAGGATATTGGAGGAAACAAGAGCTAGAATCGCTGCGAAAAAGCGGCTGTGTGGAAAACTACGAAGAGAAAGAGCAACTTCTCTGCGACTTGGCTGAAATTATAGACAATCTGGAGCCATCCCAGAACAGCGAAAAAGCAGCACGAATGGAGCGACTTGAAAATGAAGGCGAAAAAATTCGAAATGCAGCAATCATGTCCAAAGTATCAGAAACGGACGAGGGTAGTGACGCCAACCATGGCAAAAGAAGACGAGTCAAGCTGTTCAGCTGTTTGAATCACAATTCAAAAATGAAAACGAGCATCGACAAGAGAAGCTGGAATTGACGAAGCCAGAATTGGAGATTCGAAAGCAAGAAGCGGATAATACCACGCGCTCAATCCAAATGATGCAAGAAATTCAATCCAAACAGCTCGAGTTGATGAAACTCATGATGGATAAACTTATTCACGGCACGAAATGATTCATTAGTACTTCTTAATACAACTAAAGTACTCTTGTATAGTTGGCGGTTTGCAACGAAAGAACTTGGAGCACATATTCCCAATGTAGCATGTAAGAAAGTTTTGAAGCAGGACAGCCACAACGTATAGTTTTCCAATCGGTTGAAGAAACACTTTCAAGTTCTTCTTGAAATCGATGAATGCCCAATTCGATAGGACAGATCCAAAGCACCACTCAACAGATACCCGCACTCTGCTCATACGTTTGTTGAAAACTTCTTGAGGCTTTGTGAGCTTCGCTCCACGAAATGGTGAAATAATGTGATTTTCAAGTCCATAAGCTGGATCTCCATAGATAACAAAAGTTGAGTCGCCAATCCTCATGTGCTTTGATAATGCCTCAGACAATTTGCTTTCACGTAGCATTCTTGCATCGTGTCGTCTTCCGACATATGGGCCACTGAGATGAATGATCATGCCATCTGGTGCAGAAACACTTTGAAATTTGAGGGCGTGGACACGTTTGTGGCCATTATAGGTTGATCTTTGATATCGAGTTGGTCTAGCAATGGGACGAACGGTGCCGTCTATGAAACCGACCACGCAATTCAATGGTGCTCTTTTGGACACTATCGCCTCTGCATACATGGTAAGTGTTTCTTTTGTCAATCGGTGATGATCCCAATGTAATATACCTCGAAATCCGTACAATATATCGAGTACTTTCGAGACAATACGCGATATAACTGATGTTTCGATGCCAAAAAACACTTCTAGATCGATTAAGCGGCTTGGATATGACATTCGTTTGAGAAAAACATGCATTGCAATCTCTCGTTGACATCATGAGCCATTTGACCGAGTTAGCACCCATGGCAGTTCCATCAACGACACCAATTCATGTATTTGAGCAGACGTAAAACGAAAGTGCTGCTTGCAGAGCCTGTCGTCCTTCGTGTACTTGCTTATGTCCACTAGTACGATATCTTGCTTGGCTTCTGAGGTAACCAAAGACCAAAGTTGAAACCAGTGCGCCGTCTTCATCAGTCGATGCAAGCCACCAATTCAAAAATAGACTTTCACGTTTGGTATTACATTTGAGAGACTCTGGCTACAAGAAAATGTCATTGTTCGCAAATGACAGCAACAAACAAATTCTTGTGGCATGTTTTGTAAAATTCTACAAGCATTTGTTATTTTTCGCAAACTCTCTAATACTTCAAATTATGTAGTCCTGGTATCATCCCAAATGGCCCCTACAATAGTAATGTAGAGCACAGCTGTTTCTTTTTAGAGCATTTACGACTATATTTTGACAAAGCGCAGGAACAGGTTATCCCCACACAAGGTAACTCAACTTGTTCAGCTGTACATGAATTCAGATGTGTCTGGGCGGGGCAGCCTTGTTGATGTCATGATGGGAAATGAAAGCGACGGTGGTTGCAGCGATAATGAGGCAGAAACCCAAACAGCCAACTAAGTATCGCTTAATAGACATATTGGTACAATAAAATTGCATTCATATTCACTCATTTGAGCTGTGTTGCAAGATCCTGGCAGGTTACAGTTTGTGTTCCAGAATGGACACAGATTTGATTGGCTGAAATATCCTTGTGGAGAGTTTACACTTGACATTCTTTTACCATGTAAACTGTGTACAGTGAACGTACAGTAAATTCGCGCTTTACGTAAAATGGCACATTCTAGTACAAGTTCTTTCGGTAAAAATGAGATAAATACAATAAATACAATGAATATATTTTGACCAAGTTTTACCTACCCCTGGTGAATAGATATGACCGCACTCAGCCTGGTGAATATATATGAACTTTTGCCTCGCGGTGAGACATTAATGCTGGTGAGATAATATGACCGATACGGTATCACATTGTGATCTCGCTGACGCTTGCTTGTTATGCTTGGCAAGCGTCGTAGTGGTTGCTTTTCCCCTGCCATCATTCGCCGCCGTCTGGTCTGGGACAAAGTCCAAACAAACTGTATCCGGACAATCCGGCATATTACCATCAAATGGAAAAGCCGGAGGAGAACCCGCGCAGAAAGCGTGGCGAATTTCGTTGCGCAATGGCAATACCAGTACGCTAGACAAGAGTAGATTCAAGCACGGGCGTAAGGTTGGCGCGCTGGCTTTGTCAACTTGTGTTGGACGAACGGGTGTGTGTTTGTATGGCAGCCCTCCGTCGCCTTTCAAATTACACACGAGAAAGCAGTGCTGGGAGAGAAGAAACCAATACAAAAACCAAGTGTAATTTCAAATCTGGCCACTCTTTATCGTCGAGATGACATTTTCACGACCAAGCTACTAAGGATATAGCGTATGTAAATTCAATGCACATGTGTTGCAAACAGGCAGTCGTGGGCCTCTGGAGGAGGAATGTGTCGCAATTTTAACTTGTTTTTTGTATAAAATGGCAACTCGCTGCAAGCGTAGCAACACCTGCGCTCATGTTATCACTTCGGAATTGGACTGACTACTGTCATACTCGATTCACGCAAGATGAACACGTATGGATATGAACTCGACTTTAGCTGGGACCACCCGTGGCCCCGCGCTCCTATCCCCAAGAATGAAGAAGAACGTCTCGCAGAGCTTGAGAGGTATCAAATTCTCGACACAGCGCCCGAGGAACGATTCAATAAATTGTGCCGCATCGCATGCAAAGAAATGAAATGCCCGATTTCGGCCGTCAGCTTTATCGACAAGTCGAAACAGTGGTTCAAAGCCAACAGCGGTCTCACACAGGCAGCGATTCCACGTGATGTAGCATTGTGCGCCCACACGATCATGAATCCACGAAATGCTGTTGTTGTTCTCGACACGACTCAGGACGACCGATTCAAAAACAACCCTCTTGTTACCCGCGCGTCGTCTGTAAAATTTTACGCTGCTGTGCCTCTTGTCACTGCTCGTGGTGCCTGCATTGGTTCTGTGTTTGTGTTTGACGTCAAGACCCACACGTCGTGCGACACAAAATTGCTGCAGAAAATTGCCGCCAAGGTCATGAAATACCTCGATGAACGTCTGAAGCCTGCTTCGGATGTCGGTCCATCGACTGTGCCTTTGCCAACTCAGCAGACTCCCCTTGCTCCTCTTACCCGCTCCCATTCTGCTGAGTACCGCCAACCAGTACCAGAGCCTCAGCCACGTGGCCCCCCTGCCAGTGTTCCTCCACAGCAAAAGCAACCTACGCTCGAGCGACGTATGTCTGGTGGTTCGAATGTGTCGAATGGGTACACCCAGCAACCACCTGCTGCGCCTTTAAAACCACAACCACGTGCACAGTATCAAGAACCACCGCGACAAGAGCAGACTCCTCCTCAACAACAGGCAATTCCTCAACAGCAGCAACAACAATTGCAGCGTCCTGAATCGGCCAGTGCGTTGGTTCCTGCTGCCAGTCCTGAACCTGAGCGATCTTTGTCGACGAACACGGTCAATCCTGAAGGCCAAATGACCAACATGGGTGCTATGCTCATGAATTTGCTCGCCCGAACGACAGAAACCCAACAACAATTGGCTGCACAGCAAGGTGTGATGTTCGAGACGTTGGGGCATCACTCGGAGCAGCTCAATTCGTTGTCGGAAACTTTGTCGCACTTGGAAATGCGAATCGACCGAACCATCAAGACAAAGAGATAGATGCGAGATATATTATAGAATGTCCTTGTGTAGTACATCCATCGACTTCCCCGTTCCTGTAGATTCCATCCGTCCCTTCGCGTGTATGACAACGTACAGCCACAGAAGCAGACCCGCAGGTCGTCTTCCCCTGGCTCTTCCACGCGCATACGGTCGCTCTTTCACACTGCTGCGGTAACACCATTGTAACACACTATCATCTTATTACCTTATCCAAGTACACGGCCATTGCTACACAAGCTGCAACAAAGCTTATTCCAGCTCATACACACAAAAGTTACTCTCAGTGTGGTGAAAAGCCCTTCTTTAATCTCTTTGGTGATCGAATCTCTGCATGGAGCTCTAGGAAAAGCAACAACTTGAATGCGTTGATTGTCATTGTACTTATCAAAGCGAATTTGATCGCCAGGCGGATGTTGTTCGTGGTGATTCCGACAGCAAAACGACGGCGCCATTGCACCTGCAACGCAAAGACTGCATGAAGATATCAAGAAAGGGAAGAGGCAGCTTTAAAATAAGGCTATATGCGTGAAAAGTGCCTCGTGGCAAGGCGAGAGAAACGATGGTTTGGACGAGATGTCTTCAGTCATATGCCAGCTGGTTCGTCAGTAACTATACAAAAATCAAGTATAACAGCCAATCAGCCATTTAAGTCAAAAGCCGATTCTCTCCCACGATGATGTCGAGGTCGCCGTCGAAGGAACTGCCGCCTCGCAGCGCGTCGTTGCCGAGGACGTCATCTAATGGAGATATGTCCTCAAACGCAGTCGATATAGATACGCTCATGCTCACGATTAACAATGCAGTGGCGAAAATCGCATCGATTCGAGAGTCGTTTGAAGACGGAAGACCACCACGGCATTCGTCAACTTCATCGAAAGGGAGATCGCGCATGAAGGCGGGGTCCAGTGTATCAGCCACATCATTTGATGATGTTCTTCGCTTCTCAAGTAATAGCTCGACGTTCCAAGATCGATATTCGAGCAAGAGCGAAGATTCAGGCAAACCCCCACTCGCCCAACATAGCAGTCGAAGTCTCGCATCAAGTTTTAACAGCAATGCGTCGAGTCCATCTATTGCCGAACACCGAAAAAGCCCAAAGCCATCTTCAAATTTCCCCGATGAAGATGCCGCTGAAGACGACGTCGTTGGTCCTGAGATTGTCAACGTCGCACGCAAGACTAAACTGCCATTTCCATACCACAAGCTTCAATCGACTACATCTATTGAGCTCGACGAAAACTTGACGCCATTCAAGGAATTGCGTCTCGCGCGGCTTCAAGACATCAAGGTACAATTCCACAACGGTTTGCCGCAGGAGTTCTACAAGGCAATCTGCCGCTTCCTCCAAACTACTCTCGAAATCAAGCGAAGGTTTTACAAGCTGAAGCATCTCAAGGAATGCTTCTTGGGCTGCGATACATTTGACGCACTCATTGACAACGGCTTTGCCTCCGATGAGAACGAAGCACTCTTGATCTGCAACGTCTTGCTCAAGCTAGAGTACATCGAAGACATCACAGGCCCAGCAACACACATGAAGAACCGCAACGATGGCTTCTACAAATTTAGACCAGCTGTCGAGCTCCTAACTGGTCAAGACAACCAAGCCATTGCCGGCACGCCAAAGGACGGCAATCTAGCTCATGCAGCGGCGTCGATTGATGTTGCCGATTTCTCTGAAGCGTCGGATGAAATGCATGCTCTCATTTCGGAAGAAAGCTTGGCAATTCTTGCCCGCGTGCTCCGCCGTATGTTTGAAAAGACAAACAAGATTATGCTCTACAAAGGCCACGAAGGATGTTTCCTCGGCTCGGAGCTCGTCACGGCACTTCGTGAAATGAAAATTGCGCTGTCTACCATCGATGCCCAATTGGTCGGCCAAAGTCTCCTCGAAGAACAGCTTATCATCTCGATTGATCCCGACACGACGGACTTCCAGAGCAAGTACACCATGTATCGCTTGGCCAACATGTAATCCCGATCGTCGATTGCCTTCATGGCTATTTAAGCATCTCTCTTCCCTGTGTGCACATGACGTGGTAGTCAATTTCATTGCCAACGCGTTAACAACTATTTTGTTTCGACATCAGAACATGAAATATCTTGATTTCTGTATTGAAATATCACTTCAGTTACCCCAGCACCCCTCTGTATCCAATCGATACACCCCCTGACCCCTTAAACCCCTGAACCCCCAAAACCCTCGTTGTTGAAAATATTCAGCAAGATGGAAAAGGCGACGGCAGCCGAGACTGCACGTCTCGTCGAAGCAGCCAGAGAGAGATGGTTGCAGAAGGATGAGATCCTGCTCTTGCTCTCAACTTGCATGAAGAATGGAATGCCGATTCGAACGACTCCATCGCATCAACCACCAAGTAGAATCACCCAAGCGTCCCTTCGTGTATGATCGCAATGTCTAGGCGGGACTCTCTTTGTATGCGACAGCGTGATGGATTTCAAACGCGATGGATGGACGTGGCAGAAACAAAAAGGAAGCAAGACCAAAATCCGAGAAGATCGAGCGAAACTCGTCGTGAATCGTGAAAATGTTCTTTTGGGTCTCTATGTCCATTCGGCGGACAATCCGTCATTCCATCGACGCAGTTATACACTGCGAGATGATGCAAATCGAATGATCCTCGTACATTATCTAGACGACAATAAGAAACTCAAAAGTCCCGACGAGCCCTCTTTCGGAAGCTGTGCGAACTTCATAGACGAAGCCTTCGCAGATTTTCACAATCCGACAGACGACGACGACAACGAAAAGAACGTCTTTGATGATCTTTTGCTTGATGACAACATGTTGTATGATCAGCCCAACCAGCTTGAGCCACCACGCGATGCTTTCCAGACTTCCAAGACCAGTCGATCACTCATTGCGATAACTGACTTTTCACCAAACTGGGATTTCTGCTCGGGCGGCGCGAAAATCCTCATCTGCATGGCATCGCCAGCTCAACATTCGCCCTTATTCGTTGCATTTGGCAGTGTGGTTGTTCCCGCTGATCAAATTTCCCCCTCTGTCTTGCGCTGCAACGGTATGAACCTCTCAGGTTTACAAGCTTCACTTTTCCCAATTAGCTCCTTCTATGAATGTCACCGGCAGCGTTTTGTTCCGTGTCACGGCTTACCTCAATGGACAAGTGATACCAGTCACTGCAGACGGTCAATTCGTCTTTAAAGCTTGCTCGGAATCAAGCGGGAGGGACACGGATTCAACAGCCTTCTCCTTCAGCGAGACCCAGAGCATCAAGCGCGCTCGTAGTGAGAACCTAGACACGATGAGTTCCTGTCCATCAAGTCCAACGAATAGCCTCCATGGTTTGGACGAATGTACACGAACGAGTCCTGAACAAGAAGGCTTTACGGTATGTGTAGTGGATGAGCGTCAGTACAAAATCCGCGTCGTCGAGCGATTGAGTGAATTCCGTCGCGTGATTTCACAGCCAAGTATGTTCCATTATTTTGCTGAAGCCCATCTCAACATGACCTGTAGAACCTGTCGTGGTGCACCTCAAAGCGCACGTTCGTTGTCTCTGACATTATCGATTCTAGTGTACAGTGGCATCCGAGCCGCCCTCGTTGATTCTTGATGATACGGCGATTGCTGCATTGAGCGACAAGGAGTTAGGGGCTCTGTCCGAGCAATTAATCGAAGACGTCGTCAAGCAACTGGTCGCGTTGGCTGGCACATCCCCAGAACTCCTGGACGAAGTAAGGCTTCATCTGTCGCTCAAGCTCAAGGAAACTTTTTCTTTAGCTCAATTCCCTTGACGATGCTGGATTGAGTCTTCTGCATTACGTGTGCTTCTACAACTGTGGGCAATTGGTTCCGTTGCTCCTTTCTCATGGTGCTAACGTCAACCAGAGAAGTGCCCAAGGTTTGCCGGCATATCTCTCGATTCCATCACCAACTGCGTCTTGTAGGCCAGACGCCACTCCATTATGCAGCAGGATGTGGCCATCTCAGTATTGTCCAGTTGCTCTTGTCAGAGCAAGCTGATTGTTCGATGGTCGACTTGGAAAACCAAACTCCAGCCGATCGGTACTCGAATTCATTCAACAAATGCATCAAATGCAATCTCTAGTGCTGAAAATGCCGGGCATTATGATGTCGCAGCTTATTTACGCAGCTTGTCGCCTCCATCACCGCCGAAGTTGACGTCGTTTGACGACTTGCGATGCATCATGCTCGATCCAGAACGAAGCGATGATTACAACAGAAAGTTTCTCCTCGGAGCGTTTTCCTCCATGAGTTTGCACGGTATTATAGCCACAGTGTGATCACTACAATGCGATCTCGTGATGATAGACAAGTGCGCGCTGTCCCTTGGAACAAAACGACGGAGCAACAGCATCAGCGATCCGTTTGACGATTACACCTCCGAGAATGAGCTGGAAGTCCAGAGTGTCATGACCGACAATGATGAAGGCAAACTCTTGGCAGTTATGGAGCTCATGGGGCCCGAAGAATTGGCTCTGCTTGAAGAAGAGGCCCGCGTGATTCAAAACAATGTCCGCGCATGGCTCCTTCGTCGCAGCTATCGACATATGCGAGATACAACTTGGAAACTCAAAGAAGGTATCTACTGACTGGATATCTATCTCATGAAGATGACGGCGTTGTAGCAACACAAACCATTGAAACTCAGAAGATGGACAGAATAAAAGCAGCAGTGACGGTGCAGGCAGCTACGCGAAGCATGTTGGTCCGTCGGAATTTCCTCCAGCAGAGAAACACAGCGATCAAGGTGCAAGCAGGTAATGAAAGAGCTGGTTGCATCCTTCTGACATGTTTCTATAGCTGCACGAGGGATTATTTGCCGCAAGAAGTTTGCCCAAATGAAAAAAGATGCGATGGCATCACTCGTGATTCAGAGAAATGCCACGGGGAAGCCATCGAGCAGCTAGGTGTCAGTGGTGGAGAATACAATTGCTAGGAAGTCAGGTGGTATCGTATACGTATATAAAGAATTTGAGAGATCGTTTGGCATGACTTGTTATGTTACTTCTATTCTTCACGGAATCGCTTGAATCCTGGGATGGGGGGCGTCCATGTGGGGAAACCTCGGCGGTTGGTCACGTGCGAGAAATCCTCGACGAGTGCTTCCTGGCGCAATTCCTCGGTGGGCAATGCATTGATGGCTTCCCATTTCAAATTGATCTTCATCTGCAAATCCTTCATCAATTCATTGTGGCGCAACGACGTCATTCTATTGTACGTGCGACCGATTTCAAAGTGTTCCTGCTTTTCTTGCTCTGTCCACTCGTACGGCTCAGGATCACGTCCTTTCAATGCTCGAAGAATCACATCGTACTTGCCAGAGTCAGATCCTTTGTCGCTCTTCTTCGACACAGACTTGAACTTGTTGCTTTTGGCTGGCTTATCCGACGCAGCTTTCTTCACCTTTGCAGTCGCAAAGCTGCGGACGGACGGCGTGACGCGGCGGAACATCAATCTAAATGCCGAGTGTCAAATCAATTGGCTCCGACAAGCTTACGGATAATTATTCCGGATCCGGGAAAATGAATTATCCGGATAACGTGTTGATCATTTTGAAAATCATGCTGAGCTTGCCGGCGGGGCGTTGGATGCGGCGATTCCATACGCTTGGCTTGAATGCCGAGCTCGTCAATGCTCTCAAGAAAAATGGTCTCTCAAAGCCAAGTCAAGTGCAGCGCCTGGTGCGTTTTTTTTTGCCAATTCGATCATGTTTTGATTGTCTTTGTAGGCGATTCCGTTGATTCTCGACGATGCTAGACCTGATGTTGTTGTCGGTGCTGAAACAGGAAGTGGAAAGACGCTCGCATACCTATTGCCATTGATCCAGCGATTCCAATCAGCTGGCAATACTTTGCTGCAAAAACCTGCCGCGATCGTGATGGTCCCGAATCAAGAGCTCGTCAAGCAAATTGAAGTTGTTGCAAACACGTACGCTGCCCACATCCCGCTTGCTTGCTTGACCAAGACGAATGCAATTCCAAGACATGCTTCAATAGTTGTGGGAACTCCCAAGGCGATTCTAGAGGTACTTCGCCATATAATCTGCCATTTAGTTCTATGAATTTAGCACACATCTCCGAAAGATATGCACTTCGTTGAAACGATCGTTGTGGATGAAGCCGATATGCTTCTTGGAGGTGGTTTTGAGCGTGACACAAAACAAGTGCTTGGAGTCATTCGTAACCAGCCGCTCCTCGATCCAAAGTTTAACGTGAGAGTCGATGACTTCGACATCACTGTTGAGATTCCAGTGGCTCCATATCATCGTCAAACCATTTTCAGCGCCGCTACAATCCCAACTTATGGCCGCCTTGCTGTCAGCGAATACCTCAAGCGAAAGTTCCCGAACGCAGAGTACGCCATCACAGAGGTGATTGTCCGTCATGCATTCATTCGACTTACTCAATGAAATGTAGCAATTCCATCGCACAGTTCCAACCTTAGATCAAACGTTTGTCCATTTGAATGGATCCGCAACGCGAGAGCAAGTTTTGTTGAATGTGCTTGAGCATGTAATTCGAAGGATCTTCACTGTGCGTCTAGGTTTTACGTGAAGACGAGGAGCAAGATGGCTGCACGCTCATCTTTGTGGATTCAGTGGCCAGTGCCAAGAACTTGCATGCGTTTTTGACAAGCGAGTCGATCGAATGCATGATGCTACACAAGGAAATCCCGAGAGAAGAACGGACGAATGTCCTCCGCCAAGTAGCAGCTTCGTCTGACCAAAAGCACATCGTCGTCGCGACTGATATTGCAGCTCGTGGCTTGGATTTACCAAATGTACGTCAAGGATTCTAGAGCCAAGTTGGAATTAACAATCGTAGGTGAACCATGTCATTCAGTTTGAATTCGCCACCGATGTTGTATCGCATATTCATCGAATTGGACGCACAGCCCGTGGCGGCAGCTCTGGAAAAGGTACAGCAATGCCTCGATCGAGCGCATCTTCATGAATGTAGTGACAAACTTGATCGGGGACGAGAACAAGCTTGTCTACAACGAAATCGCAGCTGCTGGTGCACATGGCAGTCTCACGAAAGGCTTCAGTCGCCGACGGAGCTTACGCAAAAAGTTTAAAAAGAACCAAACTCCCTCAAGATAGACTAATTGTACAAGTAAGAGTAAGATGATATTCTTCAGCGAGAGGCTTATTCATAAGCAAGTTAGTTCTACAGAGGACGGCAATGCCAAGATGGTTTACTTCTTGACAACTTGTTCGACAAAGTATTGATGCCATCGAGTATCGGAGGTTAATTCTGGGTGGAAGGCAGTGACCAAAATGTTTTCCTGTCAAGGGCGTCAGCGACAAAGAGTCATTGAGTGAGCAATACCTTGCGAGCAGCTACAATGACATTGGATGGATCGGATCCGTCGGCAGGTTGGGCGTCATGGATTTCAGAAAGTACTTGAATATCTTCCCCGACGGAAACAATCGCAGGGGCACGGATGAAGACAGCATTGTAAGGAGCATCGCCGTAGCCTGGAGGACCTTGGATGCCCTTCTCAAAGCTGCGGATTTGAGCACCAAAGAAGTTTCTCGACACTTCGACATCCAATCCTCCGATCAAGGCTTGGCCACCTTGCTTGGCGTGGCGGGCAGAGTGTGCGAGAAGGATCATGCCAGCACAAGTTCCCCAAATGGGCTTCTTGTCATGAACCCATTGCTTCAATGGCTCAATCTACTCGAAGTACGTGAACACTACCTCAATAAGTCATTCTCGCATACCATGCCCCAACGTTCGGCAACTTTGGCAATGGCAGTTGACTCGCCGCCTGGGAAAACGAGAGCGTCAAGGCCGTCAAGCTGACTGGGCAATCGCACTTCAACAGCATCAGCGCCGACCTTCTTGAGCATGTCAATATGCTCTTCAAACGCGCCTTGGAGGGCCAAAACTCCGACTTTCACCATCGTAAGATTATTCAAGAATGACATCCATGGATGCGCTGGTTGAGGCCACGTGGGCCCGTGGGACACCATTCGCCAAGTTTTATTGGTTACAAGATGGGCCTGGCCCATTTGTCACCCATTGACACCGAACTTGAGCGACTTCCGTGGCTCATTTCGCACGGTAACTCGTGCATCTCAAGCTAGAAAAGATATTTCTCCTGGTCCATTTCCCAGCCTCTCTTTATGTTGCAGCAGACGAAATTCTGTCGTGGAAGAGCATGGAGTTTGGATTACATGTTAGAGATCAAACCAAATGCAATGCTCCCAATCAAGGTTAGAACAGATAAGACGCCAATGCCCCAGAAGCGAGCACGATGCGGTTGCAATTCCTTGGCATAAGCAATCGTGTGCAAAATGCGAAAGAGTGTGAACGCACTGATCGCACCAACGTTGACAGCAATGTTCCCACCAGAGTTCACAGCTGCCCAAGATGTGAGAAGACCAATTGGGATGTTTTCGAGATCGTTGCGCACAATGCGTTCCCAACGAATATCGACTTGGACGGCATGAATAGATGGCCTGTCATTGACGGTTTTTCTTGTCGTCGTACTTCTTTGCATCGGCCGCTTCGTCAAAGACACCGTACGCTTGGGGTTGGTTGGTAGGGTTAAATTTCGTCAAGACTTGGTCCTCAGGTGGGCGCGTGCCAGCCGCGAAGCGCTTGCTGCCCTGGATCATCAAGGTAGCGTACAACTTGATGGCAAGGACACCGGTAGCACCGACGAGAACTTTGGTGTCAAGACCCGTGGACATCTTAATTCCGTTGCGAGTTGGAGAGCAAATTCAAGAATGGGGAAATCATGACGCTGGGATTTCACTGTCCATCGAATCAATTGAAGACGACATGGACGTCTCCCATGGACCACTGAGTCTTCGTTTCAATCAGCTTATGGTGGCAATTTGTTTATTGCGGCCAAAACAAACAGCTTACGATGGCAGGATGTTTATGGCGTCCATGCCTCAATAAACATGCTGCCATCGTAAGCCTTTTGTTATGATTGGATAAACGACGACGAGGACATTTCAAAATGTGAAAAAAATGACTTGAATTTAGTATACTTGCTGGAGTCAAATTCTGTAGGCATATCTGACTGACTTGATTGGCGAATATTTATGACAGATTTTCTGGTGCGAAACCCGAATGGGTTAAGGTACACTGTAATTCGAGAAATATCATCCTCTGCTTCAAGGATGACTTCCATGGGCGCACTCGTCGACAATACGTGGGCCAGTCGTCGAATCTCAGGTTCCAACGTTGACAATTGTTCGTGTGGTTGTGGCTCTTCTGCGAACAACGAATTCCAGCGCACCGCTGGCAATGCGAGCAAGAAAAGATGACGTGCATGCAACTCGTGCCAGTGAAGTTTCGAGGAAACTGTGTCCATCGTAGCTTAGGAAGAATTCCCCTCTAAATTCAAAGTACTGTACAGCGAGTTTAGATTACAACTTTGAGACCAAACCAAACGCGCTGTTGCCAACCAAGGTAAGAACAGACAAAACGCCGCCAAACCAGAAGAGACCACGGTGAGGTTGCAATTCCTTGGCATAAGCAATCGTGTGCAAAATGCGAAAGAGTGTGAACGCACTGATCGCACCGACATTGACGGCAACGTTTCCGCCAGAGTTCACAGCAGCCCAGGCGGTGAAGAGACCAATGGGGATGTTTTCAAGATCGTTGCGGACAATACGTTCCCAACGAATATCAGCTTGGATGGCACGAACGGATGGTTTAGCAACCTTCTTGTCGTCGTCCTTCTTCGCGTCGGCCGCTTCGTCAAAGACACCGTACGCTTGGAGTTGGCCCTTTGGATTTAATCGCTTGAAGATTTGGTCCTCAGGAGGGCGCGTGCCGGCGGTGAAGCGCTTGCCGCCTTGAATCATTAAGGTAGCATATAGCTTGATGGCGAGGACGCCGGTCGCACCGACGAGAACTTTGGTATCAAGGCCCGTGGACATCTTTATTCCGTTGCAAATCGTCAACTGCCACGACAAATGCAATCTGTAGTTTCTATATCACCCAATCAAAATTGCATAAAAATGTTTACGTTATAGAATTTTAGCCAATGAGAGCACTGATTGCTTATTGCTAATCAAACAACTCAGACGATTCTGATTGGTCAATTTTCAGAAGCGACATTTCAAAAGTGTGAAACGGATGCGGCTCGAAGAAGAGCGAGACTTTGACCATGCTACAGTACTTAGGCGGTACTTCAAGTCGACCAGACTGCGAACGCCACACTCCAGCAGTCATTGCGCATTGATCTACCATGAGCCGAAGTGTGCTTCCATCCGCGTCACACGTCTTTAGCTGGTATGCAGACGCAGCCAAGACGATCGGAGTCATCAAGATCAGCCGTCCGCGCGTCAAGAACTGCTTGAACTTCCAAACATACACGGAACTCAACGACACACTCCTTCACTTTCAAGACGATCCTGATGTTCTTGCGGTAATTATCACCGGAGAGGGAGACGAATACTTCACCAGTGGCACGGATGTGCGTGAGGGGGCGCCCATGTTGCCGTCTCGATTGATCGTACGCACTTTGATGATGACGCTCGTCCACTACACTAAGATCTTGATCGGCGCTGTGAACGGCCACGCGATCGGAATTGGGGTGACCATGCTGACTTATTGCGATTTTGTTTTCTGCACGCCGAGCACAACCTTTCGCACACCGTTCATGGCCTTGGGCATTGTTCCTGAACTCGGCGCCAGTGTTACTTTCCAAGCACTGATGGTAGTGTACCTCCTGTGTTATCCTGTCGTGACATCAATCTTAGGGCAAAACGGTCGCCAACGATCTACTCCTTCGCGGCAAAACAATCGACGCCAACCGCGCGCTGTCTGTTGGTTTCGTGACGGAGATCGTCCCCTCCGCCGGCTTCTTGGATGGAGTGGTGAAGCTCGCTGCCGAAGTGACTGGACAACTCCATGCTCGACACAGCTTGCTCCTTTTCAAAGACCAGCTCAACCGCCTCGGTCCCGTTTCACGGCAACAAATCCTCGCTGCGATTGACACCGAGTACGTCGAGATTGACCGTCGCCATCGCACAGGTGAGCTCCGCGACCTTGGCGAAGAGTACGTGGCATACCTCAAAGAGAAGAAGAAGGCTCTACAGAATAGCAAATTGTAATCCACAAGCCACATCGCCGTTTAGTGCTGTTCGCTTCCTCATCCAGTTAGCTCTTCACTCCATCAATGTCTTGACGAAGCCTTTCGCGGAGCTTAATTGGCAAGTGCGACGTCCGCGACACAAATGTATACTTCCCTTCTCAGTGTACTGTAGTACCTGCACCAAGCGAATCTTATCCAAGCGCTTTCCTTCCACCTATGCTCCCAACTTGGCGATGGAGTCTGAATTCCACGTCGCTCTTCGTGCACGTCACAGTCACCAAACAGTTCTTTCTCTCCATGCAAGCAGATTCCATTTTCTCACTGCGGTCTGGACAGTGAATCCTTCTTGATCTTCCCTTGACAGTCGTACGATCTCCATTTTCGAGACCCACAAGGCCACACATCGTGGTCAACCTATCGGTTGCTGACGACGTAACAATATCAAACGTACACACAACCGGGGACATCAACGCGGCATTGTCTTTGACAAACGAGATACGGTACTTGTATGGAGCCTGCGCAAAATCTTGATATTCCACCCATCGTCGTCTCTCCAGATGTCTTTTTTCACTGATGATTGATGCATCAACATGCCCCGCCATAATACCACCACAGTACTCCACGCGCTTACCAAGGACAGTGAGACTTGCGCATCTTCTCTCATTCGTGACGATCCGCATCGATCCGATCGAAGAAGCGCGATCTCGCAGACTGCGTGAGGTCGAAATGCACGGAAATCACTCATCCGTCCGGATATGAACAGTTGTTTATCTGTTGAAGTTGGGCGGCAGATGGTTTTTTATCATTTTCAAATTGGAAGGCAAGATGGCAAGTCCGCAGCCGGTCATTCCATCCGCGACGCACGTTGAGAGCTGGTACGCTAGCAAGACTGTTGGCGTCATCAAGATCAACCGACCACGCGTGAAAAACTCGATCAACCAGCAGACGTACTCGGAACTCAACGACGCGCTCTTGTTCTTTCAAGATGATGCAAATGTGCTTGCTGTCGTCTTGACGGGCGAAGGGGACGAATACTTCTCGAGCGGAACCGACGTGAATGAAGCAAAGCCTGGTATGGTAGCGTCCAGAACGGTCACGCGAACACTCATGACGACGATTGTCAACTTCCCAAAGATCCTTGTCGGTGCCATCAACGGTCATGCAATTGGTATTGGTGTCACGATGCTCGTCTACTGTGATTTCGTCTTCTCGGTGCCGTACGCTACATTCCGCACGCCATTCTTGGAACTGGGTATCGTGCCTGAATTTGGGTCTAGCTTGACATTCCCAGCTCTCTTTGTACGTCTGACCCCCTTATTTCGTGTCAACTCATGACCATGTAGGGCAAAGTTGCTGCCAATGACCTCCTCCTTCGATGCAAGACATTGGACGCCAACCGAGCTTTGGCTGTCGGTCTTGTGACTGAAATTGTCCCTTCTCTTGGATTCCGTGAGACTGTTTTGAAGCTTACGGAAGACATTACCACACAACTCCATGCTAAACACAGTTTGCTCACCTTCAAGGAGCAAATGGGACGTCTCGGACCTCTTACCAAGCAACAAATATTTGCCACCATCGATACGGAGTTTGTCGAAATCGACCGACGCTACCGCACCGGTGAAATCTTTGAGCTTGGCAAAGCATACGTCGCCCAGCTCAAACAACGCAAGAATGCCAGCAAATTGTAGATGATTCTTATTGTAACATGCTCATATGCCTCCCACTCGTTCCATGTCCTTGCTCACTGCACTGCTACCAGCCTCTGACTCCATGAACTCCTCAAAGGTAATGCACTGTCTTGTACAGTTTCGTTGTCGGTTGACAAGTTAATTTTAGTCGATCGGCGTCATAAGATGCGAATCAGTTTGAAATAGCTTCACGTCATGTACTCTGGCACGCTCGGTCGAGTCAATGCGCTCGAGTTCCGGGAAGCATCTCCATCCAAGGGGCAGATCACGTCGTCGTCATCTTCGCCCATGCGATCGCCGCTAAAGAATTCATTCACAGCCGCAGGAGCTACTGTCACCCCGACATCAGCTAGTGCGATCCAAAGAGTATTTGATAAAGTCAAGGAAGTCGTCCAGTCGTCGGCAGCGTGTGCCAATATGACTGACGGTACGTCCAGCCGCTTCGTCAACCTTGACCTTTGTCACCTGTAGCCGAGTTGCTGTCGTGTTTGAACGTTCCAAGCTCGCCGTCGCCGCCAAAATCTCCTGAGCGAACGATGGCTACACATGCACCACCGAGAGAACCCGAGCCAGAAACGACGACCGACGAACAGACGCTTCTCCTCCGCGCACTCTTGGCATCCTTGACGCAGCTCAACGTGGAACAGCTTCAAACTGGTCCACCGGTGACGCCACCACCGAGTCCAGTGGCAGGTTGCTCTAGCTTCTTTCTTCGTCGACTGACTTGCACCTTAGCATCGTCATCGGCACGACCTCCGCCACTCAAGAGAACTCCGAGCTCGCTTGCGCGCATCCAGGAGAATGCATACGAGGAGATGGACTCTCCGCGGTCGTCCTGCGGTCAAGAGCTAGCTCCCGACGACGACTACGAAGATGAAGACGATGCGGAAGAGGCGACGGAGACGACACTCCTGCCGTTCCATGAAGCCAAACGATGCCTTCGAGGAGGATCCTTTGCATCGCGCATTCGCGTGCGTCGACAGCCAAGTTTGAAAGAACTGGAGGAGAAACGGGTCCAAGAAGTCGTTGAGAAGCTCAATCGGCCAAGCATTGCTCAATTGTCGTCGCCACGACGCCTCAGTGTCCTTGATCCTTCGACAGGATCGCTTAGTAGGGTCAACAGCATGGCGGAGCTCCTTCCACCCGAGCAAGTGCCTCCTCTGACACGCAAACCAAGCATCCTGCGCTCTCCCGACGGTCGACGACCTTCATCAGCTCCTCTCAGCCGTAAATCGTCCAGTGTTTCGTTCGCACCAGAGCCAACGCAGCCTCCGCCAGCGCCACAGGTAGCTCCACAACCTCGCAAGATGAAGCAGAAGAAGTATCAAGCTCGCATGTCAACTTTGGCGTCGCACATCAAGAAACTCCTCAACAAGTCCGACAAAGCAAAACAAGCCAAAGCACACGTCACGCTTGACGCGTCGAAACGAGTGTACGTCAGCTTGCGATGGACAAAGCGGCTCAGGCTTGCTGAACGTAGGAGCACCATGCGTCTGGGGACGTCGCCCAAGAAGTGTAAGGTCAAGCACGAGGACTTGACGACATTCACGCGTCCAAATTGTCGTCCTCGTCGTTGGGTGCTGAAAACCGGCGAAGCAGGTTGTCTTCGTCAGCCATGAATGCATACTCATTGCTGGAGTCGTAGTCCTCGAGCGTCGTCAGACATTTGTGAGCTTGGAAGTCATGGACAATATTGGCACACGCGCCGCTTGTCCCGTGCATTTGTTGTCGGAGAAATCCACGGCCGACTTTTCGTACGTGCCCGGTGTCGTGAATTCGCACAACCGGCGTCGTCGACGACGTTCCAGCCGCCGAAAACTCGTCAAGCGACCGTCGCTATGGATTGTAGACTAACGACTGACAACTCTTCAATCGCGTAAGATCGATCCATCGCATTACTGTACCGCAGCCATGCAGCTTTTTCGGCTGACCATCTTGGTCGATCTATCAGACTTACTATACGAAACAAACGTTTTTTAAACTTCCTAACCCCTGCACCCCTAAAGGCAGTGGTCCATGCTGTTCTCCTGGTCTTCTTGAAAGCTCTCACTTTCAACCTCTCACTTTCTCTCACTTTCAAGCTCTCACCCTCAAGAAGACCAGGAGAACAGCATGGACCACTGCCGTCTCCTCTCCATGCTGCCTTTGTCAACGTAAAGGTCTCGCCGATGCTAAATGGGCCCGTCATCTCCCGCAAGAGTATTTTGACTGCATCATGCCATTCAAATTGGCAGATGAAGTTTTTTTGCATGGCGTGTCCATGCAGCGATGAAGCGCTCTCATTGGATTTCCCCTCGGAGCACTGTCTGTTGTTGTCGATCACAAGTCGATAGTAGTCGAGTCGAGCTGCTTTGCAAGTGAAATGCCAGTTCCTTGTACAAGGTTGGAAGTGTAGAGTCGACGACATGCGCCTTCTGGTGGGAATTCCTTCCTCTGTGATCCAAATCCAACATTGCAATACTGTTGACGGTTGTGCTGGCCATGCATAAACGAGTCGTCGGTGGAGCTTCGTGTAGACATTCTTGAAACAACAACGAGACTCGGCGTATTCATCCACGTCGCTAGCTAGAAGAGCCACAGACCGAGAGTGATATATCCATAGCGTAGCATCACGACGTCGGGTGCATGTTGGGAAAGGCAGGACGCAAGTCGAACCGCCAGCTGGTGGAGAAACCGAAAAAATCGTAGCAGACGTCTCGAACCACTTTTAAAACGTTTTTTATTTAGGGAATGTGATTCGACAGTGAACTATCCGACCAGAACTGACGCCGCCTTCTCTCGTCGACGGCACAAGATGAGTGATCTGAGCTTCAAAGAGAAGATCGGGAAGAGTCTATCGTTCCTCTCTGTGCTTGGCAAGAAGAACAAAGGATCGTCCCATGAATCGATCAAGAGGGAACAGCCACAGCATATTCCGATGCAGTACCAAGACCATCTCCAACATCATCAGCAGCATCCCGGCCAATATGGCATGTATCAGCAGCAAGTCCCACCGACATTGCCACCCATGCACCCGTATATGTCGACTGTCCATGAACGCTCGACGACAAACGTAGATGAATTCTTGTACACACCTGAAAATCGATTCCCAACACCGTCACCAGACCTTCGGCTTCCAACACCCGACGCACGGTTCCCAACACCAACACCAGATATCAAATACCCATCGCCGTTTGATTTTACGAGAGATCGACCGACTCCGGTCGAAAAGATGGAAGACCTCCAACAACTCCAAGAAGCGCTCCTTCCCTCGCCGTTTGACTATCTAAGGAATAACAATCCCATGAGCGGCAGCGGCGGTAATCCTTACCACAATCATCATCCCCTCCATGCGTCGCATCCATCGAACAATTCTTTGATGGGTGAATCGAATGCGTATCGCTCTCTGAAGGACAAACAAGTCGCTGATGAGATTAATACACTGTGCCGCGATTTGGTCTCCCATGGACTTCAAGCGAAGCATCCTGCATCGTCACGACTAGAAGCTCCTATCAAAGCCGAACCAGCACATCAACTCCACGACTACGGCGTGCGTTTGCATTCATGCTTCTTCCATTTGCTTACACTGTCTAGAATGCCGCTGTCGAGTCGGGATACACGTCGGGCGGTGGCCGCAGCTACGACTCGGATTCCAACAGCAGCGTTGGCGACATAAAGCGTGAAACCGGCACCAGCAAGCAGTATCGCCGAAAAAATTGTTCCATCGAAGGATGCAACAACTTGTCCCGATCGAAAGGCCTATGCAAAGCGCATGGCGGTGGCCGCCGATGCTCTGTCCAAGGGTACGACGATATCTTCGATTTTGTGAATGACAAGCTCTTTCTAGATGCACACGTGCAAGTCAAAGTAGCAGTTTGTGCATTGCCCACGGTGGGGGAAAACGTTGCACAGTCGAAGGATGTACAAAAGCAGCGCAGTCCCGGGGCATGTGTAAAGCTCACGGTGGTGGCGTCCGATGCCGAGTGGAAGGGTGCACGAAGAGTAGTCAAGGCGATGGCTATTGTCGATCCCACGGTATCGTCATTTGCAACTTGGTCGTTTGTGACGTGGAATGTTTAGGTGGCGGTCGGCGGTGTGGTCATCCCAGTGGATGCATGAAATGGGCACAACGCAATGGAATGTGCATGACGCACAGCGAAGGAAAGTATGGCAACAGCTATCGTGGCCGACTGCAGCGACAAGCTGGCGAAACAGAAGACAACGACACAGACATGATGGAAGATTAGGGATACATGTTCGTTCAATGGAATCAATTGTCGTCTCATTCACTCCACAACGCAAACTGCTGGCTGCCCACATAAGCCGGCGTGGCCAGATTAAAATCAGCAGCTAGAGCTCTAGGGCAGCTAGATGAAAAAGGATCGACGGCAACCTAGTACCGAGGGACAAAGCGACCACCAACGTAATGCTTGCCTTTGAAATGCTCAGCACACAGTTTTGGCGCTGTCAAAGAGACGAGAATTTGCGGGCTGAGGCCTGCAGTACCCAGTTTGTTGCCTAGACGCGATAGCGATGACAACATGGTGAATGGATGAGAGGGTAACCTTGTTCGACATCCCAGCCTGATGGAATATCGATCGACACGATCGGAGTTTGGGTGTTCGTCAAAGTTTGCAAGATGGAGTCAAATGGAGGCCGTGGTGCGCCCTAACAGACTGCGTTCAGGCGATCAGGGCGACTTCAATAGACCTTGAAGCTAAAGCCAAAGATGCCATCGAGCACAAGACTGTAGCGCAGGTGTAGATCCGCCCTGAAACACTGTAGTGACAGCTCGGCATTAGGCAAACATACTGGGGAAGATATCCAACAAATGGAATGTCAAGATCACGGCATTGTTTGATGAGTCGCTATCAAATTTTGAGGCAACAAAGAGACGACAGTCTACCTGGTAGAGTGGATTCGAGGTTTCTTTGGGGTACAAGATCTCTGGGAGGAATCCAAAGTGCTACATACGAACAATATTGATCCCTTGACAACCACGGGGACGTACTTTTAAATGGCGAGCAGCCACCAGTGCATCACCTCTAAAATCTCTATCAGTTGAAGCTGCAGTTAACCCCTTACCCATTGTTTCCAGGACCAGCCACAACCAAGAGCGGTTTGCCAACTGCAGTAGAAAATTCGTGCTGGACGACGCACGCAACGCTCAACCCCGCAAGCTCCATCAGCTGGTCAATCGAGAAAGCGTAGGTAGACATGAGCTCCTCATCTATACGCTGCGCTTGCGCTTGCGTCAAATACTGCGACGCTGTCAGAGCAATGATCCACGACATCGACGTACGCGAAGCAGTCCATGGGCTCGTGACATTTTTGTCGACGTTGTTTTCAAAATATTGATTAAAAATGATTGGATAAAATTAGATAATATAATTTTTTTGATTGGTTGAAATTAATTGATCTTATTTAGGGTTTTATACTCCACTGGGATGAAAAGTTGAGATAATTTAGGGATTTTTGGTTTGGGGTCATTCTTGAAAGATCTCTAGGGCGGGAAGGACATGGCGATGCTACAGGAAGCTATAACATCACCACGCGATGTTTTGGTAGGATCGACGTCTCCAAGTGCATGGAAAAAGTGGGGGAATGCCTTGCGAAATGTGAAACCGCTTGTTGTGCCCGTTATTCGTTTCAGTTGAAGAGTCGCGTGGCCATTTTTGTCTTCTCTTATCTTTTCTCGGCGTCGTAATGGCTGAAGTGGCGGAACTCAAGTTGCACAAAGTGATCGGATACAATGGTACGCATGCACTATGTGGTATGCTTATTGATGGAATCCTTAGGATCGTTCAATAACACAGTCCTGTACACGAAGGATGGACACTACCTCATCTATTCGCTTGGACTTACTGTGGTGATACGAGATCTCCGATCGAATGCACAAGGGTTTCTCCATGGACATACTGACATCATCACATGCTTGACGCTTTCCAACAATGGACGACTCTTGGCATCCGGTCAGCAAAGCAAAAGCCGAGGCAACAAAGCTCCTGTCCTCGTTTGGGATCTCCAGGCTGCCATTGCAGCGATGGCATCCAAAGCCAACCAGAGTGACAAGGTCACGTACCGCCTTGTCTTGCACATGGGCAAGGTCCAAGATATGGCGTTTTCCTCGCAGGATAATTGTCTCTTCACAGTTGGTGGCCAAGACGACAATGCACTTGTTTGTTGGAACATGGAAACTGGCGAGCCTATTTGTGGTTCGTGGTCTAATGTGGCAACCATATCAATGACGTGATACTTTAGGCACACCTGCAGGAGACGATTCGACGCTAGTTGTCCGAGCATTTCGCCAAGCCAGCAACAATGAATTGCTCGTGACTGGGGGCAACTATGCCTTTAATGTTTGGCGTGTTGATCACAAGCACCGCAAGTTTCACCCACTACGCGCAAACTTGGGCAATTTGAAGCGCATTATGTCTGCAATTGCCATATCGCCCGATGATAAAATTGCATACGTTGGCACCAAGACTGGGGATGTGCTTGAAATCATTTTGGATTGCGACCTGACCAAGCCCAATTGTGCCTTTCCACCTGTGGGTACACAGAAGCCCCGCTATAACCGAACGACGAAAGAGAGATTTAGCCAAGGAATAAACACTGTTGCCGTCGTTGAACAAAACCAGCAGCGAATGCTCTTGTTAGGTGCCGGAGATGGTTCAATTGCTATGCTATTGACTGGTGGTGTTGCCGACGGCATCAAGTCGACTCCTATTCCAACTGGACCAATCGAGAAGCTACAAGGCGGTGTGACGGCTGTTGCTGAAGGCCCTCCTGGTGTTTATTTCATTGGTACAAACCAGTCGAATATGTACGCCGCGACTGTTGATAGCTCTGCCATTAAAGTGGAGCTTCGAGCAACATGTCACTATGGCAGCATCAATGACATCGTTTTCCCCAAGGCCCCTTCTAAAGGCGACGATATCAACTCGAATTTGTTCGTCACGTGCTCAAAAACTGACATTCGCATCTGGAACGCTCGCAAAGCTCAAGAAATTCTTCGAATTCAAGTGCCAAATCTTGTTTGCAACTGTGTTGACTTGACCGTCGACGGAAGTGTCATCGTGAGTGGCTGGGATGATGGCAAAGTGCGAGCGTTCTACCCTGAATCGGGCAAACTGAAATTCGTCATCCAAGACGCACACAACGAAAGCGTGACCGCAATTGCTGTTTGCAACGACACCGACAAAGAGTGGCGACTCATTACAGGTGGCAAAGATGGCCGGGTACGTGTGTGGCGGATCACGCCATCCCGTCAAACTATGGAGGCGTCAATGAAGGTAATTTCGACAATCAATGAATATTCCTCAGCCAACACCCAGGAGCACAGAGGTCCAGTCAACAGTATCCAAGTTGTGCAAGACAATTCTAGCTGCGTGAGCGCCTCTTCCGACGGGCAAGACAATATTTAGTTGACGAAAGACTCTATCCAACTCTTGTAGTTCTTGCATTTCGTGGAACTTGGAGAGTTTCACTCGAGTACAAGCCATGTTTGCCTCCACAGTATTTCGACGCATCTTATACCACCCAGACGAGTCGCAAATGCTCACGTGTGGCTCGGACCGTCGCGTAACGTACTACGACTCGTACGATGGTGAAGCCATTCGCATCCTCGAAGAAGCTGCCGAGGGCGAGCTCCTTGCTCTTGACATCGAACGGTACGGATTTAAGCCCAAACGATGGTACCTTACATTAAATATAGGAGTGGTAATTTGTTTGTGACGGGTGGACGCGATAGCACGCTCAAAGTTTGGCATTACGACAATGGCGAGCCAATTGCTCTTGGCAAAGGCCACAGTGAAGCTATCAATGCGGTCAAGATTAGCCCCGATCGAAAGCACATTGTGACAGTTGGTAGTGAAGGCGCCATTATGATCTGGGAAGTGGGAAACTTGCTCGTCCATTTGGACAATTGAGTCTCTCACAAATGCATGCTATGTTTGAAATTTGTCCTGTGTTTGCCTCTAAACGAATCCAAAACTTTTTCTGCTTGGACGATGCTCTTGAGGGTTGAAAAAGATTAAAGATACAACACACTACAATTTCAATCAATGCACTACACAATGTCTAAGAGCAGCCATGGCCACCAGCAAAGCGCAAGCACTTGGTCTTCTGGAACATGGTCAAGATGTTGGACGTGATCGACGTGACCAAAATGGCGAACCCACCGATCAAAGCAACAGCACCGATGATCGGGTACTTGCCACCATCCTTCTTCCATTCTTGGAGCATCTTCTTTTGCGATGGGAACAAGAAGACCAAGCAGCAGGCAAACACGGTCGCCGAGTAGGCGATGATGTAAGTGTAAGCAACTTGGTTGCGGATTTCATGCGTGTCAGTGTCAATGTCATCCTCCGTGACTTTGAATTGATCGCAGTAAATGTTGGTGATCATGGAACCAAAGACCGATGGCAAGTTGGAGCACGTCGTGAGCAAACCATACATGATACCTTCGTTGCCGACGTCAGCAATTTCGACGATGGCAAACGTCGTGATGATGAATTGAATACTGAGAGGAAGTTGTTCAGCCAAAGGCACACCGAGGTAGAACCACTGGTTACGCACAACATCGTAGATGGCCAAGAAGTTGACAATCGCATCAATGACGTTGGCGGTCAAAGTGGTGACAACCAACCACACGCGCCAGTTCCACATGGTTCCCCACTTGCCGACGACGGCCAACATGGCAGCGAAAATCAAGTTGCTCACGACACCCATGATGTTGCTGTTGAGGTTTTCAATACCCACCCAGTTGGCTTGAACGTATGGAGCAGCAGTCGTGGTGATGTAACCAGCGAACAAGTTGAAGCAGAAGTTGAAAATCATGATTTGCCACACGGCACGGCGTTGGACCAAGGCCCAGAATTGAGCGCGGTATTCAGACCAGACGACAGCAGGACGCTTGGGGTCGTTGATGTACAAGTACGTGATGATCATGATGAGGTAAGATGGAACAGCCAACATGATGAAGAAGCCGTTCAAACCCATATCCCAAGTGAAAGTACCATTGTACTTTTCCGAGTTCAAGCAAAAACCCATGACGGCCGTCGTGATGGTCGAGGCGAACGTACGCACACAGTAGATCAATGCTTGCATACGGCCACGCACTTGTTCACGTTCACGTTGAGCATATTCGACCACCATGGCATCCGATGGCACATCAGCAAAAATGTACGAGATGGTCGCCAAAGCACACAAGAGACCGATGGTAGATCCACGCGAGTTGACTTCGATATTCTCTGGGTTGAGCTTTCCACCAGGTCGAGTCTTGTCATAAGGTTCACCGTGTTTCATGCATCCCAAAACTAACAACGTGGTGGCTGCACAGAACCAACCCAAGAGCATGTACGACTTGCGGCGATAGCCCATGATGGGGCACACATCCGACAACAAACCGACGAACACCTTGAGCGACCAGCCGAGGGAGATCAAAGCCTTGGCAGACGTGTACTGAGTACCAGTCAAGTGGAAATATTGGACCAAAACGTTGTAAGGCACATAGGGCAACGAGCCGTACAAAAGACCGACGGCGAAATATTGCGAGAGGAGGGCAAGCACTTCGGGCGAGGTGTAGACTGGAGCACCGCCTTCACGCAAGGCACCGTCTTCCAAATCACCGGGGGTCTTGGCATCCACGTAGTTCCATCGGCATCGGCCTTGGTGCGGTCAGCGCTCAAGTACGACACGCGTTCTTGCAGCTCAAGCGCTCCAGTTTTGTTGTGCATTGCACTTGAGGACGCAAAATGAAGAATAAAAGGTGAAGCTGTGGACGAATTGCACGTCGTCGTGGCCTTTCTAGCCCAGAATGTCCAGTTTCAAATCGCGAGGCTTCTATCCTGCTCAGCCGAGGTCTGTTTGAATCCACTACTGATTGCCAGCTGTCCACGTTCAGAACAACCAAGGTCAAGGATCACTTGGACGCACGAGTTGTCCTGCCGTCGCCGTCGGCTTTGATAAAACATTCCACGAGTGACACAGCGGCAATGGCGGTTCCAATGGTGTTGAAACCTTCTCTGAAGACACTTTTGTTAACCTTCTATGTCGGTCCATTGACCTTGTATACTGGATTGGGTGGATGGTGTGACGGCTGTGAGTTACACGTCGGGTGCATCCCATCTTCAAGAAATCCGGGAGAGTCTAATTTAGGAGAGGAGCGATTCCTCCAATCGAGGTTGGTACCATCTTGGGTGGTAATTTCAATGCCAGGGCGGTCTATTCCTTTGATTCACAGCGTGAAGACTCCAACAGAGTCGAGCACTTGAAATCCAAAGCGCTTCTAGGGATAGTCGCACTCAGTCGTGGGCGAGCTACTTGCGGTGCCTGACGGTGACTGTCAATCATACAAGGTGACAAGGAACGCCCAACGGCCTGGCTCAGCTGTGGAACATCGGCTGTCACAACTCAGAGGCGGAGAGACGATAAATCCAGTACGAGAGAGGCTTCTGCACTTGCAATGGATTGAGTGCGTGAGATGCATTGCGTCGAACAAGCTACACACGCTCGACGCTACTAGTATACGCTTAAGCAGCAAGGCCAGAGCGCAGGATGAATGGGGACGAACTACGATCATCAAGTTGTTGTCTATGCTTGCGACTTGTAGAGTCTTCACGGTAACAGAAGGAAGGATAAGAACAGAAGGAGAGATTGGCTTAAGCTCCGAGAGGAGAGTTGCGAAGATCATATCACCCAGCCATGATATTGCAGTCGAGTTGTCTTGTGCAGTTGACACGACCGTGTACGGCGGCTTTTCCTGTCCTTTGCGCAGGGTCAACCATGGCTTTGTCTAACGTTATCCCAATGTCGCAGTGGCAAGGAATCGTCTGTTGATGACATCCAAGTCAAGGGGTCACGGAAGGTTCATTAGGTTTTATTCGGGTTTATTGGCTCTCTGGATTAGGTTAATAGGTTTTTATGGAGGAAAGAGGCCGGAGGTGCATTTGGACGACGCCAGACTTTCGTCTCAAACAATGCGTTCGCCGATCCAAAGTACTAGTAGAGATCAAGAGAATAGGATTCTGCAGACGAATGACTCCCTTCAAAGATTGAAGGAAGGATTATCACCCAGAAAACTCTTTTTGCATAGACGGGGGGGTCGACCGTTGTGCCCATGATGAGGCTGCAACTGGCAATGACGAGCATTAGACCCAATAATCAAAAACGAGAGGTGCTGCTTAGTTTCTCCTTGTTTCAAAGTTGTCTTTTGTTTTCCCCGTGCATTAGTAACTATCGAGCTAACTGTGCCGATGCGACCCATTTTGGAGCCTCAAGTTGCAGACCCGGTATCGGAGCTGCGGTCGTCTTAAAACTTATCGAAGCTGGAGAGAGCGATATCTAGCAGGAGAATGAAAGTGTATCGTTGATCGCAACAGGATGGCGAGTCGATGGCGAGCAAGAGAATTACTGACTTGACTGTAGTGCTTGCGTTTGCGAAGGCGATAGTAGACAGATTTGGAAATTGCAGACTTTTTGGGAGTGGATAAATAGGCCACGTCAAGAAGAATAGAATCTTGCATTGTCAAGACCAAACCTGGGGTGTTCAGCGCACCCATCATGACATCTAATTTCCCAAGCAGTGTTACCTGGAATAGACATATCGAAACATCAATCCCCCCGTAAAGCCAAGTCGTCATCCTCTCTTAAGCACTTGCTCAGCACGCCAAGCCTCTTCGAGCACTGAAAGTGAGTCAAGTTGATATATGTTCATCGCAATAAGCCCACGGCTGTGGGGGGAATAACCAAATATGGGGGGAATTGTCGTTTCTTCATTCTGAAAAGCCAACGAGATGTTGGAACGTAGACTTCGCCTGGGAGCGACTGCCTGCCACACTTCCCGACGAGAAACCATGTAAAGATAGCCCACACCCTGCTATTAATAGTCAAAACAGGAAACTATTTTCACAAATATTGCCAATTATTGTCACAATATTTGTCACAATAGGGGGTTTCAAAGTACTTTCTGGTTTGGTTGAAAAATTATCCAAGTATTTTTTTGCGATACATGATTGGTTGAAATAACTCAGACTGTCTGAGGTTGACTGTCTTTTTCCAACCACGATTTTCGTGGTTGAGGTCGAAAGTTCTGGCTGGTTGAGGTTGGTTTTGACACGGCCAAGCACGTCGCGTGGCCTCGATGAACCAAGCAAGTCTCAAGGAACCTCAATGGCATAGTGATGTTTGCACCTGCGGCGAATGCAAGGCTGTCAGTTTGGACGGCCGCAGCTCAATCGAAGTTTTGCTCGCATGGTTGACATACGAAGACCCTATCTCTGGCCGTTTTGTGAACTTCGACGCATGGAAGGGGGGCACACGGTCCTTGGCCGGGAAATCGAAGCTGATTGTCTGCACGGAATGTGCAGAAGTGCTCAAAAAGCATGGATTCAACCGGGAGGCAGGTGCTGTAAAAAACAAACTCATTGAATTGACACAAAAGTTCTCCTCGTACTGCGACTTCATGTCAAGCACGGGAGAAGGTGTATTGAATGATATCTATGATAGATTTCAGGGGGATGTCGAGAACCCAGAATATATTGCACAAATATCGGCTTTGGAAAAGAGAAAACTAAAGATTTGCCGATACTATCACGAGTTGTAGACCGTCATGCTGGACAGGCCTGCAGCTATACCAATTGTCCATTCATCACCGGGTGATTCAAACGAGAAATCAGCATATGAATTGGTGATGTGATGCTAAATTATTTCTAGCTAACGTTCGACATGTTGTAGTTGTTTGATGATGACTCGGCTATTGAGAAGGCTCAATCGGAGGTTGATGATCGCGACGACGACAGCTTTGGAGAGGAACCTTTGTGCAATCCGGGGGCGCCTCCACAGCCAACTTTGCAATGCATTGAAAGGGCACACAAGGCGAGGCTTATTAAAGCCGTACCAAATGGAGACTTGCAAGTGCCGGAGAAGCATCAAAATAAATTGAGCAAACGCATCAAGCTTGTTGGGGAAAAAGACAAAGGAAAACCATCAATTGCCGAGGCCATCGCAAATGGAATGAAAGTTCAAAGTGAGACACAATCTCAAATAGCTCAGAGGTTTATGTCATTGCAAGAAAGCCAAATCAACTTTGAGAACAGTGAACGTGTACGCAAGCAAAAAGTCGACGAAATTTTTCGACAAGGTGAATTCATGAAGACTGCGGGATTTTCCAACGACGATGTAATGAAGTTTGTGAACGACAGCATGAAATCATTAGATTACATGTCGATTAAGCTAAACTTTTGTGAATGACAAAGCCTCGAGTCTACAATCGGAGTGTCATGGACGCATTCATCAATATCACTTGACTCTGTCGTATCACAATCAAGTACTCTATCCCAATCGCATTCTTCGTGATCATCTACATCGGTGAAAAGCAAATTGTGCAACACAGCAGCACATCGAATGTAGTAAATCATGATTTGGGCATGCTGTTTAATTGATATATCCATGCGCATACCGCGCAACGATTGAAATCTGCCTTTTAAAAGACCAATGCATTTCTCATTCACGTAGCGACATCTTGCAACGGCATTATTGAATCGCTTTTGAATTGCAGAGAGGTGACTGCCTCTCAATTTTTAAATGCTGGCATAACATGTCGTTCGTTAGGATAAGCTGAATCAGCAAGCAAATACTCAGAGACTGTAAAATAGTCGTGCGATTGTAAAGACAATGAGCTATTTCTCCATACGCGCGCGTCATGCACTGAGCCTGGCCAACCGAGATCCAAATGTAACATTCTCTTGTAGTCGTCACAAACAATCATCCCAGACATACCATAATATCCCTTTCTAGAGAAAAAATCTTCACCTTGCCGTGAAGGCTTTGCATACACTGGGAAAAATGTACCATCGACAAAGCCGACGCAATTTTCAAAACCGTGAGATTCCTCAATGCGCCTCGCAATCACATTTCTTTCATGGATAGATGGCCAAAACACAACTCTCGCTTCCAACGACAAGATTGCAACCAAACAACGCTTCATGTACAAACAAACAGTCCCTTCCGAGATGCCAAAGTAACGAGACAAAATTCCAACCGACGCACCATTGCTAAATCGCCCCAATTTGGATAAAAACACCATCAGTTGATCATGAGGAGGGGCTTGTTTCATGCTCGATCGGTTCTTGAAGATCGGATGATCCTTAATTAAATCAACTATTTGAAAAAAGCTTTGTTTCGACTTTCTTGCCTCCTGGCGAAATCGTTTGTCGTGAAGAGAGCAGATAAACTCGTAAGGCGACGTATTTTGGTACTAGCTTTCGTTTCGAAAGGAGTTTAGACAAGATGGAATTCAACACCATGAGAAACGAAGATAAGTTGGATCGACGCAAGGGACCAAGTATATGACAAGCAGTGAAATATAACTTCTTTCCAAACAGTAAAGCGAGGCACGCGTGGAGTTGTCCCTGAATCAATAAAAGCGTCAAATCAACCAAAACGTGTTGACTGGGCGGTGTTGGGACATGGTTGATCTCGAACACCACAGACTGCACAAGCAAATGCTCGAGCTCTCGAATGATTTGCTTGCGTTCACTGTGTCGGACCATTCACTCCGACAAGGAAAAATGGGGGCAGTCAGCTCAAAAGTTTATTCGTCTTTGATTGGCTGGAACGGAAGTAATATATTTCCAACCAATCCAACTTAGAGCACAAGTACTTTGAAACCCCCTAATATTTATTGTTGATTTGATACGAATTTCCAGACCCCGTTCAATCGAATCACGCCAGCGGATCGATTCAAAAATCGACACCATTGGCTAATGAATATTTTGAGCGATTTTGATTGGCTGAATAAAATTTAAGAGAAAGTATTGTGGATTCGCTAGAAATTTCCCAATTTGGATTCGTTTTTTGTATCAATCTCCAATCGCGCCAATACATCGGATGAATGAAAATTAGAACAGTACTTTCTCTCATGGAAACTGTACTTTCTTTAAAATTTTATTCAGCCAATCACAATCGCCCAAAATATTTATTAGCCAATGGCGTCGATTGGTGAATCGATCCGCCGGCGTGATTCGATTGAACGGGGTCTGGAAATTCGTATCAAATCAACAATACTGTGAAAGCACAGTTCTAATTTTCATTCATCCAATGTATTGGCGGGATTGGAGATTGATACAAAAAACCAATCCAAATTAGGAAATTTCTAGCGAATCCACAATATCCAAACCCAATACATACATTCGTGACATGTGACCTGGTTTTGGGAAACACATATCCTAAATAGGAGGGACTCCCCACCTGAGGATCAACAAGGAGTTTATCGACTTCATTGACCCAGAAAACAAAAAACGTGCAACGTTTGAGTTAGCTATTGCGTCTAAGACTAGAGTCTTTAAGCTACATTATGAGACCTTAGTATCACCGAGACGTCGTGTCAATCCGAAGTTATGGCCTTCAGAAGGCGCCATGTCGCCCTGGATTTGGCGAGAGCACCTCTTGAGCATCTGCTAGTACAAAATAGTGCAGTTCCTGCATAAAGAGGCCGTGTAGTGCTCACCGCACCAAGCACACTCACTCTCTCTTCCACCTCTCCTGAATTCCTCTTGCGTGCGTCTTTCTTGCTATCTTCTATCTGCCTGTCCATCTCCATGTCTGTCCCCCCTTTGCCAAAGCATTGCTGAACCTGCATCATCTCATCCCTCGCTGAACACTGAGTCCCATCTACCTCGTGGTACTGGCCCCTTTTGGCTTTTCTTCTGTTCTTTAGTTCAGTCTGGGCATCGCCCATACACACATCCAATCGTTAACCTCTCTCAGTCTGTGTCTTGCATCGATTGCCCCTTTCTCGTGTTGCGTTTGAGCAAATCCTCTCACTGACGTTGCAAGACCAAACTTCAACTTCAACGATACTCCTCACTGACGTGCCAAGCACAAACAACAGAATAGAGATAGTCTACATAAGCCATTCAATTCAGTTTTCAATTTGCCACCTCAACGCCTCGGTCATCCCAACCTCGGCGGTGCAACGAAGCCCCCTCTGTCTCTCTCTGACTGCACTACAAAAGCGTTTTTAGTGACCTGCTGTCACCTCTCCATTCTCTATTTTTGCCTGCTGAGTAATGTCGAACACAGCTCGCCCTCCCGCTAGAGCGTCGGCTCCTACGCCGATTGCTCATCAAGACTCAAACGAAAGTATGAATGCATCTAATCCGGCCCATCAAAATTTACCTTCAACTCCGGTAAATCAATCAAGCCAAGCTTTTGATTGGACAAACGACGAGCAACTAGCTGCCGCTTTCGAGTGGTAGGCACGTCTCCACCCTCCGCCCCCTCAGCCACCAAGGGTCCCTATACCAACGGCAACCTTCAACCACTTTTCTCACCTTTACGACGAGATGATGGATGCGAAAAAAAAGAAGCCAGTTCCCACTTTAACAAACCATTCCACCCTGATGAGTTTAAGCAGCCTGTCTCCTTCGACAACATTTCCTGCCCGGAGCTAAAGAAACCAGACTTAGGCGAAATGAAGTCGTTTTGGAAGAAGTACGTTCGATATCGCAAAGAGTTGGACGAGAAGTTCAAGATGTTTGGTGGCCACGTTGCAATTCAATTCAAAAACGTCCGCCAATGCATGGACGAATACACCTTTGAAAGTCTCTGCCTTTATCGCTGGCAACGCGACCCAGACGACATCTCTGACGATGAAGTTAACGAACTGTTTCAAGCTGATTGCATGGGTTCGAAGTTGGACATAAAAGCTTTTCTTGACCGCATTGAGCGTGAGCTGCGGATGGACAAGTCTGTATCCGATGGACCGTCGAGAGTTTTATGCCTCGTTCGGTTGTACGAAAAAATATGCACGGAATCTGGCTTTCCAAAATACTACGAGATCGAAGTAGAAGCCGCACGACACCATTTCTTGAATGCCCTCGAGCCGGTTAGCGTTCGCAAGAAGATAGCTACCGAGTTGCGCTTTTCAAAGAATCGCTAGATGGTTTGGAAGGACTTTGTCAACCTCTGTATAGACTATATGAAAACTTGGTGCATGTACGAGGACGTATTTAAGTCGGAGTCCAAGTCGGAAGCAAAGCAAGATCCAAAAAAGAAGCTTCCGTCGTCTGGGAGCAAGCCTCAGTCTGACAAAAAGCAAGGAGATGCCGGAACAGATTCAACCGAGAACAAAAAACAAGCTTCCAAGCCGACGTACGACTGTCTAAAGTGCCAAAGCACCGATCACAATGTGTGGAAATGCCCGAAAGTCAAGGATGAAGCCGAAGCCGAGGCCCTTCTCAAAGTGTTTTACGATGCCAAGCGAGCGAGCGAGTCCAAGAAACCAAATATTGACTCCTTGATGAGCGTCTCGGGAAGTGATTTTATCCGTGCTATCTGTGGTGGCCTCGATATGAAGGTGCTCTTTGACTCCGGATCTGATGCTTGTGTGATTTCTCGCGACTTTGTACGACGCGCCTCTGCAACTGGGAGCAACCTCTCCCTGAAGGCTCTTCCACGACTGTAGTATGTCCGCGAAGCCACCGCCGCAAAAACAACCAAATGGGGGAGTGCCGCCTCCCGTGAACACGCAATTGATTGACTTGGGCAGTAGGCCGCAGATAATGAACTAACTACTTGAATCCAATCTTCACTTGAACGTCTTTTCCTTCTATCTTGAGCACGTCGGTTCAACGGTGACCCTTCATCTTGAAACCGGCGACTCTTCATTTTGAAACTCCTTCGTCGCTTCAACTGCGGTTCACGATTGGCAGCACCGGCTGTCACGAGGACGAGCCTATGATGCGGTTGGACATGGCTTAACCACGTCACAGCACACATCACACACACCCCCAAGCCATGTCCAGCGGACATAGACTCGGTCTTCGACTTGAACCACAACTAGATCGCAGCATCAGAGTCTTCACTTCTCCCTTGAGCTTGAGCCACGGCTTGACCACGGCATCAACGCTCCACTTCAACGCGCACCACGACTAGATCGCAGCAGCTGCGTTCTTGGTTCCGTCTTGAGCCACAACTACATAGCAGCTTCAAGCGCTTCGCGTATCTTCTTCGACTTGATCGTCTTCGCATACGCTTGCACAACTGCCGGACATTCACACATGAGTTTGCTGAGTCGTTCCCATGATGCTTCGAGCTCTTCGAGCCCTTCCCAGTGAACGAGTAGCACGTATTCGCCAGCGTCTTTGTCCAACTTGTTCGTAGAGATAGAGCTAACCTTTAACGTGACTCCTTGTTCAGAGATGTGTTCGAGTATTTCTTCCGTGACTTCAAAGCTTTCCTCGGCATACATCTTGACTCTGGACATGTGAACTTGTCGTCTTTCCTTCGTCAGCAGATGTTCAATCTCCATGGAATACTCATTGACTTGTGTGACGCGATACGGTCCTAGCCAGGTGACAAGCAGCTTCGGGTGATGATTTTCGTCCACTCTTGACCATAGCACATAGTCGCCTTCACACACATTGCATGCTTCTGCATCCGCCGTCGCAATCATCGCCTTCGTAGCTCGCGCTTCGTTCTTGTCGAGGATCGCTTTGTGGAGGACTTGTAGACTTGCACGCAGTTCGTCGAGGCTGTTTCGGACATCGGCGTCAGGAGGCCCGACGTCACGAAGGCCTGCCCCTAAAATGATCGCATCCAGTGGGGTAGTTGGCTCCAATCCCGTAAACAGTTCCATGGGTGACTTGTTCGCTAACGATTGCACTGGCGTCTGGTTGAGGTTGGCTTGAACGACAGGCAGTAGATTGTCCCATTGATGTTCCGCTAGCCGGAATTCGCGCAGCGTCACACGCATCACTTGGAGTATGTCGCGATTCATTCGTTCCACCGTTCCATTTCGCCACGGGCAGTAGGCTAGGGTAAAGTCGTGTTTGACTTTGAACTTGTGCGCGAGAGCTTTGACCGCAACGTTCTTGAAGTGTGTCCCTTGATCGCTGATCCAGACTCTCGGCATCCCAAAGCGTTTCGCCCAATCCACGAGTGCATCCACACAGACTTGACTTGTTGGTGCATCGCAGGCCACTAGCTCACAGAAATGTGTCAAATCGTCCTTGAGAACCAGAACATATTTCGATCCCCCTGGTGCTTCACCCATAAACAGATAATCAAAGTGTAGTCCTTCGTTTCTTCGCTTGGCGTGCCATGTTGGTGCATAAGGTCGATGCACCACCCTTCCCCCTTTCACATGAGGACATAGAAGGCATCCAGCGATAAAATTTCCAGCTTGTTCGTTGAGCCGCTCGATCCAAAATATGCGCTTCACGTGATTGACTAGCGCCGCTTGGCCGCGATGTCCCATGCTGCCACAGTGAGCGACCGCCATAATTCGTTGAATCAAGTCTTCGGCTGCAGCCGGAATCCAAAGTCGTCCATCGACAATCCACGGTTGATCGTCCGATGTACGCTTCGCTTCCTTGGGTCTTGCGTTGGCGTGAGCAGCTTGAGCCTTCATAATATCGTTAATACATGGCCAAATAAAGTTGTCGTCATCGAGCGGTCGTAGAGTGTTTCGCTTTGGCATAGGTCGCGGTTGCTTGCGTTTCTTCGTCCACCGCGCCGCTAGCACCTTGTGGGTCGCCGTGCCTGAAGCCGGCCGACCCCATCGACTCATCATGTCCGCCCAAAGGTTGTGGATGTCGTCGATGTGCTCAATAGTGTATCGATAACCGCCGATAATCGCCGCCCATCGCATCAACTTGCCACGCGTGTGTTCCGGCCACTCTTTGCCAGGCGCAAAGATGTGAATCAAGTTCTTGTGATCGCAGTACATCCTAAATCCTTCAGGTCGCATCAGTAGATAATTCAACTTTTTGCATGCACGCGCAATAGGATAGGCTTCCTTTTCGATCACTGACCATGACTTCTGGGCACCGGTAAACATTTCAGACTGACAAACAAGCATTTCGTGCGATTGCTCTTGGATCGGTAGTTTGTCGTCGAGTTTGTCCACCTGCGTAACAATAATAGACCATCCTTGATCGCTTGCGTCCGTGAACAGACACAGCGTGGCGTCAGCACGTGGGTGCGACAAGTCCACCGCCGTCCGCATCTTGGACTTCACGGCGTCAAAAGCAGCTTTTTCTTCCTGAGTGAGCTCGATTTTGATGCCGCTCGCGATCCGCTTCTTCTTGGCCTTGCCTTCGAGCGCTTTGTTCAATGCTTGTTGGAGTGGCTCGACCGTCGTCGCGTACTCTGTGATCGATTCTCTGATCCAGTTGACTGCGCAAATGAACTGTTGCAGGTCGCCAGCATTTGTCGGGTAGGGGATTGCACACAGCTGTTCGATTCTCGCGGGATCTTGCCGTACGCCGTCACCGCTGAGAATGCGCCCACACCACTTGACTTCGCTCGTGAACAACACTGTCTTCGCGGGAGATAGCTTGAATCCATAGCGGTCGACTAGGCCAAAGAATTCGCGTAGCACTTCAGTGTATTCTTCAGGGTCTTTCGCATAAACTATGATGTCATCAATCCAAACAAGTAGGTGCTTCAACAGCAGAGAAGCATAACACTCCTCGCTCGTCGCTTGCACGTAAAGAGCAGAGTCCACATGACCTTGCATCACCCGATCCGGTGTGTAAACCCATCCATTCAGCATAAACGATAGCATTTCGCGACTGTCTTCATGCAGCGGGAATTGCCAAAAGCATTTCGGTAAATCAAACACTCCCGTCGCTCGCATGCCCTTCAGGTGTTGGGTGATTGTCGCTTGAAATGGCATTGTTCCAGCCTTCGGCTCCGTCTTGCTGTTCACCACTCTGTAGTCGTTGGTCAACCTAAAATGCTTCAATACATCTTCGTCTGTCCATTTGTCGGCTGTTTTCAACGACTTGCGTCCGTCCGGCTTCATGACTGGATTCACTGGACTGCACCAAGCCGATTGCTGGTTGCGCTTGATGACTCCAGCATCCACGAGTTCTTGTGCAAACAGGGTAAGGAAGCGTTCTTCCAACGGGTTGTTCTTCCTTCCTTTGCATCGATACGGCACGCATCCTTCCTTGGGAGTCACCCGCAAAGGCTTGACCTTCGCCGGGGGATCTGACCCGTTGAACTTGAGTCGCCAGATGTCGAATTCAACCAGCACGTTCCACAACTTGACCGCATGTTGTTCGGGAAAGCCGTTCTTCACCGCGCCGGCCACCATGCCTTCCAGCGCTTCTTGCAGCTCATCCTTTGCAGTCGGTAGCGATAGCTGTGTTGAATAAATCTTCATCGATTTGACTCTTCTGTTCTTCCTTGAGTGAGACACACGCGTACCGACGTCACGGTCTGTTGGACCGGACATGCGCGTAGCGGCGTCATCGCTTTCTTCGCGGCTGGTCGATATCTGCGAACCCAGGGGACCAGCGTCAGACTCAGCGCCAAGATCGTCTCCATCCGCTTCTCGTTGTTGCATAGCGACTTGTTCCAACCACCGATCAATGTCTAGCCCGATAGACTTGAGTGTGTCGTGTGAAGCCAAAAACTCGTCGCCTTCTTCAACAATAGTGGGTGTCAACTCGGCAGTTTGACGAGTGGCAAATAGATTACAAAACAAATTTTTAGCCAATCAAAACAACCTGCATCTGACACCCACTCATTGTGCACCCGGCAGTGATAATCACGCATGCCGAAGACATCAAATCGGGCGTGCCTCTTACGAGCCGCAGAAAGGACACTCATTGCTCGTATGCTCCTTAAACTTCGTCGCAACAACCATGATACGCGTGAGGATGATCTCGACTTCGCGCTTGCCATGTTTTACATTGCTGTGTCAAACGATCGATCCACACTTCCACGTAAGGTGGTTCCTTACGAAAATGGACGTCTATCATACTACCTCTATCAAGTCAACGAGTTCAAGTTTCAGAAATTGTTTAGAGTTTCGCGAAATTTCTTTACTCAACTAGTTTTGGCGGTCCACGAACACACTGCTTTTCATTCGCACGACAAGGCCCAACGACAAAAAGCTCCCGTAGAATTGCACGTATTGATCTTGTTGATGTATCTTGGAACCAATGGAAACGGCAACTCAAACACCCATTTGAGCGTTTCATTCCAAATTGGAAATGGCAGTGTGCTGCTCTATCGTGATCGAGCCGTTCAGGCTTTCCTCAGTTTGCGTCACGATGTTATTAAATGGCCCAACCAATGTGAAAGAAATGAAATGTCGAAGCGCATTTTATCAAAGGACGCAAGTGGCTGTTTCAAAAATTGTGTTGGATACATCGATGGTACTCTATTTCCGCTGCAATGCAAACCTGAGTTGAATGGTGAAGACTACTTTTCAAGAAAAGGATGCTACGCGCTTGCTGGACAGGTAGTTTGTGATGATTATGGAAAAATTCTTGATTTGAATATCGGTAAAGCATCGTATTCTATCGTAAAAATGCCATGAATCTCATGATTGATTGAGTAGGTTGGCCTGGATCAACACACGACAACAGGGTTTGGGAAAACTCCAAAGTGTTCCTGAAGTCGAGGGATTTTTTTGGTCCAAGCGAATACTTGTTGGGCGACTCTGCGTATGCTGAATGCACTTGTTTAATTCCAGCATTTAAAAGGTTTGGAAGGGCGTTGGATAGACGGCCACATGACGTGTTTAATAACGCCCTCTCAAAGCTACGAGTAAAGGTTGAGCACTGCATTGGAATGTTTAAAGGAAAGTTTCATCATCTCAAAAGTCTCAGAATGCAGCTACGGAATACTTCCGACATGACCAAAATCATTGAAGCCATTTTCGCTGCTGCTATCATCCACAATCTTGCAATCAAAGACAGCATCGATGAAGATTTTATGACCGAGCCACGCTTGTGTGATTGTAACGCCAACGTGCTTTACTGCTCTGTATGCAATCTGGAGAATGCTCAGAGGGACGTGAGTCAACATAGAGCACGGCTGGTTTCTCAACGCGATAAAGTACTAGAGTATATGATTGAAGTCAATATGCTTTGATAATACACGACAAATCTCAATAACCTGTTGCATTAGTGGGCGACAATATCTAAGAAAGTAATTGATCCACCTCGCTTGTTGTCATTCCACGTTCAAGTAATTCCAATCTTGCTTTGGCTCGCGAAAGTTTCAAGGCAAGCTCAGCCTCAGCTAATTGCGTCGCCAGTAATTTGTTCTTGAGTTCTGATTCTCGTTCAATTCGACACTCTTTCTGTTGCTCAAGTGCGAGTATTTTGGCATTGTGAGACTTCAGTTCATCTAGCTCTTCTCTTCTCATATTAATTGAGTCATTCTGCATGATTGCAAACTCGGCCATGGCTCCACGAAGATTTGGTGCCTTTGTATTCTTGCGATTCGGCCACCGAGGCAGTTGGCAATACGTTGAGAACGCTTGATAGAGTCGATGAGGTCGCGGAGGACTTTATCGGTCGGTGAGTCGGGGTTAATGCGACGAAAGGACGTTTTCAGAAGTGTGTCCTTCTTGGCCTTGACTTGGCGCTGCTTGCGGAGCTTGTTCGAAACGGTCTTCGGAACAAGTTCTTCGAGGGGTGTCTTCATAAATTGGCAAACTCTACTAGGAGTTTAGTGCCAGCCAATCAGAAACTTACAGTTCTTCCCGCAATGGTACTGACCCGATATCTCACAAAAGGAGAAACAGGCGAACTGTAATGTACTCTTGATTGGTTTCTTGAAACGGTCAGGCGGTCGGCGGCGAGGCGGCGAGGCGACTGAGGCGGCTGAGGCGGCTTGGAGGCGGTGCAGAGGCGGCGAGGCGGTTAGTCCTGAGTTGTGGGGCTCAGAACCTCTTGAGGTGAAATGGAAAGTGAGATTATCAAGTTAGACTAAAATGTAAGACTACACTAGAGTATATGCATAACTAAGTGAAAATGAATGCTTGTTCTTGAAGTAGACAGTGTAGTCGTGCCGGCAATGCGTGTGGCCATCGCCAATGAGACGATGGAGAACGCTAGATTAAGTGACGTGTGTGTGCACCAAACATTTGATTGGGGGATCAAATATTTGGCGCACACTGGCGACACGTTCCTCAACACTTCCCTCATGTTTTGATTGTTCTTGACACTGTTGAAACGAGGACCAAGGACAGTGTAGCGCAGATGAAAGAGCTGGACAACCGACTCATGGCACCATTTCGCACTTGACGCTTTCGATTGTGGCGTGGATTGGTTTGCCATTGAGCTTCTCGTCTTGACTGGAAAATGGAAATTGAGGGAAGAAGGAAGACCAACTAAGAAATGGCTATTTTTATCCAATGAATATGTTCCGGTGAAGGTTTTCACTCCTTCACAGAGACTCGCTACCTCTGTGACTTTTTTCATCTATGAGGAGAAACCACCCGAGACACATCCGGAATACGGATAGAAGCAACCAATCAGGTTGTAACCGAGGTCGATTTTTTAGTCTCAGTTTTTTCCCCGACCAACCTCTTAGGCCCTGTTCGATAAAAAAACTGAGAAGTAAATTAACTTTGACAGAGACCAGATAATGGGACGATTAACCGGACAAAAAAATCGTGTGTCCGGAAACCGACAGCGACAGAGACTCATTCTCATGCAACCTTTCCTTCTTGGTGCCCTTGGTGCAGCTATCTCAAGTGTATGCACTGCTGTGGCCGCTGCTTGTGTTGCTCGAGCGCCAAAGTATAATGTTCTTACAGTTAACAACGTCGACTTTGACCACATGTAGAGCGATCGTCGATTTGATCGATGGTTCATTGACAATTTGCGTTGCAGTCGTCCCGATGTGCTCTATCGCCAAAGACTCGTCGCCACTGGCTGCTAACGCTTCGACATTGAGTCGACCCATGAGAGTCGTATGTCTTGACGAACGGAAATGCGAATGCCACTTTCGTTGCAACCCCTCATTATTTCTACCAATCAGAAGCATATGTGGTTGTCTCTGTCAACATTGCATCCACTTGACAGAGGTGAGTTACCTCTGTCAATTTCACTTGTCTAGGTTGCATTTCCAACCGAGATGGATGTGGAAAAACGACCAATCAAAAGTGCTTTGTCACGGTATCTCTGTCTCAGTGTCGTCTCAGTTCTTTTTACGAACAGGGCCTTAGACTTTATCCTGTAAATACGATATCACCTGTCTTCGCTGGTCGATTTTGGGTGGTCTTCGTCTGTGCGTGAAAGCTCTGATATTTTTCGGAGAAATGGGATGCCTAGGGTTTTTCAAGTTTTTTAGCGGAAAAGAACCCTAGGGGAAAACATCCCTAATTATCTGGCAGAGTCTTTCGTACTATACGACTTCTTGCGATGATCTTCTGGAGAATATCCCAGCATTTCTCCGGTAGTATGCAAAAGTCTACACGTACTGTGGATCATACACACTGACAATGACTATGGACCCTCTCCCAGGTAAGCTTGAGAGGGTCGTCGGTCACGCACCAGACAAGTGTACTACAGTGATCCCCCGAGATTTGCAACCGACTGATTTCATAAATTTATCAAGAATATTGATATTATTTTATACAGGAAATTGCAAGCCATCCATTGAATTCCTAATTGAGCAGAAAGGAGATTGAATGGCATTGCGATGGCACGAGGCGAGGTACAATTCCTGTATGGTTCCAACAATTCATGATCTTAGAGGGCGTCATATCGCTCCAGGCCTCCGTTGCCCACACCATTGCTTTGCGAACATCAACCGAGTACAGGCTTCTGCTGGTGCTGCACAAGTCCGGTTCGTCGACCAAGCGGTCAATGAGACCTACAACTTGACTGACTTGGCGTCTTCTGTAGTGCCTCTTGAATGCAGCAATGATCCCAGCGTCCATGGGCTGAAGACATGAAGTTGTGTTTGGTGGAAGCATGAGCAAACGAATGTTACTCAAGTCGACTTGCTCAACTTTGTGAGACGATGCATTGTCGAGAATGAGTAGGATCGTCTTGTCTTGAATGATCATGGAGTCGTTGAACTCCGTAATCCACGCTGCAAACAACTTCATCGTCATCCAAGCTTTACGGTTGCTGTGGTAGGAAAACCCCAATTGGCGAGGTGTGAAGGCGCCGAAGCAACGAGGCTTCACCGAGCGACCGATAAAGGTAATTGGCAACTTGTGCGTACCGTCAGCGTTTGCCGCCAGGACAATTGAGATTCGGTTCTTGTCCTTTTTGTGTCCATTGCGAGGTTTATTGGAGATCGTCGTCGATGGTTGATAAGTGTAAAATAGAGCCGTCTCGTCCATGTTGTAGACATGAGACTTTTCAAACATTTGCGTTTGTTCTCGGAGCATCAGCCTTCCATTATCGATCGCAGAAGCAGACACCGAAGCAGACTCTCCATTGACTTGGTAGCGTCGAAGGCTGCGTCGGAGCTGGAAACGGTAAAGCCATCCTTTTGAGCATTCAAGTATGCACCCTTGGCGCTCGGCGAGTTGCATTGCCTTCTCACGAATCACAGCACCAGTTAGGCATGCACCATTATCGTTTGCATGAACCACCCATGCAGCCATTTCACTGTCGAATTGTCGGAACTTGGTTGGTTGTAGATGGCAGCGCTCTTGTAGCGCCGTTGTGTCAATGTTCGCGCAAGAAATCGCTTGTAAAAGACTTGTTGGGTTTTAGCCCGAACGTGTTTGTAATCCACTCGATGGCCGAAGCTATGGTTGAGTTATTTGCGTTCTTGTAGTGCTCGCGAATCAAGTGCTTTTGCTGTAGCGTGAAGTGCTTGCGTGTTGGCATACTTTTCAATTAGTACATTAGTACATTGTATTTAGATGTAACCTCAAGCCTTTCATCGTTTGAATTTTGAATTTTCAAACCCTAAATGACTCTCCAAAAGTTAATTAATTGGTTCAATATGATGTTTGAGAGGAACTAACATTTTTACGAGTTGCAAATCATGGAGGACGACTGTATACTGGACGATATGTACAACTATCTGGCATGGTGCGAACGTTTCGTTTTCCGGATGTGTATCCGGACGAAATGCACTCTTGGTCCCTGAGCAATACAACCCCATATTGTCTCATTTTTAATAACTAATAATATTTACCCAGGACTCCTCAGTATGTACCCACAATTGCGACAACATCGTAGTGTATATTACATGTTAGTTTGTACATATCAATATACTTTGTATATTGTATGTTATGCATGTGTAGCTATTGTTATAATATGAATGTATATTAACGGCTCGGCAGAACTACCAAACGAAACTACCAAGCGACACACGGCAAGTGAAGAGCAAGAATCAAGTGAAGTGAACATGGTTAAGAACACTAAAAATCAAGACAATGCCAATCTCACTCGCGATGCCATACGTAAGCGAGAGGTTAAAGCAGCTGAAACCGACGAACAACGCGAAGCTCGCAAGGCAAAAGATCGTGAAAGAAAGGCTCGAAAGCGTGCGGAAAAGCGTCAAGCTGACGAAGGAGGTGCAAGCGAGAGAAAGCGTCCGGCAGAATCCGACAATGAAAATCTTCGTGTTGTTATCCCACGTCTGGAGGATGCGGTAGAAGAGTTGACGGATCAGTTGGAAAACACGCACCTACCTCCAATTGATGTTAATGTCCATTCAATTGTGCGTCGCGAATGCAATGCTATTCGTATGAGATTGGCACGTGCAAATGAGACCACTGAAGCGTCTGATCATCGTCGCGAGCTTGATGCCCAGAGACGGGCGGGCACAAGGTCTCAAGAAACGATCGATGAAGCTAATCAGCGGCGTATATTGAATGCACTGCAAACCACCAATGCAAGATCTGAACAAATATCTGAAGAAAATCGCAATCGTCGCAACGCCGAAGATGTGGAATCAACAGCTAACATGACTCCTGAAGAAATTCGACGTCTTCGAGCCAGACAAAAGGCTAGAAGAGCAAAGAGACGTGTCAAGCAGTTTAAAAATTTGCAGGTCTTGGATTACCAAATCCACCCGAAATGGATGTTGCGAGTATAAATGCTTTTCTGGACATTGGGAAGATGGATCAAGCATGCACGTATTGTGGTGCACTTCTTTTTATGGATGAGCCCGGTGGTCTTTGCTGCGGTACTTTATTTGATTTGTCATGTGAGAAAAGAAATTTCCTCTTAAAATTTATATCATCCGTTATTAATTGCTGAGGTAACTTTCAAACATCAAATACCTCCCATAATACATATTTGAAATGCCCGCGGGCGGGAAAAATTGCACTTCGTGCATTTGGCATACGTAGCAGTCAATCATTTTGTTTTGATGGTTCCAAATCCAAGCCATCACCCACACAGACTCGTGACTGGCCGCCCTGTCATAAAATATAACAGACGCAATATCTACAGAGAACTCCAGAAGCGATACCCCCTATCATTGATTGCTCAATTGGAAGTAAAGTCTCGATTTTGTTTGCTTTAGACCTGTATAAATTATTATACTGTATATCTCGCTATTTTCTTCAAAAGTCAAAATATAGATTCAAAGAGGAAACTATCAAAACACATATTCCGTCCCATAGTTTTTCTCACATGACAAATCAAGTAAAGTAATGGAAAGGTTCGGTTGCCACCAATGCCACCTGTTCCACCTACTTTGGATCTCCTTCTGTTTCAAAACACGAACATATCCAAATTGTTCAAGAAGTACAGTGTACACCAGTGTAGTGTACACTGTACATCCGCCTATACAACTCAGCATTTCAAATGACGAGCTTTGGGGCCGGCAAAATTGATCGTTTGTGTCCTTTCATGCCAACATTTCGTATCCAGGGTCAAGTGTACCACAGAATGAGCTCACTGATTCCACAGGAAGGTCAACCACCAAAGTACCTTCAGATCTATTTCACGGACAACAAGGATGAAGAGATTGCACATCGAATGCGTGCTCTGCGTTTAACACCAGAGCATCTCGAAATAATTGAGCTTCTGCGGGATATGTTGCATGAGAACAACCAGTTGGTGCGTGAGTTCAAGAGCAAATTCAATGCCTTACAGCCTTCGCATCGACTTATTGTCCGAGCAGACAAAACTCCTGAAGGAGAGCACGAAAGACGTTACAATGCCCCAACAACATCTGAAGTTGGTATCCTTTTGGTTGGCCAACATGGTACCTCCCGTGATATTGTCATCGAACAAAATGATGGACGACTACGGCATATTGATGAAATTCGTCCAGATTATGATTCATTGCAGTATCCATTGATATTCTGGCACGGTCGTAATGGTTATCAAATTCGTATTCCCCAAATGGATCCACTCACTGGATTGCCCACTACAAAGACTGTTACGTGCAAACAGTTTTACGCCTATTACTTGATGGTGCGAGAGGGTCAAACAAACCCTTTGCATTACTATCGAGACTTATTCAATCAATTCCTGACGGACATGTATGCGAAAGTTGAAACTGAACGGCTTAATAACATACGGTACAATCAATCATCATCAAACATCCGGGCTGAAGAATACGGTCAATTACGAGATGCTGTTCATGGGGAAGGATTAGATCCTAATCAAGTTGGTACAAGAGTTATTTTACCGTCGACATTCATTGGCAGTCCACGACAAATGCAGCAGGATGCCCAAGATGGAATGACATACGTTCGCAAGTATGGAAGGCCATGTATTTTCTTAACGTTTACGTGTAATCCAAAATGGCCCGAGATCACTGAAAACATTGATGGTCTAAACGCACATAATCGTAACGACTTGGTTGCAAGGGTTTTGAATTAAAGCTAAAAAACTTCATGAAGGTCACGAGTGTTCTGTTTGGTCCACCCCAAGCCTATTTAGTAAGTGTCGAGTGGCAAAAGCGAGGACTGCCTTACGCTGTCCATCCATCCAATCAACACTGTTTCTTTTTGCGTCTCTTACTACACAACGTTATGGGTCCAACTTCATTTGTTTCTCTTCGAACTGTGGATGGAATTGCTTGACCATCGTATAAAGCTGCTTGTGAACAGCTGGGATTACTCCAACACGACAGACATCTATACAACCTTATGGACGAAGCTTAGTTGGGTTCTCTAAACTGTGAAGGTCAATGCCTCATTTGACTGTCATGCCACTGTGTTTCCCATATTCGTTCAGAGTAGCTTACTGAGATAGACGCTAAGGAAAATGAAATGCACAGCTGATGAAGCCAATCTCTTCGATTAATGTTCTACTTTTCCGAAGTATACTCTATGGGGTACTCCATTTGAAAACTCTCGCCTACCAACAAACACTTCAAACGCCTGTTAACTCTTCTTTATTTCGGTAAATGGCCTTCGCCGAGGTCTTGAGACGGCACAGAATACGATTTCTGATATATCCCAGATATTATTGCGAGCGCTTTCTAATTTTCCCAGGATATTTAGAGACTATTAGCATATAAATAGATTTCCTCTTCAATTGATTGCTGCTGTGCTGTAGATTTTGGTACTACTAGTACGTAGTATCTGTGTATGATAAAAACGTTTTAATTTTCATACGTTACCCATTCCTGTCTTCGCCAAAACCTTGATATGAAAATCAATCCCCATCTATCTACGCTGAATATGGTAGGATAACATGAATATTCCGACAACACTAAAAATCTGTATTGATGGTTTCATCCAATCAAAATAATTTACTTCTATTGTGTCCAATGATAATTACTTCTGCAAATATATTAATACATAATTGACCAATAAAAATAATTTATTTTTAGAGAGTGCAATTCCGACATATTTTGTCGGAATCGAAGAAACATATGGATATGCTAATAGTAACATTGAGATGACTTATATTTTACTTCATATTCTCCACAATTCCGACATTAAAATTAGAAATTATTTGATCCAATCAATTAAAATATACACTAAATATAAGTGGATCCCAACCGGCAGTGTCGACTCGCAGACAGTTTTTCGCGACGAGTCATGAGTCTGAACGACTTTTTTTTTGCGGCCAGAGAACTCGAAAAAAGCTCGACAGTGCAGCGTCAATGTGTTCAAGCGATTCCTCAACTTGAGGAAAGTGTCGAGATGTCCGCGGTGGACACGCCTTTGCGTGGCGATGCCTCTGGGAAAACGTTGATCGCACTAATGGATCGCTTTGGTGTCTACCTTGCCAATCTGAAAACAAAAGATGGAAGAGGTCTGCGTCAAAATACTGCTGGTCAATACTTTAGGCAGACCAAACTGTGGTTGCTAGACCGCTACCCCCAATTTACAGAACTTGTTGACAGCACCATTCTCGCGAAGGGACGAATTCTAGAGAGATACACTGGCTCTCAACCAGGCGGGAAGACAGTTAAGCAAGCTCCGTGTACCAAAGCAATCCTCTCCACGATGCTAAGTTATCTCTACTCTACCGCTGCCCTCGCTGATGACTACCAAGATGCAGCGCTCTTGGTGCTTCTTTGGTATTTGTTAGGCCGTCAGATTTGGCGATGCTTGAAAAGAAATCTCTCACGTTGTGTCTGGACAATTTTCTATTCATTCGCTTCCAACGCGTGAAAACATCCGAAGACCAAGGCATTACTCTATATCCCGACAATTCGCATTGGACATGCCCACTCACGGCGCTTGCATGTGCTCTGGCTATGCAATCGTCACCATCCATTACTCTCTTCCCACATCTCCCCCAACCATCTCCGTCAGATCGAACTATACATGGACCATTTGCTCCGCTATCCTCTGTGCTTCAAGGGGTGAATGTTGGATCTTCGCTTTTGCAAGAAGTACAAACAAACAACTCAGGAGAAGCCGTCGACAATGAGCCATGCAAGTCGACAGCAGGGCAGCCTGGGATTCACGCGTACGTGAATCGTTTATTGAGTCGCATTGCATGCGCCACAAAAGACGAACAACATGCTAGTTTGTCGTCACACTCTTTCCGCCGTGGTGGCGCACAACACGCGAACTGCAAAGCAGGTGTGTCGCCCCATTGGATAGCTGATCGTGGGGGCTGGAACATGACAACAACCAACAAGTTCTTCGCGTACATTTTCAATACCACTCAGGAAGACCAAAAAATTGCCAAAATTCTCGGTGGTCATGACAGTGACTCAGTCGTGACCGTGCTTGATTTACAGCATTTCGATGCAGTCACAAAGGAGAGGATAAACACTCTCCAAGACGATCTTTTCTCAAGCTGCCGTCGTCTTAAAGACGAGAATCTCGTTGTCAACAGTGCCGTTCTCGAAGTTCTCTTTGCTTACTTCATAAAGCCATTCCCTCAACACCACTCGTTGAATGCAACGTCCCCTTTGGTCAAGTGTGTAGAGAAGGCTTTGACACGATGTGGAATCATGGTCGGGGAGGTTGTCGTGTGGTCAAACCATCTAAGCAAGATAGCGTCAAGAGTTGTTCGGCAAGACGAAAAAACCACCGCGAATGTTCACATCAGCGAGCATCAAGCAGCTGTGATCGACCAGTTGATTAAGGTCACGACAAGCCAAGATGATCGTCTCCGTCAACTCGAAATGAAGATTGGTGTCCAGACTTCACATGACATGTCAAATCTCCAAACGTTGCCAATAAGTGTTGTAGCACCGGAGAATACAACGGCAAAGCGCAGGAAACGCAAGACGACGACGCTTTCGGAGGCTTGGTACGAATGGTTTGCCGGTCGCGCGTATATTACAGAAGAAGACAGACAGTGGAAGTCGACCATGCGTCGATGTGTCTTGTACATGATGCTTTTTGCGCATGAGCTGCATCTTGATGAAAAAGCGGATGAATTTCGAGACAAAGTCCTTTCTGTTGGGCATGAACTCCACGACAAGATGATGAAATTTCTTGCCAAGTTTCAGATGTCTGCAATGTCGGCGGGGACAATCGAGAAGAAGATGCGATCACTACACAGAGCTGGCCATCTCAACCAACTCATTGTCGACTTCAACGCGCGTGTGCTTGCTGGGCTTGTAAGAGACCCCACGCCACGTGTGCATCGAGGACAAGCACTTGAACCATTAGAAGCTTCGGCGTAATACAACATGTGTAGGCTCAATGGCTCAACTTGTACTGCCAACGACGAATAGAGATATCATCAAGAAGCGTGGTTGACAGACGACACGTAAGCGAAGCCGGAGACGTGGTTGGTGGTGTGCGCCAGACAGGCGACAGACGAAATGTGTACGGAGTAGGATACGTGGTTCGTGGTGTGCGACAGTCATACGTGGAGGAGATCAGGGCTTGAGCAACAGACAAGACGTGGATAATGACGGAAAAGTGAAAGGTGGTGTACTCCAGACATACGTAAAGAAGGTCGTCGAGACAGAAGCGTGAACAAGGAGTGTGCGTGACAGACGAGACGTGGATGAGCAGCGCGCGCAACAGACAGGACGTGGATGAGCAACGGTCGTGACAAACGAGACGTGGATAAGAAATGGACGCAACGAACAAGCAGTGAGTGCGGCGCAACGGACAAGCAGCGGCGCAACTCGACGGAGAAGCAGCGGCGCATCGACACGAACAAGCAGCGAGCGCGACAGACAAGACGAACTAGCAGCGAGCGCGACGAGTTGGACGAGCAGCGGCGCAACCAGACAAACAAGCGGCAAGCACAACGCGACGTGACGGACAAGCAGCGGCGTAACACGTCGAACGAGTAGCTGGCTTGACGCGACGTAACGAACAAGCAGCGAGCGCGACAGACGAGACGGACAATCAGCAAGCGCGACGAGTTGGACGAGCAGCGGCGCAACCAGACAAACAAGCAGCAAGCGCAACGCGACGTGACGGACAAGGAGCGAGCGCGGCGCTACGGACAAGCAGCGAGCGCGACAGACGAGACGGACAAGGAGCGAGCGCGGCGCTACGGACAAGCAGCGAGCGCGACAGACGAGACGGACAATCAGCAAGCGCGACAAACGAAACGAACAAGCAGCGAGCACGACGAGAAGGACAAGCAGTGGCGCAACTCGACGGAGAAGCAGCGGCGCAACGACACGAACAAGCAGCGGCGCCACGAGACGGACAAGGAGCGAGCGTACAATCAGTGAGCGCGACAGATGAGACGGACAATCAGCGAGCGCGACAGACGAAACGAACAAGCAGCCGGCGCGACAGACGAGAGAGCGCGTTGCAGAGAATGAGCTTGTCAAGAGAAATTCATCTACAAATGTTAGCAGATCAAATATCATGGCTGTCTCGCAAACATTGGGCGGTGACGTCCCCAGACGGCGGCTTTATGAGTCCTCAGAGAGGTTGTCTACATGGCGGTGCCGTCAACGACTGGTGCGTACGTTCCATTGGGCCCACGGTGGCATCATCGAACGCTAAGACGAACTAGCCAGTGCGGATGGAGCTCGTGCCTCTGCGCTTGGCAGCGCACCGCCGTCTGGATCATGTCACCACCCACTCAGCTCGAGAAGGGGAAATAAAAAGTGAGGCCAGTAGTTGATCAAAATTTCATTGACCAATCAAAGTCGTTCAAAAAGTTTACAGACTTACGCCAGGTTGCTGTACGTAAAGCTTTTATATCCGGAACCGGACAGTGTCGAATTTCTGTCGGTCTGTGTTGGAATTTTTATGATATGGACAGGCGAGTCTATAGACAATTCGAGCTAAGCCTAATATACTATTTTCGAAGTGTAGAAACAGCCTTAATCCACCAATTATACCCCAAATGTTGCTTATATTATGGACCAGAGTAGTATTGACTTGAACTATAAATTCAAGTCAATTGTTGGTCAAGATGTCCACGACTTGCAACGTCTTCCGATCTCAAGGGCAAAAATATATCCGGATAAATATCCGGAAGCCATTGGATATCGTCCGGATAAAGGAGCCAATTACCTGTCAGGGTGGAAGCGAATGGCTCTCCTGTGGCATTTCAAAATTAGCCAAGTGACACCAACATGATGGATTCGAGTGATTACAATAAGAACGGGAGCTTCGTAGAGCACTACAAACGATGATTTCCAAGAGATTTCTGCCTGACGAATCCTTTCAATGTATATGTGTTGTTAGATATCCACGCTTGAAGCAGACAAATGCAAGTAGCGAGATGTTCATTTGAGAAATGTGTTGCTTGAAGCGATCATTGTATGTGCGTAAAGAGGATAAACAACTTTGTGCAAATGTCCTATCCATATGAAACGCCTCGAGTTGCCATGCATGACGCGAGGAGTCTGTTATTCTCTTGCGATGTCCAAGAGAAACAGAGCAGGACGGACAATTGATCTTCTATAGCCCTTTTATAAATTAGACATCGTGTTATCTGAGCGGCACTGGTTTGCGCACTTCGCCAGCCTTTTTGAAATCGCTTTGCTTATCGGCATTCAGAGCTTCCATGTTGAGGTCATCGACCTGGCAAAATCATAAGAATGACATGACTAAGATCGAAGTACCTCCCGCATTAAGTTGTCAACTTTCTTTGATCCCCCTTTCACAAATCGACGACTCTTTCCATGACCTTTGCCAGCTTTCGGGGCTCTTGGTGAAACCAACAACGGTAAGACGCTCCTCCTACTCATTGGCATTTGAATTAAACCAGAGCACTACGCTTTACTTTTCGTTGACGGGCATTCGGAAACCAGCCCGGTAGACAAATTCGGGATCGCCTTCACGCTCGGCTTGGTCATCGTCCTATCACAGACATAGTTTAAGTTTTAAAGGAATCCATAAACTTACGCCATCCGAGTCTGGTAAACCAAGCGTTGTTCTTGGGACTTCCTTGACAACATCTACACCATCATGAGCAAGTTGACGATAGGAGAAATGTCTACCTCCAGTGCTTGTGTCGAATCGAACTGGTCGACTACATGCTATGCAGCAAACCATCCCTGGAATTGTTCCCACAGAAGTGGTTGCCTCGGATGAAGGCACGAGATCTTTGATGGCTTCCATCGCTCGCTTCACGCGGTTGCGCACATTGTCGCCCAATTCGCTCTTGATGCGCTCAATGTCCTAAATTTCATAATCAATCCACAATCATGGAACGCATCGCGACCTTTTTCGTGAGATCTTGCGTCTGAGCAAGCTTGGCTTCAATGTTTTGAGCAAATGCTTCGAGAAGAAGCGTTGGATTGTATGCAGGAATGATATTTCGTGGTTGGGCAGTTGATCGCTGAACTAAACATCACCCAGGTAGTGCAAAGAGCTCCAACGTTGATTTACCTTCGAGGGACACAAACATCTCGGCGACTTTCTCGGTAATGCTGTCCAACTTTGCATTGAACATTTTCTCGGCATCCTGACCACGTTCGTCGTGCTGCTGCTGTTGATCTGTCTCGTTCTTGTCCTAGAAGATGTTTATCAGTCATGGGTGAAATTAAATCGCGCACCTTTTTCAGCTCGGTACACAGGGAGGCAATCAATTGTGCTTGCATATCTAGAGTCGATTTGATTTCCCTGTCATCGTAGGCCTTCATGACAGCAGCGGTCGCTGCGCCTTGGAATTTTGACGATCCCAACACCGCGTGGATCTTTGCAAGCTCGGCATAAATTTGAAACTACAAGGCATGAATATCAACTTCAGTGTATAGAGCGTACTTTGAGCTTAGAGAGATCCCCTCCAGTGACACAATCTGTCAAGTCCCCACGATAGGCATGGAGATTGCGGGAAAGAGCTCGTATATCGTCCTCAAAGCCATCAAGACGACGGCAACATGTGAGTAAGAGTTGCTCTAGCCTCTTGATTGAATCATTGCCTTCGCCAATAGCCAAAGCTTGAGCAGACAGCGACATCTTTTTGTCGTGGTGAGTTTCGGGTGGAGGTGTTGCAACAACGGCTAGATTCGAACCTTAGCATGGACAAGGATCAAGCCGATGAACACACCTTTAGGTTTGAGTAATGCTACTTCAGTAATCTCTTTCGAGAGCATTGCGAACTTATTGTCCATGTCATTCGACTGCTTTTTGCTCCAGACTTGCCACAACTCATCCATCTGCACAGTCATCGTTTAGTGCGATACAACTTGATGATAACCTGAAGCCGGGCGTTATCGTATTGCTTGACGAGACTTTCGTTGTGCTTCTCAAGTGTCAACAACAGCGATACAAGAGCTTGAAGACCCTCTTCACGTTCTTTTTGCTCAGACTCGGGTGCTGCATCCTGAATTTCAGCCAAAACATGCCGCAAATGTTGCAAATTTGCGTGGAAGTCGTGAGTGCATGCTTGCAATGAGGCAATTGATGGCATAGTTCGAAGATGCTGCCTCAGGAGCGATTGAAGCTCATTGATCTTGTGGATGTCGTATGAATCTATTGGGAGCCAACCATTCAATATTCTCGAGATGACAACGTACCAGATTTTTCAAGCTCTTTTCGAATCAGCGGCATGGCACGCAACCAGTCAGTAACTTGGCTCATGGCATTTTCTTGTAAGGAGAGATGGTGTTGTAAGCTTTCCTTGTGGAGGGCAATATCTGCATCCAACTGTCTCAACGCCAGCTGAGTCTTGTTATCGCTCCGTAGCTTGGACGAAAGACCCTGTGATCTCATTTCTCTCACCCACTCCATGAGTTGATCGAGTTCATGTCGTAAGTCTTCGGTTGCTGCAGACTGAACTTGACGCATTTCAGCCAGTTTTGCAAACACCAACGACAAGTCAGGCGCAGATCCACCCCCAGAGCCTGTGAAGCCTTGCATCAAGCTCTACATTTTGATTACTGAATTGTCCACAGCTTTTTTATCATACCTGGTTCTGTTGAAACTCGTCAAGTTCAGCTTTGAGTTTTCTCAAGTCTTCTTGCAGGATCTTGATTGTATGCTATGGAGTCCAGGTGAGATAAAGAATTCAACTAATTGCAACCGTGCTTGTGCTTAACGTCTCGTGATCTGTCGAGTGATGTAATATGAGCTCGCCCAATTGCTTTGTCATTCGGTCGATGCGTTCGCCTTGGCGTTGCAATTCTTCCTCGTACTTTCGAATTGGAGCTGACATTACTACAAACACTTAATTGATATTCTAAACGTACAACACTTGTACCTGGCATGGGCGGTGCGTCGGAGATGCTTGCTTTAGTGGCTAAGTCGTCCAAGGAATTTGAAATGTCTTGTTGAAATCGCGCAACGTCTTGATCGCATTTCTTGACAATGTCTCGGATGTTTGATAATTGGTCTTGGGAATACTCGCGCGCAGTCTCAAGCTCTTGCAGGCGTGTAGTCAAGTTTTTCACTTGTTGATCGAGCTGATCGAGTTGGAGTTTCAACGTTGGATCTCCTAGCATTTGCATCGACGTAATTTTTCGGCTCTTTGTTGTGTGGGTCTCCATGGTCGTTTCAGCTGGCCCAATATGTGCCGGCCTAAGGATATCAGCATCGTTTTCATCGTCGTTGTCTGCTTGCATGAGCAAAATTTGCTCCTGGAGAGAATTAAAGCGTGCGTTACTCTCATCCGCTTGAGCATCCAGTGCATCCTTGATCATTCGTTGCATTTCCTTAGCCAAAGACTCCTTCAGAGAATCTAATGCCACCATGGTAGCATAATTCTCCAAATGTGCATTAATTTCATCAGTTCGTTTCTTCATTTGGTCTCGCGACACGTCTTGTTCGGCCATGCGGTCTTCCAAGTCCTTCACAGCCGCCAATTTATCCGTGAGCAATTCTTCCCGCGCGTTCGTTTCTTCAGCATTGATTTCAACGTCGTTCACCCGTTTCTCGATATTTTCGAGTTTGGCCAAGAGATCTTCTGGTGATACCACTGGAGGTTTATGCATCTACTGTGCGTCAATTGATTAGCTCATATTGCACTCAACCTGTTGCTGTTCCTTCTCAAGGCGATGTAATTGCTTGGCGAGATCCTGCAAGATAATATCATGATGATGGATTGCTGTTCCCACAGCATGCATCACATGGGTCAAGGGTGCCACAGAAAACGTGAGTAGATTTGCATTGAGTGATGCATTGAACTGGTCTGCGTTCCAACTTGATGCGACAGGAGTGTAAGAAGTTTTGCGATATCCAGTATTGTGGCCTTCAGCGTGAGCTCCCACTTGAGCGGTGTGGTCATCGTGCTGGCCAGGTGGAAGATGAGACTGAGGAGTGGCGTCGCCGTCCATGGAGCCTAATATGTCTAAGAGGAAACTCCGCGCTGAAAATAGATCTCATCGATGTGCCTTTTGATTAGCTGGGTAAAATCCAAAAAGTATTAATTCTCATTGGATATTTTATTTTAATTTTCAGCCAATTAATGATTTTTGGAGAAACGTATCATTTTTGAATTTGCGCGCGCTTTCACACATGAAGGAACAAGACAAGATGGAAGAAACCATGCACTCAGCCCAGACAGGCGGTGACCGCGAACACAACCAAGCAAAAATTGATGTGAATTCTTCCTGTGACTGATGATACTCATTGTCTTGTATCCTATTCAGACTCGTCGAGTGAAGAGATCAATCTCAAAATGTCTGGGAAGCCCAGAGTTGGCACGAGAAGTGGCAGGATTTAGCCGAAGCAAAGTGATCCATTTCCCAAACCATGAGACATCAAGTTGTGATGATGCAATGACGACCCCATGTTCACAGAAGAGGGGTGATTTTGAAAATGATACGATCTATAGAGGAACAGACGAGAAAGTACATCTTGAAGTGACATTCATCGCCGAAAGTCCACGGCTATCTTCAATGTGTCGACATGTGAATCCAACGTGCTACTCAGAGCACACCCCACCTGACATAATGGAATCATTGCAAGAGATCGCAATTAACCACGGTTTTCTCTGGGAAGAGCACAGCAAAAATACAACAGTGAGTAAAGTGCCAGAATGATAATTTATCCCTTCTAGGCTAGTGTGCATGGAATCTTGTTCGCAGAAGAGGTTGCTTTTGTTGTTTCATTGCAGAACAGTTTATCTCGACAAGGCTTAATCAGAATCGACTTCACACTCATTGAGGTTTGTGTGTATCGAGTTTATTCACATGCGATAAAGGGTGACGAGAGAAATTTTCTACGCCTCTGCGAGGTTTTCTGGCATGAGTCATTCACCATCAAAGAAACCACGTATGTTCCCGTGTTCTCAGATAGCTGAATATTCGAGCAGTGATTATTGTTCCGTTGGATCACTGGCTGCTGATGGATTTTCAGAGAATGCACCAGTTCCTCCACTCTCTCCAAGAAATTTTATCAGTTTGTGCAACGATTATCTTCAAGGCCAAGAGGGCTGCGAATTGGTTGAACTGGCAGCGATGATCAAATACTCTTGCTTGTCGTCTCAAAACAGAGAAGAAATTATGCGCCAACCTGAGATGCTTCCCATTTTGAACACCGTTCTTCAAGAAATGATTATAGGCCGCTCATACGAAGCATCACGGTACGGAGTGTTTATTCTGCATCTTTTCTTGTCATCAGAGAGTTCCCCATATCAATTTCGGTGAGTCAAATCGAGAGTGTGCTATGAACTCGGTAACATTCGTGTAGTTTCAACAACAATGTTGCGACGACAATAATTGACATGGAACGCAACGACTCGATTCCCCGAATGCGGAACATTGCCCGTGAAACGGCCAACAAGATGGCAACGATCCGAAGTCCATTCCATTGATTTACTATCCTACCTTGAATCAAAACGTGTCTTAAAAACAGCCTTTGCCATCTGCTGAAATTGATTCCACCATGGGTCTACTCTGATGTTTGAGGACTTGTCAGCTTCTTTCTGCTGCGCTTCGTTGGAGATTGTGTCGGTGACAAACTATTCAAGAGTGGCAACAAATTCTTGCCTGCATTGGTGGCACGCCTATCAGGCCCTTTAAAACTTCCGATTTATTGTCCAAGACATACTTATCATGGGTTGGCATTCGAAACCCTGCCCTGTACACGTGATATTCATCCCCAGGCTCATCAATCGGGACATCCTGCATCAAATACTTAGTAAAGCAACGGCTTTCAGCTTACCAATACAGGATCATGAGGTACTTTCACCATTGTTTCAACAGGCAGGCGGTCATGAATTGTGTCTATCTCAATGTTTTGTCATTTTCAGTCGTTTTCTTTTGAACCTTGAACACTGCCTTCCAGTTTTACAGGGCGACTACATGCAATGCACATCATGGGTTTACTAGCAGCTAGGCGAAATTGGTTCAAGAATTATCTCGCTTAAAGGAGTTACCTGCTGTGGTTTCATCCCCTCCAGCGAGAGGTATAGGCAACGATTGAAGCGCTTTGGAAACTCTTTGGCGCACAAGGTCATTCAAGTCTTCCTTGATGCACTCAATTTGCTAAAAATGACTTCAGTCATGTCAGGTATCGTCCAAAAGCACCTTTCGATTCGAATTTTGGGTTTCTGTCAACTTGGCCTCGATATTTTGCGCGAAACTGTCGAGTAATTGAGCTGGGTTGTATGTTGGAATCGAATGCTTTGGCTGGACTGCTGATCGGTTGACTGTATAATAAAGTAAAACCTCGTCTGCACTAAATTGAGTTCACGTACGCTCGAGGGTCAAGAAGAGATCTGCCACTTTTTCAGTGATGGCGTCCAATTTGGCATTGAACCCATCGTTCTCGGACGAAAGTTTCGACAGAGAGTTTGTGGCAGGGCCATCCCCTTCCTTTGCTTTATCGGCAATAGACTGTGAATTGTTAAGACCACTTCGAGCTTTATATCACTTACTTGCTTTAGGTCATTACACAAGCCGGCAATATGTTCTGCCTGTGCATCAAGAGTTGCTTTGATCTCGCCTTCTTCGGCGACTTTGAGAGGTACGCCCGGTGGACCTTGAAATCTCGCAGAACCAAGGAATGCGTGAATTTTCGCCAGCTCGGAAAATACTTGAAACTAGCATTGTTGTCATGGCACACTTTGGCCCGGCTGTCGTACCTTGAGCTTCGACAAATTTCCAGCTGTGACTTTTTCGTTCATGTCTTGCTTGTACGCCGTGAGGTTCTTGCTCAAAATTCTCAAGTTGTCCTCAATGTCGCTCAGACGTCGATTCGTCGCGACCAGCTTTGTTTCCAACACTTTGCCATCTCCAGTGTCAGCCAGCGCATGTTTTACTACAGAGCTTATTCCAGGCAAGTTGTCGATTTGAACTCACTTGGGTTGTTGTTATTTTGCTGTGGTGGCGCAACCACAGTTGGCCTTGGTGCTTGTTTGACCAAATCACGAAGCTCTTTTGAAAAAAGAGTGATCTTCGCGAATGCGTCTGCATGCAACTTCGAGTTCCAAGCATTCCAAACTTCATCCAACTGACCACGATGAGTTCTTTTCTCATGTCAACAACATCCTACCTGTGACCGACTGAGCTCATTTTGCTTGTTGAAGGTTTCATTATGCAGCTCCAAACTGGACAGCATTTGATGGACAACGTTCAAGGAGTCCAAGAGCGCACGGTTTTGCTATACATTTGGATCAGTAAGTACCTCGAATTGATTGCTTACGTCAGGAGGAAGGTGGCCTGAGTCAATCGAATGGAAGATCCGCAAGAGTGTGTCATGAGCATTCAGTGGAATTGCCAAGACGTGGTTGATATGAGGCGCGATATGATAAAATGCCTGAAAGAGCTTTTGGATCTCTCTCGCCTTGTCGACTGCGCCATCTTTGTCAAAATCTTGTCGAAGCTCTGCCGCCCGCTGACTCAAGTCATGTAGGCTTGTCAAAACCCTCTCTTGAATGTTCAAGCCGCGTTGCACAAGATCCTTTTGCGATGCGATTTGAGCTTCTAACTGCCGTCCCAAATGAGCGTTCGATACTCCTTCTCGATCTTTTTGGGCTTCTAGCACTGTATCGTGCGAGTTGATTTTGTCATCAAATTTGATCACGTCCGATTTGAGAGCGTTCAATTGCTGTTGATTCTCTCGTAAGCTGTCCACAGTTGCGTCGATATTATTTTTGAGCTCTTGATTTTCATCCTGTTGAGCTTTGCGCATTTCAGCGAGTTTTGCAAAGACCATCGAGAGATCTGGGGCGTCACCACCACTACTGGCACTGCTGAAACTTTGCATTAAACTCTAGAGCAAGATGAAATTCCAAGGACGGCAGATGCACCTCGTACTTGATTATCAATGAGTCCCTGGAGATCCGATGCAATTTTGGCAATTTCTGGTTTCATTTTTTGAATCGAAGCCTGCCAACAAGCATCAAGAGCTAGCAATCGCCAAGACTACCTTTTGAGTGTCGAGGAGTGAATTGTGAACGAGATCGGCTGTTTCGAGAGCTTTGATATGCTTTTCAAACTCGTTCAATTTGTTGTCCCTGTCTCGGTTGCGAGCAGATTGCTGGCACTGAATTTCTCGGATCTCCTGAGTGAGACCTTCAAGAAGAAGCATCAGTCTGTGCACTTCGTTCTCCAACACTTCATTCTGTGGCTCTATCCCAACCTCGTCAAATATTTTCCGAAAATCGACATTTCACCGAGTGCCAAACTTGGAACGATTGGGACGGCAGAAGCTTCTGGCGCCACTAAAGGTGTTACTTCAATTTTTGACACTTCGTCTTGGAGCTAAGCTCGTGACTTAGCAGTTGCTCAGTTGGTCAACAACACCTTTTTCGAGTCGGCGTGAACTTGGTCCAAATTTTCCTGTAGACCTTCAATTTGCTGCCGCAATGCTTCAAGCAATTGTTCTTCACGATCAAGGCGCTCGTACACTGGTGCTAAATCCACAGTCGCGCGAAAATCACTTGAATTAGCTTTCACGAGCTCCAGAGCGTCAGGACGAAGACCTGATGAATGGCTCTGTGCTCGCTTCAAAGGTGATGTCGGACTTGGTAAAGCCTTGCTCTCGTTTGATTTGGAGTTGACGGCTTGGTCGCGCAACATATCGTTGATGCGTTGGCGCTCATTCTCCAATTCAGACTGCATGTATTGTTGCATAGTATTGAGCTGGGTCTGCATTTGTTCCATGACATCATCTTTCCAAGTCGCATCGTTTGTTGGTAGAGATGGTGGTGATGAATGTTGTTTCTGCAGACCATCAATCAGTGTTTCAAGGTGGTCGAGCCTCCTGGTAATTTGATTTTCGTCTTGAGTAGGCACTTCTGGTTCACTGGATCTTGAAGACTCGGCTGCAAAATTGTCCAGTTTGTCGTTGCTAGCTTGGACTGCTTGCTCGATGGCATTATTCTTGACTTCGAGCGAATGAATGAGTGCAAGTAAATCAGCTCGCACTCCCTGTGTCGCCTCTTGAATTTGGCTCCGAAGGTCTTCTGTGGTTGCAGCAGACATTTCGTTCGCCTATAATCAATGACATGGACTCAACCATGCACAAATTACTTGATCCTGCTTGGTCTCAGCATGATTCATACGGTTCAAAAGCTGTTGAAGAGTCTCGTCATGCTTGTACAATGTCGAGCCTAGCACAAGATCTGAATTGCATGAAGCGACCATTGTAGTACCCAAGGTTTCAATCACTTTGGTCATTGGGGCAATCGACACCGACATCGAATACGTTAGTAGATCTGTCTGGAGGAGGTTGATAAACTGATTGTTATCCCATGCTAGAGTCTCTTGCTTCAACTCATCCATCGTCGCGCTCTCGACAGACATATTTTATCGTGGTGTCGGTTTCACAATCGTAACCGATTCCATGAACCTTTTTTGGAGAATTCCCAAGTGACAGTCATTATCAACGAATGTCGTCATTGAGTTCTCAATGCATCTCAATCTACGACACTGTTCAGAGTCGTCTGTCCACATGAGAACAAGTCTTCTCGCTTCTTTGGGTGCAACCTCCATGCCTCTGTTCTGCCAGTCTTTTGTCGTCACGGAGCTCAATGGCCTCTCATGGCCAAGGCCAAAGACTGTCGTCCAGGAAAGAAGTATGTTCCGTGCTGGAATAAGCGTAAGCTGACTGTCAGATGATATGCTTGGTATTAGCCAACGATGCGCACTCTTCATGTGGAAGTGACTTGGGAACCAAAGAGACGGCCTAGCGTCGTCAGACGGCAAAGGTCCACCATGTCTAATGGAATCTCTCGTATCATATCGTACTCTTCCAGCGAAAACTGTTGAATTCCCCAGAGGAGCTGCGCGACATGATTGCTTTTCGTCGCACTCTCTGCCGCAATGCCTCATCATTTCAACCACATGACCGACAGTATAGCTGCAACTACTGTAGGCAAGCGGAATGAGCAAATGCAAGAGCCCCCAATGGATTGTCATCCTACCATCAGTTTCCCATGAAGTAACATGCTCACGATGAGTTCCCAGCCAAATTTCAAGTTGGAAATATATCGAAGAAAATGATATTTTTCAGATTACTAGTAAGCTGATATTTTGTAGGGCAATTAGATTTCAATGGATTCGCCCGCCGCGGCGAGAGGAGCCGCGTCGCGGACATATAAAGGACAACAAAAGTGTCGATTGCGTCATCGTTGATAGGACAAAGCTTCGGCATCCTGCATCCCGTTCTCGTACCAGTTGTTCCACGTGGTATGCTGGACAATTCTACTGGTGGCGACACGACTCTCTAGTCTAACGTAATTCCTCGCCAGACCAATCAAAGTGAGCATTTTCGAATTCGGGTGTGCTCGAAAGAATGGCAGCCGTGGCGATGGTCGATGAAGGTTTGACGTTGGAGCGGGAAATGGAGATAATTCAGCACAAGTTTGGCATCGACGACGACACGACAGAAGAGGACGATCTCATGGCCGACATTGGCTTCATGTACGACGACTGTCTCGAGAAAGTGACGTGTGAGTTTACGTATGGATCGACCATCAACCCAGCGAGTGGTGCGGTTGAACCACGCGTGAGCGTCTTGCTCAGCTACGTTCAAGACGAACCTGGATTTGTACAGTCTGGCCATTATGTGTGGCCTGCTGCTCCAGCGCTCTGTGCGTACATGGAAGAGAATTTTGATCAACTTCCACGAGGAAATATTGTCGAACTTGGTGCTGGCTGCGGCCTCGCAGGCCTTGTCTTTGCCCAGCTCGATCCATCGTCGACTGTAATTTTTACAGACCATGATCCTGGTGTTTTGAAGACCATTCAACACAATGTGAGCAAGCAAGCCCATCGACCGCAGGCCGTTTGCCACACTCAGAGCCTTCGATGGGGTCCTCAAGGCGCAAACGAAGTTGAGCAGATTGGAGCCATTCAGACGAGCGACGATGCTACCTCTGCGACGCAAAAGACCGATCTCATCGTTGGCACGGATGTCATTTATGCCCGTGAAATTGTTGGCTTGCTCTTTTGGACAGTCGATCGATTGCTCAAGACAACGACGGGTCAATTTCTCATGTGCTCTAGCTTTTCGTACGACGAAGACACGGAACGTGAAATCGATGTCGCCTGCGCGCAGTATGGTCTTGTGCGTACAATTATCACCGATACCCTTGCTTCCCAAGGCACGCGGACGCAGCTCTTCGTTCGGCAAGCAAAGGAGACGTCGTAATTATAACTTTATTCTGCAAATGCATACAATCTATGGGTCTTGATGTACTCAAGCACGGAAGGCAGCACTACTGCTTCGGCGTCTGCACGAGATCGACGGGCTTTGGTGGATGACGAGTCGTCGAGAGTGGGAATATGAACAAATGTGACGTTGGGATGGGACCTGTCGAGTTCGATGCCAGCTCGCGGGAGAACAACAAGAGAAAGCATGTCGAGAAGCTGCAAACCTCCTTTCCATTTTCCTTTGAGAAGGTCCATGAAGGTATCAGCACCCAAGAGCATCGAGAATTTTATGTCTGGATACGTCGCTTGAAGATGCGCGACGATATCGACCGTTCCAATTCGAATGCTCGATGGATCGACGCTCTTGTCTTCCAGAGCTTTCATCCACACGTCTTTCTCGGTCGTTTGGATTCGCACGCGGTCTCCATGTGGGATTGCTTTCCGAGCGATTTCAAGCATAGCAAAGCGGTGATCGAACGATTCCAAGTGCCGTTTGCTTGAGTATATATGCTGGTAGACTGGAAGGACCCAGACTTGGTCGAATTCTTGCGCAAAGTGCTCGACGAGGCCCATGTGACCGCCCATGCCGCATGGCGGGTTCGCCGACGTCCCAAACACCAACACTTTCATCGATTGAAACGAATGATCATCTGCACTTTCTGTTCTGAAATTCGAAAATAACTTGAAATTTGTATACTTTGTGTTCGCTTATAATACACTGTAATTGTTCCATCGAAAGTCGCACTTTTTGTCCATTCTATTGCCAACGTCGCTTAGGCGATGGGATATAGTCAATGAAAAAGTATTAAAGTTCCCATGGCGGGCATGGGCGAAGGCGTCAAGACAGCGAATGGACCGTGTATGGTTGCCAAATGAAACAGCCCTTAAATGTGTGTATTGATCAATCAGAAGGATACAGTTTTGTCTTTTTAGCCAATCAAATCATTCAAATACTAGGCTAGATCAACGGGTCCATTAATGCTGGTACTTGAAGCGTTCAGCGTTATGCTCGATGACAATGCAGCAACAAGGTGTTATCAATAGAAAACCCGGCTATTGTTATTAATAAAAGCCCCCGCTATGGTCCACTGTATGAATAAAAGCTGAATGGGAAGTGGTAACTGCACTTCAGTTGTTCCCCCCTTAACTAAACTTGGCTGTGATGCAAAAGAAAGCCAACATGCTCCGCAAGTCGTGGGCTAGGACTCGGACGATTTAAGTACACTTTATTTGTCTTATCGACTCGGAGGTAGTTGGTGAGTCAAAACAAAATGCGGGCTTGCAGTGTACTCAGTCTGAAAAAATGCCACCACTGTGAGTTCAAAGAGGCATTCACTACGTCTCACCGGTCTCTTTAACACTGAACAGGGGGATAGCATACGAAATTTCCGTAGCTATGTCATCTCACTGCCAATCGTGGACAAAAGGATCGTGGACAAGCGGCGTTTCTTGACATTTCGATCATCTTTGATCGCATTTGCCTGTGCTTTCTATCAATTTTCAAATTTATGCATCTTCGACCCTATCACCCATTTTATCCGGAAATATTTTTGACTTGGGGATTTGGAGGAAGATGCCGTATGCCACGCTGCGTCGAGTTCTCGTCCCGCCTTTGGATCGCCGTGTCCTGCGGGGAACGATGCAGATATCGAATGCAACAGCAATGCAGCAGCTTTATATCAGTCGTGCGGATATCGAAGCACAATGGGTTGTCATCTCGAACCCGTCTATGAAGAACATTAACTTGACGCACTACACGCTCACGGACGAGACAGCAACGCGCGTGTTTCATTTTCCGAAAGGATACATTTTGCAATCAGGCGAAGAAGTGACCGTGTGGTGTGTACCAGGCACAAGTGGCTTCAATTCGAACAATCTCCTCGACCCTTACCTTTTATGGACATCATTGGATGGCACGTTGTCGAGCTCACCGTTCTTTTTACGATCGCAGCATGTGCATGAAGTGCTAGTCGTCGATGGCTATCTGACTGAAGTCGCTTCGCTCCAATTGACATCAAATGGACAAAAGACCTTTCGTGTCAATAGCGCGACGCCCCAACCTTTGTCATATCCTTACTTGAACTCATTCCACTTCGAGCGAAGCCATGGCGTGTACATTTTCTCGCGCTACTGGGGTGTCGTATCAGATCCTGCGTATTCAGCTCATTTTGCCGCCGTTGCATTCGCTCCAGTGGTATAAAACTCTGCACAATTCTCTTTAATACGTGGCCTGTAGATTGAAGTCGCCCGCATATTACTCATGTATTGTCTCCTTGCCCAAGTTTACTTGGACCCCACAGGCCTGAATCCCTTGCTTCTTCTTCTTGCTGGCGCATGTGATATGGCTTCTCGCTTTGGCAGCTTGTACATCAAAGATGGTCACCTTGCAACCTTTCTCTCCTTCTCTGCATTCACAGTTGATCAATTTCAACTCATTGTGATCTACCAGAGCTTAACAGTGCTGTATCCATCAGTTCAAGGCCTCTACTCGACGCTCCTTACGGTGGAACTCACGCTCAATCTCATCAGTCTGGCTGGTACACCGGCGCATTTCTTTACGCGGCGTCGTGCATGGCATCGTATCTATCGTCTTACGGAAAGTATCATCTATCGCTTTCCCAACTTCGTGACTACGTGTTACGTGGGGAAAGAGCTCTTCTTCTTCTTGCTCCATCTCAAGGCCGCAAGCCCGCTCTTTCCTCCTCTTGTGATCTCGGTGGTGCTCTATTTGTGTATTCCACTTGTAGTGCTCAGCACGACCATGACCATTTCCCGAGGAATCTCGATAGCTGTCCATCTCCTGACGTTCCATACCTCCCGAAAGCAGAAAGTAAAGTGAACACGTGCATTTTTTATCGTCTTAGTCCAGTTAGAACATGCTGCCTTCAGGATGTTGGGGGAGGCGCTTGTTGGCAGCCGACGACATTTCGTTTCGCAATGCAACTAACACCTGCTCAATGCCGTGGTTGCGTTGCCAGTTGCTCAGAATCCCTACGTCGCCATGAGCACACTTCGTTTATCGTCAATATTTACCGAGTGCTCGGGGGTTCACACGTCCGTTCGTTTGATCCACACACGTCATGTTGATACGACTGGTGAAATACACTTCAGGTGGCGCGTTCGGGTAGTTTTCTCCGCAGTGGATCTTTAAACTGTAGATACGGCCGTCGTGGCTAGTCTACAAATTGGTTGATCATGACAAATTTGAATTGCATCACGTACGCCCATGGGGCCAAGGATCGTGCCAATCCAATCCGTGAGGAAAATGTCGTCCGCTTGTTCTAGACCATAACTGATGCTCATGTCGCCATGACCCTTCTCTGCATTCTCTAATTCTTCCAAGAGCTTGAAGTTACGCGGCACTACAAGGCGTCTCGTCGTCAGCATTGCCCTCAATTCTCATCGTACCGATCACGACTTCCGCCCCCGCTTTCATCATCTTCCTCACTTGGATGGAAACTAATTTATTCCAAGATCCGTATTGTTATTGGATTATTCGACGGAATTTCAGCCAATCATATGCGTTTTCGTTTTTTGCAAAATCAAGTCATCGCCTCCGGATCATCTGGCGGGGATCAACTTCGTCCCCTCGTGATCAACCGCGGCGGCAGTCAGTGTGATCCATTTACTTGGGCGTAACGATGCAGGAAGGAGGATCGTGTGGAAAGTCGGCGATACCATCCAGGCTATCGCATTTCCTTTTCGCATATTGTGGATCTCAATTTGCTTGCCACATTACTTTCTCTACTTGACACAAGTCCGCGCGCAAGAAAAGTCATGTCGTTGATACCGCAGCTCGTCATGGCGATTACACAACGCAGGGGCAATGCTGTTAATGGAATGAGCGAGGCTAGGCTATGCGGCCATGACAATCCTGTGCCTTGGCCATCCTCGCCGGAAGAGGCGCATATATTAAATTATAGAGATGTATTTAATTCTATCATATCATTTAGTTTTTGTAATGAAATTAACAATTTTGAATAAAATAACAACTGGCTTTCGAAATATAAATTTGTAGAGGAATCCTTGGTGGCGATGGGAAAACCGCTTTGGAAACAATGATGCCGATGGAGACTACGATCGCGCCCACGTCGACGAAAGCTGCGACGACGAATGCGGTTGCCTCGGCGGCGGAATATGGAAAGCTTCCACCTTTGAATCCTGACGATCTCAAGTTGCCCCCTCCTCCTCCAAGTGCCGCTTCGATGGCGCGAAAAGACAATGATTCCATGTCGTTGTCTGAAGTGTGGGCCGAAATTAAGACCAAGTTCCACGAAAGCGTAGTCGGAACATCGGTATCAGGCATTCTCAATGTCATTCGCGTCTGCAACTTTATCATGGCTGGTGGTATGATTGCCATCGCCATCTTGGAAATGATCAACACCAAGAGCTTCGGCAGTGCGATCAGCAGCATCATGGCCGTCGTGTACACCATGTACTTCTTTTTTAGATCTCTTCTCATGGACTGACCTGTGTCTGTGATGTAGTTTGTTTGGTCTCATCTTGATCGGCTATGAAACTCGTACCAAGGCGGGGGATGAATTCTTGCGTGCCAACTACGGATTCCTCTACAACCCATGGGGACGTTGCTTGTTCCTCTGCATGATCTCTATCTTCCCCTTTGGCATGTTCAGCCCATACGGCTGGATGTTCTCGATCTTTGGCTTTGCGAACGCTTACTTCAACTACTTCGTCATCACCAAGGTATGGCAATCCCAATGCCCTTCAGTCTCATTAACCTCGCTCCTTTATAGCATCCTTCTTTCACGAGCGGTGTACCTGACTACGAACCCCCGACTGTGAGCACTGTCGTCTAAGATTGCATGAGATGAACCATCGAAATCCACTCTGTAGCCACTTTTGGTGCACATACATGTCTATATAAATGGTGATTTTGATGGCCATGAATGCCTCCACGCACACACAAATCCTCGCTCCGTTGACATGGCGAGGTTCTTTTCTAGACCTTCCCTTGTAGGCCACAGCCTCTTCATGATTCTCTTCCATGTTTCGTCGGAGCTTTAGACTACAACACAGAGCTCAACAATAGATCGGCCTCGAGCATCGCCGTAGTGTAGCCATTTTGCAGCCAGGCACCGCTGGAATTTGTTCTGCTCCTCGTAGAGGTCACACTTCCTTTAGTGCACACCAGAAGTACCCCAGGAACTAGACTTTGCGGGTGAGCGCAATCAGGAACTTGGCATTACCTCCTCGAGTTCTATCAGCTCCATTTTTGTGGATCTGGTCGTTCTCGGCTGGCTTTCCCAACGTATGGGATCTACAAGCTGAAACCTCAGAGCAAGGTTCTTGTGACTCTACCATTAGACAAGCCTCGCATTTCCGTGGTGCTGCACTTAACTACGTAACTGCCTCCATCTCCTCTTGGTCCCTCCTTTCGAGTTGTCATTGACAATCTGAAATAGCTTATCTTGACCAGCTAAGTTAAACTTCCCACTGGAAAAGTTTGACCGATTCACCAACAACAACGGCATGAATAGAAGCAAGGCATACGAAGTGGATTGGGATGCCATCTACTTGCGGTACTGCGGCCCGAAAGCCTGCGCGATTCAGACATGTTTGGCACGACAAAAGTACCAAGAGTCCAAGTGCCAGGTCGAGATCAACGCGTACAAAGCATGCTGTGCGAAAGCGAAGGAGCGAGTGGAAGCCCAGCAAAGTTAAGAATGTTACGTCTTGACGTTTTCGTCGCTAGATGAGAGCATGGCTTGGCGAAAGGATTTCCCGAGCATGGCATATCGAATCGAGTGCATCAATTGCAAGTAGTCGGCGCTCACGAACATCATACCGCTACAATAAGTCTCAAGTGCGATAAACTTGCGGCTTCTTACCCAACGACGAGGAGCGAGTCACAGCAAAACGAATAGATCGCAAGCCCAATGACTTGCACGACTTGGAGCATCATAAGGCACGTAAGGAGACGAAAAGGGCGCCGCCAAAGCCAGACGAAAAGCTGGTTTGACCACGACCCTGGCGTTGCTTGGTTGCGCTCGCCAATTGCTTCCCAAGTTCGATCGAGATGCCACACGACCGCTCCACTCTTGTACGCTTGGCCAGAAACCCATGGCTCTACCTTGTCTTGAGAAGCCGAGACGGGTTTCCAGCCGTGCAAATCATGCGCTGCAATTTGATGCTGCGTGTAGTGGAGGATGAAATACCTACAGAGCGGTGAACGATCGAGAAAGATGAAGTAATCAACTTGGCCATTCCAGCCATCAAGTTGTTGAAACAAGCAGTCCAGATGACAGCGCGCGCTGCTCCTTTGTCGTAAATGAGCAAGGGATTCTACAAGGACGTGTGATAAGTCAATGGGCAGAGAGGGATCGAACAACCACTTCAAAGATGAGAGTCACGACGCTTGCAAAGTAAGCATGTTCGAGCGCAAACACAAATAAGAGCGGGGTGGCAAGACGTGGACGACCGCGAAACCACTCGGCAAGCAAGAAGATAGCGCATCTAAACATGCCTGTTATGGGAAATCGAGAGAGGAGTGGACATACGGGACAGCAATGTACACAACGACGTGTACGTAATTGCGCGTCGCTCGCACAAGCAAGCCAAACGAGATGACCATGAGAAGTCCAGACACGGAGAAGGTGCCAAGCATGGATCTTTTGCGCAAAATATTATACAAGTGGCAAAGCTTCTTGGCATATTCAGCGTGGAAGAAAGATCGACCGAGCCACATAGACATAAACATGAACAAAGACCAGCGGTATTCTGAGAAGTGCTACGAGTCACCGGAACATGAGCACGTGACGGAAATGAAGGGGGCTGCCTTACCGTGCCATTCACGATCATCGTTTGAAGCGTCAGGAGGGATAAATTCATACGCCATGTGTTGAAATCAATCGAGATGGGCACATCCAATACTTTATCTCGTAGATTGCTGAAGTGTTTGGCGGCGACATCCAACGATGCCGTCCCAGTCCATCGAGTTCCGCCGACCGATGCTGGTGCCATCAGAATGTACTTCGAAGTATCTTTCAAGTCAAAAGTTCGACTTTCCGGATAACTCAAAGATGAAATTATCCGGATGACAATCAATGTTCCGGATAGAAGAAAATATCCGGATAACATGTGTGGGACATAGAGTGTGCCATTTTACGTAAAGCGCGAATTTACTGTACGTTCACTGTACACAGTTTACATGGTAAAAGAATGTCAAGTGTAAACTCTCCACAAGGATACAGAGGGCTGGTAAATATTGTATAGTACCAAATAGACCGGCTCCACCAAATAGTACGGCCCCTAGATGTACTACTTTCTCTATGAATCAATTTTTGATCAAGATGTATTGTCAATTTCATTCGAAATTGTGAGGGGGGTCCGAAATGTATCGATTTTTCAAATCGATCTGCTAATCGCTCAGCCAATCAGAATCGAGTATTTACCTAATTCACGCAAAACACACCCAGACACACGTGTAATTAATTTGGGACGTTTGCCATACTTTTCATTTATACTTGACTTCAGTATGATCGAATCGATTTGGAATCGAATTCGATTTTGGTAAAAAAATACAAATTTGGGTGAAAAAGACAATTTAATGAAGAAAATATAAAATATGGAAGTATCACCAAGAGGCATGGCCTCTTTTTCTGACCAGCTGCATTGGCGCAAAACACAGCGGTGATTCGCGCCTTTTCAAAGCCAAATGGTCGCACAGCAACATCACGAGCCCCACGAATATCAACGGTCGATTTGTCATGGTCGAAAAATATGGACGTTTCGTCCAAATTGTAAATACAATCGGGAGTTAATCCGTGCACATTGATGAGGTGGCGGGCTGTGTCGTAGAATGATAAAGCTCTCTCAATGACTTGCACGTCGGTGAGCAGTTGCTTCTGGGTCGGTTGTCGCAGGACAAAGTCGTGCCGTTCGAGGAATCGTCCAAGCCATCCCTTGCTGCATGCAAGAGATTCAATTTCCAGCTCACTACTGAGCTGTCTTGCCCACAGAAGGATCATACTTCTAGTAACACGAAGTTTCAGTAATCTCTCGTAAAGGATCCTTTCAAAGAGGATTTCTTCATGCTCGACAGAGGTGAGCGGGCGACCTCCTCCACTGAGTCTCTTGGCTTGACGGTTCTTGGCAAGGAGCTTGTGCAAGTCCTCTTCTTGCCTCCTCCAGTCTTGGATCGTCGACCTTGATGCCTTGAACTTCTTTGCCGCTTGATGGTTATTGGATTTCTTGGCGTATTCTATTGCTTGCAGCTTGTTAGTCATGTCAAAACTCCACTTGACCTTCCCCATGGCGATTGAATGAAGAAATGAGTGGCATTGAGTCTATCACCGTGCCTTCCTCTACACTCTATATACTCGTGAAACATTATAGTTCGTGCATGTCCGACATATAATAATATAGAGGAAAATCAAATAGAGCGGCCCCCCCTTGGGGCCGGTCTATTTACAGATATTTGGGGGTTTGCGAAAGGAACGCGAAACCTCTTCAAATGCATACTATTAGTTTCTATGGCATTTCCATCATAGTGAGTGACTTGGATGCATGGATATCTGTTGCAGTGGTCAAGTGATGCCTGAATGCCCGTCAAGGTGGTAAAATGCCAGTGAAAGTCGTCCAAGCCGCCAAGCTATGGAAGCATGCGATTGACAAGACGCATGACTATCAATCAAGTGGAGCTGCAAGCCATTCGAATGATCGAGGGGATGATTGCTTGTCGTCAGGCCACGCTGGAGTGAATCTGAATGAATGCAAACAAGCAACAAACAAGCAAAACAGGTACATTAGATCTCACTTAATCTCATTCTTACTCTTTGCAATGCGTGTATAGAGTGTAGCATAGCTCATCTCGTCGAGACGAAGCTTTTCGAATTGTTCAGTGGCAAGATTTTTGAAAAGTGAATGGCAAAGCTTTTTGAAACAACGAGAGTAAAGGGCAGTTGAGTTTGTCGAGGTGAGTTGAGGAATAGAGCCTGCAGGTACATCAGAGAATTTTAACAAATGCTCAATCACACGTCGTAGCTTGGATAGATTTACTCGATCCGAATTCTTCGCAAAATGTTTTGGCCGTATCAATCTCAATGGTGAACGAGACTTCTCAGGTACACCTTTCCACCATAGCGTCCACATATCAGACATCTTTCCTGTTGGGCAAGCTAGATATTCTGTTGACTGCTGAGGCAAAAACATGAGCTCAGAGGTCACACTGGGTTGAAGGCGCGAGGTTGTCGAATTAATGCTTTGGGTGGTATTGGCCAAAAGATCCTTTAATATAGCAGAACGAATTTGATTAAAGAGGTCGTGAATAGACTCGTTTGACACTGCACTTCTTTGATAGCTCTGCAATTGCTCGCTTATGCTTTTTGTAATCAATTCGGGCATTTCACTTATCGTTTGCAAGACATTTTGGAGCTCATTTTTAACACAGTTGAGCTGATGTGACAACACTACATGGGGGAACACCACTTGCACGCATACCCGTCGTAGTATTGTGGACAACCCCACAATGGACATGCCGTTTTAGAGTTGGAATCATGTTGGATCTCTAAAGAGCGGATGAAAAGAATGGGTGATTCTTCTCGACAACTGATTCCAACCAGTCCATGTTGTACACGATTGATGCCAAGAGATAAGGCACTGACATACGAAAACAGCTCGGATACCACGTTGAATACCCTGGCAGAATCACTTCCCACTGGTCACCTGTAAGCACACTCGACTCGAAGTGGGGTGGCAAAATGGCAAACTCTGCTGTGTTGACATTGAGGCCTATGACTATAATATATGATCTGTGTGTGAGTCTACCTACCTGCAGCTGCCCGTCCGACGAATTGATCGCCACCAGATCCAGTAAAGATGTACCGCCCTTGAACAGGTCCAAGTGTCCAACCAGCCCGAAGATAGACAGACACGGGATTTGGACCACCTGGGTTGCTGGACAACTCGCTGGCGACCCCCTTTCGAAAGGAATGCGTTCCTATGTCATCGACCGAGAGTCCTACGGAATCGGTAGTACAAAGTTTACTCTAGAATGTACCTAGACTTATAATCTCATCCTTAAATGAATGGCATGTCTTTGAAAGCCACGCTGAGAACCGTTCTTTTGCGTTTGGCCCAAACAAGAGAGTTGTAGAATCGTCTCTCTGGGCACCCCTAGTGAATACCAGTACTGCTAGACTTCATACCAAATTAGTCGAACGTGAAGTAGGTTCAACAAACCTCAAGATTGGACATATTTCAGGACTGTTGGGGTTGGCAAAGACACGATGAGGATGGCAGTTTGTACCCTCTTGATCATTTTTTGCTCGACTGTACTGAACAACCAGAGCATCACCTACCATGACACTTACATCATTTTAGAATGAACAATACCTTCCCATGTAATGTGATCATAGCGAAGAGCACCGACACTGGCAGCTCTTGCAATCAAATTCCAACACATTAAGAGATAGCAATGAGCAATTCGATAAGATTTCTTATCATTTTCGCCATGAAGCGCTTTTTGCGACAGATAACGATAGCTTATACAGGAATTTCAATTAGAAGACGTTAACAATCGACCTCACCATCAATCGATACTGGATCTTTGCCCTCGCCGATGGGCATTTTCCCCTCCTCTTTCAGCATTGCCACCTTTCTTTTGTAGCCACTCAAATAATCTAAACAATGTCAAGTTTGAAATTAGGTGAACTTACCTGCAAGAACTGTGACGAGCTCGTCGGACATTTTGACGCGATTTTCACGATGCAAATAGACGATAGCACTGCGACACGCATTTATAGCCGCTGACGACTTATACTGCGGCCCCTCATTATCTTTTCCTTTTGTATTCTTCTGAGCCTCGTGACTCAGAAAGCGCTTGCATGCATGCGGGTCAAGTGGAAGCACAACCTTACCGTTGGCAACCAGTTGAGGATGCTCTATCTCCAGCCAAGCGTGCAACCGGCGTACTACAGTGTTGTATTGATATCTTGTCCTTGGGGCAAGACGCATGCTCATCACTTCATCACCTTCGTCCATGCGTGTGCTTATCATGCAGAAACTTGGAAACTTAATACGACTGATGAGCCGGATAAACGTTTCCCCGTCGTTTCGAGAATCCATATATATCCTGAGGTATATTCTCGCATATACAAACGGCAAGTCAAATTATATCTATATATCCCACATTGCGAAATTTCGCATTTCGCGATTCCCATATACATCCGGCAAAATAGTTTCGTGAACCACATATATTTGGTAGTATACAATATACATGTACAGTGGTACTTGCAGTTTTAGCCTCACTCCTTTGCACTGTATAAAATAATGCCATAAAATTCAAAAGGAATAATATTTTGAAGGAAACATGGATTCTCCAATCTCATTACACATTTTTGACTTGGAAACTATATTCGATTCAAAATTTAAGCCAATCGGTGAATATAAGGCAAAGACAAATTGTTATTGAAAAGGTATAGATTATATTTCACAATTAATCAAAATTCAAGAATTTTGAGCATATAGCATAGCTCAAATATGCTAAGTACGAGATTTGTTATCAAAATATATTATTTAATACAAGTACTGTTAAACTCTATACATGGGTGATCTCAAGATTTAGCCAATCAAAACTTAGTACCACTATAGGTGTATATTTACCAGCCCTCAGTATTTCAGCCAATCAAATCTGTGTCTATTCTGGAACACAAACTGTAACCTGCCAGGATCTTGCTACACAGCTCAAATGAGTGAATATGAATGCAATTTTATTGTACCAATATGTCTATCAAGCGATACTTAGTTGGCTGTTTGGGTTTCTGCCTCATTATCGCTGCAACCACCGTCGCTTTCATTTCCCATCATGACATCAACAAGGCTGCCCCGCCCAGACACATCTGAATTCATGTACAGCTGAACAAGTTGAGTTACCTTGTCTGGGGATAACCTGTTCCTGCGCTTTGTCAAAATGTAGTCGTACTATTAATAGTAAATGCTCTAAAAAGAAACAGCTGTGCTCTACATTAAATGTAAAGTACGAATTTCTATACGTAAAATTTTACACTGTCTGTGTTGAGTGTAAAGTGTAAATGGCGCACCCTAGTGGGACAGCATGAATCATGTTGTCCCTTATCATGTTACATGACGGCAACATGATCACTTGAATGTAGACAGCAACGAAGTTGATTAAGTACTTTAGCACTTGTCATGCAAATAGCTCACGACGGCGGCTTCAATGCGGTCGTGGGCCCATTGGGGAGCAAAGTTGTAGCGACTGTGGTACATATCGCAGCAATGGGCAGTGCCTGGAATGTCAACAACTTCCGAACGAGGGTTGACAGGCTTGGACGAGTTCGACAAAGCCAAGGCAGACCAAGGGTCAATGGTGCCGGTGGGCCACACAACGTTGGCCACATCGATTTGCAAGCTACCGTACGTCTTGCGGCTGGCAGCAGCACGGTCTTCAGTGTTGGTGATGTTGTAAGCATCCTTGCACAATTCGTAGTACACGTTTTCGACCGTGCCGTACTTGAGCACTCCGAAGAGCGAGTTGGACTTGGCAGTGGTTTGACCAAAGCCAAATTCAGCGCACGTTTGGTAGAGCCATTGGCGGTAGGTGTTGTCCGAAACGGTGGTGTCAGAAACGAAGTCGAGCCACTCGGTCTTGTAGTCAGTACCAGTGCACTTGCGCGAGTCCCAGGTGTGGGTCTTGGTCCAGTTGGCAAGCTTTTCGATAGGCGTACCAGAGCCAGCAGCGAAGTCATTGCAGACGTCGGTCAAGCTGTAGTCTTCCAAGCCGTTGTATTGGGCAATACCTTGAAAACCGCTAAAGATACCAACTTCGACCGTCATGCGGTCCAAGTCGTTCTTGATGGGAGCGCACAAGTTGAAGAGGTTGTTGAGCTTGGAAGTGTCTTCGGCGGCGACCAATTCGTGCAAGTCCTTGAAAGCTTGGGCAATCGTGTTGACGCAAGCGTCGCCGCCAAAGTACTTCAAGCCATAAGCGACCTTTTCACTGTACTCGTAAAAGTCAGTCTTGGTGTGGATTGGGGCGGAACTGGCAACGGAGCCGGCGAAGATGTCGGGGTACTTGCTCTTGGCGAAACCGGAGAGCATACCAGGGTAACTACCACCAAAGGTAATCCACTTGTTAGCCGAGGTCAAGTTGGCGTTTTGGGAGACGTAGTACTTTTGGAAGTTGACCAAATCAGCCAAAGCTTGTTCCATGGTCAAGTACTTCAAGCTTTCAAGCTTCAAGTCGCCGGTGGGTTGGGATTGACCATAGAAACGATGTTCAACGGAGACAACCAAAGCACCATACTTGATGGCCAACTCGCTCATGAAGTACGCGGTGGTCGTCACGGTGGTGGGATCGGCAACGTTTTCACCGTTGATGTAGAGGAAGACAGGGGAGTTGCCGCCCTTGAACCATTGGGAGTTGACGTGGTAGCGTTGCTTCCATGTCATCTTGTTCGATGGGTCAGTGTGGTCGAGCAATTGGTTTTCGAACCACAAATCAGGGACAGTAGCTTGCACATCTTCAATGCCGGCGGATTCCTTCAGGATGAAGTAATCGATGGTCTTCTTGTCCTTGAGGAAGAAGGCAGTGGCGGAAGCGAGCAACGCAGAGGAAATGGAAAGAAGGCGGACCATGTCTCCCGTATTCGAGTCGAATTGAAGAATGAGCTCAAGAGGAAATTTGTTCCCCGATCAGCCCCGTGGTTGATGCCAGTCCTGGCTCACGACCATACGGTACTTGTACCGGTAATTCATTCCAGCGACGCTGACAACTCTACCGAATTTCGCATGCTGACTATTGCCATGATCTCGATGATCTCAATAAAGAAATCTCTCGCAAATGTTCTCGCTGCTTGACGTCGTTTGCGCTCTAGAGCTTTGTTCTTGCATCTTGCCGTCGACTTAGGCATCCACACGCCGCAGCTACGAGAGCGTGCTCCATTACAACATGCAAAGAAAGTTCAATTGGCATATCGCTCATATTACACTATAAACCATAACGAATCCGTCAAAATAGTTGAAATTGTATGATTTTCGATGCTTTCTTCACGAATTCCCATATATTTTAATTCAAAAGTAGAATTCTGCTCATAATAACTACTCGGATATTTATCTACCATTAGCAACTCTGGACCGATGGCATTCCCAACAAATGCTAGGAATGTTACATATGTGAGTCACGAAGGTGATGAATGAGCGAGGTCCAAGGGCGGGTGATGGGTGCTGCATGGAACAAACGAAGCTCCCATTGCATTGAACATGGATGTCGCATGCCAGCACGGTCAGTGTTCGTATAATTTAAATGAAAGCAATGTAGTCCCTCGTTCATGATGTAGACTCAAGCCTCTGAAAGTATCTGGAGTAGTACTTGAGTACTGACAACGAATTATTTTGAGGTGCGAAACCCATGATTTATTCAGCTCTGTAGTAAATTTTACGTAAAGGGACTTTTGCCAAAAGTGGGGACTATATTACTAATTTTACCAAAAGTGGGACAATTATGGCAAAAGTGGGGGCTTTCACAAAAGTGGGGCTTTTTGACCCCCCATTGGAGAATTTCCAACAGTGGGGGCCATTATGTTATGAAATTAGCCTAATTACGTAATGTGCCCGACAATCAATGGTAAACGAAGAAGACCATCCAGGACAAGATAATAATTTGGGAACGTACTTGTTGCGCTTACGCTTGCCTCACTACCTTCTTTGCGGCATTAAGCCGTTCGGTTTTCCTTGCAAATTCGTCGTGTTTGATGAACTTTCATGTTGCGCTTTCTAGAAAAGGTGGCATCACACTTTGAACAGGGGAACCTGACTTTCTTCACTTGGGTGCCACGGAGAAGAAGATTTTCAAATGTGGGGGCCATCAGAAACTTTTTGGTGAGGCCCACACTCAGCCCCAGCACTTTTGCCATAATTGTCCCACTTTTGGTAAAACTAGTAAAATAGTTCAGAAAAATGGTCTGTCAGTGATTGAGTGACTGAATGTCGTGGGACACTGAAAAAGACATGAAGTGGCTAATGGGTCAATCACGGATCACTCCAAGATGTCGAGATTGGTGAAATGTTGCCCCATTGAGTCCAAACACCTCCAAACCCGGCGTAGAACACCAGTACCCCCT